>CM031081.1:12136505-13456074 GCA_018257905.1 Gillenia trifoliata | reverse complement strand
TTCGACAGAGCACCCAGTTTTCGTTAGAAAGAATTAAGTGTCGTGCCATATATGGTTGGAAAGCTCTGGAAGTCTAGTTTCCATAGGATTTTATAGATTGGCATTTGGATACTTATTGCAGATTTTACAGCTGTTCTAGTGACTGGAGGTCGAAACAGGAAAAAGAGTCCTTCTCGGATTGGGTTTCAAGGAAGATAACGTGATATATGTTTGTGCAAGTTCTGGGACTTAATTCAGATGGATGTAGGAGTTCTCATGAGGTATAAACTCTATAGAAACCGTGCTTTAGAGTTCTTGGAGGATGTAAATTACCTGGGACGCACAGAATAAAAGAAGAGACCAGTTTTGAGAAAAAGGGGAGCGAGAAGTCAGAGATTGAAGATTAGTGTCGAAGCTCTGGAGGTTTTAGGTGTATTCTTATTTTAATTTCAATGTTTTTACTTACAATCATGTGTAACTAAGTTCTTTTTAGCTAGAGGCGAATTCAAAGCCATGAACATATATGTGACATGATTTGATTACATCCAGTTATTATTTCATAAATCGCGAATGCAATTTGCTTAACTGAGTTAACAAAACTTATTCTTGTATGTGGGTTGAGGGTGCACACTTAATTTGCTTGCATGAATTTGATGCTAGAATATAAGGGACTTTCACCTAATAGTTAGAAACTTATATTCACAAGTAGTGGAGATTGCTGGTCACGATCGTGTTAAGTGAATTCCTGGTAGGAGTGTCATGCTATCATAGTCACAAATACCTTGTCAACACTTATGGTTTTCATAGTACTTAATGATCTTTGAGATGTATCTCTAGTATGCTGTCATATAGGGAACTTGATAAGAATAATTTGGTTGTGGCGCTACGTCCAATTCAATGAATCTAGGAAAATCTGAAGGTTAATTTAAGCGTACCTAATTAACTTGGGGTGTTGAGATTCGTGGTTTATTGAAAGAATAACTGGAGATTGATTTATGTTGCATATGTGTCATGTGTGGAGAAGGGCCCTCTAACTAGCCATTTATCCATTTAATTCACTCAAATTCGTTTTTCATAAAGTTTGTTTTCTAAGTTTCTGTTTTAAATTCTGATTTCGTCAAAACAAATCCCCTTTTTACTTTCTTGTGTCAAAGTGCTTAAAATATGTTTTGTTTGTGTTTTAGAGTGTTTTGAGTCAAGCCAAAAACCAATTTTCGTCTAAAGTGGTGTTTTTAGGCAGTTTTGAGTGTTTTTAACTTGTTTTGAGTCCCTTGAGTCTATTTGAACGATTTTAACTTTGTTTTTTTATATTTTTGAGTCAGTTTAGAGGTAATTAGCAATCCCTCCTAATCCCCGGTTTAGAACGATCCCTACTTACATACTTCACTACAATTGTCAAGAGAGGGTTTAATTTGAGTGCTCAACTATTTTCACATCATTATGTCAAAATGAAGCTAGAGTTGAGTAGAATGACGGTATACCTTTCGTTTGGCAAATAAAGCTCGGAAATGGCCTGTATTTCCCCCAAAAGACCGCGGCTACTGTAGCTCTTCGATCTACATCAAAACTCCACCAAATCAAGCAAATGACATACGAAAATTCATCTGCTCAACGAGAGGAATTCAATGGTAGTAGTTAGAAACCTCACTTCGGTCTGGATTGGCAAGAATATCGCGGGAAAGGTTTAGTTCTTCTGTGTGTGTTTTTCGTCGAACAACTGGGAGTTTGGACAAACGGTTAGCACCGTTGATTTCAGGGCGTCAAGACGAACAAGGTGGTGACTTTTGATCACCTCGGTTCATCGGTTTTTCGATGATGTGCACTGTGCACAGTTGGTGAGGGAGAGAGAGTGAGAAAGGGAAGATAGAAAGTGACGGGGAGAGGGAGGAAGAAATGAGAGAGAAAGATATTTTAGTTTTGGGGGCACTGTGCACCCACAAAAACAATAAAAATTACACGGTCACGTGTACAAAATAACACGCAAGTGTCCAAAATATCCCCTTGGGAATTATTTTATAACAAATTTTTGACAGGATGTTACAATTTAGATATAGAACAATTATTGAGACAGTCTTAATCAGTGAACTTGTTATTTGATGAGATTAATTTGATTAATCTCTTGTGTTATTTTAAAAGATTTCATTTTATGATTGGTTTTTAGGGCACATTTCAAACATACACGAAAATCATGGTTCAATTCGGGCCACTTGATCCAGAGAATTTCGACCATTCCCACCAATCTGGATGCCATGTGGCGGAAGCTCAAAAATTATGGTCCTACATAACTCATTGCATAACAAAGCATTTAGACAGCAACTTACATGGAACGGGTTCATCGCCACGTGACGTTCCTATCCAATAATACATTGCCATGTAGAGAAAAACTTGCATATGACAATGCATTATTGGAGAAGGGACGCCATGTGGCGGTAAACCCGTTCCATGTAAGTCTTTCTCAAGCGTTTGAAAACTCTTCCTATATGAGAATGACTTACATGGAACATGTTCACCATCACGTGACATCCTTTGTCTAATAATGCATTGACATGTGCAAGTTTTTCTCCACATGACAATATTCTATTGGATCAGGAAGCTACGTGGTGGTGAACTCATTTCACATAAGTTGCTCTTCTTCCTATATTGTGAAGAGATATACTACTAAATTTAATAATAATTGATGGTGATGGCGGAGCTATGTAAGGACTAGATTCTAGAAGGGTCTCTTGTGGGTTGTTTTTTATTTGTACTTTTTCAGTGTAGGTTAAACAAATTGAACAAACTATGTATATGGGTCTATTGAGAGGCACAACCACAAGGTCCACAACCAGAGAAGTAGGCATGGGTGCAAATTGCAAAACAAAAGTCAAAGGGTGTGCGGGTGTGTTTAGTTTGATACATTCAACTCTCTAATTTATCATTGAAAAGTATCTCTCTAACTTTTATATATTTGTTGGTATATAATTTCCTTTTATTTTTATAAATTTAAAATGTATAATGATTTTTTTGAAGTATCAATAATAACTCTCTAAAAAAATGTATGTTTATAGATAATTTATGATTTATCGTGTTCGTCTATGTTAGTAATTTCTTTGTCCTGCCCTCCCTTCAATATATGCTTGATTAATGATTTTTAATTGGAGAATTAAGAAAAATAGACAAATTTCAATTCTTATAATCTTTGTCACTTGAGGGAACTCCAGTAGTCACAGTTATCTATGATGATCAAGTATTGAAGCCTCTCTGATGATTTTTAAGTTCTTGTTTTCCTCTACAAGATGAAAATATATGGGTTCAAATTCTCTCCTAATTCATCATCTCCTACCTTACTTAAACTTTAACTACGACAAAGTGTCGAATATCAATATCTAATGACTGATTTTTCTATATTTTTTTTATTTTAAAATGTGTTTAACAATATTGCAAAATTGAATCTGTCAAAAAAAGTACAGAAAATATAATATGTCAAAGTTTCAGATAGACGGACCAAATAGTCGAACACTAATGTTGTTCAAAATTTGACCACTTGTAGCTCAAGAACTGTGAGGTTTTATCTTAAAAAGGCATTAAAGTAATTTGGAATGGAACCATGTAACTATAAGCTGTAAATATTTTTGTCAAAAACTCCCGATGTGAGATTTACAACACGCCCCTCACGTAGAACCATGTCTTTAGTGGGCCACATGCGAAAAGAATTCTACATAAATACATGTCTTTGGTTAGGAAAGACAAACACATAAATACTACGCGCTTGGAACAAACTCATTAATTGGGGTCCAATCAAAGTAAAGACTCAGTATTCGTGCTGAGATAAAACCCGCTCTAATCCCATGTCAAAGTTTCAGAAAGACGAGTCAAATTGTCAAACACTGATATTGTTCATAATATAACCACCTCAATATCAAATTTTTGATATAAGATTTCCAACACATACAATATCGTGTTCATCAATAATCCACCTCAAAATTTTTTTTAGGTTAAACAATTTGACAACTCAAGTTATGAGTCTGTGAGGAATCAGAAACTCAAACAAATGTTATCTTGGCTGAGTAGGTAAGGTTTCCAAGTTTTTAATCAGAAACCCACACAATATGAATCTTCCACATCTAGGGGTGGGTTCAAAAAACTGAAAATCGAAAATGTTACAACCCGTCCCAAAATTTATGTGAAATTACCAAAATACCCCTCCTTAGTGGTCAATGTTGACTTTTTGTTGACTTTTGAGACAACTTCCAAAATTTATTTCTTTCCATATCTATGATGTACTCGTCGATACGAACGCCATGAATGCTAGTTTTAACTCAAATTCGAGTTAAAACGAATGTTTTATGAAGCTTTAAAGGATAGTATTTTAGTACTTTGACACCCGCTTGTTAATTAGGGTTTTTGAGTTGGACCTAGTCGCTCCGCAGCCACTCCACTAACCTTGCACGATCTCTCTCCCTCTCTCCCATTCTCTACTAAAACCACCTAACACCATCCAAACTCCTAGTTTGTGGACGAATCACAAACCATCAAACCGAGACACGAGGACTATAATATTACGATAGTCTCGTCATTCTTCGGACGGTGACTGATTTCTTCGGTAATCCCCAAACTGAGCCCAATCGTACAAACCGATCACTGAACGAAACGACGAACAGCACTCTTTCAAGTTTCTGTACAATCCCGACATAGGTAAGCTTCCTCAAACCAATACCATTGGTTTTATTGATTGAGTAGGTTCAAATCGAGCATAAAGAACGTCCAATTTGGTGCGCTTTTGAAGGAGAACGGAATTAGGGTTTCTGCTTTCCCGGCCAATTTCAGGCCATCTCCAGCCATTTTTCCGCCCTAAATTGGTATGAAAAATATTCTACTCATCAATACCTTCAATTTGATATATGGCACGCTGATTTTGGCCACAAAAGAACGGTAATAGTTATGAATTTTTGAAGTTTTGGACATTTTAGGAAAATTTTCCGTAAATTCGCGAACTGCACGGCGGAGGACGGCGGCGGCGGCGGCTCGCGACCAGCAAGAGGAGGGGATTTAAGAAAGAATATTCGGCCAACGGTAACGGAATATTCCTCGACGCTACGGGAATATTCCGCCAGGAAGGTATATTCGGTTAAACTAACGGCGCCGACGTCAAAGAAGCGCCATAGAACACGTGCTATCACAAGGGCGACATCGCGAAGCCGGGTGCGCGCCAACGCTGGCCGGGCGCGTGAGGCCACCTCCCGCACGCAGGCGCTGTCCGATCGCTTTCCCGCCACAGTAAGGGCAAGGACGGCGTCGATAGGTTTTCTTGCCCAATCGTTTGAGCCCGCCGCTAAAATAAGATATTGTCGATATTTTTTCTATAGGGCCTATTTTAGTTTATATTCAGGGAAGTTCTAATTTTTCCCAATATTAAATAGGTAATTCTTCGGCGCCACACTTTGAGGAGGGCAACACCGTGGGGGATTTCTACCTGATCACCCGTGGAGTGGACTTTCTTGGTTTATTAAATGATTTCAATGCTTTGAAATGATTACTGCTTTGATATATTAAACATTTTAAATGTTTTTGAGGCATGCTTATATATATATATATATATATGGTTATATATATATTATGAAATGATTTTGAGATTTGCATATATATGGATATATATTATTAATTGGTTTTAGCCTATGATTTCTGTGTATGCATAAATATTGGTATTTGATATATGACCTCGATGAGAATGCTATTTATGCAATGTTTAAATATTTGGGAAATTATGAAGTATATGATATTCCTACGTCTACACTTGATATATGTATGTATGTTTTCAAACACACTTGGTATGCTTTCACCACGCTGCAGCACCGCCTCACTACTGTAGGACAAGTCTCACATGCTTTTGGGTCACACGCACTTACCTGTGTGGGTATTGTCCTGAAATACGTTAGGTGCAAGCTTGTCTTACGTTTATGTTTATTTGGGGAAAAGGCCCTACTACGTATGACTGTGTGACGCGCCAAGGCGCAAGTGCTTACATGTGTGTGGGTACTAGAGCAAGGACCTCCCACTGAATAACGCAAAGTGCTTGTACTGGGATTGAGAGGTCTGCTCCTCATCACCGTACATGGGTGATTGCTTATATACCCTTGTGTTGGTTTTCCTATATTTATATTATTGATATATATGATGAAAGACTATTGGAAATATGTTTTGCTATCTACGGATATTGTATATTGAAATACGTTTTCAGCTATACTATTAAAGTACGTTTTGATACATATTATGATAGTATGATTTACAATTATACGAGATTTCAAACATGGGGTTATTATATTGAAAAGAGAAAGGTTTTGCGAAAAACTTTATTTTTTGTCCACTCACACCTTTTGTTTTTGTGCCCCCTTCAGACATAGTGATAAGCATCCTACTAAGTTTGAGGTATCCTCAAGGTGGGCGCTCGATCATCTATCCCGACCATGTAGGGATTTATCTTTGTTTTCGCTTATAATAATATCCATCCCCGTTATGGATAGAGATTTTAGAACTTATTTATTATTTGGTTTCATTGCTTCAAAAATTAGTACGCTCCAACCATATGCATATTGACATTGATTTCCGCAAACTTAATAGTATTTTAATTTTGTTTCGACTAAGTGTTGTCATGCATTTAATGGCTTCGGCCACTTTCATTTAGTGCTCTACCAAGACGCCCGCATTTGGTATCCACGTGCATCGAGGGTGGGTGTGTCGCTTTGGTGCATCGAGCCACTCACGTTTCTAAGATGGATAAGCCGGGCGACGCCGGTTCCCTTAAGTGGGGTGGATTGTTATATCCCACATCGACCAACGGAGAGGGGTGATGTGCCTTATATGTACATGCCCACCTCCAATTAGCACAGGCCTTTGGGCCCATCGCTTCGATTCCATTGGAACTCCGGGTTAAGCGAAGTTTAGGTTAGATCAATTTCCAAGATGGGTGACCCACTGGAAGTTGCTCGAGTTCCCGTAAACAAAACCGTGAGGGCGTGGCCCAAACGACAATATCGTGGGCTACTAATGAGTCGATCCGGATGTGATGTATCGGTATCGAGCATAGGTTCAAGAGAATTTGCCATGACAAACACTTAGTTGTACGTCATTCTTGTAATTTGAGTATCTCAAAGATTTCTTGTTCAGAGCTATGCCACTCGATGTCACCGTATTTAATCGATTATGCCTGGCCGGCAAGTCATCGCTAATGCAGTTTAGGAGGTAGAGGTCGCACTTTCCCCGAGATTTGCCGTGGTTTAGGAGTCATTTTTGGGTACGTTAAAAGTTTTCATTATCATAGAGTTTTAATTGATCCGGTGCTACTATTCGGTTATATCTCCTATGTTCGCTTAAGAAAGTAAATCCCCAACCGTCACTCCTCTGAGTGTGAGTTAGTTATAGTCACCATGGGATGTATGCTGCTACGCTTCAATGGGAATATGAGATTGCCTTTAGCTTTTTGCTCTGGCGATTTAACTCATGGAAGCGAATTCTCATTCCCTTAGAGGTCGTTGATTTCATCTTTATTCCTCGGTATGGATTGGTTATCCAAGTATCATGCCATTGTGGATTGTCGCATCAAAGTGGTCACATTCCAAACACCTGGTAGACCAAAGAGGTTGTTTTTTCAAGGCGAGAAAAGTTTTGCATAACTCGTCAGATTTCACTACTAAAAGCAAAGAAGTGTTGCGCATGGGTTGTCAAGGGTACTTGGCTCATGTAGTGATGAAAGAAGATTCTCCAACCCGGTCGAGGATGTTCATATCAATGAATATCCCGACGTTTCCCGAGGACTTACCTCGGTTTCTTAGCACTGACGCAGAGATCGAAATTAATGATTGATCTTGATACCAGGCATCGGGACCTCATTTCCCGAGCACCGTATCGTATGGCTCCACTAATTGAGGGAGTTAAAGACTCAACTTCGTGGAGTTAGCCGACAGGGGTTTATTCAACTCCAAAGACTTCACCTTGGGGTGCTCCTGTTGTTTGTCAAGAAGAAGGATGGGAGTATGCGCCTATGCATAGATTACGGTGCAACTCAACCGTGATGTTGAAGAACCGCTATCCGCTGGGTTCTCGTATTGATGACTGTCATCACCGAAGGTGCACAAGTTTTCTAAGATTGATCTTCGATCCGGATATCACGCTACAGACCGCAAGGAAGATGTGCCAAGATCAAGCTCCAACGCGAGCATGACATTACATGAAGTCTCCCCGGTGATGCCTTGATCGACTAATGCTCCACCGCTTGGCGGATTTGATGAACAGCATTCTCGACCGTACTGACCAGCTTTGTGATTGTGTTCAATGATTTACATTCTCATTTACCTTGTGAGTGAGACCGAGCATGAGGAATATCTCAGGATTGCTTGGGAGAGTCCGAGGACAGCTCACTGTATGCCAAGTTTAGCAATGTCAGCTCCGCTTGGATCGTATTAGTTTTTAGGTCATGTGATTTCGTCGAAGGTATTTTCAAGTGATCCACAAAAGGTGGAGGCGGTGGTGAATTGGGAGCAAATTAATTAATGTGACGAGGTGAGAAGCTTCTTGGGTTTGGGCAGCATACTGGCTGCCGTGCATAATTTCTCTTCTATAGAAGCGATCTTCTTACTAAGTCACTAGGAAGGATGTTAAGTTCGCTTGGGATGACAAACAGGGAACGGAGTTTCCAGGAACTTAAACATCTTACTCACGCACTCGCTTTAGTGCCTCCCGGATGAGAGTGGGGAGTTTGACATCTACATCGATGCTTCTTCGCTGCATGGTTTCGTCATGTGTTGATGCAACATGGAAAAGTCGTTGCCTATGCTTTCCGTGACAACTCAAACGGTACCTAAATGAATTATCATACTCATGACCTAGAGTTAGTCAGCCGTGGGTCTTTGCTTAAAGATTTTGGCGACATTATCTTTATATAGGGAGACTTGTCGTATCTTCACCGACCACAAGAGTCTCAAATACATTTTTACGCAGAATGAGTTGAACTTGAGATGAGAGGATGGATGGAGCCGACTGCTGACTACAATTGTACCATCGACTATCATCCCGGTAAAGCGAATGTAGGCTTCGACGCCCGAGTCGGAAATCCCATGGGCAGCTTGGCATCTATTCGGCGACATATATTCCGGCTGGGTGAGTCGAGGAGGCACGAGTGCTATCTCTTTAATGTGATAATCATGTGAGCTCTACTAGCTCATTTCCGTGTTAGAATTGCTCGTGGATAAGGGCCGAGAAGCTCAAGGGAAAGATTCTCAGTGTGTGCAGCTAAAGGAGGAAGTTCTAGCGGTTGAGACGGATTTATGTGGTCGTGATGATGATTACCGATGTTGGGCAGTCGATTACTTGTACCTAAGGGGGATGGTGGATTAAGGAGAGAAATCCCTGGATGAGGCACACACATTTCTGCATATGCCATGCATCCAAAGTGCAAGACTAAGATGTACCACACCATCGTACTCCATTACTATTGGTCAGAATGAAGAAGGATATCGCCGTATATGTGAGTCGTTGTTTCACTTGTCGCCAGCGAAGGCGAGAGGCAGTAAACTCCCAGGTTATCGCAAAGGCTTCCTATTCCATTTTGAAATGGGAGAATGTCACCATGGACTTTGTGTTTGGGTAACCGCCACCCGAGCAAAATGTGATGGTATTTGGTGATTGTCGACTGACCGACAAAAGATGTACCTCATTTCTTGCCAATTGGCCAGGTTTACAAGTTGAATAAGTTATTAAGATGTTCATAGATCGATAGTCAAACTCATGGGGTACCGCTTTCATCATTTCGATAGAGATCCGAGTAATTCACTTCCAAATTCTCGAAGGCATTTCGTGGATGCTATGGGAACAAACTTTGTATAGTACAACTTTCTACCTATACGTACGTATTTTATCAACTGATAGGACAATCTCGTACCTTGGAGGACATGTTGAGAGTTTCCCGTCCTTCAATTCTGGGAAGCTGACGATCACTTGGCGCTGATGTAGTTCGCCGTGATACACAACAAACCTTCACTCTAGCATCGGTATGGCACCGATGAAAGCGTTGTATGAGAAGGCGTAGAACCCTGCATTGGTGTTGGACTGAGGTAGGTGAGTGAGCACTCTGAGGGCCCAGAACGGGTAGACGATACTGCTGCAGAGAAGATTCAGGTGATTAAGCGTAACTCAAGGCGGCCTGTATTTATTAAGAGTATTGGCATAAAACATTCTAAGGACCGTGAGTATGCGCTTGGTGACTTTGTGTTTTGAGGTTGTCACCCTAGAAGCGGTGTTGTGAGGTTCCCAGAACTAAGCTAAGTCCCCTATACATTGGGTCCTTAAGTGAGATTGTGGCACGGTTGTCGCAGCTTGCGTATCTGCTAGCCTCTGCTACCGAGTTATCGATCGTCGACGGCACATGATGTCTTCCATGTTTCTATGTTGGAGGAAGTATGTACCGCACGAGTCACATGTGTACTCCAACCATGTACTTTGCAACTGAATGAGAGTTTGGAGTTACGAGGAGAACTGCAGAGATTTTGGACAGAAAAGACAAGGTTCGAGGAACAAGGTGATACCTCCGTGAAGGTTTTGTGGAGCAACCACGCAGGTAGTGGTGCTACTGAGATCGAGGAGCATATGGCGGGGGCGCAATATCCGCATTTATTCTGTAGTTATGTTGTACTTCGCCGGACGAAATTTTATTTAAGGGGGTAGATTGTTACAACTCCGTCCCAAAATTTATGTGAAATTACCAAAATACCCTAGTGGTCAATGTTGACTTTGTTGATTTTTCGGTGACGATTTCCCCAAAATTTATTTCTTTCCATATTCATGATGTATCGGGCGATACAAACGCGTGGACTTGCCGAACTCAATTTGAGTTAAACGAACGCTTTATGAAGCTTTTAAAGGATAAAAACATTTTAGTAATTTTGACACCGTTTGTTAATTAGGGTTTTGAGTTGACCTAGCTGCCTCTGTAGAGCTACTCCACTAACCTTGCACGATCTCTCTCTCCCTCTCCCATTCTCTTGGCCAAAACCACCCAAAACCATCCAAACTCCTAGTTTGTGGATGAATCACAAAACCATCGAACCGAGACACGACTATGGCCACATGATCGTCTTCAAGTTATTCCCACGAGATTGTGATTTCCGTAATCCCCAAATCCTCGAGCCCAATTGTCCAAACCGACGCCGAATCTTAAAACACGAATCGCTTTTCAAGCTTCGTGACAATCCCGACATAGGTGGTTTCGAAACCATTACCATTGGTTTTATTGGATTGAGAGGTTCAAATCGACATAAAGAACGGCCCAATTTGGTGCATGAAGGAGAAAGGAATTAGGGTTTCCTAAGCTTCCCGCCAATTTCAGGCCATCTCCGGCTATTTTTCCG
The DNA here is from genome assembly GCA_018257905.1 of Gillenia trifoliata. NCBI lineage: Eukaryota > Viridiplantae > Streptophyta > Magnoliopsida > Rosales > Rosaceae > Gillenia > Gillenia trifoliata. The sequence continues at coordinate 13,444,717 of CM031081.1, read as the reverse complement.
GCCCCAAATTGGTATGAAAATATTCTACTCATCAACACCTTCAATTTGATATATGGCACGTTGATTTTGGCCAAAGAACGAATAAGCAGAATTTTTGAAGTTTTGGACATTTTCGAAAATTTTCCGTGAAATTCCCATGAATGCATTTGGTAGATTTGCGAAAGCCAAGCGGCGTTCGCGATCAAGTAGGGAGGAAGAAGAAGGAATATTCTATTAACGTAACGGAATATTTCGACGGCCGGGGAATATTTTGCTAAATTGACCGCTACCGGGACGTCACCGTGGGGTGACGCTCGCAAGCTGCAGAACACGCGCCTGCCATGCGGGCGACACGTGCTAGCGGCTGCAAGCCGGGCGCTGGGCAACGCGTGGCTGGCGCGTGAGGCTACCTCTCTGGCTAAGATGGGCGCTGGTCCGACCGCTTTCTCCTCGCCAGCGTAGCGGCGATGGACGGGCGTCGTAGGGCTTTCGCCCGAATCGCTTCGAGCCCGCCGCTTAAAATAGTATTATTGTCGGGATATTTATAGGGCCTATTTTAGTTTATATTAGGAAGCTCCCACTTTTCCCTAATATTAAATAGGTAATTCTTCGCGCCACACTTTGAGGAGGGCAACACCGAGGGGGATTTCACTCCGATCACCCGTGAGTGGACTCTTTGGTTTATTAAATGATTTCCCAATGCTTTGAAATGATTACGCTTTGGATATATTAAATGATTTTAAATGTTTTTGAGGTGATGCTTATATATATATATATGGTTATATATATTATGAAATGATTTTATATTTGTATATATATGGATATATATTATTAATTGGTTTTAGCCTATGATTTCGGTATGCATAAATATTGGTATTTGATATATGACTCGATGAGAATGCTATTTATGCAACGTTTTTAAATATTTGGGAAATTAAGAAGATATGAGATCTCTCTACTGCTTACACTTGATATATGTATGCATGCCAAACACACTTGGTATGCTTTCACTACGTTGTAGTACCGCCTCACTACCGTAGGACAAGTCTCACATGTTTGGGCCACACGCATCGTACTCCAGGGGTATTGTCCTAAGAATACGTTAGTGCAAGCTTGTCTTACGTTATGAGGTTATATTTGGGGAAAAGGCCTCACTACGTAAGGACTCTGTGTGACGCGCTAAGGCGCAAGTGCTTACATGTGTGTGGTACTAGGAGTACAATTTAATTGAATAACGTAAAGTGCTTGTACGCAGGATTGAGAGGCCGTTCCTCAACACGCATATGGGTGCATTGCTTATATACCCCGTGGTTGGTTTTCCTATATTTATATTATTGATATATATGATGAAAGGACTATTGGAAATATAAGCTTTTGGTTATCTACGGATATTGTTTATTGATATACTTTCAGCTATACTATTAAAGTACGTTTTGATACATGTTATGATAGTATGATTTTACAATTTACTTTAATTTCAAAACAAAGGGGTTATTATATTGAAAAGAGAAAGTAAGGTTTTGCGAAAAATTTATTTTTGTCCACTCACACCTTGTTTTTGCGCCTCCTTCTTCCAGATATAGTGATAGTGCATCCGCTTAAGTCGAGGCATCATGTGGTACCGATCATCTATCCCCACCATGTAGGGATTTATCTTTGTTTTCGCTCTATAATAATATCCATCCTCGTTATGATAGAGATTCTAGGAACTTATTTTATTATTTGGTTTTACTGCTCTCAAAATTAGCACGTCCAACCATATGCATATTGACATTGATTTCCGCAAACTTAATAGTATTTTAATTTTGTTTCCACTAAGTGTTGTCATGCATTTAATGGCTTCGTCACTTATGAGTGTCGGCCAGCACGCCCGCATTTGGTATCCACGTGGGTATCGAGGGTGGGGTGTGTCAGAAAATCGAAAAAAAAAATCCAATCGAACACCAAACTGAAGCCGAAAAAAACTAAACAAAAAAAAAATTAAACTGAAATAAAAACACCAAACCGAACCGAATGTTATTGGTTCTGTTTCGGTTTCAAGGATCTGAAAACCGAACCGAACTGAAACTATAAACCACTTAAACGACGTCATTTTATGTATGTAGGTTCTAACTAACACCACCCTACTTCCCTTCCTTCGCTCCCACTCGACTGTCAACTCCCAGGTTCCCAAGCTCTAAACTGCCACCCATAAGGGCCAAAACTGAAACTACCTACCATAGCCTCCTCGCCCGCAATCTTCCTTCCCTTACCCTCTCTCTCAACTTCTCTCTCTCAGCCTCGGTGAGTCAGTGACCTCTCCGCTCTCAGACTACCTACTCGGCTCCTCTCGCGTCTCGCCTGCGCCCTGTGATACCTTCCTTTACCCCCTCTCTTTGAGCCTCTCGACTCTCGAGTCTCTCACTCTGAATCTCGCCGCCATTGCTGCTCTCCAGTGTCGATACCCCACATCTCAATGTCGATCGTTGTCTACCTCGCTCACCAAGTCATCATCTAGCGCCCAGCTCGCTGACCTCGATCGATTCGCAGAGGTAAGTTTGAAACTTTGAATGTTTTGTTTGAATTTTGTACGATTTTTTTAGGAATTGTATTTGGGATTTGGATTTTGAATTGAAAATTAAATTGAATTGGTTAAGTGATAGATGTGGATTTGGGATTTTTTAGGAATTGGATTTGGGATTTGGATTTCTCGGAACAATTTCTCAGGAAATCCCGATTGATCCACAAAGTTTTTATAATTTCATTTTCACAAAAAGAAAAACTAGTAGTCCTATGCATTAACCCAATTAGCCAACCAATTAAGTCTTTAAAACTACTGCATAAGCGTAGGAGCATTCCATCTCCCAGTACTTGTACAACAAACTGAAGGACACTAAAATCTTGTTAACTTTACTTACCAATTGATGTAAGTATTCAATCTTGATGCCTACTTGTGTCTACTCATAGAAAACATATAAATTTACAGCAGAGAGATTGCATAAATGATAAAGAAAACGACCAATGTTGTATGATTGCATAAATAACATCCATTAAGTTTATTCTCTGCTTAACTGCCTACAGAGTACAAATTGTATCCCCAAGAATAACAAAGATGGTCTTGTTGAACTCTACTGCATTGGATGATTCATAGGTTGAATGATAGTTGCCATTTTTTAACTATAACATAATTGTTATAATGTTATAATGTTATAATGATAAGGCTTACGCCCCTAGACATTTCCTTACAGGGCATCAAAATGCCATGTCTTGTGATTTCAAGTTTTAAAACACTGCAGAACGACTAGAAAAATTAAGTAACAGTATAAAAGTAACGTGAAACCCTTACCATTACTTGTTCATGGTTCTTTACTGCACAAACCAATTTCTGTCCAATATGTCATGAATTTCTCCTTCACCCGTTTCATAAGATCCAAAACAAAGTTACCCTCATTGTAATAAGTGCAGCAGTTCTTCCAAACGCATTGGACATCCATGAACACATCCTCCGAGTTCATATATTTAGAACCATTTTGAAGATGGTTGCATATCGTTCCAAAATCCATTGGTGTATTCTATATTGAATATCATTGTAATCCGTTTTGAGATTACTTTCTAAGAGTATACAACAAAACATATTATATCAAGACCCTCAAAGTCATATTCTTATTAGTAGTTATATTTTAATATTAAAGATGCGTACATGCTATTCTTTCATCACCACAGTTTCTACATGTTCATGTGCATATATCCATCCTTACATAACTCCATATCCTTATGTAAGATACTATTTATTTGAATTAGATGAATTCAAAGGCGTCAAAGGCCTCGAGCTCAAGCTCAAACTCAAACACAATGAGATCATCAAGTAGCTCTCACGGTCAAAAAGAACTCATCTACTTCTACTCCATCTCAAGTAAGTAATCATCTCTATTAATTTAGTTCATAAAAGATGGTTTTATGTCTCAAATTGTTTAATATAATTAATTGTAATGATTCTTTTATTGTAGATGGACATCGTTGGTGAATCAACTCCACCTCAAGGCCCTCAACAACAACAAGTGCGTACTCCTATTAGTTGATCCGATGCGACTCCAAAAGAAGGTGACTCAAGTGTACAAGTAAGTAAAGAAGAAGCCCTCTTAGTTTCCTTAAAAAGTCATGAAAGGTCCGAAGTTTGGGAGCACTATGAAAGAAAAATTGAGAATGGTAGAGTTAAGGGTGTGTGCAACTATTGCAACCAAAATGGTACAACAAATTTGAAAATTTATTTAGCAAGATGTAGAACCTACCCTCCTAATAAGGAAATATATGCCGCAAGGGGAAGTCACTAAGGCTTGTGTTAGGATGATAGTTCTAGACGAGTTACCTTTTTGTTTTGTGGAAGGAGAAGGTTTTTGCTATTTTTGCAAGGTGGGTATTCTTTTGTGGAAAGTGCCTAGTCGTAAGACAATTGCTAAGGATGTGCTTGACTTGTTTTATACTGAAAAGGATAAATTAAAGAGCCAATTAAAGTTATATAGGGTGTGTCTAACAACGGATACATGAACTTTTATTAAACAAATAAATTACATGGTTCTCACGGCGCATTTTATTGATGATGATTGGATGCTAAATAAAAGAATTTTGAACTTTTGTGTAATTCCAAAGCATAAAGGAGAATCCATTGCTCAACTTTTGGAGGAATGTTTAGTGGAGTGGGGTATAGAGAAGGTGTTAACTATTACGGTTGACAATGCTTCTACAAATGATTCCGGTTTAAGGGACTTGGTGACTCGAATAAGTGGATGGGGCCTCCCTATTGCACTTTTGCATAATGGGAAACATTTGCATATGAGGTGTGTTGCTCATATCCTCAATTTGGTTGTGAATGACGACCTTAATTTGTTGAATAAGTGCATACAAAGCATTCGTAATGCAGTTAAGTATGTAAGATCTTCTGCTCAAAGGTTGGAGAGCTTTAAAAAGTGTGTTGAGAAAGTGAGAATAGATAGCAAAGGGCTTGTGATTTTGGATGTCCCTACGAGGTGGAATTCCACATTTTTGATGTTGGAAGCGGCTTTGAAGTTTAAGATGCCTTTTGATAGATTGAAAGTAGATGATGGTCATTATCTTTCGTATTTTATTAAAGACAATCTTGAAAATATAAGGGAGGGGCCACCTTCAACAAATGATTGGAGTGAGATGAGGCGTAGATGTTTGCAAGCTTTTTGAGACCTTGTTATGAAGTCACTTTGAGAGTATGTTGTTCCAATACTCCAACAATTCATAATACTTTCGTTGATGTATTTCAGATCAAAGGTCGCTTGCTTGAAACCAAAGAGAACAAATATTTGTCTTTAATCTCCATGATAATGCTAGAAAAGTATGACAAATATTGGGGTTCAATGGAGGATTTGAATCAATATTTTTTTGTTGCTCTTGTGTTTGATCCTAGCCATAAATTGGATAAGGTTGTTGATTATTTTGAGATAATATTTGGTGAGGATGATGAAAAGGTTGAAAGTAACACAAATGCAGTGAAGGATTTGTTGATTGATCTTTACAAGATTCATGAAGAAGATACGTCTTCCACTACACAACAAAGTGTGAGTATTGGTGGTGATAGTAGTTCTCAAATGGCAAGTGGGAATTCAACAAGCATGACTGAAACCGAAAGGAAGTTAAAAGAAAAAAGTGAAATGAGGAAAGCAAGGAGAGCCCGGGTTATACATAATGATGTGGATAGGTATCTTTCGGATCCTAAGAAAGAGGAAGAAGGAAACTTTGATATATTGAATTGGTGGAGGGTGAATGGGGTATCTAAATATCCTATTTTGGCACATGTTGCAAGAGAGATTCTAGCTATTCTCTTATCAACAATAGCTTCGGAATCTTCGTTTAGCACAAGTGGACGGATAATTGATCCATATCGTAGTTCTTTGAGTCCTAAAATGGTGGAGGCTTTGATATGTACCCAAAATTGGCTTAGGTTCACCCATGTTGCATTACATCATGAGCCAACCATTGAGGAGATTGAGTTTTGTGAAGAAGTTGAGAAAGGTAATTTTATTTATTGTATGAATTATTTGATTTTGTTAAGAGTGTTTTTAAATAATTTTTAATTATGATGTTCTCTTTTTTTTTTTTTTTTTTCTATTTGTATGTAGAAATGTCAAGTGAAAATTCAAAGAAGGGTGCTATGTTGCCCCCTAGGCCGCCTTCTAAGCATTAACAAACTCTCATTCAAGCTTGAAATAGTTGGTGTTGAAGACTTAAAGTGTGGAAGACTTGAATTGTTGAAGGCTTCAAGGCTTGAAATTTTAATTTTTATGGGGTGTTGAAGACATGAATTTATATGGATTGTTTATTGTTGAAGTTTCTCTATATTTTTTCCTTCAAATTTCTTTTTTTTTTTAAAATAAAATAATTTTCCTATTTAAAAATAAATAAAATAAAACCGTACCGAAGTTAAACCGAACCGAATTTAAACTAAAACGAATGTAAACCGAACCGAAAAAAATAGAAAGAAAACAAAACCGAATCAAACCGATTTATATAATGAATATTCTATACAATGCATGCCAACTTATATAAACCGAAATAATAATGTCATATGAGTTAGACAAAAGAAAAGAAGAAACCTACACCTAGAACAACAAACGGATCGTGTTTGTCGTGTTCGTGTCGTTTTCGTGTCATATTTATTATCTTAACGGATCTTGTCGTGTCTAACTTGTTATCTTAACGAGTTCTTAACAGGTGACCAAATAACGACTCGAACTGTTAAGGTCGTGTCGGGTTAATGGGTTATGCAATAAATTGTCATGCCTAATTTCTAAACTTGGCAAACGGGTTGTGTTCATGTCGTTTAAGTGTCATGCCTATTATCTTAAAGGGTTCTTAACGTGAAACCCGATAACGACCTGACTCGTTAACGGGTTCTTAAAAGGTGACCCGATAACGATCCGACTTGTTAACAAGTTAACCCAAAACCTGTTATTTTCGTGTCATTTCGTGTCGAATACGGGTCGTGCAATAAATTGTCATGCCCACACCTCAGTCCATTCTACTACTTGAACGAAACCTCGAGAGCTTAAAACCTACCCAATTTTGCAGCAATATATAATTGTTAACTGTAAAAGGATAAACGATATTCAAATTGTTGTGGCCTATTTTATTGAAAGGTGTGGCAAAGAGAAAAGTAGAGAGAAAGAGAGAAGGGCTTGAGGAATTGTAGTACATATTCATCATGCCAAGTGCCTTTATTTATAGTGAAACAAGTACAATCATAATAGGAATGTAACTTTAGGAGATTCAGAATATCCCAATCCATATCTACCTAAGATTTACACAGTCACATTTATCACATGTTAATATTATCCACAACACTCCCCCTTGAGTGTGCAAATACTCAAGTAGATATTGCATCAGATCTTCAAGATGATGAAGAGATAGTTGATGATGTCGTCTCGTAGGCACGGTAGAGAACATGCGAGTCTCATATAGGGAACTTGCATATAAAAAAAAAAATCTCACAAAACCTGGCTATGGTAAAACCCAAGGCAGGACAAAACCCATAGTCTAAGGAGAAAAGTGAGTTAATGCAATGTCGATACTTAACATCTTCAAGACGCAAGTAGTAAGAAAACACACAAGAGTATGACCAAGCCAGAATGGGTGCCTCGTTAAAACCTAGTCAGGTAACAAAAACCCAATGGGAAAAATGATTCTGATCGTAGGGAAAAAGAGTACATTAAGGTCAAGTGAGTATACTTCAGGATACTCCCCCTGAGTTCGACAAAACTCCCCCTGAGAACTACAAGCGTTGCAAATGAGAAAATTTGCACATACCAAATCTTTGAACAAGCTTCTTCGGCAGTGACTTCGTGAAGAGGTCGTAAGGTTGTCTTCGGATCGGATCTGCTTGACTTCAATCTTCTGATGCTCATGCTGATGTGATGTAGACACAATATGCTTGGTGTTGACTTCTTGGATGTAGCATGTTATGGTCTGGTCGATACATGCGGCGTTGTTTTCATAGATTGTCGTTGGGACTCAACGGAGGATGAAGAGTTACAGGTGCTTCGAATATGCTCCCATGTACACGGGTGGCTTCGTGTATGGTGATGAGCTCGAAGACGTTGCAACTAAGGTTTATTTGGTTGACCTCTAAGATATTGCGGTGTTCCTAACGGTAAAGACATAATCCGTTTGGAAACGTGCCTTGTGCGGAACAGACGGATAGTCTGTGTCAGCGTATCCCACAAGGTAGGCATCATTCCGATAACCAAGGGGTTGTGGTGAATACTGAGATGCGTAGGGATAGAATAAGCCTAAATTCGTAGTAACGGAAAAACGTTTTTAACACTTATTTGGTGGTAGCGTGTATGCGCAGTGTTGTATCTTACCAAAATATCAACAACGAAGGAGATGTCATGCCTAATGCAATGAGCTAAGTACAATAAAGCACTAATTGAACTTAGGTATAGAACTTCAGGTTTCACAATCTTTTCAAGGGTCTCATTTGCATCTAGCGTATGAATGGTCATGGGTGTACTCAAAGGCAACACCTTCTAGGTGTAGTTCGACTGGTGGACCAGAATACCATTTGAACTATGCTCAAAACTTCAGGTCGAGATGGAAACGAGTTTTCCCAAGATCTTTCATCTCAAATTCCGACTTCAGGTGCGAGGCAGTTTTCTCAAGCTTTTCCAGAGTCTAAGTGAGATTTATGTCATTGACATAAACTGCAACTCTAGCAATTTCGGTTTTGTACACACATGGGCATAGATTATTCACATATCCCTAACTTATCAAATATTCACTTAGACGAGTATACCACATCCGCTCGGATTGTTCCAATCCGTAAAACTGAAAGCCTCAACTCAATATAGAGGGTGTTCTGTGGTCTAGAACTATTTGAATCAGTCTATGAAAGTCCTTCAGAAACTTCCATGTAGATTTTCCGTATCACGATCCCTATAGATACGTTACAACCACATTCATAAGTTGTGTATTCAGTTTTTCGGAAACTACCAAACTTAAAAGGTAGTTGAACGTTATGACATCCATTACAAGGAATAAGTCTCCTCGTAATCAATCCCAGAGCGTTGAGAGAAACCTTGCGCCACAAGGCGTGCCTTATATCGCACTATTTTATTCTCCTCATTACGCTTCCTTACGAAAACCCACTTGTAACCAACGAGCTTCACATGTGGAGGTGTAGGAACTACAGGGCCAAACACTTTACATTTCGCAAGTGAATCAAGTTCGACCTGGATTGCTTGTTTCCAGTTTGACCAATCGGTTCTACGTTGACATTCATCAATGGAACGCAGTTCGATATCGTCGCTTTTCACTAGTTAGGGTAGCTACCATATACGTGAATATCATTGATGATAATCTCATTCCAATTCCATAACTCATCCATGTATGCATAATGGATCAAGACTACAGGTCTCAGGATAATCCGGATTAATTTCATAAGGTGGAATGGTTGAGATAGCAAACGAGGAAGGGATTCGTTTTGTGCCATGTTTTTCCACATCTAGGGAGGTGAATCCTTCGAACCGAGTAATCTGTCGCGCTTCAAGCTGAGAACAGATTGATTGGCTAGTCGCCGGTGTACCGGGCCGTCCAATAAGGGCGGCCAACTGTCCTTCAGGGGCGGCACACCCTTCGGGGATGTTGACTCGACGTCCGTTACGTACTCCTATCCTTGCAGGCATGTTTGCAGCTGATATATATGATCTCGTCACTTTAGCTAGATCAGAGAAAGCGTTTGGAGCAACACTATGGAATCTAGAATACAGGGATCGAGATGAGACATAGTGAAGACGTCCACGATAATTCGCGTCGTTCTTCAGGAACGTTGACGTTCTTATCTCCTCTTAACGGTGGGAAGACTGTATCATCGAAGTGACAATCCGCAAACTGGCGGTAAAGAGATCGCGTGCAAGGGCTGTAAAGAGCTAATTCGAAGGAGAATCACAATCGACAAAGATTCACATCCTTCTTTGAGGACCCATATTGGTACATTGCGGCGGCGCAATACGGCATAAGGTGCATACCCAAACAGGGCAAATACGAAACGTCAGGTTCGTACCCAGTAACCAACTGTAACGCTAAAAAGTATCAGGTAGCAATGGGCCTCAGGTGGACCAACATGGCTGCATAGAAAATTGCATAGCCCTAGGCAGAAACCGAAAGTTTGGTGCGTTCACCAAGGTCCGGGCGATCAATCGATAATGAGCTTTATGATTACTTCTGCGCAGCTGTTTAGGGGTTGAACATGGGGAATTCAATGTTCAATTTCAAACCCAAAATACATGCAATACTAATCGAAAACTCTTCGATATAAACTCTCCGGCATTATCCAGTCGTCTAGACTTTATGGGATAATTAGGGTGGTAAGCCCTTAAGTAGGAAACGACAGGAGTTTAGCAGCAATGTGTGTGTGGACAAACATGTGACCGTTGTGTCGATATATCAACCAAAAATCATATTTACATGGTCCGCATTTTTGGTTGGATGACTCCACATTATTCCCTTTGATCCATTGTGAAAAGAGGGTTATGTAGTAGTTGTGCTAGTAATGATATAAAAATCCAATTTCCTAGCAAGTAGGCTTGGCAAAGTGTGCTTGTAGGCACATAAATCCTGACTCCAGGTAAGGTGATGCGTTGTGTAACACGTTGCATCGTGTTTCGATCTGAATGTCTCAAACGGTCGTGCCAAAGCAAGTAAACTGCTCGAATCACCGGCTCTAGGCCGGCCTATATGTGGCATGTCCCAGTAGGGAGGCAGCCTATTGGCCCCAAAACATAGCTTCATGCTTTATATTTTGAAGGTGATGCAAAGATACTTCACTCTATTTTCTACAGTAGTTTTCATGATCATTGTTCTCTCAAATATCCTTAAAACTCAATGACGTTCTTCTGGAACAGAGAATATAAGGCCCCTTAATAGTAATTCAGTACCATTAATACAACGAGGAGCGGTGCCAATGCCCTTAATCAGGTTAGGTAGACCTGAATTCGTTGCTAGAGGGGTGATTTAGGTATGAAGTTAGTGTGCATAGTAGCACATTCATCCAGACAACTAACATCCCCACATTTATACCTTATCACGAGTTAATTGAATTTGGTCACATGTATAAGAAACATGATTCAATTAACTCATATTCGAGGACAATATCCATAATAATATCCATAACTAAAACAAACACCAAACAATCATCCAAACAAAAAGGAAAAATTGTTCAAAACTTTAAACCAAAAGATAGGGGGTTCGGCCAACATGGCCTTCCATTTCAAAATCCTGCTTTTCCATGTGTTAGGTGAAGCAAAATTAGTCTCACAGATTGACTATGAGAATGGTACTCTTCAAGAACATTGGTAGTGGCACAAATAAGTGCATAACCAATTATCTATTCCATCAAAATGGAAGTAGATTTTGCACGGTTGAGGTTCGGGAATATTGTCCCTTATTCTTGAAGTTTTGGGTCTTAATTGCCAAAGGATCACGTGTTTGGTCGTGATGCCACCCCCTTGGTTGACCCAAATTCTACCATTATTCAGTACTCTCCAGCCGAAGAAGGATGAGTAGATTCGGTAGGCATTTGTTGAAGCAGAGCCTTGTGTTTGGCACACCTTTGCCGAGACAGAGCGTGACCTTCGATACATCCCTGCCGAAAACAGTGGGGTGTCGCTTTCACTGTTGTGCTTTTTAGTGAGCAATGTGGTAGTAATCAGATCCGAGAACTTAGTGAACCTTCGCTCTCTACAGTGCTTCTTCAGGAGCATTTTAGAGGCATGGAAGGACGAGAAAATCTTCTCTAGTCAAAATTCAATTGGATTCTATAAACTTCAGAATTGTACCTATTCACGGATGGGGTTCAATCATGTCTTGTGTCAGGCAAGATATGTCTTGCTTTGGGCAAGGTATGTCTTGCTTCGGGTAGGATCATCTTTTCATGATTGGAACGGTCCGTAGAGCGAGTCAAAGAGCCATGGAATCCTCGTCATTGAGGTACTTCCATTTACAATGCTTCAGGCATAAGTCTTCGAATGAAGATCACGACAGAGGCTTATTTAGGTCTATCCACGTCATTGTTGGCTTCAATGTTTCTCAGCTTCTCGGTAGTCAAGTGGAGCTTCACAACTTGTGCCCACATAAAGTAGTTTATGCCAGAAACTTCCATGTTAGTGAAGTCGAACTTGTTACGGTTTGAAAATCCACTGGATCGAGGGAACAAGATTGTGGTCAGTACTATGAAAAACGGTTCATAGACTTGGAGTAGAACATTTAGGTTCTATTAGACATGTTTTGGTTTAAATTTTCATGAAAACTATGGGTTTCATGGGTATTTAATTTTTAAGGAAACTTCGGATTTCATGGCACTTATTCGAAGCTTCGGGTTCGAATTTATGAACTTCAAGTTCATGGATACCTGCAATCAAATGCAATATACAGAACAAACAAAATAAAAATTAACATATATATCGTGAACATGTAGATGAACGTAGGTCTACAGGGCTCACGGGGTGTGAAAGTCACGGCCTAATATAATTTGGGTGAACAAAGTTTGGAGCTGCAGGCCCAAACAAAGAGAAAAATTGGGCTGTAAGCCAGTTGGTAGTGGGCTAAAGCCCACATGGGCTGAAAGAGGGTGAAGGAAAGGCAGGCCCATGTAGGGGCCTATTTGGAATGGGCCGAGGGAAGAGAGAGGCCCAAATGGGCCTTCGGTAAAAGTCAGCACAACTAGAGCCGAGTACGGGTCGGCTCCACAGCGGCTCAGCTCGGCTCCAGAGCGGCTTGGCTCGGCTTAGGGTTTTTTCTTTTTTTTTTATTTCAAAAAAATGAAAAAATTCTTTTTTTTTTTTTTCAGAAAAAGCGAAGAAAAAAAACCCTAATTTTTCCTTCGTTCACACAATCATCAATTCACTTAATATATGACAAATATATTAAATTTAATGCGAACACAATATTTGCAGAAGATCAATAATTCGTTAAATGCAGAAAATTGGGTTCATGCATCATGGTGAAGGTTCATGCAATCAAGGCTAAAAAAATATCGACAATCGATATCGTGTTTTAGAAGTACTTGGATTGCTGATGATGATGGTTGAACAATTTGTTTGCAGAATTGCCTTCAACTCCGAATTTCTATCTTCAATGTGTTGAATCTCGTTCAATATAAAATAACAGGGAGATAATTGAATCAATAGCAAGTATATTAATTCAATAAAATAAAAAGTAAATCAAAGTAAGAATTATTGAAATTAATACTCCCCATGATTGAAGATGACCAAAACTCCAATATAATTCTCTTTAGCACAGCGGAAAGAGCGTGCTGATAACGTGTTGTGGCCTATTTTATTGAGAGGTGCGGCAAAGAGAAAAGTAGAGAGAAAGAGAGAAGGGCTTGAGGAATTGTAGTACATATTTCTCATGCCAAGTGTCTTTATTTATAGTGAAACAAGTACAATCATAATAGGATGTAACTTTAGAAGATTCAGATTTTCCCAATCCATATCTACTTAAGATTTACACAATCACATTCATCACATGTTAATATTATCCACAACACAAATGAGAAATTAGAATATTTTACACAAGTATGAGGAGAGTTGACGAGTTATTAAAATCCAAGCTCTAAAGGTAAAAGCTTGAATTGGTTCGTGTTTAATTTTGATTCGCTGCAACTGGTAGATTGCCTGAATAGCTAGCTATGACATTATTCTTCAACCCACCACATCTTGAATACAAAGGTGTATCAAAACCCATTTCGCTTTGCAACACACACAGGCGGAACAAAGCCATCTGCTCAAGACAAAGTTTTCTTATATTTTGTTGCACACAATTGTATATAGCTATATTTAGCTAGGGAGGAGATAATATGCAAGCTGTTGTCGGAAAAATTTGGCGGGGCTGTTGCCAGCCCTGCCAGTAGGTTTGGCCCTAGGTTCAACTATTTGATTTTATTTGTTGACCACTTCTCTAATAGAGGAGACACTCTTCTGTCCAGAAATCGGACTAGGGACAATGAGAGAGAGCGGGCGGGCCTCGAATAGGCTAGGTGCGGGCCTCAAAATCAAGGGGTGAGGTATGTGTGATATTTTGTGTCTTGGTCCTGTGAAATACGTGGTCTGATTGCCGGATCTTATAATGTATCCAAATAGAGGTGGATCCATACGAAATTAGAAATTGAAAGTGAAGTGGGTTGGAACAAATTTTTAATTTCCCTAAAAAACAAATGCATATACATATAAAAATACAATAGATAATTAACACTGAAAAGCTAATGGCTGCTGTATTTTTTTTGAGAGGGTGGAGTTGCTGTATAGAAAATTTAACGGATGAAATATTTTGACACAAGAAAGTAAAGGCTGAGATAAGTCCAAGGTGATGACTCATGATTTAAATTGTCATAATCATGATGGCAAAATATGAAAGTGAGGTGTAATAATGCACTAAAAGAAGGCAAGAAATTAGATTTTCATTGGGATATTTACTAAGATTTGGGTAGCTTAGGTCAAAGATCATTTGGGTTTTGGAGCATCTGTGACTTGTGCATGGCCAATCACAATCCGAAACAAGTCATAGAGTAAGCAGTGACATATACCCGATGACGAACATACGTGACATGCCTTGATTTAGACATAAACGCATTTCATTTGATTATCTTTCTTTCCCTTTGCCTTTTTTCCTTTTTCGCTAGGTACAAATTAACAAGAGCAAATAAACTCATCCTTTTACCATAATATTATATTAATTGCTACGATAGTGATACTATTTGGTCGACACATGTTTTCCAAAAGAGACTTTTTTTTTTCTTTGGCATATTTTCGTGTTTAACTTCAGTGGTACGTACCATTCAGTGGTACGTACCATTCAATGGTACGTACTGTTGAATAGTTTAAGATTCATTTGAGACCTGCTGCAAATTAATCTGGACCATTCAATGGCCGTACCATTGAATGGTACGTACCACTGAAGAATTTTCCCATATTTTCCAAAAGAACTTACCGGCCCCATGCATAAAGTCATCTCCATTAAAGATGACAAAGGAAAATTTTTAAACACTATTTTTTTTTTGGTTAAAAGTTTAAGGAGGGAAGGTTATCCAATTTCAAGGCAAGAGCAAATTATAAGTCTTTTTAAAGATTTACAGAGAAATTCTTAGCCCATTTTTTGCACTATTTTTATTTCTAATTCTCAAATTCAATAAATCAAACAAAAATATCAAACAATATTAAACAAGAGTTTGTATTTACCATTTCCTGGAAACTATTCTTTGTGCAAACAATAACCTACCATTTAATGGTTTGATCTCGTATTTACCATACTATAGACCATAGACTATAGACTATAGACTATAATAAGGCTATCGAAAAAGGGAGTTGGGTAAATAATCCTCTCAAAACTCTCAATTCTTTAAACTAAGTAGTAAATAATGACCCACCAAGTTTAACCAAGAAAAATGATCCCAACTGATGTCTAACTCATCATTCGAATGGAGGAGGATTCTCTCCCCTCCAGGCTCCCATCCCTTCTTTCCTCCTTATTGTGTAACACATGTGAGGATTGTTGAACAAACTGATGAGAATGACGACGCAATTTAAGAGTTTTTTTTATGAATTTCTCGACATCTCTGCGATATTTGGGATAGCCGTCAAGTTATGCTATAGCGTAAATATCGACATGAGGAGCCAATTATGACTGACATGTATAAGGAGGAGAGGAAGGATTGTTGAACAAAAATAATAATAAAATAAAATGAAGCTCATTAAATATGTGGCACAACTTCAAACCATAAGATTTCTTTTGAACAGTTTAGATTAAAAGGAGAGGATGAGAGGGGAGGAAAATAGGAGGGGAGAGAATCCTCCTCCCATTCGAATACCTAATTAAGAATTGTATATGGCAAACGTGCCATTCAACTTGAAGCACACACATAGAATATTCTTTGAAATTGCAATTTTATATGCCAATATTATAGAGTGGGGTTTGAGTATAAATACCACATTCTTGAAAGTTTTTAGTTAATATATCATATTTTGAGTTTAGGTATTAATGAAAAAAGTCAACCAACTAGTAATAAAGTTGAGTTTTATTATATATCTGCCGCTCAAACAATAACCAACCAACAACTCATGAGATTCTCCTCCAACGACCACCACCACCGGCCAACTCCGACGAACCATCAACGCCACGCGGACCAACTCCGGACGAACACCACTGGTAGAACAAAATGAAGTTTTTCTAAATTCCAATTTCCAAACCGAAATCAGCTACCTTTCGTTAAGAGTACATTATTTTGAACTACTACATAAATTAAAAGAAAAGGAAAAACGGAGTTACCTAAAGTAAAAAATTTATGGACTTGCTAAGTGTTTTTAAAGAAAATATATTTGGAACCAATTCCTAGTAAAAATGCAAGTTAATCTTTAAAAAACACTTGAAGTGATTCTTGCAAGAAGCACTAGTCATGTGCATTTTGCAGGAAACACTTCAAATGCTTTTGAAACCCAAAAACATTTTCTCTAAAACACTTTTAATTAGTTAAAAACACTTACCAAACAACCAGCTCTTACGTAGTACGTACCCTCCTAGGAAAAATCTTGGGTGGTACGTACCATTCAATGGTACGGCCATTGAATGGTCCCAGATTAATTTGTGGTGAACCATAAATGAATCTTAAATCATTCAACAGACGTACTATTAAATAATATGTACCATTAAAGTTTGACCCTACAATCCTACCATTGTTAGATTTTTTTGAAATATTATTACAGATATTAAAGGAAAAGTATAGAAAAAACAAATATAAAAAGTTGATGAACAACCAACCGACCGAAAATGCACATTAGTATCTGGGCATCTACGGAGGTATTAATGTCCCAAATGGCTTTTCGAAATTCCAGTTGTTTCCATCATTTTCTTTTATCATTTCGTTTTCACTTGGTCAAGCTTCTTCCCTTCATATTCATATATACAAATAATATCAAGTATAAGGGTCCAGTTACAATGGTTGTAGTACGAGTTTTATACAAAATTTAAACGTTGTAACGATTTATTAGATCCTCATTTAGACGTAAGATTTAACTATTAACTTTTCGGATCACTCAATATTTTGTGATGGTATGGTGGCCATAAGGTATTTTGGCATGCAGTTCAAAGTCACTTTCAGCTCCACCTATGAGTATAGAGTGGTGCCCAAAATATGGGGCCCATCTCAAAAACTCAAACAAGTTGAGAAGAATAACTTATATAAAACGAGTTTATAATATTTTTTGTCCAATAATATATTGTTATGTGCAAGTGTTTTACCACATAACAATTTATAATTAAGTCGAGACAACATGTGGCGGCAGGGGCAAAACTGTAAAAAGACCAGAGGGGGCAACACCTCCCTTTCCTCGCCACTCCTAAAGCCAATCTTTTGCTTCACTCTGTAACCTCTCCTTACCTGGTTTGTTGACACCTAAATGTTTCTGGTGTTTCTTCATTTGCCCGATTCACTTGGTTCATATATGTTTGATTAAGAAATGGCCTACGAAATGTTATATTAAGGGGATTATGAATGTTTTCTATGAGCATTCCAAAGGCATGTGAGAGTGATTTGTAAATTCCTACTTTGAAGATGTTATTTGCAAATTCCTCTCACAATTATTTGTAATCCACATGGAGGGCATTTTTAAATCTCCTCTATCTATCATTTTGTAGTGTATTTCTTAACAACTTTGTATCAATTCCTTGGAACTTGAAAATCCCTTATCCAAAGATAACCTTAATGTTGTGTACTATTTTTGTGTTAACTGTGTATTACTTGCTAGTATTTATGTTTAATTTGTTTTGTTTTTGGTGCATTTTTGATGTATCAATAAAATTTTTCTTTTTACTAGAAAAAAAATAATTGTTTATATTGTTTGAAGTGCTCCTTTGGATTACTCTCTAACGTAAGAGGTGAATCCACCTGATTTTATTCTGCTCGTGACTTTATATGGATTGTGACCACTGCATTTTCTACCGACCCAACCCAAGATCTTTCATTTACATTAGCCATTAAGGTTTTCAACTTTTGCCTTTCTCTCATTTTTATTCTTCACCTTCGAAGTACAACATTCGGTAGCCTACTTTTTAGACCCTTGTCATTTTTGTTAGACCTTTGCATATAGATTATGTTTTTGACGTCGACAACCGAAAACCAAAATCAAAATACGGACTAAATTGGACTGCACCGAACAGTTTAGTTTTTATAATTTTAAAACGGTTTCATTTTGAAACCGAACTGCAAGCTAAAATAACGGATTTGTTTCGATTCCTAATATATGAAACCAAACTGAATCATATAATATAAAAAAGTATTTAATTTAATTAGCAAATTAGGTGTGGGGGTGTAGTTGGTTATTTTGATGTTGAATTTTAGTATGGTGATCATGAATTTTTTTCAATTGGGTTGTATTAAAAGCATTTAGTTTGCAAATGACTAGGTTTTGAACTTTTGAGCTTGTTTAAATGTTGAATACTTGGATTTAGAGTTGGATACTTGAATTTTAGTGTGGTGGTTATTGCTTGCTGGGATTTGTGTTTCCCTTTTGATTATCAAACATACCCAAAAGGGATTTCCTTGAATTTTAGTATGGTGGTTATTAATTTTGGTTTTACTTATTGTAAGTTGTTCTTCTCTCCCGTTTGGGGGCCAAAACAAACTGAAAAAACTATAAAAAATAAAAAATAAAAATCCCAAATCGAAACATGCTTGTCATGTAAGCTAAATTTTTTAACGGGCCTACAAGTTAGGCCCAAACCAAAACTAAAACTGTTTGAAACCAAACCAAACTAAATGAAAATAAATTTTGATTTCGGTTTCGATTTTACCCTAAAATCGGACCAAACCAAACCGCACCCACCCCTAATCAACATGGCATGAGAAAAAGATTAACTAACTTGACATAACCATGCGGCAAAGACTCAAACTCGTGCATAATGCTTACGAGATGCAAAACAGATTATAGTATGAAAACAACATGTTAGTTGGTCAAAGTCTTATGCACAGTCACCACTCTTTAGCACTCTATTTTATAGGGCGATTTTCTGAGTTATATTGCCTGGTGTGTGCGTGGACTTTAACCTTGTATTTATATAGGCTTAACCTTAGTGAATCTTTCCATCATATTGTCATTAGGGTTAAGATTAATCCACTAACTCTAGTCCCAAATATGATAGTATTAGGAGCCATCCTAAGCAGCCGGATATTAGCTTTTCTCAGGATCAAAGCAAAAATTCTTAATTGAATTCTAACCTTACTTGTATTGTAAGAAATCTTTTAATTAACTGTGAACACCTATTAGGCGTTGGACATAGACCAAGTACTTCCAACAATTTTATCTTCATTTTGTCCCTGAGCATCTACGTACAAGGATTTATATGACACGAGTACTAAGATTGGGCTTGTGATCTATTTGGTTGTAAGACTAATCTAGTCGTTTTAATGAATTCAAAACACTCCAAAGGTTGTTATAAACTATGAGAGACACCTAACTATATAT
Source organism: Gillenia trifoliata (assembly GCA_018257905.1). Classification (NCBI taxonomy): domain Eukaryota; kingdom Viridiplantae; phylum Streptophyta; class Magnoliopsida; order Rosales; family Rosaceae; genus Gillenia; species Gillenia trifoliata. The sequence continues at coordinate 13,425,224 of CM031081.1, read as the reverse complement.
CATAGCCCCAAGCCGATATAGAATTTATTTGAAGAACCTATACAATTGGAATTTCAATACAATACAATCCCTCCTTACACAATACTTTTAATTACATTATTAGGACAAAACTACCAAGGACCTTTGATTTTGTTTTTTTAAGCAAAAATACTACTCTTACCATATTTTTCGTATCATATTTGTACCACCTCTCTAATAGAGGTGGGACCCACTTATTGGAGTTGTGCCCTAAAAGCCAATTTTGTAATATTGGATATTATGTAATAACTCCATATTAATTTATTAATAAAAGGGCAAGTTGTATTCATTCATGAGTTTGGCTTTATATTATGGTGATAATATACTATGAATGAGTCCATAGGATTTAAGGTATGGAAGAAATGTCTGAAACGAGGTTAGGGTAAGGAGAATTGTATTCCATAGTCGCTTAGTTCTTAAATAAAGTTCTTGGCCGTTTGGAAAGTCAACTGGACATTGACTATCCGGAAAGGCCGGTGTGTATCACATTAAGGTTAACATGGTCTCATGTTACGCATGTTGGACATGTGGTGGATATACAGGTGCTTGTCTGTTGAACAAGTTCATTGAACACTGGCCATCTAAGAAGCTTAAACGTATGGATGCGTACTACATGTCAAATGATACAAAGCTTCGGGTTGTGGTATGCAAATAGTTCTTAGACCTGAGGCATCATTGAAAACTTGTGCTCATAAATATGAACTTTAACTTCACCTCAAAGCCTTCAATAAGATCGCAGGTGATAGGAGTATATTTATGCGACTTTGTTAGCTTCTTTCCTTGCTTTTATTGAGCTAGTTTCTGTTTATTATAGTGTTTTAAGTTATTTTCATGCAATTTTAGGTTCTAAGGATGAAGTATGCATAAAGGTGCATTTTGGAGCTTTTTGGAGCAAAGTTGGGCTTAGAATGGATAGCACATGTTTGGAGCATGATGGCTGAACGTGTTTGAAGTTCATATGAGGCTAGGAATGTGCTAAAGACTGAAGATAGAAGTTTGGAAAACAAGCAGATTGCAAGAAAGTGGAATCCAATTGAATTTAGGATTATGCTATGCATAACTGTCAACTTCGACAGAGCACCCAGATTTCCTCAGGACGAATTACGTGTCATGCCATATATGGTTGGAAAGCTCTGGATGTCTAGTTTCCACAGGATTTTATAGAATATGATTCTGATTCTTCTAGAAAAAGTTATCGCTGTTTTAGTAATGGAAGGTCGAAACAGGAAAGTACCCTCCCTTGCCGCATAGGAAAATCCCTTTCCCTTTATTTTCTCTTCCTTGCCATGCAAGGGAGAGTTCTCTTTCCTATTTCCTACCTTAAAACAACATCCATCTTTCGATTCTTTCCTTTGCTGATTATCTTAGCATTTTTCCCTTAGATTCTGATTTTGTTTTCCTATTCTAGGAGTATTTTAACTTTCTTTCTGTTATCCAAAATAAGTTAGGGTTTTATTTACCCTAAAGCCTTTAAGTACCAAGCCTTAGCAGTACCAAGCCTTAGCAGTACCTTAGGGGTATCATTCACCATTCTACACATCCATACACAATCTTTACAGTTGCTGACCACCACCATACATCCTTTCACCTATCCCTTCATACAAACAACCCATCAAACCACTACCTACTCCTTGTGTCGCAGTAAAGGAAGGGAAGGAGAGTGATTGGACGTGCTTGCTGTTCAGTTTGGATCGCTGGAGCGTTTAGGTGTTTTCTTTCTTTTGTTTTCAATGTATCAATCAGTTTATCTTTGTTTTGTGATTATGAGGAACTAAGCCCTTTTGGCTAGGGGGCTATTCAATACCATGACTATATTTGTGTTATGAATTAATTACATCCAATTGTGATTTCATGAATTGTGAATCCAATTTATTTAACTGTTCAATTGATAACTTATTCTTATATGTTGATTGAGAGTGCACGCTTAGTTTTCATGCATGAATTTGATGCTAGAATATAAGGGAATTTCACCTAATCGTTATGAACTTATATTCATGTGTAGTGAAGGTCGCTTATAAACGATCGCGTTAAGTAAATTCTTGGCAAGAGTATCATGCTTTTCATAGTTACAATTGCTTCGTCAACACTTATGATTTCTATAGAACTTAATGATTCTTGATATGTATCTCTATTATGCAGTTCATGTAGGGGACTATTCAGGAATACTTTGGGTTGTCGCATGCAATCATCCAATTCAATAAACCTAGAGAGGAAATACGATGGTTAATTTAAGCGTACCTAATTAACTTGGGGTGTTGAGGTTCATGATTCATTGAAAGAACAGCGGAGATTGATTTGTGCAAGAAGTATGTCATGTGTGGAGAAGAACCCTCTAGCTAGTCATCCATCCATCCATTAAATCTTCCTTAAATTGTGTCCTTGTTCACATTTTGTTTTCAATTAGTTTAGTTTACAAATTTGTCATCAATCCCCCATTTACTTTTGTGTGTCAAATAAGTTAGAATGTTTGTCTTAATTTGTGTTTTTTAAGTATTTTGAGTCAAGTCCAAATCAATTTTCGTCCAAACTTAGTTCTAGTGTCTAGTTTAAGTCCTTTTGCTTGTTTGTCTTTGTTTTGAGTTGTTCTAGTTGTTTTGAGTCATTAGAGTTTGGTTGCATTCTTTGAGTCTAGATTAGTGTTCTAACTTGGTTTTTGTGTTTAAGTCGGTTTTAGGTGTTTTAGCAATCCCTCCTAATCCCCGGTCGAGCGATTCCTACTTACATTCTTTACTACAATTGTCAAAGAGGGTTTAATTTGTGTGTTAGCATAATTTTCACATCAAATTTTGGCGCAGTTATGGGGATTAGCAACTTTGCTAATCCCTTGATTATTTTTCTTTCTGTTTAGTTTTGTTTTATTCTAGTTTCGGCTTGTTTTTTGTTTTATTGTTTTAGGTACTAGTTTATGACTCGTAGTTCTCATACCAGTTAGTGAAAACATCTTGGGTTTGTGGCGATTTTGAATGAACTTTGAGAAGGAAAAAGAAGAATCCAAAAACTCATTCTTCTAGTTCCAATTCGATCCCAAACTTGGAGAAGAAGAAGAGGCCACGGATCAAGAGAGACACCACACGGCAAAAATTTCAAAACCACAAGCCATGGCGGTGGAGGGCAGAAGACAATTAAAAGAGCTTTCCGCCTCGGGATTGGATAATCTTTGCACCTTTATGCATTCAATGCCAGGAGCTGTGGAGCAAGACAATGAGTTTGGTGAGTCAGAAAGCTTCTTTGCACCACATCCCCTAAATTCCATGGAGTTGTCCATGGAAGACCCAAGCTATTTACAACAATACCACTTTGAATTGAATACCCAAGGCCTAGCTGACAAGGCCAGAGCGAGTTTAGTTGAAGTCAAGCTTGCTGCACCACATCCCTAAATTCCATGGGTTGTCCATGATGCGTCACTTACCACCTACTCCAAGGAAGTGCCCTTGAGAGTTCAATGAAGCATGTGAGAGAAAGCGTTCCAAGCACCTCAAGACCTTACTCCACTTCGGCACCTATCATCGCTCCACCGGATTGGAGCCTTCCTTTTGAGTTTATGTGTGATGCATCGGATTATGCCCTTGAGCGCAATTAACATTTTAAGCGAGAGGAAGAACAAGCAGCCACATGTCATTTATTATACTTCCCGGACCTTAAACGATGCCCAAGCGAACTATTCCTAGGCGAAAAGAACTCTTGAGTACATTTGTATTTGCATTAGATAAGTTTCTATCTTATTTAATTGGAACTAAAGTGATTGTTTATTCGCCCATGCGGCTTTGAAATGTTGCTAACAAGGAAGCCAAGCCAAAGACTCATTCGTTGGATGCTTTTGCTTCAAGAGTTTGATATTGAGATTAAGGACGAAGAGTGAAATAGGTGGTGGTGACCACCCAAGCCGATTGGTGCATGAAGAAGAGTCTATTCCCATTTTTAGAGCGTTTCTAGATGAGCGAATTTGTTGTCCATGGAGTAAGTGAGCCTTGGTATCTTGATTTGGTTAATTATTTGGTGTCTAAACAAGTTCCCAACACTCTTAACAAGCTCCGACGTGATAAACTTAAAAAAGGGGCTAGATTTTATGTTTGGGATGACCCGTATTTGTGGAAATGCGCCGGATCATATTGTACGTAGGTGTGTGCATGAAACCGAATTTCATTCAATTTTAAGTTCTGTCATTCCTATGCATGTGGGGTCATTTTGGCACCTAAAGGACAGCTCATAAGGTTCTTGAATGTGGTTTTTATTGGCCCTACTTGTGTTTAAAGATGCTAGAACCTTTTGCCCAACATGTGATCGTTGCCAAAGACCCAAGGGATATTTAGGCAAAGAGATCAAATGCCCTGACCCCGATCTTTGTTGTTGAAATATTTGATGTTTGGGGGTATTGATTTTATGGGTCCTTTTCCTTCATCTTTTGGGTTCACTTACATTTTACTTGTTGTTGATTATGTTTTAGTAGATTTGGAAGCAAAGCACAACCTACTTGATTCTAGAGTTGTTAAATTTTTGTGAAATCTAACATTTTCCGGATTTGGGATGCCTAGAGTTCCTAATCGGTGATGGAGGCTCCCACTTTTGTAATCCCGGGCAATGAGGCTTTGCTCCGAAGTACAACGCGATTACACATAAGGTTTCCACACCTTATCATCCTCGGAAACCAATGGGCAAGTTGAGGTTTCAAATAGGAGATCAAGCAAATTCTAGAGAAAACGTTAAGCCAAATAGGAAAGATTGGAGTTTGTGCTTGAAGGATGCATTGTGGGCATATAAGACATTTACAAAACACCAATTAGAATGTCCCCATTCCAGGCTCATCTATGGAAGCCATGCCATCTTCCGATTGAATTGGAACACAAGGCACGTTGGGTTGTGAAGACTTTCAACATGGATGGAGATGCGGTGGGTGCATAGAAGCTTCGATTGAATGAGCTTAAGGAAATTCGGTGCGAAGCTTATGAGAATGCTCGAGATTTACAAGGGAGAAGTCCAAGGCATTTCATGACAAGATGATTCGAGGCAAAACATTCTCCATGGGGCGAGGAAAGTGTTACTTTCAATTCTCGCCTTCGTTTGTTTTTTAGGTAGAGATTACGTTCTAAATGGATTGGCCCACTTGTTGTTACTAATGTCTTTCCTTATGGTGCGGAGTCCAAATTCGAGTTTAAAGACGGGCAAGAATTCAAGGTGAATGGGCACCGTTTGAAGCTATTATGAGCAATTCTTGAGCATGTTGTGGAAGAACTTTCTCTCCCATGCGCACCACTGTAAATGAGTTTAGTGGAGGATTCGTTGTTTGCCACGACGTTAAAGCAAGCGCTTCTTGGGAGGCAACCCATGCATCCAACAAAGGAAGACATAGATATCGTTCTACAACTTGATTTGCATTCCTAAACCCTTCTCTTTCCTGCCTTTATTTTGCTTGTTTATTTGTTTGTTTATGTGTGAGTTTACGTGACGAAACATTGAGGACAATGTTTGATTTAGGGTGTGTGTGGGGGGGGTAAACAAAGTGTTTTATGTCAAATTCGTGGGATTTTATCACCTATCATTTCTAATGTTGTTCCTCCCTTTGTTTTGAAGTGTTTTAGTGTGTTTTGAAGTGTTTTTGTGTCATATAACGAAAAAAATAAAAATTTCAAAAAAGTTTGTTGAAAAACCCAAAAAGAGAGTTGTTTTTGTGTGTTTGTGTCTTAGGTAGCCTTCCAACACAATGATGAGGATTTGGTTTTTAATTGCATGAGCGGTAAATAAAGTTACAAACATGGATGGAAGTTTGATATGTTCTTTGGTTTTATCACTTGGTTATAGTAATCGTTCACAATTCATGTAATCATAAAAGAAAAAAAAATCAGTTTTGTAACATGCTTGAAGGAAGAAACTCAAACTAACGCTACAACCACGAGACTTGAGCCTAATCCTTGTGGAGAGTTATTAATATGTGATTCTTGTTTTTCTAAAGTGGGTGCATGATCTCATTTACTCTTTGCTTGGTTACTACTTAGAATGCTTTGTCATCATTATAGTTCCAAATGCTAGAACTCATGCTATTTTCATTCAAGCGTTATAGTGGTTGCATAACAACATAACAAGATGAAGAGTGTCTAGATAACCACCATAGCCAAATGACCCTTTGCCCTTCTATATTTATTGTAGGTTCTAACCTTTGAGCCTTATAAGCCTACTTTCTTTGGTAACCCACATTATCCCTACCTAGCCTAGTATAGGAAAATCCATACCCTTTTCTTAAAGAATAGTGGAACATAACTATTGGGGAATTCCTTTTGACCTACGGTTATTGAAGAACAAGTGTGGGGAGAGGTTGTTTATTTTAATCTTCCATGTATTTAGTTCAATTCGAAAAAAAAAAAAAGAAAAAAAGAAAAAAAAGAAAAAACAAAGCAGGAAAAGAAAGAGGTTAGTCAATTTGTTTTGTTGAGTTGTAAAGTATGGAGTGTTGAAGAAGGGTCCATAATGTGAAACTTGGCCCTATAGTTTGCTTATCTCTCACTACGTTTCATGAGTTGGGTATTGAGGTCATAAGTTGGATTCAAAGTCTGAACATCCATCATATCGCTCTACTCTCTTTAAGAACTTTGTTTTATCCTTATCCTTTCTTTGTTAGCCCCTACCTTAAGCCCCGTTACAGCCTTTGACCTTTGTCTTGATTGTTATGTATTTCAATTAGTGGAGTTTGAATTTGGTATGAGCATATGGGATCCACAGTTTCTTTGCATCTAAGTAGTAGCATTCCATTCATGAGATCATATCATATTTTATATTAATAATTTGAAAGTGCCTTCTTTGTAATACATATGTGAGTGCTAGTCTACATGTTTACATTAATCTTCTCACATATACCTAGTATGAGTGTAGTCAAGAAAATATTTGTGTGGAAATTGAGAGTATATCCAGTGAGGAATTTAGGGATTCTCTAAGGCATGTTACTACATTCAAAATGTGTTTTTAATTGATTAATGCAAGAGCTAGTGAGTGGTAACTATGATTAAGTAGGTGCTCAAGAGTAAGGATAAGCTATATGTGTAAGTAGTGATTTTTAACATGTCATGTTCATTGGAAATCCTTGAGGCCATTGTTGGAAGGTTTAGGTTGTGTTTTGTTTTCTTTGTTTTGCTTGAGGACTAGCAAAAGCTAAGTGTGGGGGGAATTTGATAGGAGTATATTTATGCGACTTTGTTAGCTTCTTTCCTTGCTTTTATTGAGCTAGTTTCTGTTTATTATAGTGTTTTAAGTTATTTTCATGCAATTTCGGGTTCTAAGGATGAAGTATGCATAAAGGTGCATTTGGAGCTTTTTGGAGCAAAGTTGGGCTTGGAATGGATGGCACATGTTTGGAGCATGATGGCTAAATGTGTTTGAAGTTCATATGAAAGGGCTAGGAATGTGCTAAAGAGTGAAGATAGAAGTTTGGAAAACAAGCGGTGCAAGAAAGTGGAATCCGGTGAATTTAGGATTATGCTATGCATAGCTTGTCAACTTGACCAGGCACCCAGATTTCCTCAAGACGAATTCGTGTCGTGCCATATGGTTTGGAAATCTCTGGATGTCTAGTTTCCACAGGATTTTACATAACACGTTGATTCTTCTAGAAAAAGTTATCTCTGTTTTAGTAATGGAAGGTCGAGAAGCAGGAAAGTACCCTCCTTGCCGCGTAGGAAAATCCCACTTTCCCTTTATTTTCTATTCCTTGCCGTGCAAGGAGAGTCTCTTTCCTATTTCCTACCTTAAAACAGCATCACTTTTGATTCTTTCCTTTGCTCATTATCTTAGCCTTTTCCTTTAGATTCGATTTTGTTTTCCTATTTTAGGAGTGTTTTGACTTTCTTCACGGTATCACTACTAAAATATTGATTATTAAGGGGCGAGAAATAGGTAAGCGCCTCACATTAATATTAAATAGGGCGGAAGAGACAGGCCCCTATTATTATTTAAGGGCGGATAAAGAAATAATAGGGGTGAAAACAAGGCGCCTCTAATGATTTTTATTTTATTATTTACATTTTAATGTTTAAAAAAATAAAATAAGAGATAAATTATAAATGAAACCCTAAGCCTACCCAACTTCCCTCATTTACATCGATCATCTTCAGGCGCCGCACATCAAAATTTTCTTCTCCTTATTTCTTTTGTTCTTCCTCCTTTCCTCATTCAAGCTTAAAACGATCTACTTATTTCTTTATTTGATTTATGAGATTTAACTTATGTTTTTATTTTTATTTTTCAAGATGCTATGAATTAAGCACCCACAATTAACATGCAATTGTTTGTATGGATTTGAATCCGAGGCATTATGGATTCGGCTATTTGGATACGCTAGGGTTTTGATTTGGACGGGGAAGAAATCGATTTGTTTTCTCTGTCATCGTTTACCTCTTTGATTCTCTATGTAGTTTATAATATAATAGGTTGAAAATTTATATCCATATCCTTACGAGATGAATTGGGCTTTGTTTGTTTAATTTTCGAGGCTTTGTTTGCGAGATTCAATCACATGAGTGTCCTTCACGGGAAGAAATCGCAACCCAGGTTCGAGTCATCTTGTCTTGATGTTTATGAAGTTGCGGTAAGTAATTACATTAAGCTTGTGATGGTTTGTTTAACACAAATTAAACAATTGTGTTTGTTTCGGTTTGTTTATTAACGGATATAGTTGAGAAGATAGTAGACTTGAAAAGGTTCGGTACTCCGTTGAAATAAAGGAAGAACATACGCAAATCCTTTGAGGTTGGATGAGATGTGCGAGATGAATAAAAGAACGAGAGCAGTGAAGGGAAATATTTGTATTCTTTTTGGATTTTTTGAATTAATAAAAAATAGGGTTGTTTAATTAGTTTTATATATTTTTTATTATATTAAAAGGTGGTTGGGGTGGGAAGTTTTCCTTTAGTGATTGTGACATGGAATAAGAAGTAATAAGGGCGGAATAAGGAAAACAGCTCTAATTGTATTAGTGGCCATGTTTTAAGGGCGGATACTTCTTCCGCCTCTCAAAATTCTATTTGAGGGAGTTTTGCACAACATAAATGCCCCTAATAATGGTATTTAGGGGCGAAGTCACTTTATCCTTAATGCTTGAAAATTTAGTAGTGTCCAAATAAGTTAGGGTTTTATTTTCTAAAGCCTTTAAATACCAAGCCTTGGCACGTGCCTTAGGGTGTCACATTCACCATTCTACACATCCATACACAATCTTTACAGTTTCCGACCACCACCATACATCCTTTCACCTATCCCTTCATACAAACAACCCATCAAACCCACTTGCCTATTCCTTGTGTCGCGGTAAAGGAAGGAAGGAGAGTGATTGGACGTGCTTCTTTGTTCGAGTTTAGTCATTTGGAGCATTTAGGTGTTTTCTTTCTTTTGTTTTCAATGTATCAATCAGTTTATATTTGTTTTTGTAGTTATGAAGACCTTAAGCCCTTTGGCTAGGGGCTATTCAATACCATGACTATATTTGTGTTATGAATTAATTACATCAGTTGCGATTTCATGAATTGTAGATCAATTTATTTAAGCATTTCAGTGAAGTAACTTATTCTTGTATGTTGATTGAGAGTGCCACGCTTAGTTTTCATGCATGAATTTGATGCTAGAATATAAGGGAATTTCACCTAATGGAATTTATGAACTTATATTCATGTAGTGAGCCGCTTATAAACGATCGCGTTAAGTAAATTCTTGGCAGGAGTATCATGCTTTTCATAGTTACAATTTAGCCGTCAACACTTATGATTTCTATAGAACTTAATGATTCTTGATATGTATCTACATTATGCGGTTCATGCTTGAGGGGACTATTGAGAAATACTTTGGGTTGTCACATGCAATCATCAATTCAATAAACCTAGAGAAATGCGATGGTTAATTTAAGCGTACCTAATTAACTTGGGGTGTTGAGGTTCATGATTCATTGAAAGAACAGCGGGGATTGATTTTTATGCAAGTATGTCATGTGTGGACAAGAACCCTCAGCTAGTCATCCATCCATCCATTAAATCTTCCTTAAATTGTGTCCTTGTTCATTTTGTTTTCAATTAGTTTAGTTTACAAATTCGTCAAAACCAATCCCATTTACTTTTGTGTGTCAAATAAGTTAGAATATTGTCTTAATTTATTTTTAAGTAATTTGAGTCAAGTCCAAATCAATTTTCGTCCAAACTTAGTTCTAGTGTTAAGTTTAAGTCCTTTTGCTTGTTTTGTCTTTGTTTTTGAGTTATTCTAGTTGTTTTGAGTCATTAGAGTTTAGTTTTGCATTCTTTGAGTCTAGATTAGTGTTCTAAACTTAGTTTTGTGTTTAAGTCAGTTTTAGGTGTTTTAGCAATCCCTCCTAATCCCCGGTCCAAAACGATCCCTACTTACATTCTTTACTACAATTGTCAAAAGAGGGTTTAATTTGTGTGTTAGCGTAATTTTCACATCAGCAGGGCCTGATAATGTGTTGCTTGGGTTCATGTAGATGAGTATGGAGATATATGAATGCGCAATGAGGAATCTATCACCTTTTGATAATTGTTCAATAGAAGGAGATATCCCTCGAAGTCACTTGACGATCCATCTCGGAAATCTCTGCGCAGAGTACTTGTTGATCAAGCTATGTTTGTAAGTACTGCTTCAACATGAGATGCATCATGGTGATAAAAGATGACTACATGTGATTTGACATATATCCATATCACATAAATCTTGATCGGGAAATGGATGATAGAAGAACTGAATTGCATTGTAACTACAATAAAGGTTCAAAAGAGTATCGTGATTATATCAAGAATACTTTTACTAATCCGAGTAGCCATGACATGCTGCTAGGTGTCACTCATGGCTTGTGGAATTTAATTAATTTATTAATTAATTTCACTGCCGGCTTTAGTTAGAACCTAAGAGGTCACACACCTATGATAGTACTAACGACATTACATGGATGATGATAAGATATAATTAATTGTTAATTATAATAGAATAAATATACTTAATTGTTAATTATATTAAAAAACATTTGGGCCTATTGGATTAGTTTTAAGTAAATTAAGGTTTAGGCTTTAGTAAATTAAAAAGAAAATCCAAGTCACAAGCCCAAAATGGGCTACTGATAGTGGGCTAGTGATAGGGCTAGACACATGGGGAAAAGCCCATGGCGTCATAACCCTAAAGAGGTGCGGCAATGGACCTTTATATACGCTTTGTGTTTTCTCTCATAAGTTAAGTTAGTTAGAATCTAAAAGGTCACACACCTATAATAGTACTAACAACGTTACATTGATGATGATAAGATATAATTAATTGTTAATTATATTGGAATAAATATTTGGTTTATTATATATAATTAATTATTAATTATATTAATGAACATTTGGGCCTATTGAATTAGTTTTAGTTAAATTAAGCTTTGGGTTTTAGATAATTAAAAAGAGAATCCAAGTCACAAGCCCACAGTGGGTAAGTGAGTGAGCTTCACGCAAGGCACAATGCCTAGGCGTCAAACCCTATAAGGATGTGTGGCTAGGGGGTGTTGTATATATACCCCATGTGTTCTCTCATATGTTACTTTATGCTAAGATTTGTCCCTTAGGGAAAAGAGAGAAAATCCTAGCCAAAATCCTCCTAGTGTCCCACCCAAAATATTGTTCCAAGTGAGTGATCTTGCTAGCACAATTAAATCCCTCACTTCATCATCCGTCGTTGGTGTATCAAGAGGCTTAACACTTGGGGAGCTTTATCGTAGTTCATCAGGAAGAGAAAGAACACAAGCACAAGGATGATCCTACAAAATGGTGCACATGTGGCTAAGGATTCATGTAAGTAATCTCTTTACTATCTTTCTTTGTTGCTTTATCGATTTGTTTGGACCCGATTTTGCACCATCGGCTCATAAAATTTAGGCCATTGGATGGCTCTGAGAATAAAAAGATTTTCTTGACATTACTATTGATTTTAATCGTAGTAATTATCTTGAAAAAAATTTGGAGGTGGTGGATTGAACTAAAGTGTGGATAGATTATCTAATCAGGAAAATGCAGAGTTGTAGTATGCGTTGGATTCTATTAACCCTAGGTAATCAAGCAATCAGTCTGACTTGGGATAATGACTGCATAGTTTAAATGGGTTAGGATTGTGTCCTATGGCAGTGTGTGCAATGTGTAAGAGAGAGTTATATTGAAAGACTACTTTACATGTAATTAATTGGAATTACATCCAAGAGTCCAACATTAAGAAGGGGATTGATGTCATGCATGCACGTGGTCTTCAAATGAGAATTGTGTTATTTGAGCCTGACATGGGATAATTAGAAAAGGGAAAAATAAGATATAGTTCCAGGAGGCATGGTGCAATCGAAATTTTTTCTACAGATTATCATCCAAGGCATACTTGTCCTTATAAATACAAGAGTTTGTGGCTAGATAGACGGGGATTCTCTCTGAGTTTGTGGCTGGCTAGTTATCTCAAGTCTCAGTTGGGGAAGAGTCTTTGATTCCTTCGCCGAAAGAGATCATCTCATCAGCCTTCTAGGCAAAGTGAGGTGTTTTATGATTGGTTACTTTCACGTTACATTCAGAGTTCAACACGCAGACGGACAAACCATTTTTACGATTAAGACACTCATCTCCTTTGACTATCTTTGTCCATACAGTTTGATATCGATTCGGCGTACCTATACTTTCACTAATATAGTTGAGGTTGTCGAACCTGGTGCACAAAATCCAGAACTTCACAGTGATTTACATAACCTTGTCTTCAAGTTTTAGAACTCAAAGCCGAGGGTGTTACTTCCTCAGCAGTAATTGCTCGATCTAAAAGTTATTGGCATGCCCGCATTAGTATTCAGGCCACCAAAAGACATAGTTAGCTCTTAGTTACTCGGCTTGCGCACCATGTAGGCTTTGTAATTCTTAGGAACAACATTTTGGCATGCTTAGTGGGACCATTTTGTGCAAATCTGTGAAACCCATATGTTATTTCAATATTCGAATCCGTCTCAATTCAACCGATTGGAAGAGACCCAAGCTCTACTGGAGAAACACATTCAAAAGAGTGAGGAGGAGAAAAGGGCATGGAAAGTGAAGAAGATTCTTGATGCACATGAAGAGATGAGAAAATCCTTGTTCTAAATGTTAAAGGTGAATGCTCATGTCACCTTACAAGAAATGGGTAAATGAAGACAAGGCCCGTTTTAATACGTGGCTAGATGAGAAAAGATTCCCTTACGTTCCCAAATACAATTCAATCCCATTTAAAGTATGGTTAGATCAAAAGGCCGGGGGGCAATTTCCCACTCTGGCCTTGACCAAGACTTTGCATGAGAAGATTGTTAATTTAAGATTGTTAATTTGGCTTGGGAAGAAGCTAGGCCACTTATTCTTTCATCTGAGATAGAAAATTTGGTTGGCCTAGAAGAAAAAGTTCAAGTTTTTGAGCCAAATATAAAAATTGACTCAGAAGATGATTTTTCAGATGAATGTTCCATTGACAAACGGTCGAAACAGGACCTCAGATAAAGAAATCATGTTAATTGACATGGTTATTGGAGATACGGCCTCAGATGTGGAGCAATCCCGTTCAGTTGAGTTGTTTGAGCTAAAAGCTAAAATTGGCGAAGTGATTATGCTTGGGGGGCATAATTGTTGGAGAACAATTCAGAAATAAATAAAAATAAAAGAATTTGAAATACTTTATTAATATAATACTTGCTTACTCAAAATGAAATAACAAGAATAAATACAGAAAAAATTAATTGATACTAACTTGATTGATCACAGGTAGAGGCTAGCGTAAAAGCTATGTCCTTCGAACAGTATTTCCGTCCCACTCTTATGCTTGTGGTTCTACAACGTCTGCTCGACCAGGATACAACTACCTAATTCTACAACCCGCACTAGATTATAGAATTCTAGCGAATTGTGTTTGTGTGTTTACTCTCTGGAAATTCGTACGGAAGAAAAAAAAAATGCAGATGGAACTGAGGACTCCCATTATATAGGCTCTTTCATATCTCTTCAAATACCTTTTGAATGTATCTGAACCCATACAACTCTTCAAAGAGTTGTGTCTATTAATCAAAACGTTTTAATTAAAATTTAATTCGAAAATTAAAACTAATTGATCAGATTAGTTTTAATTCTTAGGCCCCAAGGCCCAAGGCCCTTGTCTTGATTAATTAATATTAATTAATAATAATTAATATTATTATTATGGTATAATCATCAAGCCTAATCCACATAATTTGAGGCCTAAATCTCAATCCTCATTCCAATTGGCCCAAGCCCTAACTACTATTGTAGAAGGAAGAAGATATATAAAGTGTATTGGAAATTTGGTTTTCACCAATGTGGGACAAGGAGTCTCAAAACTCCAACAATACCCCACATTTTGAGACGACTATTTGGTTCCAGAGAAACGAAGATACGAGAGTAAACAATAGATGTGAAAATATATGGTACCTCCCATTGTAGTCACTTGCACTAGTTCACAAACATCTGAGTGGATCAACTCCAATGGCTGTGAAACTCTCCACACTTGTTCTCTACTGAAGGCTTCTCTGTGTTGCTTTCCTGCAACATATCCTGCACAAACTCCACCATTTCTTTTCAGCCTTGGAAGTTCATACACCATTTCTTTTTCTTCAAGTAACTGCAGGCTTTGAAAGTTCAAATGTCCTATTTTTCTATGCCAGTCTCATGCCTTTTCTTGTATTATAGCCTTCATTGCAGTTGGATTCATGTTCTCCATAATGAGTGGAAAACATCTATTCCCTGTTATCTGCACAATGGCTACATAATACTCAAGTTTCTTGTCTTCGAAGATTGCTACCATATCATCCCTAAATAGCAAGAAATACCCATGTTGCATCATCTGGCCAACACTCAATAGGTTTTCATCCAAACCAGGCACTAACATCACCTCTTTGATGTGTCTCATTCCATTCTTGGTCTCAATCACAAGTGTACCTTTTGCAGTGGCTTGTACAACTTGTCCATTTCCCATCTTAATTCTTGTATTCACATTTCTGTCAATGTTGATAAGTAATGACTCGTGTGAGGCCATATGGTTACTGCAGCCACTATCAATGTACCACACATACTCACTCTTAACAACAGTTGCAGAATTACATGCAAAGAACATTGAAGTCTTTTTCTCAACTTGCTTAGCATAGTGAACTTGTTGGTGACCTTGTACTTGTTGGTAGCCCTGTTGAAACCTCTTGCTCTTGCAATCCTTGGCAATGTGACCATATTTGTCACACTTGTGGCATTTTGGTTTGCCCTTAAACTAGCACTCACCAAGATGCGGTCTTTCACAACACCTACAACCTTCTCTTACATTCTCTTTGTTAGCATTGAATTTCACCATAGGATTCGGCTTATCTTCATATTTAATAAATCCCTTTTTATCCTTATTCTTCCAAGGTGTCCAGGGTTTCTTACCCTTTGAATTACTGGCCTATAAGCCAGTTTTAGGCTAAACCTTGAGACTACTAAATGCTCTCTTAGACATTTCTTCATCCCCAACATGCCTTAACAACCTCTGCTCAAATCCCTTGAGAGTTGCTACAACTTCAGTGGGATCGATTTCGCTCAACTTCTTAGTACCCTCAATCACAGATACAATGTTATCATATGTTAGAGTTAAGCTAATCAATAGCTGCTCTACAATCCTCTTATTTGTCAATTCTTCACCATACATCTTCATTTGATTTATAAGACCAAATAATCTAGTCAAATAATAAGATAATGATTCACCATTTCTCATTCTAGCATATTCAAAGTCTCGACACAAGCTGCCTTTTTCGTCTCCTGATTTGCAATTCGAGGGAAGATCTCGTCAGAAACTGTCCCTTGGATAATTTCGAAAGCTCTAGCATCACAAACTTTGAGATCTTAAGCCAAGGTCTGCTCCTTCTCAGTGAGCTCATCCTCTAAATCCGATGGAATTTCAACTGCTTCATCCACGAACTTCTAGAGGTTGTGCGACTTGAATGTAGTCTTCATCTTGATACACCATAAGTCGTAGTTCACTCTGGTGAACATCGAAGCTCGAAGCTCATTTACGGATTCAGCCATTTCTCCTTTCAATTCTTCTAAGTTGTACGTTGAAACCTAAAAACTTCACACCACATATATACGCCCCTAATTCATAATGAATCAAGCTCTGAGGCCATGTTAGATTATGATTATTGATATTTTGGATATTTTGCTAAGTTTGATGATGAATTCAACAAGAAAGTTGAAATGAAAAATTGAGAGAGGAAAAACCGGAGTATGTTGCTCCTATTCCATTCATTCATCAACTTCAATATAAGATCCAGAGAAGAAGGGGATATTATTTAGTGACTGTTAGAGTGACCTCTCAACTCACGTGCAAAGCACACTAACACTACACACGTGACTAAGATGTGCTCTACTTAAGGAGCATAACAGATGGTAGTTATCAAGCTTATAAGCTTGTTTTAATCCTAGCCGTCCATTTTACAAAGACACTAAGAGCACAAAATACAAACTCAAATACAAAAACTTGTTTTTTTGATGCAGAGAAAGTCAACACCAGGCTTATATCTCAACATGTTCTATCCTAGTTTGAGATTTTTCGGCCATTAAGTTTTTGGTCCAAAAGATTTCGACTGAGGCTTATTTGGTGATCGTGCAGCCGTTTGATATTTGCAGCCAAGTAGTTAATTGATATTCAATTTTTTCTCAACTAGATGGAGAGTTTCTTAGCTTAATTCTACGTGGGTGCCTGGTTGGTAGCTTGTTATGTGAGCTATCGACTTGTAATATCGGTGAGTGGTCGAATGAATCACAATTTGTACTTACGAGCTCGGTGGCGGTAAAGCTTTCGACTAGGTCTACTTGACTATGCCTTGTTCTCTGGTCACAGAAAAACTTCTTGACAAAGTTGGTGACTAGATGAAATAACTGGATAGCCGGGTAGTTTTCTTCGGTGGAATTTGTTTTTTACAAAGATAATATTGGGTGTTGTAGCGAAGGAGAAAATTCCATTTTTGTCGGTCAACAACTCATGATATGTTAGTCGAGATAAATGCACTATTTTTGGCTTATGCTATTTTGACTGAGAAGGATTGGCCCAAGTGTGTGCATTCGACAATTACAGTCTTAAAAGTTTAATTTCCTTAATCATTCGGCGTGCAGGCTGAAGATCAAGGAAATTGGGGGCAATGTTTGGACCCGATTTTGCACCATCGGCTTATGAAATTTAGACCGTTGAATGGCTCCGATAATAAAGAGATTTTTCTTGACATTACCATTGATTTTAATCGTAGTAATTATCTTGAAAATTATTTGGAGCTGGTGGATTGAAGTAAATTATGGAAAGATTATCTAATTAGGAAAATGCAGAGTTTAAATGGGATTCTATGAAAGCTCGTTAATCAAGTAATTAGTCTGATTTGGGATAATGACTGCAAAGTTTAAATGGGTGAGGATTGTGTTCTATGGCAGTGTGTGCAACGTGTAAGGGAGAATTATATTGGAAGACTTCTCTTCATGTAATTAATTGGAATTACATCCTAGAGTTCAACATGAGCAAGGGAACTGATGCCATGCATGCACGTGGTCTTTAAATGAGAATTGTGTTATCGGAGCCACATGGGATAATTAGCAAGAGAAAAATGAGATAAAGTTCCAGGAGGCATGGTGCAATCGAAATTGTTTCTACAACTTATCATCCAAGGCATACATGTCCCTATAAATACAAGACACCGTGCAATGGAAAAAGGACCTTCAATTCAACACACAAATCAACGCTCTACGTGAAACTGTTTCACTCTCTTTTTGTGAAACTGACTTTCTTAGTAATAGTTAGCACAAATTCCAACTTGATAGACGGGTTTGAGGGTTTGAGTTGGCAGCCGACGAACGACAACTAACTGGATAGACACAGTTTTAAGAAGCAACCAGTGACAGCCTTCTTGGCAAAGTGATGTGTTTTATAATTGGTTACATTCAGAGTGTGGCACACAGACGGCCGAACCACTTTTATGATTAAGAACTCATCTCTTTTGAGTATCTTTGTCCATACAGATTCGACGTACCTATACTTTCACTAATATAGTTAAGGCTGCCAAACCTGGTGCACAAGATCCAAAACTTCACAAAGATTTGCATACCCTTGTCTTCATGTTTTAGAACTCAAGGTCGAAGGTGTTTCTTCCTCGGCTGTAATCGCACGATCCATAAGTTAGTAACAGCGCACTCTACATCATCACCACATTCAAGTTATTATTCGTCTAGCCGAGCTCGATGGCGAATTGGCACGCCCGCATTAGCATTCAGCCACTGAAGGACGTAGTTAGCTCTTAGTTACTCGGCTTGCACGCCACATAGGCTTTATATATTTTTGGGTGAACACGATTACAACCAACTGGATATTTAATTGGGATAACATATTGAATATTATTTATTTATTTTCCGCTGCGTATTTAATTATTCGAACTAAATTAATCCTTATAGTATGCCCAAAAACCTGTCACATCCTGGACCAGCTCTGCCGTAGCACGATATCGTCCGTTTTGGGCCACGCCCTCAAAGTTTTGTTTCTGGAAACTCACGAGAAACTTCCCAGTGGGTCACCCATCACCCATCTTGGGATTGTTCTAGCCCAAACTGGCTTAACTTCATAGTTCTAATGGAATCCGAAGCCAGTAAGCTCCCAAAAGACCTCGTGTTAAATGGAGGTGGGCATGTACATATAAGGCACATCACCCCCTTTTCGTTGGTCGATGTGGGATGTCACAATTCACCCCACTTAAGGGGAACCCGGCGTCCTCGCCGGCACAACCGTACTGAACGGCAGAGTGGCTCTGATACCATTCTGTCACATCCCGGACCAGCTCCCCTGTAGCACGATATTGTCCGTTTTGGGCCACACCCTCATGGTTTTGTTTCTGGGAACTCACGAGCAATTTCCTAGTGGGTCACCCATCTTGGGATTGACCTAGCCCAAACTCGCTTAGCTTTGGAGTTCTAATGGAATCCGAAGCCAGTGAGCTCCCAAAAGACCTCGTGCTAAATGGAGGTGAGCATGTACATATAAGGCACATCACTCCCTCTCCGTTGGTCGATGTGGCATGTCACAAACCCAACACCACTTATATTGGTGGGCCCTACCTATATTAGAGAATTAGTACAAATGTGTGATATAAAAAATATGATAAGTGTAGCAGTACTCTTTTTTTAGTACTAACAAAAATCACTATTATTAATGGTATGTTTGGGTGATGGACTTTCATAGGCCCAAATAATTTTTTATGTTTATGTGTATTTTTTATTTTTTTTTGGTACAAGTCTTAAATAGATTTAAACATTATTCTTAGGAAAAAAAAAAACTACAAGAAAACTATCAATGAACCACTCAAACACTACAAAGCTACTCTAAAACATTACAAATGCACTACAAAGACAATAAACAAAAGATTTTCAAAATGACACCTTGTTTGAAAGCCTCTCAAATGTATAGCATCTAGTCATGTTCAAAGTGCATACGGAAAAATACTGAAGCACACTTTCGAGTTTTCGCTAACATGTCATCTATGGAGACCTGAATCCCCAATTCAACCATTTTTTTCAAGTTAAGCTCTAAATTTGCTTAACTAAAAGGCGTTGATTTGAAGATTTAAAATTCTACATATGACGTGTCAGTGAAAATCCAAACATATTAAGTATTTGTCAACGTCATCTTTTAACAGTACTAGTATCATTACTTACTGATAGAGTCGGTGTTGTAGCGACCAAAGTGCCACATCAGCAAAAAGATTAGGCACACAAAGTGCCACATCAGCAAAAACGAAAAAGCGAAAAAAAGAAATTAACTGATAGGATATTACAGTTGATGAGGTTGGGAGTTGGGATAGAGTAGAGGGAGAAGTTATGGCGGGAGCTTCAGTGCATATGCAGCGTTTGAAGAGCAGAGTCGGTGTTACCGTGGCCACCACCACTACTCCTACAGACACCCAAATTGGGACTAGGGTTCAGCTCCCAGAGAAGACCCGGAATTCTCGGGTGTTGGTGCTGGGCGGAACGGGTCGGGTCGGAGGCTCTACTGCCATTGCCCTCTCTAAGCTCTGCCCCGACCTCCAACTTGTCGTCGGCGGTCGAAACAGGTAATGAAATTTACGTTATGCCCAACACCATAGCCCCTGTTTGGTTGCCGAGAAAGAAATATCGGAAATGAAGAGAAAATGTTACTCGTTTGGGTTCTGTTGGAGGTGAAATCATCTATTGGCTGGTAGAATTAGAAATACAAGAAATTTGGGATTGAATTATTGAAAAATTTATGTTTTTTTTAACAAGAATTGTATGAGTGTCTAAATTTGCACTCCAAATTTATAAAAACGCAGCGGAAAATTTGTATAGAGAGGAGTGCAGGATGACATTTTTGGAGTGCGAATAACGGCACCCAAATAATT
The DNA here is from genome assembly GCA_018257905.1 of Gillenia trifoliata. NCBI lineage: Eukaryota > Viridiplantae > Streptophyta > Magnoliopsida > Rosales > Rosaceae > Gillenia > Gillenia trifoliata. The sequence goes on along the minus strand of CM031081.1, from coordinate 13,404,784 downwards.
AAATGACTTGGTAAGAAGGCTTCCCTGTCCTGCATTGCCTTATCTAGACCTGGTTAGACTAACAAATTTTTCGGTCCAAGTGTCGAGAACCCTAGTAGCCCAAATCCTAATGGTACACGAGCAGTAAATATCCGTTATCAATTTCTAGATGGCGTAAAGTTAAACAAAATGTGTAGGCGGGTAAAATGCACAACGGAAGAAGATAAACCCGATAAAGAGCAGGCCATGGTGCAATTTTCTTGTTGAGATGCTAAATTTTGCTGGAATCGGGTTCCATTGCAGGGAAAAAGGTGCTAGTATGGTAGCTACACTTGGGGGAAACTCAGAGTTCTCTGAAGTAGACATTAACAATGTAAAATCATTGGAAGCAGCTCTGAAAGGTGAATGATTCTTCTTCTAATTTCTTTTCAACATTTATTGTCCATGAATTTAGTTTCAGTTGGCTACCCATACTCGGGTTTTGAATGGCTTCACCAAGAAGTTTCGGTACTATACATGACTGATTCGTTACGTATCATATAGGGGATGTTAAGAATTAGAGATGTGTATACATTCTTATTTTTAAGTAAGTATTTCTTTTAGATTTTATTGTCTTTTTAATATGATCCAGTTTGACTCAGCAGATCATACCTATAATTATTTATTCCTTTCTAATGTAGGAATAACTAACTAATCCAATTTCATATGAAAATTTTTAGATTGTCTGCCATATTCCGTGTATCATGAACACCTGTCTTTGCACCTAGTTTAAAGAAAAAATGATAAACGGACAAATATGTAATTTCTTATAAACATACTTGACCTCAGTAATTATTTTTTGTTTTGCTTCTTGGTTTAAGACCTAAGTCGTTGAACATGAATGTCGGGACAAGTTTATCTCAACAGTTCTACTCTATGTTTTTCACTTAACCAATGTTTCTGTAACACTGAACAAATGCCCTGACATCTGGGATTTCATGTCTTTCTGTTACAATCCTTTTGTATTTTATTAATTCAAAATTTCGAATTGTAATAACCTGCTCTTCATCCTCACTGGCCTTGTCTTTTTTCCCTACGGGCCATAATATAGACATCTTTTCTTTTTTCTTTAAAGGTAAGTAAAAGAACAGGCTGGGTTTTTTACGTTGTGTTGTTTGTTTCTATTTCATACCTAGAATTTGAGAGAAACCCGGAATTTCATTTGATTGGTTTACAATTTCTGCATATAATGGGGATCATAATTGATGTGCACGCTGTCTGATCCAAGTGCGGGTTTCAAAATAGTGATTATCAAATTTCATTTGAGCAAGTAGCCTCATCATGTCCTTAAAAGTACTGTCATCAAATTTCATAACAGTGCATAAATTCATTACGACTTCTCTCTGCAGATGTAGATCTTGTAGTTCACGCTGCAGGGCCATTCCAACAAGCAGAGAAGTGTACTGTATTGGAAGCTGCTTTAGAGACAAAGGTTAGTACGTGTGTATATGTTGGAAAATATATCTTAAGTTTATTAAAAAAGTTGTATGACTTTGATAATGACTTTCGTCTCCCTACAGACAGCCTATGTCGATGTTTGTGATGATACAGCCTACTCACAACGTGCAAAATCTTTCAAGAACAGTGCTATAGCTGCAAATGTTCCAGCTATAACAACCGGTGGAATTTATCCAGGAGTGAGCAATGGTCTATCATCAGCACATTTTGTTCTGTAATCCACAAGTTTGGTGGTACACTTTGCTTGTGCATATATTTGATCTGTGTTCAAACAAATATTTTGCTTGTCCAAGATAAAAAATTCAAATACCAGGCTCCTTTTTATAGGGCCCATAGCGAGATATGTTAATCTCTTGCTGTAGACAGTGCTACATGGCATGAGCTGAGAAACCCCAAGTACCTAGGGTTTTTTGAGTTCAGATGAGTTGTACCTTACATGTATAATTTAACAGTGAAACCTCATGATGTGATATCCTGCTTTTGAGTTTGTTGATGTGAGTTTTGGAATATGTCAAGGACAAGGATACATAATGCCTAGGGTTTTATTCCACCAAAAACATAAAGAAATTTGTAAGCACGCCAATGGAAAATCATTGTAGTCATAGATTAGAGTTGTGATCAGATGATATTCTTGTGTTAAAAACTGGATCATAGCTACCATTCGTTTTCTCTTAGATACTTACTCCTATTTGTTTAATGGCAGTGATGGCTGCAGAACTAGTTCGTGCAGCTAGAAGCGAAAGCAAAGGCAAACCCGAAAGGCTAAGGTAAACCATTCCCAGTATCCTAATATTTTAAGTCCAATCAAATGGCATCGAACTGGATTTTTCTTCCTTATGTAGTTTGAATGGTGTCTTCTGCTTACAATGTCTTTCATATTAGTTCGAAATAAATATTCCTTTGGCCACACTTTCAAGCTCTGGGATCAACATTTTCCTCAACTTGCCTCTCACGTCTTTGTTATTTGTATTCAATTTTTATCAACTTGAAATTGCATGCTTGGGTTAGGAGTATGTTCAGATACTTCTTGATTGAAGTAACATATTTGATCTAATGCATAACAAATTATGTGCAAAATCTTCTTATCAGATTCTATTACTACACAGCAGGAACTGGCGGGGCTGGTCCAACTATCTTAGCCACTAGCTTTTTGCTTCTGGGAGAGGAGGTTGTTGCATTTAATAAAGGTTAGTTTCAATAGCGTTCTACAATTTCTTTTTCTCCTTTTCTGTTTGTGCTTCTCTTGAATTCCGTATATCATGCCTAACTGTGATAATGGACTACTCGACCAGGAGAAAAGATCAAACTAAAGCCATATAGTGGAATGCTGGAGATTGACTTTGGAAAAGGCATTGGAAAGAAAGATGTTTATCTGCTGTAAGTTCTATGAGAAAGACCTTGCTGTTAAACAAGCTGCAATTTTATGCAAGAGTTTGGAGTCACCAAATCGTATGATTAATAAATTATACACAAACGAAACCTGTAATACTAAGATCTAAAACTACCAACAATTGGGTTATTATGTAAGGTGATGCCAACAAGTCTCTTACAGTATCATACACCACACACCCACATTTTTTCAAAAGGGAAGGGAAATCCCATTTGAAACTTGTTGATCAATCACAGTGTCATTTTCATTCTTGTTGACATTGTAATATTTCAATCACCATCTTTTACACCTCCCTTTCAGCAAAAATGCACTAAAATGGATGATAATCTGCTGGAACTGTGAAATACCCTACTGGAATTCACAAAAGATGGTTAACAAGAACGAAGAAGTTTCATCCAATGTGTTTCTTTCAATTTAATCTTCTGGTCGTTGGAAGAAATATAAACATATGTATGTTTTATGTATCATAATGGTCAGATAGGGCCACAAAGTAGTTGATAAATTGCAGAATAGTCCTTAGATTGCACAGTATTTTGTCCGTGAGATGTTTTTGCATCAGAGTGGGGTTTATTTTTCTGCGTTTCAAGCTTAGTAATTTCTCTTTGGATGAAACAGTTGGTTTCTGTCTATCTGCTCAATTAATAAAGTAAGGAACTGCTTTGGTTCCAGTATTATGAGGGTTGTACTGAACAATTTCTTGTTTTCAGGAATCTACCGGAGGTAAGAAGTACTCATGAGGTCCTAGGAGTACCTACTGTCAGTGCTCGATTTGGAACTTCACCGTTCTTTTGGAACTGGGGAATGGCAATCATGACTAATCTTCTTCCAGCGGTACGCTATACATTTAATATTGCATGCATGTGCTCTGATTATTTAGACTGTAACTGTAGCCCTGGCGTTTGAAATTTTCACCCTTATTATAAGAAATGAGATCAAAGCGTTATGATGGTGAGGATTAAGAAACAAGTACTTAACAAAATGACCCTGCATTAATTTTGAGAACTAATTTCAGGAGCTATTGAGAGACAGAAGCAAAGTCCAACAGATGGTTGAACTGTTTGACCCCGTAGTTCGACAAGTTGATGGTTTTGCTGGAGAGCGTGTATCAATGAGGGTGAGGCAATATAAACACTGAACTAGGTGTTTAATTACTTCATATTCTATGCTCAAACTGTTTACAATTGGATGAGGGGAAGAATTATATTTCACACCATCTTTGTCATTGCAATTCACATTCCTTTTTCCTTTTACTTTTTGTTTTTCTGGGTTTGTGGTGTGTTGGGGATGACAGGTTGATTTGGAGTGTTCTGATGGGCGCAATACAGTTGGTATATTCAGTCACAAGAGACTCTCTGTGTAAGTTTTGAACCATCCATAGGTCTATGTATTTAATTTCCCTTCCAAAACCAATCAGTGACCCCATTTTTCAATATCTGTAAAACGTAACAAGGTCTATGTTAGATGTTAAATTTGTGATGTAGACATAAGTGTTTCTTTAAACTACCTATTGGAGGATCTGAATGAGATGCGACTGAAAAAGAATTTGTCTTCCAGATCAGTGGGATTTGCAACAGCCGCATTTGTTATGGCAGTTCTTGAGGGAAGCACAAAGCCTGGGGTTTGGTTTCCGGAGGAGGTATGTACAAAGGGCTGAGTAATTTACAAACCTAAAAGCTACACTTTGATGCAATAAACCTCTTATCAAAGTCTCTGTATAGACTGAAGGCATTGCAATTGAGGCAAGGGAACTCCTTCTTGAACGTGCTGCACAAGGAACATTCAATTTCGTCATGAACAAGTAAAATTTCCGATCCCTTCTCTTTTTTATTTATGTAGTTATGTACACACACGCCCGTGATGAAAATAGATATGCACGTTTGTTTGTGTATAATACAATTGGTTGCTTCTCAACAGGCCATCATGGATGGTGGAAACAAATCCAAAAGAGTTGGGGTTGGGAATATACGTGTAATACTTGAATTGAAGTCCAAGTAGAAGCTCAAATTCTTCTTCAGCATGTTCTGGATGTTGCAGAGGTACGCGTATTTATCATATATATGTGTATATATATATATATGTACTGATACGGCCGTACCACTTTAGTCATTACCAAGAAGTTCTTTAGCCATTGTCAAATTAATCATTCTTTTTTCTTCTTCATATTTGTTGCAGTTGCGATGGTTCCCCGCTTGCTGGACCAGAATATCTAAAAGGGTCATTAGATTAAACAAATTTTGGAGAGAAATATGAATATTTTCCCCTACATATATACGCAGTATTCTTTAGTAAAGGAAACAAGTGTATTATACTCATTTCAATGTTGTGAAAGAAGAAGCAAAAACTCTAATCAATTGCACAGTTTGAAAAATAAAACTATCTTTCATGCGAGTGCCACCCTATAAATACTACGAAAAGAACAACCAAGAAAGAAAAATTTCGGAAATGATGTCAATTCCAATTTCGGAATTGCATAAACTCATGCCGAATTTGAAATTTTTGGAATCGGATTAATTTCGGAATTTCAAAATTATGAGAGTTGTATGGCTTCATCCAATCTCCATGGCTCTCTCTACATAATATAATATATTGTTAGTTTTTTGCATGTAATATATTTAAAGGAGTTTAATTGAGAATAGAATCATATGTGGGTATATTGTATAACAAATAGCAAGGTAAACATATCAAAAATTACTAAATACATAATTAGGTGTATGTAATGGAGTTAGGCAAGTTTCAAAATTGTTCGGATCAGATTGGGAATATTCAAATACATTTCAGTTCTTTTCGGATTTTGAAATTTTGGTTTCGAATTTGAATCGGACAGAATATTTTGGAACTTTTCAGTTCGGAATCAGTCAACATCGAATATTCCTATCCAAGTTGCACCCTAGGATTAATAGGATTAATAGAAGATGTAGGGAATAAAAAACTTTTGTTAACTTCTCTATGGAGATGTAAGGAAAAACACACACACACACATATATATATATATATATATTTGGTTTTGAAGCCGCATGGCTCCCAAATTAACAAACCAGAAGATTAGCATTAGCCAACTTTGGAAATGGTTGAGAAAAGAATAGCACTGGGATCTACCAATGCCCCGGAAAAATAAAAGCTGCCACTATGACATGTTGAAGAGATGGAGCAAAGTGCAGAAGCTTCAACTTTTGCCTGAAAACTCTTAGAGCTTTAGAATATCTCATTCGAAGATGCTATTGAAACCAAATTTTGTAGATCACATAAAGCGGAACACCCTTAATCCCAAGTTTTGAGAACTGCTAAGAAAGTGCCCAAGTGCAGCATTGGCAAGGAAGTTTACTTTCCTGAAAATGTGATTGGTTCTGATATTTTCAAAGAACTGCACAACTTTCTTTGATTCACAATCTACGACAAATTGACCACTTTGTCCGAGAGGGTGTTAAGTGTTGGAAATTTTGGTTAATGAATGCTACTATACTCCTACCACAATTCACATAAAATACAAATTAGTATATGATGTAATTTACATTATTATCCAATAGAAGATTAAATAAAATTAAACAAACCACAATAAAATACTTATCTATTAGGCTTCATTGATAGGGAGGACTAACTTTGATAGAACTAGTCACTACATTGAAGACATTTTGAGGGAAGAAATGGTTGAGAACTTCCATATTTTGTCCAAGTTGAAGGTTACTCATGAAGAAAAGATATCCTTACTAGTCCTCACAAAAATGGTAGGATTAAAAGGGACAACTTTTCTTCATGAGTAATCTTCAACTTGGAAAAAATAGGGAAGTTATCATCCATTTTTTCCTTCAAAATGCCTTCAATATGGTGAATAGTCCTATCCAAGCTAATCCTCTTTATCAAACGAGGCCTTAGAGTATAGACACCGGTCTTCGTAGATACAAGATTAGGACAGTGTTTTAAGGTTGAAGCATGTAAGTTTACAGTGAAAGAAGTTGAGGTTTCACCATAAAACCAATTGACAATATATGGCGTAGCCCAACTTACTTATAAGCCCATGCAAGGTCTCTCCTCCCATCAATATAGAATTAATTCTCAACATACAGTTCTACGAGTAGATTTTCTCCCTCGGAGATAAGAAGTAAAACAACGATCAAACTTCTTCAAACAAAAAGATTGTTCTATATTGTTGGTATTAACTTTGTTAGACGTAATTATTTGGTAACGGAAACACATAGAGATTGTTTTATATTGTTGTTTTGTTATACATACGACATATAATTGAAAACGGATATGTTCGACCCGTAAGAACCGGACTGTATCAAACGGATCCAAATGAGCTGGTTCCACCAATAAAAATACATAAACTCGGACCGGCTCGGACTCATTTATAAAAAGACAAGTTGAGTCCGAATCCACCAAAACTGAACCCGGCTCGACCCACACCCACCCTTAAATGCTATAGTAATGTTAGTTTTATTGGGAAAGCGTTGTTTACATGATTGCGCCAATAAGTTTACATGATTGCGCCAATAAAACCACCTTAATAAACCTGACACTTATATTTAACTAAAGTTTACACTATAAAGGATTGCATAACTAAAATCTGGAAATTAAGTCATGATGATAATAATTTCATCATACGTTCTCGTCGTCTACGAAAAACTGGGAGATCGACGTTCTATGCAGAGGTGGTATTTCTTCAGAAATTACGTTCATGCGTGCATGGGCCTAGGATTTCATCAAGAAGTTCATCAGTTTCTTCTCCCTTCACAAGTTCATCAGTTTCTGGGTGCTGATGTGTTACAGTAATTTGCTCAAATTCTATTGGAGTAGAATCACCAGATGGGCCCGCCTCGTCATCATTCGGCATCTTGATTTTGTACTGCTTCCTCTTCTTGATCTTAAACTTGCTGCTGTTTTGCAGCTGCATTTTCATCTCCATACCATTCTCGATCTTGATCTCCTTGCCCGTGTTCATCCTGCGTTGCTGACCGTCCATTGTATTGTACCTAATTTGTGGTTTTCCTGGTTTCAACATATTAATAAGTTAATAACATATAATCAGCGTTCTCAGAGAGATAAATTAGAATAACAATCATAGATGAAATAGTTCTACTTATACCTCAGTTAAATTCTCTACATACGTTTACACACGTAAAATACCTAAACACATGCATTACTTGTTCACATACATACATACATACATACATACATACATAATTCTTGCATCCTCTATGGGAGAATACACAGATCTCACCCCAGCTAATAACATACACATAGAGAAAACATTAAGAGACGAAAAGTTTGAAAACTACGCGGTTGTGATTGTACCTTGTAAACCTTGCACGAGGTAATTAGTTTTTCTTTTGCGAGGTAAGAAAGAGGTTATGAATAATGGCTTATTAGGAGGGTTTTTGTTTTGCGAGTATATATAGAGCGTGAGGGTGGTCAAAAACAAGAAACTATAATGGAGTCTAACACAAGGTATGTTTCGGGAAAGACACTATTAGTCGAAATATGCACACTAAACTTAAGAGGTTAACTTTTTTTATTATTTTTTTTAATAAACTATACGTACTGTACAGTTTTAGGTTTAGTATCACTTTGCCTATTATTAGAGTGATTGAAAGATAAATATAGTGAAGCATAGGTCAATTAATTTTGTTAGTTATTTCAGTCCTATATAAAACTTGAAAGATAAACCAGGAAACTAAAACTTTTCTTTCGGGCATGTTTACTTATAAAGAATGAATTTGTACAAAATTGGTATGATTTTTAGGATCCTGTGTCTCTACATTTAGCGTTTCCGCATTTACACGCATTTAGGTATATCTTGACCTTTTAATTAATTTAATGGAGTTTAACTATTTCATGTCAACATGATTATATGAAATTAAATGTACCGTATCATACTTCCCCAACTTTCATGGCTCAATTTTATTTCAACAAAAAAAAAAAAAAAGACTCAATTTATTTTAATTTTGTTTCGATCAACCCCCATTCACCCTCCCTACGTCTCCAATTAGAACCTCTCCGCAAATTCCAGTACTGCTATGGCTACTATTGCTGCCATCTCTACAACAATCCAACGCCCTCTCCTCCCCCGTTTCTATCTGAAAGCCCCAATATCTATATTATATCTTTCTCGAATCAACATTTGGTGGAGTTCTTAAATGAATTTTTCTTTGTTTTTTTTTGTAATCAAACATTATTGTTGCCTGTTGGAGAGATGGTATCCGTGGCATTGGAATCTGGGAAGACGGTTTGTGCTAGGAGATGTGGGGAGGATGAATGGGGCTGGGTTGATCAAAATAGGAATAAAAATAAATTGAGCCATTAAAGTTGAATTATGATACAGTACATTTAATTTTATATAATCATGCTGATATGGAATAGTTAAACTCTATTAGATTAATCAAAAGGTCAAGACATGTCTAAATGCGTGTAAATGCAGAGATGCTAAATGTAGAGACTCATAATTCATAATTCTCATACATGAGTCTACTAACAAACAAAGAATGAATAAATATGTGAGTCCCACATTAATTTTTGTTTGGCATGCCAAAAAATTCCATGCTTGAGATAATTAAAGGAATTTGTTTATCTCATGCCCATCCTTGCTCATCCCATTTCAAGTAAGTAAACATTCTATTTTATTGGTTTAATTGGTCCATGCCACAATATGAGTATTGGACGCGTATTTGTAATAATTTGATTTTGCTTCCTTTTTCCTTTTTGGGTTTGAGAATGAAGAACAGCTTTTTTTTATTTATTTTTTATTTTTTTATAACGATATTTTTATATTGAGGGGTGGAGGATAAATTGATTGTTAACTCACCATTTTCGAGATTTGGATGGACTTGTTACATAAGCGCTACCATACCACTATGATATAAGTTTCTGCTTCTACACTTAGTAAAATTGCTGCACTTCATTATCTTCAAATTGTAATTGTACTCCAAAGATATCAGTCTCAAGTGTACACGGAAGCAATTTTTCTTCATCATATTTGACAAAATTAAAAAGTTAGAGACTGCCTACAAGAAAAAGATAGGGACAAGAATCCAAATGGAACGCCAACTGAAAGGAGAAGTCCGAGGCTTTGGAGAGGGCATTGGCGGAGTACTGCGTGGGGGAGAACTCTAGTGAGCTTGAGCAGAATGGCTTGGTGGACTGCATAGGAGATCAAATCCAGAAATCTTCAAGAAGAGCTGGACCAAGTCACGACACACTTTGAAACATCAAAAAAGGCCAAAGTTGAGGCGGAAAAGTCTCTAGCAACATATCAAAGCACATGAGATGCTGATCGAGCCATCTTACAAGCGGATTTGAACAAGTTTGCTCGTGAGGCGGAGTAGAAAGAAACAGAGCACCGAACGGACTTGCAAAGAAGCAGAGACGAGTATGGGACGGACATGGCCAAACTCCGCACAAACTTCAAGGAAGCACCAGAGTTAAAAATTTAATGAAGGTTACAATCGGGGTTTTTTCACCGAACTTGCCAATAGCGAACACAAGGATGGCTAGGACGTCTTTTGCAAGTTGGTGGAGCTAAAGAGGGCAAAGTTTCCAGTTCCTGGACACATTGAGGAAGAAGTTGTCAAGATAGAGGAATCCAACTATACCGATACCAACACTGATCCTGGTGAGGACTCTGAAGCAAACCTTCTAATCAACTCCAGTGCGAATCCTGAAGTTCCGCCTATTGTAGACAAAGGCAAGAACGTTGACACCACCCCTAACTCCGAAGCACAAGGGAGTTAGTTTATTTCTTTCATTTTATTATTAGGGATGAGGGCATGTCTCTCCCAAACATGAACATCAATTTTGCCTAAGTCACGAGACTTGTGGCTATTTTATGCAATCAGATTTTTCTTCACTCTGCATGTTGATAAATTTATTTTACTCAAGTCACTAAGCTTGTTAGAGTAAAAACACTTAGAATTTTTCACCCTTTGCTTCCAAGTCATGGAATATAGGGTAATCCGACAATTATTTTAGAGTTAACAAACTCCAAAGTTATAAGTAACAATGCCAAACACTGAAAGTACATGGATCCATGCTTTATTCTGCCCTGAATAACATTATAGAAAATGTTAGGGTAAATTACATTTTGCACCCTCAAGTTTGGGTGCAATTGCAATTATACATGTCTTTCAAACATTTCAATTTCATACACAAACATATTTTAATTGCAATTTCATACATCCACCGTTAGTGAATAGTCAATTTGACCATTAAATGATGATGTGGCAGCTGAATCCCATTTATTTTAGCGTGTGCTGTCACAGAATTGACACACCCAAACCCCAGGATAGCCACGTGGACCCCCGGATCTCAAGGGCGTCTTTGGCCAGGCCACTCGTGGGGTGACGAAGTCATAGGAAGATTAATTAAGGAATTAGAAATGATAGATAAAATTAAATCGAGTTTAACGAGAAAATACGGAAGTGTAATGTGGGTTGAACCATTATTACATAGTATCGAGTAAGTGCGGTAAAGAAAATTATTTCCCATGCGTAGGATGGATATAACCTAACAAAGGGAAAATAACATACAAGAAGAAAAGAAACAGGGCTACAGTAGTGCCACTGCAAGATAAGTGTGACTAAAAAGTCTAAGTCTGGAGGGCGAAAACAAGGGTGAGTGGACGATATCGATTTTCTAAGTAAACGTTTCCAAAACTTTTAGTTATAACCCCTACATTGTAAAACAGTAGATTTGCAAAATTTACTAATGAAACAATGCGAGCATAAAGTACAGACCAGCCGAGGATACGGGTATAAATCATTTATCACGGTGAAAATCAACATTACTTATCACATGAATATGCACACAAGTCATATAGAAAGTAGCTACGACGAGTGGGTGTTTGATATAACTACGCTGCAACCTTCACAGCCTGCGTGGCGGCACGAGGTGTGCGTGCGGCAGAGTGCAGGCCTTGAAGGCAATCTAGAGCAGGGCGCTTTAATCATGTGGATCCATGTCGGCGTAATGAGTGCGGTGCCCAAGGCAGTCGTGAAGGCGGGTGCCGGGGACGGTGCTAACACTTGGTGCATAATGTGAAATAAGTAATACAATTAAAATCATGTAATATGCATGACCTGCCAAGTTTCATCATAAAACCCAAATCATAAATCAATAATCAACAAGTAAGGAGTTTATCACAAAATAAGTCTAATTTCATAAAGTAGGCATGCCACACACATATATATATTTCAAAAAACACCATAAATCATATTATAATAATATAAAATGGTAAGTACTAGGTACTCAGCGTCACGTAGTAGGATCGTAGCCGTAGTGTGCTTGAGCTCGTTGCTCCTGGGATAGGTCTCACCTATATGAGAGTTTACTAAACTAATCATTTAACAAACTAACCCAAATTAGTAATGAAAAAAGACTTGAAATCGCCTTTGTTGCTCGAAGCAGGACTTGAAATGGTGGAAAATGTGTTCCGCAGCGCGGCGTGCGCCGCCTGCATGACTCACGCGCCCGCCACGCGCATATGGCGGCACGCGCCGTCCACGCGCCACGCGCCGTCACGCGCCCACGCGCGCCCACACGCGCCCACCACGCGCTCTGCCCAGCACGCGCCCGCACGCGCTCACCGCGCCCGCGCGCTCACACGCACGCACGCACGCTCACTGCCTGCCTGCCTTGGCCCGCACGCGCGGACACGCGCCACTTGATCCTGTGGGTTAAAGTTAGCAGGCGTGTTTAGTTAACTTTTGCGGTATATTCGTTGGGCGACGGAATATTCCCCTAGCAGGCGTTACGGAATATTCAGTCGCCGTTGAAAACTATGGCAGCGGAGTCAGGGTTTGACGATATATACCTTCGGTATATTCCTGGTTTGAATAGGGTTGGGGCCAGGTTGAGCCGGTGGTTGGCGGCGTCCTTGACCGGTTCGAGGCCAAGGGAGTCGATGACGTCGAGTAGCTCTCGAGCTCGTCGCCCAGAGATCGGCGCGTCGTGGCCAGTGCACCTCGTAGGTTTTGGGTTTCGTCAATGGCGGAAAATTTACGGAAAAATAACACGGAGAGCTGAAACTTCACCAAAATTCTGAATTGACATGAAATTGAAGGCTGGGAGTTACAGGAGTTCGAAAATACCTAGATTTAGAATTGACAAAGGCTGAAGTGGCCGGGTTGAAGCTGGAGCTCCTCGGCCAAAAATGGTGATCAGAAGAATGGGTGACTTCATGCGAGCACAGGTTCAGGTCCCGAGCTCACAGGAGTTCGAAAATGACGGTGGTGGTTCGATTTGAGGCGGGATGGCGAGTTCGCCAGGAAACCAATGGGAAAATGGCGAATACGGTTTCTTCCGTCGTTTCGTCGCATACGAGGCTCGAGGTGGTCAGAGATGGTGAGGATGATGATGGTGTCTCTGCAGGATGAGATTGAGCTAGTGTGGTCGAGAAATCAAAGATGGTGCCACTCATGGGTGTCTGAGAAATTTACGCAAGTTTGGGTTTTTACTGCGGGTTTTGAGTGTGGCAGGTTGAGGCGGTGGCATAGTTCGAGTTGAGGTGGTGACTTACTTGATCTTGGCGAATGCGGGGGTTCCACCAGTGGCGGTTTGAAGGTTGGGTGCACAGATGAATTTAAGGCTCGGGTGTGGCTTGATTTGCATCTGAAGTGCAGTGCAATTGAATGTAGCTCGAAGAATAGCGAGTGGTGAGGATGGTTGAGTGTAGTGCGTGATGCCCAGGTGATGTTCTTGGTTTAAAACCAAATCGGTCGAATCTGGTTCAACGAAGCCGGTGGTACTCAGCTACAGATTTCGACATCGTGGGTGTCTCGGGAGGTGGGTGCGGGCCTCGTGGCTTGCCGGGGGAAACCGGGGGGGCTAAGCCCGGCTGTTTCAAAAATGCAGCTCGAGCAAAATTACCGGTTTGCCACATCGTAACTTGTCAAAAACAAGTCAGGTTCGAGTGTGTCGTTCGCGTCGACGGATTCGTAATTTAATGTACACCAGAAGTACACCAAAATTTACGAAAATACCTCGAAAAAGGACGTAATCCGAATGATACATTATGCCACTAAAGACATTTTGGTCATTTACCTTTATCGGGAATAAAATACAATAAACGTAGGGACGGGATGTAACGAGTCTTCCCACACAATAGAAATTTCGTCCCACAGAAATTTACAGATACAAATTAGCGCAAAGAAAGATACGGAGTGCGCGCATGTATCTTAGTCTCCCGTGGCACCGCCAGCTGAGTGGTTCCTCCAAAGGACTTTGACTAGAGTTACCGTTTTGCTCCTTAGAACTTTCTCCTTCCGGTCGAGGATCGTGGTAGTTTTACCGTCGTCTGTCAGTCGTCGTTGACCTCCAGTAGTGCGGATGACATGGGAAGGATCGACACGTATACACGCGGCATAGATACATGGAAGACATTATGAACTCGCTTGAAAGCTCGGAAGGTGGGGAGTCGAGTCGGTAGGCAACGGACTCACTTACTCATTTCTGATGATGCAGTAAAGATCAGGTAGACGAGGACTTAGCTTCCTTCTTCCAGAAAGCAGAGCGGCCTTTTTCCACGGTGAGAGTTTAAGAAATACCCTAATCGCCCGGCATAAGCGCGATCGGTAGAATGTGCATCTGCCTTGATGCTCTTGCATCGATCTGCGCGATCTTCCAAGTTTCCGCAGTCGAGTGAATGTTCTTTGTCGTCTGGTTCACGATCTCGGGGCCAACAAGAGGCTCTCTCTCCCGACTTCCGGCGCCTGAGGAGTACGGCAAGGTTTGCATACAGCCTCGAAGATGGGCGACATGTCGAATACTCGAGTGGTAAAAGTTTGTTGTTGTAAGCAAACTCCATCCAGGCAAGTGCTCACTGCCATTTGTCGCGGCCCAGAAAGGATGGGACCACCGACATGTCCTCGAGTGGATAGTTCGGCTCGGCGTCGGGTCGTGGGTGATAAGCGATGCGAAGTAGGCGTTTTGTGATCCCAAGGCATTCTGGAAGGCTCGCAAAACTTAGAAGTGAACCTCGGATCACGATCGGGGAGATGATACCACGGGGGACACCATGGTGTTTGCGATCTCGGAAATGAAGAGTCGAGCTGGGCAGTCAAAAGTTCTCACGGGCGCAAAGTGTGCGGTTGGTGAGTCGGTCTTGAAATCACCCAAATACGTCGTAGCCAAGCGAGTACAAGGTAGCTTGTACACGCGAAGTCCGTAGTGATGTTCTCATGCTCGGGAGTAGGGAGTGGTGAGTCTAGTCAGAGGGCTAACTCGCACTACCTTTGACTGGCAGCGCGGAATCAGGCATCGGCGGGCATACTCATGATTTCTCTCTTCATTCCCGGCCAATAGTAGAATGGCTAGGATGGTGTGGTACATTTTTGTGCTCACAGGATGCATAGCATATTTGAAATATGCGCCTGTCTAAAATCTCCTTCTTCCAAATCTTCTAATAAATGGGGCACGCCCATCCGGTCACCTGCGAGTAGTGTCGGTACCTCGGATTCTCAAGTCTCCTCTGTGTAGTTTAGAATTTGCGTGCATAAGTCCCAAAACAATGGAGTCGTTTCTTGAGCAGTACGGATCGTCTAAGAGCAGTCGACACCCAGAGCGCTAGTAAGGCACGAGTCATCGTCACGGCCCAAAGTGACACCGGTACCTCGAGTTCGGTCGGGGAGAGAGGAATATGGCGGGCGGGGAAAGGGTGTTTAGTCGGCAAGTAGATTCCAGGGTGGAGCGTGTTACCGCGTTTGCACGGCCCAAGGTGGTATTCGATGGTGCAATCGTAGTCGCTCCCGAAAGTTCCATCCATGCCCATTTATGCGAGGTTTAGATCTACATTTGGGAGAAGAGATATTTTAGGCTCTTGTGGTCGGTGAGATTCGGCGGAGTCTCGCCCGTAGAGGTAGTGTCGCCAAATCTTCTGGCCGAAGATGATGGTACATGACTCAGGGTGCGTGGGTAGGATAGTTCATCTCGTACGGCCCGGTTTGTGCGGAGGCATAAGCGATCACCGTCCGTATTTGCATCGATGCATAGCGAGCCGTTACAGTGAGGCATCCTTTTGTAGATCTAATGGTGCCATTGTCATACGGTGTTTGCTCTTTTGGAGCATGGTGAAATGATATTTTGAGGTACATTTGGAAACTTGTGCTCACGGTGTCGTCGAACAAACTTAACATCTTTCTGAGTGAGTCTCGTGAGAGGTAGAGGGCAATGGAAGAGAAATCCTTCACAAAGCGTCGGTAGTAACGCGGGCAGAAAACTTGAATCTGATCACGTTACGAGTGCTCCCGATTCTCCCACACTTGGCCAATCTTAAGGGATCGCAGGGAATACCATCGAAGAGATTATATGCCCAAAGAATGATACAGTTAAGCCAAAATTCACATTTGCTTTGAACTTGGCGTAGAGGGCGGTCTCCGCTGATCTCACTTGAAAACCATCACGCGAGTGTTTGGCATGATCGGCCTCCGTTTAGAGATACACCAAGATGTAGTCGATGAAGACAATTACGAGATACGCTGAGATACGGGCCAAGTACTCGATTCGCTCAAGATCATGCATCTTTGCTGAGGCATTAGTCGTCAAAGAAGAGCATCACCGAGAGAGGCTTCGTGATGGCGTGACTATAGGTTCGGGCTGCAGTCTTGTGCCACGTCATCCCACTGCGATCTTCGGTGATAGTAACCGGACCTCGGAATCCCGATCTTGGAGAAAACCTTCGCGCCTCGGGTTGATCGAAGAGATCATCGATTCTGGCGGAGTGGATAACGGTTTTAATGCGTTACTCGGTTGAGTTGCACATGTTCGATGCGAGTGCAGTGTATGCTTTCTTTGAACGAATGGGATAGGAGCTCCCAAGGTGGCCAGGTCGAATGAATCATATCGATGAGTTCTTGGAGTTGTAGCTTGATTCCTAGTGCGGGTGCGAGTACGAAGAGGTGGGGATATAGGATCGATGCTGGAAGTAGATCGATGGTGGTTTCCCACGTCCGTCGGGCGGTAGTCCCGGAGTGGTGTCGGGGGAAAAACATCGGAAATTTGTTGACCGTGGCCTTCGTCAACTAGAAAGAGTATTCCGCAGTCTAGAGTCACATGTGCGATAAAGCGCCCATGACCACTTGTCAGCTTAACTGCCTTCGTGAGTGAGATCGATCCGTGCTTGATCTTGGGGTGTTATAGGTGAAAGTGACAGTGACATACAGTGGGTGGAGATATAGCCGTCTTAGTCAGCGGTGACAACGGCATGGTTTTGATGTGGCAGTCCGTTTCAGAATCACGGCCCAGAAGTGCGATATCGAGAGGAATGAAGTTGGCGGGCATCACTGATTAGCGATTACGGCAGGGCATCGCCGATACTCCCGGTGTACACGACACCTTGCATAGCCTGTGGCATAGCAATTCCCATTTACCCGTGCCAGTAGAGTCTGATGGGGTTGAAGAGTGGTTTGACGAGCAAGGTGATATAGCAGGAGTGGGTAGCTGGATCGATTAATATAGCAAAGTATTGGCAGTATGTTCGGCGTACCCGTAATGAGATGCGGGGTTGTTAAGGCATCCTGTGATTAATTGGGTGACTCGTCCATGCGCCTGCTTGAGCTCAGGCGCGACCTGCGCAGTTACCGTGTTGTTGGTTTCCTCGCCTGTACACCGCGTCCTATCTGCCTGCTCACTCCGCCCAGTGCATTCTCCCAAGTAGTCTTGCCTCTCCGATCCAGTTTAGCGGTCTCCGTGCTGCGGGTATTGCGGTGCCTCTCCGATGTCTGCGGTGCTCCTTTGGAGCCCCATAACTGTGACTACTTAAGATCTTGAATAGGAGTAGGGTGATGGGATGCGAGATGGGCTGCGGGATATTGAGTAGCATCGCCACCAGTAGTGAACGGCTCCTCAGTGGCGAGGGTGGGTGAGGCTGACCTCCCGACTGGCCGAAGTGGAGCGAGTGCGAGGCCGAATCTAGCGGTTTACCTGGCACATTCTGTGAGACCTTTGGGTGGCTCCCAGTGACCCTGGTGCCGGGTATAACACCCTGGTTTCCACAGCACACTCGCAGTGGCGAGTGTTCTGCGGCGACCGTGCGAGCATTAGATTGGGTGGAAGTGCCTGGCTGCGGAAGCGGGATCCCATGGTAGATCTCCCTCCACGGTTGGAGAGGCTGAGTTCGATCCACCTTTTGGATGATCTGGAGGCCCAGCCTTCTCAGGACTGAGCAATCTGGTTCTTCTTAGGACCAAGGGAAAGGTGCCACCTGCCCCTGCAGGTGTGGGTCCTCTCTTTCGTAAATGGTGTCATCGGGAGCATTCTCCAGAAGCCTCACTCATGGCGCGCCGTAGAACTCTGGTAGGTCTGCCAGTTCGCGACCAGTGATCGGAGCTTAACTGCTGGCTCCTTGCGGGCGGTGAAGCATGCGAAGGGCGGCGCGACGAGCGGGTTGTATTGAAGATAGGGCGGTGAACTTAGCTGATGCTGGGAGAAACGGTCATCTTCCACTTGCCCAGTTCATGAATTCATCTCTCTTGGGCCTTGTACTCAGGAGAAGGTATTTGGTTTGATGATGTTTGAATACGGCCCCTGGTATACTCGTCTTGGGGAGTGTCGCCTCTCGAACTTATAGGAGCTTTGACGATCACGAAGGAAGAGAATAGCGATCGGGATTGTGCTCGTGCGGAAAGTCTGTTTTCCTTCGTTTGGAAGGCGTCCTCGCGTATGTTCGAACCAAGATTAGCTACTTGGTGTCTCGGTCCAGTAGAATGATTTCACATCCATTCCGCCCGCGGTCCCCATAGGTTATTTCCCTCGCGGGACGGAAAGCGGCACAG
This sequence comes from Gillenia trifoliata, assembly GCA_018257905.1. NCBI lineage: Eukaryota > Viridiplantae > Streptophyta > Magnoliopsida > Rosales > Rosaceae > Gillenia > Gillenia trifoliata. Next base: position 13,386,163 of record CM031081.1, on the reverse strand, counting down.
ATGGCTTGACGATCGTATTCCCCATTTGGGTGAAGTCGAAGGCAGGTGCGTCGGGTGCGCGACGGTGGCATGATGCGTGGAGAGATTCAAAATTATTAGTGAAAACATCACGCAGTGTGATGAGGAGTGATGCGCATAACTGGGGCTGCGATACCAGGCGGCACGCGGCCGGATAGGCCACACGTGGACCGAGATCTCGAGGCGTGCGCCAGGCCACTCAGTGGGGTAGACGAAGTCATAGGAAGATTAATTAAGGAATTAGAAATGATAGATAATTCTAGTAGAGTTTACGAAAGTACGGAAGTGTAATGTGGGTGAACCCATTTATTACATGATGTCGAGCTAAGTGCGATAAGAAAATTATTCCCATCATTAGGATGGATATAACACACATTGTAAAGGAAAATAACATACAGAAGAAAGCAGTACACAGTGGTGCCGTATAGAATCGTCGCCAACTAAATTACAGGAGTCACGGAGGGGCGAAAAACAAGGGGTGAGTGGGCCAATATCCCGTTTTCTAAGTAAAAGCGTTTCCAAAACTTTAGTTATAACCCCTCCTTTGTAAACAAATAGTTGCAAAATATTTACTAATGAAATAAGAAATGCAGGCATAAATAACGGGCCAACGCCCTTTGGGATACGGTATAAATCATTTATCACGGTGAAAATCAACATTACTTATCCCATGGGAATATGCACACAAGTCATATAGAAAGTAGGCTGCATGTGAGTTTGGGTGTTGATATAACACGCTCGCAGCACTACATACACGTGAAGAGGGCGCTGCAAAGGTGTGCGTCCTGTGTCTGACAAGGCGATCTAGGGCAGTGGCACTAATCATGGATCCATGTCGGCGTAATAGTGCAGTGTGAACGATCACGTAGTGTTTAGTCTGGCCGGTGGGGTACTAACAAGTGCATAATGTGAAATAAGTAATACAATTAAATCATGTGTATGCATGCCAAGTTTCATCCATAAAACCCGAATCATGATCAATAATCAACAAGTAAGGAGTTTATCACAAAATAAGTCTAATTTCATAAAGTAAGAACTCTGCACACATATATATTTCAAAGCACCATAAATCATATTATAATAATATAAAAAATGGTAAGTACTAGGCCCGCTCAGCGATACGTAGTGGGATCGTAGCCCGTACGTGTGCTTGAGCTCGTTGCTCCCTGGATAAGAGTCTCACCTATGAGGGATTTACTAAACTAATCATTTAACAAGCCTAACCCAATTAAAGTAATGAAAAAGACTTGAAATCGCCTTTGTTTGCTCGAAACGGGACTTGAAATGGGTCGGAAAATGTGTTCTGTGCAGTGTGCCTTGTACATGAAACTCCATGTAGCACCACAAGGCGGCGCGTTATGTGTCCCGGTTTAGGCAAGGGTTGGGCCAAAGGATTGAGCCGGTGGTTGGCTGACGTCACGGGCAGTTTCGGGCAAGGGAGTCGATGGCGTCGGAGTAGTACGAACTCGATTAGCCGAGATCGGCAAGTCGGCGGCCAATGCCTCGCCCAGGTTTAAGGTTTCGTCGCGGAAAATTTACGGAAAAATAACACGAGCTCGAAACTTCACCAAAATTCTAGATTTCGACATGGAAGTGAAGGCTGGGAGGTTACCGAGGAGTTGAAAATACCTAGATTAAAAAGGTCGGCAAAGGCACAGTGGCGGAGTTGAGCTCGAGCTCCTCGGCGAAAATGGTGATCGAAGAATGCAGGCGAAGCTCGCATCGAGGCACGGGTTCGAGTCACGAGACTCACAGGAGTTCGAAAATGACGGTGGTGGTTCGATTTGAGGTAGGATAGTAGGGGATTCGGCCAGAGGAGCTTCGCCCACGGGAAAATGGCGACTACGGTTTCTTCGTCGTTAGGTCGCGCCACCGGCTCGAGGGTGGTCAGGGATGGTGGGGATGATGATGGTGTCTACTGGGATGAGATTGAGCTAGTGTGGTCGAGAAATCAAAGATGGTGCCCTCATGGTGTCACGAGAAATTTAGCAAGTTTGGGTTTTGTTACGGGTTTGGTGCTAAGCTGGGTTGAGGCGGTGGCCTTGATTCGAGTTGGTGGTGACTTACCCAGTCTGTTGAATGCGAGGGTTCACAAGTGGCGAGGTTTAGAAGGTTGGGTGCTAGATGAATTTCTGGGCTGGGTGTAGGCAAGTTTGCATGCAAGAGTGCCGGTGCAATTGAATGCAGCTCACTGAAGAAAGAATGGCAGTGGTGAGGATGGGTTTGAGTGTAGTGCGTGATATGATGATGTTCTTTGGTTTTAAAGAGCAAATCGGTCAAATGGTTCCACGAAACGGTGAGTGCTCTTTGTTTCGACATGCGTTGGGTGTCTCGGGGAGGTGGGTGCGGGCACCCGTGGCTTAGAAACCGAGCTAAGCCATTTGTTTTAAAAATACGGCTCGAGCAAAATTACGGTTTTGCCACTGTACGTAACTTGTCCAAAACAAGGTCAGTTCGGAGTGTCGTTTCGCGTCAACGGATTCGTAATTTAATGTACACACTAGAGTACACCAAAATTTCTGAAAATACCTCGAAAAAAGGGGCGTAATCCGAATGATATTATACCACTAAGGGCATTTGGTCATTACACTATCGGGGAATAAAAATACAATAAACGTAGGAACAGGATAACAACACAAATATACCACATACGAAAAAAAGATAAATAAAACTATTTTACACAAATGTTAATTTAAGAAAAAAACATTTTAATTATTTTTTTTTTTCCTGGGTGTTGCCACGTACCACATCATCATTTAATGGTCAAATTAGCGGATTGACTAGCAGATGTATCAGAGAATTGTAACTAAAACACAAGTTGGTGTATGACAACGCAATGTTTTAAAGATGATGTATGGGTGCAATTGGACCTAAACTTGAGGTGCAAAATCCTGCTCATGATGATGAGGTACCACCATACCCATTCCAAATCTTAGTGTTTATAAAATTCTCTTTGTAATAATCGGAGTACCACCATACTCCGATACCAAGTCAAAATCATGAAAAATCTCCATTCTCACGAGAGCTTTCATTGATTGAATTAAAGATAGAAAGTGTAAACCATTATCCAAAAGTGGCCTTGAATGGAAATGTCGATTCAGAGCATGTTTGAATTGTCGTGTGGTGAATGAGTAATTGAGCACCTTGGTGATTGGATATTTGAGATTCGTTCGTTCTTTTCACTTTTTACCCCATTCCCGGTATGAAGGTTTTAATAATCGTATTGAAAGCTGACCAAGAAGGGCTAAACTTCTCAGTCTAAATTGCATGTTCGTCACTGAGACTCACAAACGAAAGAAGAGGACATGGTCGCTTGCATGCAAGATTGGAAACACTTTATGAATCCTTTTGTCGAACCCCCAGATCATCGGACCTAAGTGTTTTGATCGGATTGCACTCGAGGGAATCAGAGCTATGTCGGAATAAAATTTCATCTTGAAGATTTCCTAGTCTAGATGCCTTTTTTTGGACCCTCTTGCCATCTTAGACACAAAATTCGTATGAACATACTTGACTTAGCATTCTAGTCCGAGGATAGAATTAATCGTACTTTGGGGCGGAGTTCCAAATATTCTTGGATAATTACTGTATCGCCACTGGGTGTTCGCTCGAATGGCTAGAGCCCAATTTGAATGTTATAACCTGACCTTGGGTTGCACAAATTTTGAAAGCGGATGGTGCTGAACTCGAGACAATGGGCCATGTCCCAATGTCCATAGTGCACACCAATCGTAACAGAAACATACGGCTCAAGTTTCTCACGCTACCTAAACTGGAACACCACACGAAGTATGCTAGATGAGACTACGCGCTAATACTTTGAGTTTTAGACTTGAAATCCTTGCATAGTTACAAAGTATTAACACAGAATGTGTCTAGTAGAGAATTTTAGGTATTCCCTAGAGGTACTCTATCTGTAAAAGAAAAAGAAAGAACGAACATCTGATAGTCAAACAACATTCTTTATTGCTGAAAGTGGGTTGTTTGATGGGGCACGTGATTGAATCCATAACTTTGTTGCCTACATATCTCCAAAATAGGAGAATCAAATCATGAGGTGTAGTTCTAGGGAAATATGATAAAATGTAGGTGGACATTGAGTTCATCTTTGTTGGCTTGTCTGAATTGTACTTGTCACAAGTTTAAAAGCACAATTTAGGACATCTTGTTTCATGGTGGGCCGGTAGTACCACTGTCGTTAGCGCTGTTGTCAAGAGTTCTTGCGAAATGGTTCCCAGCATACTACGGGAATGGACGTCACTTAGAATTTGTAAGCGGTTTTCAGAATTAAAGCGCAAAGTGTGAGGTCAGAATAAGTTAAATCGGTAGAGTTTTCATGCCTGATGATGTACCTTGAAGCTTTCTAAATCGAGGTTTAAATTTAAATGACGATCGTATGGAAGCTTGCCATCTTGAATGTAATCAATGATCTCGTCCATCCAATTTTCCCTTGTGTCGATAATAGCAACCAGCTACAGTTTGGTTAGCGGTCTTTCGGAATGAAGGCATTTGAAGTGAATTGTCCATTCAGTGGGTAGTCCCACGATGGATCATGACGTTTGCACCGTGCGTCTGACATATTTGTTATCGTTCAGGGAAGTTGTTAAATTTCATACTTTTCGAATCCTTTGAGGAATTGTTTGGCGCCCAGCAAAGTAGAGAATCTATCAGTCGGATTATGGGCAATGTAGTCTCTTGACTTGATTCACTACCAAAGTTGAGTCGCGAGCGGTTCTTCACTGAGTTTAGATTTATTACCCAGGCGCTCGGTGGCGGCGCTTCATGCTGTCATCGTTGTGCACAAAATCGGCGTCGATGCTTAATCAAACATGGGTTGTCGAGCATTATCAAGACCATTCATGCATTTGCTCGTTGTGTTTGATAATGTATGTCATGGTTTAAAGACAAAAGATTCTGTGAAGTGTTCTTGTAGATCATGAAAGTTAGACATCGACTATTTGGAGTAAATTTTGCAATGAAATCTCGACAAGTATACAGGCTTTGATTGAAGTCTTAGGATGATAGATGATTTCATGTTGTCCCGGTTCAATAGCCAGCCAGTGACTCTGGAACATGCATAAGAAGCTGTACGGGAGTGGATTAAGAGGGTATTTCGTCATGTGTATGATTGAGAATGATTGGGAATCTGAGTGAAAGCTTCTTGCCGCTTGTCGCCTAAGAAAGAATAAGTTTCTCCATTTTTGGATATATAGTGTATGGTTGAGAAGAGCTTTAGACACATAGTATCTGGGATTTTCTGCTCCCTCCCAGGTCTTCTTGGACTAAAGCTACGCTAGCTGTAGAAGTTTAATTCGCCAAATGTTTGTATGAATACTATACTATTGTATTTGTATCAATCACCCTCATTTGCCTCGCTAATGAGAACCTAAAAGTTGTAAGGCAAATACAGTGTTATAGAGATATTCAAATGATGATGCCAAATATTTAATTAGATTATTAGGTGATATGATTAATTAGAAGTCTAATTATCATAGAAGCGATGAAACGTAGGTTTTGAGCTTAAAATTAGTTGAGTTAACTTTTTGGGCTCATTGGGCATATGATGACTTAAATAAGAAAAGCCCAGACAAGCCCGAAGGCCCATAGAGGAAGTAGGCCTTAAGGAAGGTTTTGGTAGGGGAAAACTATCAATTTGATTTACTTTTCTTTCTCACTATATATTTGAAATTTATAGGATAATTTTCATTAGGGGCTTTTTGTGTTTGTAAACAACAAAGAAAAAAACCCCTCTCTTCTCATTCGTGGATCCATATTATGGCAAAGGTGGGCAGGCGCCCGCCCGAGCACAAAATTTTTTAGGCCATTGAATTCCATTTTTGCCCACCCGGAACGCGAAAATCTTGAAGATTTGGGGCTCTGCCATGCCATCTGTATGTGGTTGTTGTTTCTTTGGGGCGGCGCGACAACCACAGGCGCGAGGAAGAATAAGAACTTTTTTTTTTTTTAAAAGCCACATGCCAAAACGACGTCATTTTGATCCGCATTTTTAAAAAAAAAAAAACATAAACATGCTGCTTCTTTCCAATAAAAACAACATATGCGTTTTAAATACCCAGTCCCAATTGGGCAACGGTACAGCAACTAGTGCCCGGAATTTCACTCGAGCCCCCATTTTCCACTTATAATTAAGTCGTTTTCATTCAAATTTTCATCTCACTTTGCTTCCTTAATCTCTCCCGTCCTTTATCTACAAGACTAAGCTCACCAACAAGGCAATTTGAGGCGAGAGCACTACACCAAGTATGTATAATTTAACCTAAATTCTTATTCATAATTTCAAGTTTCATACAAAATTTCATTATTTGTTTCATATGGCAGTGTTTTCATTTTTGAATATCTCTTTATTAGTTTTTAAGGTTTGGATAATGAATTGGTGAATGGTGATTATGAATTTATGCTTATTTGAATTATAATTTTTGTGGAATATGATGAATGTGTTTGTTAATTGTGATTTTGTAGTTAAGAGAGTATTTGTGTGAGGCTTAAGATTGATTATTAATTTAAATTTGTTGATTAATTGATAGGGGTTTGTATTTTCATTGGTTAATAGTGGCTATGGAAAGGTTTTAGTTAAGAGACCAACACAGCGCAGTAGTTAGAAGCTAATCAAGGCGGTTCAGTAGAAAGCAGATAAATCTTAGCTAATCTTCTGCCGGACCCAGGGACTTTGACCTCCCAGTATCGGTATGATCCTAATTTTCGAGATGAGTCGAAGGGCATATATACAAATGGAACCTTGTCGGCCCAAAGATCATGACTTCCCACAAGGCGATGGTCGCTGTTTCTCCCAAAGTGGTTTCTGAGTATGATTGGTTGGAGTATAGCATAGCAGATACGCATTTTGTTTTAATTGCTATCTATTTGAATAACTTTAGTAAACGTGGGAGTGATGCATTCACTATTAAAGGCTTTAGAGTTTGGAAGTATAAGGTAAACTACAAGTTCATGTTGGAAAGGTTGGTAGTCTTCATAATGAAAGCTACACAAGCTCTCTTAGATCTCGTGAATCAAAAGCAACATCTTTAAGCGGCTTTCTAAGCAATCGGACAAACTCGAGACAACTATTGCATTTGCTTGAATGCATCAATTGATTGTACTGGAATTTTTGTTGCGACAAGGTCTTCCTTTTTGGGGGTCATGATGAGTCATTAACATCAGACAATAGGAAATTATATTGAGCTTTTGCAATTTCTTAGATCATGATGAGAAAGTTAGTCCCAGGTGGTGTTGGATCATGCTCCCGGGAATCTCAAGTGTTAGCTCCTACCAATCCAAAAGACCTTGTCAATGCATGTGCCCATGAAACCATTAAAGTTATCACAACGGATATGGAGAGGCAAATTCTTTTCTATGTTGGTTGACGAATCTAAGTGATATTTCAATAAAAGAACGAATGGCGGTAGTGTTTCGTTATGTGGATGACAATAGTCAAGTAATTGAAGAAGGTTTTGGGAGTTGACATGTTAGTGATACTGCCACTTAGTCTCTAAAAAGGCCATTGATCAATTGTTTCTATATCTAAATTGAGCATGTCTATGCGGCAGACAAAGATTGCTTGATGGAGCTAGTAATATGAATGGTAGGTTCAATGGCCTTGAGCATCATTTTTGAGAGAACATCCTTGTGCATTTATGTTCATTGTTTGCACATCAACTTGACTTGCACTTGTGACGTTCTGAAGGCCGGTAGAGAGTGGCATATTTTTCACATGGGTCAATGGTTTGAGTAATATTATTGGAGTATCGTGTAGCGTCAGTGATGCACTTAGAGAGCAACAACAGCAGAACTGAGTGGATGCTCTTGAAAATGATTGTCTTATAGCGAAGTAGAGGCTTACATCAAGAAACTAATCTCAGTGACCCTAGTGATACAGGTGGAGCTCACATTATATTTTACTTAGTATTATTTCCTTGTTCAATCATAGTTGTGAATGTGCTTGGATTATACCTGGAAGATCGTAGCAGATGATACTAAGGGTGAAGCATTAAGGACAAAGAAAATACATCACATCTTTGAGTTTATCTTCCCCCTACTTTTGATGAGATCTATATTCAGGAGTCACAAATGATTTGTCACAAGCAGCTACAAGAAAGATCTGAGATCCTGCCATTGCAATAGAGTTAAGTAAAAATTTTGCGCATAACTTCTAACCACCATGGATAACGTCTCACATTGAGCTGAGAATTACAGCAAGTTTTCTTTGTTCTATCTGGGAAGACATGATGGTAGAGGTTCCTATGATGGATGAAGCATTTGTACTCGAGGAGGGAGATCATGACGTGGGAAAGCTCAGTATTACAAATCTCATCATTATACATGGATTATTTTATAGTAGTATTGATAAGAAGTACTTTTGGAGTTCAATCAAACGATGAGGTAAATGTTGAGTTGCTTATTTGCATGGCATGCTTGGAGTCTAAAAATTCATTAGAGCTTTTGACAAGCAAAAACATATTCGGTTGCAAATTTTATCCTAGAAACTTTCTACATCAAACATATTTGGAGCAGATCAGCCAGTATATATTTCAAGATGTGCGTATAGGCAATGAAGTTTTCTCAATTGGAAGGAATTGGTGATCTTGCAAAAAATGGTGGAACGAGGAGACATAAAACACATAATCATGTATATGAAAGCTTGTGCCTTAAGCTTTAGTGTTAGGTTTGCATTGCTTGATGAGAGAGCTTTTACGCTATGAAAATTATCAAAATCACCTTGCAACAAAAATGGGAGATTAATGGTTGAGTGATAGCTTCCTTGTTTACATTGAGAAAAATGTTTTTGCTTGTATTGATAGCGAAACCATCATGAAGCGTTTCATGACATGAAAACTCGTCGTGGACGTTTAGTTTGAATGATAAGTGTATTGTTTTAACTTTTAAAAGTCTTTGTTATCTATTTGGATGCTTTTATATTTCGCCTACCCAGGAAAAATTCCACGAATCCGCCATTGTCTCCTCGCACAAGGCGAGCCACATGGGAGAAATAGGCTAGCATTTATTTCTTCTTTTGGTTATTAACATCCATCTCACACAACACTTGTAGGTGTGGATATTTGAGCTCTCTCTTTTGGGAGTTAAAGGAGAATCAATCGAATCCAATCCAAGCAAGGGTGGAGGAACAAAGTAAAACAAGGAGGGAGGGCTTTCCTAGATGGGAGGTTTTGGAGGTGGTCCATCATTGGACTCAAATCAAGGTCAAAATATGAAACAAAATCCCTCTCTTTGTTAACAGAATTAATTTTTATGCTTCAAATATAAACCTATGCTATCTTGAAAGGGATTTGTATGGTATAGCTTTGATTAATTGTACATTGTTTAAGCATGTTTAATTTGATTATGCGTGCTTGTTAGTCACTATGAAAATCCCTTAGAAATCTCTTGTTTTCCCATACTTATGAGCCCTTGCTCTTCTTAATGGGCATGAACAATGGCTTGCACTTGCCACGTTAGATTGTGAAAGAAATCGACTTAGAGCGGTTTCTCTTTCGATTAAGCTTTGGATCTCCTTCTCATGTACTGTGTGATTTTATCTCAATGATAGCTCTTGATTTGATCGGATTAGCTTCAATTAAACGCTTGGTGACCGGTAGCAGTATTTTCCGTCTTGCTAAAGTACATACCAGATTAAGCTTAGCGTGATGTATTTCAGTAGGTTACAGAAGACTCCTGGAAGTGTGTGGGACGTCAGTTCTCTACTATATATGACATTTATGTCAATGACGTATACTTCCATTGTCTTCCCCGATCTTTCTTTGAAGGAAAACAGTAGGGTTTAAATGCTATATAAATCACAAAGAAAAAAATTCATGCAACTAAATACAGAATTTAATGCATACTCGTAATGTAAAAAATGCTAATGCACGAAATTGGATTAGAAAAACTTGAAATAGCAGTCGAGTCAAAGGACTTGGTTCTCTCTTCTTAAGACAATTTACGTCCCAACTACAGTGCTCGCTGGTTGATCGACACTTGTCTCTTAGGACACAACGACCACCTGCTTTACGATAGTACCACATCGAATCGTAAGGATCAATGAATCCACGATTGTGTTGAATTCTCTAAAAAACTCACTTAATCTCTAAGTATGATATGACACATGAACTTGAATGACTATTAATTTTTAATTGACTTATGACTCAATATGATGAGAGCCTTTGTATAGATGTAGAAGTGACTCTTAGAATAGTTGTGTTTTTCTTAAAGAGTCAATAGTTGCATCTCTTCAATCAAAGGAAAGGTTGCTGTTTATCTTTAATTAAACAATCACAACTTTATTAGTAGATAGTCATTCATCGAATATAATTTCATTTATATAAAAAATTTAATTCAAATTCCAATAGTATTTAGGTGTTGAAAATACTCCTACAAATTATATTTAGAGGATGTTTGGAGATTAGAAAAATGGCGAGGAAGACTTGGTGTATTGCAAACATTAAAGTGACAATGAGAAAGTGTCTTTATCATGTGAATTTATATTTTGGGACATTTTTTTGTGTTAGTGAAATCACAAACATGTCCATCGGGATATTTGTTTATGTGATCACTTAACACTTGTAACATCACAAATGTCCAAATTTTAAAATATTAGGTAGATATTTGAATGTTTTTAAAAGGTTGGTACTAGTATGAAATCACTCCAAAAGATTGAGTGAGTATCTGTACTTAACTGTAGAGGTGGGTTAAAAGTTGGTACCAATATGAAATCACTCTGAAAGATTGGGTGAGTATCCGTACTTAACCGTAGGGGTGGGTTAGGAAACCCAAAAATAAAAAGAAAACCGAGTCGAATACTGAATCAAAACCAAATAAAATCGAACCGATTGAAAGTGAACTAAATTGAATTGAACCGAAAATTATTGGTTCAGTTTCAATTTTGATAGTTCAAAAACTAAACCGAACCGAATTGAATTAGATATACAATGACATTTTTTTTATTTATTTATATTGGGTATTCATTTTTCAAACCCAATTCCAAGTCAACCATTAGTCTAAACTCAATCAAAGCCCGATTCTTAAATCTCTTCAAAAAAAATTTCTTCATTTTCTCTCCAACTTTAGGTTTAAAAATTAAAAAAAAAAAAACCAAAACCGAATCGAAACAATTCGGTTTTCCCTTTACAAATTGCAAAAATAAAACCGAACTGAATAGTAGTTTCGATTTGATTTTGATTTTTGGCTCAAACTCGAACCGAAATCAACTGAACCCACCCTTACTTAACGGAGAAAAGAAAAGTGAAAAAAAAAAGAGAGGATTTGCTGACAAAAAAAAGGAAAACAAAAAAGAAATGAAAGCGAAATAAAGTAATTAAAGAGAAAAATGAAAACAAAAGTGAACTTTTTCAAGAAGAGAACCCCCCACCTGCTGGTAATCCGTGACCCTTCTGAAAATATCCTCCGTTTGCTTTTCCCCCTCCCTTCTAACCGAACCCAAATCCAAACACATCACACAAACGCAAATGCTTGACCTTTTATTCATAAATGTCCCCATTTTTGTAATTTTGTATATAAATATATTTTGCATTCAATCATTAGCATCGATCACAACCAAACCAGGGTTTGATCAAGCATCACGATCTTCAATCAATCAATCCTCAACCGTCTGATTTGATGACTCCGGCGTTGACATGTCGCCGGCGTTGCTAGAGATCAGAGCTCCGGCGCACCCCCATCAACAGCAACAAGCAAACCTCATTAACGGTCAGATTTCTCGCCCTTTCTCGTTTGATTTTTCTGGGTTTTCGTTGCCAAATCAATCCGAGCAATATCAAAGTTTGTCACGCACCATGGACTCGTCAAATTTCGGCGATGCATCGTCGAATTCGAAGGAGTTAAACTCCAATTTTAGCTTCAATACCCGGTCCGTCTCGCGGCAGGGGTCGGGGCTTTCGAGGCCGAGGCTTGTGAAGGTGAGGAGAGGCTCGGCCTCTCAGGTTTTGAAGCCGGCAGCCTCCCCGGAAACTGGGTTTCGTCCCGGATTTAATCCGTTTCGAACGAGTTTGGAGAGTTCGAATCCAGTCTCATCCGGGTCAGAAGCTGGGACTTCAGTTTCTGGGGCATTTGGGACCCCTAAGAGTGGGAATGAGGCAAAATTGTTTGGTGCCAATAGGATTGATCCGAATGCGAATTCGGGGAAATGGGATTCTAGGGGAGGTTTGGGGAAAGGTGTGATTGATGAAATGAGGAATATGAAAATTGGGAGCGGCAATGAGTTTTTGAATACCAAAGTGGGTGCTTTTAGCTTTAATGCAAGAAGTTCGAGTTCAGCTGCGGGTTTGGATAAAGGTGGTTTCGTCTTTGGAAATGGTAATAAGAAGAATTCTAGTATTGGTGAAAGCATTGTGTCAAAGCTTCCTGAGGATATGAGGAAGTTGAACATTGAAGGTCCCGAGAAGCGTGAATCTGTTGTGGTAGGTAAGGATCAAAAGTTTAATTTCAGTGCAAATGATAAGACCAAGTTTGGGTTGGGTAGTAATGACAATGTGGGTGGTTCTTTGGGCCAAAACGTGGAATCAGAACTACCAAATGAGTTGAAGAAGAAATTGAACATTCAAGAGACTGTGCAGCTGGATCGAAGTACGGACAGGCCTAATGTGGATGATGTGACTAAGTTTGTCTTTGGAAATAGTAAAAAGGATAGTTATTCATTAGCCCGAACCTCGGAAAATGTACTTCCAGATAAGATGAAGAATCTGAACATAAAGGATACTTTTGATGGAAGAAAAGGTACTCTTCTGTCAAGAAAGATGGAGAAGTTGGATATAGGAAGTAGGGCTGGAGACTCTATGCAATCCGATGCAGGGACATCTTCACATCAAACATTTATGAAAACCGTGGAAACTGAAAATTATAGCGACAAGTTATTTCACAAGAATGAGAAGAGGGATGAATTTTACTTTACAAGCAAGCAAGATGGTTTAGGCACACACTCTGTAGAATTTAAAACACCAAACCCCAAAGCAAACCTGTTTTCTGGCATAAACGAGAAACTGGAATTCAACGCAAAGAGGGAGTCATTCAGGGAAAAAAAAATGAAAAAAACAACCGCAAAATTAAGGCGTTCTACCTCAGCCCAGCCGGAGCATGGGCATGATTTTGTTTCTAGAGAAGGCATTTTTGAAGAAAACATTGAGGCCTCTGAATCCTATTCACCAATGGAAGTTTCTCCGTATCAAGAAACATTGGCTGATAACTGGTGTTCAAAAGAAAATTCTGCGGCATCTGGTGAGTCATTTAATCTACTTAACAACAATTTGGCCACTTGTTCAGTACCTACAGTTTCAAATAATCTTATTGATGAAGATCTGGCTGTGGCTACAGAACATCTGGATATAAATGAAGTTGATGCAACAAACAGAGAAGCAAAAGAGGACACTTTTGAGTACCGTCACGATGGTAGTGTTGGTACTGAAGGCACTCTTGAAGGATCCATGTCCGAGGTTGAAACTGAAAGCTTTAAGTCTGCAGCTGAGGAGGTAGACTTTAATAGTGATAACTCTCATATTTCGGCAGAAACTGAAGCCAGTTCGGGCTCAAACTTGGAGAGCCATGATACTGATGGAAGGATACACTTTGGCTTCCCTTCAAGTTCAGAAAATAGAAGTGGGTCTAACTTCACCTTTGCTGCCTCTTCTGCTGCTCAAAGTCAAGTATCTGCATCAAAACGATTCCAGAAAAAGAAAAGTCTGGTAAAGGCGGGTCAGGATACCAACACTATAGTTCCAAATGTTAAGATTCCATATGCATCATCCTCTTCACAGTTTTTGCCCTATTCTGGCGCTTCATCACTAATGTCACCTGGACATTATCAGAAAATAGAGTCATCTAACCCACAACACAGACATGGAGATAATTCTGGAGTGCGTAAGGAACAGGATATGAAGCAAGAAACTATTTCTTTGTCTGCTGAAGCAGCCGCAGTTCAGGAAGCATGTGAAAAGTGGCGACTAAGGTCAGAACTTATAATCATTTTAATCATCTTTGTTTATGTTTAAAACTCATTGTATCACTTTCTTTTTAGTTATATTTGGGCATCTGCAGTAATATACCCCTGTGCTAAAGATTAGCTTCTTTTTGTGGAATGTGATACATTGCCAGGGGAAACCAAGCATACTCTAATGGGGATCTGGCTAAAGCTGAGGACTGCTATACGCAAGGAGTGAATTGTGTTTCTAGAAATGAGACATCTAGAAGCTGTCTTAGGGCATTAATGCTGTGCTATAGCAACCGTGCAGCAACCCGTATGACTCTTGGAAGAATAAGAGATGCACTTGGGGATTGTATGATGGCTGCTGCAATTGATCCCAACTTCCTCAAAGTGCAGGTTAGAGCTTCCAAGTAAGTATTTTCTCTTTACTATTTGATATATATTTTTTAAATTTCCAGTAGTCCCATGAGATCTATTGCGTTTTTACGTTAGACAGTTCACTATTGGAATTTACAACCCGGCCACCTAAAATATATATATAGTTGGATAAATTTATAACAAAAGTCAAGTGATCGACTTTAAAATATTTTAACAACTTTTGCTATAATTCTTGGTTAATTTTGAATATAATTGATTGTTATACTTTTGTTAGTTACCATTACATTTGCAATATTGTGTAGTTGTTCTTGGATCGTCTGGTTCTAAATAAAATATTTTACTGGCACTCAAATTTCCAATTCTCATAATTTCCATCTGTTGTTCTGCTAGTTTTGTGATTAGGCATATTTGATTTCCTATTGAATGTGTCTTGTTGCTTTGATTTTTGAGTTCTGGCATAGAATTTCTCAGTCATAAATTCATAATTGCTTTTATTTTCATATAACATGACCTTCCCTCATTGCATTTCTTTTTTAAAATTGTTAAAGCTGTTATCTTGCTCTTGGGGAAGTTGAAGATGCCTCACAACATTTTAGGAGGTGCCTGCAATTAGCAAATGATGTCTGTGTGGACCGAAAGATTGCAGTAGAAGCCTCTGATGGCTTACAAAAAGCACAGGTAGTATAATTTATTAAAAACTAGTCTTTACTGCTTTCCATGGGATTCAGCCATAGTCTTCATTTAACATCACTTAAAAATTCTTAATTGTACGTTGTGTTCATGAAATTGGTTAATACAGTACTCATCTTAAACATTCTCATCTTTTGAAAAACAGTTTAAGTTGCCCACCGCATAGTTTGTAGGGTGATCGAGCCAAGAAAAAATAAGGAATTTTCTGATTGTCAAACCCCTATTTTGGCTCATAAGGGGAAAAGACAGGAGCAAAAAGGGATCGAAGTTGGAGTCTTGATCTGTTTGGGGTTCTAACTTATAATTAAACCCTTTCTTTTCATCTAGAATATATTTATTTCATCTGACGGCATTGCAGATTTCAAATGTGCTCATAATTATTGTTACTCATGTTTGATACTTGATTATATGGGATGTTGTGAAATTGTAATTCTTAGAACTTGGTAGCAGAAGTAAAAACCTGTGGGATAGGTGAGAGGAACTTAACTTTACTTTCACGTTGGTATCAATGGAGGATGGCCAGGGAGGTCTGACAAATGTATTTGCAAAGGCTATTGTTGAGTAAAGACTTGGTATTGTTGGTCGACAGAGAAATCAAAATTTGGTTTTGAATTTCTTTTGGAATTAGAATGAGTTTATTGTGGGGCTGTTTTGCTGGTGTGAACAGTACCGAGAAGGCGAAGGTGAGTATTTTAATGGATTTAAGGGTTAAAAAACAGATATTGTAACAAGATTTGGGAAGTTTTAATTAACCATTATGCATCCTACAAACCAGTAAATTTAAAAAAATAGTATATCTATAATTAGTTTGAGACATATAGGATCAAAACAGTGTGCCTTTATTACATGCATGAGCTTAGAACTTGAACTATAGTATTACACGTACTCCACTAAACCTCAAATTTAAAAGGGAAGGCCTTTTACTTGTATTTCTCCTCATTGGTGCATTTTGTGTAAATTTGAGGAGGAGAGTGTGGATCATGCTTTCTTCATTGCTCTTGTTCTGCACAGTAGTGGTGGAAATTGTTTAAGGGAGTTAGAGCTAGTAGGGTTATTCCAATTTGTTGTTTTGAGCTTCGAAGTACCAAGTTTGATGCTTTAGGAAGGGGAAAAAAGCTAAAGTTTTGTGGGGTTGTTTGGTGGTGGCAGTTTTTTGGAATATTTGGGTGGAGCGCAGTAGAAGAATTTTTTAGGATTACAAGGGTGTGGGAGTAGATGAATTATGGGACCTAGGTAGATACTGGGCAGCTCTGCTCTTTGGGCATCAGTTTCGAATGAATTTGGGGATTATTCTCTTTCTTCTATAATGATGGATGTGTTAGCAGCTGTGAAATGAATTTAGGTTTCAAGTTTTGAGGTTTTTGTATTTTAACTCTATTTGAGAGGTCTGGTTCTTTACTATAGGCTCGATTTTTGTATTGTAGGTAGCTTATCTAAACTTTGGAATTGTTTCTGTTTTTAATCAAAGTCGGTTTTCCTCAAAACAAAACCCATTTTTTTCATGTAATAGTGATAGCTTGTGGATCCCAATCCGCATTGTTGTTTAATGATCTGAACTGTCTATGTTATGTCTCAATTCATGGATCATCTCTGAAAAACATCATTCAAATCTTAAGTCATTGTTTTAACCATTGGATTTTTACAGAGAAGTGTTTGTATACAATCTGATTTGAGGTTTTTTATTGCTGGCAGAAAGTGTCTGAATTCCTGAGTCTTTCTGCTGAACTTTTGCTATGGAAGACATCCACTAATGCCGAGCGTGTCTTGGAACTTATTGCTGAAGGTTTGGTAATAAGCCCTAGCTCAGAAAAATTACTTGAAATGAAAGCAGAGGCTCTTTTAGTGGTTAGTGATTTATGCAATTATTTTCTGTTATTGTTTTTATGCTACTGTGAATTTCTATTGGGTGGATTAAAACTCGTTAAGCATTCGCCTGAAACTCAGAATGATTTTCAGTCAGTTGTGGGTTGACTTATGTATTGCCTAGCAGATGCGGAGGTATGAAGAGGTGATTGAGCTGTGTGAGCGCACCCTTAGTTCTGCTGAAAAGAACAACCTTTCAATAGATACCAAAGACCAGGCCGTTTGTTCAGATAGTTCCGCACTCTCAAAGTACTTTTACTTCAGACTCTGGCGGTGCCATATGATTTTTAAATCCTATTTTTATCTTGGAAAACTTGAGGAGGGTCTTGCGTCACTAGAGAAACACGAGGAAAAGGCGTTTACCACATATAGGTAACTTTAAGACCCGATTTTAGATGTTAAATTATGTTAAAAGTATTGTTTTTGTTGCTTGAAGTTCCTGACACTATGTAGAATGTCCAGGAATTGGAGAGAAACTCTGCAATCATCAGAACCCCTTGTTCTCATTGCACGTGAACTTCTGTCTCATAAGGTATGCTCAGTCTGTGCTGTGTTTCTTGACAAAGATGTTTCCACTGATATATTTGTTGTTGCTAGTACAATCCTCTCTAGGTGCACATGTAATTTCACAGTTGAGTAGAAATATTTGAACTCATCCCTCATCCCAGATTAAAGAAAGTTTGGCAGGATCCTCTCCAGCTGTCTTGCCGCATAACATGTAATTACAAATAAAGACATGAAGTATGTTGCAAAACTAGATACGACTCTCTTAACCATGTCATGTTTCCTCATATAGACAGAGTGCAATTCTTACTTAAAAGGCCTTTTCTCAAACCTCATCAGTTATCCTGGTGGAACTTTCTCATATGTTTAGCACTTGCTATGATGTCCGCCTAAAGGTTTTTTTAGTTCTTGAGATATATAATAGTTTCTAGTCATTCGATTGCAGATATATTTACACCAATCGCTTATCTCTAACAATATTTGCTTTTTAAGTGGTATCAGGGTAAAAAAGTTGTACTTTAGTTTATGCTTGGCATTCTTCAGTGTCTACTAGTTTGTTTTTCCAATGTTTGATGCATTCAATTTGGGGAAGTGTTATTGGCACTCTACAAAGGTCATCCTTTACTCCTCCCTTATAAAAAGGGAGAAATTACACTTATGGCTTTTTTGGAGTGCCAATAACAGCTCCCTTAATTTATTCACCATTAACTGTTTAATTGGAAAGTATGAAATGCTCTACTGCATATACATGCTGCTTATTTAGTGATCTACTTTTTGTTACTGTTCATCACAGGCTGCAGGGAATGAGGCATTTCAGGGTGGAAGACACACTGAAGCTATTGAGCATTATACTACTGCTTTGTCCTGCAATGTTGAATCACGTCCGTTTGCAGCTGTTTGTTTCTGCAATCGCGCTGCTGCATACAAAGCATTGGGCCAGATTACTGATGCTATTGCTGATTGCAGTCTAGCTATAGCTCTTGATGGAAATTATCTAAAGGTTTGCTCAAAGCTGAAGTTTTCTTAGCGACTCTTTGATATGACATTGCTCATGATTTTACTTATTCCTCATCCATTAGTTTTTTCCTTGGTAAAAGTAGGGGCTGGTTTTAATTCTGTTTGATTGATATCAGACATACAAATCAGTAGTCTTATTTAGGTCATTAAGGGGGCGTTTGATTGACCAGACTAGGACTGGATTGTAACTTCATACTGGGCTTATTTTAGGCCATTTAAAATGAAGGGGCATAAATAGAACCAACCTAAGCCAAACCAATCCAAGCCAATCCCTTCAATTAGTCCAAGACAAGTCAATCCTATGTATCAAACTTGCTGTACGTGTATTAGCACCTCTAATCAATTTATATTTTCTTAGTGACACAGCTTTCCACCTGTTTTTGTGTGTTTGTGCTGTTTCTTCCTGTGGAAATGCAGTAAATGGATCTTATGTCTAGCTCATCAATTTTCAAGGAAATCTTAAAACATTTCATTCTTTTATATTTCAATTTGCAATGCAAAAACATCTAAGTTTCCGAAAATATCACGTTTTAATTTCAGAGAGTCTCCTGAAACTTCTCAAATTTGTGGTCAAAATTATGATAAGAAATTCAAGAATTTTACTTTTGAGTTAACCCTTGAGAATTTAAGATATCTTAAATTTGAGTATTTAGCTCCACTTAGAAGATCTTTGGAAAAAAGATTGAAATGAAGAAAATTTTCAATCAGTTTAGTTTTGACACCATTTTGGACACAGTTCTCCCATATCTTTTGGTCTGTGTTAATATCAATCTCAAAGTGTAGCTTCTCCATTGTTACATTTTATTTATAGACTTTAGAAATCTGGTGTGCGTTGCCCAGGTTTCCTCATGTATTGGGTTAGGTTATACTGTAGTGTGAATATCAGTTTCCAATCTCCAATCAACAGTGGGTAGATATATAGAACATACTCTAACACGTGCTTCACAGGCAATATATTTACCAAATTCAAACTGGATTTGACCACAGAAATGCTCCTCGGTGATTAATTTTTTTAGAAGGATATAGAATAGTTACGGGTGTTTAAAATTTGAAGTCTATGGGTTGTTTTTGTTGGGGATGGAAGAAGGCTACACTAATACAATGAAGTTGTCATTCCTCTAGTAGATGGCGCTTTTACAATCCTTTTAAAGTTACTTTTGCTGTGGCATATTGCATTTCAGAACAATTATTTTATTTGATTGGGTCCTCAAGAATGTTATGTCAGTGTTCCCATTTTCTTTTATACTTTTGCAGGCTATTTCTAGACGAGCCACATTATATGAGATGATCAGAGATTATGGACAAGCTGCTAAAGATCTTCAGAGACTTGTTTCAATTCTCACTAAGCAGGTAGAGGAAAAAACCAATCTGGGTGGAACATCTGACAGATCCATTAGCAGCACAAGTGACTTGAGACAAGCTCGTCTTCGCCTTTCTGAAATAGAAGAAGAAGACAGAAAGGACATCCCCTTGGATATGTACCTTATTCTGTAAGTTTATCTGCCTATATTTGTTTCAAGCATATGGTTGCAAACCGCCCCTCTTTAGGACGTTTTACATGATTGCTGCTAGACTATACAGATAAATATTTTGTTGAGGCTGAGTAGTTATACATTCATGTGGGTGTACTGCGTAATTAACTGTAGCTGTTGAGGCTGAGGAAAGAAATTGTTTAAATTATGGGTGCTTCATTGACTTCCATCTTGTTCACACTAGTTAAAGTATCCTTCTGTCGATTTAATTGCCAAGCATCAAAAACTTCTCCAGATGGTAGTTTAAGTAATTTAAAAAAATGAAAAATAAAAAAGCTGGCTTTACGACGAAATTTATGAGAAAGCCTATGCCAGAAGCAGGGAGAACACTGTCTAGAGACTTGATCTCGAATTTGTGACTATCATGAAAAAATAGACTGAGATCATCGTGCTTAACACTGAAGCTGCTTTCTTATAATTCCATGGAATAATATAAATAATTAATTATTTGCAACAAGCTCTTTGTTAATGCTCCATACTCTGAACTGTTGGAAGATAAGAAGAATCCATGCAATCTAAGAAATACTTACACACGCCTTTTATGATTCTCCTAGAAAATGTATAGTTTTTTTAAGACAGTTTAGTTCTGAGTAAAATTGATTGAAACTATTATTTTAAGTTTTTTCTGTTATAATGGTAGGGGAGTCGAACCATCTGTTTCAGCATCAGAAATCAAGAAGGCATATCGGAAAGCTGCACTGAGACATCATCCTGACAAGGTATGTAATATTTTCTGATTTGTTGCTTGCTTACTGCTATTCACCGTTTAACATGTTCTTTTATAGGCTGGTCAGTTCTTTTCAAGGAGCGATAATGGTGATGATGGGCGTTGGAAGGAGATAGCAGAAGAAGTGCACAAGGATGCTGACAGGCTTTTTAAAATGATTGGGGAGGCATATGCAGTACTTTCAGACCCTACCAAGGTGTGAACACACTTTGGCAATTATTCTTTATTTATGTCTCAGATAAACAAGTTTTTCGGAAGCACCTTTTGAAAAGAAAAAATTCAAACTTTTTGTTCTTGCTGCCATTTTTCTTAATTGAGTTGTCAGAGATTTTTTCCTCTTAGTCATTGGTACACTGGTTTTTAAACTCTTGTCAATGACCCAAGACAATACTGAGACCACTCAAGTGTCTCATATTTTGCTCATTGATAATTTAATGATTTATGTTTGGGTCATGCTTCACAAAATTGTTTTAAACGGGTCCTATGGAGAAAATGTTAAAATCCGAAGAAATTGCGGTGTTTATTTTACTCATTTTGCAGCGATCAAGGTATGACACCGAAGAGGAGATGAGGAATGCACAAAAGAAGCGCGGCGGAAGCAGCACATCTAGAATGCCAGCAGATGTTCAAAATTACCCATTTGAAAGAAGTAGCAGTAGGCGACAATGGAGAGAGGTTTGGAGATCATATGGCAACTCATCTCCTAGAGGGTCAGAAGCGACATGGTCAAGTAGATATTCATGAAGACATGCCTGATTAGAACCTTGATTCTTCAGACGAGGTTTTGAATGGAACGATGTCGGAAGATGGATTTATTGAGTTGCTACATGTGTAGCTTCACTTCAAGGATCAACCGACGTGTGCAATTGATTCAGCTTGCGTCTCAAGGGTAGTGACCTCCCGACAGTCAACAGCTTGCGTGCATTGGGATTGTTTACCGTCAGTAGGGGGAAAAAAGCTGTAGTTTCATTGGAAAGTTTGCAGACTGACATAAGCTTTAGTGGAGATGTAGTCTGAAATACCAAATGAGGCGGTGCCTCGTACGTTGGTGTGCAGTGTGTTTTTGTGTGTAGAAAAAGAGGACGGAGAATGTGTACAGTTGACGGTATGTGAAGACGCAAACCAGAAAGTGCTCGTCCCAGTTTGCTAGTCATGGTATCGACATGAAAATGATATAGGAGGATTTTCTAGTCAGAAAATGAAGTGCTGGAATTTGTGTTTTTCATGCTTTTGCTTCAGATATTGTTTGAAAAATAATTGAGTTGAGCTTGAGGAAACTATTACCACAAAAAATATTGTTGACACGTTACTGAAACACAGGGTGGGAGATTCTTTATTTTATTGTACAGTCACTATTTCTGGGTGAGGAAGTTGAAGGGATTTTATAGTTTTTTCAAATTCAATACGTTCTTGTCAGAATTTTGCCTCCGTGTATCTGTACCACATGAAATGAGCATTGATCCTGCGAACTTCCATTTTCTTTTTGCTAGTAGGGGTGGTTCCTATGCCACCGCGTTTCCGGGGTTTTTTCTTTTATGGCTGGTTTGCTAATCCGTAATTGAGGAGTAGAATTGATTTTGAATTGAATTGGGGAGTTGTAATGGGATGGAGTTATAATTGAATTCTTGAAGCTGTTTACTAAGGGGTTGTTTGATAGCTAATTTCGTTTTTAATTTTAAGCTTTTGTTTTTATTTTATTTATAAAAAAAAAAAAAAAACTGAAAACTCATTTGGTAATTATTTTTAGTTTTCCAAAAAAAAAAAAATTGTAAATCAAAACATGAAACTACTTTCTTTAAGTTTTTCAAATTTGGTATTAATTTTTTTGAAAACTGAAAGTTGAAAATTAAAAACTAAAAATTGAAAATGAAATAGTTGTCAAAGGACCCTTAAAATTTTCTTGAATCAATGTAGGGATGATACGAGTTACATATAAACTATTTACTAATTCACTTGAATCAGAATAGAAACCAATGCGACTACTATAACTTCTTTCAAATAATGTTTTGTGTATATGCTAATTCATAGAAAAAAAAAAATCAAACGCCTTTTTTCACCAATAATAAGCACACTACAGTATATATTAAAATTTACTTTTTGTTGAAGGAAAATTTAGAAAGTGAAGGTAGGATAGGGACGGCAAGAGAGAAAGAAAGAGAGCTCAGCGAATTGTAATTTCACTTATGCTCCTTGGTGGCTCTATGCCTTTATTTATACTAGTCAGATGGGCTTTTCTTGCCTCACAAGTAATACAAGTCATAAGGGGATTAGATATCCCAAATTCTATTGGAATCTACTTTTAGATTTACATAATCACATTCCTAAACAATATTAACTACAACACTCCCCCTTGAGTGTATAAAGCTTAAGAAGTAGTTGCATAAGGTTTTCTCAGATGATTGTTGAAGTCTTCAATCGGCACAGGCAGTTACATATGTGAATCTAGATTAAGGTTGCATTAAGGAAACATAAAATCACAAAAACCAGACAATGGTAAAACCCAAAGCTGGACAAAAATCCAAAGCAGGACAAAAACCCAAAGTCTCGGAGAAAAAGGTGAGAAGTGCAACGTTGAAGCTTGAGGAGATCAAGAGGTGATTAACGCTCACATCAGGGTATGACCAATCTAGGATAAGTGCCTCGTTAAAACCTTGTCATGTTAGCAAAACTCAGTAGGACAAATGCTCCTGAACTAAGGGAAAATAGTACATTAGAGTCAACTTAGTATCTACCAGATACTCCTCCTGAGTTCGACAAAACTCCTTAATTAGATTGTATGCGGTGCGGTGTAAATAGGATAGTTTACACATTCCAATTCCTCGGACAAGCTTATTAAAACTAGATTTCAGCAATGACTTGGTGAAATATCGGCAAGGTTTTCTTGAGAACGAATTAGCTTGACTTCGATCTTCTAATGCTCTTGTTGCTGATGAGAGAAGAAGAACTTTGGCACAATGTGCTTTGTATGGTCTCCTTTGATGTATCCTTTATGAATCTAGTCTATACATGCGGAATTATCTTCAAAGATCATTGTTAGGACGCCAACGACAAACGCCAATCTACATGTGCTTTGAATATGCTCGACAACGGCTCTCAACCATGTACACTCACGTGCAGCTTCATAGCAAGCGAGTATCTCGACATGGTTCGAAGACGTAGCAACTAAAGTTTGCTTAGTAGACCTCTAAGAAGTTGCGGTCCCACCAACAGTAAAGACATAACTCGTTTGGGATCTTGCCCTGTGCAGGTCGAATAAATACCCATCATCAACATAACTAACAAGACATGAATCAACCTGAGGATGGAGGGGGACGGCGACTCCACTCATGGTTGAGTAGGGATAGAATTCCCAAATCTACAGTACCCTTAAGGTATTATAAAATGTCTTTAACACCTTTCTAGTGTTTTCGTCTAGGCGCGTGCCTGTATAAAGATTTACAATGAAGAAGATGTATGACCTTGTGCACTGAGCTAAGTACAAAAAAGTGTCAATTGCACTTAGATATGAAACTTTGGGTTCCAAAACCTCTTCATCGTCCTCCTTTGGACATAATGGGTCTCGTGGTGCATGAAGTGCATGGACGACCATGGGTGTATTCGAAGGCAACGCTTTATCCTCATTAAAGCGGCGTAACACCTTCTTGGTATAGTTCGACTGTTGGACCAGAATATCGTCAGAATAGTGCTCGATCTCAGAACCAAGGCAGTATCAAGTTTTTCCAAGATCCTTCATCTCAAATTTGACTTAAGGTGGGTGACAATTTTCTCAAACTCTTCAGGAGTCCTAATGAGATTCATGTCATCGACATAGACTGCAACAATTTCAAATCTGGAACTAGACTTTTTAATAAACACACAAGGGCATAATTTGTTATTCACATATCCCTGACAAGTCAAATACTCGCTTAGACGGTTATACCACATCAGTTCAGATTGCTTCAATCTGTAAAGCGAACGTCTCAATCGAATAAAGGTGTTATGTGATCTAGAAATATTTGACCTAGTCAATGTAAGCCCCTCAACGACTTTCACGTAGATTTTCATAAGAAAATCCCCTTATAGTTACGTTGTTACCATATCCATTAGTTACATGTCAAGACTTTTGGAAACTACCAGGTTGACAAGATAGTCAATCCCAGGAGAATACATCTCCTCAAAGTCAATCCCAAGGCATTGAGAGAAGCATTGCACCACGAGACATGCCTTAAATCACACTATTTTATTCTTCTTATTACGCCTCCTTACGAAAACCCACTTATAATTGTCTGGTTTCACACTAGGCGACTTGGGCCCCATGGCACCAAACAACTTTCGCTTCACTAAGGAATCAAGTTCGAACTAGATATCTTCTTTCTATTTTGGCCAATCCATTCTACGCTGACATTCGTTTATGGAAAATGGTTTGATGTCATCGCTTTGCAAGATCTCAATAACTATAGTATATGCAAATGGATCGTTGACGTTCATCTCATTTCTATTCCAAAGTACATCCAAACAAGCATAGTAGACCAAAATCTCTTGATTCTCGGGAGGCGGTTGTGTCTCGTCTAAGACACTACTGTAATCTAGAATAACCTCATGCATTAGAACAAAAGAGACAACAATTGAGCTAGAATTCAGTTGTGCCATATTCCTCCTCTTTTGAAGGTATGAATCCTTCGAACTGACTGGCCTGCCTTGCTTCTGATCAGGGGTAGCTGATTAGCTAGCCTTCAATATGTGAGAACACCTATTACGGCCGACCCTGGTGGAAGGGCTCTAAATAAGGAATAATCTAAGGTAAATCATAACCGACATAGATTTCCAGCCTTCTTTGCGAACCCATTTTAGTTTGTTGTGGCGACAATATATGCATATAAACTACACACCCAAACACATGTAAGTGTAAAACATTTGGTTTGAGGAAGAAGATGATAGTTGGCCAACTATGGCTATATGATCAAAATTGTTATCAAACTTGGATAATAATAATCTTAAAAGATTGGCCAACTTATGGCTATGATGAAGGTTATTATTTAGATAATAATACCACCTATAAGAAACTATGATTATGATATGCCAACAAATGGCTTCTGGATTATCAAAGTATTTCAATGAGCATATAGAGCAAATCAGTCATGACCCAAGTTATTATTCTAATAATGATAATTTTAGTGGAACTCCTTATGAGAAGCCAATCAATGGCTATTCGGAGAAGAAACTCTACAAAAGGAGTTATGATCAAGCAAGAAGATAAACTTGTAAAAATTCTTGAAGAGATTCCGAAGATGGAAGACAAATGAATGCAAGCTACATGGCTATTCTTGAAAGAGAAGATGCCAATCTTGGAATACTTGGAGAACTTTCTCAGAATTTTCTTGTTACAACAAGCTCCTCTCATCTCAACTAAGGAACATTTTGGTTGAGAAAATTGATCTCCAAGTTAAACAAGGGTAACTTCTTTGGAAAGAGGAAATCAAGAAAGAACAAGTTCTGCACATTGGAGAAGATCCAAAAATGGCTCCAACCAATGAAAAGTCCATGAAAATGGATTTGATTGTAGATGATTGAGCCGACTTGTTAAAGCCGCTCACGGCTAGTTACAACTCATGACCTTAACAAGCCAAGCAAGGCTCGCGAACATCCCTCCGAAGGGATAGGAGCTGAGGCCTGTTGGATCAGGTGCCAAATAGAAAGGTTCGGGACCAGCGACCGGGCCGACTCGATATGTTGCGCAGCCTTTTGCGGAGGTGCAGGCTCCGGAATATATCGAGTCGGCCCGATGTGGTCCAGGCCTTTCTTATTTGGCACCTGATCCCAGCAGGCTCAGCTCCAGCCGAGGCTGTTAGCGAGGCCTGTGTTAGCTCTTTGGTGTTTGTCGGGCGTGCCACTGTGGCTCACGCAATAGAAAGATGTGTTGTTTATTAGATACTTGCGCCACAAGTAATATGACTTCCGTTCGTCGGATTGGCGCCTTATATATATATATATGGCTGTTAGGTTCGTTATTTGCCTTACTTATTAAGGACTTTTATTCTCTCTTGATGTTATACGGAGAGATAGTTTGAGATGGGACTGAGGTATAACTATTTTATAGTCAAGAGCCTCCCACACTCAAACGTACATAAAAGCAAACCAGATATTAAAAATTTGTAAGTAAAGTATGAAGTAAAGCGAATATAAAGAAGACTTCAAAGTAAAGTGAATATAAAGACTTAAAGTAAAAGCTGAATATAAAGACTTGTAATTAAAGGACTGAATGTAAAAGACATTAATTAAAAGGTAATATCCATTTTATTACATTTCATATTCGTCAAAGCACGGATAACGGCACGTCGGGATGGGTTTAGTTCCATCGGGATGGTCTATTAAGCCTATCGGGAAGGGTTTTAGGATCTCTTGGTTCCTAAGGAAAACAAATCAGGGCCCTCTGGTCAAGATTCAATCCCGATACTATCGCCAAGTAGGTTGGATAAGCGAGCAAAACACTACTCCTCGTGGGAGTTTTGGATGTATGATCTGGTGGCCTTTGAACTGTCAAAGTCGCGAGCTGCACAAGTAGTGCGAATGAGAGTCTCGGATAAAGATAAAGATCTTTTATCTGTGAAAGAGCTTGAGGGGTTTCCTCAGAGGTTTCTTCCTGTTGGGTTGGTGTGTGAGTTCTGTTTTGATTGGTTTGAGTGTCCATATTTCTGCATCTTCTCCTTGTTTATATAGGCGGCAAGGGATCCCACACGTCATCTCTGCCCTTTGTCCTACATTTGGGAAGAAGAAGAACATCACTTGGTCACAATCAGCCTACTCACTGAGAAAGGGTTCTTTATTCGTGAGTCTGTTTCCCTCAATTTGCCCGGTGGTTTGCATTGCATCTTCCATTCAGACTCCTTCTTGTTTTGCTTTACTAGTTTGGTACGGGCCTTTGGGTTAGGCCAATCGATGTACTCGATTATAAGTCATGGCTCAAAGATATGGACAGCTGGATGCCCCACGTGGCTGCTGTCAACTCAATTGGTCATCGTCATCTGGATTCAGCCATCCTCTGAATGCCATTTCCGAGGGCGCCAATATCTTTGCATTGAATGTTCTTTATCAAGGTAGGCATGAGTACTCGAGCACTTTAGTAGATATTTCCTTCCTTCTTTCTTCAGTTTCTCAGATTTGGACTGGGCCTTTCCCTTTAGGCTCAGCCCACTAATTGGCAATCCCAACTAAGTCTTTCAAATCCAAAGGCTATTTTCGGTGTAAACGATTTGCCCTTAAACTTCTTTGAGCTAGTTTGTATTCTCGGCTTTAGTCAAGTTTAACTCCTCGAGAACTTTCTGTTTTCAGATTTTCGAATACGTAATCCTTATCCAAATCTTGGAAATGACCATCAAATAAAGGCGCCATAGCTGGCTTGGTCAAATCCAAAATCCCGCCCGGTAATCATTATCCTCGAGACTCTTCAGAATACCCTGTGTTATACTTGTATCTTCGAGTTACCGAACCAATACTAGCAGCACACCATTCTTGGTATCATCTAATATCCGAGTCCTTTCCTCCTCATCCTTCATCCTTAGTGATGAAAGGGAATCCTCCATCCATGTCATTAGTCTTACCTGATCCTTACAAAAATGAGAACATGCCCTTAAGGCTTGTTCTAATCTTATTTGTTTTTCATATCCCTCATACACCTTTGTTACCCAATGACTGGTTTACTAATGGGGATTCCACCATGCCCCGTCTTGCCACTTAAGTGCAGTACGTAAGTAATTTGGGGGATCCCCAAGGCCATTTATCCTGCGCTTTACCTCCTTTCTCATCTCACTTTCCTTGATCTCGGGAATGAGATGAGTCGGGATGGGATTCTCCAGTACTCCAGCCCTTCGCTCCAATTCCTCGTACGTACAAGGTGATGCGTGGCAGCCTTTGAAGCAGAGAACATCCCTAGTCTGCTTTGCCTACCCTGTCTACACTGCTCGAGTTGTGAGAGCGAGATGGCATCCGGCGTTCCCGGGCCCTTCATATGAGGGAGTTAATAGGATCAATATTCATGCAGATCCCTATTTACTTTGCCTCTCTTCATCGAGGAGGAAGATGATGAAGAAATCAAGACCCGGAAGTCTCTGCACCTAGCCCCAATGATGTAAGTTTCCCTAGTAGCTTCTACTCTATGTTGTAATTAAATTTGAATACTTATCAATGAATTTTCTCCTTCTTAGTTTATTGTCGGGTTGTAAGAACAATTTCTATCCTATAATAAAACAAGTTTATTTTTCTATCCTATTTGTTGAAACAAGATCTCCCAAAAATAACCTAACTGTTTTACTAATTCAGCGATTTCGACCAACATCCCTAATACACCATCGGGTTGAAAATACCAGATCTACCCTTTTCCCCAACACACTAGCCGTTTTAAGGTCAGCTGGCTGAGGAAACTGTTTAGCATTTTTCTCCGGACTTCTGCATTTATGTCAAGCGCCATTTCTTGGCGCACTAACATTATTAAATATAAAAAGCGTTTCTACTACCCCACGATCTCCAAGAACCACTACTTGGGGACCTGGCTTGTCCTAACTGTGCACAGTATAAATTGCACTCCTTTTTCCATTTCTGGGCATCCATTTTCTTTCAAACTCGAAGATATTCGGAAAAATATCAAACTCCAGTACCCAATCCGAACTCCTACCTTCCAAAATCCATCTCTCTCCCGAAAGATTCTATCACTCGAAAACCTAACCATGGCCCCCTCTAAGGAACCCCAGTATGTCACCGGCGAACGCCTTGCCGATCTCAAAAAATGGGCGGCGGCCCGGCATTCAGGCCCTGCCCCCCAAGCACTTATACCCAATCTGTTCTCACTCCACTCCACGATGCCTACACCATCGGCCCTTCTTCAGTTATCTCCCGGTATTCCTCCAATCCATTGATCGGAGTTGACATGAAGCCCTGGACGTGCCCCCACCACATTATGCGTACCTTGGAGAACACCTCCTGGAAAATGGTGGAAAGGGTTTCCATCCCCATACGTGCACGGAGCTGAATCCGATCGACGGAATATGGGCCTCACATGGTCCGATTGGGTGACATAAGTTGGCACCTCGCTTCGGGGATCAATGGCGCAGCAACGGCATCTATTACCTGATCAAATGACCAAGATTCCCCAGGCAGCCGATCTCGGCTTGGTTTCTCCGCCATGTATTGGAACACCACCACCAACACCTTTGATTTTAGGTGTGACGATGTCTCCACGGTCTTGGACATGGCCGGTTATTTGGCCTTCGCCATCGGAAGGGTGGTGGATATCACAGGAGACTGGAGTGATGCTTACATCCAGACCGCCCAAGCCAAAGAAACGCCCAGCTCACAGCTCTTGCAGGTTTTGAACCCGAATCCGACTTCGTGATCATGTTGCCTTTGGCGATTATCAGGTATTATGCTGATCGGTTTGCACGAAAGACCTGCTCGGGAACATGTCCATTTCTGAGCAGGTTTCTATTCCAAACGCATCAAGGCGTTAAGTCGGAATGGTTCCCTCTGGCATCTGCTCTCCACTCCTTCAACGATCTGGCCATGGGTCCTTTGTCTTGGCTCATATATACCATATGATACACAAGATGACCTGCCCTAAGCCTTTGTTTTGAACTTCAACGGGCCCACCTGGATGCGCGGGATATGGCTCCGGTGGTACTTTCCCGATCTTAGGGCTCCAGACATCAACCCAGGAGATGACACCTTCCACACTCGGGCGAAAGCTTCGGCGGCAATGAATCTCCCATCCGCCGTCTACATGTTTTATTTTTGGCGAGTGCAGGGGCTGAGAACAGCGAGTGGGCGGTATACATTGCAGGGACCTATCCTTGGTTTTGCGGATAGATCCCTTTCTTGAAGGTTTGGGAGCTGACCCTACCTTTGCCTAGTCATTTCTTCAGGCTGTATTTACCCGAGACCTTTCTGAGGAGTGGGTCGTGCATCCCGACACACCCAGCAGGTGGAGGTCTACCATCCCAGCTCTGCCGTCGGTTTGGATTACTCCAAACCATCCCGAGACCATTGTTGATAACTGCTTGAATGGGGCAACCTCTTTTCAGGGTTGAAGCCATCAGATGCCCAAATAGTTGGAGCTAGGAAGAACACATTCATCATTCGGAAGGCTTGGGTCAAACCCGATACCTTCAACGTTCAATGCACCCAGGCCTTTGACACTTGGTGGGAAGCTCAATTGGAATGGTTTCACGAACACCCCCTCAAGCCAACCGTCGCCTCTTTCAACACTTCGACATCGGGGTGAAATGAGTGCGATTACGAGAGGAAGCTATCTCAGGAGTTGAGGTCATCAAGAATCAGAAAGGTCCTTATTGGTAAGTTCCTGGTTTTACCCATGATCGAATTAGTTTCATCCCGTTTATCGGGATGACCTTTCACAGTTGGCGGCCATCTCCTTTCATTTTCGGTTGGCATTCCTCACTTATGATAGTAATAACACTGAAAACGTCTTTGGGAGATGACTATAGGAGGAAGTACAACAAGTGGTCCTGCCCCTGTTGGTCCATCCCCGACCTTCCAAAAGGACAAGGAAAAGATTGCGAGCGAGGACTAAAAGCCGTGAGACCGGCCTCGGCTGTCCAGGCAAACATCCAGCGGGAACCCAGGGTCCATTTTCAACTCCTCCTCTGCTCACCGCAAGTCCAATTGCAGCTCAAGCTGTGGCATCTCCTCCCTCCAGTAAGTCTTTCCTCATTAGACAAACCATCAATGGTTTCCTTAGTTTTTTACTAACTTTTTGATTTTGCCTTTACAGATAGGCCATCAAAACGGAAGCTTGAAGAACTATTGGAGAGGAGGATACATGGGAAGGATCAACTGCTGCCCCAGGAGAACAATTCCTCGAGGTATTGGCTAATCCTTTAAAGGATATACCAATCCATTATTTTCCTTGTCGACCCGAACACTTAACAGTTTAGTGGAGTGTAGGATGATAGTCTTCCGGACCCATTTGTGGTTCCCGAAGCAATTCAGGCTCGAGATCCTCTCTTCCACACAGGCATTTCATGGGCATTGACACCAATGTCCCTACACCTTTGTCTGTAGAGAGGCCGCTTTGCTGGAGTCACCCTTTCCTTTCGAGGAAAAACTTCTCCAAATGGAAAGGCGCACCGGAAATCTACGGTGCCGCTTCGGGGGAATCAGCCGTTCGGGTGTGTCTCGGGTGAACCTTCCCAGGCGGCTTCTCTCCTCGGAAGTATGGTAGAAGCCATAGAGGAAGCTAGCCCTCCTGTGCCAGAGGTAAACATTTAACCCGACCAATCTTCATTTGTTAGTATTCTTGTAGCTTAGTTAATAATTTATTTGTTCTTTAGGTCCTGTCGGAGTCAGCCGGGAGGGGAAGAAGAGCCAATCCCGAGACTGCAGGAACCTCTCCTCAGCCCGGTATCTTCCCCGCCTGAAAATCTGGAGCTGGCACGGGTCCTTGTGGAAGAAGAACCTCCAGTCCTTCCCTCGAGTCCTCAAGTGTCTCTGACAGTCGGGTTGCCACACCACCAAGTCCGAGTGGTTCAATCCGATGCTCGAGGCCATAATCCACGAAGAGATGGGAAGGGCTTTGTGCTCATCCCGACCATTAGTGGTTGGGATGTGTCAACCTCCTCAGGCAGCAAATAGTTGAAGGTATGTTGAACTACTCCTCTTGATAATTTTCTATCTCCGAGAAGCTTTCCTTTTAATGCTTAATATATGTGGTCTCCCTTTGTCGGAGGGTTGAACCTTCAACCGCCTCAAGTGTGGCGAGGTTCTAACGTCCTTTGGAGGGAACTCAACCCGTTGAGGTTGTAGGGCCATCAGTGGCCGTTACTCAAGAAGGCCCCTCTTCTGGAATTACAAACCTTGAGTCCTCCTTCAGCTAGCCCGGTTAAAAGGTTGAGCGGTGGACCTCCTCCCAAGACTCCCCAAAGAGATATTGAAGATGCCAAGAACACGGTGAAATCTTGGGTTGGTCAAAACTTTGACATGGATGCAGTGGCCGAGTCAGCCCAACAAATTCAAGATGCCATCAATCTATTGGCACAAGTCGGTTTTGCTTCCTAAATCCGATCATAGTTCCTCCTTTCTTGACCATTATTGGTCAAGCACATCATTTTGAGGAGGCAACCAGAAGGCACGGGCAGCTCGGAGTCCTTCATCGGTTCTCACTCCGAGAGAGATCTTCCCAACTTCATTCCTCAGTGGAAGAATGCTCTATAATCGGTGATGAACTGGCCACCGTATCCGGATAAGCTGGGGCTCTGCAGGCCGAAGTCAATCTCTTGAAGGCTCAACAATCGGGTGGAGAGACGGCTTGAGGTCAAACTTGAAGTCGTATCTCCCTTTTCAAGTTCAAATTCAGAGATGGCTGCTCAGGCTGAAGGAGAAAGGAAGTGAAGCCCTTAGGCCAAAGATATTGGAAGCTAGAATTAGGGCAGGATTTGAACAATGTAAACTTTTAGTTCGCTCTCTAGATTTTGGCTTTCCTTCTTTATAGTTTGTTTGTTTGTAGATATGAAGAACAATTCGTTTTATAATAAAAAATAAGTTTATCTTCTTATCTTGACATTGTTCAAAGCGAAACTATCACCAACCGTTAGTCGGATGCTTCCAAATAAATATCTCTAACATCCCATAGAGTTGGGAAATATTTCTTCAGGAACTTTCCATTTATGGAATGTTGTTCTTCGAACTCCTTCCACCGATCTCGGCTTGTATGCCCCTTCCAGTTGCCCGGTCAATCAAAAGGGTCCTTCCAGTTGGGCTCCACTTTCCAAACCTTTAACTTGGGTTCCAAATGGTAGGATGGCCTTCCATACCAACATCAGGTTGGAAAGTCTTTCCCTTGACCTTTTTGTTGTACGCTCTAACCACTTTTTGCTAGTATTTTTGTTCAAAGCCTCGGCCGATTTTCATCTAGATTTTCCACCTCTCGGCACATAGCACGTAAATATTCATCTAGTGTAAACCATATTGGTTTTGAACTCTCAGGGCATTACATTAATCTCCATCGGGAGCACTGCATCTTGGCCATAAGTTAGAGCAAACGGTGTAGTCCCTGTGCACGGACCTTTTAGAGTCCGATAGGCCCTGAAGTATCTCCCAACTTCTCCCATGCCACTTCCTTGGATTATCATGGAAGTCATTCTCTTGATGATGTTTACCAAGACTTTGTTGCTTGCTTCGGCCTGGCCATTAGATTGTGGATAGTAAGGGCTGGATTGTATGAGTTTAATTTTAAATTCTTCTGCAAATTCCATCGTTTCCTTAGATATGAAGGACGGGCACTCTATTAGTTACGATAGTTTTTGGTATCCCATATCATTTGCAAAATCTTGCTTTTTATGAACTTGATGACCTCTGCGGAAGTGATCTTCTTGACAGCCACGGCTTCTACCCACTTGAGGTAAATAGTCCGTAGCTACTATAATGAAAGTATGTCCCTTGGACGAAGGAGGATAAGATACTCTGTCGATGAAATCCATGGCCCGGCCCACTGAAGGGCCATGGCCTTACCCTTTAGTTCATCGGGATGGGGAACATCTTGAAGAGGTCAATAGCCACGGCACTCTTCGCATCCTTTGGCATAATCCTGGCAATCTTTTTCCATTCTTGGCCAAAAATAGCCATACCTTCGGATTAGCCAACGCATTTTTGACTCAGCCTGATGAGCACCACATACTCCTTCGTGGACTTGACCATTATTTTCATGGACTCAATATTTCCCCCAAACATATTAGTAGAAACCCATCTGGTGTTTTCTTACTAGAGCTTGGTCCCATATTGAATAGTTTGAAGCTTGAGTCCTAAGCTTCCTTTCCGTCTGTACTGATGGATTGTTAAGATACTTCAGTGGAACCCCTCCAATCTTCAACTTCGGGTTCAATAAGCATAACATCCATTTCGAACTCATCGAATACGAAGGAAGTGATCTTGTTTGAACCTCAGCCCATTCACTGGATCGGCCAAACTGTATTTGCACTCCCGGGAGGGCAATTTGGGCCATATCATTGGCAGCCAAATTCTCCTCTCTGAGGATATGTTCTGCTGTAATGCAATCTTCCCGAGGTTTTATCAAAGAATCCGACGGCACTCATATAACTAGCCATCACCAAGAATTTTTGCACTTGTATTCTCGAGTAGGGTTGGTTGATGACTAATTCGAATCACCAAATATATCCACACTTGGTGCCCCAACTCCATTAGTATTTCCAATCTGATTATGAGTGCTTCATATTCAGCTCAGTTATTAGTCGAGGCCATCAAAATCCCAGGTGAAATGAATAACGATAATGATCGCCTTTAGGACTAACCAATACTATTCACACTTTTTTAGAGGCTCTATTAGGATGCGAGGATCCATCAGAACAATTTCAAAGGTGTAAGCCATAAACTGGCAATATTCTTGGAAATCTCGAAAGAAGCATCCTTTTCCTTTCCGGATTAGCAGACTGGATACTGCTGCTTCCGATATCTTAGAGGAGGTTGCTCTTTCAATACTATCGAATTGCTTGGATGGGATGCCAAAGTCTGCAATAGCTTGTCCTTTAATAGCCTTCACGAGGCACATGTTGGAAGCGAATTACGTGAGCCAACATCCATTTTCCAATCCGACCAGCCATTATTGGCTTGGATAACATGTATTTGACCACATCCGTATTGGCAATTATGTGGACTGTGTATGGCAACATGTAATGCACGAGTTTGACCGATGTAAAATACAAAACTAAGCATGACTTCTCAATTGGGGTATGTCTGGTTTCCACATCGGTCAGACTCCTACTTAAGTAGTAAACCGCCTGCTCCTTGCCCTCCTCATTGTCTTGGGCTAGGAGACTTCCAATAGACTCCTCCGAGGCTGATATGTACAGCTTAAGGAGTTTCCCTTTCTTTGAGTGGCATCCAAAACTGGTGGTTTTAGCCATGTATTACTTAATCTCATCAAAAGCCTTGGTGACCGTCTTCCCATCTGAACTTTTCCGTTTCTTTGAGCTTTAGCGACGGAGATAGAGGCTTAAGCTTTCCAGCCAAATTTGCAATAGATCTCCTCAAGAATTAATCTTTCCAAGCAACATTTGAAGCTCCTTTTTATTTCTTGGCGAGGTGCATCTATGATTGCCTTGGCTTTATTCTTATCTACCTCTATTCCTCTTTGATGAACCGAGAAATCTAAGAAATTGCACGCCCTTACTCCAAAGGCACACATTTCTTCGGGTTCATCCCTTAACTTGTGCGACCTCATCCTTTCTAGCACTTGTCTCAAATCTGCTAGAGTATTCTATATCGATTTTAGATTTGACTACTACATCATCGATATAGACTTCTAAATTATGACCCGATGAGGTCGTGGAAGATAGCATTCATGGCTCTTTGGTATGTAGCCTGGCATTTTTCAATCCGAAGGGCATGACTACATACTCAAAGCTCCAACATGGCCAGGACATCTAAAAAGGCAGTTTATGAATATACGCTTCAACCATTGATTTGATTACCCAACCAGCATTTCCATCCATGAAGGATAGAATCATATGATTGGAATTTCACTTAGCATCGATAGACATATCGACATAGGCATCGGATAAAAATCTTTAGGGTAGCATCGTTAATATTTCTATAATCGACACAAACTCTTATTGCCTTAGTCAAAACCTTTATTACAGGTACAATATTGTAGCCATTCCACATATTTGTGGCTGGTCTAATAAATTTTGCCTTTAACAATTTCTTTATCTCTTCCTGGACTTTTCTTCTATTTCCTTAGACATTCGTCTTCTTTTGCTTGCTGGACTGGCTTGTATCCCTCTTTGCATTCTGTGCTCACCAAGCTGGATCTAACCCTGGCATCTCATCACATAATGCCATGCAAAGCTTGATCCTTGAATTACATTGCTTGGCTTGATCAGCTCAACTTGGAATACTCCTTTGGACGACGGGGGTGCTGATTCGAATTGGCCTTGGATCATCTTAGGTCCCCAACTCAATGGTTTCTAGGGATCTTGGACTTCTGGCAATGGTTGATCTGGTTCACTTGAAACGAACTCTGATATGTCAAAGCTTGGCTCAGGTCATGAGACTAAATCCAAATCATAAGTATACTCAGGCTGCTTTGTGCTTCGATCTCGATGGGCGATATGTCTAAGGCTTTCATGACATCTTCCGTGATTACTGAGGCGCTGGCGTGATTTCCATCCTCTTCCCTGGATGAAATCTTTTAAGTGCCCGCCTATCTTTTCCGTACTCTCCCAGCCTTTGGATCGGTGATCGGATAGCCATCACTCGATCTCTATTTTTGTTAGTTTGTTCCTATCATAAAGATCGGAGGCTAGGGATCAAGAATGGTCGGTCCCATTCTTCCTGGGTCGATACACCCGATTCCAAGAGCTTTCAGGCCGTCACCTGTGTGGGGCGGCCGTCTTTATCAGCTCCGTGCATCGGAATGCCCCATGTACGGATTATAGAAGTTTACTCAAATGTTGTCGGGAGAAAGGCGACGTGGGTTGGCTTTGTACCGGCTCCCGAGAACCCTTCCGAACCTTCTGAAGGTTCTTCATGGTAAATGGCAATCTGTTGGTGTAGTGTGGAAGGTATGCATAAGCTGATGTATCAATCCTTCCCAGTAAAGCACTATACACGAAGTACTTTCCACAACAAAAGAAGACCACCATAATCTTCTTCGATCCCAAGTCAACCTCCGGGGTGCAACACCATAGGTTTTGGTAATGCCCCGGAGAAGTTAGACACCGAGCTTTCTGTAGGCATCAAATCTGCTTGGGACAGATTTAGCCTTTTCAGCATTTCACACGCGGGACGTTAGTAAGCCCCTCCATCTATCATCACCCTTGGGAAGGGAACTCATCCATATGGTATTATGTAGATGGGCCTCATATGCGCAGCCATTTGTTGGTTTTGGCCTTGCAAAGATCATCTGATCGTCATAAATCCGCCATGATTTGTTTAAGATTCCATCCGGGTGAGGCTCGACACTCAAATCTTCTTCTTGCCACTTCGAACCACGGTGATCAATGATATAGAAGGATCACTCGAGATATAATCTCCTCGAGTGTTCCCACCTGATCGGAGTTCAGCATGGAAGGCTGAAGAAAGGACAAAAACCATATTGATGACCAAGTTGGGAGTCTCATCATTGGTTGTTCTTTCTCACCTTCGATCCGCTCATCCCGGCTTCGTTAATATTGATTAAGCTCCTCGGCCAGCATTACGTTCCTCTTCTTGATGGCCCCTCTGAAAAGCTTCCTCATTAGCTTGTACTGGAAGCATCTCGTCGGGATCGGGGCCATAGTCTAACAACTGTTCAGGTTCAGTAGTGACTTCGTCAATCATATCCTCTCGACCCAAAATGGATTCCCACATCCATGGCTCTCGATTGTGAAGACTCTCCGGCCTCACCTCCATCGGTTTCACCCGATCGTATTAGAGCATGGACACTATTCACTGGTTTCTCATGTTCCATCAGGTTGGACTTCTGCCCCCTTAACAGGGACATAAGTTTGCACTACCCTTGCCTTCTGGGTAGTCACCACTTTAGCCTTGGCATACGATCTGCTTTGTCGGTTTTGGCCTTGGGCATCGGAACGTTGTCATCGGTTTAACATTGGCCTGGCCAGTGCGTCTAAGGTATTGGTCTGGGACCGCATATGTGCTCCATACCTTCTCTGTATCTTCCTCTTAGTTTGTTTTAGACAGCTCTTCTTGACTTCGGCCGTTTTTTCGGCCCTATACCATCTTCCATCACACTCAACTAGCTTTTCTACTTTAGTCGGGATGGGGTTTTTCACCGCCTCCTTAGGGATTTTCACCCTTAGGACTTCTCTTGGGCCGTGAGTCGTTCTTGCACTGGCCTTGGAATCCATCGTCACGGTTTTAAAGGTTGATGTAAATACGCTCGATGATTGGGAACATCCTCTTTGAGCTCTTCTCTTGATGCCCCCAATCCGCTCAAAGATGCTGCTTCGGGGAGGTGCTCCTCGAGGGCTATATGGACCATAATTTCTAGCTGGACTCCTCATTTCTTTGAGTCTCGGCCCTTCTTGTTTCCGGACCAGTCTGGTCTATTTCACGCCTAGGAGCGAGGAATTTTGGGATTCACTCACATTTACACTTGCTGCACAGCACAACTCCTCCCCTTGATGAACGCCTTAGGTCTGTCAGGTTGAGATTCAATTCTCACATCCCGGCGGCGCTTGCGGGGCTCTTCCCCTTCCAAGGTCTAAGGTTTCCTTCCTTTGGCCACTTCTTGGCCAATTTGGGTTTACCATATTAACTGGAACCTCTGGAAAGGGTTCCAGTGTCTACCTTCATAATGGCTTGGGGCTTCTCCAAGACCAACTGCTATTGATCATCTGGATCCAATCACGGAGCGACACGCGATTGCGAATGCTTTGTGATTCCAAGAAGAGCCAGGGCTTGAGTATTCTTCCCTTTTAGTTCCTCCAGGCTTGGGTATCTTTTTGCTGGATCCAGCCTGATGCACCTATTCTTTACTAATTCGTCAAAGATCTCTGGCGTTTATTAAGGTCAAACGTATAGCTACGGAACTTAGGGGGCTTGTTGGGGAATATAGCCTCCGCTTCCAAGGCAGCCCTTTTTGGTCCTTCACTGGTTTCACCAACCCTTTAATGATCATTGGGGTGGCTGGCGGAACCATCTCGACATGAGATATCTCAGCTCTTCAAAACATCTGAACTATCGGAATGCTTTCAGTAAATTCAAAATCCGGAGTGATTTACGAAGGTTTCCTGAAAGGCACTTTGGAGGAGGGGAGTGCTTGTCTTTGAGGATTCTTCTGCCCACCTCTCATATTTAGTGCTTGACCACCACGATTTCCTGCCAGTGCGTTGAACATGACATCTCCAAACTTTTTACGTAAGGAGATCTTCAACGCCCTTTGAGCTATGACCACGGGTGGTCATTGCTAATGGGGAACACACTTCATCTTGGGTACGTTTGAACCTCATGACGAAGTCTTACGGCTGGTTTCATGGTCGGTTGCTTGACTTCTACCGGGTCATTAATTGTGACTTGGCTCCATCACAGCCAAATTGATCATGGAAGGCTGCTTCCATCTGGTCCCAACTTCCGGATAGAGTTAGGCGCCAAATGGGAATACCAATGCGACGCCATCCCGACTAATGAATTTCGAGATAAACGGAGTTTGAAGTTGGGATTGTCTTGAATGCCACGCATTGATTGGAGTGCTAATGTGCTCCCAGATGATGCCGATGAATCTTCCCCATTGTAAGTAGGGAAGTTAGGAACCTTGAAGTTCATCGGGAAGGGGTTGATTTCGTCGATATAGGCCGGATACGGTTTCTGATATACCGGCCTTTGATTGGTGGCCACTTCGGCACCGCCCCAGAATTAGCCGTCTCAACTCGGCTATCTCGTTTCTCAACCCCGCATTACATCGCCTTCCTCGGGCGTAATACCGAGTCGGGATCTTCTTGTCCGTAGTGGAGACCTCACGACTTCCATCGAACTATGCTCAATATCGGGATTTCTCCACGCATTGGGGTTAAAGCCTCCTTCCAGCCATATGTGGCTTTTGTGGTTGTGCTCTTCCCCATCCTGCTCTCGAGTGAAAGCGGAGTCTTCCATTACGAGGAAGCCGCCGGGGAAACTTTTCAGGCTCCGTCTTCTTAGGAATATATTTCCCAGGCTTTCCCGCCGGGCTCCGCTAGTTGTGCCGTCTACAGGATTCGAAACGAGGCTTTCCCGGTCACTGGCAGAAGTGTTGGGCATCTCCCAACCTTTCCTCGGATGAAGGTCTGTGCCATCGGGTTAGGGGTGACGAATCCCTTGCTCCCTTCTTCCAGCTTTGCCCTTGAGAGGTAGACTCTCTCTTTGGAAGTATGAATGGCTTGAAACGACTCCATTCCACCCCATGTTCAATACTGGCTTCTCGGAGCCCGATCCCTTTCAATCCAGTCGGTTGATTAGAAAGGGCGAAAAACCTTTTTGGTCAATCTTGCTCTGGACATTATTGGATGAAGTACAATTTCGATATCTGTTGCATTGTCCCAAGCGATTCTTTATGGTCTTCATCATCACGGATCATGGAGGATTGGAGTTCCTCCATGCTACTTCTGGGCGTCTGGGTGGAGGCTTGGGTCTCGAGTGAAGTTTGACCCAGAATGCAGCAGGAAGCCAGACGTGGCGTCTTTCCGTCATCGAAGCTGTGTTTGAGAGAATGGCTTCTTCTGTCCTTTCTTTTTATGCTTGGGCATAAACGTCAAAGAAAGGAATCCCACCGGGCGTGCCAAAATATGTTCGCGCGGCCTTTTGCGGAGGTGCGGGCTCGGAATATCGGAGGTCGGCACAGTCGTTGGTCCCGAACCTTTCTATTTGGCACCTGATCAACGCGAGCTCCAGCTCCTATCCCTTCGGAGGGATGTTGAGGCCTTGTGTTGTCTTTGGTGTTTGTCGGATGCCACTATTAGCTACGCAATAGAAGATGTGTTGTTTATTAGATACTTGCGCCACAAGTAATATGACTTCCGTTCGTCGGATTGGCGCCTTATATATATATATATATGAGCATTGAGTTCGTTATTTGCCTTGCTTATTAAGGACTTTTATTCTCTCTTGATGTTATACCGAGAGATAGTTTGAGATGGGGCGAGGTATAACTTGTTATGGCCAAGAACCTCACACTCAAACGTACATAAAAGTAAAGACAGATAAATAAAAGCTGTAAGTAAAGACTGTAAGGAAAAACTGAATATAAAGACTTAAAGTAAGAAATTTGAATATAAAGACTTAAAGTAAAGCTGAATATAAAGACTTGTAATTAAAGGACTGAATGTAAAAGACATTAATTAAGGTAATATCCATTTTATTACATTTCATGTTCGTCAAAGCCTGGATAACAGCACGTAGGGATGGGTTTAGTTCCATCGGGATGGTCTATTAAGCCTATCGGGAAGGGTTTGAGATCTTGGTTCCTAAGGGAAAACAAATCAAAGACCCTGCGGTCCAAGATTCAAATCGATACTATCGCCAAGTAGGTTGGATAGCAGAGGCAAAACACTACTCCTCGTGGGGAGTTTTGGATGTATGATCCTGGTGACTGGCCTTTGAACTTCTCAAAGTCGCGAGCTGCACAAGTAGTGCGAATGAGAGTCTCGAGATAAAGATAAAGATCTTTTATACGTGAAAGAGCTTGAGGGTTTCCTCAGAGGTTTTCTTCCTGTTGGGTTGAACGTGTGAGTTCTGTTTTGATTGGTTTGAGTGTCCATATTTCTGCATCTTCTCCTTGTTTATATAGGCGGCAAGGGGATCCGCGTCATCTGCTTGTCCTTTGTTGGGAAGAAAGAAGAACATCACTTAGCGAATTACGATCAACCTACTCCCCTTTTGAGAAAGGGTTCTTTATTCGTAGTCTGTTTCCTCCAATTTGCCCAGTGATTTGCATTAAATCTTCATTCGAGACTCCTTTCTGTTTTGCTTTATTAGTTTGGTACAGGCCTTTGGAGTTAGGCCCAATCCAATACTCGGTTATAAGTCATGGCTCAAAGATATATGGACAGCTGAATTACTTACGTGGCTGCTGTCAACTCAATTGGTCATCGTCATGGATTCAGCCATCCTGCGAATGCACTTTTCCATGCCGCCAATATCTTTGCATTGAATGTTCTTTATCAAGGTAGGCATAGGTACTCGAGCACTTTATGAGATATTTCCTTCCTTCTTTCTTCGATTTCTCCAGATTTGGACTGGGCCTTTCCCTTTAGGCTCTCGGCCCACTAGTGGTTAATCCCAACTAAGTCTTTCAAATCCAAGGTATTTTCGAGTGTAAACCATATAAACTACACACCCAAACACATGTAAGTGTAAAACATTTGGTTCGTGTCCAGTAACCAACTAGAGCATAGAGTAGGGTTAGGTGGCGATGGGTTGCAGGCAGACAAGCATTGCTACATGTGAAATTGCATAGCCTTATGCAAGAATCAGAAGCTTGGTGCGCATGACCAAGGTCCTAGCGATCAGTTAAAGGTTCTTTATGAACGCTTATGCGAGACTATTTTGGGTGCAAACATGGGGAACATGATGAAGGAAAAATATTAAAATTGTTAGTTCATTTGAGCAACACATATGCATGCTACTAACAAATTAAAAGCTCTTAGCTAGCATGTTAATACTCAAATAAAAAACTTTGCCCATGACCTTTGAAACTTAGTAGAAGTGAACCAAGATTTAACTTAAACTTGAAGAAGAAAGTTGAGTTTCCTTAGCCTAAGCAAAGGTTAAACACCCAAGAGAGGCCTTTCAATCCTCATCCATGGATGAACAACTTGCTTAGAGATTTGGGTTTGTGCCTTGAATCAAATCAAGGTTGCCTACATACTCTACTCTTTTGGAGATCAAACCATTTGTAGTTCTTTTTGAAATTGAAGGATTTGAGTGATTTGGATGAAGGACATGAATAGTGTTCTTCATCCTCTAGGGTTCGGCTAAGGAGAAGAGAAGGGAGAGCAAAACATGTTTTGCAATTGGTTTCCTTTTTTTTTTTTTTTTGGGAATAGTGATCCCATTCCAAACTTTTAAAGCCAATTTCTTTGCAAAGTTTGAGTGGGATTTCACTATTGAAATCCTCACACTTCTTCTCTTTCTTGTTAATTTTGGCTAAGCCTATTCATTTGGGCTTTTGGGCTTTGTTGTTTCACACATTAAGTTGTCATACACTCATGTTAATGGGCTTGAACTATTAATAAGCCCATTGAGCCTTCTTAGCCCAAAATGAACCCGAGATCCGAAAACAAAACCTTTTCCCTTTTGAAGGTGTACGATCATTTAGGTTCTCATTAGCGAGGTAGTGGGCAATTAGAACTCTTTCTTATCTATTGTGAATTGAAACCACATTTCAATTCTCTCTTTAGTGAAAATTAGTGATTAATAATCTCCAGGGCTTTCACTAGCCATGAATGACACAAGCAGTGTGCCATGTCAATCCAAGCCTGAGCTTGAGGAGAAAAAACCTATTCAGTTTGAGATTACAATGCAATACGGTCCTTCTCTAAACAATACTTTTGATCACATTGTTTGGATGATAGTTTGTTCATGTCTACTATCCAATGTGACCCTTGACTATATGATTTATGTGAATATGATTTAGAACGTCATTCCAAAATCTTATTCATACCCTGGCCAGAGATTTATTATCATACCCCGACTATACTGTGTACACCCTCGCATTTCAGAGTGCCATTAAGATAATCAAAGATTAAGGACCTAATCATAAGACAACTGTGATGCCTCAAGTCAAAGGACTAATTTACATTATCCCAACTTGTGAGTTCTCATAAGACATGAGTTCATATCTCACGGCGATTGTGTTCAGTGTACTCACTCTTTAGTGAGCACCTACATACTTGTCTTGATGTCATACACACCAATGACTTAAGACTGCTCACTCGAGAGAGAGAAGACATAGTATGTACTGATCTTTACGGATTGTCAATGCCCAACTGACAATCCTATGACCAGGAACATTTAGAATATGTTTATGAAAGAGAAAGGTCTCAAGAACCTAA
The DNA here is from genome assembly GCA_018257905.1 of Gillenia trifoliata. NCBI lineage: Eukaryota > Viridiplantae > Streptophyta > Magnoliopsida > Rosales > Rosaceae > Gillenia > Gillenia trifoliata. Next base: position 13,341,961 of record CM031081.1, on the reverse strand, counting down.
CTTACTTAGATTACATTCTCTTAACTACACATGTATTCCTTGGACTTAATGTTAAGGCGTACATCATGTAATGAGAAGACCTTAAACAATATTCCTTGCCCTAAGATTAAACTGCATTAGTATAGAATGTGAAACGTCTGTAAAGTATCATCTAATGATTGGATTTAGGGCCCATTTCCAACACATGATGTTCAACTTCAATACCTCGAGTTTTGCAAAGGCAGCATTGTGTGTAGACAATAGGCAAACATGTGACCAACATGTCGATGCATCAACCAACACCATAAAGTATCTAAATGGTCCGAATGGTGGTTGAGTAAGTCCACAAATATCCCTTGGATTCTTTGAAGGAAAGTAGGAGGGTTAGTGTAAATCTTTGTGGGAGATGGTCTAATGATTAACTTTCCCTAAAAGCAAGCTTGGCATGATACGTTTGATTGTACTATCTTATTGTGAGAAAGATGATGCTAGTGGGTAGAACAGAGCATCATATCTCGACCAGGATGTCCCAAACGATCGTACCAAAGCGTGACAACTCCAAGGTTTTCATCTCTATGGTTGGCCACACTATAGGCCTCGACAGTGCGAATGGTTGTTAGGTACAACCTATTCTAGAGTCGCTCCATCTTCTCTAGAATACGCTTAGTGCCGAATTCATAGGAAGTAATTCAAACATATTCCACTCCTTTTTCCTCAGTGGTTTCGGCATAAAAGCTATTTTCTCGAATATATTTAAAGCTTAGCAGAGTTCTACCAGAACACAGAGAATAAAACGCATCTTGAATGATAAACAATGTACTGTTGAACAACATTAGATGGCCTTTGCCATGCCCCACGATCAGGTTAGATGGTCCTGAGAGAGTTTTCAAAGACAAGGTTTTAGGTATGAAGTTAGTGAAGTACTTACTGTTACGCAAGATGGTATGTGTCGTAGCACTATCAATCAGACAACTAACTTCCCCACAAGATATAAAATTTAATTGAATCAATCACATGGATAGAGTAAGGTTGCATCAATTAAATCATTCGAGAAAATCCATAACAATATCCAAATTAAAGTAAACCAAATTACAGACACCAAATTTCGAAATCCGGAAACATAAATTTGTTCACAAACTTAGACCAACACACTAGCTAATTTCAGCCAGCTAGGTCTCCATGCCTACAAAAATCTAATCTTCCATAGGTGTGTTAGTCTCTTGGAAATCAGAAATCTCTAACTTCGTATCTTCAGAATGCTCGACGTGGGTGAAATTCATCTCACGGGCAAAATTGGCCTCCCAGATTGCCTTTTGGCATGATACTCCTTCACGATGTGCGCTAGGGCTTTGCAAACCTTGAACCAACGTTCAGAGGAACCATAGTGGTAGCACATATCAAGGTTGGCAGAATACTCTTTTGCTTTACCCTTATTCTTGAAGTCTTGAGCTTTTGGAGCCAAAGAATCGCGCCTAGAGCTGCGGCTCACACTTTTTGCTTGGCCTCGAGTTTGTCTCCCCCTGTCCCCGTATTTGGGTGAATCACCCATACCGCATCCGTTGCACCTAGTTTGGCGTTTTGGGTCTCGATGCTCGTTCACGTTTGCTTCACGCAAAGGAACAATGTTTGAGCCAGTTGGCAAGACTGATGAGTTTTCATCAAGAGCTAGTTATTCTTTTCAGCTACTAGTAAGACATATATCAAGTCTAAGAACTTTTGAAAGTTCTGTGCCTAATATTGTTGTTGCAAAGCAATATTCTCGGCATGGAAGGCGGAGAAGGCATTTTCCAGAAGATCCGTATTAGTCAATACCTCATTACAAAATTTGAGTATGGATTGGATTCAATAGAATTGTACTCATTTATTTATAGGGGACTAGCTACAATGCTCGCAAGCATTGGATACTCACACCGATCTCACCCTCTTTCCTCCCTCTCTCGTCCCTCCTCCCTCTTTTTAACGGTGAGATCGGTGTGAGCATACAATGTTTGCGAGCACCGTAGCCTACTCCCATTTATAGACTTAAAGTCTTGGAACCGAAGATTAAATTATTCTCTAGCCAATCGTGCCACACCTGCAGTGGTTGGATAAACTCCTGGTGGGCGAAATGATCAGTCACGGTGGCCAGGGTTTCACCCATCGGAGTTTGGGCTTCAACAATGGTAGCTGCTATAGATTGTGATTTCATTCTCGATCTCGTGCACGTGGCAGGCCTCGTCGAGATCAACGGTGGTGAGGGGGAAAACGACACGGGTCCAACAAATCTGAGCAAGATTCGAGGAATCCCTTGGTCTCCGTCCACTAGTGGGCGACCATCACTTCTGGGGCGATGATATGATCGTCGAAGGTGGTCAGAATCGTGGCCCAGATCTGCACAATCGGCAAGACGAGAGCCAGCCATCATCGGGGAAGATGACCACGTCGAAAACGACATGTCGTCTTGCTGGGCTTAGGGTTTGGACGACATCACGCTGCGGCACACAACTCGCGACTTGGCGACTCACGCGGCTTACGCGGATTAGTGTTTTGTTCGTCTCCCTTTTTTCTTTCCACACACATGTTTTAAGCAATCCAATTTCAAACCGCGGTAATCAATCGCAAACATATCATGAAAACACCAGCTGTTACAATAGTAGCTGCATGAATCGAAACGAATACTGGAGTTGGACCCTCCATAGCATCGGTGACCAAGTATGCAATCCTATCCAATAAAAAGTAAAATACAAAATAAGATCATATTGCAAGTAATCCAAGATTTTCTTTGAAAAGTCTACTCTTTGAAAGAGAGTAAAATGGCCCCAAGTCCCAAGAGCTAATCCAAAATCACCTACTTGATTGACAGGCATAGCTTTTGTAGCTGCTTTATCTGCGCAAGATATATAACTCAAAATTGAAAGAGGGTTCATGATTCGTGGGGTTATTGAACTTTTACAAAGATTAAGTTCAGAAAATACTTGAATGGTGATTGCTTAAATACCGCTCTTGAGCAATCCTCTCCTTGAGAGACACAATTCGTGATGATAACATGTTGAAGGAAAATTTAGAGAGTGGTGGTAATTTCACTTATGCTCATTGGTGGCCTTATGCATTTAGTTATACTAGTCAGGTAGCCTTTACTTGCCTTACAAGTAATTCAAGTTATAAAGGGATTAGATATCCCAAATTCTATTAGAATCTAGTTCTAGATTTACACAATCACATTCCTAAACAATACTAATTACAACACTTTTTAATTATTACCCATATATTTATTTTTAATAAAATTTAATTATTTTATTTTATTTTTTAGGAGTAAAAAAAACCCAAAAAAATTATTTTAATCATGAATTTCTTGGGGTGACCGACTCTACTTTGGTGTACCGTTTGACTTGAGGGTCAAAAGAACATTGTCGTCTCATGTGGTATCGGGATTGCATGGGAAAGAGGATTAGTCTTCTATTAATTTGTGGTGGATACCTCTTATATTAAAATAAATAAATATATAAACTTTATAATAATGATAATTCTTATTATTTGTTCGGTTAAAGAGAAGGGTAAACTTGAAATTTTAGAAATTGTGTGAGCGTATATAATGTGCAAAATATGGCTCTGAATTTCTTCTTACTACCGGAATCCTATTTGGAATCCAAATACCACATGTTCCAAAAGATTTCAATTCTTCCTAAATGAGGAATTGAATTCCTTATTTCGCAAGTACGTCTGTTTTGATTCCTCCATATTTAGTAAACAAATGAATACTCCATAACCAAAATCCGACTCCTTGTTTAGGTTTCGATTATGGATTAGTAAACACACCATTAGTGTAATAACATCAAGCTAGTTCAGTGGATAAGATGGATGTGATCTGGCTCATTCAAGAATGGGACGACAATGTTCCTCTATCAAGCTCATTTTGATCTTAGACGCAATACATTGGAATCATGAAGGACCATCACGAATGCTACGGCGCGTTTGCCTGCAGTGCGCAAGTACAGTATATACATTTTAGGGCTGGGTTCGGTTTTTGGCCAAAACCGAAACCAAACCGAAATTCCGGTTCGGTTCGGTTTTTTTTTCGGTTTTTTCCGGTTCAGTTTGAATTCGGTTCGGTTTTTTCCGGTTCGGTTCGGTTTTTTTTTTTTTTTTTACGAAAAATATTTTGTTTTTAAAAAAAAAAATTTTGAGCAACCAATGATTATACAAAGCCAACCAAACAAATAGACGAAAGACATACATATTAAATCATCAAGAGTTAATTCTAATAAGTAGGAAAATTAGGAAAAATTAGTTCCAATTATTGATTGGCAACCATGTATTATGGGCTGGAAGGAGAATCAAAATAACAAATTTAAAACATTGGTTTGGATAATCATACCCTAGAAACCTTACAATTCTAATCAATAGAAAATGACCTAACCATTAAAATCCAACAAATCAATACAAAAAATCTCAATACTTCAGACACTAGAACAAGACCAGTTCTCAGATCCCAAATAAAATACAAAAAACCCATCAACCCAAATAAAATTACACTATTCAATCACTACCCAAATAAGAGAGAGGGTAGTCTAGGGTTAATATAGGGAATAAGGCTTTTTAAATGTTTGGGCTAAGTGTGGGCCTATTAAGCTTGTGTTGAAATTGGACTAATATTTGGAATTGGGCTTGAAAAATTAATACCCAATAAAAAAAAAACTAAAATATTAATTTATATTTATTCGGTTCGGTTCGGTTTTTGAACCACTGAAACCGAAACCGAACCAACCAATTTCGGTTCGGTTTTTTTCGGCCTCGGTTTGGTATTCGGTTCGGTTTTTTTCGGTTTTCGGTTTTTCGAACCCACCCCTAATACATTTGCATCTTATGGCATCAAATACTAGGGTGTCATTTAGTCTCTAGTCTCTAAGATTGAAAAAAAAAAATGTCTCTAACTTGGAAGTAGAAGATAATTACTCATTAAGGATACTTTTTCATTCCAATCTCCCTCCGAATGAAAAATATTTTCAAATTTTCAATTTAAATCAAATCCTAAAGCCAAATTATTTCAATACTAAATTTCAGTTTAAAAACACTGTTCATAGCACTGTTTACCTTCCAAATTTGCCCCCGCTTAGTTTCGTTTATTTCATCTCTGCCACTGCACGTTTGGGTCATCTGGACTAAAGCGATGTGCACTGTCATTCTCTCTTCTCGACAGCAGTTTGCTTCTTCACCACTCTCTCATCGTTCTCACTTTTCCTCTCCACCCTCTCCGTTGCTCCGTCTTTCTCAACCCTTCATTGCTTCTCGAACTCTCTCTCTCAACAAAACCACCGCCACCACCAAATCGTCAAATCCAAGCGCCGACGTCATCAACCATTTCAAGCGTAAGTTCTACCAACTCTTCATCGTCCATACCCTCTTTCTCTTCCTTAAGCAGTTTCTTTAATTTCAATGATTACCCAGTATTGATTGGTTGTTGATTAACATTTGTTTTTTTTTTCGAATTTGGACTATGAACATTTGATTCTCAATTGGGTTTCTTTTGATTAGTGCAATTGGGGTTGTTATGTAAATATCTGCTTAAAATTTTCATGATTTTGTGAACTCTTCGCTTAAATTTTTGGGTTTGGTAGTGGTCGTTTATTTTGTGGGCATTTGAGTGAATATGGTAATTAGGTTTTTTATTTTGTGCATTTTTAGGTGTTGGTTGATGATATGATTTTTACTGTCTATGCAATTAGGCTCAAAATCACATGAAATACTTGCAAGAATACAAGGATATTGTAGTATAGATGCTCATGCAAGGTCGTTCTCCTCAAGGACTATTTGGATAATTTATGTAAAAACAATTCCTAATTAACTACTTAGAATTGAAAATTGAGAAAATAGATTTTGATTTTAGGTAATATAAAAAACGAATTTTAATTAAAAACAAATATGATAAAAGAAAAGAGTTTTAAAAACCAGTCTATAAAAGCACTAGGGTTCCACCATCACCTAGCAATCTTATGAATTTCTACCAATTACTTATGATCTACACATGCCACTTTGAAGGTTAGGTTTTCCTAATATATATTCTCCTCGTGATATTCAAGCAAGAACGTATATCTAACATGCAATCCGTCTGTGATATTCAGATCAAATATAAACATGCAAGACTCACTAAGTTCTATGAAAACCTTTTGAAAAACCTTGCAACCCCTAAGAGCGTGATATTCGCCTTAGGTGAAATTACAACTATTAATCACAAGAAGCAAAACTCAATCCTCCGGTGATATTCCGACCGAATTGCATCCAATTACTTTTCTAAACATCATAATGGTGGCCAGTCATCAAGACAATTAGATAGTTTAAAACAGTGATCAATAATTCAAAGCGTGCATGCAATCAATCATAAACAATTAAATAAAAACTACATATTCATGCTAAGGCTTAAGGTTTCGCCCTAGCCAATGGAAATTAGTTACGCATATTCATAATTGAACTCATAGAAAATATTATTAAGAAAAGGAATGAAAACACCTTAAGATAAAGAGTCTCCAAGAACCCTAAAGTTGAATAAGAATAAGCCTCTTGTCTCCTTACAATTGTGATCGGCAAGAACTATATATCCTATGCCCTCTCACAATCCCTAAAATAAATGGTCTTTTGTTCCAACTAGGAAACTAAATAATAACAAAATAAAATAGAAAATAGAGTCCTAATTAATCTAGGAGAATCTACACACAAACTGTCCAGCCACGTTTTAGCTTCAAATATCCTCCAAATCCGGCCCAAGATAGCTTGTTTTAAAGATACGAACGTTCTGAACACATCTCCAGAAGGCCACGAATCCATCTGAGGTCATCTTGGGCTTCAAAAACGCAATTTAAACCCAAAAACGTGACTTTCCAGCACCGCGCACTGCTTCTTTATTTCATTGCCAGAAAATAACTACTTCGCGGAAAAATCTGATATTTTGATACGATCAAGCTCAGCGACTCATGAACGTCCTCCAACTGGAATTACTCCAAAATTCGTCCATTTGATTACGTTTTGCTCCAGAGGAAGTTGAAAGTCCTATATTGAAAATACAATTCAAAGTATCAAAATTCTTCCAAAATATTAACCAAAATATACAAAGAATAGGGATAAATATATAATATAAAATCTACTCATCAGTTGAATCGACCCTATTTTCCAACTACCCTTCTTCTATTATATTCCACACACATACATTCACTGACCAAGAACTTCATTGTGGGAGCATCTCTTTAATGGTGTTTTTGCTTCTTCCACCTCTCAAGGTTTGTCTCCTCTCCTCCTACCTTATGTGCATTTTATTTATCTTTTTTTTTTACTGGGTTGTGTTTTTTCCCCTCTATTTTTCCCACAAAATTTCATTAAAATGCTTCCTTTGAGTAGAGGTGGACGGAGGTATTGTTAGGTTGGGGTATTGTTAATGATATCTCTATACATTGCATGGCATAGATTGTTCTGATTCAAGCATAATGGTTTCATATGAGAATATCTTTCTAGTATTATGGTAGTTGGAATTCTAGATAAAAATGCTAATTACTATCTCTGCGCAATTTGTGAAGTTTCATAATACATGTAACAATGTTAATTACTATCTCTGTGCCCTGATGTACATATAAGAATGTTAATTATTATCTTTTCATGGGTTTTAGTAAATCCCATACCCAATAATTCAGTGGGGTTTCCCTCTATACATTCTGAGTTTTTAATGGTAGTTTTGAACATTTACTTTTTTTATTCTAAATTTGGGAGTAGGCTACGGTGCTCGCAAGCATTGGATGCTCACACCGATCTCACCGTTAAAAGGAGGGAGGAGAGAGGGGAAAAAGGAGAGTGAGATCGGTGTGAGCATTCAATGCTTGCGAGCACTGTAGCCAGTCCCCTAAATTTGTATGTTTTTTGGAATTTTTGTTTTGCCAGTTTTGAGGAAGAGCATAACAAAGAAGAGTACTACTAAGACGATGTGAGCACCCTCTATCCTAGGGCTGGGAATTTTGTACCGAAATACCGAAACCGAACCGAAAAATACCGAACGGAATACCGAAATTCCCGAAACCGAAAAGTCCCGAACGATTCGGTAACCGATACCGAAAAAATACCGAAATTTCGGTACGGGGATCGGGATGGTCTTACCATATTTTCGGTAATACCGAACCGAACCGAAACTATATATATATTAAAATTTTTATTAGATAATATATATAATTCTAATAATCTTAGCCGTTGATTTGGTTGAGATTCGATCTCAACCATTCGTTAAAACTCAAAGTTTCTGCAAGATTCGAAGCCACCCCAGTCCATTCGAAGCCACCCCAGTCCATTCAAATCGTCAGCGATAACTCTTCCACGCATTCCAACGCAAAAACGTCGCGATCCGCATTCAAATCCCGACTTCATCCGATTCCTCCCCAGTCCAATCCCAAACCAAAACCATTTCTACTATTACCTCCCAAGATGACCCGCCACCAATCCTCGCCGGAAAATCTCATACTTGTAAACCGCGAACCGACCGGAATCGCGTTCGTAACGATCAACCGTCCCAAGTCGCTCAACTCGCTGACCCGGCCCATGATGACGGACCTCGCCCAGGCCTTCAAGGCCCTAAATCAAGACGAATCGGTCCCGGTAATCGTTCTGTCTGGGTCGGGTCGCGCGTTTTGTTCTGGCGTCGATCTCACCTCCGCCGAGGACGTTTTCAAAGGCGACGTGAAGGACGTGGAGTCCGATCCGGTTGCCCAGATGGAGCAGTGCCGAAAGCCTATCATCGGAGCCATTAACGGGTTCGCGGTCACCGCCGGGTTCGAGATCGCCCTCGCCTGCGATATCATCGTCGCGGCTAAAGGAGCTAAATTCATGGACACTCACGCTAGGTCCGTACGAATCCCTTCTTTCATTTCAGATTTCGGGTCAAGACTCAGAGTCCGGATTGGTAAATCTGGACCCGAATATCTCTAACCGTTATCGTCTGTTTGGTTTGAAGCAGGTTTGGGATATTTCCGTCGTGGGGTTTGTCCCAGAAGCCCTGGTTTCGGTGGTTTTTAATACCGAAACCGAACCGAAAGGTTCGGTATCCCGAACCTTTCGGTTCTATTTCGGTATTAAAAACCTCCTCCCCGAAGTTTCGGTTTCGGTATTCGGGAGTGGGAGTTCGGTTCGGTTACCGAACCGAAACCACCCCTACTCTATCCTTAATATGGCTAAATGGGTATGCAAATTCCATATTTTTCTACATAATGAGTTCGGAGGAAGCAAAATTTTAGTTAGACATTGCTTTAATCTTTTGGGTTTAACTCTCTTACTCTGTCTGCGTGTGGGTTTCATTTCTGGTTTTTCTTTCTTCGTTTCTCGATCTATTTCAGTTTTCCTTCGTGTATTAACCCATTTTTGTATTGTGTTCATTCTTCTTTAACAGTTTGTTTAAGTTTTATTGTACTATATCGAAATATGGGAGTAGGCTACAATGCTTGCAAGCATTGAATGCTTACATCGATCTCACCATTAAAATGAGGGAGGAGAGAGGAGAGAGGGGGGAAAGGAGGGTGAGATTGGTGTGAGCATTCAATGCTTGCGAGCACTGTAGCCAGTCCCCGAAATATAATAGGTAATTGCAATTAAAGTTTGTGTCTGGCTATGTTTCTAGGATGACGATGCCGTCAATGCAGACGCTTTTTTTCATAAAGCTTGATACATTTGGGACTCTTATAGATAATCCTGTAGAATTATCATATACTGTTTGGTTTATTTAAAACACCTCTTTTACTTATCTGATATTGTAAAACATGCATGTTTATAAATAAGTCTAATTTCTTCAAATTTCTTATTTAAAACACCTCATAGTATTAGGGTTTCTTCATTTGGTACCTTTGGGAGTCGATCAGTCTCTTTGCTTAATGTAATTTGTTTAGTAAATCATTTCAAATACTATTGTTTTCCTGCTTAGGAAAAAACAGAAAATCTATGCAGCTTAAAATTTTGACTGCACAAATTTACATGTATAGTTGTACAAAATTATCTATGTAAATATTACATACACATCTAGTATAATCTTTTGTATATAAATGGGGCAAATCTACAAAATCTTTTGCATGTAAATAGTTGTACATACACATTAAGTATTATTTTTTATATGTAAATAGTATTATATACATAATTTTCATACGATTTTCATTCCCGCAGCAACGCACATATGCATCCTTTACTAGTTATTTCTATACTAAATTTGAGACACTGTTCATAAGAACAGTGTATTGACAAAAATGCCCCCATTTAATTTCTGTTTATATATATATATATATATATATATATATATATATATATTTAGGGCTGGGAATTTTGTACCGAAATACCGAAACCGTACCAAAAAATACCGAACGCAATACCGAAAATCCCGATACCGAAATACCCCGAATGGTTCGGTCCCCGATACCGAAAAAATACCGAAATTTTGGTACGGGGATCGGGACTGTATTACTGTGTATTTGGTAATACCGAACCGAACCGAACCGAACCATTCGTTTCCTCCCTATTATTTCTGTTACCTTCCCACTTTTCAGGTATTTCACGGGACATCCAAGGAATGGGTTATTCTGCCAGAAGTTCCATTCTTCCACCTTGGTCGATTTTGTAGTCCTCACTTTTCTTATGCAGTTGTGGGCACTAAGATTGGTCTCCAGCCTCCGAACTCCGGTATTCTGCTTTGACGTGGCCGGCGGGAAGGAACTCAAACAACAACGTTGGAGACAATTGTCTTCCAAGTTCTTCGATTTAGGCGGTGGAGATGTGTGCCTCTTCATAAGCTCAGACGGCCCACGAAGAGGCAACAGTGGCTTTAAAGGGTGGTGCTCCATTCCCTCTACCCACCTTCTTTGTTGCCAAAATTCACCGTAATTTTTTTTTCCTTCATGACACAGGTCACGAAATATTCCAATAAATTCATCCTCAAAATCCAATTCTTCAATCCAAACCCCACTTCTCCAGAACCGAATTTGCTTCTTCCAAATCAAATGGAGAAAACCCAATTCAATCAGTTGAGGTAACAGCGACAGTGTGCTCGCGATCATAAGCAATATCCAGTCACCGCAAATTGGCCTCTGCCGTGCACCCAAAAAGCCCCTGCAAGAGCTGCTTCGAGATGCTCAACTGCCACTCCTTCCCGTTTGGACCCGTCTGCCCAGACTGGCTATATCCCCACACTAAAGTTGCAAGCTTTATCATATTAGTTCTTCATGAGCGACGGTGTGCTCGCGATCCTTAGCTAATTACCCAGAAAAGGCTCTGCCTTTATTTCGGGGAGAGTCAATACCGAAACTGAACCAAAATTTTCGGTATACCGAAAATTTTGGTTCGGTTTCGGTATACAAAATTTCCTCCCCGAACTTTCAGTTTCGGTTTTCGGTATCGGGGTTTCGATTCGGTTTTTGAACCAAACCCAGCCCTGTATATATTCCCTTTTCTTCCTTCTGCTTCTCGCTCTTTCCCGACTGCGACTCACCACTGTGGCCGGCAACGAGTTCGTCGTTTCTGGCAACTACAGTCCACAAAACCACTAGCAATCGATCCATCTTACTCTACTTAGTTGATCGTCGGCGAACTAGACCTCGCCTCTACCTGGAAACGACTCTTATCACAACTCAAATCAAAAAACAAAATTCAAAAATCAAATCCATGAACTCAAATTGAAAAAAAACAAAGAAAATCAGATTTGCAAATTATTGCATGTAGGAATGCCTAGGCGATATCTGCAAAACAATACAAGTCAAATACCAGAAAATATGAACTTAAATTGAAAAAAATCGAAATCATATCTGATGCAGTTTGGAAAACCCAGATATGATGCAAGAAAGAGGGGTGAAAAAAGAGAGCAGGAGAAAGAGAGAGGTAGAGTGATCAATGATGCATATCCAATGTGCAGACTTGCAGACACAGCAGGGAGGAAGGGGAAAGAGAGAGAGAGAGAGAGAGAGAAGTTGCAGAGGAATATGGAGAAGAAGATGAACGGGTCTATTAGTTTTTAGCAGAAAAAATAAAGTTTTGAGTGGGCCATCTCTTAACACGTGCTTATGAGTTATAAAAAAGAAAAAAACCAAAAAAATATTTGTTGTGAAACTTTTTTTTGATCAAACGTTTTAGGGTAAACTGTTGTTTGACCCCCTAAACTATCACCCTAGTTGAAATTGACCCCTGAACTATTTTTTTTGGTAAATTAACCCCTTAAACTTTCCTAAATTGGTAGATTTACTCCCTACTGCTAGATTCCATCCAAGTTGCTGTTAATTCGTTAGAATGTCAGCTAGATCTACCAATTAAAATACGACACGTGTTAGTATTTGACAGCAAAGTGGATGAAATTTCGTTGAATCTAACGGTGAGGGGTTAATTGACTGATTTCAAATAGTTCAGGGGTCAAATTACCAAAAAAATAGTTCAGGAGGTCAATTTCAACTGGAGTAATAGTTCATGGGGTCAAACGACAGTTTACCCAAAGTTTTAAGTGAATGACCCCTCCCATTTTCCTATCAATTATCCTCATCTACTCACCCACCACCACTTTCCTTTTATAAAACAAAGTGTAATGCACAACACCCAGATATATACACAGATAGAAGAGAGAAGAGAAAAAGAAAGAGAAGAGAGAGCAAACGGGAAGAAAGAAAAAGAAAGAGAAAGAAAAGAGAGAAGGAAGAGAGAGACAAAGAAATAGAGAGTTATATTGTACTCCAATCATTTCGGATATATATAATGGAAATATTGTTGCCCCAATGACATAGGCAATTGCCGAACCTCATTAATATTGTGTCTTATCTATTTTCCAATGCACACTAATATGTTTGTATTTTACAACACGTTATTAGCATGAAAAGCTCTCATGTCAGTGGAGAGCACAACGCCATAAAACTAGTGAAGCACTACCACCTATCACCTCTTTTGGCAATCTCACATTTAAGAAAATCCTCTTATTTTTCATACCTCCAAGGGAAGAACTCACAAACTCATCTACACTTAAATTGAAGTAAATTACTTATTTTATATTTGTTCAACTGTTACTAACTTTGACTTATCAGGAAAATCGTCGTACCAGTTCAACACAACAAATCTCCATCATCCGTAGGTCAGATCAGAACATGTCCTTCATGAAAGTTGTTCATCTGCCCAATATCTATATCATATCCAAATTAAAAAAAAGCGAACGGTGAGATCATTCCAGATGTTTGAAATTCCAACCCACGTTCTAATTTTGCAAAAAACCTGATAGCCATGTTAACAGCCTTCAAACTCCAACTTTCTGACCTAGGATGGAAAACCTCTTTTTCATGAAAGTTGTTCATTATCCTCTCATTTATACCAAACTAAAATTTGGGTCAGATCCTACAATTGAATCTTCTTAGAATTCTCAGACACTACTATTGACTTCAAAACTTTTTGAATTCGTTTTGGCTTTTCAGAACTCATCGGAGGAGGAACACCAAGTAGGAATTGATTGTACCGATGGTCTTCAACTAGCTTCGGTTGGTATGTACCGAATGCCAATTCTAAACATTCGACAGGGGCTTATTGAACGAGCCCAGAACCGTATTTGATGGATTGGATTTGGGCTCATGTTTTGAACAAATTTAAGAGCCCATTTGTTTGGCCTAGTGTGAGGGTCCATGTTTAGTAAATCATATTTGGGCTTGGTCTTATGTTTTGGTCCCATGTTTTGGGCTTTGAGTTTTTCCTTCCTTGTTGCCATGATAGGCCTGAAGTCCCATAACCCACAAGGCTTGAACATGTAGTTCAAAAGCCTAATATTATATGTATTTGGTCCCGAAGATCATTTGGGCTCGCAGTCCCATAACCATGCTTAATTTTATTTATGCTAGCTTAACTGCTAACTTAACTGCTAACTTGAAGAGTGCGGCACTGCCGCCCTTCTTAACAATAATGCACCTACACGCTGCCACTAAATTGGTATTAAAGATATTTTTTTCTGTTACTACGGATTTGGGCTTATCCATATGCATCCCAAGCGGATGATATCTAGAGAGACCTCACATGATGATTTGAGGCTGATAATCCATGATTATATATGTTCAACTAAACTTGAATGAGATCATTTGTACGTTTTAGCCAGAATCAGAAGTTTCCATGGAATCCCATATCTAACAAGTCGAAGTAGAAGTTTCAAGCACGAATGAATGGGAAGAAGAAAAAAAATTGTTATTCATACACGAGTTACAACTACAACAAATACTTGGCAGAACTCCATGAGAGGGAGGCACTAGTTGCTCTAGAATTTAGCAACAAACTTCTGATGGTCACTCTAAATTCGACTTTCGGATTCCTGCAGCATGTCAAGCTTTCTTTTCATGTCTGTCAAGTAGTTAGTTGCAATCCTGTGCAATTCTCTGTTCTTGTGCTTGAGTCTTCTTATCTCGTGTTTAAGGCTCGTCACCTTAGCCATTAACGATTCAACTTGGTGAGATCGAGAAAGCAGACGTCCCATGTTGGATACAGAACTGGCACACTGTACAGTAAAAGCCAAAGAGTCTTGAATAGCCGACTCCCGACTCATCAGACTTCTTTGACAACAAGTTTTTATCTTTAAGAGTAAGAAGATTCCTAGCTACCACTATGGCGGTTATATCATTACTCAACACAGAATCTCCAACAGTAAGAGGTCCGTTAGAGGATAAGAAAGATGGACGCTAGACATTATCTTGAGTTGGCTCATGTTCTTCCACTGCAGCATTCAAATTAAAACAACGGTCGGATAGGCAAGCCATTCTCAAAAATTGATGAAAGAAAAAAAAATGTCAAGAAAATGGAAATCTAAAAAATACAGCAGTGTAAATTTTCACAAGCAGTCAACTTTCGAGTATGCATTCTGAATACGATTGATGCCTCTATAAAAGAAGAAGCGACATGGCCAATTGCTAAAAGAATGTGAAAGGCACCCCTCCTCGAATTTCAAAAAGTCAAAAGTTCGAAAGGACACTCTTCATCAAATTTCAAAAGTCAAGATTTTCTAAATATAATCCGTTGGCATTTCTCAGACACAAGTTCAGTTTTTAGAAATCACGGATAATTTTGTCTCTGGCAAAGTTGAAACGTGTGAACCTTACTGTCCCAACCACACTACTGTTATCGACCACAGCAGCACCACTATCTGCTATTGAAAAATATCTATATATGTCAACCCTGGCTCTCAATAGCAAAGCAGAACTACGAAAATGCCTGACTCCTATTCTTGCCAAGAATGCAATTTCAACCAAGCTTCT
Organism: Gillenia trifoliata; assembly: GCA_018257905.1. Taxonomy (NCBI): domain Eukaryota; kingdom Viridiplantae; phylum Streptophyta; class Magnoliopsida; order Rosales; family Rosaceae; genus Gillenia; species Gillenia trifoliata. The sequence goes on along the minus strand of CM031081.1, from coordinate 13,326,746 downwards.
CAAAATACTCAGCCTTCTTTTATCTGATAATACCTCTTCAACCAAGTCCTTCAAGATGCCTAACTCATTTCCTCATGAAGAAAATATCTTTGATCAAGAAGTTTTCACATCAGTATCAAACTCTTCTGTTGATCCTTTTCAAAAACAAAAGTATCTCATATCATCAGGGTCGAAAGCAAGAGTATCTCATATCATGCTTTTTCCATGTCTTTTCCTTTGCTCTTGCTCTTGCCTTCAAGACAAGGAGAAAGAGAGCAATCAGTCCAAACTTGAAATAAAATCTTTGATCTGGAACTGATTGCTTGAAAACCTTGCCTGATTGTTTACCGTCCATTGCTCTCGAGTACTCATCTTCAACTAGCTCTTGTGTACTGAAGTTACTAAGCATGGATAAGTCACCAAGAAGCAATGTTTTGAAGGACCAAACAAGGTTAAAGGTTGCGCACCACTTCTGCTGTTCTGAAAACTGAAGCAGAATGATCAATGATGGAAATCCTACAGAAAAGATACATTCTAGAAAGAAGATCAAGTATTGCAGTATCACATCTCGGACCGGCTTTACTGTAGCACGATATTGTCCACTTTGGGCCACGCCCTCACGGTTTTGTTTCTAGGAACTCACGAGCAACTTCTCAGTGAGTCACCCATCCTAGAATTACTCTAGCCCAAACTCGCTTAACTTCGGAGTTCCGATGGAATCGAAAGCTAATGAGCTCCCAAAAGGCCTCATGTTAAATGGAGGTGGGCATGTACATATAAGGCACATCACCCCCTCTCTGTTGGTCGATGTGAGATGTCACATGCAGAGACACATCGCCTTGATGACAAGCTAGTTAATTCAAGCTTATTGTGATCACGGGGAGGCATTGATTAGGGGGAGCATTTGAAAATCAATTAAAGATTGGTGGCCGTCCAAGGGGGAGTGTTGTGAAACTTTTTCTTTGGTCAAAAGTTTTAGGTGGATGACCCCTTCCCACTTTCCTATCAATTATCCTCATCTACTCACCCACCACCACTTTCCTTCTATAAAACAAAGTGTAATGCACAACACCCAAATGTATAGACACATAGAAGAGAGAAGAGAAAAAGAAACAGAAAAGAGAGAGAAGAGAGAGCAAACAGGAAGAAAGAAAAGGAAAGAAAAAGAAAAGAGAGAAGGAAGACAGAGAGAGAAGTAGAGAGTTATATTGTACTCCAATCATTTCGGATTTATATAATGGCCAAGGACGTAGGCAATTGTCTAACCTCATTAATATTATGTCTCATCTATTTTCCACTGCACACTAATATACCCTTATTTTACAACACTATTTCATTTTTAATAGAGAAGTTTTTCCTTTTTCACTAAAAATAAAAAATAAATAATTAAACTTTGTTTTTTTTTTCTCCTGGAATATAGTATAGCTATTAAATATACCAATACTAATAGATTAAGACTCACCAATACTCATATTTATGTTAGATAATGAAATACATAGTTATATACTACCAAATTTTTATATAAATATTTTGATTTCATGTACAAATTATCTTTTCGAAATATTTGTTGATATATCCGTAAATTGAGTCTTAGATATTTCCGTAACAACTGTTATTTCAAAACTTAGAGAGAAGAGGAGGGAGATGTATCTTTTTGAATAAAGAATGTGCAGTGTGGGTGAAGTTAAGGAGAGGGAGAGAGACTTGGTCAACAAAAAAGAGAGATAGAGAGAGTTTGTGATGCTTCGGTGGCTTGGGTGTGTGGGCCTAAATCATTGCATTAATATTTTCCTTTTTTTTATTCCTCCAAAAATCAATTCATTGTTTATAAAATTAAAATATTAATTGTTTATTCAACAAAATCCTTCATAACCCACACATGGTTGTATATATAATTTTTTTATCTATATCTATAACTTTTCATTACAAAATAGTTTTATATACAATATAATCAATCTATGTCATTTGAACAATAACATTTACAAATCCGCACTACCGCGCCAGCAACTTTTCTAGTGAGGCCTAAATTACGTGAGATAGCATTTCTATGCATGTTGGCGCAAATTATGTCTCTTCAACAAGTTGCAGTTCCATATGATTTCACTCAATAACAAAGGACTTATTCAGTAATAAAGTCTCCAATGATGAAAAGAGGTTAAGTACTTATTTTAAAATGCATGTTTTGGTCACTGTGTTTTGCCTTAATTTTAATTTTGGTGAAAGCGATTTTGTTTTTGTCAATTTGATCATTATCTTTGATTTTGTTAGCAATTTAGGAACAATTTTGAAATTGTGGTAGTTAAGTTAGATTGAATTCAGATTTTCAATTTGGTGAAACACAATAATTTTGGCTTCACATGAGTAGTTAGTACCGTACAAATACACTAACTGGTTAGTGGTTTTAAGTGCTATCGATACATACACGTTATACTCGTATGGACATATTTGAGATGCTCGCAATCAAATGTTTTTTTTTTATATCGAAACGATAGAGTGTTTCATTATCAAGACCAAACGAATTGAATGAACGTATGAAAAGTGGCATATACTAGTCTTGAAATTGAGCTAACCTTGAATCAGATTTTTCTAACCCTCGTGATTTTCTTCTTGTCCTTGTTTTCCAAATGAAAATTTAATTGAATTTTCAAACTGATTTAAGACCCTCCTGTACGTCCAACAAGCACTTCAAATTCAAGATGCATACGCGACTGCATGAGAGAAAGACTGGGTCAGTCAATTCTCACACTGCTTAATTAATTATTTCAATTGACTCAATTTTGTATGCGGAGTCTGGATCGGGCAGCTCAGAGCTTTAGTCCTCTAAACGTCCTAGACTTTTAAATATGGACCCCCAGCAGTTTTGGACTATGGTGGATCTCACTGACTTTTCAAGGAAATTGGAAATGGCGACAATGGCTACAATTTTGTTAGGCTTGTAAGGTAGCGATATTCCATTGATAATAGACAACACAATTACAACACGATTAGAAGAGGGGTGTTAATTGGATGCATCTTCTCTGGTGACCAAATCTTTAATTTAGAGAGAATAAAGCACAACACAACAATAATAAATTCCCCGCATAACCACCACAACAAAACACAATAACACCTACACAAGAATCAGCAGTGCATATCTGCCACAATCGAAACTATTTTTGAGAAATTCTCATTTCACATGAGGAAAAAACTATTTGATCATATATATATATTTATATATATGATCAAATTAGATTTTAAATAGTTTTGACGTTATTTGGTTTATCTTTTGTATGCATTCCACGCTATTTAGTTTATCTTTTGTATGGATGGATGGATGGTGATGTTTAAAATTAGATTTTAAATAGTTTGACGTTATTTGGTTCAAAATCTGATATTTACCTTATAAAATAATGTGTTACAAGATCGAACTTAATAAAGTTTCACAAACTCGAACCCAATTTAAACCCAAACTCAAATAAACCCGCATGAACTCGAACTTAAACCAAACCCGAATTAGGAATGTTGGGTTAGGATTGGATTGACTATCTAACTCGCCCAAGTTGCACCCCTAATAAATGAAGTGTGAAAATTCACCACAATGTTTTTATTTATTTATTTAGGTTAATCAATTTCACTTGAATTGAAACTCATCTTCCTATATACGTATCTGGAAGATTTTTAATGCAAGTGGTGGTAGGCATCGTCACTATTAGTCCACGCAGTGATTGACGGGATAAATGGGTAATTGCCTAATTGGTAATGGTTTGGGACCTCCTCTAATAAACTCTACAATACCAAGTTGGAAATAAACCCTACATTACCAAGGCAGCCGCTTATATATATAATCAATATATGTTAGTTAAGTTATATATTTCTCTTCTAGCTTCATGCATTTTTCCAACATATATAAAATTGGAAAAGCTCTCATGGCTTCCATATTGCTACTACTTGTACTCTTGATGCCTGCCCTGCAAATAACAGGTCTCACTTAATTTCATGCCTCTGTCTGTAGTCTGCATTTATATGACATAAACAGCATTTATGTAGTCCTTTTTAAGTTTTTTAATTATGGATTATAGAATATAATTAATTAAAACTGTTTTCTAGCTTAATTGATTAGACTGATGTGAGGATTTTTCTTCAACCATTGTTCCCAAGATATATTTACATGTGAGGCCTCTTAATTAAAGTTAAGAAACGCTTGATAACTATTTGCTTATTGGTATTTAGTTTTCACTTTTTGAACTTGAGATACGGAAAAAGTATAAAGGAAAAAGAAGGGATGAAGGGTAGTGGGAGGGAGGGAAATAATTAAAGAAGAACGATCAAAGAAAATCTTGAAGTGAAATCTTGAAATAGTTTTTGGTTTTCTTTTTGTGTACCCTTCCTTATAATTAATCAAAACTGTTTTCTAAGCTTGGTTAGAACAGAAATTCTATATTTCTATGCTTATGAATTCCTACAAGGGAATTAGTACATGTCAATTTATAAATTTTGGTTTTTGTCCAATTTTTAAGTTTTATTTTACATCTCTCTCACCAACCTTCCTCCACTCTTCTTCATCCCTCATTTTCACCATATACGATCTTGATATCCCAAGCATAAAAACTAATATCCCAAGCATAAAAACTAAAAAGCAAATAGTGATCAAACGACTTCTAAGTTTTTATATTTCTATAAATAATTGAAATGCCATGCAGCAAAAGAAAAGAGTCTCATTTGGCTTTTACTCGTTCTATAGTGAAGCTCCAATTGTCAAATATCTTAATTAGATGAATTGTAGCTATGGAGTATGTAATTAGAAGTTTCATCCTTTAAAACATTTCTTATAGGAAATTCGACTTTTTTCTTCCACAACCCAAAAATCACCACATTTTGATTCAAATATCATCTACTTATTTCAGGTGCACAATCTGTTGGTGTTTGCTATGGACGAAATGGCGACAATTTACCAGCTGAAGGAGAAGTGGTCGACTTGTACAAAAGCAATGGCATCGGACGGATGAGGATGTATGAACCAAATGAAGCAACCTTCCAAGCCCTAAGAGGTTCTAACATAGAACTCACTGTCACCATCCTCAACAACGAGCTTCAAGCCCTCAATGATGCTGCTGCTGCAACTGCCTGGGTTCAGAAGAACGTACAACCCTATTCAGCCGATGTCCGATTCAAATATATCGCCGTTGGAAACGAAGTACACCCCGATTCTGCAGAGGTTGGGTTTCTCCTGCCTGCCATCCAAAACATCCACAATGCAATTGTAGAGGCCAATCTGCAAGGCCAAATCAAAGTCTCAACAGCAATTGACACAACTCTTGTGACCAACCCCTACCCTCCCTCAGATGGAAGATATAGTGACCCTGCAAATCCATTCATAACCCCAATCATCAACTTCCTCGTCAGCAATGGGGCCCCACTCCTTGTGAATGTGTACCCTTACTTCAGCTACAATGATGACCCTGCTAACATAAACCTTGGCTATGCCTTGTTCACGCAAGGGGTCGTGATACCGGACGGAACTCGATACCCTAGCCTCTTTGATGCTCTTTTGGATGCTCAGTACGCAGCTCTTGAAAAAGCTGGTGCACCAAATTTAGAGATAGTCGTATCGGAGAGCGGTTGGCCATCCGAAGGTGGTAATCAAGCAACCCCTGAGAACGCAGCCACATTCTACCAGAATTTGATCACCCATGTGAGGAGTACTAATGGGACTCCAAAGAGGCCTGGTAAAGCTATAGAGACTTATCTTTTTGCAATGTTTGATGAAAATCAAAAGGGCCCTGCAGAAGTTGAGAAACACTTCGGAGTTTTCTCCCCTAACAAACAACCCAAGTACCAACTCACCTTTGGATAGAGAAGTCACAGAGCCATGTCTCTGAGTATGTAAGTTTTAGTTGAATAAGAGTGCCTTATGCCCATGTTGAAACACCCTTATGTGCCAACGTTTTCTTTGTAATACAATTATACAATACAACAAAATAAATGCACATGATTATCATAAACTCGAATGCTGGCGAAGTTGTTTCTTCTTTTTTTTTTTGCAGAAGCCTAAGGTATCCCGTACTCCGAAGGGTAAGACTAATCCCCAGTGGGGCTCGAAAAAGCTAAAAGCATTTCAACCCACCTCTAGCTACAATCAAATGGCACACATCCTCACACTGGTGAAGTTGTTTCTGAGGATGATAAAAAAGAATTCTTGATGTTTTTATGTCATCTAATTAATTGATAAGAGTCATTGATTAAATAAAGTCCTACTTTTGTGTTTCATTGAATATTGACACATCCCGATCCTGACACGTCAGGTGTAAGGAAGTGCTAGCCGACACGTGTTACGTGATGAAAGCCAATTATGCAAGTGAGTAAGAAAAAGAGAGTAAACTAAGAGTGGAGCGGAAGAAAAATGTGCAGTGATGGGTATAACAGTCAAAGTATGGTAAGTAGTGCAGGAAATATAAATATTCCCACCCTCGTGAGGATGGATATTACAAAACAGAAAACTAAAGGTAGAACGAATCCCACTTATTCTAGAGAAGCTGTCAGAATCACCAACTAGCCGAAGAGTGCCCTCGTCTCACTGGTACTCAAGACCGCTTGTAAGTCCTGGAAGGGCACAAAACATAAAAGGTGAGTGGGTCAAAAAGTAAAGTTGGATAAAACCTTTGTTTTCAAGAGCATATTATCCCCTCATTGGAAAACATGTATAGTTTATGAAAATACGTCATACTCTTCGGTATGATCCTCAAAATACTATAATAGTAATACAGGTACTCCCCGAAAACCAATAGTAAAATAGTATTGGATTGCTCATAAAACAAGATTGAATGTTCATCCATATATAAACACACAAGCCCAAGTAGATAGTCTACGAGGACAGGCTAGGTACATAAAAAAATAAGCTAAGTACTACAGTGACGCGAGTCATAACGCTAATCATCGTGCGCAAAGCACCTCACACACAAGTCCTAGTTGCCTAGTGCAACCTAGAACAGGTTAGTACCTACAATGGATCCAAAGTTGTGTAGCGGGACTGGGTGTGAACCTTCAAACGACAAAGCTAGTCCTGGCCCTGGGACTGAGTACAATATTTGGGTGTTCTACATCTACTGATGAGCAACAGTATAAGAAATGTATGGCAAATATAATACGACTGTTCTACCTCCAACAGTCACATATTATATGAGTCATGCTAACAATTTAAAGAAAGCAGTGAAAACCATACATAATAATATGTTTACCAAAACAAAGACCCACTCACTCACCGATAAGTAGTCGGGTCGTAGCATTCCTGTTCTGGATAGCCCCGTCAGTTCTTTGGATAAGTCTCACCTACATGAGATATCTCTATAGTAATGATTAAACTCATAAAGGTTACAAATTAAACTAATTAACGACACTTATCCCTTGTTTGCTCAAAATGGAGGTTGACTCCAAAAAATACCATACATGCTGCCTCTAGGTAGTACACGCAGTCACGAGTCGCCTCGTGTTGATTGAAGTCGAAAAAGACATCCCACACGCCCACATGCGTGGGCCACCCTCGGCTCACGCATAGCACATGTGCACCATATGCGCCGGGTCAAGGTCAACGGTCAACTAATGGCGTTAGTTGACACTGTTAGATTTAACTGAAACGTTGGTATCTCCGTTAAATATAACAGAACATTCCTAACGACATTAAAGGAATATACCTGAGAATATCTTCGGTCTAGACCGGGTTTGAATTGAATTTGCTGATGTCACGACCGGCTCGGACCGGGTCCACTGACGTCGGCCAGCTGCAACTCGTCGAAAAATCTGTGTTTTTGGCAGGTTTTTTTCCTGAGCTCGCCATGCCTCCATCATTAGTCCGAACCCAATGGAAGTGGTTTCGAGTGATGTCACTTAGCGGTTTGGCCGGAAATGCCTCGTCGGCCTTCAGTTTTCTCGCCAGAAAACAGGGAAAACTTCACCTACTTCGATCTGCTTCAAAACTCAACCAAATCAAGCAAATGACATATGAAGATTCATCTACTCAACGAGAGAAATCTAATGGTAGTAGTTAGAAACCTCACCTCGGTCTGGATTGGTGAGAATATCACCCAGAAGGTTTAGTTCTTCCGTGTGCGATTTCTGTCGAACGGCATGGAGTTTGGATGGTTGGTTAGTACCGTTGAGTTAAGGGCGTCAAGACGAAGAAGGTGGTGGTAGTGGTTTGGCTCGGTTTGAAGAAAGTGGTGTGGCCATTGTTTGTCTGTGGGTGTGTTTCTACAGGAAGAAGAGGAGGAAAGTGAGGGAGAAAGAGAGTGTGAGCTGAGAGAATGAAGAGAGAGAAAAGAGAGGAGATATATCTTGGTTTAGGCGTGAGGAAATTCAGAAAGCCGACTGTCTATTATAGAAAGAGTCGTGAAATTCAAACAACACACGCGCACTGACCACACTGCGCAATCACATGACACACAATGCCAAACAATGTACACTCCATGTAAATATTTAGCATGCACGTATCCAAAATATCCCATCGAGAATTATTTTATAACAAACTTTTGACTGGATGTTACAAATACAGTGGGATTAAGATTATGTATATTTTAAGAAAAATCGAGGGTATTACAGTATAAATATATAATATGCAGGTCCCTTATTATGAATAAGGATTCTCAATTTTTGTAAGAAATGGGGACTATTTGTGGGGAATACTCCACAATCAATTTCAACCATCCGTTCATTATTCATGTTTCATTTCATAGATTATTTGTGCAAAATATTAATTAAATCGAAAATAATTGAGGCATTTAATTGTGCCTAAAGAAATTGACGTACATAGTATTTTAAGAAACATTGAAATTTTTTTATGAAAATCAAATGGGTATTGATTTTTTGAATGAATAAATTATGAATAGAGGCTTAGAGAATAGTACGAATGGTTATTTAGAGAATAGTATGAATAGAGGCTATTCTCTAAGCCTCACATTTCTTACAAAAAATGGGGATCCATTTCTTTTAAGGAATTAGCATAAATGTGTGTACAAAATATGCTAGCTGATGCCCCTAGTTTACCAAAAAGAAAATCATGCCAGCTCATGGGTATTATTTAGATAAGTAACACGTCTTGACATAAGTTTCGTAATCTTCTGTGTTTCAGCATTCGTTCAAAATATGCAGATATTCTTAAAAATTATATAGCATGCTTAATTTGTTTAATAAAGGGCGAGGTCATGAGGAGGCTTTGATACTATAGCATGTTAGCAATATATAAAACAATTATTATTATTTATTTATAATACGTTAATGCATTCTAATTATTTCATATCATAAGATACTTATAATTAATTGCTACGTGTACACCACATGAGCATAGTATTTCACTATTAATCCATGAACTTGGCCTCTATATATAAGTAATTTGTAAGTGCAAGATGGCAATATTATTGGAATTTACCATTCAGTTTCATCATGGCCTTTATATTCGTGGATTCTGTGTTGCTTCAAAACAACAGGTACATTCTATTTTATAACATTTCTTTTTGTAACAATAGTCTAAAGTCTAAACTACTCTAATTTACAAAAGATAGATTTAGACTCCATTAGCACACATTACCCTCACAAAATGACCAAACCCATATGTGCAGTGTTTTTTATTTTTATAAAATTTAGTACAAAACAAAACCTTTTTCTTTTTCACAAGCAATATTATTAGAGGGAGAATCTAACTCGGAACCTCACATATTGTTTTTAACCAATTAGTTACAAGCTCTTGCAGTAGAAGAGTTATTAAGTGTCTTTTTTAATTTACTGAAAATATGACTTTAGCCCTTGAAATTTAATTTTCTCTATATAAAATCCGACATAAGATTTTTACTCGAATATAACTCATTGACTAGACTCCACATAAGCAAATTCATTAATTATGTTTGACTTTACACATTTTAAATTTTTTAGATGCCTAAAATACCCATATTTGAATGTTTGATGTACACAATTAATTCCATACAGGTTGTAACGGAGAATTAATGACTTTACAAAAAGGAAAAAAGAAAAAAAAGATTAATGTTATAAATTCATCGTAAAAATTCATGCCTAATATATGTAAAATTCATGCAAAATAATTTACCTACACAATAAAGAAATGTTATTTGGTTCAAAATTAATTTACCTGTATTTTACATAAAAATATAGGTCAATTATTTGCATATAAAATAATAATAAATGAAAAATAATTTACCTACAAAGATAAATTTATATATAGGTAAATTAATTAGTACAAAAATAGAGACATGTTATTTGATTAATAAATAAATTTAACTATATTTTAGATAAAAAGTATAGGTAAATTATTTGCATACCATAAATTTATAATTGTGAAGTCAACTCTTGAAATAATAGAGTTTTTCACTCCCACAAATAGTGCACCTACTATTTGAATTTTAAAATGTTAAATTGCTTCATTAACAGAATTAGGGTATTGTGGCATAAGTTGTAAATAATTTGTAATAATAGGTTTCTTATTTTTCCACATGTCAACAAGTTTGAATTTTGGGTTTTATTTGAATGTTTAAAGATAGATGGATTTAAATTTGAAAAACAAGAGTTACAACCCCTTTAATTTATTTATGTGCTACTCAAAAAATCTATGAGTTAAATCGCTTTGTGCGTAAGTACTCCAAAACAAGCACTTAAAAAAGCTATATATCTGCCAGAAAACAAATTCAGAACCTGATAATGCAGTTCGTATTTAATTTTCATTGTATTTTAAAACAGGTGCAGAGTCCATAGGAGTTTGTTATGGCCGCGTTGCCGACAATCTACTTCCTGCACCCGAAGTTATAAACCTCTACCGCTCAAATGGCATTGCGAGAATGTGAATTTTTGATCCAAATCCTGCAACACTCCAAGCCCTTAGAGGATCCAACATAGAACTCATCGTGGGCGTCGCAAACCAAGACATTCAATCCCTTGGCAATGATGTTGAAGCTGCAACAGCTTGGGTTCAAAACAATGTCTTAAACTACTCACCCGATGTCAAATTTCGGTACATCGCAGTGGGAAATGGGATAAGGCCTCAAAATGCAGAAGCCGAATATGTTCTACCAGCCATGCAAAACATTAATACTGTAATTACGTCTGCTAATCTACAAGGCCAAATCAAAGTTTCAACAGCAATAGACATGTCACTGTTGGGCAGTTCTTACCCTCCCTCGACAGGCTCATTTAGTTATGCTGCAAGTTCATACGTAAACCCGATAATTCGCTTCCTTGCAAGTAACGGCTCACCACTTCTTGCCAATGTCTATCCTTACTTCAGCTACACTTATAATACAAAAGGCATCGGCCTCAACTATGCCCTATTTACTGCCAGTGGCCAAGAAATCCTGGCTTCGCCACTGGCAGTGGTTGCCATGTTTGACGAAAACCAAAAGGGTCCTGCAGAAACTGAACGGCATTTTGGTCTCTTCTCTCCTGACAAGCAACCCAAGTACGGAATTAGATTTAAAGATCAGAAGGGCAAAGATGTAACCAGTTAGTCAACTGTTATTAAGAGCAGTAGTATAGTGTACTGGTCAATGTTCTTTTATTTCTTTCTAAGTTTCTACATGTTTAAATTACATTTGCCAATTTTGATTCAATGTTTTTAAGAGTCTTATGTTTCTAACAGGCACAATCTGATATGGAATTATAAGTTGTTTTCTTCTACTTTAAATCAAAGATTAGAATTTCTTGCATTCTTCAAGCTTTAAAATTCGACGTAGTTCCAAGCGTTAAAGTACTCTGGCTTATCTTATCAGTGGAACCGATTAGTCCAATTAAGTTGGCGATTATTCTTCAGCGAAGTGTTGATTATCATCGAGAAAATTTCCTATATATAACCACAAATAAATTATAAGGGCGCAACCAAAGTACATTTTTATATATAACTGTATATATGGTTTAGCAACAATTAGTACATCATACAGAAATGAAGTACTAATTAACTTAATTGCACAATTAACCTTGGCAATTAACAGGCTAATTTGAAATTGATCATTGTTCAGTTGTTAGAGGCCCTCAATCTTTCAGCCAACAAGGCATTGTGTTCCGCTCTTAAGCTCTTATATATCGCAATCAGGCTCTTCAAAGTTTCCATTCTCTCCTGTACATTTGGAACTGACTTCTTCTCCTCCAAACAAAGCTTGGTCGATTTGATTTGTTTCTTCAGCTCTTCAATCCGTAATTCCTTCTTCTCAAGCGCTATCTGTAGCCTTCGTAATTCTGTTGGATCTGTTATAAGTTCAAAAATTAATGAACCAATTGTAACCAAGTATGTGTGACAAAAGGCTACCCTATTTTATATGACTAGCAAAATAATGTACGCAGAGGTATGTAAAGTTCTTCTAAATTTCTAATGGTATGTAGTTTTTTACATTTATGTTTATCATAGTATTACAAATTTATAATTATGAAGTTCTTTTAACTGAAAATTTGTTATAGTAGAACACATTTAAGAAATAGATAGCTGTAGGTACCATAGGTGGAAACGAAGATATTGGGGGTGTTGTTTGAGCTGCTGCTACTTCCCTCCATTACAATTCACAAAATGTTCTAACCACATCAGAAGAAATAAAACATTAATATATTAGTTTCCTCGCCTTATCATTAGAACTTAATTACTGTATAAACCATGTTTACCAACCCAAAAAGAAAATTATTTAAAACGACTAATAAAATAAAGCATATATAAAAGATTGTTGTTGTATGAAATATTTTGTGGTAATTAGAAGTCTGAAAGAAAGTAAGCCCAAATTAACCTTAAGAATCTGCAAGCTAACAATTATATGCTATTTGTATAAAATCTATAAGAAATCATTTTTCCTGATTCTTTTTGCAAAGCTACAGGTTTCTGGCAAATAAGCTAGCTGGGGCATGTGTCATTGCCAAGCTTGAGATGGCAATTGAACATGGTAAATTCTTACATGTGACCGAGGATATATCAACTTGTATGTACGCTTCGTTCCCAAAATAACAACACAGTAATTCAGTAAAATGGGAGATAAAAGAAAGGCAAGGGAGCTTAATAATCTCATTTGTAAAAGGAAACTATGAATTCAATACTTGTTGGATATTTTGTGAGTTATGGCTTTAGGAAGAACAACATGAGTTGGCTAAGAAAGACTTGAGAAAGGTTTCAAAAAGAGAGGAAGAAAGAATGCTTTAAGTTGGGTAAAAACGCTTTCTTTCAGACTTTATTTGACTCTACATCTATGTTCAATGAAAAAATACAAATAATTCTTCTTAATACAATGAAGCCCAGATTTAATCCGTTAACTGTTCAACAATATTATGCACTATCAAAGTTGAACTAAACACAAGAAGAGATAAACAAGAGTACTGCAAAGTTTCTAGAAACTAAACTCTAAAAACCAGTTTATAGACTTTTGTATATTTGGCCAATGATGGAGAAACGTTTATCAATATCGATCCTTACCTTTTTCCTATGTCCTGCAAGCACTGCACCCTCTCACTATTTTTCTGTGCTGGCCCCTGCACTGTGAAGAGACAAGAGAGTAATGTGACCCAATTTTTATATACAAGAAAAAAGTCATGAGGTTGTTGTGGTGGCACTATGACACATGACCAACGTGAGCTAGCATTTGCAAAGCCAAAAACCCATGCATGATTTTTGGAGCATCTTCCTCTGGTGACACCAAATCGGGGCCGTACTATTTATACTAAAAATATCTACTGGGTCAGAACTTAATTTTGGTAATGGGTTGGGCCTCAAACAGGAAGAGCCCAACTCAGACTAGTGAACAAAAGAAGAAGGCATGTATCTCTCTCTCCACTAACAGCATTAAATGCAAAGCACTCGACATTTTGGAGGGAAGGAGGATATGAATAAAGAACTCTCTCGGTGGCAGTAGGCTGATCAGGGATATTATTTGTGTCTTCCTGATTAAACTTTACCTCACAGAGTCTTCAAAGACGGTCGCAGAGGGATTTGACAGCTATGGTATAGACTCTCACCGGTCTATATAAACGAAGGAAGGATTCAAAGAAGAGGACACTCATCGTCGTGATTCCTTATAATTTACGCCTTGAAATGCATGAAAAATTTACGATGATGAGTGCATTATCCGCAAGATCCGGAAAGTCCGTAAGCGTGCATTGCGCCCGGATTGGTTGATGAGTTAAAGAATTTATGGGAAAAGCGGTGTGCGTACATTTGATAAGTCCGCCGGAAAAGATATTCCGCGTTAAGCGGCAGCCGGTGATGTGGGCGATACATGATTTTCACCTTATGCAATGATTTCCGGTTAGATGCGGTTATGGCATGCCCGGTTGCAGAAGCGTCACCTGGATTGGCACGCCCGAGAAAAGTTTGTTATATGGGTCGCCGTAAATGGTTGTCGTGGGATCACGGTGGCGTATGAGCCGATACATCTTTCGACGGCAAAAGCAGGGCCAGCCTCGGACCCGAGGAGAATCTTCGGGAGATGATGATACAGCTAAGTTGAACGAGTTTAGAATTCGGTCCATACAGGCAAAAGTATTCTTGGAGCCAGGAACCATCTTCGCATCATAGCTGGACGCATAAGAAGTATTATTTTGTTTGAACTCCCATGCGGTCCAAGTTAAAGTGAGACACAATTTGGAGCGTGATGCATATTGAGAAAAATGTCTGTGATACATTGGTGGGGACAATTCTAGACATTGAGGGTAAATCAAAGGACCGCGATAAAGCTCGTCTGGATTTGGAGCAGATGGGCATAGGGCGCCCCTTGTGGATGAAGAAGTTGGCGATTAATACTTTCGAAAGCCTGCATCCGTTTTTCAGCAGCGAAACTTTGAGGGAAGAAACAATTTCAAGTTTCTTTCTTCCGTACAATTTCCGAGATAGGTATGCTTCAAATATCTGTGATGCGTGAGCGTAGAACAAATCGATTTCGGGATTAAGAGCCATATTGTCATGTGCTAATCCGGCGCCTTCTCGATTGGTATTCGAAGTCATTTGCCTTGATGTGGTTAACCCGATGGTAAGTTGTCAGTTTTCGCCCAATTATTGCAAGGTCGTTGCGTGTGTGAGATGTAAAAGTGCGGAGATGAAATTGTACACATCGCTGCAAGTTGAGCAGATTTTCCGCCCGGCTTTTTACTAGTATGATTCACATGATGATACATTGGCGGATGAGGCGTTGCTTGGTGGACCGATCAACTATCGGTGGATATCAATAGAAAGGTACTTGTCGACCCATGGCCTTTGTATGATTCTTCATCATTTTATACTTGTTTATTAATTTCAAAAGCGGTTTTTCGATTTTGCCAGGCTTCTTGGGGAGTTTAAAAAATTTGTGCCACTTGAGGGCCAAGCCGGAAGGATCGATTGTAGAGCATGGATCGCATATGAGTCTCTCACTGCTTGCAATGTATCTAGCCCGTGTTGAGGCGACTTTCAATCGGCCCCAGCACTTAACGCGACGGTGGTGTTAGGAAAGAAAAACTTCGGTGTTTGCACAAGCGCACGTCGGTTGGCTCGTCCTGCAAGAGGCGAATCATTTTTAAAGAAAAGGACATGAAGTGACGCATTGGTTCGTACTCAACAATTGTGGCGAGATTGGCCCGGCAAGATGAGCATGAACATTTGATAAGCGAGTTCATATCCTTCAAATTTACATGCCGAGAAACACCGTGCATTGTTCCTCGTTAGTTCTTGTGTTTATGCTAAGTTTGTACTTTTGGTTTCTTCACATTTTAGGTTTTAGGTATTGTCTTCATATGATCTTGAACTAACAAGATTAGAATTTTTGTACTCTTTAGTTCGTGTTGAAAGCGGAAAAGGAAGGAATTATTTGTCATACACCGAAGAATTATATAACTTAGCGATGCCGGACGTTTGGCGGCGGAGTACTCGGTGTCATGTGAAGCGGCGTTAGGGTTTGTGGATGGTGAGCGTGATGACAAGTTGTTAACTCAAAATAGTGGGGTCTTCGTCCGGCGGTGGCGGCAGTGCGATATTGGGATTTTATAGCAAACTAACAAGTGTTGTACAAGTGCTTTACAAAGACCGATGCCAAGTGATTTTGTTTAAGTGTCATTGTTGGTTTGATACAAATCCAAGCCACGAAACGAGAGTGTTAAGCGAGGCGAAGGGTTAGTATCGTGAACACTAACACACGTTAGTGCGATGAACCCTTACATTTTAGCAACTATGGCGAAACAAGTCTTCTATCTTGATGACGGCGAGATGGTTGGAAGATTGTGCAAAAATTCATCACGAAACATATATGATATTCGACGGAGATAATGAAGGCAGCGGACACGACCAACAACTTTCATCGGAGATAGATTGTGTTTTGGCAACAGGTGGATAGAAATGTAATCAAGAAACTGCTTGAGGTAAGTGGAATGCACGAAATCGAAATACCGATTGATTCCATTACAATTGACCTCGGTGATCGAGGTATTACAATCCTACGACCGCGCGGATAGAGGCATTGATGGTGAGGAATCATATACCTGGCGGTGGTCCCGAACTGCAAAGCGAAAATGATGAAAGTGGCGGCGATGATATTGTATTGTATTTACGGTCCAGACTAGCAAAGGTCGGATGTCTTTGTGAAATTATAATTTGTAATTTGTAACCCGGATGTCTTTGAAACATACGATGAACTTGTAATTTGCTTAACGTTGTCAAATTATTAAGAATAGACAATGAAACGCAAATTATACGTTGTCAAAATTATTAAGAATAGACATTTAAGGGAAACATAAATTATACCTTCATTTACCAAGGAAAAAAATATTGCAAATGCATCTTAGGCGACGAATAATAGTTGCATTGGCCCAAAATATCTTTAGTGACGAGAAGGCTTGTTAGAAATGGCTAAAAATATCTTTGAGCGCGTATAGCCGTTCGTGGCCCAAAGTATCTTTAATGACGAATAACACCCGTTAAGTGACTAAAAGTTTCTTTAGGCGACCAACAACATTAAGTCGCCCCAACTACTTTGGCCGCGACGATTTATTCGTCGCCAAGATACTTTGCAGGCCACGGTGTAGCAAATAAGCCCAAAAAAGATACTTTAGACCCCGCGAATTGGCAACCATTAAGCCCCAAATGCAAAAATATTTACATCATTTCTATAATAATCAAAACATTTTATGAAGAATATATCTTGGCGGCGAACTTATATTAAGTCGCCCAAATTATCTTAAAGTACGACAAATAAGACTTAGGTAAGCCCAATTATTAAAGTAAGCCCAAAGTTAAGTATTAAGTAAGCCCAAAGTAAAGTATTAGAGTCGCCCAAAGGTATACCTTCATTTTTAAGCTTTGTCTATTTTTAAGGTTTTGGGCGACGAATGGTGTTAATAGCCTTAACCTATTTTTTAATTTACCTTTAAAAATCTCTTAATAAAGTAAATGATAAGGGGAAAATTTTGTAAAAAAATATACAAGCGCTACCAAATGCTAGGAAGGCCTACAACTTTCGTTTGCGTGTCATCTCCAAATCGAACACCAAGCGATGAATCCTATGTGCCAAATTTGTAGTCGATTAACGTTTTGCGTTTGCAGCTCAGTTGATATATGTGCATTGTTTTCATGCGGTTCTTTTTATGAAAACTTGATCTTTTACTAGTCTAATAAGATGAGCGGTTGAGATTTTTATATTATGTCCCCATCTTTATATTGTAGTCAAATTTGTATAAGGCGTTATATAATTTGTGATATATAACATCATCACACTTTTCGATCAAATGTTAATACGAGGGCCATTCTATGAGCGATCGAATAGTTCATCTTTACATTCGGTAGAAGATCATGTTTCAAAAAGAATGGGATAGAAAAAAACTCTATGGACATAAAAACGGAGTGTAAGCGTGGCGTTGATGTTGGCTACAAAGAATATAGCCTTCATGGTTTCTATTGGTCATCTTTTGGAGATGACACCTTAACCGAGTTGTACACATTTTGAATTACGGCGTTTTGTATTTTTACAGATTTTTCCCATTTACGAATTACTTATTATGATTTTCCCACTTCGATCTTTAGGCGACCAAAAACATATTAGAAGTAACTCAATTGGTTTTAAATGACGAATTATTAAATCATCTAAACACCGAAATTGGCTCACCGCCAAATTTTTGGCTGATTTTTGAAAATTTTAAAGGTTTTGGGCGGCAATTTTTGTTATTGGGGGCGACGGGTTAAATGGCAAAAGTTACTTGATTTGAAAATTTTTAATGAACTTTTAGGCGACGAATTTTTTGGGTTAGGGCGAAGAAACGAACCCATTTAAATGCAGCCAAAGTCGAGTTTAATTGCACCGTGCTCTTTCTTTTTCTTTCTTCTGCCAATTCGCCCGACACTTATGCAAATTCACGAGGCAGGATCTTGCGTGAGTTTTCCCACGAGCCCGAGGCAGCAAACGTCCAGAGCCCCGAGGCCCGGATTCCATCTCTCTCTCTCTCTCGTTTCCCTTACCTCTATCGAGGTAGGTTTCAAAGTTTGAGATTTTGTTCTTGATTTTGTGCAATTTTTGTTAAAATTGGAGATAAGTGAAATTGAAATTGTTGATTTTGTATACATGAAATTGAAGATGGTGACTGTTTTTCTTGTGTTTGGATTCATTTGCTCAATCAATTTGTTCTATGAATTGGGTTTTGTTGGTTTGTTCTAATTTAAATGTTGTTAAGAATTGGTAAAATTGAAGAGTGAAGCAGAAACCCATATGTTGTTAAAGTGGGTTTTTTACATGTATACAAGTTGATTGTTACAACGAGAAAGAAATGTGTGCTCCAATGTTGGGGTGGTTTTAATACCTGACTTTCTTAACTCTCATTGGATATACGCAATTTTTCAAACATAAACATATGGTGAATTTGGTAATGCGGTGATAATGCGGAGTCGAGTTTGAAGCTTTTTGTTTGTTTGTTTGTTGTTGGTGCTTGCCGGGTATTAATCTTGTGACTAGAATGAGAGTTTGCTTGTGATTAGAATGTGTTTTTGATATTGTTCGACGCTTCAGGGTGTCGGCGCTTCGTGAGTTGTCAATAGCTTTGTCAAGACTCATGTTGGAGTGTCAAGTTCATTTAGTTATTTATACGCAATGTTTTAGTATTAATTAGAAACATTTCATGAGTTTAGGCGCGAGAATAATGCGTATTAAGTGGATATGGTATACAATTCGGTGAAATCAACATTGAAATCTCGTGTCTAATTATATGTATTCGCGTATGATTATGTTTTAGTTGAGTCGAGAAGGTACTACACGAAATACATGTAAGTGGATTCTTCATTCCTTACAAATATAAAAAACTGCGTGTGGAAAGCTTTTATGGGTTGACATGGGACACATCTACGAGGTTGCCTGACTTTGTTTGATTCATGTGCTTGGAAGTGGTTTTGTTTGGCATGAATGAAGCTATTGTGGATTTCCGAGGAAAATGACCTTTGTATCTTTGTTTCTTGTGAGGACCTTATTATAGTTTTCTCAAATCTTTGGACATGATTTTTGTAATATAAAAAATGCGGAATGCTCTTGTCATTACTTAAATGTTTAGGGACAAAGTGTGAATTTAGAAACTTATGCAGGCATAAACATGCCCCTAATTGCGCATAAAGTTACTAATTATAATTTGAGAAATATTTGAGGACCCTCACAAGTACAAGATGAGGCTGGCGGATAAGTACGAGCGAAGTGGTGAATGACATGATGGGTGGGTTTACTTAATAATAGAAATATGCATGGTAAGATACTAAGATAGTTCCATTGCGTTGTAACATTGTATACTTTGAGAGAGTGTCATCTCTTTATTTTAAATTATGTAAATATGCTAATATGCATGGAATAACCTAACATGTTTGAGGGTAATAATGATTTGGTTTCTTCGGGTAATGGTAATTCTTTCCTAATTCAAAGCAAATTGATGAGAAACAATTAGTCCTTTATTTGGTTTGTCATGGATGTGTTTACGATCATTGCCTTTTGTGAACATCTTTATAGTTTACGGTTGTGTTTTTATTTGCTCGAGGCTTGTTAGATTTGGATATTCAACAAATTATCGATTTTGGGTAGCATAAAATTAAACAATGGATTTGTCTTAAGAGTATTTCCATTTTTTGGGTTTCGAAGCGATTATTGGCCATTGGCGAAGCTTAGAGAACATCTGAAGGTAACACTTGGGTTTTTAAAATGAAAATTACGATTTGTGCGTGAGTTTGCTTTTTGTTTTTCTTCTTAGAAGTTGGAAGGCGATATTTATCTCCAATTCCTGTTTGGGGATTTTGTTGTGTGATTCTTCTTGGTTGGTCTTTTAGCGTATTTATTTTGTTTTATTGGTTGGGTGTCAACTTGTGATTTTTATTTAGGGGTTAAAGAAAGCTCTTGGTTTACTTCGGTCCAAGCTTCGATGTGAATGGCAGGTGGCTTTAAGACCATATGTCCAATGGTAGGCCAAAGCCAAAAATATAAACTTTAGACCCTAAAATTATCCTTCAGTAGGTGGCTAATATGGATTGCGTTTCTTGCTTCTCATGTTCGTTATCTTTATTCTAGAATATCGCGGTAATTAACTTCTTGTTGTAGTTGAAAGAAGAAAGGAGAATAATATAGATACCATTGATGATGTGGTGCAAATGCACTTAGCTCACTCGATCTTTATCCGAAATTTGCCTATATACCAGCATTTGTTTTATTTTCACATTCTTGAGTCATTGGTGTTAGATTTGTTTATCTAAGCAAGTTGTAAGCCTTATCGAGTTTGATTTCTTTGTTTACAAAAATATCTTTGGCCAAGCAAATAAAACACAAATGAATTAAGTTGTGGCGAATTGAATTTTAAACCTAGCTGGTTTGTAGGAAAGAAAAGGGGCTACTCTATGATCCAAAAGTGGTATAGGATGAAATGGCTATATATAGATTCAAAAATGGTTAGGAGTGGGAAAGTGTGAACTTAGTATAATTGATATATGTATTGTGAATTTTGTTAGTGCTTGTGAATATGATTGTACGAATTCAATGTTGATGCGTTAATTGATAGAAATTTAAAAATTATTTTATACGGATGTCGGGTTTGATTTCTACACGCCGCCGCTCTTAGTCCTAGTGCGGCTCCTTCACGATCGGCCGCTCGGGATGTCTCGCGGCGCTGCCTCGTCCCGCCCGGCTTTCGGTGGCGTTTCTGTAGTGAATTACACTTGTCGGGCTCACGGTGACAACGTCCCGAGACCTTGAGGCACCGAGACTTCCACAATCGACGGCGAGGCTGCAGCGGGCAGGTAATATACCCTTACACTCTAATCTTTTTCATTTTTGTTAAACATTTATCTGATCTAGATCAATTTTTCAATGGATGTTGAGCATTTTGATACGATTGTCAATTTTTGTTGCAATATGTTTAAGGATATGTTGGAATATGTTAGAATTTAAGAATATTTTGGAATATGCTAGAATTGTTGGATATGTTGGAATTGTTGGATATGTTGGAATTGTGTGGATGTGGATATGTTGGAATTGTGTTGGATATGTTGGAATTGTGTTTGATATGTTGGAATTGTTGGATATGTTGAATATGCTAGAATTGTCGAATATGCTAGAATTGTCAAATATGTTGGAATATGTTGGAGTATGTTGGAATATGTTGGATATGTTGGATATGTTGGATATGTTGGATATGTTGGAATTGTGTGGATGTGGATATGTTAGATTTATTGTTTTGCGAGGTTATGGGAAATGTTAGACTTTTAGAAGGGAGGTGCATCGGTGCAGCAGGTTTTAGATGCCGTTTAACCTTGACTTTCTTATTTGTTTTGTCGGGGAAGAAAAATACAGGGCCCATACTTGAGACAATTGAAGTCTCACGGGGATCACCGCGGGCGATAGCGAAAGATCACGCCGTCACCTTTTAGAAAGAAATGGTTCGGACACATCCCGACCCGTACGGCATCTGGATTCGGAGATAGAGGCGTGTGCGTGCCCGTTGCCCTATGCAATGCAAATCATGGCAATTTGTCCCAGCGGATGGCTGGCGCGATGGCGCAGTACATCGGTGGAGTGTATTCCATACTTTTGTACTACTTTGTTTAATTAAGTCGATATTTTTGTATATTTTAATAATATTGTTCTATATTTACTTGGTCAACTTTAGCTACGAGGGAACCTTGATGCCAAGCAGGTATGTAGTACATAGACGAGGCCTCTTCAAGAGCGGTACAAGAGTGGAAAGTAGGCCTCCTGAGGATTTTCAAGTTGTATTCGGACCCACAGGTTGCTTTAGCCGAGGATGCCTACGGAGTTGACGGAGGCGGCTTTGAAGATTGGGAGTGGTTATGTAACCACTTTCAAGACCGCTTTTTTAGTAGGATTTACACATATTTTTATTATTTAACTCAACAATTAATATATGCACTAACAAATATATATTATTTAACTCAACTTTTTTGGTTCATGAGATCGTTCTCGAGCCAATGGGATAAATAGGTCGAAAAAGGTACTTCATCGCCCTGCAGTTCGTGCCGCTTTGCACATGGTAATTTGAACTGCAAGCGAGGTAAGAAACTTTACATGTTTTTATTTTTAATATATAAATTAATATTTCTGAATTTTAAATTTTAACCTTTTTTTTTATTTTTTAGCAAGGTGCAGTTTCCGAGGAGATTGACATGTTCGAGGAAGTTTATATGGCCATTGATGAGACGGCTGTGACTACATGTAAGTTTCTTTAATTACTTGTTAATTTTCTTTTATATTATTATAAACAATAATATATAATTTCTTGTCTGAGGCCACTATGGTGGAAGAGCAATGCTCATCTCGAGAAGAAGTAGCATCGCGGCTTTCCCAGAGCATCCCCCATGGAGGATGTCGCTCCCGGCGAGGATGCGGTGTACATTATCTTGCGGAGGAGCGTAGACCCGGACCCTTGGTCCTAGGCGGGTAGGGTTTACCGGGGGATGGGGAAGCGTGACTTCGAGAGAAAGGAGAAGGGTGCCTCGTCTTCTAACAACAGTGAGAAGAGGTCACCACATTGAAGGCAAAAGTCTCGGACACGGAAGCGGCTAGAGGCTCGGGGCAACAATATTAGAGGCTCGGGCAACCAGTAGAGGCTCAGTCAACCCAATTCGCGTCTCGGATGAGCCAAGTCTTAACGCCCACTCAATTGTCCGGCATTCCACTTAATACGCCATCATCGATTCGCGGCCACCGGTAGCTAGTTATTTTAGTTTTAAGATTTTAATTTGTTTTATTATTAAATATTGTGTGCATTACATTTCTTTATATAATCAACTTTGTTTTTACATTGTTGTTCATTATATTGTATTGTCTTTAAATACAATTAATGAAACACAAATCAAAAAAATTAAAAAAATATTAATCAATAAAATTAATAAATAAATAAATAAAAAGCATAAAATAAAATAAAATAAATAAATATTTTGGAGCTACGAATAGCCGTAAATTAGCCCAAAGCTGCTGAGCCCGCAGTCTCCGTCATGGCCCAAAGCTACTTTGGGCCACCCAGTCCCCATCGTCGCCCAAGATACTTTGGGCTACGGTGTAGTCATTAAGCCCAAAGCTACTTTGGGCCCACGAATCACCGTCGTCGCCCAAAGCAGACCACGAATCACCGTCGTCGCCCATCACTTTGGCGCTGACATCCTCCTTAAATGCGCCCTTATGTTTGGTCGGCGGACTTTGGCGGCGAATGATGGGCGGCAATTATTGATAAGCCCAAGCGTTTGAAAGCGGCGAAATATGACTTTGAAGCTGACGAAATTGTTTTGTCGTGAGTGCTCTCCCCAATACTAGTCTACATGTTTAAATTACATTTGCCAATTTTGATTCAATGTTTTAAGAGTCTTATGTTTCTAACAGGCACAATCTGATATGGAATTATAAGTTGTTTTCTTCTACTTTAAATCAAAGATTAGAATTTCTTGCATTCTTCAAGCTTTAAAATTGAAAGCGTAGTTCAAGCGTTAAAGTACTCACGGCTTATCTTATCGAGTGGAACCGATTAGTCCAATTAAGTTGGGCGATTATTCTTGACGAAGTGTTGATTATCATCGAGAAGAATTTCCTATATATAACCACAAATAAATTATAAGAAATGCAACCAAAGTACATTTTTATATATAACTGTATATATGGTTTAGCAACAATTAGTACATCATACAGAAATGAAGTACTAATTAACTTAATTGCACAATTAACCTTGGCAATTAACAGGCTAATTTGAAATTGATCATTGTTCAGTTGTTAGAGGCCCTCAATCTTTCAGCCAACAAGGCATTGTGTTCCGCTCTTAAGCTCTTATATATCGCAATCAGGCTCTTCAAAGTTTCCATTCTCTCTGTACATTTTGGAACTGACTTCTTCTCCTCAAACAAAGCTTGGTCGATTTGATTTGTTTCTTCAGCTCTTCAATCCGTAGTCCTTCTTCTCAAGCGCTATCTGTAGCCTTCGTAATTCTGTTGGATCTGTTATAAGTTCAAAATTAATGAACCAATTGTAACCAAGTATGTGTGACAAAGGCTACCTATTTTATATGACTAGAAAATAATGTACGCAGAGGTATGTAAAGTTCTTCTAAATTTCTAATGGTATGTAGTTTTTTACATTTATGTTTTATCATAGTATTACAAATTTATAATTATGAGGATTCTTTTAACTGAAAATTTGTTATAGTAGAACACATTTAAGAAATAGATAGCTGTGGGTACCATAGGTGGAAACGAAGATATTGGGGTGTTGTTTGAGCTGCTGCTACTTCCTCCATTACAATTCACAAAATGTTCTAACCATCAGAAGAAATAAAACATTAATATATTAGTTTCCTCGCCTTATCATTAGAACTTAGTACTGTATAAACCATGTTTACCAGCCCAAAAAAGAAAATTATTTAAAACGACTAATAAAATAAAGCATATATAAAAGATTGTTGTTGTATGAAATATTTTGTGGTAATTAGAAGTCTAAAAGAAAGTAAGCCCAAATTAACCTTAAGAATCTGCAAGCTAACAATTATATGCTATTTGTATAAAATCTATAAAAATCATTTTCCTGATTCTTTTTGCAAAGCTACAGGTTTCTGGAAAATAAGCTGGCTGGGGCATGTGTCATTGCCAGAAGCTTGAGATGGCAATTGAACATAGTAGAGATTCTTACAGCCTTGTGACCGAGTTATATCAACTTGTATGTACGCTTCGTTCCCAAAATAACAACACAGTAATTCAGTAAAATGGAGATAAAAGAAAGGCAAGGGAGCTTAATAATCTCATTTGTAAAGGAAACTATGAATTCAATACTTGTTGGATATTTTTGTGAGAGTTATGGCTTTAGGAAAGAACAACATGAGTTGGCTAAGAAGAAGACTTGAGAAAGGTTTCAAAAAGAGAGAAGAAAGAATGCTTTAAGTTGGGTAAAAACGCTTTCTTTCAGACTTTATTTGACTCTACATCTATGTTCAATGAAAAATACAAATAATTCTTCTTAATACAATGAAGCCCAGATTTAATCCGATTAAGCTGTTCCAACAATATTATGCACTATCAAAGTTGAACTAAACACAAAGAAAGAGATAAACAAGAGTACTGCAAGAAGTTTCTAGAAAACTAAACTCTAAAAACCAGTTCCATAGACTTTTTGTATATTTGGCCAATGATGGAGAAACGTTTTATCAATATCGATCCTTACCTTTTCCTATGTCCTGCAAGCACTGCACCCTCTCACTATTTTTCTGTGCTGGCCCCTGCACTGTGAAGAGACAAGAGAGTAATGTGACCCAATTTTATATACAAGAAAAAGTCATGAGGTTGTTGTGGTGGCACTATGACACACTTGACCAACGTGAGCTAGCATTTGCAAAGCCAAAAACCCATGCATGATTTTGGAGCATCTTCCTCTGGTGACACCAAATCGGGGCCGTACTATTTATGCTAAAAATATCTTGGGTGAACTTAATTTTGGTAATGGGTTGGGCCTCGGCTTGGGGAAGAGCCAACTCGGACTAGTGAACAAAAGAAGAAGGCATGTATCTCTCTCTCCACTAACGACATTAAATGCAAAGCACTTTTCGACATTTTGGAGGAAGGAGGATATGAATAAAGGAACTCTCGGTGGCGGTAGGGCGTCGGGGGATATTATTTTGTGTCTTCGATTAAACACCTCCGCGAAGGAGTCTTCAAGACGGTCGCGGAGGATTTGTGACTATGGTATAGACTCTCACCGGTCTATATAAGCGAAGGAAGGATTCAAAGAGAGGACACTCGAACAACCAAAAATCGAGAACATACAATGTTCTAAGGAAAGCCAACCTTTCAAACAACCTCTGAGGAAATCCCTCAACCCACTTTCAGATTTAGATTTTATCTCTATCTGTTGTCGTCTCATTCACACTACCTGTGTAGTTCGTGACTTTGAGAATCAAAGACTAGAATCCTATGATCATACTACCCAACTCCTCTGAGAAGTAGTGAATTAAGCTCTGCCATCAAATCAACCTCATTTAATAGTATCGATTACCAATCTTAGGCCAAAGTGTCTTTGATTATTTCCCTTTACAAGGAAGCAGCTTACAGACCATCCCAATGGATCAATATCCAATCCGATGGGTGTTTTATCAATCTAAAATGACCATTACATATAATATTGTTGTACTTTTATCTACATAAAGTCTTTCAATATCAGTTCTTACTTTCTGTATTTACTTTCAAGCACTTCAATTCCTGTCTTTACATTCTGTCTTTAATTACAGTCTTTACTTTTCTTATGTGTGCACAAGAGTGGCGCGCTTTGTTATAACCAGTTTATAACAAACCCCATCTTAGCAATCTCTAGTATAAACATCGAGAGATATTTATTAAAAGTCCTTAACAAGCAAGGCAATAAAAAGAACCTAACCGAGAACTTATCTAATAAAGTCACAATCCTGTGAAAGGAAGTTATATTACTTGTGGTGCGAGTATCTAACATAATTTAACTAAATTTAACAAATATATCATTCTATTGGCAGAAGCCAATAGTGGCACGCCTGACGCATACACTAACACCAAAGGCCTCATAAATATTCCTCCAAAGGAATAGAAGTGAAGCCAATCAGAAACCAAACCAGCAGAAAGGTGAAATCTAGCGGTTAGCCAACGCGTATGCTCCCTGCCTACATCCTGCAAAAAGGCCTCGAACACGTACCTTTTGGTACATAGATTTGTTGGTCCATGGATGCGAAACCCTTTCTCCTCCTTCCATACCCTATTGTTAGATATTAGATAGCTACCCTCTAGGAATTAGAATATCTATGGGCTTCTGCAGCGGATAAGCATGGGTTTCCAACTTTCCCCTTACCTTATTTTTACTGTGTTTCTAGTCTAGGGTTTTTTTTAAAATTTGGGGGAGGTGGTTTGATGATAATCAGCTCGCATTTGATATGGAGGATTATATTAATACACTAGATAAATGACTATTTTATGTGCAATCAAGGAAGAACATGGATGTGGTGATATAGCTAACTGATAAGATAATTTAGATTTCATGTGTAATCAAAGAAGAATGTAAATGAGAGATTCTAACTTGGAAGATTAGACTATTCTTAAGAGGTTGATGCCTAAAACTTATCATTGTTAATCCCCTTAAAAATGGTTAAACATCAACCTCTTATAAGTAGCTAGTCTATTTAATCCATAGCACGCCCCATATTGCAACATTTTAAAAATTGATTAGGGATAAAATCTAATTTGTATTGAATTTATCTCTACAAATAAGAATGACTTCATATAACTCCAATATTAGTTGGGAAAATTTGGAAATATAACCATTTTCAAAACCTCTTAGCTATTTGTTGCCCGCTTTTCTTATTTTTTATGCTAACCACAATTTAATGTAAACACTTAGTACTACGATTTAGTGGTATTTTTCTTCACTTGTAAGTGAAAGGTTTTAGGTTTGAATCTCGTAAATGGTGAGTTCGTAATCAATTTATTCCCCCCACCCTTTAGAGCACCTCCACCCATTAGAGGAGGGCAAGGGCAAGGGCAGAACAAGGGCAGCTTGTTACAACCCGTCCCAAAATTTATGTGAAATTACCAAAATACCCCTAGTGTCAATGTTGACTTTTGTTGACTTTTCGGGACGACTTGTAAAAATTTATTTCTTTACATATTCTTGATGTACTCATCGATACAAACGCGTGGACGCAAGCGGAACTCAATTTGGAGTTGAAACGAACTTTTTACGAAGCTTTAAAGTGTAGGGGCATTTTAGTAATTTCCACCCCATAAGTTGGGATTAGGGTTTTTGGCTGGCTTCTGTGCAGCCAACCCTTCCTCTCATTCCTGCACGTTCTCCCCCTCTATCTCTCTTTCTCTCCCAGTTTTCTCTCTAAGCCAAAAACCTCACCGAAACCCTAAACTTTGGACGAATCACAAAACCGTCAAACCGTTGCCCAAAATCCATACCATCTCGGTCGTCTCGTCATTCTGGACGAGGCTGTGATTTTAGAATCTCCAAACTCGAACCGGATCGTCCAAACCGACGCCGGAACAAAAACGACGAACTGCCATTCAAGTTTCTGTACAATCCCGACATAGGTAAGCCTCGAGACCATTACCATTGGTTTTATTGGATTGAGTAGGTTCAAATCGATATAAAGAACGTCGAATTTGGTGTAGTTTTGAAGGATAACGGAATTAGGGTTTCCCGAAGCTTCCCGGCCAATTTCAGGCCATCTCCGGCCATTTTTCCGGCCTCAAATTGGTATGAAAATATTCTACTCGTCAATACCTTCATTTTGATATATGGCACGTTAAATTTGGCCAAAGAACGAAGAAGTTACGAATTTTTGAAGTTTTGGAATTAATTAAAAAATTTTCCAGAAACTCCAGAGAACCAGACGGCGGCCCCGGCGGCGGCTCCGGGGACCGGCGAGGGGAAGGAGACAGAGGAATATTCCTGATGGCGTCAGAATATTCCGTCCAGAAGGTATATTCCATTAAAACTAACGGCGCTGACGTCAGCCGCACGTGGGATGACGTCAGCAGGCACGTGCAGGCGTGTCCCGCGCGTGGGAGACACGTGCCAGCGCGTGGCGACACGTGCCAGCGCGTGCCGGTGCGTGAGGCCACCTCCCGGTGCTTGGCGGCGCGTCCGACCGTTTCCCGGCCCGTGGCAGCGCGTGCGACGGCGCCGGCGGCGGTGGACGGCGGCTGTAGGGTTTTCGGGCTCCGGAAATCGTTTTTCGAGCCCGTTTTCGCTAAAATAGTATTATTTTTGGAATATTTTTCTATAGGGCCTATATTAATTTATATTAGGGAGGTTCTAATTTTTCCCCTAATATTAAATAGGTAATTCTTCGGCGCAACACTTCGAGGAGGGGCAACGCCGAGGGGGATTTCCCTCCCGATCATCTGTGAGTGGACTTTTGGTTTATTAAATGATTTCTATTCTTTGAAATGATTACGGTTTTGATATATTAAATGATTTTAAATGTTTTTGAGGCATGCTTATATATATATATATGGTTATATATATATTATGAAATGATTTTGAGATTTGAATATATATTATTAAATGGTTTTAGTCTATGATTTCGGGTATGCATAAATATTGGTAATTGATATATAACTCCGATGAGAATGCTATTTATGCAATGTTTAAATATTTGGGAAATTATGAAGTATATGATATTCTTCACTTCTACACTTGATATATGTATGTATGTTTTCAAACACACTTGGTATGCTTTCACTACGTTGTAGTACCGTCTCACGGCCGTAGGACAAGTCTCACATGTTTGGGTCACACGCACTGTACTCCAGAGGTATTGTCCGGTAAATACCTTAGTGCAAGCTTGTCTTACGTTTATGTTTGTATTTGGGGAAAAGGCCCCACTACGTAAGGACTCGATTGTGACGCGCAAGTGCTTACATGTGTGTGGTACTAGGAGTACAATTTAATTGAATAACGTAAAGTGCTTGTACGGGGATTGAGAGGCTGTTCCTCAACACGTACATGGGTGATTGCTTATATACCCTGTGTTGGTTTTCCTTTATTTATATTATTGGTATATATGATGAAAGGACTATTGGAAATATGATTTGTTATCTACAGATTTTATATTAATATACGTTTTCAGCTATACTTATAAGTACGTTTTGATACATACTTTGATAGTATGATTTTACAAATATATTGGATTTCAAACAGGGGTTATTATGTTGAAAAGAGAAAGGTGTTGCGAAAACTTTTATTTTTCGTCCACTCACACCTTTGTTTTTGCGCCCCCTTCAGGACCTAGTGTTAGAGCATCGGGCGAAGTCGAGGCATCTGTGTGGCAACTCTAATCATATATCCCGACCATGTAGGGATTCATCTTTTTCTTTTCAGTTTCTATAATAATATCCATCCCTGTTATGGATAGAGATTTTAGGAACTTATTCTATTGTTTTGTTTCCGCTGTTTCAAATTAGTACGCTCTGAATTATATGCATTTTGACATTGAATTCCGCAACTTTATGGTAATTTAATTTACTTAAACTAAGTGTTGTCATGCATTTAATGGCTTCGTCACTTACGAGTGTCGCCAGCACGCCCGAACTCAGTATCCACGTGGGTATCGAGGGTGGGGTGTGTCACAGCTGATTGCCCTTCAAAAACAGTATTTGCCTTTGTGCAACTCCACCCTTTAAGCAAGGGCAAGGGCAAGGAAAAATATTATTTTTTATTAATTCTTTTTATGCTTTGTTGGCCTTATCTGGGATTTGTCATTATCCTCTTAGATTTTCGATGAGATTTTCAACCACTCTCGTCACGACACGTGTCATTATCTATTAAAAATCTCATAGCAGATTTTTGATGAGATTTTCAACCAATCACGTTGTGCCACGTGGCTCAATTATCGCCACTTCGATATAAGGTATCCGCTTTTGTGATGGCTTATTTCCAAGATTTCAACTCTTTATGTAGATGTCGATACCTAATCGACATAGATTGCTCAGTCCAAGCCGTGCCTTGCATCTTCTCCACAAAAAGTGCATGAATCTTCTTCCACATTTTATCGACCCTCATCTCATTTCCGTTGATCGGGTCATGAGTAACACGCACCCAAGACTCCAATAATGCAATATCTTCTGCGATCGACCAAACTGCCTTCTCACTCAATTTTTTTTTTTTTAAATGGGCTTGGAAAGTGGAAAACAAATATAAGAGGTTGTAGGAAAAAATAAATATTGAGTTGTGGTGTGAGGAATGAAGAAGATGATTGGGGGTATTTATAGAAAAAAAAAATTATTTCCTTTTTTTTTTTTTAAATTTCCAATTTTAACGGTCGGATTAATCCTGACCATTTGTTTTTTTTTCATTTTAAAATCCAAAGCACCAGATTGTGCCATGTGGCACAACGGCACCAAATTCTTTTTTTTTTTCCTTTGGAAATCCAACGGCTGTGGAACTGCCACGTCACAGAGCCAACGGCTATTTCTGAAGCGGTTGACTGCGTGGGCCCCACATGTCAGCTCCACTCGTACAAACCACCGCATGTGTTGCACGCGCCTGATACCAAAAAAAAAAAAAAAGCAGAACGTGGATGACGTCATGCTGACATCAACCACGCCCGCTGGCGTGAGGTCCGGCGCCACTTGCTCGGGATTCTGGTTGGACTTTGGCTGGCCCACAAGTTGCCCTCTCCATTTTGGACCGGTGGAGAGGTGTTTTGGGCTTCAAAGGCAAGTTAAGAGCCCTTGCCCTTGCCTTTGGGCAATGGGTGGAGGTGCACTTAGTGGTAAATATATCATTGTATAAAAAAAAGAGTGTTGTTAGACCCACCCGATTGTCTTATTTCCCCACCCACATTATAATTTCACTCCCCACAAAAACTTAAAAAATTGAAATGCTATTTTCCCACCCACTATTATTCCTAAAATAACCTCTCTAAGTTCTTTTTTAATTTTTTAGAAGAATAAATATTAGAGTGCTGATAAGCCCAGCCAAGCCTCCACTCACCGCCAAGGTCCCCCTTCCTGATTTTTATTCCTATTAGAATTCTAGAATCCCGTCGCTTCCTATATCTCCAACCAATTGCAACTCTCTTTCCTTCTCCCTCTCCATACCCCCAACGCAACCCCTTCCATCCCCCTTCCAAATCCCACCTCTCCAACCTCAATTCCTTCTTCTGGTCTCCCATTTCATTTTTCAAATTTTTAAATAATTATTTCATTAGTAAAATGTTTTGAATAACTATTATATATGATTAAACTAGAGGGAATAGAAAATGAAGGAAATATTTATTTGAAGAAATTGAGATAGTTGCAGAGAGATGGTGAACAGAGAAGAGAATCCCTTTTTTTTTCTTTTTTTGCTTTGGTCCTTAGATGTCACTTTACAAGAGGGTAAAATTAGTATCAAAATTTTTTTTTAAAAAGTGGGTGTGGGAAGATAAGATAGTGGGGTGGGTATATCAGCACTAAAAAAAACCACAATTTATTGTAAATAGTCTTAAATGTCCTTAATCAAATAATTTAATCATTATATGACTCCCTATATATTGTTTCTGCCATCCAAAATGTCTTCCTCCCTATGTCTCTCCAACTAATCATTCTGAAATAGTTCTAGTTAGAATCTGGGCTAAATGTGTCAAAATTAGGAGTTACATTGAAAAAGAGAGCGATTGATCTCGTTCCTAAAAAAAAAAATCTAGGGAATGTTTTTTACTTGATTTAAGGGTGTGGCTTGTGTGTGGAAGCTAAGAACACATTAGCATGGGAGAGATGGATGTTCATGGTGGTTAAGGTTTAGGATAGTGGTGGTGGAAGATCTGAGTACTGTTTAGGATTTGAGATGGTATTTTGATATGGCGGTTTAGATTGTAAAGGATGATATTTTAGGGAAATCAGGGAGGAGGAAAAGGTTATTGTAGTTTCTAGGACTTAAACTAAGGTTGCGTGAACTATTATGTCATGTCCTTCAAGTTAAACGAAGCCTTCAAATTATAGGAGCTGGAAGTTTGAAAAAACCCTAGATTATGGTATCTTTGGTCCTCGTGCATTCTCTTCTTTGGCCAAGTCTTCTTCTTCCTTTCTCTTTGCTTCAACCTAGCTATTCCTTTTTTCGTGTAATATTTTGGGGAGGCAAAAGACCTTTAAGAATTGGAAGCAGCAATGCTCCCAAATGTTCTTTTCCAACAACTAGCTTTTCGCGAGACTTCCATTCTTGACTACGCGATCCTTTTCTTTCTTACTCATTTTCCTACACGAGTTGTTAAGGGCAAGATTCTTTTGAGCAAGAAGTCAAACTAGGAACAAAATTGACTCTGAGAGAGTGCATGAAAGATAACTTACAACCAGTTGATCGGCTTGAAACCAGAGAGCAAACTCCCAATAGGCTTTCCGGTACGTCAGCGGTAGTAGGGATGGTGGCGGCAGGGGCCTTAGTAGAACCATCAACATAGCGCAAAAAGAGTGCTCAAGAAGGAAGGGCTTCATCTGACTGAGCCATAAGAGGTAATTAGAATCAGTCAAATTCAGAAAGTGAGCGACGTCAGGGCCGGAGAGAGAAGGACCATCGATGGAAGAGGAAGCAGCAAGAGCAGTAGCTAAGAGAGAAGAAGGAGGGGAGGAACAGCAAGGGATTTTGGGAAGAAGGGGGCTAGGGTTTCACGGCTAGGGTTGCACGGCCAGGAAAGAAAAACCTTAACTCGTTGATACCATGTATAATTGTGTAGTTGTACCAAGTGGCTGGTTATTCTTGTTAATTTGTTCATACTTCTGCTATTCATACTGTTCATTCATAGTTATTCTGTAAATCCGTTGTCTTCCCCCAAACCAAAAAGTAAGTCCAGGTCCAAACAATAAATCCTAGAGAGATGCATGAGCGGATGCGGCTTGAGCGGAGAGAGTGAGAACTTCTAGGTTCTCAGGTAACTTTGAGTCAAACAGTACAAATAGGATTCGTATTTAGAGATTGGCCAAGAAAAGCCCAATGTTCTTGTCTAAGATGAATAAGTTGTTTAGAAGTAACTCTTGTACAAGTAGCAGTTCTATATCTAGTTTTAGTCACATCTCATATATAATTAATGAAGAACAAGTGGAATACCAGTCAAACGATAATATTGATTTAAATGAGTGGAATATCCCTAAAGTTCCAAGTGCAAAAATCTTTTATGCAATCACTAGTACAACCCATATAAAAACAATAGAGCAAATTTATGCCCTCAATAAAGAACATGAAACATGTCAGTTATTCAATCTTGAGTGAATCAAAAACCATAAGAAAGATGGTCATAATTTCCTACATATTGGATTAATACAAGTTGCAGTACTAAAACCCTTAATAATAAAAGGCCTAAATGCTTCGGTTTTATTATGTCTTTGAGATGTAAGGTTCACTAATTTTAGTGATAGCACTCTTGGAGTCATTGAATCAAGTTTGTTTAAAGGTCCAATACATTTTGACTGTTATCCAGACTTTACAGTGAGTCTTCATGATCCCCACATATTAAAAGCTTTAACATTAAATATTAAAACTTCAGGTTAAGAGGTTTTACCAGAAACCCAACTTTTAGCTTTAGTGTACAGAATCTATTACAAAGTCGCTGGAATAAATATGAATTTCCAAGATCTTAATAAAAATCCAAAAGATCAAACACTGTTAATCCAAAGTAGTCAAGGTAACGCCAATTTAAGAGTCCCTCATACCATTAAATGGTCTGAAGTAAATTTTTCCAAAGATTGGTTACTGACAACTGAAAGTCAACCTACCCCTAGCCAATTAATTAGACATAATCCCGCTAGCTAGACATTCATTCTCCAGATCTTCCTCCACAATGAAAATGGATCTAGAAATTGAAAAAGCATTAATTGATTTAAGACTTGGTTCTCAAGTGAGACACCCTTGTTATAAAAAAGAAGAAGTAAAAAACGACAAATCTAATTCGCCTACTCAATCTGAGCCTACCCCTTTAGAGTTCGAAGCAACTAGGGCTGGGTTTAAAAAACCGAAAAAAACCGAGCCGAATACCCAACCGAAGTCGAGAAAAAACTGAACCGAAAAAAAAATCAATCCAAATTAGAAAAACCGAACCGAACTGAAATTGGTTGGTTCGGTTTCGGTTTTAGGGGTTCGAAAACCGAACCAAACTGAAATATATATTTAATTATTTTATATAATATTTTAATTATAAAAATCATACAAATACTCAAAAAATGGAGGCATGAGGGTTTGAACCCCTTCCCTCCAAGTAAAGTGTCTTTGCTTCAAGCCAACTTGACAACATGCTTTATCTTGCTATGATTATATAAGTAAAATATTTAAAAACATTCTTTCTTTATAGGTATATAAAATTAACAATTGATCCCCATCTTTCATCAACCCTAAGGCTTAAGCCGCAACCCCCCCCCTTTCATCCTCCTTTTCATTCTCTCATTCTCTCTCCCTCGTCTCTTGTCTCTCTTGGCGCCCCATCTTTCATCCTCCTCTTCGTTCTCTCTCTCCCTTTCTTGATCTTTATGACTTTGTCATAGAGTTACACCTCTTAATTCAAAAGAAATAAGAATGAAAATCCTTATGATTACATTGAATGTGTATACGACACATACTCAAGGAAATGGTATAGTACCATTTGACTCGAAATAATGAAATCTACATAGCTAATTGGTAGCTTAAGGTGACTACAATCAAAGAGATTGGTTGACTTGGAAGAAACCATCTTTGATGTAGTCTTGGTTTCTATTAATTCGAAGATTGTTAGCTACAACTTAACGATGATTCAATGTTTGGACATAATATGGGTTTCCGAAACCATTATCAAGATTGTCTTGATAATATATGTCTAAAACTAGAAATCACAAGTCATGTAAGTTGTAGAGATTCATCCATCTTGAATCTTAGCAAGCTAATGGGAGCTATAAGCATTTTATGAGATAAAGATCAAATCGTTTGATTTCTCATAAACATGTAAATGAATCTTTTGTCTACAAGGTTTACAAAAGATTAGTGGGAGTTAATCATATTTCTAAATTTGAACATATATATATGATATATATTAATTTTGGAAATGAAAGAAATTCTTCTTCGTTAAAGTTATGACTTTAAACAAATAAATATGGGAGACATAGTCTATAAACATGGAATGGAAATCTATAATGATAGATTTCAGGATATAATTGGATTATATCAATCCCTAATGATAGACGAAAGATGCTAGGAAGTTTCTCATATGATGATAATCTTCAAAAGGAAGGACAACTCTAGTAAGACTAGGAGATTGCTCTTCTCAAAGGGAACATACCCTTTGACTCCCAAATAAATAATGCATAAATAGAATCCTTTATGCATACGCAGAAAGGTGATTTATGTATTTCATATTGTATGAAAAACGTTGATATGTGTTGTACCTAGGACGGTACAAAATGATATCAATGCAAGCCCAGGATAAGAACCATGGCAACTGTCAAGTGAATCCTTAAGTATTTAAGAAACACTAAAGGATGGATTCCTCTAGAATGAGGAAGAATTAGAGTAACGCAATGGAAGCGTAAATGTATTAGATTATGAATCTAATCCATCAACGGATATCTCTTTATTATGAATAAAGAGATATTTAGGTGGAAACATTAAAAGTAATGACTTTAGTGTGTTTCATCGTGCTTGTAAAATATATACCGCCATATAGAAGCTTACAACGTTGTTGTTTGGATGGGAAAGTTCATTTATGAACTCTCTATTCGGTTCCAACCAGAAAGTGTCTTTAGTGTGCTGACACTACGACACTAATGGGGCGATAGCTCAAGCTAAGGAATCGAGGTCTCATCAAGATCCGAACTCAAATGAGAGACTAAACCACATGATTGAGAATCATGTATAATGGTGAAGTCGTTAATCTCAAGG
The DNA here is from genome assembly GCA_018257905.1 of Gillenia trifoliata. Lineage (NCBI taxonomy): Eukaryota > Viridiplantae > Streptophyta > Magnoliopsida > Rosales > Rosaceae > Gillenia > Gillenia trifoliata. Next base: position 13,289,961 of record CM031081.1, on the reverse strand, counting down.
TTGCTTCTGTGGATAACATATAGATATCCACTACCTAGGCCTACTACTCAGCCATTTATGAAATGAATTCAGAAGAGGCATCATCACTGATGACCAAGCTGATTGGCTCTAGTGCAAGTGGGAGATTGTTGGAAATGTGCCCTAAAACCAATCATATGATGATACTTTACGGACATTTCAAATGTTAAACTAATTTAGTTTAATATAAAGGGCAATGATTATTGTTTAAAGTAGTCTCATATAAATGTTATATGCTTAAACAATAAGTCCAAGGAATATGTGCTTATGAGAATGTAATCTAAACAAGTTAGGTTCATGAGACCATTCTCGTTCATATACATATCTTAAACGTTCTTGATCATAGGATTGCCAATTGGGCATTGACAGTCCGTTAAGATCAGTACATGTTATATCTTCTCTCAGGGAGAGTGGCTAGTCTCGAGTCATTGGTGTAACTGACATCAAGATAAGCATGTAGGTGCTCAATAGGAATGAGTCCACTGAACACGATCAACGATGAGTTTTCATGATCATGTCACATGAGAACTCATAGTTGGGATAATGCAAATTAGTCCTTTGACCTGAGGCATCACAGTTGTCTTGTGGTGAGGTCCTTGATCTTTGATTATGTCAAAGTCACCCCATCCGAGGGTGTCCACGGCATAGTTGGGGTTAAGCTACTTAGCCATGGAGGCAAGTGAATGCGCAACAAGGGATCTCTAACCTTCAAACCGTTTGAGGGAGAATACTCTATGATATGATTAAGAATCTCTGGCCAGAGTATGAATAAGATTTAGGAAGTCGTTCCAAATCATATTCAAGGTAATCATATAAGTAAAGGAAGCACATTGGATAGTAGACATGAATAAACTATCAAACCAAACAATGTGGTCGAGAGTATTGTATTAGAGAAGGACCGTATTGCATTGCAATCCTAACTGAATAGGTTCTCCACCTCTTCTGATTAGCTTGGGTAGCCATGACATACTGCTAGGTGTCACTCATGGTTTGTGGATGCCCTATAGGTGTATAATCACTTAAGGGAGAATTGAAAGTATGTTTCAATTCAGAATTGATTTGAAAGAGTTCTAATCCTCCACTGCCTCGCTAAAAGGAACCTAATGGATTGTACACCGAGTAAGGTAGAGTTTGATGAAACAATGGAGATGAGTAAGAATAATTAAATGGTTTAATTATTTATGGCAAGGATTAATTAATATGTTAATTAATCAAACGAATAAGTTCGTTATAGACCTCAGGTTAGTTTTGGGCCTCAAGGCCCAATGGGCTTAAAACGTCAAGCCCATTGACTTAAGTTGTATGACAACTTAATGACTAATAATACATTAGGGCCCAAAAGCCCAATGAACCCAAGATGGCCGGCCATTTGGTGTATGTGTAGCAAACTTGCTTTAATTGCAAGTTTGCCACTACATTGTGAAAAGGTTATAAAGGAAACTTTGTAACATTTCATACTAAGAGGTTTTCTTTTGGGAGAATGGTTGAGCATGGAAATGCTCTCTTCTCTCAAAGAGGCCGGCTCCCTAGAGGGATTTAGCTAGCAATCTATTTCCTCTAGGACACTCATCTTCTCATCAAGGCTCTCCTTGGTGTGGAGACTTAGAGGTTCCCTACTTTGGGAACTTGGAGAATCCGATTCATCCATCATCATCCAAGCAAGGAATGAAGGCCCTCTCCATGGGTGATTAGCCTTTGCTTAGGCAAAGAGGAATCTACAAAGGTATAAGATTTCCTTACTCAAATTGTTCTTGAGTTTTGTAATGGTTCACCATATCTACTAGGCTTAGAATTTCGTGGGTAAAGTTTTGATTTGAATGCATACAAGCATGATCCGCCAATTAATTGTTAATTGCATGCTAATGATGTTGTTCAAATGAACTTGGTTTTCCGAAAATTTCCCTTCAGTTTATTCATATCAACTATCCAATGTGATTGTCTTATCTATATGAATCAAGTGAATGTGATTTGAAATGTACTTCCTAAATCACAATCGTATGCTCTGGCTAGGGACTCATGAATTATATCATAGAGAATTCTCTTTCTAAGGTTGAAGGTTAGAGATTCTTTGTTGTACACTCACATGCCTCCATGAATAAGTCTAGGACCTCGATAATGCACGGAACAAATCATGTGGTTATGAGGCATCGTCAAATGATCAAAGACATCTCCACAAGATAACTGTGGTGTCTCAAGTAAAATGACTACTTTACATTATTCCAACTAGTGAGTTCTCATATGACATAAGTATGAGAACTCATGTTTGATTGTGTTTAGTGAGCTCACTCTCTACTGATCATCTGCATACTTGCTTTGGTGTCTTTTAGACAAATGAATTGAGAGATACAATATGTACTAATCTTATCCAATTGTCATTGCTCAATTGACAATCCTATAATCATAAATATTTAGGATATGTGATTGAGAGAGAAAGGTCCCATGAATCTAACTTCTTTAAATTGTATATTCTCTCTATTACACACTCCTTGAACTTATTGTTTAGGTGTATAACATTTGATGAGACGACTATAAACAATAATTTTTGCCCTTAAATTAAACTAAATAAGTTCAATGTGTGAAATGTCCGTAAAATATCATCTTATGATTGGCTTTTAGGGCACACTTCCAACATAAAAGCGGATGAATGATGGTGAGAGATATGTTGAAGAATATATAAGGAAAAGCACACAAAATGAAAACTAAAAACCAAAAACTATTTTAAGTTGTTTTCACTTTGAGATTTTGTTTGCAGTCCTTCTTTTTTACTTCTTGTCATCCCTCTCCCTTAACTCTTCTTAAGCTCTCATTTACCCAATATACTTTTCTCATATCTAAACTCAAAAACTAAAAATGAAATAGTTATAAAATACTACTTTGATTTCTCTCAAATTCATGGTACTTTTTTGTTTTGAGGTTGTAGAATTTGATATCAAAGCTCCCCTTTTGACCATGTTTATCCATTCTCATTCTCGTGACTTAGGGTCCAAGTCTCATGTATTTCTCTAAGTCATTAGCATTACAGTCTAGTGGTATTTGTCTCCACTTGTAAACATGAAATCTCCAATTTTACTCTCATAGATGGCGAGTTTGATACCTAATCATCTGATCGCCATTGTTGTCATATTCAATAAGCCAAAACGACATATTCAATAGGGCGATACAAGTTGGGAAGAAAGGTGGATCCAGGACGTAAGTGTCCATGTGGAGACATTGACCTCCATGTCTTTAACCACCTTCAATGCACATATAAGAAGGAACTTTCAAGAACGTGAAAAGAAAAAGAGAGTATATTTGAACTTGAGATGATACAAGTATAGTAAGTAAAGAAAAAAAAATAACATTGCAGAATGACTTTCGTAACAATACCTTTTTTGTTAAAAAAAATCAGCAACTAAAGTATCGTATTATTGACAGAGAGAGGATCACTTTGATTCAAATGATATGTTGAATCATATCGCTCACGCTTCAAGTAATTTCGAGTAAATATCACATCAATTACGATTTATCTCATTAGGGTTGATTTTATCTTTGGTTGAAGATATCACGACTACATTATATAAAAATGCGACACAATTGCCACTTTAATTCACCATTCATTACATGCTACATTCAATTTGATATGTTTACCACTTTAATAAACAACTTTTACAACACTTTGCTATTATTTTTTTTTTTTTTTTTTTTTGAAAAAAAGGCAAAGCAAAGCCACTTTAAACAATCGCAACACAAAGCTAGGCACATGTGCTACAGCATGATTTTTAACCAACATTTCCAACAAGGGTGAAAGTGAAAGGAGCGCGATAACTCTCATATACCCATTTATGTAGGAAATAACTTGGCTGAAAATTCAGCAGTCACTCCTCTTATGAATATCCAATTCCGTGTGAACACGTATCTAAATTTTGATTAAAAAAATTAAAATTTAAACACTTGTTCACACGAGATTGAGTATAAGTAAGAGTCTTATTCATTTATGACAGTATTAGTAGGGACTGGCTACAGTGCTCGCAAGCATTAAATGCTCACACCAATCTCACCCTCCTTTTCTCCCTCCCTCCTCCCTCCTCCCTCCTTTTAACGGTGAAATCAGTGTGAGCATCCAATGCTTGCGAGCACCGTAGCCTACTCTGTATTAGTAAGAGGCACCCATGTGACGACTTACTTTCTAGTTGGCCCCACATGTAAAATCACAACAAACAATATGCGACGAAAGCGCACACCTAAAAGCAAAAACTTTCACCAAAATCCCCTTTCTGCCCTTGTGTGCGGTGATCATCTGCTGCTGCTGCTGCAACCAAAATATCAGACAGCAGCAACACAATCATATGACCCCAACAAAACGTAAAATCCCCTTTCTATCCCCTTTCTACTACTTAGGTACAAATAGCATACTAATCCTAAGTTATTTTTCTGGAAAGCTGAAAATCTAAGCAAAATTAACCTCAGAAAACCATAGTACGATAAGAGATGAAAAGTTATCCTGTATATAACAACGTAAAATATAAGTTACAATCCTTGTTCTGCTCTAGACTACAGAGAGGGTACACAAAGTAGCAAAAGAGATCGATCAATCCTACTCTCCTTCGTAATTTCATCTGTCCTTACGTATGAAATATGTATTTTCTTTTCGGTTAGCAGTATGTATCAGGGGGTGGGGGCGGGGGCGGTGGCAAGCGAGACCTCGTTGAGATCTTCCTTCTCTATGGATCTACTCTTAGTCTTTGATGTAGGTATAATTCAGCAGCTATACATCTTCTAGACGATTTATCTTCCTTTTATACGCTTCTCTACTTTCCTGCACAAAGGAGGAGGAACATAACCATAAAACATACATTGTTTGATTCCACGGCGCTACAAACCCTAGCAAAGTCAACAGAGAACAAAGTTAATGCGGGATGGTCCTTACCCTAGCAGTAGCAGTCAATCATTATTATTGAGAAACAACGAAGCCAGCAGAAATGACTGATGATGATGATGATGTGTTGTTTTCAGTAGTAATGGCGGTATCATTAACTTCGGGCACAGCGATTGACAAGTCAGAGAGATGATGATCTCCAGTAGAGTTTGTAGGAGAAGCAAAGAGGCTATCAGGCAGGACCTGCTCTGCACTGCTCTCTCATCACAACCACAAGAACAACAAAAAAGAAGATAAATATATTAATGCAATATGCAGAAGAATAGAAGAAACTTAAATCAATCAATCAATAAATCAATTAGATCATGTTGTTATAGCTGTAGTCAATTTTTTCTTGATACGAAAACGAAGCTCCTTACCTTTTATGAAGATTAGGAGCATCCAGGTTGGAGTCTTGTTCCTTGTCTTTGCCATTTCCATTGCCATTGTTGTGAATGAAAGTTAAATTATCTTCCTTCTGGAACTGCTGCTCAGCGACTGCACCAATCACAGAGATTGAGGAAGCTGGAATATCACTGTGGCCTGCGATAACATGGAATTCGGCAGTCGGAAAAACAACGCTTATACATCACAAAATTTAAACATATATACAGTACAAATTGATGGTAAGTGTTAATGAGAAAACCTTCTGCAACTTCTTGTTCAATGCTGTCAAATGAAATGACATTTTGATTCATCTGAGCATGAGAATGAGGGCTCAAGGGAGGACCGTGAGCACCAAGAGATAGACTGCGGTGATGATGGGGTAAGCGATCATTCTTCCAGTCCGGGAGCTGCAGACTCATGAGTCTTCTGCCATGGAGTTCAATGGCTTGCTGCAGTTCAGCCTGCTCCTCCAACTTTCTTCTCAATAACATCTCCTGTGTATTGTAGAACATTCTTCCCCCTAATAGAAAACAGACATTCAGGTAAAATATAAAACTAAAAAAATATCAATGAGAATAGAGATTCTCTCTTTCATATTCAGCAAAACGATAAGCCATTTGTCAACGTTTAGTCATCCCTTCTCTCTTTCTACGATAGTGTTTATGTGACAAAGAAAGGTATCCATTCTTGTTTTACTAACCAAGTGGGAGATCATAGGCATCTCTAGAATCAAGACCACCAGGGCTCAAACATGGTGAAAATTCTCCCCTCTCTAAATGCTGTTGTTGCTGTTGCCTCCTGCAGATAATCGGCAATTGAGGCATCAATGCTAGTGCAAAAAACAATATACATAAGATTAGAAAGTAGAAGAGGAATAATGCACATACTTATCCAGGACTTTTCCCTTCTCCTTGTAGGGCTTGACAAGCACACGTGAATCACATATAAAATGAGGATTTCCTTTGGACAATATAAGCCTGACAGTTTCTGGGTAGACAAATGTTACGAACCCAAACATTCGCTTCTGCTGGTATGGAATCCTTACATCTTGAACTGGCCCGAACTTGCTGCAAAAGTAGAACAAGGAACAATTCCATAAGAATTCCAGACCTGTAAGCATTTGAACAATATAACAATCACACGAAAATCTCCCCTCTTGTTATAATACATAGATATCCTTTCTATTTGTAAGTAAGAAAAACCAAACATGATGTCCAAAACACATTTGGCCAGCCACTCGGGATTCCAGAGGACCTCACAGTTTGTTAAAATTTAATGCTTGATCTTTATCACTTCCATATTCTCTCTCTCCATGTCAACAACTTGTTTTTCTTATTTTCCAGAAAATTTTCTTTGACTATGTCACACCATGACATACCAAGCAATAACAGGTTAGCAAAGTTATTTGACAGATTCAAAAACAATAATCTGTCATTGCCATTGCAAAATCAAAATGTGGGAGTCATACAAAGACAAGTATGCTTGATCGGATAAATCGTTTTGTAAAATGGTGGACATGACAGTAGACTTATGTTCACAGCAGAGCACTAACTGAACTTCTTCGGTTCATTTAACTTCATCCTTTAAAAGAAGAATCCCTTAGTAATAATACATGACAGTATATATGCTGCATTATTAGCATAATATAGACCGATTGTAACATTTGAAGCCAACATTGCAAGCCTCTAATGCAAGTGTTGGGTACAGTTCAGAAGTAAAGTCCTTACTGATTTAGACTCTTGACAATGTATTCAAGTAAAACAAAGCCAAAAAGCCCAAATTGCCTTCTCATACTAACTTCAGAAAATATATAGATAGATTGTCATGCCACAAGATGAAATGCACACACTAGAAAACCATGGTAGAAGAGCAAAGATATTCATGAACTTCTAAAATTTAAAATTTAATGTTGGACACACCTATAAGTGATATTACAAGATGACTCAAACAATTTCCAAATCAGGTGTTACTTCAAGCAAATCCCAATTCTTGTTTCAAAATATCCTGTACTTGAAATGCAAGGTAACAACTCCCCTAGTGAACCAGGCGATGAAAAACAAGACCACTTGGAGGCCTTGAGGGCAACGAAAACCTTGAAAAGTTTCTGAACTAAAAAGTTAAAATATATGATTGAAGGCACAAAGCCAGAAAATTTCTAAAATTTTGCCATGGTAAAGGATTGCCAACACTGTTAAATGAGTTGCCATGATAGTTGACCTAAGCTTTAGGGCATCATCACATCAAAAGAAACCAATTCCTGCCAATACTCGGCGTAGCAACAACTTGTACTGAAGGTTGTTTGAAGACTTGGTCCAACTAACTAATAATATGGAAATAATTGGATGTACAATTCTACCTGAAGTACTCTGAAACATCTTCATCTCTAAAAGTGCTCTCAGCTGGGAATGTCAAGTAGATCTGTCTTGAAGCCGAGCTTGCCTTTTCAACAGAAGCCATAGCCAAAAGTTCGTTTCTATCAGGTCGACACCGCCCAAACTTGTATAGTTCTTCCCCCATCATCATTGCCGCAACTCTACAATACAGATTCCAATGTTGAACCAAAAAGAGACACAACCAATAAGCAACCCAAACAAAGAATGCACTTGCAATCAAAAACACTTACACACAAAAGACATTAAACTATAAAGAGCGAAATGGGTTGTTTTCGACATACTCAAAATTAATAACAAAGCAACAGAAAATAGCAAAATGGGCCACTTCCAATTTACCTCTGAGGGTCATTCTGCTGTTGCAAAAGGAAATTCATGTACTTGTTGTACGAAGAAGGCGAAGCTCCAGCCATGAACTGAGAGGCAGCAGCTAATCTCTGTTGCTGGGCTTTCAACCTCAACATCTCCTCGTGCTGTTCGAAACCGTCGAGATTACTGGGAGACCCCACAATGGCACCAGAACCGTCCAAGGAATCAGCAAAACCGCCATGCACAAACTTGCAATTGCTTCCATTCTTGCAAAACCCTCTAGCAAAGTAAAGACACGGCTTGAACCCAACTCCCAAAGCAGGGTCCTCGGACCCGAGACACGCATCGCTGGCCGAATAGCTCCTTCTGTGGAAATGGGTGTCGCCATTGTTAACCGAATGAGCCCAATCAGGAACCCCGTGACCCAATTCGAGCCTGGGATCAATGAAATCCTCCGGCCTCGAAGAGGAAGAGGACTCGTTGAGAAACGAGAGATACTCGTTGAGTTGGTGCTCGTCAATGAGGTCACTTCCCGGCCACCCATCACCACCACCATCCTTACTGAACTGGTGTGAATGTACTGGAAGGGGGAAGGACCCGGCCCGGATATTGTCATAAGAGAGCAAAGGGCTTGCCTTTGGGCTAACAGAGTTGTTTGGGAAGCCAGAAAGCGGCCAGGAATTCGAAGAGGGAGAAGAAGGTTTTTTCCCAAAGTCAAAGCCGTTTGGGATTCTAGGGGAGGACTGAGAAAATGGGTTGCCGTTGGTTGGCCTGGCTATGGGGTTTAGCGGTGAGGGAGACGAAGGAGTCGAAGATGCAGACGAAGTGTTTGACGAAAGTCCCAACTGGATTTTGGCCCTCAGAATCAGCGAGTGCAAAAGGGCCTCCGGACCATACGCCAAGCGAATCAAATCCTTCTCGGCAAGATCTTGAATGAGAAGATAACCCATGATTTTGATGGCATTTTCTGGGTCTAAGGTTTTGATCTTTGAGAAGAGTAAGTTTGTAAGTTCATAGGAACCCATTGGGGTTTTCTGGGAGGGTTTTCCTTCTCTCTCAGAAGGAAAAAGGAGTGAGAAAATTGGGTTTTTGAGTAGGGTTTGAAGTGTTTCAGTAGAGAGTTGGAAAGTCTCTCTCTCCTCTCTCTCCTCTCTCTGTCTCTCTCTGTCTTTCTCTCTCTCTCTCTGGAATCTATATTTTGAGGGAGACCGGGAGGAGTGGTAGATTTCAGATCTACTTCAAAGGTTAATTGTCAACAGCGACCCCGTTAGTGAATTAGCTATTTATATAATATGTTTGATTACAGTCATAGGCCCTCTCATCATAACCCTACTTCTAACGTTGTCCCACGCATCCAGGTTTTTTTTATTACTATTTTAAGGATTAAAATTATTTATGAAAAAATACTCAACTTTTATCCCATAATTTCAAATTTTGAATATAAAAAAATTAGGGTGCGAAACCCTGCAGATTGATAAGTTCTAGGCTAATTTAAAAAGGAATTAAATATTCTTCATTTGTGGATATTTTTTGTTTGGTCGGGTAATTGTGGATTATGAATCATATGATTATCCCTGTCAAAAAAAAAAAATCATATGATTATCTTTTTTTTTAATTGATATGATTATCTAGTGCATTGTTGACATTTTTTATTCAAATTATTGCACTTATTCCTTTGTGTAACCGTTCTCTTAAAAAAAAAAAACTTTTTTTGCAATAGTTAAAATTCTCTCTCTCTTTCGGCATTGTGTAAAATTGTAAAAGAAAATTACGCCAGTTGTCAAAGTAATGTGTTTGTCTTCGTACACACAAATTCGAATCCTTATTTATATAAATTAAAATTGTTTAAAACATTATGATCGTATTTTAAAAATACTTTGTATCAATTAGTTTGTTGATACAACTTTGTTGCACTTCTTTACGATGATCCTGTTGTGGACAGTTTTTAGTGAAGGGTGCGGCAAGAGAAGAATAGAGAGAATTTGGTGAAACTGTAGTGTATGTGGAATATGTAATTCATATATTCCACATACCAGGTGCCTTTATTTATAGTAATAGAAGTACAAGTACAATAGGATACTAATCCCTTACAGAACGGAATAGCCTAATCCATATCTACCTAGGATTTACACAATCACATTTAACACATGTTATAAATTATCTACAACAGATCCTTATTATTTGTCATATATAATGCAACCTACAAAATCATTAGATAGCACTTAATTAGTGGTAATATTTTATTTTTACTTCATAGAGAGATTTCAAGTCAATCATAATTGTAATCAATCTAGACTTACTCAGGGTTTAGCTCAACCTTTTATATATTGTAATCATTTTATATTAATTAATACAATGAATATTATTTCTACATGGTATCTGTCTAAGTAGGTACTAGAGTTTTTCTCCTCTCGCACATAATTATACTTTCAATTTTAGGTTTTTTGGGGTGTCATTTGACCCTCCCTTACTCCCAGCATGGCTTCCTTCTCCACCATCTCCCTCCCTGATCCTAATCCTTCTTACTTTGTCAATTTAACCGACTCCAACTATTTTCTCCATAAAATTACAAGGTGGTGCCAAATGGTACAATTTCTACATAGACCAATTCCTTGATCTAGAGAGGACAACATACAACTAACAATAAAGGTAAACCACTATATAGCTACTACAACATTTAGAGACATCGGTACAAATCCAACATAAAGACGATACACGTGACACAACTATAACAAAAGCCCACACAGAACTAGCTGCTAAAAATAGCGATGTCTCATCAACTGGCCAAAGCGAGCACAACACTTTGCCGAAGCGATATTACTCCACTGAGTGGACAACACAAAACACTAAAACTACACCAAGAAGAGATCAATTAGATCATTTCAACAATAAGGACTCCACCGTTTCTAGAGATATCAAGAGCAGCTATGGGAGGAGTCGTCGCGAATTTGGCAAGGTAGAACGACTGAGCCACTTATTCAATCGAGGGGAGCATAACCATTAAGGATATCAAGCCTTAGGTGGCGGATATGACCTTCCACAACCACAAAAAAAAAATACCTACAACAACAAATCTAGCCAAAAAATCAGAGGTCATAGCCAGGTTTGGAAAGGAAATCCATTAAAATATGGGTGGTTGCTCACAAAACTGTGGGAAAGAAAGAGAGAAGATGGGGCGTCAATCAATAAGGATGAGAGAAAAGGGGAAATAGAAGGAAAGCAAATGTTTATAATATTGGATGTATGCCTTAAAAGCAATCAATATCAGTAAATTGCTTAAGGTGATACAGTGATTAGTCCATTAATTAATCACCATGGCAAGATCACTATAGTATAATTACTAAATGTAATCTAGATAGTGAGTCTATGGATAATGTTTAGATACATATGGGTTATCCTAAATATTGTTTCTAGTCGGAATATAGGTTAAAGAGACCCTATTCATATGTGTTATCCTAAACATTGTTCATGGTCGTTGGTACACACTATGTATGCACAGGGATACAAGGTGCAGGGTTAGTCTCGTACCATTGGCCGGGTAGGGCTAAGACAAGTGTGTAGGTGCTTAAATGAAGATTGAAGTTCACTGAACACGATCGACCCAGAGTTGGTGCATGGAATCTTAGATGTCAAACAAGTAACTCTGAATTGCAATTATGCAAATTAATCCTTAAACTTGAGACATCATAGCTATCATATGAGTAGGCTGGTGACTTTGTTACATGTATCATGCTCAAGGGCTAGAAAGGTGCTACGTCCGAGTCATCCTTTTATCCATAGTGGCATGTGAATATACAAAGGGATCTCTAGCGTTCACTAAATGAAAGTTGAATACTCTATGACATGATCGAGGGATCCTTGGTCGGGGTACTAAGCATGATCAAGAATAGATTATTGATAGCTTAAAGGTAGTATCATGTATGTATAAAAGGATCACATTCAGGGTTTAACATAGACTATCCATATGAAGGAAAACTTTGTGAAAACTAGAACATTTGAGTAAACATACATATAAATTAACACTTAAAGTAGGCATGCACTCAAAAAGAAATTCTAATCCCATAACTTTCAAAGCCTAGTGAATGGTGAACCATGACTCTTTCAAAACTAAAGAGAGGGTATGAGCTTATTACCCCTGAAGCTAATCCTTGTTTACACAAATAAATCACCCAAGTAGAGAGCCTTCAAGATCACTCTAAGCTCCTTGGATATTTCCTTGAAACTTTGCTTCTTGCTTCCTTGATTTGCTCATTGAGAATTTGAGGAATGAATTCTCCAAAGCTTCTTAAGTTGCAAGCCTCTAAGTTTCTACACCAAAGATGAAGTGTGAAGAGTTGATGGATGAACTAGAAGAAGTTTTGGTGCTAGCAAACACCTTCCTCTAGGGCCGGCCTCTTTAGAGAGAAAGTGGAATAGTGTTTTCCAATTTTTCTTCTCAAAGAACCCCTAATGATGCTTTGGCTAGAAATCACTAGTTATACCCATTCACATTTGAGTGGCAAACTTGTAAATATTGCCACACCTTGAGCATCGCTAGCCATCCTAGAGAGATTGAGCTTGTTGCTCATTTGTTTAAGTTGTTGTGCAACTTAAGCTTAGTGGGCCTTGAGGATCTAGGCCCATTGGGCTTCAAAACCCGAAGCTTATTTCAAGCTCAATTCGAACTCGTTCGCTAGATTAATTAACATATTAATTAATCTTGACCATACTCAATCAAACCATTTAATTGCTCATATCCATCTTGTTTATATTTCTTCACATTCATCCTTACTTGGTGTATGATCCATTAAAATTTCAATTAGTGGCAGTGGGCGATTGTAACTCTTACAAATCGATTATGAATTAAACTTACTTTTAATTCTCCCTATGATGAAGATTAGTGATTGTTAATCTTCAAGGCTTCCACAAACCTTGAGTGAGACCTAGCAGTATCTCATGACTACCCAAGCTACATAGAATTGGTTGGAGAACCTGTTCAGTTACCATTATAATGTGATACAGTCCTTCTCAATATCAATACTCTTTACCACATTGTTTAGATGATAGTTTGCTTCATGTCTACTATCCAATGTGATTCTTCTCTATATGATTCTTGTGAGTATGATTTGTAACATATTTTCAAAATCATATTCATGTGCTTTGGCCAAAGACTCTTGAACCATATCTTAGAGTATTTTCTTCTTTCACTATGAAAGGTAAGAGATCCCTTGACATACACTCACTAGTCTTCATGACTAGGTAGCTTAACCCCAACAATATCGTAGACACTCTCTTACTCCAGAGTGTCTTTAACACAATCAAAGATTAAGGACCTAACCACAAGACAACTATGGTGTCTCAGGTCAAATGACTACTTTGTATTATTGTAACATATGAGTTCTTTTATGATATGTACATAAGAACTCTATGTTGATCGTGTTCAATGTACTCAACAACTCTTTTGAGTACCTGTGTGTTTGCCTTAGTGTCTCAAATACTAATGACTTGAGACAAGTCATACTTCCACTTGAGTACTCATAACACATACTAGTCTTAGCGGATTGTCAATGCCCAATTGATAATCCTATGGCTGTTTTGGGAATGAACCTAAGAGAAAGGTATCAATGATCTATCACTTTTAGATCACTTATCTCTTAGGTTAAATACATTCCTTGGATTCTATTATTGAATATACGCTTAACATTACATGTATTCCAAAAAACTATTACATTAAATGAGTAACTTTAAGGACATACTTCTATAATCTTACTTCGCTCAGTTCCATTATTACGCTTGGGCTGGATGACTGGCCTCAAAGTTAAGTCCAGATGAAGGCGGTGACAGATTATGGAAGGGTCTATTCTTGGCATGTCTTCTGCTGACCAGGAAAATATGTCTTTGTTCACCCACAAGAAGGCGGTGAACAACTCATTCTCTTGATCTGACAGCTTCGATCCAATCTTAGCCTTACGCACTAAATTGTTAAGATTGGGACTTATGTAGACAACATTCTCGTAGTTAACATCTCTCGATCAGGACTTATATAGACAACATCTCTCGATCGGGACTTATGAAGACAACATCCTCTTCCATTTTGGATTCCAGAGTACTGTTGTCCAGGGGGTTGAGATCCAAATTGAATTCCTTGTAGCCCGTTGCTTGCCCCCCAGATTGTAATCGCTATGTTGACTTCTCTTTTAAAGTTGCGGAGCTCCGTTCGCTCTTACTAATCACATTCATGCTCTTCACAACTCAACATCGGGCAGCAGCTTGGTCACTCTTAATCTCTTTAACTTCGTTAGGAGTAGGGTAGTAGAGTAACTAGTGATATGATGAGGGAACCACTTTCATCCTATGTATCCAATTTCGGCTTAGGATGGCGTTGTGCAGAGTTGGACATTCCATGACGTGGAAGACTACTAGCAAGTTATAGGGTTCCGCCTGAACTGTCAGCTTCACCGTTCCAAGAGATCGGACTAGAGTACCTTCAAAGGTATGTAGAGTTGTCTTATTCTGATTGATGTTGTCCAAAATTCTCATCTTCTTCGCTGCATCTTTGAAGAGGATATTAACTCGAACCCATTGTCGATTAGCACCCGGTTGACAATGGCATTCAAAATCTGGATCTTGATCACCAAAACATGGTCATGGGGTGATTGCACATCTTCTAAGTCCCAATCAGAGAACATCAAAATATTGTTGTCGATTGGGAGTGGCTTGTTAATAGAAGATACCATCCCTGGCTTTTTGCATGCAGCTTTCCTCTCTTTCCTGGTGTTGCTTAGGTATTCTTGTTCCCCGTAGATGCAATTGACATTAAGAGTCGGCTTCTTTGCCGGTTGTTGATCTTCTTTGTCGTCGGTAAGAACGTACTCATCAGACTTCTTCTTGTCTTTACCTTCAGTGCGTTCCTCCTTCTTGGTTTTTCTCTTCACAAATTCCTACCAATGCATTTGGTCGAGACGTTCCTCGATATGGTATTGAAGTGTACGATAGTTTCGAGTGGTATGTCCGGTGCTTTGGGGATAAAAGTAGTATTCGTTAGGCTTTCGCTTAGTTATAAAATTTGGAAGAGGCTTCGGCCTTTTGAGATAGGGCTAGTCCTTAATGTTGTGAAAGACATTGTTGATGCCAATGTTGAGAGTACTGTAACTTCTTGGCGTGGATGAGGCAGGTATGTCCCTGCATCCTCTTTTGTCACTTCAGCGAGCAGATGAAGGCTATGGGGTATCGCGACCTTCCACTCTTCATTTGAACTTCACCTAAATTTTGCAGTTGAAGTTGATCTTCCAAGCCATGTCACCCCATCTAGTGACATCGTCTGCTATGTCAAAGCACTACACCAGGGACGTGTAATCATACTTCTTCTTATTCAATTTTTGGGACAAAGATGAATGGATGTAAAGGCCTTACTTGAAAGCCATTGTAGCAAGTCTGTCATCAGGTTTGTCGACTTTAGCCAATTCCGCATGGAATCGTTTTAGGTAATCTCTGAGACTCATTATTATATTGTGGCTTCATGCAAAACACGGCCTTATGACGTTTTCGGACATGGCGGTACACTGAGAAAGTACTCGCAACCAACTCTGCTAGGGTTTTGAAGTTGTTGATCGAACGGGCTAGCAACTCCATAAATCATCTCATGGCTTGTCATGCTTCGATAGATAGAAACATCTTGCACATCCATGCGTCGTTGTTGCTATACAAAGCTATAGCATTCTGATAATGCATGATGTGCTTATCTGGGTCTAAGTCTCCACGGAAATACTTGAATCTAGGTTGAAAGAATCTTTTCAGGGGGGGCTTAGATTTAATGATTGAAGAGAGAGGGCCACTTACTCTGGTGACAATCTTACTTGCGATCTGGTTTCGCAGATCAATTGGAGTATCTCTTGGATTGTTATGGTTCAGAGGTCAACCCCGCTCTGCATCTTCTCATGCAAGTCGAAGTCAAGATGTATGGGGTTTACTCGGGAAACCCTTATAGTGTACAAGGGATCAGAATTGTGTGGAACTCTATTCCCGCCTGCAATGGCATGGTTGACAGTATGACCATGACTCTATTCTGTGTGCATGCTCAGGTTAGATGCTCTTGCAGGAACTGATGCGGGCGTAGTCTCGATCGACTGTCCGTCCGGAGTTATGGTATTCAAATTACCAAGTCTAAAGATCGAAATTTGGGTTAGCGATGTAGTTCAATTGGCATTTTTTAGAGCCTTGAAATGTCAGTCGGAATCAACAAAGTTTGATTGATTTTCCACCTGGGAAGCCCTCACGGTCTTTTGGAGTTCGGTCATAGAGGCAGTGACCTTCGTCAGAGCTTCCATAATTTGATTTATGGTGAGTGGAACTCCGTCAACCGGTGCTGGGTTGGTTATCGGTGCAATAGAAGCATCGAGGAGTTAATTGCTTCCACCCTGAGTATTAGTGCAAGCGTTCATGGAGCTATCTTCAACTGACATGTTGTGGTAGAGTGCTTTGGTTGGGGGAATATGATTCTCCTCTCAATGACAGCACCAATTATTGGAACCAAAATTGTGCACCACCGTGGATGGGGATTGTCTGCAAATATGCCCACCTATAAGAAAAGAGAAAAAATAGTGAATAATCTAAGGTACCGGTGGGGTATTAGCAAAAGGCTCTTCGTCGGTCAAGTTAGTAAGCAATATTTAGACTCAAGCGGAAGGTAAGAGAATATGCAAAGAACTAAGCATGTGTCAATTGCGATATTTACGTTACCAGAGATATTTCGTAGATAGGGGTATTTATAATAGTCAAGAGATAGACCTTTTAGGATATTGGGTTCGTATTAAATTGAGAAAATCCAAGAGAATATCCGGTAATAGACATTATTTCCTCTTAGGAGTGTGATTAATTGCCACGCACGCCAATCCGTAGATTGTAGGAAACTCTAAAAATATAGGAAACAGATCAGATCCTTAGCCGGATCTGGCTTTCGTGTCTTGCGGAACAAGCATGGTCGATCTCGACAAAGTCGGTGTACTTCGCCTACCTTTCCAAAGTACATCAAATGTGGTAGCATAAGAGATATGTTTAACCAGCTTACCATGATAGGCGGAATTGTTAAGTCCATGACCGAACTTTTGTGGTATTCATATTCTTATCCATCTTACTCCAACTCAGGAAAATTCATGGTCCCACAAGAGAGATGCAAAGAAAAAGTCTTGGGCCATTTTCCTATTGATGGAAGTTCCTAGACCCTCAAGATCTCTCAAGATCTTTTCCATCTTATATCCATGTTATTGGACTGATGCCCGAATTGTCATTTTGGCATTTAAGAGACTACATGATAAATGAGAAACGAGTGTTACTTGTTTGCGCGAAGAAAGAGCTTTCGCAAATGATTGCACTTCTGCTATCCGGATAGCTATTCAAATCATCGAGAAAAACAAAGATAATGTTAACAGTTTCATAAAAGCAAGGGGATTCGCTAAGCAGCTAAGAAAAAAATCCTTTGCCCTGAAATCGTAGATCTACGAAATGAGCGTA
Source organism: Gillenia trifoliata (assembly GCA_018257905.1). Taxonomy (NCBI): domain Eukaryota; kingdom Viridiplantae; phylum Streptophyta; class Magnoliopsida; order Rosales; family Rosaceae; genus Gillenia; species Gillenia trifoliata. The sequence continues at coordinate 13,272,474 of CM031081.1, read as the reverse complement.
GTGTTAAACACAGCCCAAACTCCTACGGGAGGCAGCAGTGGGGAATTTTTCGCAATGGGCGAAAGTCTGACGAAGCAATGCCGCGTGGAGGTAAAAGGCCTACGGGTCGTGAACTTCTTTCTTCTAATTGCCCTTTCTCTTTCGTTAATGGTTACGATGTCAATCGGGTACCCCATTCATCTATCTGAGCCACAAAAGATGCTTTTCAACTATGGCACATGAAGTGTCCATGTGCTTATGTAGCTTCTTAAGCTCCTCATTAATTGAAGTGAGAATTAAGCACTTGGCCTATTTGTCATCCTCAATGTATTTAATGTAACTTTTATACTCCTCTTTTGAAACTTGTTTAGTAAGAGGTACACAAGTACGGGTTTGCTTGAGCATGTATGTTATACCTTTCATAGATGAGGGTCGTCTGCAAGTCAAGCCACCTACAAGAAAAGAGAACAACCATGAACAATCTATGGTATCAGTGGGGTACTGGCCAAAGGCTCTCCGACGGTCAAGTTAGTAAGCAATATTAAGACTATACAAAGAACTAAGTATGTATTGATTACGGTACCAGAGATATGCCCTAGGTAAGGATATTTATAGTATTCAGAAGAGAGACATTTTAGGATATTGAATCTGTATTAAACTAGGAGAATCCCACAGGAAATCTGGTAATGGAGATTATCTCCTCTTAGGAGTATGATTACTTGAGGCGCACGCCAATCCCTAAATTGTAGGAATCTCTAAGATAGTAGGAAACATATAAGACCTCCAGTCGGATTTGGCTTCTGTGTCTTGCAGAACAAGCATGGTCAATCTCATCGAAGTCGGTGGATTTCGCCTACCTTTCCAAAGTACAGTAAATACGGTGGCATTGCTAATCCGTTTGAGCAGCTTACTCTGGCTGTCGAAGCTGTTGAGTTCATGATGGGACTTTAAAGGTATACGTATTCTAATTCGTCTTACTCTGGCCCTGAAAATTTCATTGTCCCACAAATGCCTCTAATTATGCGTTTGAAAGGGCATTCCCCTTAAGGATAGATAGTTATCCAAAGACCACGCCTTTAGAAGTAAATCAGAATACCAGTCGTTTGATTTTCTTTTTACACGAGCTGATTCGGCCCTATTACCGTTACAAGGAAGTTAAGACATTCCGGATTCAGACAAGCTGCCTTGAGTAACATGTCATAAAGACGTTAATGATGAGAGACGAAAAAACTTTCATGCACGCATAGTGATCAAGATGCAACCTTTCTCCCCACGAGGATTTTTGTCACTGAGGTTGTCCATCTCGAGAAGTATTGCTCATATCCTTATGAAGGCACTATTTCCATCTACCTTATAAATACCTCGAATTCAGATTACCATCTGATTTGGAGCGATGATACTAAACTCTGCCAGTCCAAACAAAAGAAATTTGGAATATCTAATACTGACTGTAGAAGTGTGAAAAGCACACTTAATAGCATACCTCGCAACCTCAAAATTCTCTTTCTTCATTAAATTGATAGTATTAACCAAAACTTTAGAAATTCTAAAATAGAAAACATCAACCCCGATGAAATCAACATATCTAGAAGCTTCCAATGAACTCATTAAATCATGAAACTCCAACTTCAAAAATTCATTGCAATCAGCCTATTCAATAATCAGACAAGATCCCATATCAACATTTTTCTAAAACACACAAGAACTTTCATAGCAAATGCGACAAGAACCATATGGACAATCAAATTTCACAACAAGTTGGACATGAACTATCCAAGCAACGATCAAATATTGGAAGAAGATCTAGATTTAGACCTTCAGTTATTGGAAGTTGCGACATGCTTTGACAAAATACAAATATCATTTTGTCGAAATAACGGATTGGAGAACTGCTTGAAGATTTGGAAACTAAACTGAAAGGGCTTTCAAATGATATATGGCATAAAGGTCAAGTAATTCTTAATGGACTCGAAACCTGGCCCGCACTAGAATTGGTTTTGTTTTTAGGACAGCACTGGCACTCTGTGATGTTTTTCCAATATCTGTTCACACAAAACTCTGTTTGATTCAAGGTTTATTGTGTTGGAAACTAGACTCCAAAAGCTTTCTAATGATTTATAGATTGTGTTGATTCTTTGTCTTAAGAATTATAGGTTTACCGACGAACTTGACTGTCGTCGTAGGAACTTGAACTAATGTCGTTACCCTTGATATAGCGTCACCCTTAGATCAAGCTAATGCTCTGATACCAACTAATGCAGGGTGTAACGTGGTGGAAAAAAAATGAAAGGATAGGAAAGATAGGTATCTCCAAGTGCGTGGAGAGACTTGAAAACCCTAAAAACTTTGGTTCAAGTACCAGCCTACAGCGTAGACAACTAGAAGAACAAAGCGTCAAACTCTTAAACAAGAAAAAGACACATAAAAACGAGTTTACAACTCAAATTTCAATATTATAATTCAAACAAATTTTACTCTCTTTTCTGCCTTACAAATACAAGTATTTATAGGCTTACAACTTAAAGTGAGAATATAAAAAGACAAATGAAATAAAGCTTACAACAGAAGTCCTAGAAAACTAAAATATTTCAATTAATGTTGGAAATTCCATAAGCCACAAATTTAAAGCAGCATACATGCATTATATCTCTAAAAATTCATGTATTTTATTATAACACTTTAATCCCTTGATTCCATAGCCACTACTTTCATGTAATAATGAGCTTGATCCATGGCCTACATCACATTCTAACAATGTGCTTTTAGAGACCGTGATGAAAAACTCAACTGAATCAATCGTGGAAACTTTCGTTAGATGTAAGAAATATTGGCATCATATAATGATAAATTGATGCAGTTGTCTTAGACAAAGCTCCCAGAAATGTCTCTCAAACATTACCACAAATCTAAAAAGAAATTTTACATGTATTTTCAACTAAAGTCAAGGATGTGACATGTAAAGAATTGGGCAACAAAAATTTTGTCTAATTTTTTATGAAATTCGTGATGAATCTAAGAAAGAAAAATGGCTATAGTACTACAATATGTTGACAAAGAAGTCTTATTGAGGAGCCTTTTTTTGGGATTGTTCATGAGTCTGACATTGATGCATTGCTCTACAAGTAGGTATATACTACTTATTGTCTCATCATACATTAAATATTGAAATTATTAGAGGTCAAGGATATGATGATGCAAGTAATATGGGAGGAGAGTGGAATGTGTTACGAGTTTTGATTATGAATGATTGCCCATATGCTTTCAATGTTCATTGTTTGGCACATAGATTACAATTGGCTTTAATTATTCATGTTCACCACTTTTTCACTAAATTGAATTATATTGTCAATATTTTGGGTGTTTCATGCAGCATAATGATGAATTTGAAAGCTACTAAAATTAAGTATATGATTTCCATTGATGAACTCGAGACTGGAGAGTAATGAACCAAATCTATAGTTTACAACGTGCTGGTGATACTCGTTGGAGTTCTAACTTGAGGTTAGATTCTAATTTGATAAAGATGTTTAGTCCAACATGTGAAGCTTTAATTAACATAATTGACTGAGGAACTAGTCTTTTCCATCGAGGATAAGTTGATGCAACTTATGAGGCAATGACTTTATATGAGTTTTTTTTTATCTTACATCTCATGAAAGAAATCATGGAGATCACCGATGACCTTTGTCAAGCTTTACAGTGTAATCTCAAGACTTTATCCATGATGTGGAGCTAAAAATAATTTTAAAAATCATGGAGCTGACACGTGGACTATTCCTAAAGTAATGTTGAGATTGCCCCGATTAAATGGCGAAGTTCACACATTTTTTCACTTGCTGCTTAACCATCAACATGTCATGAGCTGCTCAACTATCACCTTTCTAAGTCCATGGGACCTAAGACTCTTAAAGAGGTGCAACGAATGAGTAGAATTCCTTATGCTTCTACAATAGGAAGTCTCATGTATGCCATGATATGAACAAGGCCAGATATTGCATATGTTGTAAGCATTACAAGTCGATATCAATCTAACCCAGGATCAAAACATTGGACAACTGTCAAGAATGTCCTGAAGTATCTGAAAAGAACTAAGGACATGTTCCTCGTTTATGGATGAGAGTCAGAATTGCGAATGGAAGCCTATACAGATGCAAATTTCCAGTCTGACGTCGATGATACAAGCTCAAAATCCATATTTGTACTCACTCTGAATGGTGGGGTTGCCAGTTGGAAGAGCAAGAAACAAGATGTCATTGATGAAGAAGTTCATTACTGAACTTGGAGTGATTCCCACCACTCAATTACAAGTAACTTTATAGTGTGATAACAGTTGGGCAATAGCTTTAGCCAAGGAACTCAAGTTCATTCCCAGATGTAGCAAAGAGCTTCTCTAAGTCTTGCCAAAGTATTTTGGTCAAAAAAGCACACTAGATTTGGAGAAGTTGATTGCCTACTCTAAAGCATGGCAATAGGCATGGAGCAAGACATCATATTTTAACAGTTATGACAGTTAGCCTTGAGGAAAAATAAGGAATCATCTACAAAGATTTGGTGGGATATGGTGTAATCGTCCTTCCTAATGTTAATGCTCTGCAAGAAATTAGACTCCGTAGCCTTTTTTTTGTTAACAATGATAAAGCTTCACTAACAAAGAGGAAAAGATAAGGGGAAATCAGATTTCCTTGGCAAATTTCTCTGGAAGGCTTAAATTTGCTCATTGCATAACCATTTAAAACCACTGAAAACTCCACATAATTTACACAGTGCATTATGAGGCTAAACCTTCTTGAGAAGAAGCCCATTTTTAACATTATTGCTTTGAGTAAGTCTCACTTTACTTTGTCATAGGCGTTGTGTATATCCAACTTCGAATCTAGCTTGAAAGATCGCTTGGTCATTATGAGCTTGAGAAAGTGGAAAACTTCATGGGCTAGTCTTGTCTTGGATTTGTTGAAGAGGAACAAAGGAATTTTGGGTTGGGAGATTATATTCTGGAGGATTGGTTTGAGTGCCCATTTGGGTTTTGTTAAGGCTGATTCTGCTTTTTCCCGAAGTTTTGAGGTGTTTGGTTAAGGTGTGGTGAGAGAAAGCAAATTTAAAGCATGAATTGAAAAGCAGGGGCTTTGGTGCTTTCAAAACTGCGTTTGCGCAGTCTATTTTCCAAAAAGGCGCTGAGGCCTTTAACGAACTTTTTAAATCCCCAAAATAACCTTAAGCAATTAATTAAATTACACATCATACCAATTCTGTTAACGCATTCTCTCATTGATCTATGTATTACATTGCTGTTCTCTCTCGCGTTCGTTCTTTCCTCTTTTTAAAGGAACAACGATTTTCATCACTTTCCTTCAGTGTTTCTTGTTGATTAACGTCGATTCACTCTTCAGAAGCTACCAGGCGTAGGTAATTTTAATTTTGAAGTTATTTTTCTATTTTTTTTTTCACTCTTCCCTTTTCTCTGTAATTTCTAGGGTTTAATTTCTCATTTATTTTCTGATAGGAAAGGATCTTCTCACTTTCTGGGCAAGTGAACGAATCTCTTTGTAAGTAATTATTGGCCTTTTTAACTTGTGAATTTAGTTGGTATGGGATGAATTGTTGTCCACCTTAAATTCTCGAATAATGCCTATTCTTGATCATATAGCTTGTTAGCATCTCCAATGGGTTTTCTAAATGAGCTCCTAGCTAAATTTTAGAGTGAATTTGGAAAAATTGATCTCCAATCACCTTCCCTATCTACCTTCTAAGAGCACCTCCACCCATTGCCAAAAGGCAAGGGCAAGGGCTCTTAAGTTGCCTTTCAAACCCAAAACACCTCTCTACCAATCCACAATGGAGATGGCAAGTTGTGGGCCAGCCGAAGCCCAACTAGAAGCCCGAGCATTTTGCCCTCGACCTCACGGCAGCGGGCGTGGCCGATGTCAGCATGATGCCATCCACGTTTTTCTTTTTTTTGTATCAAGCGCGTGCAACATGCACGCAGAATTCTGCGAGTGAAGCCAACAGCGCCTGACGGGCAGGGCTCACTGCATCAGCTTCTTCATTTCTCACACCATAACTCAATATTTATTTTTTCCCTACAGTCCCATATTTTTTTTTCCACTTTCCAAATCTTTTTTTTACAAAAAAAAAAAAGTGAGAAGGCTGTTTGGTCGATCGCAGAAGATATTGCATTATTGGAGGCTTGGGTGCGTGTTACTCATGACCTAATCGACAAATGAGATGAGGGTCAATATAATGTGGAAGAAGATTCATGCACTTTTTGTGGAGAAGATGCAAGGACTAGCCTGGACCGAGCAATCTATGTCCAGTAGGTACTGACATCTGCATAAAGAGATGAAATCTTGGAAAAAAACCATCACAAAAGCGGATACCCTATATCGAAGTGGCGATAATTGAGCCAATGAGGTAATTGCAATTTATTGTGGTGTTTGACAATTCTTTAGCTAATTAAAATTAATCATTTGATTATGTAATTTATTATATCTTTTCACAATTCTTTTTTTAGGAGTTACAAGCACAAATGTGGTTCAATCATGTTAACAACAACAGATCATTCGCAAGGCATGAATTATGGGACATTGTCAAGCATACTCCGAAATAGAAAATTGTGCATGTTGGTCTAGACGTTGTCTTAAACGAGATTCCCCTACACGAATCAACTACTCAAGACTCGCCATTGGAGGAGGCATCGGGGACCCTAAATGAACTGGTATCATCGACCGAAGCAACCTTGAGGTCTATTGGTAAAGAGCTGCAAGAGGTAGTTCTTCAAATAATGATTATTCAAAATTGATTGATGAATTGGCTCGCCAACATGCACTGGATATAGAGCACGACCAATTCGTGTATGAGCAAAACAAGGCTAGAGATGAAGCAAATGCAAGAGAAAGGGAGTTAAATAGGCAAGAAAGACAATAAGAGAAGGATCGGAAGACCATGTCCCGACGCCTTGAAGAAATGACTCCTAATTCAAAACCTTTTTGGACAAAAGAACGAGCAGTTGTCATGAGAAGACATTTTTCCGAGCAAGACGAGGAAGTTCCATACGTTCCAAGGGATGACGGACCAAACACCACCAATTGGATTCCTGAGGAGCAGGGTACTATGAATAATGTTTATTTTTAAATTATGCTTGTTGTAATGCTATGCTTTGCTTTGTATTTGAACTTAAATTATTTGAATTAAACAATCGTTTTATTTTCAAGAAACAAACTTACAAAGTTCACACTTAAACACACTTAAATAAAGTTCAACAAACTTACCCTTAATACACTTACAAGGCATACTTAAACATAGAATACACCAAAAATATTAAACAAAAAAAAAATAAACACACTTACAAGGCATACTTGAAAGCATAAAAATGATATTCATTCATTACTAGCATCGTTCATTGCCCACAAGTGGTCCATCAACACGCTCTTTGTGGAGGAAAGACGAATGGATTGTATTATAACGTTGAATGACCATCTCGTGGTAACGTCGATCCCTTTCTAATGGGTCTTGATGGGCGGGTTCATCAGTGTTTTCATGAGCAATATAAATTCTAGTTCTTGAATTGTTCATCGTGTCTTCGTCCAAGACTTCTTCGATGTCGTAATCATTCTCATCTTCCAGAATCATGTTGTGCATGATGATGCACGTCATCATGATGCTTTGAAGCGCCCTATCATTAAACAAGCATGCAACCCCTTTAATAAAAGCCTAACGACCTTGCATGATACCAAAACACCTATGCACATCCTTCCTATACTCCTCTTGCATTGCTGCAAAGTATTTTTACTTTTTTGTGTGTGGGTTTGGCGCTGTTTTGACAAATGTGTTCCACCTCGGATAAATTCTGTCAGCTCGATAGTACGCTCCCGAGTACACTCTGTCGTTGATTTCATATTGTGGCGACTCTTCTCTTAACAAGTCATTGAAAACAGGAGATTGACCAAGGACATTTAGGTCATTTTGAGCTCCTGGTACACTGAAGAAGGCATGTCAAATTCATGTATCAAATGATGCCACCGCCTCCAAAATGATACTTTTTGTACCTTTTCTAATAATCTCCTTGCCATGCACTTGGGCAACTTTTTCACTGCCAATGCATACAGTCAATGCTTCCAATCATGCTAGGAAAACCTCGTTTCTTAGCTTTCTGAAGAAACCTTCTAAGGTCAGCTGTGGTGGGTCGGCGAAGGTACTCCGCGATGTATAGGTCCTCGATTGCTTTGCAGAACCTTTCAAGGGCCTTGAGCACAGTAGATTTCCCCCATCCTGTAGATCTCATCAACTGAGTCTATAGATGCACCATAAGCAAGCATCTGCAAGGCAACCGTCATTTTTTTGTTGAGGAATAAGACCTAAAACATTGGCACCATCCCTTTTTTGAACAAAGTAATTATCACGGTTGCAAATAGCAACTGTGATTTTGTTGAACAATTGTGGTTGTATTCTAAATCTTGTTCGAAAATAACCTTCTAGGTACAAAGAATTTGGGATAAAGTAATCTTCCAAGAGATTCTCACCTCAAACTCCTCTCTTTCGGTTGATGTAGGGTTCACGACCGGTTCTTGAACCACCTGCTTGTTGGTAGTTTGCATCAATTGTTGCCACCGCTTGCACCACTTTACTGGTTAATGCGTTTCTCTGCCTTCGGTGTTGGGCTTGTTGGATTCTTTGTGCTTCATCTTCTCGCTCTATTTCTTCATCTTGACTCTCTTGCAACCTCCTCAGGTTAGACATTGTTGAAACATCTAAAAATCTATGAATTGATATGAGTAGGGAAGATGGAGGAGATTGGTGTGAGTAGATGTGGTGGTTTGAAGGTTTTTATGGAGAAATATGGGGAATTGAGATTGGATAATGACACGTGGCACTACGTGATTGGTTGATAATCTTATCAAAAATCTGATTTGAGATTTTTAATAGATAATGACACGTGTCATGACGAGAGTGGTTGAAAATTTCATTGAAAATCTAAGGAGATAATGACTTGTGGCTGATAAGGCCAACAAAGCATAACAAAAATATTAATAATATATTTTTCCTTACTCTTGTTCAACGGGTGGAGTTGCACAAAGGTAAGTATTGTTTTTGAAGGGTAATCAATTGCTCTTGCTCTCCTCTAACGGGTGGAAATGCTCTAAGATAAGGATTCTTTTAGGAGCTCATAAATTTAGAAAGTGAGAAAGGAGCTCCTACTATTAATTACTAATATTTTAATATTACTTTAAATAAACACTTAATTTCTATTGGTTCACAATCATTATGACTCCCTAAACTATAGAGTATGATTGTAATAGAATTTTTTAGGGAGCTCTAAAGTAACTTTATAGTCTTTTTAGTTTAAATTTAGGGAGGTTTAATGAAAAGGACAATTTTAAACTTTTTTTAAACCAAAAGCACCTTAATAACTTTTTTTAATGAAAAAGACAAAAATTTTAATCAAAAAGACAAAAGTTTAGTAAAACAGGCCAAAAAATTTAAAAATGCATGGGCTTGATTCGAAGCCCAACAAACAAATCAAAATTTGTTCCAACCAATACCCCTAACAGAAGTTAACATACTTCTGTTAAAATAAAATCCCATTATTTACGAAATTGCCATCCATTCAAAAAACATCCCTCTGATTAGATTCCACAAACCCATATTTCTACCATTGTTCATCATTCCCTACAAACCCAGATTTCTACCATTGTCCATCTACAAACCCAGATTTCTCCCATTAACTTCGACTCTCCTACAAAGCAAAACCCAGATTTCACTGTTCTTGCTCAACAAATCCCGCGAAAAGCAAAAACCCAAAATCAAAACCCAGATTTCATTGTTCTTGTTCAACAAATTCCACGAAAAGCAAAAAACCCAAAAGCAAAACCCAGATTTCGCTGTTCTTCTTCAACAAATCCTGCCAAAAGCATAACCGAAAAGCAAAATCCAGATTTCGCTGTTCTTCTTCAACAAATCCCACCAAAAGCAAAACCCAGAAATTCAAGGTACAAATACCTCAATTTTCTTACTACATTATGTTTCGAAACTAATTTAAAACCCAAAATTTGTTAGAATTCTTAATGAATATTTGGTGATTCAATTTTGAATATTTGGTGATCCGATTTTTTGATTTATGATTTCGTGTAACAAACCCATTGTCCAATTTGGTGATTCGATTCTTACATGCATATCAAACCCACTGTCCAATTTTTTAAAATTATAGAATGGGTATCAAACCCACTGTCCAATTTTGTTTTAGTTAAAATTGATTGTTTGCTTCATACATTAACTATTTCTAGAACTTCATACATCAACTATTTCTAGAACTTCATACATCAACTATTTCTAAAACTTATACATCAACTATTTCTAGAACTTATACATCAACTATTTTTATAACTTACAATTATACAACCACTATTTCTAGAACTTCACACCACCACTGCCACTATTTACAAAACTGCACATTGCCACTATTTCTATAATTTCACACTATTTCTAGAACTACACACATCAGCTGTTTCTAGAACTACACACATCAACTGTTTCTAGAACTTCATACATCAACTATTTCTAGAACTTCATACATAAACTATTTCTAGAACTTCATACATCAACTATTTCTAAAACTTACAATTATAGAGCCACTATTTCTAGAACTTCACACAACCACTGTCACTATTCATAAAACTGTACATTGCCACACTTTTTAGAACTTCACGCTATTTCTAGAATTTCACACTATTTCTAGAACTTCACACTATTTCTAGAATTCCACACAACCACTATCACTATTTATACAACTACACTATTGCCACAATTTATATAACTTTCATACTGCCAATATTTCTTTAACTTTAGATTGCCACTAATTTTTTAAACAATGTTTATTAGTGGATATGCAAGGAGAATATCAAAATCAACCAATTCTAGAAGTCGCACAAAAGAAATTGAGATACAAAATGTGTGCGAAAAAGAAACTATTGGAAACAAAGTCGAATGTTGGAGGGTACGTGTCATTCAAGTGTAACATGATGGGGTTTTCAAATGCAATGCACACATATGTACCTCTACTTCTAAAAAGCAAAGAAGTTGTCGAGGAGTTGGATAAAACACCATTTTGGAGTTTTATAAAGCTCTATGTGGATGGGTTGATGAGCACCAATGAGAGGAAGAAGAAATTAGATGTGGACTTGAAGAAAATAATTCAATGCTACAACACGACTGAAAAGAAATTCAAGTTTGGTGGAGAAGTAAGTGAGATAACATCCGATGACGTTGTTCAAATTTTTGGGCTCAATAATGAAGGAGGAATGGAAATGATGTTGTACAACCACTATTTATATATATATATATGCCAACTATTTCTAAAAATATATACCAACTGTTTCTAAATTCTTCCTATCCAACCACAAAAGCAAATGATTGTGTATTAACATTAAGGTGAATTTTGATTTATTTTGGGTCTAATTCAACAGCAAAATCCAAAAATAAAAAAAAATTCAGCAAATACAACTATTTATATATATATGTGTCAACTATTTCTAAAAATATATGTTGACTTTTTCTAAAATCTTCATAGCCAAACTACGAATGCAAATGATTGTGTATTAGCATTGAGGTGAATTTTAATTTTGTTTTGAGTCTAATTCCATACCAAATTTTAAAAATTAAAAGGAATTCAACAAATACACATAACTATTTATATATTATGCCAACTATTTCTAAAAGTATATACCGATTGTTTATAAAACCTTCACAATCAAACCACAAATGCAAATTATTGTGTGTTAGCATTGGGGTGGATTTTTGTTTTATTTTGAGTCTAAATCTATATCAAATTATAGTGGCACTCTTAATTTTTATATTATAAGTTATTGTTTGGACATTATTTCTAGAAATAGTCACTTTTTTTAAAAATAGTGTCACTATTTCTAGAAATAGTGGAAATAGTGTCACTATTTCTATAAATAATGCAGTTTCTCAAAATAGTGTCACTATTTCTAGAAATAGTGTCACCGTTTCTAGAAATAGTGACACTATTTCTAGAAATGGTGTAGTTTCTAGTAATAGTGTCACTGTTTCTAGAAATAGTGTCACTGTTTTTAGAAATAGTGTTAGTTTCTAAAAATAGTGTCACTATTTCTACAAATGATATCACTATTCAGAGATGAAATTGGAAGTTTGCCAAAGGAAATTCTAAAAATTAAAAAAAAATCAACAAATACATAACTATATATATATATATATATACACACCAACTATTTCCAAAAATAAATGTCGATTGTTTTTAAAATCTTCTGATCCAAATTACAAATGCATAAACATGAGAGAAGAAGCCCTATCAAGAAGATGGGAATTCTAGCCATTTCCTGTTCCAGAACAAAAATTTACAAAAGAATGTAATGCACAATTAGAAAGCTACTTTGAGGAAGGAGCTATGGAAGCATTGTGAATCAAATTTGAAAAGAAAGAAGGGCCTAAAATTAGAACATCAAACAGTTTAAAGATGAACACAATTTGAAGAAAAGTATAAAGCAACAATGGAAAGGAATCGCAATATTATGATTCTCAAGAATTCAAGCACCAATGGACTAATAGTTGCATGTTGGAACAAATTTAAACAAAAACAACAAAAAGGCTGCACCCAAAATTAGTCTTACAGAAAGGAATCGGAAGGACCCTTGTATAAAAATGCAAAATTAAAGAGAACCCCTTTTTCAAGCAATCAAAAGACAGTAAAAAAAGTTTACTTTTCTTCAAGTGACAATCGCAACACATGCATGTTGCTCCTTATTACCCACCAAAACTTTGAATAAAGGTTAACTAAAATACGAAACCCAACAACTGAGAGAAAAGTAGTTGAATCACAACTAGGATCAACTGAGTGAAGGATTTCATTTCATCTTTCTGGAAACTAAAAATTTCGGATCAACTGAGTGAAGGATTTCATTCCAAATCACAAGCGAGTAAATCCCAGAATTTAATTGAATTAGGGGACAGATTGATGAAACAAAACATTATAATTTCTCCATATATACTAATATTCACCATATATCTTTCTATATATTATATACGACATTGAAGATTGAAGTCGCAGAAAGGAAACATTTGATTATACTAAACTTATTTTCCATGAAAATCCGAAATTACCATAGAAATTTAATACTCTAATCATCACTAAGTTCATCTTCAATGGCAGCTACACTCATCCTCGCCGATGCCTGCTTAGCCCACTTGACAATTTTCTCAGCCTCTCTGCAAATCTTCTCCTCCTCCTTCATCGTCTTCTTCAGCTTCCTTGTCTGCTCTTTCTTCGAAAAACTGCCCAAATCCGATAAAAGCTCGTCGTCGTCGCTGAATGTTTCAACAGTCATTTTAATGATCCTCTTAACATTGTTCTCTAGCCCCTCCTCTGGAAATAGAAAAAGAGAATCAATACTAGTGCAAAATTTCAGAAAAATTGCTTCTTTCTTTAACATACAATGGCAAGTACACATGTCCAAACACTCTTTTAGATCACCATACGACGAATATTTGTATTTGAGACTAAAAAATGATAGATTTTATGAAAACACTAATAATATAACTATTGGGATCAAACCTTGTATCCTGGTGGTGACTGAACACAATAACATCCACGCCAAGTCTCATAGTAATGGTCTTGAAGCCATTTCCATCTAGAAAGCTACAAGTCAACCAATAAATGCCAACGGAGATAGTAAAACAGAATTTAGAGTGAATGGTAAAATTTCTACATTGTCCAATGATTGATTTTGATTTCTTATCTAAAAAGCCGAAACTCATACAACGCCGCATAGCTTTAGGGTCCATCCCACTACCATCATCTACACATAAAGTATCAAATTCTGGAACCAACAATCAAGTAAATACACTTGAATATTAAAATTTTTAACAAAAATAAAAACTCGTGTGCATATAGACAACACATACCTTGAATTAACAATACTGGACTTCCATCCCTTATATTCAAGATTTTATATACAATGACAAAAGTGGCCCCATTTTGTATCTATCCAAAATAACAATGAAAGAGAGATTGAGACTATTTCTGCTTATTATTCAAGAATTCAATGTACCTCAACTTGGACTTGCTCGGCTTCAAGCAAGCACTCCAATTTCACATGCGAAACGGACCGTGAAACCGGCTGCAAAACAAAAATTAGAAAATCTAATTTCAATAGAAGTTGAAGATTAAGAACCCTAGAAGTTCAATAGAAGTGAACGACGAACAAAATTTGAATAGAAATTGAAAATTTATGGAGAAAGAACCCTAGAAGTGGAGGTAGAAAAGACGACCTCAATGGTCCAGTCGAGGGCGCCCCAGCTGCTGATGGCCTCCATCTTCTCGGACTTGAAAGAGTCCTTGAAAGGCATTAAGGAACCGCCATTGTTGCAGAGGTCAGCTCGAGAGGTGGCGGAGGCAAGCGGGAGTTGCAGTGAGAAAGCTCTCGGAAGATCGGAGATTTCAAAAATGGAATTGAATTGGAAACAAAAATTAAAACAGAGAAAAATATCAAGAAAGGGAGATAAAATAAACGGCGAAAGGTTGCTGTTAGGGTAAAATGGGAAACTAGACCTATTATTTTGGTTGGGCCAGCTTTATTTGGGCTAGTTTGATGTTGGGCTTGTCTTAACCATTAAATAAAAGTTATTAGGGTGCTTTTGGTTAAGATTGAAAGTTTTTATATCCTTTTCATTAGTTTTCCTTTAAATGTAACTAAAAAAATAGAAAGTATGATCGGAGATGCTCTTAATTTTTCTTTATCATTCAAATTTTTAAGAATTAGGTTTTGTTAATTTTGTCCTAGTTTTGTTATTTTATATCATCTAATATTTGATTTAAATTTCCCAAATTCATGAAATCATTGTCGTCTTGATTTACTTAAAGATCTGGAGCCTCGGTACTACTAATATTTCATTTGAATTGAATGTATGCTATCATGTTTGTTTCTACTTTATGCCCAAATAATCTATGTGCGCAAGTTTATCAATTATTCCTTTTATTTTGGTCGGTCTTCTTCATTCTTTATGCATATCTTCTTGACAAAAGAAATCCATTTCACAACTTGGTTAATAGAAACAAAATGACACTTTAGGTAAATGCTTTTTAAAATTTAATAGAATTCCATTTGCCTATACAGTAGTGTATGCGAATAGAATTTTCTTTTCAGTTTTGTTTGTTCAACTGAAGTGAGATGGAGGGTTGATAGTTGTTGATACGCATTGTGTCAACAACATTTTATATTACTTTTAGGCCAACATAATATTGTTATTATTTATATTTATCATTCACATCTTCGTTGCAATAAGATGACAAAGAAGAAAAGTATCACCACTGCAACTGAAAATGAGAAGACATGCTACACGCGATCTTTGTTGCAAGTGAAAATAGTTATTGCAGCTATGGGCCTTCATAACTATATAAGAAGACATTACACACGCAATCGTGATTTGAAAGAATATGAAGATGACCTAAATGACATGGAAGATGATGAACTTGAGAGTGAAGTTGATGAACAGGAAGGAAATGGATCTCAAGAAATGGAGGCCGTGAGAAATAGGATTGCCAAAAGTTTAATGGGTTCATCAATTTAAAAAGTGTACATGGCTAGTTTTTTTGGTTCATGGCTAGTTTAAGTTTTTGTTCATGAAAAGTTTAATGTGTTCATGACTAGTTTTTTTTTGTTTTTGAACATATGTTCGTGATCTTTTTGAAGGGGAGAAGGAAAATGGCAATCATGTACGATCAAAGGTTATATATACATGAATTTGGGTTTGTTTTGTATAAACGAAGTTTTTCTCGCTAAATGGTGCACATGTTATTCAAACCTTCAAGTTAAATATTTCTAGTATGTATGTATTCGGTACTTTTGTACATGCGGTGACGCCTCTTCACTTGAATTGGTCATCCATGAAATGTAACCACTTTATTGAAACACTTGCACATAAAATTCAGAGTAAAACATGTAAATATAAAAAACCATAATTGTATAAATACTATTGATATCCTTTTCTAAAATTCTTTAAAATAAAAAAAAGGTAGTTAAGTGCTTTGTTTCTACCAAATGGTTTTATTTGAATCATTATTTCAAAATAATGTCCTTTTTAATCATTATACACATTCCACAATACTTTTACACAAAATTTACCAAACACTAAAAAAGTGGTGATTATAGAGAAGTTACAAAGACTTATACGGGTCTGCTTTGAGAAGCTGTTTCGAAAATACGGGTTTTGGGAAATTAGCCCAAAACATAAAATAAAAACAATTAGCTTCTATTCATGCATGTGCATAAATAAAGTTGATAATTGAATCGCAAAGCACACATGAAAGTGCAAAAATTTGATGCATACCACCGGCCTATAATCAATCTAGAATCTACCAACAATCATGAGACTATAATAAATTTTCTTATGATGAATATTTCTTTGTGAGTGTGACAATTTGATGTAACAACTATAAGAATCTCCCCATTAAAAACAAGCATGTCATATAAACGACATGAAAACATCACTAATCTCCCAATTAGGTTGATTTTGACACCGCACTGGGCACAACATAAATCAAATTAATATATCTAAATATGCTAACTATAGAAAAAAAAAAAAAAAAAAAGAGCCCATAAAATTAGATTTAGTGAGGAGGCCAGCTATTTGAAAATTGAAAGAATGTGAGGGGCAAATGATGGTGACATCTTAACCACATTAGATTTAGGGGGTGTGCAGTGTGCAACATGAATACCTTTTTGGTGGTCCTGCTGTATCTCCACATGTTGGCCTAAACATCGGCAACAATTACATCTTATAAATATATGAGCTTACTCGTACAAATTGGTCACTAATCCACTTATGGTAAATGTGTCCATGGTGCCACACATGTGCTACAGCTTCTAATTGGGCATCAATCAATCTCTACAACAACTATTTACTCTTGCAGTCGAGATCCTAGTGTTCGATTATTCATATAGAAAGGAATTTTTTAGACCATATTTTTTTCTCTTTTTCTTTTTTGTTTTAATTTTGTTGTGAAACCCTATCAACATCCATATTGACAGTGTGTGTGCTGGAAGCAGTGTCGTTTATAGGGAGGCAGTCCCCAACCGTTGAACACTCACAAAGAAAGACTTCAGCAAAAACTCTAATCAAATCCATAATTTCAGCCGTAATTTTGAACTCACGAAATATTTTAAACATTAGAATCGAATCATTTAATATTTTGGGTTTTTAAGAAGAGCGTTCCGACAATAACACGTGGCACTAGATGCTTGGAATGATCGAAATGTCCTCTGTGTATAATCATGCCAATTGCTTGAGGTGCACAAATTTAATTTCATTGTATACCTAAACTCTCGACCGCTAAATCTTGGTCATTGAATCCTTACATTATTGGATTTTTGACTAAGATCCAAGAATCCAATAACAATAAATTCCAATATATAAGATCTACGTCATGGTATCAAACTGAAAGCAACTTATATAGAATATAAAACGAGTTCTCCACCATCGTAGCGTCTATAATAATGTATTATCATGTGAAAGATAACTTATACATAATAATGTATTATTAAACAGTGACGCATGATGAACCTGTTATATTTTACTATTTCTCTATCACCCTATAAATCAAAAACAAAAATTGAGAAGCAAATGTTAAAATCAGAAAGGGGTTAAAGAGTCTTTTTTGCATACCCCGGGGTACGGAGTACTCTGAATTTTTTAACTGTTAAATTTTTGTTTAAAAATATAAAAATTAATATCCAACGGTTAAAAAATTCGGAATACTCCGTATTCCAGAACACCCAAAAATTTTTTAGAGGTTAAAAAGGGAAGGTTTTGAAAAAGATTGTGACACTGAAAGGGAAAGGAGTGCGTGGTGCCCAGATACGCAGATTAGATAGATACCATTCAAATGGTTGTCAGAAGCCATGTGAGAGACTGACTCTGTGGCCCTTCCCTTCCTATATATTAACCCTTCTTCCAAAATAAAATTATAAAATAAGACAAAAGAGTCCTCCAAAGTAACCCCCTTTACTCACATGAATGGAAACAACTACTACTGTTTTTTCTTTTGTTATAATTTTTACCCCTCTTTTTATCATAATTTATCAAACGTGCATAAAAGTTTTCTTTTCTTTTCTGTTCAGTCAGCCTAGCCCATATAATCTAATGGTAGATTAACCCTAAAGTTGGAGCCAGAGAGACTCAGCTTTTTACCCTCCACTGAGTCATCTCATCCACTGCTTTTGCCCCTTTTTGGGGCTCCATATCAGTACAATTGTTATGCTTCTGCTACACTTGCTCACCACTTTATTCGTAATGTACAACAATCACCTCTCTTACTGATTCACACTTTTCATTTCTTTCTCGGATCAAACTTTAACGATGCTATATTTTAATAGTACGTACGGTTAAATAATTTAAAATTTATTTAGAATTCAGTACAAATTAATCTTGAATCATTCAATGGTCGTACCGTTGAATGGTACATACTACCACTCAAAATTTTTCCTTCTTTCTCCGAAAAGAAAAAGAGCAACTTAAATAAAATAGACATTGCTCTCGTAACATTTCAATTCAATAATATGTTGCCACGTAAAGAAAAATTTACACATAATAATATACTATTTGATCAAAACATTACGTAACAATAAACTCGTTATATTTAAGTCAAAAATGATAAAATAAAAAGATAAGTAAAACCCTAAATTAAAATATCATATGAAAGTTGATATGTTACATTGCTGATTGCCTACTGTGGTCCAGCACATTACCTATGGAGATAGGGCACAGAGTGGTGAAATAGACCCCACTCCAATAAATCAGTCCATCTGTTCTTTTACGTATACAATTATGTCTAAATAGTATATATAGATATAGATATAGATATATATATATATATTAATGACAATAGTGATCTTGCTGAGATCTTGTCTACAAGTTTGCTTTGATATCATATAGGTAAATGATTTTGGCTATACAGCTAGAGGATATCTTTTTCTTCCTTGTATAATCCTTCTCAATTGTTTCTGCAAATTAAGAAAATATAGACATAGTAATTACTATCAGGAAATGAGAAATTTTCAGCGGTGTTCCAAAATATTCTATATTCTAAAATTTTTAATTGTTAAAAGTATTAGTTAAAGTATTAATGACCAAAATTCCAATCCAAGAGTATAGGATACTTCAAAACACCATAAAATTTTGACAGAAATGATCCATTTGGCTAGAATTGTGTATGCTTACCCTAGCAGTGGCAAAGTCAGTCTCCCCCATTGCTGCCCATGCTTAACTTTCTTAATTACATTCCAAAAGAAAACCTAAAAAGTTGAAATTATTTTTTCTTTTTATTTCCAAAAGAAAATCTAAAGTAAAGCATATTTTTTGGGAAAAATCTTCAGTGGTACGTACCATTTAATGGTACGGCTATTGAATGGTTCAGATTAATTTACAGTGAGTCCTAAATGAATCTTAATCATTTAACAGTAGGTACCATTCAATGATACATACCACTGAAGTTTGACCCATATTTTTTGGTCAAAAGTAAAGCAAGCGTGTGTGTGTGTGTTCCTTGTTGAATTTTGTTATATGGGGAAAGAAGCAGTACTGACAGTACCTGGGCATTTGGAAAGAACAGATTTTGGGGAATCTGCATTCGGGGTAGGAGTGGTGGGCAGTAAATTATTATTATTAATATTAATATTGTTAGAAGAAATGGTTGTGGCTCTGCTGCTTTCAGGATTGACTTGTGCAGAAGCAGTAGTTGAGAAGACATTTATTTGGTCTCCAGCAGCTGATTTCTTTGGAGATGCGAATAGGCTATCAGGGAGAATGTGCTCCATACTGCTTTTCAAACAAAATAAATAAATTAACATTGATTAGAAGATTAAATTTTGAATAAATTTAATTGAAGATTAAATTTTGAATAAATTTAATTGAAGGTTATATTTATTTTGATTAAATTTTGGATAATATAATGCAACTGCATATATAAAGTTCAATACCTTTCATGCATGTTAAAATCATTGCCATTGTTATCTTCATTTCCATGATTAAAAGCTGGATTCATCTCCTGCTGCAGTTTTTCAGCTTCATATTCTGCAAGAGCATGCAATGTGAACAAAGCATAAAGGAATTAACCACCACTAATTGGTACTGGGAAACGAAACACCATTTTTCTCCTGCACACCCTGTTTATTTCTATCCATTGATTTTTCTGTAATTTACTCAATCCAATTGCGAGAAAATTATAAACAGGAGTGTGCATGCAGAGAAAAAGGGTGGAGAAATCACTTTTCAAGGTAATTTAGCTTCTCATTCCACATCTAGAACTCCAGAAACACATTGATTAGCAAACCTTGTGGGACTTCTTCATCACTGCCTCTAGGTGAAAAATTGTGGGATTGATTTTTGGGTGCATGTGGTGAAGGAAATGGAGACCCTTCCGATAAACCATTGTTATAGTATTGATGGTGATGATGATGATGATGATTGTCGGTTTTGATGCCTAGAAGTTGGAGGTTCATAAGTCTCCTTTCTTGGATTTCAATGGCTTGCTGCAAATTAGCCTGCTCCTCTAATTTCCTTCTCAAAAGCATGTCTTGTGTATTGTAAAACATTCTTGATCCTACAAAGATATCAAATAAGAAAAATAATAGCAAATCCTCAGTATACCATCAATTCAAAGGAGCATGATTTCTTACCAAGACTGAGATCATAATGCTCCCTCGAATCGATCGCGGACAGGCTTCTACACAGATGATAGCCTTCCCTCTCCAACTGTTGGTGTTGTTGCTTCCTGAAATTGTGCAAAAACAACAATGTGGGAGGAGGAAGGCAAAATTTGTAAAAACAAAAACAAACCAGAAGACTCAGAAAATGCACAACTTACTTGTCTGGGATTTTGCCCTTCTCCTTGTAAGGCTTCACAAGCACCCGAGAATCGCATACGAAATGCGGATTCCCTTTCGCCAAAATGATCTTCACAGTCTCGGAGTAGACAAATGTAACAAATCCAAACATCCTCTTTTGCTGGTATGGAATCCTCACATCTTGCACTGGTCCATAAATGCTTCAAAACCACCAAAAACAAACTATATTTTCAACACAAGTACTCAATGTTAAGTACTTTATCAGGTTGCTACTGCTAGAAGGGAAAAAAATCATTTAATTACCTAAAATAATTAGAGACATCTTCTTCTCTAAATGTACTGTCAGCTGGGAATGTCAAGTAGATCTGCCTTGAACTGTGATTCAAATTTCCTCCCAAATTTAAAGTCGAAAAATCGCTTCGATCCTGTTGGTATCTCCCAAACTTGTGAGATTCATCTCCCATCATCAATGCAGATGCTGCTGACCTAAAAAAAGACATGAAAAATCCAAACAAAATTCATTCAGAGGGAATAACTTTATGCACAAGTTAAATTTAGCAAAAAAACCAAGCTTGAAGTACATTTTATTACATTGTGGTCAGTTTTTTATCGGAAAAATTGCAATGGAAAGTATGAAAAGTTAAAGACGACTTGATCTGCTTTAAAAGTAAAACTGAAGCGAAACACGGACAAAGGAGATCGAAACATGCACCAAATGATTCCGGATAAACAACCAAAAACTGTAAATACATTTTACTACAATTTTATTCAATGTTACAAGTATATATACCTTGGAGAGTCATTTTGTTGTTGCATAAGAAAATTCATGCACTTGTTGTTGTATGAGAAAGAGGAAGCACCGCCGCCGCCGCCGCCAGCCATGAAGTGTGACACTGCAGCCAGTTTCTGCTGCTGAGCAGCGGCATTGGATCTGATTATCTCTTGGCACTGTTCAAGCACATTGGCATTGCCTGGAGAACCAACGTTAACGGAGCTACCGCCGTCAGTACTGGCGGAGCCGCCGTGGAGAAAACGGCAGGCGCTGCCGTTTTTGCAGAATCCTCTTGAATAATACAAACATGGTTTCCATCCACCCCCAGAACTCAAATCTTCAGCTTCATAAAATAAGTCATCAGTTTTTGGATCACTTAGAAAAGAAAGATTGCTCTGAAACTGGTATTTGTCAACAACTTCACTACTAGAAGCAGAGAGAGAAGTAGGGTTAGTGTTTTTGGTAAGAATATTGGCATAGGAGGGAGAACAAGCAGAGGAGGGACTCATGGGATTGGAGAGGTTCCAAAGGGTTGAGGAAGAAGAAGAGGAGGAGGAGGAGAGGGGCAAAGGGGTAGGCCTAGAGATGGGGGTGAAAGTAGCAGAAGTAGGGGTACAAGTAGTAGTAGGGTTGCCGGGGGGAAGAAAGGAGAGTTGGGTTTTGGCGTTGAGGATGAGATTGTGCAGGAGAGTTTCTGGTCCAAATGCCAAACGAATCATCTCCTTGTCGCCGTGGTCTTGCAGCAGAAGGTACCCCATGATTTTTGAGGTATTTTCTGGATCCAAGCTTTGGATCCTTGAGAAAACAATCTTGGTAGCTTCATAAGAATCCATGGAGATAAACAACACAAACAACTTCAGTCTGTGTGTGTTCTAGGGAGAGAGACGGAGAGAGAAGGGAGTGGAGTGAAGCTGGCCCTTTTGTTTATATATATACATATATATATATGTATAATAATAAAAAGAAGGGGAGCAATAATGGGGTGGATGATTATTTTAGTATAATCATTGTTTTAGGGTATAAAAAGGAGAGGCAAATGCATGACTGAGTAGGTGAAGATTTATTCCATGAATGAGAGCTCTTTAAGGAGTAAGATTAAGCTGCGGTGGTTTCAACTTTGAAGATGATTTGGCGGAACAAAGAAGAAAGGAGAAATATCCTTCGGCTTAATTTTTATCGTTTGAACATTATAATCAGAATCGTTAATTTTTATTATTATTATTTAAAAATTATATACAGAAAATTTATTTAATTTTAAGATCTTTTAGTTATATGCATAAAATAAATAGATAGTTCATCATAAAAATACTACTTGTTAACAAAATCGTTAATTGATTTAACACGGATGAATGACTAAATGATCTTCAAATTGAATGATTTTTTGCATATATAATTTTCAGATGATGATAAAGAGAATAAACGATTCTGATTATGATGTTTGGACAATAAAAATTCGTATTTGAAGAATACAAACATTATCCTTAATTCAATTCAAAGGTGCTTTGATGACAGTACAAAACCCTACTGCAGCTGCAGCTGCAGCCTTAGGAGAGTAAACTCGCTATCACTCACTCACTCACTCACTACTTTCTCTCTCCTTCATTATTTTCTCCCCCTCCCCTCTCTCTCTCTCCTCTCTCTCTCGGAAATAGTAGTTTCAAGGTTTTGTTGTCTTTACACAAAGAGACAAAACCAGACAAAGTGGGAGGACGGATTCAATCTTGTTCAAGTGTAAAAAGGTGAATTCAAATAAAAAAAGATAAATTAGAAAGGGAAATTGTCTAGTGTTGTATATCTTACACGTTGGATCCTTGTTGATTTGATTGTGATCTCACGTTCAATCGTCAAATTATCTGGCACGTGTCATACAACGGATCGTAGTAAAAGTTGGCATGTCTCACAATACCTACTTAAAGCTCAGCGTTGAGCTAAGACCAGACTTTCACTTGGCCTTTGTTGTGAGTGTCTTGGAAAGATTTCAATTAAACCAAAGTGTGCATGATTGGGCTGCTACCAAAAATTTAGAGAGGAATTTGCAAATAACAAAACATTGCATGTTTCCCTAGCTTCTTCAACTCATTTAATTTGGAAAGAGAGATTATGCTCATTACATCACGTGACGAGAGATGTAGGAACGAAAAAAAATATATCTTTAATTGTATGTAAAAAAAATTTCATCAGAACGGTCGTTGATGCATGCATATGTTTTTCTATTTTAGGCAAAAAAAATATGTAAATTTCAAACATCGATGCAAACTTTCACATGACATGACAAGCCAAATCAAACAGTGGAAAACCACCATTATCGGATAGTAAGAATCCTACAATGAGTGGCTTTTCAAAACTAGCCGTTGCATCAAAAACCAATGCACTAGATTACAATGAGGTTTAGTTTAAAACCGGATGGGAGAAAACCCGAAGATGTTGAACCCTGGTGGTGGCGGCGATGGTTTCAATGGTGGTAACTGCAATGTCTTTGACGGTGGAGGGAGGCGATGAAGATCTGAGATGGTGGAGAGAGAGAGAGTGGCAAAATCCACCACCGCAAGAATGGTGAGGTGTATTCAACAAATGCAGGGAGTCAGTAAATGAAATACTTTGTTGTTCTTTCCATGAGACAATTCCGATATTTGCACATCAATAAGAAAACTTGGATTGTATGAGCTGAATGCCCACGTGTTCAAAATACAGTTATCGCTGCTTTGGAGGCTGCTCAAGAGTGAGGTTTGATTCAACCTGACTCGACGGACGTTATCATACATTCGTCATTGCTCATATTTTTGGTGTTGCAAACGTTCTGCCTGCTGATATACAATAACCGAGGCGAAAAAGCAACAAGAAACTAAAAACTTGATAGATAAATGAAGGTTAAACTAACATTCAAATTACAAAATTCATGGTCTTAGCAAGCATCTTCAAAGTCAGATAAAAAGTAAATCACACTAAGGAAACATCCACATGTTAACAAAAACAAGTCCCGAACCGGAAAATCATCACTTGAAACCACAGCAAGGGAAAAAAGTGGGGGCTCCCGAAGCTCTAATAACTCGAGGATAAAATATCCTACCCCCCGTTTGAAATCGGTGCCCCCTCACGATATAAATATGCACGCCACATTAGTATCTCCTCCTAGGACTCCTCGAGCGACGTTCTCTTAGTGGTCTGCAAAAATTTAAAATGTTAACACAATATGTTTAAAGAAACACATGCCTGAAAGTTTAGTTATAAAGGTCCCTATACTATACGAAAATTTCACAAGATTTGGTGTAAAGTAAAACCTTGAGTTCTTCCTGGATCCATCAAGGAAGGATCCATTGCTGAAGGCCCAATCAACGGTTAAAACTTGTGTAAGTAATTGACCTCCATTCATTTTGTCTATCGCAGTTTTTGCCTCTTTAAAACTCTCATATTCAATCAGCGCATATCCCTGATACAAACAATAATTCACATTAAGTCACTAAAGAAATATTATTTAACTTCTGACTAAGAAAGTGGTCAAAACACTGTCCGACAGCCTTCTAATCATCCATATTGTCATATGAATTTAACGGCGCATCACCAAAACAAAAGCAAGAAATAAGTCAATTAGAATGTCAAATAACATTCTTGCCATCCTATATTATTGTATGAATACAGAACTACTTATTTTTCTGAAAATAGAACAACAAAAACTACACTTCATAAAGAAATTTATACTGATTTGATAGTTCAAAAGCTTATTGCAAGATTCAAAAGCTTATTGCAAGATGCAAAAATACAGTGGCTCAAGAAAGATGACTGCATAACATTTTGATACAAAAAGTCCATATTCTTTGCTTTTACTGGAACAATATTGTCACAGATGTACATATGCATTTAACATCCTAGCAAGCAGTTTCAGCATTTTAACATTTCCATTCCACAATAGATCGTTTTTATTGTTCGGTCCATTAGGATGTAAGAACTCCCAGTTTAGTTGCTTACCAAAATAAAAGAAGGTCAATTCTACGTGACAGATTGTTATTCAAATTGTTATGTTTTAGGCAAGAACCAACAACCTAACCCCCTATTTCAACTTATACCATCAAAGCACCAATTAATGTAACAAAAGGTACTCATCTCACAGTTTATAAAAAATAAAAAAGACTTCGTGAGGTAATACAGGGAATACAATTTCCCATGCAGTAACCATTATATAGCCTAAAAAGATTACATAGTCTAGACTTGGGTTAAATATACCAAGTAAATAAGGTGAGAAGAAGATATATCCATCCACCCTGTTACCATAAAATCATTCAGACTGTATAAGGCAAAGGCAAATTTTAATCAAGCTTCAGTATTGATCTAAGTAGGTGAGGTGGTTTCTAGAGTATGTTCTAGGAACCATGTAACAACAATAAAATGAATTGGCCGACAGAAAATCCAGAATGCGGGCTACTTTTATGAAAAAGAAAAGACAAGTTTCTGATTTCCTTTTGACCCTTTTCTTATTTGAAAAGAGCATGCACGGTTCTGAATACAGTCAGAATAAATCATAAGCCTTCTGGGCCTTCACTTCTTAGAGTTAAGGAACCATCCTGACATATTGAGCTCATCATGTTCTTGTGGAGTCCTTATGGGGGGGGTTGTCAATTCTTTATACACTGTTGAATAATAGAATTTCCAATCTTTCAGATTTCTTAAAGTTCAACTCAAAATCTTCATGATCTAATTCAAATTCTGGTCATTTCTGCTGATTTTCTATTCATTAATTTCCTACAGAAACAACATTTCCATCCTTGACTAGAAAATATTGAAAAATTTCATCCATAACATTTTTTTTTGTCTGTTGTTCTGGTAATGCCACAGTTTTTCAATTTTTCAATAATTAAAAAAAAAATTGCATATCCAAATTTCATGTATAGATAATGAAAGTTCTATCATCTATACATGAAAGTTCTATCATACCTTCACAAACCCAGTGCGGCGATCAAGATTTAAATGCAAATTTTTTATCTCCCCAAATTCACCAAATACTTCTTGTAGGTGGTCCTCTTGGGCCTCCTCATGTACCCCAGTGACCAGAATAATCCATCCCTCAACGGCTGTAAACATTGTCAAAATGAAAGGAAGAAACTGTCAGGGAATGAAAAGATCAACTATACCTAAGCAGGAAACATAATTTCCTTCCTCTATGGCTACAAAAAATATGTAAAACTCTATAATAGTTTGAATGAAAAGGTTCTGAGTAAACAGCATAAGAATATCATTCTTAACTGACCAGAATCAAAACAATCGGGATTTATTCTAAATAATTCAACTATTCAGGCCTTAGCATTACTGATAGAAGTCTAACAAGCAACGGAAGGCAAGAATGGGCAAAATTAGTATAATTTCCTTCATAGTTGAGATAAAGAATGAATTCTAGACTTGGTACACATTCAAGCAGCTTCTTCCAGAAGGTGGAATTACGGGCCACCAACCCAAAATACAGGAGAGGACGTATTACCCACTAGAGGTCAAAATCAAAACACATTGCAGTTGAAGCTTAAAGTTTAAATTTGAACTAGTTGAAGAAGTTGCAAAAAGGTAGGCGAGATAATGAACAGAAAGTGAGGCTATATACACACCAATAAGAAAAATAAAACAGGACTTCCAAATAACTAGGACTCTGTTGTTTGCACAGAATACTGAAGATCTGCTAGAGCTATACTGCACATATGGTAGGTTATGCTTAACAAAAGAAGCCTAGCCGACAGAGTTTATATTAAGTCTCTAGACAAGCATTTCAAGTTTGCCGTTAGTAGAGAAAATAAGATTTAACCCATCGGTGCAACAAATAAGATCTTCTTTTCCCAAGAAAGAAGGAAAGAAGATGAAGTTCAGAAGTCATAAGATTTCAAATGGAAAAAAAAAACATGGAAAATTGAATGATTTTCTGCACCTTGGAGAAGGAGCTTCCCATATTCTGTTTATATTTTTCACTGAAAAACCTCAAGAAGAAAAAATAATCTCATGCTCCTCTCGTTCTTGCCAAAACTTCAATATGAGATAAAACCTTCTCCGAAATTCATGGCCTATTAAAACAGCATCATCATGCAAATGAATCCGGACAAACAAAAGCGAAGAATCCTCGATGGCAGAAATTTCCAAGAGCTTAATCCTTTTGCATTATATCTAAATTCCAAAACATCGTCACACACACACACACACACACAGATATACCTAATTTCCCCCAATGAATCCGGACAAACAAAAACGAAGAATCCTACAAACCCAGCTACCAATCCAATCAAAAACCTGTTTCCATCAGAGAAAACACCAAGAATCCTAAAACCCTAGTTATCAGTCAATTCTTTGAAACTTTCCCCAAAACATAAAATCTTTCTATCAGATAAAACTCCAAGAATCCTAAAATAATAGCTACCAATCAATTCTAAAAATTGAAACTTTCCCCAATACCGTAACGAAACAAAAACAAAATATACATACATAGAGGGGGAATGAGAGAGAGAGAGAGAGGGCTTACATCGTTGGGGTTCGAAGCCGTCAGAGGAGTTGAGAGAGTCGAAGTCGGAGGCAGCGAGGCGGCTGTTACGGTCGGCATTGAGATCTTCACGGAATCCGCGACCTTTGGTCTTCTTAGGGACTGCGGACGCCGCTCCGACGCCGGTAATAGCGGACTTGAGCTTGGGGAGTGGGGCCCTGGGGGAGGCGGAGGGCTCGGCGTCGGCGGCTCCGTCCTCGTCCATGAGGTCGTCATCTTCGGGCTCGAAGTCCACCGTTTCTACGTCTCCGCTCGCCATAGCTGAAGCTCTCACAGCTCTCGATGCTTCTCAGAGTTTAGATGAGGAAGGGAAAAGGGCACACAAGGGTTTGGGAATTGGGACGATTGGGATTTATGGGTTTTGCCTTGGGCTTTTGAAGGGTCGGTGGTCGTGTTGTCCTTCTTGTCTTTCCTCTGCGTATTGAATAGTTTAAGATTTAATTCAGGCCGTTCGTATATTAATTTTGAACTATGATCGGACTTTTAAATAGTATGTATTATTCAAAAATTTTTCATAAGTTATAAATTTTAAGGTCCCCCTCGCGTCTTGAGAAAATTTCCGACCCTATCTTAATAATTGTCAATAAATTCAAAAATATATGCAACATTATAAAATACGGTTAATTATATTAACACTTTCTACAATTTATCAAATTTTTACAAAATCTTTTTATGTTTGAGAAATTATACTGACACCCCTAAGATTTTAATTTCATTTAATATAACCCCTTGAGTAAAAAAGCTGCTTATAAATTTACCAATTTACCCTTATAATTAAAGAAAAGCTCATTTTTATTGAATAAGAAAATCTTTATAAATAGCAGGAGAGACAGCAGAGTCATTGATTTCACCAAGCCCATTAATTTGGTTTCCTCCGGTGCTAGGGGTGGGTTCGAAAAACTGAAAACTGAAAAAAACCAAACTAAACACTAAATTTGTTGTGGCCTATTTTATTGGAGGGTGCGGCAAAGAGAAAAGCAAAGAGAAAGAGAGAAGGGCTTGAGGAATTGTGGTGTATATTCCTCATGCCAAGTGCCTTTATTTATAGTGAAACAAGTACAATCATAATAGGAATGTATCTTTAGGATATCTAGAATATCCCAATCCATATCTACCTAGGATTTACACAATCACATTTATCACATGTTTAATATTATCCACAACACTCCCCCTTAAGTGTGTAAATACTCAAGTAGATATCGCATCAGATCTTCAAGATGATGTAGAGATAGTTGATGAAGCCGTCTCGTAGGCATGATAAAGAACCCTCAAGTCTTATATAAGGAACTTGCATATAAAAAAAGTAAAAATCTCACAAAACCTGACTATGGTAAAACCCAAGGTGGGACAAAACCCATAATCAAAGGAGAAAAGTGAGTTAATGCAATGTCGATACTTAACATCTTCAAGACGTAAACAGTAAGAAAACACACAAGGGTATGACCAACCTAGAATGGGTGCCTCGTTAAAACCTAGTTAGGTAACAAAAACCCAATGGGAAAAATGATCTTGATCGTAGGGAAAAATAGTACATTAAGGTCAAGTGAGTATACTTCAGGATACTCTCCCTGAGTTCGACGAAACTCCCCTTGAGAACTACAAGTGTTGCAAATGAGAAAATTTGCACATACCAAATCCTCGAACAAGCTTCTTCGGCAGTGACTTCATGAAAAGGTCGGCAAGGCTGTCTTCGGATTAGATCTGCTTGACTTCAATCTTCTGATGCTCATGCTGATGTGATGTAGACGCAAGATGCTTGGTGTTGACTTCTTGGATGTATCATGTTATGGTCTGGTCGATACATGCAGCGTTGTCTTCATAGATCGTCGTTGGGACTCAACGAAGGATGAAGAGTTACGGGTGCTTCGAATATACTCTCATGTACACAGGTACCTTCATGTATGGTGATGAGCTCGAAGACGTCGCAACTAAGGTCTATTTGGTTGACCTCCAAGATATTGCGGTGTTTATAATGGTAAAGACATAATTCGTTTGGAAACGTGCCTTGTGCGGAACATACGGATAGTCTGTGTCAGCGTATCCCATAAGGTAGGCATCATTTCGATAACCAAGGGGTTGTGGTTAATTATGAGATGTCTAGGGATATAATAAGCCCAAATCCGTAGTAACGGAAAAACATCTTTAACACCTATTTGGTGGTAACGTGTAGGCGCAGTGTTGTATCTTACCAAAAGATCAACAATGAAAGAGATGTCATGTCTAATGCAATGAGCTAAGTACAATAAAGTGCTAATTGAACTTAGATATAGAACTTCAGGTTCCATAACCTTTTCAAGGATCTCATTTGCATCTAGCGTATGAATGGTCATGGGTGTACTCAAAAGCAATACCTTCTGGGTGTAGTTCGACTGATGGACCAGAACACCATCTGAACTTTGCTCGAAACTTCGGGTCGAGACGGAAACGAGTTTTCCCAAAATCTTTCATCTCAAATTCCAACTTCAGGTGCGAGGCAGTTTTCTCAAGCTTTTCCAGAGTCTAAGTGAGATTTATATCATTGACATAGACTACAACTCTAGCAAATTCGGTTTTGTACATGCAGGGGCATATATTATTCACATATCCCTAATTGATCAAATATTCACTTAAATTGGTATACCACATCCGCTCGGATTGTTCCAATCCGTAAAGTGAAAGCCTCAATTCAAATAGAAAGGGTGTTATGTGGTCTAGAACTATTTGGATCAGTCTATGAAAGTCCTTCAGAAACTTCCATGTAGATTTACGTATCATGATCCCTATAAATACGATACAACCACGTTCATAAGCTGCATATTCAGTTTTTCGGAAACTACCAAACTGATAAGGTAGCGGAACGTTATGACGTCCATTACGGGGGAATAAGTCTCCTCGTAATCAATCCCAGGGCGTTGAGAGAAACCTTGCTCTACAAGGCGTGCCTCGTATAGCACTATTTCATTCTTCTCATTATGCTTCCTTACGAAAACCCACTTGTAGCCAACGGGCTTCACATGTGGAAGTGTAGGAACTACAAGCCCAAACACTTTACGTTTCGCAAGTGAATCAAGTTTGACCTGGATTGCTTGTTTTCCAGTTTGACCAATCGGTTCTACGTCGACATTCATCAATGGAACGCAGTTCCATATCGTCGCTTTTTACTATTTCGGGTAGCTACCATATACGTGAATATCATCGATGATAATCTCATTCCAATTCCATAACTCATCCATGCATGCATAATGGACCAAGAACTTCAAGTCTTGGGATAATCCGGATTAATTTCATGAGTTGGAATAGTTGAGATAGCGAACAAGGAAGGGATTCATTTTTTGTCATGTTTCTCCACTTCTAGGGAGGTGAATCTTTTGAACTGAGTGATCTGTCATGCTCCAGGCCGAGAACAGATTGATTGGCTAGCCGCCGGCGTACCGGACCGTCCAATAGGGGCAGCCAAACTGTCCTTCAGAGGCGGCACACCCTTCAGGGATGTTAACACGACGTCTGTTACATACGTCTATCCTTGCAGGCATGTTTGCACTTGATATATGTGATCTCGTCACTTTAGGTAAATCGGAGAAAGCGTTTAGAGCAACACTCTGGAATCTAGAATACGGGGATCGAGGTGAGATATAGTGGGGACGTCCATGATAATTTGTGCCGTTCTTCAGGAACGTTGACGTTCTCATCTCCCATTAACGGCGGGAAGACTGTCTCATCAAAGTGACAATCCGCAAACTGGCAGTAATGAGATCGCGTGCAAGGGCTCTAAAGAGCTAATTCGAAAGAGAATCACAATCGACAAAGATTCACATCCTTCTTTGAGGACCCATATTGGTACATTACGGCGACGCAATATGGCATAAGGTGCATACCCAAAATGAGCAAATACGAAACATCAGGTTCGTACCCAGTAACCAACTGTAACGCTAAAAAGTATTGGGTAGCAATGAGCCTCAGGCGGACCAACATGGCTGCATACAAGATTGCATAGCCCTAGGTAGAAACTGAAAGCTTGGTGCGTTCACCAAAGTCCGGGCGATCAATTGATAATGCGCTTTATGATCGCTTCTACGAGGCTATTTGGGGGTTGAACATGGGGAATTCAATGTTCAATTTCAAACCCAAAAGACATGCAATACTTTATCGAAAACTCGTCGATATAAACTCTCCGGCATTATCCTGTCTTCTAGACTTTATGGGATAATTAGGGTGGTGAGCTCTTAAGTAAGAAATGGCCAGAAGTTTAGCAGCAATGTGTATGTGGACAAACATGTGACCATTGTGTCGATATATCAACCAAAAACCATATTTACATGGTCCTCATTTTTGATTGGATGAGTCCACATTATTCCCTTGAATCCACTGTGAAAAGAGGGTTATGTAGTAGCTTTGCTAGGGATGATATAAAAATCTAATTTGTGCTTGTAGGCACAAAAATCCTTACTCCAGGTAAGGTGATGCGTTGTGTAACATGTTGCATCGTGTTTCGACCTGAATGTCTCAAACGGTCGTGCCAAAGCAAGTAAACTGCTTGAATCACCCGGCTTCAGGCCGGCCTATATGTGGCATGTCCTAATTGGGAGGCAGCCCATTGCTCCCAAAACATAACTTCAGGCTTCATATTTTGGAGGTGATGCAAAGATACGTCACTCTATTTTCTACAGTGGTTTTCATGATCATTGTTCTCTTGAATATCCTTATGACTCAAAGCCGTTCTTGTGGAATGGAGAATATAAGGCCCCTTAATAGTAATTCAATACCATTAATACAACGAGGAGCAGTGCCAATGCCCTTAATCAGGTTAGGTAGACCTAAATTCGTTGCCAAAAGGATGACTTAGGTATGAAGTTAGTGTGCATAGTAGTACATTCATCCAGACAACTAACTTCTCCAGATTTATACCTTATCACATGTTAACTGAATTCAGTCACATGTATAAGAAACATGATTCAATTAACTCATATTCAAGGACAATATCCATAATAATATCCATTACTAAAACAAACACCAAACAATCATCCAAACAAAAAGGAAAAATTGTTCAAAACTTTAAACCAAAAGATAGAGGGTTCGGCCAACATAGCCTTTCATGTGAAAATTCTATTTTTCCATATGTGTTAGGTGAAGCAAAATTAGTCTCACAGATTGACTACAGGAATGGTACTCCTCAATAACATTGGTAGGGGCACAAAGAAGTGCATAACCAATGATCTATTCTATCAAAACGAAAGTAGATTTTGCACGGTTGAGGTTGGGGAATACTGTCCCTTATTCATGAAGTTTTGGGTCTCAATTGCCAAGGGATCACGTGTTTGGTCGTGATGCCACCCCCTTGGTTGACCCTGATTCTACCACTATTCAGTACTCTCCAACCGAAGAAGGATGAGTAGATTCGATAGGTGTCTGACGAAGCAGAGCCTTATATTCGGTACACCTTTGTCGAAGCAGAATGTGACCTTCGATACATCCCTGCCAAAGCAAGGCATGCCATTCGGTAAACTCTAGCCGAAGCAGGGTCTATACCATTCGATAGGCTCCAGCCGAAGCTGGGTCTATACCGTTCGGTACCTCCCAGCCGAATCACTGGAGTGCCACTTTCACTTTTGTGCTTTTCAGTGAGCAATGTGGTAGTAAAAGATCCAAGAGCTTAATGAACCTCCGCTCTCTACAGTGCTTCTTCAGGAGCATTTTAGAGGCATGGAAGGACGAGAAAATCTTCTCTAGTCAAAATTCAATCGGATTCTATAAACTTAAGAATTGTACCTATTCACGAATGGGGTTCAATCATGTATTGCGTCAGGCAAGATATGTCTTGGTTCGGGCAAGGTATGTCTTTGCATGATTAGAACGGTCCGTAGAGCGAGTCAAAAAGCTATGGAATCCTCATCATTGAGGTACTTTCATTTACAATGCTTTGGGCATAAGTCTTCGGATGAAGATCATGACGGAGGATTATTTAGCTCTATTCACGTCATTGTTGGCTTCAATATTTCTCAGCTTCTCGGTAGTCAAGTGGAGCTTCATAACTTGTGCCCACATAAAGTATTTTATGCCAGAAACTTCCATGTTAGTGAAGTCGAACTTGTTACGATTCGAAAATCCACTGATGGAGGGAACAAGATTGTGGTTGGTGCTTATGAGAAATAAATTCTCCATAATCATAAAAGTTAGAACATTAGGGTTCTAAAACATGGTTTGGTTTAAATTTTCATGAAAATTACGGGTTTCATGAGTATTTAATGTTTAAGGAAACTTCGAGTTTCATGGCACTTATTCGAAACTTCGGGTTCAAATTTATGAACTTCAAGTTCATAGGTGCAAGCAAACGCAATATACAGAACAAGCAAAATAAAAGTTAACATATAAATCGTGACCAGGTAGATGAACGTAGGTCTACAGGGCCTACGGGGTGTGAAAATCACGACCTAAATAATTTGGGTGAATTAAGTTTGGAGCTACAGGGCCAAACAAGGAGAAAACTGAGCTGCAAGACAGTTGATAGTGGGCTAAAAGTCCACAAGGGTTGAAAAAGTGAAGGAGAAACAGGCCCAAACATGGGCCTGTTTTGAAAGTGGGCCGAGGAGGGACAACAACAAACAACCCAAACATGGGCTGGTTGGGCCGAAGAGAGATAGAGGCCCAAGTGGGTCTTGAGCTGGCTCGGCTTAGGGTTTTTTTTTTCAAAAAAAGGGAAAAAAAAAATTGAAAATTTTTGTTTGTTTGTTTTTTCAGAAAAAAACGATTTTTGTGTTTTTTGCAGAAAAGTGAAAAAAAATCACAAAAAACCCTAATTTTTCCTTCGTTCACACGATCATCAATTCACATAATATATGACAGATATATTAAATGTAGATGCGAACACAATATTTGCAGAAGATCAATAATTCGTTAAATGCAGAAAATTGGGTTCATGCAATCAGGTCTGAAAAATATATCGACAATTGAGACCGTGTTTTAGAAGAACCTGGATTGCTGATGATGATGGTTGAACAATTTGTTTGCAGAATTGCCTTCAACTCCGAATTTCCATCTTCAATGCATTGAATCTCGTTCAATATAAAATTACATGAAGAGAATTAAATCAATAACAAATATATTAATTCAATAAAATAAAAAGTAAATCAAAGTAAGAATGATTGAAAATAAAACTCCCCATGATTAAAGATGGCCAAAACTCTGGTATAATTCTCTTTAGCAAAGCAGAAAGAGTCTGCTGATAACGTGTTGTGACCTATTTTATTGAAGGGTGCCGCAAAGAGAAAAACAGAGAGAAAGAGAGAAGGGCTTGAGGAATTGTGGTGTATATTCCTCATGCCAAGTGTCTTTATTTATAGTGAAACAAGTACAATCATAATAGGAATGTATTTTTAAGATATCCAGAATATCTCAATCCATATGTACCTAAGATTTACACAATCATATTTATCACATGTTTAATTTTATTCATAACAAAGTTAATATTTTATTTATTTATTTAGATTGGGTATTTACTTTTAAAGCCCAATTTCAAGTCAAGTAGCCTAATTTCAACATAAGCCCAACTTCAGCCCAATTAAAAAGTCTAAAAACAAAGAACCCTAGCCTTCTTTTTATCCCATGCCGCCTCTTCCTCCGATGCGCTCGGTAGAAGTGGGTCTATGTTGTTCGGTACCTCTCGGCGAATCAGCGGGTGCCGTTTTCCAGCATTATGCTTGCCCCAGTGAAGCAATGTGGTAATCAAAATCCGAGAACTTAGTGAACCTCCGGCTACTGCAGTCTTGAGCATTTTAGAGGCATGGAAGGACAAGAAAATCTTCTCACAGTGTAAAATTCAATCGAGATTCTATAAACTTGGTGTACTATTCACGGATGGGGGTTCAATCATGTATTGTGTCGAGGCAAGATATGTCTTGCTTCGGGCAGAGTATGTCTTTGCATGATTAGAAGCGGTTCGTAGAAGCGAGTCAAAGAGCTATGGAATCCTCGTCCTTGAGATACTTAAACACAATACTTCGGGCATAAGTCTTGATGAAGATCATGACGAGGAGGCTTATTTAGCTTTCTATCCCACACGTCATTGTTGGCTTCAATATTTCTCGACTTCTCGGTAGTCAAGTGGAGCTTCACAAGTTGTGCCCGCATGAAGTAATTTCTGCTAGAAACTTCCATGTTAGTGAAGTCGAACTTGTTACGGTTGAAAATCAGCGTGGAGGGAACAAGTTGTGGTTGGTGCTTATGGGAAATAAATTCTCCATAATCATAAAGAAGTTAGAACATTCGGATTCTAAGACATGGTTTTTGGTTTTAAATTTTCATGAAAACTCACGGGTTTCATAGGTATTTAATATTTAAAGGAAACTTGAGAGGATTTCATGGCGGTCCCGAAACTTCGAGGGTTTGAATTTGCCGAACTTCAAATTCATGGATACCCACACATAAGCAAACGCAATATCTGAGAACAAGCAAAATAAAAATTAACACATATATATCGTGACCCGAGGTAGATAAACATAGGTACGGGGGCACAGGTGTGAAAATCACGACCCAAATAATTTGGGTAGATGCAAGTTTGGAGCTACGAGGCCCAAACAAGGAAAAGAGCGAGTTGCGAGGCGAGTTGATAGTGGGCTAAAAGTCCACAGGGTTGAAAAAGTGAAGAAGTAGGCTTTAAACATGGGCTTGTTTGAGAAAGTGAGGTGAGGAGGGACAACGACAAGCGACCCCGGCGTAGAGGTACAGTTAGTAGAGAAGAGAGATAGAGGCTCAGTGGATGTGAAATTTGGCTCGGTGGACAGGTTGGAGTCGCTCGGCTTAGGGTTTTATTTTTTTCAAAAAAAAAACGGAAAAAAAAAAATTTTGAAATTTTTTGTTTTTCGAGAAAAAAATGATTTTTGTGTTTTTTTGCATAAGCGAAAAAAAATCTGAGAACCCTAATTTTCCTTCGATTCACATGTTAATTCCTTAATATATAGCCAGATATATTAAATGTAGATCACGAACAATATTTGTAGAAGATCAATAATTCGTTAAATCGCGAGGAAAATTGGGTTCATCGTCATGGTGAAGGACATGCTGTCAGTCGAAAAAATGCTCGACAATCGAGGCCGGAGTGTTTTAGAAGAACCTTGATTCTGCGGTGATGATGGTTGAACAATTTGTTTGCATAATTGCCTTCAACTTTAGTTTCCATTTTCAATGCGTTGAATCTCGTTCAATGTAAAATAACGGGAAAATTAAATCAATAACAAGTATAGTAATTAATAAAATAAAAAAGTAAATCAAAGTAAGAATGATTGAAATAATACTCCCCATGATTAAAGATGACCAAAACTCGGTATAATTCTCTTTAGCCTGCAATGAAAGCGTGTTGATAACGTGTTGTGGCCTATTTTATTGAAGAGTGCGGCAAAAGAGAAAAACAAAGAAGAGAGAGAGAGAGAAAGGCTTGAGGTGTGGTGTATATTCCTTATGCCAAGTGCCTTTATTTATAGTGAAACAAGTACAATCATAATAAATGTATTTTTAGGATATCGAGAATATCTCGAATCTATATGCTGATAAATTTACACAATCATATTATCACATGTTTAATATTATTCATAACATGTTAGAGCCACGAAGAAGACTGGTTTGTTAGGGTTTCGTGGTTTGCAACGTGGTTTGAATAAACTCCTGAATATTAGGAGTTAGTAGCTTGTTTCTGTTAGGGTTTGCAGAGGTCAGTTTATGACCGAGTCTTTTGCTTAGTTGCCACAATCTTAGGGATATGGAGATGTGGTTGTTTTCAAATTTAATTCCCAGTTGTAATGGCTATTTAAGCCAAGTTGTTTTATTAATGAAATAAGCATCATTTTACAAACTTTGCAATTTCGTAAAGCTAGAGTTTTTTATACTTCAACACTCTCGAGTCCTCGACGTCGCAGCTGCTGCTCTCACTCACACCTAGCTGCTCGCCGTTCGTCGTCTCACTGCCCACATGACACCTCGCTGCTCGCCCACCTGAAACCTTCAACCACAACCACCACCACAAACCACCTCGCCGCATCAGCCATAACCACCACAACCCACGACAACCCACCACATCAACCATAAGCTCTCTCTGAGCATCAATTTCTGTTTGGGTATGGGTTGTGATGAAATTCATCACTGTAGTCGCAGCCCTCTCTGAGCATCAATTTCTGTTTGGGTTGGGTCTGATATTTTGGATTTTGTTCTATATGTTAGGGAGGTATTAGGGTTTAGTACTTGCGTTTTGAGGAATTTTATTTATGCTTTGCTTAAACTTACGAATGGACACTTTTCAGTTTTCATAAAGGATTTTGCCTTTTGTTGTTGGATTTATGGAATATATAAAATTTGGGGTTTCTGCTTCTTAATAATCCTATTTGATTGTAATTTTAAATCTTATATTCATGCTTGATGGGTTTCTTAGTTGTATGTAATGTTATGTCTTGCAAATTTGATCGATTGCTCTTTCTTGTTGTGTCGTGTACAATTTGGTAGTTTGCTTTTTCTCCTCTTTCATGTCAAACTCCACGAATTTTCAGGTTCTATTAAAAAAAAAAAACCAAACCGAACCCAAACTGAACAAAAAAACACCGAACCGAACAAAAAAAAATTGAA
This sequence comes from Gillenia trifoliata, assembly GCA_018257905.1. Lineage (NCBI taxonomy): Eukaryota > Viridiplantae > Streptophyta > Magnoliopsida > Rosales > Rosaceae > Gillenia > Gillenia trifoliata. The sequence goes on along the minus strand of CM031081.1, from coordinate 13,233,764 downwards.
AAGAAACTGAACCAAACACTAATTTCGGTTTGATTTTTGGTTTTGACAAAAAATTTAACCAATTGGAACTGAACCCACCCCTAGGCAGAGCCGTAACTCTCTCTCTTCTTTCACCCATCCCTGTCAACTCTCTCCATCCTCTGTTTTTATTTGTCAATGTTCTCTCTCTCCTCTTTCACCACCCATCTCATCAACTCTCTCTCTCTCAATATTTTTTTGGTGAGAAAATCACTTTTTTAGAATATAAATTGAGAAATTAGTCACTATTTCACTAATTCCAAAATAATAGTGTTATTTTGAGAAAAAGTGACACTATTTTTAAAAATAGTAACACTGTTTCTAAAAATAGTGATATTATTTAAAAAAACAGTAACACTATTTTTAGAAACAATATCATTGTTTTTAGAAACAGTAGTACCATTTTTAAAAATTAATTGTTTTTAAGAAACAATGTTTCTTATTAATATAATTTCATTAAAATTTTGTTAATAATAATTTCATTAAATTTTGGCATGTGATAAATAATTCATATTTTTATGTCTTATAAAATGTGACTAATTTTTAAATTTTATACATAACAAAATAACAAAAAAGAAAAGAGGGGGAAGAAGGAGTGACGTGAGAGAAAGAGAGATGATGATGATGTTAATAGGTGAAAGAGGAGAGACAGATGAGGGTGATGGATGAAAGAGAGAGAGAGAGAGAGAGACGGTGGGTGGGGACGCTGCGCAAGACCCGCTTGTTAGTCCTTTTATTTTTTTAAATTATATTAAAGTTTTGTCTTTTTTATTAAAGTTTAAGTTTTTTCATTAAAAAAATTATTATGATGTTTTTGATTAAAAAAATGGTTAAAAATATCATTTTTCATTAAAGCTCCCTTATTTGAGAGCTTTTATACTATTGTGAGCTTATTTTCACACACATTTTTTAGCCTCTCACTTATCTCTATTTATTTGTTGTCATTAGATTGAATAAATCAAACAGAAACAACATATAGACTAAACAGTGGTGCGTAAGAGGAGAAAACTGGCATGCATTTATTATTTTCCTTTCCATATTTCTTTTCCACAAAAATCATGTGCATGATTGATCACATTTTATTTCGTACAAGGTCTTTGTAACTATTTTCGGAAGGAAAAAAGATTAAAAAGTTTTTATGTCAACTACAAGCGCTTTTGATTATGTTTGAAACTTGAACTTTGATGAAAATTTCGATATGTTTCTCATATAAAGCACTTTTAGTTAAAACGCTTTTGTGCATAAGTGCTTCCTACAAAATTAGTTTAAACAAATGCTTGGGTATTGTGGGCTAAGGGGCATAAATGAGACCTTACCTTGTGTTTTCAAGTTGGGCATAGTCGATGTATATAAATGTTCTCATGATCGCCAAATAGAGAATGACTTACATAGAATAGGTTCACTGAAACCGTAGGCCCATGACGTCTCATTCCAACAAAACAATGACATGTGTAAGATTTTTAACACATGTAATAGTTTTAGGGGGTGTTTACGAAACTGGAATGGAGGTTGAAGAAAGGGAATCAAATTCTTCCCAAGTAATTCCAGCGTTTACTAAATTTTGGGAATGAAAATACTAGTGGGCTCCACCCAAAATCAGTAATCCGATTCTTAATATTCCCGGAATCCAAATACTGACTTGGAGGTGGTATTTGAATTCTGAAAGAAAGCTAACATCCGGAATCTGACTTCTTTCTCGAAATTACCCTTGAACCTTCAACCCCTTCCTGCCTCCCACAAGTCAACAGCCCAAAGCACATCCATCCCAACCCCTTAACCTACGCAGACCACCTCATCATTTTCCTGACTGGCAAGACCCACCCTAACAGATCTACCTAACAAACTCCCGACAACCTCAGATCCAAACGAGAGAGAGAGAGATGCAGAGGAAGGATGATGTCTCGGGAGTGGCAAGGAGTTGGCGATTGGGGCTGATCGCAATAACAAATTGAAAAATGCAAAGGAAGAGAGTAAGGAGGGTTGTGTTGGAACCGTGGAGGTTCCATAACCTTTTTTTTTTCTTGTTGCCTTTGTTTTCTTTTTTCTTTCTTTTTGTTTTAATTTTTTATGTCAATGCCTTTTTACGGGAAGAGTAATAATTAAAATTATTTTTGTTGAGTTTTTTACTCTTTAAAAAAAAAAAAGAATCAAGATTTATTAAAAATAAAGTTTTATTACTGTGAAATTGGTTTTTTATTTTTTATCAAAGTGTGAAATTGTTTAATAAAGTTTTCTATTAATTAAGATAAGGGTATTTTAGTAATCATACTTGTTTTCATTCCAATTCAAGGGGATTAGTAAACAACTTATATCATTCCAACTCCGATTTCAAAATATTATAGTAAACAGTTTTGGCAGGAATCTAATTCTGATTCCTCCTCAATTCAATACCTCTCATTGTGATAATGGATTAATAAACGTGCCCTTAGTGGATTGGGATGCCACGTGACAGTGAACTCGTTTCATGTAAGTTGTTTTTTACTAAATAAGCAATGAGTGCAAGGTCACTCACCCTTGAATTTGATATCAAATACTGAAATTAAAACATTAAAAGCACATCTCTTGTGATGACCAAGAGAAGGCGAAATGACTTAATCCTATAAAAAAAGAGAAAAAAGATGTAATTCTACTTCCCTTTGAAGTTTTGTTCCTTGATCCAATTAAAGGACAGAAGACTAAGGGAAATGGATAGAAAGATGTGTAGCAATTAGGATACGTGTTTCTTAGTTAACATCCTTTTAGCTACATTTATTAGAAGTTTGCATACCTGCCTGAGGGCCAAGGTGGGAGTGTATGTCTCTCTACGCGTCAAGGCGGGAGAGTGTGTTTCCTCAAGGGTCAAGGCGAGAATGCATGCTATCTGAACGCTCAGTTCTAGGTCGGTTGAGTGGCTACTTTTCAGGACGCCTTTGGCAGGAAACTTCATCATCAATTCTTGTCTTGATTTGGGTCACCTCGTCAAGAGCGCACTGCATCTCAATTCACTCAAGAAGTTGGCTCACCAAAGTGGTTTATTGTGCGAGAGCACTTGTCAAGTTTTGTGACCTTTTGAGTTAGTCTAGCCATTTAGAGTAGAAGGGCCATACTAGTAAGCATCTCTACGAATGGTGGATATGTAGTGGATGGCGGGCTCGAAATTCATCATGGTAGCAACTTCCTGCCCTTGGGTTGGGCCGGCGGGTTCAATTTGGTTTAGATCTAAACCAGGAACCTGGTTCTAGTTCGGTTGAACAGCTTCTAGGGTTGGTTGAAGCCTATTGGCTTGGGTTGAGTTGGCTAGATTAGAGGCGGGCCAACCCACTTGGGTTTTTGGAGTTGGCGCCATCGCGGGCTTGGAAGATGGCCCCGTGTTTGAGCCTCTGGATTAGGATGTAGCGGTTGCTGCTGTTACTAGTGCAAATGGTAGAGGGCATTCAGCCTCCGTGTTCTGTGGCGAGGAGCAACAGGGAGGGGCAGGGGTCACGCCATGATTTCCATTAGTGGGTGCAAATCCAAGCACGTAGGGAATGTCATTCGTTATGATTTTTGAATTTTCAACCATTCTTCCCTCTTCTAAAGCATATGAATCAAGGAATTAAAATTTCGAAGATTGAGTGCAATAGAAAAATTTCAAAAGTAAGAAATCACATAAGATAATATGAGAGCCGCTTTAAGAATTAAATCAAGCTCTCAATGAAAGGACCAATTTTTTGTAGCAAAATTCTACAACCTTCGAATTGACGAAATTGTACCTACAAAACAAAGAGACACCTTAGGTTAAAGACTAAACCACAAGCCCAGAGGGGGGGGGGGGGGTTTGGCCGATAAACCTCCTATGGTTGAGTCAGAAAACTCTGTGTAGAGAATATAGTGTTTTTCATAGTAGAATTGCTTACCAGAGAACTGACTATAGATGAGGTATTTATAGGAGCTAGGCTGTCCACATGGGTGGGGAAGCCCATGTCAGGTGTCTGCATCTCATTGGCCGTGTAGTGTCATCCAATGAATAGAGTTGTACTTGTACAATGACAGTACGAGATAATATCTTTAAGATGCTAGGAATATCGTAAAGATACCAAGAATAATAATTGAAGCAAAATTAATTAATAATATTTTAAACATTATCTTGGAGAATCCTTGATTAATCATGATTGAATGTCTTCCTTTATGAAAAGAGTTTGTCTTCAATTGGAAAGTTTAAAGGTAGGAATTAGTGATTAATTCCTCCTTTAACTCCCTTACCTTATCTCCTTATTATGGGCAGCTTAGCTTGGAGTAATTGTAGTCAGCAACTCAGGGTTTCTAGCTTGGTTGAATTGCCGAGTAATAAATGTGGGTCTTGCCAATTAATGAGAGCATTCTTGTCAATTGTGAATGAAAATCCATTTGTCAGCTTCACAATATTTAGGATTATTTTTTACTCCACATTTACAGCTTCTTGCATGAAACTTTTGGTATGCTTTTAGAGATTACTTGTGTCTCTTTTTCCAATTTTATATCTTGGAAATTGGCATGCTCCATTACTAATGTAGTTCTTTATATCCGTACAACTTTCATTAACTAAGTCAAAAAGTTGTATTAAATACATTTAAGTATTGTAGCCAAATCCTACTTTTTAACTACACCTATTAAGTAATAACCTCTTTATAGTAATAAAATGGTTGAGTCCCAACATTATGACTATACGGCGGTTTTAATATAGTATTATTTGAGAGCTTTTCTACTACTGGGAGCTTATTTTCACACATTTTTTAGCCTCTCACATATCTCTCTTTATTTCTTGTCATTAGATCGAATAAATCAAGCGAAAACAACATATAAATTAAACAGTGGTGCGTAGAAAGAGAAAAATGGTGTGTGTGTATTATTTCCTTTTCCATATTTTTTTTTCCACAAACATCATGTCCGTGATTGATCACATTTTATTTGGTCCAAGGTCTTTATAACTATTTTTGAAAGGAAAAAAGACTAAAAGTTTTTTATGACAACTAGAAGCGCTTCTGATTATATTTGAAACTTGAACTTTAATGAAAATTTCGATATGTTTCTCGCATAAGTGCTTCCTACAAAAGCAATTCAAACAGACACTTAGGTATTGTTGGCTAAGGAGCATAAATGTGACCGACCTTTGTGTTTTCAAGTTGGGCATAGTTTATGTATATAAATGTTCTCATGGTCGCCAAATAGAGAAAGACTTACGTGGAATGGGTTCACTACCGCCGTGGCATCCATTTCTAATAAAACAATGACATGCGTAAGATTTTCAACACATGTAATAGTTTCAGTGGATTGAGATGTCACGTGACGGTGATTTCATTTCATATAAGTTGCTGTTCACTAAATGAGCAAGGAGTGCATGATCACTCACCCTTGAATTTGATATCAAATGCTAAATAAAACATTAAAAGCACATCTATTTATTCCTCACTTGTTAAATCATATCTAAAGGTATGTAACCATAAATCTTTGATCACGTGATGACCAAGAGAAAACGAATTGACTTAATCCTATAAAAAAAAAAGAGAAAAAGGAATTATATTTCCCTTTGAAGTTTTGTTCCTAATCCAATTGAAGGACAGAAGACTGAGGGGAGTGGACAGAGAGATGTGTAGCAATTAGGATACGTGTTCCTTAGTTAACATCATTTTAGCTACATCTATTAGAAGAAGTTTGCTACTCATTAATTTATTCAAAATTGTTTTAGGATTCCTTTAGGTCTTTTGATGCAGGGAGAATCAAGGGTTTCGAAAAGAAGGGGATAGATAACCTGAAATTCGCTCAACCAAGGACAACGGAGCTTGCTCCCGCATCATCTTTTGTCGAGCTTCTAATAGCTTTACAATTAGTCCTGCTTTCAAGGAATGATAATGAACTCCATGCTATACTCCACTTAAAGGGTGAATTTGCAGGGCTGGCTGTCGTATAGGGTAGCTCTCTTATAGATTCGAGACTAGCGTAAGAACGGGTGAGACCAAAATACAAAAGATATTCCCTACACCACTTAAAAGAATGTCTAAAAGTTCAATGACATATTACGGAATAAAATGAAAATGCATGGATTTATTGACCTAATATTGACTTATATAGCTTTGTACAATGGATATTGTTATGTTGGTAATGAGTAAATTTTGCTTTACATTGGCTTGTGAGACTTTGCTACTTGTGTATGTTATAAGGACGTCGATATTGTAGTCTGTACACATGGCGTGATTTGTACATATGATGTTTGTGTTATGCCGTTCTTTCACGATGCCAAAGCAGTCCAGTAACTTGCTGTGCATAAGCTCGTCGGAGTGGCTATGATACGGGACCATATCCAATGTGTGCCTTCTATCCGTCGCATTTCTGCCAACTGCGATGAAATATCAAATTCAGAGATATCGTTATTAACTTTCATATGTTAGCATTTCAGTTTTTTCTATGACATTTTGCAAGGAAGCTTTTCTGTATTACTGGTTTCATAAATTTTGGACTAGAAGTTTGCAATAACAATAAAAGTAAATAGAGTTGTAGAAGCTGGGAAGAAATGAAGATGAAGTGCAGACTGAAAAGTAAGTTGAATGAAGGGGGGAAAGACCATCCTATTAGTTACTAACGTCTTCGAGACCTAGGATGCTCGATGACATGGAATGCTTGTCAGCCAAGAAACAGTACACAAAAGATGGTTGTTTTGATGGATGACTTATTAATACAAGGATAGAAATAAAAATATATATGCATCGGTAGAATCTAGGGCATAGATATGGCTTTTCCTCGGAGCTAAAATGATGAAATGAATTTCTGTGAAGCCTTGTTGATATTTGTTAAAAATGCTCATATCTGGAAGACTCTTTTGCAACTCTCTGTATAACTTTTTTTCCCTAAAATTTGATGCTATCTGTATGATTCTCCTATCTTGTACTGTCATTTTGCTTTTCTACTAGGAAAATGATAAACATAGGTAAATTATGATTGCGATTTCTTACTCTGCCATCTCGTAGCTCAAAGATTATTGAATCTTGAGCAAAGGGAATTGGTCGTATTGGCGCCACCTGCATTATATAAAACCAATGGTCCTTAATAACTTCACTCAGTAAAATATTAAAGAACAGTGCAGTTTGTTACTAACCTCAGGGTTACAGTCACTGCTTAGGTCCTTAAATCTTTCAGAATCCGTCTTTGAACTAGCTGCAAAATCTACATCAGTACAGAAGTATTCTTTCTTGTCATTTCCTTCCTCTTGTCCACGATCTTCAACAATCAACTTTCCCAAAAATGGGAAACCACAGTTTTTCCACCTCCATGTCATTTCATCCATGTATCTCAGGTAAACATTTCCATTGGAGCCAATAAGAAACAGTTGATTACCGTCAAAGGATGGACCGGGAGAACCAACCAATGTCACAACTCTATGTGGACTTCCATGTTCCACCCAATCCCATCCATCGAATGGATTCCAATGATATTCAACTAGTCCTCCGTCTACTGAAAGCATGAAAAGTGATCCTGTTAGTGAAAGCGACGATGGCCTCATAGCAGTTCCAGGTAGTCTTGATAGAATCAAATGCTGAGATTGGTAATGCTCATGCCACAACTCAGTCACTTTATTATACTGATATAGCCGACCATTCCTTCCAACAACAAACACTATGTTTTCCCTAAAAAGTTCCTGATCAACTATAGAGGCAATTTTCGTATTTGGAGGGTTTCGGCAATCTTTCCATTTGAACTTCCTCAGGGCAACCTACAGAAGAATATAAGTTGTCAATCTGTCACCAACTATAGATATATCATTGTTTGTGGAAATTAAAGATTAATGAAGAGGTTTATTCCCTTTGTAGCTCATCTTTTTTTAAATGCTTATAGATTGCTTATTACCGTGAACTGTAGTAGTCTGCCGTTTCTGCTCACAATGAAGAGGGCGTCTTCAGCTGTCACTCTTATAGTTCTGCCAGGAATTCCATCCCATGGAGGGCCTCCGACAACTTGCCTTCCTCTCCTCAAGGCAGTGCAGTTTATCCATGCTAGATTATTGCCGCTTCTTTCCCTTATAAGCAAACTCCCATATGTGTCAACTACATACAAGCTTCCATTGTAGTTCCCTAGTGCGCCTTTAATAGCTGTTGAGTGCTCATGCCTCAGCCATATCCACACACTTTCAGTATAAAGATATTCAAAAGTAAAACCGCCATCTGTTATGAGGAAAAATGATCTGCCTCCATGCATCGCTCTCAAATGGAAATTTGTGTTAATCCAGTTGTCTGGGAAACTATTATCTTCCGAAACTTTTATTGCTCCACTACCTGATGCCACTGGAGTTAAGTAATGTTGCTGTGCTTGGCTTCCTTTTCTCCTTCTTGTCATTGTTCTTACAATTCCTAAATCGTTTGGCTCATCTTTTATGCCTGTGATGCAATTTGTGGGTCCACGTTGTTCCGAGCAGTACTCTGCATTCCAGCCTTCTGTCTCTGGGGCATCTAATATCGACCATACATATTTGACTATTGCTTTTCTACGGAGCATTACTGGATGAGTTGGACCCGAGTTTTCACCACCGAAGCCTGATTGATGCAGTTCTGCAAGTCTTCCATCATCCAGTGGGAACAGAATCCTACCAACATGAATTTGTAGTCCAGCAATACCTCTTGCAGCTTTTCCATGAAGAGGATGCATATGGCTTACCCATGCTTCCGAAATTTGATTCTCTTGAGCTTGAGCAATACCTGTATTAATGCGGAAAACTCTTAGGTCTAAGATGTACATTCAGAATCTACTCTTGTTTCTTCATAAGTTGCTGTGGAACTTATTTTAAACTTTAATCTCCTTGCAACCTCTTATGGAACTTCTACAGTACAGATGAGTGCATTCGGGCTTGCCAAAAACTATTTCAAGAATTAGGTTGACCGGTTTCGTGTTGAAACTGGTTTATCAGATCTTGAGTGAAGTATAACTAACTGAAGTCAATCTTTTGTTAACTAACTGAAGTCCTCCTCAACTCACCTGATTGTTTTGATATTGGATATTCGAAAACAGATCCAACAGACGTAGTGAAAAACAACGAGAATAATCTTTCGTTTGTGTCATCTTGCAGTACCGGTGTGATAGATGTCAGGTGCTGATCCTTTGGACTCCCGTAAACTACCCATTTCCATTTCCTTTGGTGTAGTCGTCTCTCTACGAGTTTGCCATCCTGCTTATATGAAAAAATGTTGTGAGACTTTTGTTTCAATTTTGGAAATAAATGCAGGGCACAAAAACTTCTGGATTATCAAGGTTTCAGGTTTAGAGGTGATGTTTGAAGAACTGCGAAAGCTTTACAAAATAGAACAAAATTTTCTGTCTTTTCGAAATGGAGGACAACTTTTAGCTTTGAATATTTTGAGCATTCAGTTAAAAGGAAAAAGATAGATGATGAACTATCCATCGTGTTCTGCAGATTCATCCCGAGATTCGTTACTCACTTGGACAGTTATGACAACTTATATACTTACATATCTTGAGTTGTTCACAGATTTTTATTACGGAATTCACTATAGCAACATGCTATTTACTGCTAGCCACCAAACTGTACTTAAGTTCAATGCTGAATGAAAATCTTAGATCTGATAAATATAGAAACACCGAGTACCTTGGTTAGAAGAAAGAGGGAGATAGAATGATCTCCAGTTACGTCATGTAAAGCACTCCCCGTCAGCGGTATTAGAGAAGCATCATAATTAGCTGTTCCTTCTCTCCATATATGTTTCTTCCACGACGGTTTTGAGCTCCTATCATATTCATAAAGATCACCTGCAGAACTGCATTTTACAACTATATGTTATGATGTATTTGATAATTTCTAAATTGAGGATAAAGCATCCTTGCTTTTGAGTAACCATGGAAAAATCCTAGAGACCGGATTTAGTTTAATTGACTTGCAAGATGCTCTGAGTAGGCAAAGATACACGGGCACGCGCAAATGCAAGGGAGAGGAATCACCTTATGGTATATATTACTTCTGTTCTAATACTGGCAGCATCGGCTATTGCTGCAACATTCGCGCCAGGGGGTTGTCCATGATTTACCCATCTGTTCTACGTTTATAGCACAAACGTCCAAGTGAAATTAGAGTCTCCCCATCGTTATCTACAGTATAAATAGAGACTGAAATTCAAACTTACAACTTAGCATATGATGTGATGCTTTCACTTGTATGTTTGTGATTTTTACCTTGGAGGCTCAATTTCTCTAAGTTCTAACAGTGTTCCTTTTTTTGTGCAGAAATAGACTCCCCTGGCAGCAATGCAGCAAAATCAACGAGTTGTTAGGAGACATTTAACTTTCATAACCTTTCGGTGAAGGAATTTGCGTAAGCTTTCTTAGCATGTAAATTTCACTCCATCAAAAGTGAAATTTTATACTCACTCTTCATCATATGAAACAAGACCAGATTTAATTAGGATCACTGAAGTTTGATCTCCTTCTTTATCTGTGGTTTGACCGAGTTTAGGCGTAAAATCTACCCAAAGAGGATGTGAGGTCTCACTGATTTTCATCTGAAAGTCGGGAAATTAAACATATCAAGATATATGATAAATCAGCAAAAGAAAGCTAACTAGAATTCTTTTGCAGTAAATGTAAGTCCCTCTTAATCGAAAGTTTATATCTGTCTGGATATGATTGCTAGAATTTGATATGTATGTGATATGTGTATATATGTGCAGTGAAGGAGGACTTACATGAAGCGGGGACCAAGGTGGCGCTGTCCCAAACCCATCATGCAAAGCCATGTTCTTTAACTTTCTCACATTACGTTACATGATTGATTTGAGACACCGCCACCTTAGCGTTCCCATTTCATATAAGTCTCTCTCACATGATTGATTTGAAACGACGTAAGTTTGGACATAAGCACAATATCAATAGAAAAATATAACATAAAGCTTAAAAATGATCTTCAAGTTTTCATAAGACATAGCAAGTAAATCAGTTAGTTTTGAATGACTAATTTAAAGAATACACACACACACGCACACATATACACACACACATACACACACACACACACACACACACACACACACACACACACACACATGTAGTACCTGAAATAGATTGCCTGATTCAGAAAGAGCAAGGATGGTGTGATTGACAATAAAAACAGAGATTGCATGAGCAGGTGAAAAAGGCAAATCATGAGGTGCAATCACCCACTGGACCCCATTCCAAAACCTCTCATAGATTGACCCACTTTCCCCCGTCACCCAGATTGACATTTCTGACATTCTTGTCAGTGAAATCCTCTTTCTCTGAGGCAAAACCTCAAGCACCTTATGACCACAATTCTCCTTCTCTTTCTTTTCTGATCTCTCCTCCTCCTCCTCCTCCTCCTTTTTTCCTGGAACATCCTCAGAACCTGGATTCTGTTCTTGTTTGCTGTTGTTTGATGATGTTCCTGTTCCCTCAATTGAACCCACAACAGTACAGTTGTCATTGAGACAAGAGACCAAATCATAGGGCAATTCAACTTCAACCCAGGTTTTGGTTTGCTCCTTAAACTCCCAGAACCTGTCTGTTTTCTGCTCAAACTGTCTGCTGCTTTGTGCAAGAAAGTGGTGGTGGTGCTGGCACCATGAAGAAGCAGAACCATGAGCCACCAAATATCTCACTGTCACAAGGACCCAGATGAAAAATATGGACATGATTGGTGGCCCTGACAGGGAACCTTAAAAGGGTAGAGAGAGAGGTTTTGATGGTTTGAATCTTTTTGTGGTGGCTTTTCATATCATATGGACCATCATATCTGATAGTTTAAAAGCTGCCCAGAGGACTAACTGCCAATTCTGGAAACATGACTGTTCTTTTCCATGGCTTCCATACTTCAAGGCAGTCAGATACAGATAGAGAGAGAGAGAGAGAGAGAGGGAAGGTTTGTGCTTGTGGGGGTCCACATATGGTGGGAAGGGCAGGAGGGTAGTTTTAGGAGATGGAGAATCTTGCATCAAATTTCAAGCCCACCATTATTAATTACAATTCATAAAGGAGGTGAGATACTACCTAGATAACTAGTTTTATACTTCATTGACCAAAAAAAAGTAGCTTTGTACTTCTTTTTCCTTTTTATAATCGATATTACAAGCAAACCAAACCCGTGATCGAAATTTTGTTTACTAAATAACGCGTCAGCTTTTGATTGATAAAATATGAGTTTACTTAAAATCTTATTTTTTTGGAATACGTAATTGTATTGGCATGCATAATGGCACATTGTTTAGCATTAGTTAGCAAAAATATGGAACATGTATAATACTCGAAAAATACACACATAAATAATTTGGCAACTTTACTGAAAAAATACTTTAAAAAATATTTTTTATTTTTATTTTTTTAATGACATGTTAAGAATAGGTATAGAATATGTATATAAATAATGTGTAATAAACGTAAAAATTATGTATGTACGTGTATAATACGTTGGAATTTTACAAACCTACAATTTAACGATTCATTTAGATACGTAAATTATACACAAATTTACTAACTAGGTTGTTTAATTACCAACTTTAATGAACAAAGAGGGTAATTTTAGTCAACAAATTTAATAAACATACATAATAATTTAGAAAATACAGAACCAAAAATTTCATTGTGCACTCCTCCTAAATGTATTTTTCTTTCTAATAAATAAATAAAAATTGTGAATTCCTTTCTACTATCACGGGTTCTCATTTTACACTCTTCCTCTTGATTCTCGTTTACTTTATTCAATCAACATATCAACAACAACAAAAAATAGTACAGTTGGAAAACAAATGAGAACTATAAAAATAGCATGTCCTATGTGACACACCCCGACCAGGATGTCTAGGTGGACACCCAAAAATTGAGGGGTGCTGGCCGACACCCCGTGAGGTGACGAAAGCCATTTGGAAGAATAAGTGTAAATAAAAGTGATAAAAGGGAAATTTTGAATAAAATAAAGGTGAGTACGCAGAAGTGTGTGTGAACCGGAAAGAATAATAACAGAAAAACTAAATTTACAGAGTGAAAAGTAACACAGTAACTACAATACTAAGAAAGATTCCCTACACTGAGGAGGGAACCATGCCACCTCGTATCGACGTCAGAAGCTCCAAAGCCTACTAAACTTGGAGGGGCGCAAAACAAAACGGTGTGAGTGAGCAAAAAAAAATAATTTTCTAAAACTTTGCTAACCCGTAATAATTCTCAAAATCATACTACATAGTAGGTATGAAAAACAGTGTAACTGTGGAAAGTCAGTTATTTTCCAAAACAGGTAAACAACCATAAAACCACAATATAAAATATTTCAACAGAAATCAACACGTGGAAATCAATACGTGAAATCCAAGAATAACACAAGGCTCCATGGCATTAGTGAAAGAAGTTATATCATAAAATCACAATTAACAACAAGGTACGCTTAGTAGGCACTGCAAACACACGAGCTCATGTAGAGATATTCTGCCATGAACAAGCTGGGTGTAATCATCTACGCTCGAGTACTACATACACGTGCAGCTGACACTAAGCGCGTCACAACGATTTCTAGATGCCAAGGCAACTAGAACAGGCTGGCACCTACGATGGATCCAAAGTGAGCATGTCGGTGCAGTGTGAACATACACGTGAAGCTGGTCCCGGCCCTGGACAGTACTATAGACACCATGAAAGCAATCCTAATTGAGCAGGTATGAAAACATGACATGGGTAAAGTCTTGAATCTTAAAATGGGGTATAGTATAAAGTATATCGTTTCTAAAGTACGGCTCGTAGTAAAACATTCTAAAATGGTATTCACAGATACCGTATTCGAAATACCGGTAATACGCTAAAACACTTGAGTTTCTAAAACCAAGTAAGGTAATAAGTAAGTCCAAGATTCGTTTCAAAGCATAAACGTAAATCTTATTTCACAAACATATATAATATGTAGTTTTAGAAAGAAAGGCCCACTCACAGTGACCGTAACCGTAAATGCTTTGCTTGTACACTCTCCGTACTCTTTGGGTTGTCACTCATAAGGTAAAACACCCACACTTAATAAACTAATCAAAAACTACAAAGAATATGGAATACGAAACCCAAATTAAGAGTTTCGGTGTCTGAAAACCCAAGTACGCCGTCGTGGGCAGCCATGCACCGCTGCACGCTCCGCCACGTGCCGTCACGTGCCGCCACGCGCCCTCACGCGCCGTCACACGCGAAAGTTACACGTGCCGTTAAAGTTAACGGCACTCCGTCAACGTTAATAAAATATTCTAGGATTTAACGGAATATTCTAACAGCGTTAGAGAATATTCCGTTAACGTCATCAATTAGGGAAAGGAATATACTGTTGGAATATTCTCGGTCCAACTAGATCTGAACTGGGTCTGCTGACGTCAAGACCGGGTTGGCTGACGTCAGTTTGCCGTCGGCGTTGCAACTTCCGGGCGCCGCTCACCGCCGTCGGCCGGAATCTCCCCGGAAATTGGGTTTTTCGCGGGAAAATTTCAAAAGTTTATAACTCAGTCAAAACTCAACCATTTCACTCGTGTAATATGTCAAAATGAAGCTAGGAAGATAGAGAATATGAATTTACTTATTTCGTGGCCAAAAGATGGCCAGAGATGGCCGAAAAATGGGAGGAAAGCCACAGTTCGAAAGTGAACTTTGGGAAACCGTCGATTCCGAGGTAGATTCCAGCATGCATGACTTACGAAATACTCTAGGACTCACAAGGAGTCAATTAAGGGTCACCACGAGGCCGATCGTGGCCAGTATTGCCGAGAAACTCGTCGGGAAAACTAGATACTTCGCCGGCGTTTAGTGCAGTCGAGAATCGAGGCTTTTGAACGGGTTTGCAGGTTATGTCTGGTGAATTGGTGGTGGTTCGTGATGGTGGTTTGGGGTGTGGTGGCTCACGATGAAGGGTGGCGAATTGGTGGCTCTCGAGGAAGAAAACAAATGAACGAGAGAGATGGAGGGAGAGAAATCAGAAAATGCAGACAGAGAGTGAAGGAGAGCAAGGGAAGGAAATGGGAGTGACAGTGGGTGGGTCCCACTGGATCCAACACTTAAACTTTAAAACACAGTTCTCGTAAAAATTACGAGAATGCCGTTGAGATTAATGTCCCATAGAACCTTCGTTCAAACTCCAAATTTCGTTTTGTTCATGTCCACGCGTTCGTATCGATGAGTACAACAAAAAAACGTTAAGAAATGGGTCGTACAAGTCACGACACGAAAGTCAACCATTGCCCAACTAGAGACATTTTGGTCATTTCCCACTTTCGGAAATAAAATACTAAAAATTCTAGAACGGGTTGTATCACTATGTCATGAGCTTGTAATGTTTTTTAGTTTTTTCTTACCTAATATTATGGAGACTTTATGTACAAAAGGGCTATTACACTAGCAACATGAAAAATATAGTATGCGACAAGTGTGGTTTTGCTTTTCCAAAGTGACTTTACGATCAAAACTCACACCAACTCCATCACAAGGGATCTAAATCCCTCCAGGGGAATACGATTCCATCATTCCAGCCGTCTGATCATCTCCAATTCCATTCGCAGAAAATATTTGGATATTTCTTAGTAATGTCTTCTTACTAAACTTAATCATATGTTACGTTGACAAATTGTAAATTAAGACGATACATTTAAATACAAATAATACTTGCATTCTTTTCTTGGGGAACAAGCTAATTCTTCCACTTGCAAATAACGTAGTTTCATCGTAGAAATTTCATAATCATAACCGTTTAATTTCTTAATCTTCATTTGACGATTATCCCTATAACAAATCATTCGAATTGGCAATCGTTAAGTCATTCAAATTCGTCAAATAAATGAGCGGTGTATGTACCAAGTAATGATTAACCGTCTTTTTATTTGATGCATTTAGATGACTAAACAATTTCCGTTTCGAATGATTTTTTGTGGGAATGATCTTCACATGAAGATTAAGAAATTGAACATTCCGATTATAAAATTTCTACAATGAAGATATTTTATTAGCAAGTGGAGGAATGGGCTCGTCTCCCAATAGTGGAATGCAAGTATTATTCTTTAAATATAATTTCATATTATCAAGGGTATTTGTAGTTTTAATATTAAATAAACTAAAGAAGAATTAATAAACACAAACAATGCGAGAGTGCAAAAGAAAAAAATAGAGAGTGAAAATTATCCTTTCTGTTACAATTAATATTGGCATAGTGTGATTGTGTAAATCCTAAGTAGAGATAAATTAGAAATTCTTTGGGATCTAGAATATATTTCCTTGTACAACTTGTATTACTTGAAGAGCACGTTTCTCTCTCCATTATCACCATAAATAAAGGCACTAGGCATGAGGAATATGTACCACAATTTCTCAAGCCCTTCTCTCTTCTCTCTTGCTGCACCATCTCTCTTTAAATTTAAGTCACAACACGTTATTACCACGCTCTTTTTCGCTGTGCTAAAGAGAATTATACCGGTGTTTGGCCATCTTCAATCATAGAGAGTATTACTTTCAATAATTCTTATTTTAATTTGTTTTTTATTTTATTGAATTAATATATTTGCTATTGATTCAATTTTCTCCTTGTTATTTTATGTTGAATTAGATTCAATGCATTGAAGATGGAAAATCGGAGTTGAAGGCAATTCTACTACAAATCGATCCACCATCATCATTTGTCATCCAAGTACTTCTAAAACACGGCTTTAATTTCGATATTTTTTCAGCCTTGATTGCATAAACCTTCACCATGATACATGAACCTAATTTTTACGCTTTTAAAAGAATTATAATATTCTGCTTAATATTGTGTTCACATCTAATTTTATATATACATGTTATATATTATTTTTGTGAATTGATGATTGTGTGATAGAAAGGAAAAAATTAGGTTTTTTTTTAAATTTTTGAAAAAAAAAACCCCTAGTAAGCCACAAAGAGCCGAGCCGATCCATCCAAAACCTAGCCTAGGTCTCGCTTGAAGCCCGACAACCCATCCCTTTTTTTCACCATTTTCTGGTGAAATCACCAGTTCTTGATGACTTGCAGTCATCCTCAACCACACCACAGTCGTCCCCGCGACATGCATAAGATTTCCCGTCAAAATCTCGTCGGATTCTCGATTTTCTCACTCAAATCTTCTTAATTTTTTGGACCCCTGACATCAAGAACCCATCTCCGTCCATATTTTTTCAGTTTCTCGTTGAAACTGAGGCTCGTCCCGACCCTCTAGATTGAGACCACGCCACTGGCAGTGGCGCCGCACCTAGCATTATTGTGCCTATACCAGTCCACCCGAGCCCTTGTTGGGCCTTTTCCCGCGCTTGGCCCACACCAAACCCAACCCAATCCTAGGCTTGGGCCTTCTCCCATCTTTTTTCTTTTCTGCCCATGATGGGTCTTAGTCTTCTAGCCCAATATGGGCTTTAGGCCTCCTGCCAATACCACCTATTGGCCTGCAGCCCAACAACCTCAAATTTTGGGCTAGCAACTTCAAACCTAGTCCACCCAAATTCTTGGGCCGTGACATTCACACCTCGTGGGCTTCGTAGACCTACGTTTATCTACCTGTTTATGTTATATATATGTTGTTCTATATATTGCGTTTGTTGGCATGTATCCATAAACCCATAGTTTCGAGGCATAGAAACATTTTTATGTTTTCTAAAACTCACTACTCATGTAGAGACCTGAAGTTCTCCATAACTAATCGACTAAACCAAATCATGTCTTAGAAATCGAATGTTCTAACCTTGATGCTTATGGAGATTTATTCCCAATTAGCATCAACCACAATCTTATTTCATCTATCCAGTGGATTGTCGAATTGTAACAAGTTTGATTTCATTAACGTGGAAGTTTCTGATAGAAACTAATTTATGTGGGTACGAGTTGTAAAGCTCCACTTGACTACCGAGAAGCTGAGAAACATTGAAGTCAACAATGGCGTAGATAGAGCTAACTAAGCCTCCGTCATGATCTTCATTCGAAAACTTATGCCTCAAGCATTACAAATAGAAATACCTCGTTAAAGAGGATTTCATGGCTCTTTGACTCGCTTTACTAACCGTTCCAATCATGAAAAGATGATCTTGCCTGACGCAAGACATGCTCTGTGAATAGGTACAATTCTAAAGTTTATAGAATCCGGTCGAATTTTGACTAAAGAAGACTTTTCTTGTCCTTCCATGCTTCTTAACATGCTCATGAAATAACACTGTAGGGAGCAGAGATTCACTAAATTCTCGGATCTGAATACTACCACATTACTCACTGAAAAACACAACAGTGAGAGAGGTACCCCAGTGATTCGGCTGGGAGGTACCGAACGATATAGACCTAGCTTCGGCTGGAGTCTACCGAAAAGGATGTACCGAAGCTGGACTCTAGTCTCAGTTGGATCCCACCGAATGGCATGCCCTACTTTGGCATGGATGTACCGACGGTCACACTCTACTTCGACAGAGGTGTACCGAATAAAAGACTCTGCTTTGACAGACGCCTACCGAATATGCTCATCCATCTTCGGCTGGAGAGTACCGAATAATAGTAGAATCAGGGTCTACCAAGGGGGTAACATCACGACCAAATGCGTGATCCCTTGACACCTAGACCCAAAACTTCAAGAATAAAGGACAGTTTCTCGAACTTCAACTGTGCAACATCTACTTCCATTTTAACTTGATTAAAGGCATTGTATTAATGGTATTGAATTACCATTAAAGAGCCTTATATTCTCTCCATTTTGGAAGAACGTAATTAAGTTTTAAGAATATTCGAGAGAACAATGACCATGTAACCACTGTAGAAAATAGAGTGAAGTATATTTGCATCACCTTCAAAATATAAAGCTTGAAGTTATGTTTTGGTGCCAATGGGTTGCCTCCCAATTGGGACGTGCTACATATAGGCCGCCTTGAAGCTGGGTGATTCTAGCAGTTTACTTGCTTTGGCACGACCGTTTGGGACATTCAAGTCGAAATACGATGCAACGTCTTACACAACACATTACCTTACCTGGAGTAAGGATTTTTTGCCTACAAGCACACTTTGCCAAGCCTGCTCGTTAGGGAAATTGGATTTCTATATTATCCCTAGCAAAGATACTACATAATCCTTTTTTCACAGTGGATTAAAAGGAATAATGTGGACTAATCCAACCAAAATGCGGACCATGTAAATATGGTTTTGGTTGATATATCGACACAATGGTCACATGTTTGTCCACACACATTGCTGCTAAACTTCTGGCCGTCTCTTACTTAAGAGCTCACTACCTTGATTATCCCATAAAGTCTAGAAGACTGGATAATGCCAGAGAGTTTATATAGAAGATTTTTCGATAAGTATTGCATGTATTTTGGGATTTTGAACATCATATTCCCCATGTTCACCCCAAAACAACCTCGCAGAAGCGATGATAAAGCGCCTTTAATTGATCGTCCTGACCTTGGTGAACGAACCAAGCTTTCGATTTTTAGCCTAGGGCTATGCAATCTTGTATGTAGCTATCTTGGTCCGTCTGAGGTCCATTTCCACTCAATACTACTTTGGCGTTACAATTGGTAATTGGGTATGAACCTAACGTTTTGTACTTACGCATTTTGGGTGTACGCCTTATGTGCCATATTGAGCCGCCACAATGTACCAATATGGGTCCTCACAAAAGGATTTGAATCTTTGTCGATTATGATTCTCTTTCAAAGCTCTTTTGAGCCCTTGCAACCAATCTTTTTACCGCTTAAATTGTGAATTGTCACTTCGATGAGACAGTCTTCCCACCATTAGGGAGAGATAAGAACATCAACGTTCTTGAAGAACGGCGTGAATTATCGTGGACGTCCCCACTATGTCTCATCTTGATCCCCGTATTCTAGATTCTAGAGTGTTGCTCCAAACACCCTCTCTAATCTAGCAAAAGTGACGAGATCACACATACCAACTGCAAACATGCCTGCAAAGATAGAGTGTGCCGCCCTTGAAGGATGGTTGGCCGTATATGGTAGCTATCTGAAATAGTGAAAAGCGACGATATCGAACCGCATTCCGTTGATGAATGTCGACGTAGAACTGATTGGTTAACTAGAAACAATCCATGTGGAACTAGATTCCTTGGCGAAGTGAAAAGTGTTTGGGCAGGTAGTTCCAACACCATTCAACTCAAGAAAGCGTAATGAGATGAATAAAAAAGTATGTTATAACGCCGACTCATGATGCAAGGCTTTTCTCATAGGTCTTGGATTGATTGCAGCGTATGAACGTGGTTGGAACATATTTATAGAGATCATGATATGTAAATCTACAGGGAAGTTTCTGAAGGACTTTCATGGACTGATTCAAATAGTTCTAGACCACAGAACACCTTTTCTATTAAATTGAGATACTCACTTTACATATTAGAACAATCTGAGCAAATTTGGTATACCCGTCTAAGTGAATATTTGATCTGTTAGGGATATGTGAATAAATTATGCCCGTACGTGTACAAAATCGAATTTGCTAGAGTTGCAGTCTATGTCGATAACATAAGAAAACGGTCTTGCACCTGAAATTGGAAGAGCTTAAGAAACGGTCTTGCACCTGAAATTGGAATTTGAGATGAAAGATCTTGGGAAAACTCGTTTCTATCTAGACCTAAAGTTTCGAGCATAGTTCAGATGGTTCAGATGATATTCTGGTCCACTTGTCAAACTACACCTAGAAGGTGTTGCCTTCGAGTACACCCTTGATCGTCCGTACGCTAGATGCAAATGAGACCCTTAAAAAGGTCGTGGAACCTGAAGTTCAATTAGCGCTTTATTGTACTTAGTCCATTACATTAGGCAAAACATCTCCTTCGCTGTTGATCTTTTGGCAAGATACAACACTGCGCCTACACACTACCACCAACTTGGTATTAAAGACGTTTTTCCGTTGCTACAGATCTGGGCTTATTTTATCCCTACCATCTCAGAATGAACCACAACCCCTTGGTTATTTGAATGATGCCTACTTTGTGGGATACGCTAACACAGACTATCTGTCTGATCCTCACAAGGCACATTTCCAAATGAATTATGTCTTTACCGTTAGGAACACCACAATATCTTGGAGGTCAACCAAATAGACCTTAGTGCGACGTTTTCGAGCTCATCGCCATAAACTAGGCCACACGTGTACATGAGAGCATATTTGAAGCACTTGTGGTTTTCATCCATCATTGAGTCCCAACGACGATCTATGAAGACAATGCCGCAAGTATCGACTAGACCATAACAAAATACATCCAAGAAGTCAACACCAAGCATATTGTCAAAAGATTGAAGTCAAGTATATTCGATCCGAAGACAACCTTGCCGATCTCTTCACGAAGTCACTGCCAAAGTCAACTTTTCAGAAGCTTGTTCGAGGATTTGGTATGCGCAAATGTTCTCACTTACAATGCTTGTAGTTCTCAGGGGGAGTTTTGTCGAACTCAAAGGGAGTATCTTGAAGTATACTCACTTGATCTTAATGTACTCTTTTTCCCTACGATTAGGATTATTTTTCCCATTGAGTTTTGTTGCCTGACGAGGTTTTGACGAGGCACCCATCCTGAATTGGTCATACCCTTGTGTGCGTTTTACTACTTACGTTCTGAAGATGTTAAGTATCGACATTGCATTAACTCACATTTTTCTCCTTAGACTACGGATTTTGTCCCACCTTGAGTTTTACTATAGCTAGGTTTTGGTGATACTTACTCTTACGTGCAAATCCCTATATGAGATTCGCGTGTTTTCCATCAATACCTACAAGATGACTTCATCAATTACTTCAACTTTCAGCATAAAGATCTGATGCGTCTACTACTTGAGTATTTACACACTCAAGGAGGAGTGTTACAATTAATATTGGCATAGTGTGATTGTGTAAATCCTGAGTAAAGATAAATTAGGAATCCTTCGAGAACTAGAAGATTTTTTCTTGTACAACTTGTATTACTTGGCGGCAAGTTTCTTTCTCCTATATTACTATTCATAAAGGCACTAAGTATAAAGAATATGTATCACAATTTCTCAAACCCTTCTCGCTTTCTCTCTTCTCTCTTGCCGCACCCTCTCTCTTTAAATTTAGATCACAACATTTTCTATTTTCTGACAAACTAATGATTTTTATTGGCAACAATATAGATTGTTATTAGATAAGAAAATATGGTCCTTGGCAGTGATTCACGACAATTAAAATTATTTTATTTGGACATCACTAATTAAATTTTGGAAAGGTGACTTTCAGGGTGAGGCCAGATGTTTTCACAAATTCTTCGAATGAGGTCACTAGACTCGTTACTGCGTGGAGACAAAGCAAGTGCGATATGATATTTTGGTTGAATAATATACTTTCTTTACAAAATTAGTATTCTACACTAATCTATAATGAAGGAAGAGAGATGGTTTGAACTCGAGACGCACTAGATTGAATCTTAACCACAACAACGATATATTTACACAGAGGAGGTTGAAAAATAAATTGGTATGGAACTTGTCATTCACGAGATTCAAACTTAAGACCTCTCACTAGAGAAATATCATTGGACTTCTATGCCTCGATTTCACTCGTAGGCTCATATTAGATTCATTTAAGTGAATAAAATTCACACGAGAAATTTGAGGAGTAGCTATTATCATCTATTTACCCACCTACCAGGGTGAAAATAACGCGACAATACTTATTGTATAAATTAGTCTATATAATTGAGCAATGGTCCTAAAGCCTAATTGATAGAGTTTTGGGCCTTAAATTAAAAATATGCAAATAATTAGTCCTTGAACTTATCACAACACGTAGCCAATGTTACATTTGTGTAACACTGTTAAATTTTTAACTAAAATAAAACATTTAAATGAGAAAATAAGAGACGAAAAATCTAATAGAATTAACAATGCTCATGCGACAATTTCAAGAATGCCCATCAAATTTTAATTTAAGAACCAAAGCTCCATCCAACCAAAAGTGTAAATTAAAAATAAAACACTATTGGATTAATAATTGAACGCAAATACATGTTTTAGCTAAATCTACTTCATGAGAGTTTTATGTGTCGTTGAAAAAAGATATTAGACAAATAGAATGTGATTATTCTGCTCTCTTTTTTTTTTGTTTAATATAAAATGGGATTAGGATGTACAGTATTATGATAAAACTTTGTTATCTCTTAAAAAATAATAATAATAATAACTTCCATGAATGCAGCTGACATGTTGTACGTTCAGATTCCTGGGCCAGCCACCAGTGGAATCTTGCGATCGCCACGCATATATTATAGATTAGTTTGGAGCTTCTAATTCAGCATATCAAGATTCTTGTTTCTTGATCAACTTATTAATAAACAAAACGTTAAGAATTAAAAACATGGGATGAAGGTGGATCCAACACGTTAAGAATCTTAGGATTTAATGCCTATAATTAGACATTACCTTTACAGCGTGATTGGAGTGGAATTTTTTTTTTATCTTCTTAAATTTTAACTAAAAAGCTCATTTTTAGATTCTTCAACTAAGAAAACTCTAGCTTCTAGAGAGATAGAGTCGAGATAAAAAAAGTCGCCATAGGGGAGGAGAAGAAGGTGCAGTTTGGGAGTGAGGTGATTAAAAACAAAGCTGGGGTGAAAAAAAGCTAGAAGGATTTTAGGTGTTTGGTAAATTTTTCAAAAATAGCTTTTTTTTTAAGCTTAAGCTGAAAAGAAGCCTAAAAGCTGAAGTTGCAAATAGCAGCTTCTCAAAAACAGCTTCAGTCTCTCAGCAGCATGCCAGCATCCCCCTCTTCGAACCTCAAAGCTCTCTCCCTCTCTCTCTTTCACCCCTCTGAGAAATGAATTTGCGCCACTTGATTTCCAAGCAAGCAGTAATGAATGCTTCAAAAATCAATGGAAGGTTGCAATCGTTGTATGCTTTCACAACCGTGGCAACAGACCCAGTTCCTCTATCGTTTCATCCACCCAGCTATGGCGGCCCCAAACCCCACAAGAACCCTAATTTCCCAAAACCCATTTCTCCATTTTGCCAGTACATTCACTCTGCTCAAGCTCAAGCCGTTGATTCCGAGGATTCCGAGCAGGAAGAAGACGGAGCTGTCAATGATTTCCTGTCCCGGTTCTTGTGGATCATGCAGCAGAAGCTCTCCGAATCGTACCCAGGTTACGATAAGGTAACTGTGGATGGAATGCTCTTGGTGATTGTGGAGAGAGTTGTGGCGGAGATGGAGAAAGGCGGCATTGAGCAGATGCTGGGCTCGTCAGGGTCGACGGATGATTTAAGTGAGGATTTGTGGAAGACAGTGTGGGAGGTGAGCAATATGGTGATGGAGGAGGGAAGCGAAAAAGGAGAAAGTGAAGGGGTTTTTGCAGGAAGAAGAGGTGAAGAAGATGTGCAGATTTGCGGGTGAAGTCGGAATTCGAGGGGATATGCTTAGGGAGCTAAGGTTCAAGTGGGCTCACGAGAAGATGGAGGAGACTGAGTTTTATCAGAGCAGTTTTACATAAAAGTTTACCAAACACTATCATACTGTTTTTTTTCTAAAAGTACTTTTACAAAAAAGTTTACCAAACACTTTGCTGGCTTTATTTCACAGCCGCTTATTCTCACAGCAGCTTTTTTTCAAAGCACAATAATACCAAACTAGCCCGAAGAAGCACCTTTGGCTTCCCCCTACCCATATTCTCCTTTATCTAGTTTATTGTGGCAAATAATAGTCATTTTTGTAGTGATTTAGTCTTTGTCTAAGCTAAATCAGAGTTCCCCATCACTTTTTTTTCTTTTCTCCTTTTTCAATCCAATCAGTCCCCAAAATTTTTCGCTCTAAATTTCATCATTTCTTTAAATTTGATGTCACCATGCTTATGAAGTTGGATCGCTAGAGATCGAGCCTTCTCAAGATCTGCCCCTTGTTCTACAATTGTTTCTTGACTAGATGCAGGTGGTTTGATGGCAGAGCTCATTCAGGTGATGGCGGTGGTACTCATGATTTAGGGTTTTGCATTTGTTTAGTATTTAGGTTTTTTGAGTTTGTGCTTAATTTTTGTGATGTGAGTTTTCTAGATGTTAGTGCGACTTTTGCCCGTGTTAGATTTGCCATTTTGGACTTGTGTTTTCTGTTTGTGTCTCGTGTGGCATTAGTGCAATCTATTTTGATGCAACTGGTCTTCGTTGGTGGTATTGTGTGTAGAGTCTCCATTTGTAGCAGTCACTATTTGTTTCTTTTGTAATTCCTCTTCGGACTCGGTATTGTTTGTATTCAAAGAATGTCCCGTTACTAGTTATGTTGGTGCTTTTGTGCGAGAATCCTTCGTGTGGTGAGTTATGAAGTGATTGAATTTCTAGTTGTCATGATTGCAATTCTTTTAGCTTTGGAGCTTTGGCTCTGTTCCTTTGCTACTTGTGGTTACCAAACCCACAAATCCGCTAATATTAGTGAGTTTTAGATTGGTCAAGTTGACCTTGTTTTTTTGCTTTGGAGTCTTTTTTGCTTTGAAGACCCAACGGATTTATATCCTCCTTGAAGTTTGTACATTTTCTCAACATTCTAATAAAATCGCTATTGTTTCACCACAAAAAAAAAAAACTAAAACTAAAATGCTCATTTAGGGATTCCATTGAAGATGCTCTAGAGCAAATTCGAACTTGGACAAAAATTTACTTACTAAATTAGTTTAGTCAAATCGTGTCTTCCATATATTTCCTCTATCCTTAAGAAAACTAAAAATAAAAAAGTAAACAGTCAGCCTAGTCGTGAGGGTGGGTAGGGGAATGGGCAGGAGTATGCTAGGTCTAGAGTTCGAAATCTTCCGATATAACTCTAAGAAAACTGAAACAGCTAGATATGTGACCTAAATTACCCATGCCAATTCTAGTTTTGACTTGATCAAAAGTTAAAAGCCTGAAATCAAATCAGTGGTCCAAAAGTTTGCAAATAGAATTGTGATGTAACCAGTTGCATCCCTTCATACGAACCACACCAACCTTATATTACGTATGGGCATTGACTAGGTTGAACATTAAATTAGTAGAAACCAAATTAAGGTAACAACAAAATTTGAGTAATTTCAGTAACCTAGCTCATGTACAATTTGCCCTACGAATCTACAAAGGGCAAACAAAACAAGAGTACGCTCATCCGCTACATGAAATGAAATCCAAAATGTCAACTAAATATTTAGATGTGAGTCACAACTACTGCGTTAGAAACAATTCAGCAGCATCTCAACTTACTCGTCATATATGTATCCCCTCGCACCACTTTGCAGTCGACCAGAGACTTGATCTACTCCTTTTGCCTCCAATGAGTTCCAGTTCCGACAAGAACTGTAACACCTAGGTATCTGCCAAGTAACAGGATGAGAAAGCAAGAAACTGGTGAAACCACACATAATTATATTACGAAAATCAAACAAACACATTGCATGCACTTCATTTAGAAAGCAAGGTTTAAGAGTATACTAAGGGTTCATAATACACTAGAAAGCAACTTTTTGAATACACTATTGAGCTATCTACATTCAAGGCATACAAACGTGCATAAGAAAATATGTCCACATAACACCATACATGCCATGAGCAGAAATCCATCTAGCTTGGACCAGTAGGGGAGCCCTTCTTTTTCCTCGGTCTCTTATTCTTGGGCTTCACAGCATCCTTCAAGGTTTTCTCTCCATTTGTTCGCTCTGCAGTTTCAGCTCCCTCAATGGGTGAAGGCATTGGATTAATATTTTCAGGAGGTTCCTCTGGCATGGCTTCACTGGTTGTTTCCTCACCTTTTGAGTCCTCTGGTTTCTTATTAGGCGTTGACGTTCCTGCACGTATCATGCCTAACATGGATGAGAATTCTCTCCATCTCTTATATAAATGTGCATGTGCATGTGCATGCATAAGTATGCACCGGTGACTGAATACATGTAAATAAAAGTTCTCCCCTAAGTATGCATATATACAAGAGCATGTATGTATATGTATTGCTGTAACTGGAGCACTTGACGTATGAACTTAGTGACAATAAATAAATAGACTTATATGTCTATGAATTAGTAAACATTCTCTTTACATCAGACCAAAAAAAGTGTATGCTCATTAACAAGTAAATTTTGTCCAGTAACACAATGCTATTTGTGTCTTGTGATTTATTTTCTTTAATTGCGAAGTTAGATGCAATTTCCTACAGTTGGGGTAGACAAAAAAGGCCTAATACCAGACCTAACACAAATCCGTTTCATTTGTAAGTCAAGTCCTAACCAATATTAATTTCCCCATTTGTATGAGTTAATTCCACATTCCACAAGGATGAACAACTAAATTAACATTATAACTAGTCTGAAAATCTCTTGAATGAGTTATAAGAGTGATAAAATAGTACCGTGGGAAGCTAGAGAAGCTCTTAACAAATCAGAATCAACACCCTTTGAGTAAGGATCCCTGAGGAAAAAGAAAAACAAATTAATATTGAAAAAAATAAACTAGTATAGAATAAATCACCAGGAACACTGAAGCCTCTCTCTCTCTCTCTCTCTCTCTCTCTCTTTCATTGAGAAAAACAAAATTGAAACAACCCAATGCATACGAACACTAAGAACTCTAACCCAGAAATTGACCCCATGTTCTACATTGCTAAAGGAAAAGAAAAAACCTTCTAAATTTATTATTTCTCCATGTGCAAATTCTCCCTAATAATCTTCTTTTTTTTGTTGAGAATTCTCCCTAATAAAAATAAAAGGGAGGACTGCTAGATGACCTTTTTGGAGTGCCAATAACAGTTACCTTTATTAATTAATTGTTTTTTGCTTGGCCTGGGTCCACAACTACTTCTACCACAGTCCATTGAAAACTAAAATGGTTCTCCAACTCCATTTGCTAAATTTGTTCTTTTAAGGCATTTTTATTTAAGTAAAGAAAGTTCACTAAATGCTCACATACAATGGGGTATACAATCTTTTAAAGAGGAGTACTATCAAAATAATCTAGCCTCCAGATCCAAAACTCCTCAATAGAGGACGGGAAGCACAATGCAAACTAGCAAGCGTCAACTAAATCCAATCTTTTAAAGCCATTTTGTCTCATTCATTGATTAATGAATGATAATCCAAAGCAAGGCCCTAAATTTTTATAAGATTGGAACCATACCAACTTGAGGGGCCTCCAATAAAATTCTTCGCATCTTCATTACCCTTATTAGTTCGTTTTTTGTCTGATAATTTAGTTTCACCTTCCGCACCCTCACTTTGATTTGCAACTCCTTCCTCAGACATTGGCTTCAATCTCTCCATATGATCAACAGAAGAGTTTTGCTGCACACCTATATTAGAAGCACCTCTATCAACATCCATGGGGACAGAAGAAGTACGGCGCTTGATCTTCCGTAATGCTCTTTCTGTGTTGTATGAATCAACCTGCATTTGAATTGGAGTAGAAACACTAAGAAAGGAGCCAAAACATGAGAATACTGACACACATTTGACCAGATACCGCTTTTCCAGATGAATGAATGAACATATGAAGTTATGTCCAAGTATATATTTCAAGTCAACACTTCTTCAGTCACTTCTGATAATGAATACTTTTAAAAGAGACCTTTCAAGAAATACTGATGACAAATGTCACTGGTGTGTTCTTCAGAGACAAAATGAGATTCCGTTATTTGCCTTCTACAACAGTCATATAGATCACAGATACCAGTTCATTTTATAATTCTAGAATTATGTAAAGGGTTACCGTTTTTTTCAAGTGAAAGAGAGGCAACTCAAGTATTCAAAGACTGTTTCTAGAGAGAAAACCTCACCGCCTTCTTGATCTTCTCTGTCATAGCACCAGCCTTGACGGAAGCAATTCGCAAACATTGCATTATAACACTCTGCAAGACACCCTCCCCTCCAGCTTTTTGAATAGCACAAACATCTCCATTGGCATTAATTGTTGCAGTCATTCGCCCCCCCATAAAAACCTCTTCCTCATGAGTTGGATCTATCGCCTATGTGGCATTGAATAAAGTCAGAAAAAAGCCTATATGGTTGCTTCCAAGTTTTGAACAAATATAAATCTTTCAGAGAGAAATTTTGCTTACCACACTACTCTCATAACTGAAGAATGCAAAGGTTACTGCTATAGGGAGATGATGTATGATCAGATGAAGTGGCTCCCTCTCCTGTCACATGGCCATTCATAAGAAATAAAAAAAGGTTTATTCAAGTTATATGGTATAAAAGTAATAATCTCATCAATTTTCTTCTTCTATCATTTTGTTTATTCAACGTGTACAGTTGAACGTTGGTGAGAATAGTATTTACACCAATACGCACATGTATATCTCCCTCTGTCTAGATCGCAAAAGTTCATCACCTAGTGTCAAATTGTTAATTTATATTTATTACCACAATATACAGGTCTTCTGGCAACTTTATAGGTTCAGATTATTGTACTTCTTGGTAATGAATCTTTTTCCACTGTTTTTGTTTGGGTCTCATTTCGGTTTGTTAGTAGAAATCCTCTGTTTTCAACTAGGAATTTCTTTTCAAGAAACTTTAGAGTCCACAAAGAAATTCAAGGACTTGACTAAAGAATCTATGGCCTTGTTTGGATTGGATTGGATTGGAATGGATAACTCCCTAATTTCAAGGTAAGTTGAAGGGAGAAATGAAAAAAATAAAGTCCAACTAGAGTATAGAAGATGGATTACTCATCAAGGGAACTTATCCATTTCAATCCTCCCTAAATTGTAGGATTAAAGGGGCTGAATTTCCTTCATGTCTAATCCCTCCTAATCCCCTCTAAATGAATGACCATTCACTTCCACCTTCAATGCACCTTGAACTTAGAGGATTATCCATTCCAATCCAATCCAAGATACCAAACGAGACCTACTAGATTTTGTATAGTAAACCTCCAAAAGAGCCAAAGAAGACCACACTCTTAAGTGTTCTGGAGGAGCATTATATCTTCTTATCTTATTTTTTTCATTTGTTTTGTTTCTTTTCCAATTATTTAAGTGTTTTCAAACAGAACCAGCCCAACTTCAAAATCAAATTTATCACTACAAATCCCCACACCATTTTTAACAAACCTTAATACTACACCTTTAAAATCGTTCAGCACTGAATATTCTCATATCTCTCAACAAAGGCACCCTTAATTATTCTCTGGGAGAGAGTAGCAAACCTCAGGTGGATGTACAATCACTTCCTGGCCATCTTCTCCCCCCAAGGAGATTTCAGGCCTCCGAAACGTCAACAAAGCAGTCAATGCCGCAATGTTTGCAGCATCAATAAGGTTTCTGTCCACAATTTATTTCTAAAAAGTTAAATTTCAATATATATATGGGAAAATGAAACAAAAGATGAATGCAATGTCCAAATAAACAGCTTACCCTCCATTATCTAAAATATGGAGATCAACACGGATAGCCCAAACTAACTTCCCTGAAAGAACACAAAGCGATTCTGTATCAACTGCTCGGCTTTCCCTGCACATTCATTCATTTCTAACCCTTCAAAATGCATTCATTTTTTATGCACAACCACACAGTCACATATATCTTCTTTCTTGTTTTCCATTACTCAAATGACAGAATTCTTAAGCTCAACTTTGCTAACTATATTAAGCATGACTAAATGTAATAAAGAAAAACTAAAAGCCATTATAAATGGATTCTAAAATAGTAAATTAGAAGAAACACCCCGACAACTTTAAGTTTTATTTAAAACAAAATTTAAAAAAAAAAACCCTCATTTATCCATTTTTCATGCTCTAATTGTTTTTAGTTGTGAAATTCCTTTTAGTGTTCCAAAGTAAGTTGCATTTTGCTTAGAAGTATTGAGTTTGAAGTGTTTTCTCTAAATTTATATATGAAAAGTCCATTCTAAATTGTATGCTTAACTTTTTCTGTAAAACAATCACCCAAAAATTACAAAGAAAAAAAAATCCCAACTTTAGAAACACACAAGGTATAGCTCAAATTAAAAGTAAACGCAATTCGATAATCAATTGGGGAAGGAATCAACCTAAGACCGCGGTCGATTACGCGGCCGAGCTCGACGGCAGACTCGCCGGGGCGGCCTGGCTCAAAGGAAGGGTCGGCCATTGGGGAGAACTCGGTGAAGATGGAGAGAGTGCCGTCATTGGGCCTGTCGTGGTAGGGCTGGACGAGCTGCGCAGTGACGACGGCCAGTACGTGAGTTTGACCCAGCTGGACCTCCGACGAGCCCTCGTCTTTGCCGAACTTGATGGTGAGGTTACGGTAGTCGAAGGGGCGGCGGCCGTCGGCGCGGAGGTCGGCGAGTAGAGCGGTCTCGATGAACTTCTTCTGGTTCACCGTCAGATGCGATGTGTTCGCTAATCTCTGCTCCATTGGAGAGTTTGAGAGAGAGAGAGAGAGAGAGAGAGAAGGGTTAAGCGTTTTTGTTTGTTTTGTTATTTGCTAGGGTTTTAGAGAATTAAGTGGACAAGACGATGTAAACGACGTCGTCATTAAGTTGCCCGCCCGTTTTTGAGGGGGTAGTAGGTTTGCTTTTCCCAAGTTAAAAATAAAATAAAAAAGAAAAATACTAGGGAGAAGGTTTTTGATCACAAAGCGCTGTTGCAATGCGTTTGAAAAATCTTTGTAATCGATGAGCTCCTATCGGACCTGTGAAAGTCTCGTTTATTTATTGATTACGAACTTACAGTCTAATGATACGAGCTCGACAACAAATTATTGTTGGCACATTATGTGAACTAGCCTAGTCCAAACCCCAACCCTCAATCCTCAACATCGTTGTATCTAAACGTCACAGTTTCAAGTTTGGCTATTATGAAAAAGGAAAGAGGAGATTATTATGAAGGAACATGACCCATGAATGATACCAATTATCGCAGTAATACGATAAAAATGAATATGATCAATAACAATCCACATCTCTATGGTTCCAAAAGCCATAATGAACATGACCCATGAATGATTCCAAAAGCCAATACTTCGAATTAACCAAAGTGCTTGTGACAACATTTGACACAACACTCTTGTTCTCCTAGACCTCGTGGTTTACAAAAATTACAATCACACACCGCTCAATCTTAATCCAACGGTAGAGGAGAAAGTACAACAAAAAAATTTAAACCACCACTTGGAGTTTCATTGAATCCAACAGATTGCATTTTATGTCACAAAACTGAACTTAAAATTTTGGACATTCCATTGACACAAATAAACGGAGAAATATTAAACTAACAAAAAATTGCTTGTATATTATATAGTCGTGGACCACACAAATATCACTCGCAAATCATCCTAACAAACCGTTGGAATAGCAAAACTGGTTTTAAAAAAAATCGCAGTCCAAAAGATAATCAAACCCGCTATTTATGCTTAGAATGCGAGTAATGATTGTCGTTGGGATTCCTCCTTCCACTGAAAACAGCTAGCGCCTTCCTTATGGGAGGCTGCAAAGGAGCTTTTTTGTCGGTATGGTGGCAGAAGATGAAGTCATTGGTAGCAAACAAGTCGTCTCCCTGCAGATGTAACATGTAATATAATCAAACACTTGACACGTAGGCGATAATGCACACGCACACAATCAGAGATGGTCATAATTAATGAAAACCAAAGAGTTTGGAACTGACCTCCTTATGTGCTTTCTTCTTTGTCTTTGGATGTAGAAACTTTTGTGGGAGTTGATCTTCGCGTAAAATGGGGTTCTTAGATATGGCATCTCTTCCACCTTGAGGTAAAGGCAGTGAAAACTGCAAACAGCCAAACAACAAGATTGCATAAGCGTACATGGGCAACGATACTTCAAGTGAAATGCTTTTAAACATGAAACCACAAATGCAAACATGAGTGTGATCCCAGTACCAACAATGTTATTAGCACACAAGCAAATATTATCCCATCAATAACTGGTTGGTACAACAGGAGCGAGTAAATGTATAAAGAGGTGATATGTGTTTTACTTGCAAACAACTAACAGATCTAAGCTAAGACAGATGGTGACCAACTCCTGGTAAAAGCTGATACAGATATACTCACTCTTGTGCCACGCAGTATGATCCGAGGTCGACGGGCTGCCATAACAATGCCATTCTCACCAACTGTAACAGCTACCTTGCGCAAAGTACCGCCATTTCCACATTTCGGACAGAAAATTTTCCCAATTTCAGCAGTCACAGTATTGCATGCATGGCACTTCAAAATCCACCTAAGATGACACCACAGAAGCTCATGATACAGTTGTTTCATCAAGCAATATTAGACGCAATAGTGAAGGGAAGAACAGATTTAAATCCAAACAACTGAATTCTCACCATTTCTTATAGTTTATTTGTAACATTTTTTAAACAAACATCATGGTCCTTGAACTTACGAATACACCAAACGAATTTGTAATAGTAAGCAACGAAAAACCAAATGGGGAAAGTGTATCAAATATGTACCTGTGCAGCTGTCTGATCTGCATTCCTCCAGGTGCCACCAACCGTAAACCCATCTGCAGAATAACATTCTGCATTGCAAAATCACCAGTTATACAAGCTACACTAGACTCAGACAAGGATCTAAGCATCCAGCTCTGCTCACTATGATCATCATTCAAAGTGGATGCATCAACACTTTCGTTAGTTTGACTTGAGATCTCCAAGTGATCTAGCCCTTCATTTATGGTTTCAACTTCATCTCCTTCAACAGAAAAATTCACATTATTATCAGTAGTAGATTCCTCTGCTTCAAAATCATTAGCCTCTACCCCATTGAGCTCCTTCCCTTCTTGAAGAGCCCTTAGTGAATCTTCTTCCAGTCTCGTTTGCTTTAAAATTGAAGATAGGCCTTCATCACTATTCTTCGTCTTTGTAATCTCACTGCCCTCAAAAATTCCATTTCTATTACATGCTTCTACAGATTCCATAGGCAATGACTGATCCTTGCCTCTAGCTTCCTCCTCTGCATCTTGAGCATCCTTTTCAGATAATGCCTCATTAGACTCACGTCTAGCTTTTCTTCTCAAAAACCTCCTATGCGTACTTCGACTGACAGCAGGCATCCAGTCATCAGCATTATCATCCAACTGTCCTTGGGACGCATCAATCCCAGGCGAAACCATCTTCCCTTCAATGTTTATTTCTTTCTTCTTGGGAAAATGTCTCCTATGTCTCCTTTCAGTGCCCAAACCATCCTCCTGATTTTCAGAATGAGCATCATTTTTAACTTCCACCGCAGAACCGTCAACAGAATGACTATCAGAATCGATAACATTCAAGTTTATATCTTTCAAAGGAAGAATTCTCGAACCAAGGTTCGACTTCTCCTCTTCAGCATGTTCCAGAGCTTCCCACTCTTCCAAATTGGGCACATTATTGCCCCAACCTGGCAAATCCTTCTCCGGCAACCTCTTGACATTGACCGTGTGCACCGGAGGAGGGCAGTCCCTGAGATGTTCAGTGCCATGTATCTGAGCCTCCAACGTATAAGTCAGAGCAATGAGCTTGATATCCACATCCGAAAGCGTCTGTAAATCCCCGGTAGCCCTCGCAAACTTAATAACTGCCCGAAAAACACAGTATTAAATCAAGCCCAATTCCAGCATACATTCAACACTCTCATACATCAAGATTTCAACAACAAATCCCTAAAATCATCTCACGTCAATAATTTTCAACTACAATTCCTTGAAATTAAGAACCAATGAAAAATTAAAGCTTTAATCTTTCCCAAATAAGCTCGATTTTTTTTATAAATAAACAAATATATGTACCTTTGTTGAGGGATTCAGGGGAGGGTTCCATGGTTTGGACTTCGAAGGGAAGAAAGGCGAGCCGGTGGCGGGAAACGGGGTCTCGGACCTCGTCCATGACCTCGGGGATGGAGACCAGCTTGTCGGCGCAGTGGCTGAGGCTCTCTCCGCCTTGAATGATGGCATTGGCGTCGACCACCGCCATGGCTATGCCCTTGGAGGACTTGCAGCTCTCCACCAAGACTTGGGCTGCGGCGTTTGCGTCTGGGTTTCGGGGCTTTGGCTCCGGTTGCTTCTTCACTATGTTGCTCCAGCCTGAGATTGGAGCTGGATTCGGGTTCGGGTTCTGGTCGGCGGCTGGAGCCGGGACAGCGGCGTCGTCCATGGTTGCGTGCGAAGAAATGGAGGACAGGGAGGTTTGTTAAACCCTAGAGGAGGTGAGGACAGGGGAGATTTAGCAACGACTCTGATTTCTTTTTATAGCACATAAAAGACACCACAAAACTAGAATACTTATTGACATTATATACTTACACGAATCTAACTATTAATGATTAAATTTTGTTAATAGTCAATAGTTAGATTTATGTAAGCATAAAATAGCATTGTAGCATATCTCTTACATTTGAACTACACTTAAGATTTTTTGTCACATAATAGAGCAGAGTTGTTAAATGACTTTTCAAATTTAAAAAATTACTTGCACTTTAAATTTAGAGATTCGTCCACAAATTTGTGTTTGAAGAGTCATATTTAGAGAAGCTGTTGGAGATGCTCTAACAAGGCACTCACATTAGAATGGTCATACATTTGTGTGTGTTTGCTAATATTTACGTCTTGAAGATGTTATGTAGCGATAGTTGCATTAACTCACTTTTCTCCTCAGATTATGGGTTTTGTCTAACATTGGGTTTTACTATAGGTAGGTTTTGTGAGACTTACTCTTACATGCAATTCCTATATGAGACTCGCGTTTGCCACTTGTGTTGACTAGACGAGACGACTTCATCATCTGCTTTTATATTTGCCTGAAAATCTGATGATTCGACCTTAAGTATTTACACACTCAAGGGGGAGTGTTGCAATTCTAATTTAATTAGGAATGTGATTGTATAAATTTAGTATATTATGTATAGGAATCATATGAAATCTAGAAGATTTTTCCTTGTACAACTTGTATTCATTTGAGAGCAAGTTTCTCTCTCCTTTATTAGTAAAAATAAAGATACAAGGCATGAGAAATATGGAACACAAAATTCCTTAAACCCTTCTATCTTCCTTCTTTCTCTTATCCCTCTCTATTTTCTCCCACTAAATTCATACAACATAAATTAAGTTTTTTTTAATAAAGAAATAAAATCCAACAAAAAAATAGAGCCAATTATCACGGTCGTTAGCCAGTGGCGAGAGGCTAGTCTTTGATTAAAGTCTGATTTTTATGAAGGGCAATCTATTAAAGTCACATTCCAAATTGAGTACATTTGATTAACTTGCAAAACATTGAGTGTTTTTTTATTTTTGTTTACTATTTGTGAGTTACATGTTGAAAACCCCCACTTTTTAGGCCAACTCCAATAGGTCCAGGGCAAATGGCATTTTTGAGAAATTCTAGCATTTACCATCTCCAGCGAAGTGGGCTAAACCATTTCGGGTACTTGAGGATCGGCTAATTGGAGGAGATTAGCCCTCTTCTAGGACCAAATTAGCCCTAAGCTGGGTTGATGGGCTAAATGGAAAAGGTGGGCCAACCCCACGTGCTGGACTAGTTGGAAAAGGAGGTAGGGTGATTCCATGCGCTATGGAGCATGGAAATTTGATGCTCCTGCGCGCTGGCCAATCAACCAGCAGTAGCTGACGTCAGCTAGACGTTGGTTTCTTTTAAAAAAAAAAAAAAAATATATATATATATATATATATATATATGTGGAATGGTAGTTCTTTTGCTGTTTTTTAATTTCCTTTTTTTTTTCCTTTTAAATTGTTTTGTTTTTTAGTTTTTTTGTTGTAATGTTTAATTTTTTATGTTATTGATGTTGTAATATATAAATCAAACTAATACAACATAAACAATACATAGATCAAACTTATAGTACACACAAACTCATACATGAAACTAATGCAACACACAATCATACATGAAAATAGTAGGTTAACTATAGTTTATCACTTATAAGAAATTGGGTGTGAGTATTGTATCATATCTTTTTTCATAAAAGTAAAATAATAAAAAATAATAATATTAGCCCTCGACTGCCGGAGACGGTTCACCATTAGCCCTCTTCAATTAGCCAACCAATTATATCCGCACTGGGCTCTCAAAATTTTAGGCGAGGGGCATCGCAGATACTAACTAGTCATTTATTTTTATTTTTTTTAGTGTGATGGTCTGAGCTGATATTAAGTCTTAATTAGGGCCTACACATGACATGCAGACACAAAATGTCTGAGTCTGAGATGATTGAAAAAACTCCCTACTTTTGATCTGATATTTTTCTGAGCACTAGTGACAAATTACATAAACTACATGGAGAGGTTACACTTTAATAGTTGTAAAACCCTCATGAGTACTGCAATGCCTCTTCTTCTGTGGAGAGTTGAGTCCCTTTTGAGAAGACCTATGGCTCTTGATCTTCCGTGGTGCTCTTTCTGTGTTGTATGAATCAACCTGCATTTGAATTGGAGTAGAAACAATAAGCAAGGAGCCAAAACATGAGAATACTGACACTCATTTGATCCGATACCGCTTTTCCAGAAGGAATTACCACATGATGTTATATCCAAAGTATTCAAAGACTGTTTCATGGAGAGAGAACCTCACCGCCTTCTTGATCTTCGTTGTCATAGCGCGAGCTTTGACAGAAGCAATTCGCAAACATTGCGTTATAACACTTTGCGAGACACCCTGCCCTCCAGCTTTTTGAATGGCACAAGCATCTCCATTTGCATTAAGCGTCGCAGTCATTCGTCCCTCCATAACAGCCTCTTCAAGGTGGGTTGGATCTATTACCTATGTGGCATCAAATAAAGTCAGACAAAAACCTGTATGTTTGCTTCCAAGTTTTGAGCAAATATGCATCCTTCAGAGAGATAAATTTTACTTACCACACTAATCTCGATCGTTACTTAGAAATGCAAAGGTTACTGCTATAGGGAGATGATACACGATCAGATGAAGCGGCTCCCTCTCCTGTCACAAGGCCATACATAAGAAATAAAAAGATTTATTCAAGTTATACGGTATAAAAGCAATAATCTCATCGCTTTTGTTCTTCTATCATTTTGTTTATTCGACGTTTAGACAGTTTAACAATTGTGAGAATAGTATTTTCACCAATATGCAAATGTATATCTCCCTCTGTCTTGATTCGCAAAGCTCATCACCTACTGTGCAAATTAACGTTTGTTACCACAAGATACTGATCTTCTGGTAACTTTATCGATTTCAGATGATTGTGCTTTTTGGTGGTGAATCTTTTTCCATTTTTTATGTGTTTGGATCCAGTTTCGGTTCGTTAGT
Source organism: Gillenia trifoliata (assembly GCA_018257905.1). Classification (NCBI taxonomy): domain Eukaryota; kingdom Viridiplantae; phylum Streptophyta; class Magnoliopsida; order Rosales; family Rosaceae; genus Gillenia; species Gillenia trifoliata. Next base: position 13,195,584 of record CM031081.1, on the reverse strand, counting down.
GGAAATCATCTGTTTTTAACTAGGATTTTTATTTTTAACAAACTTTCCACTTCAGGATATTTGAGTTCTGCACGCAAACAGTTCACATAGAAATTCAATAGGACTTCTAAACCTTCAAAATTCATTCATTTTTATGCACAACCACACAGTCGCATATATCTTCTTTCTTGTTTTCCATTACTCCAATGACAGAATTCTGAAGCTTAATTTTGCTAACTAAAATAAGCATGACTAAATCTAATTAAAAACATTAAAGATGGATTCTAAAATGTATATATGCCTTAATTGGTTCTAAAACACTAAGAAGTTTGGTATCCAATTTGAAAACAAGTTACAGTTTTTAAAAATGATGAATATAGCTAAATTTCTCATTAGTCAATACTCATTGATTTCAAATCCCAACTTTACTAGGTAATAAAACAATCACGCATAAATTACAAAGAAAAAAAATAAGGCAAAATTTTTTTTGGTCCCTGTGCTGATAGCGCGCTTTCAATGTGGCTCTCGTCGTAAAAAAAGTTGTTAACTAAACCTCCGTGGTGAGCCTTGTTAGCAATTGAGGTCCAAACTTAAACTTCCATTAGTATGCTGTTAAATAAAGAGGGTAAATTCATCCTTTCAGAATCAAATTAAGAAACTTATAACTACTATGTGTTCTTGTTTTAGTACGAATTCTTATTAATAGTATGCCTAAAATAGTTTCCATTCCAATAACTAAAAACATAAATCTGAAAATGTAAAATCATCCATCAAATTCAGGTATGTGAGAAGGGGAGATAAACTAAGATCAACTATTCCATCAACGAAAACCAAATTGTTCTTTCCCAAACCAAAATCATCAATAAGTAATTGTAAAAACCATGACCATGTTTCTTTGTTTTCAATTTCCATTGCAGCATAGGCTATTGGAAACATATTATCATTAGCATCAATGCCAACTGCTGCAAGTTTCAAAACCCATATTAGATTTGACGAACCCTAACTCATCCTCTATAAGCAGCGTAGTTTTAGGTTTGAAAGAACCTAATCAAATGATAACACAAGAACATATGGTAGTTATAGGTTTTTTAATTTGATTTTGAAAGGACAAATTTACCCTTTTATTTAAGTGCAGACTAACGGAAGTTTAGATTACATGGTAGTTATAGCATTTACCCTTTAGGTTTGGACCACAACAAGGTTCACCACGGAGCTTTAATTAACAACTTTTTCACCTTGAATGTGCTATATCACCACAGAGGGCCACACAAAAAAAATTTGGCCAAAAAAAATCCCAACTTCAGAAACACACAAGTACATTTTTTGTAAACGAAATTCGATAATCAAAGAGGGAGAGGAATTAACCTAAGTCCGCGGTCGATCAGGCGGCTGAGCTCAACTGCAGACTCTCACGGGCGGCCTGGCTCAAAGGAAGGGTCGGCCATTGGGGAGAACTCGCTGAAGATGGAGAGCGTGCCGTCATTGGGCATATCCCTGTAGGGCTGGAAAGCTGGGCAGAGACGAAGGCCATTACCTGAGTTTGGCCCAGCTGGACCTCCGCTGAGCCCTCGTCTTTACTGAACTTGATGGTGAGTTTACGGTAGTCAAAGGGGCAACGGTTGGGTCGTAGGTCTGATGATGCTAAGATATTTTTAAAATGGGGGATCCTAACATCGGAGGGTAGAGCGGTCTCGATGAACTTCTCCCCGTTCAACTCCAGACGCCATGTGTTTGCTAATCTCTGCTCCATTGGAGAATTTGAGAGAGAGAGAGACAGAGAGATCGTTTAAGCGTTATTTGCTAGGGTTTAAGAAAATAATGGGGAGAGAGGGTTTAAAAGTTATTTGCTAAGGTTTTAGCAAAGGAGTACAACTTTTCATTAAAAAAAAAAAATGAGTATGTGTCATTTATAAAATATAACCTTAAAAAATTATATTCTTTATTTTCCTTTAAAAAATAAAGAGTACAAGACCATTGTCGGATGTGGTCATTGCATTGGTACGGTGTTTGAAGGGTACGGTAGTTGGCCACCTGTGTTTGTATCACTATTCAAAAACTGGCCTAAAGACACGAAAGCAAAAATTTCTTAAGTTACACTTTTTTAATGGAATAATCTGGTTGTTACTACTTTAAAAACATTGTGGCATGAAGTCTTTAAATTCAAAAGACTCTTTATATTTCGCACTGAGCTCTTATACTTTTTGACCTGATAAAAGAGTGTCACATGTTGGAGGATAATAATTTAAGTCCGATTTGTTCAACCCCTAATTAGGTGGTGAACGTTACCACCATCTTAGTCTAAAAATGCAAGAAACAAAGCAAAATAATACACTCAAAAACTATTAATTCTAAGAATGCCCATGTTAGAGCAAAAAGAGATTAACTCTCTATTTTCAATTTTGATTCACGGCAAAAACTCCTTCCACACTCAATGATACAATAACTAAAACCGAAACTAAGCCCATACATCCCACAGTAACCAAAACCTTAAACCTAACCTAGGATGCCACCACAAATTAAAACCGCACCGCCATATAACTCATCGCATCTCGCCATAAAGAACTTGGAACAATGGATGGATTTGTGAACTCGACTTGATAATCAATGATCTAACTGCATATAAAAGCAAATAAGTCTTCATTTGACTTGGTATGAAAGAGGATAAAAAAAAAAACAATAATGGGGAACTCATAGATGATCATGGCTTAGATCAAATCGTGTAGAAAAGTATCTATAGATGAGAAGGTGAGATAATAGAAAGAGAAAATATTTATGGGCATGAGTGGAAACCAAACACTCTATTCATTAAGATATTTGACCACATGTAAAAAAACCTATTATGATGACAAACAAAACAACTTAATAATTCTCTCACATCATAATTGTACTTTATATATTATATAAATTAAATTTGTTAACTACAGTTAAACCGCTAAATATGTGATGCGCTCTTAAAATGTAATAATGCTCATCGTTTGGTTAGAGTGGTGAACAAATTCGGACTTTAATTATAAGTCTATCAAGAAATAGGGCCTCCACAACATGTAGGCAGAAACTGTCTGAAACGGTTGAAAAACTGATGGAAGGAAATCATTGTAATGTTTGCAAAATGTTAGGTTCAGATTGCAACATGCGATGTCTAAACAATTTTACTCTACAAAGTGTAATGAATGATGAATCCTATATATACATATGAGATCAGAGAAATTGGATTTAAATTTGGCAAAAGAAACTGCTATAAAGTATAATATTGTGTTATTCCTTTTATGATAAAAAGAAGAAAAAAAAAATATTAAACAGTTTCTGTATATAAAACTCCAGCAGAAACTCCCTACTTTTTGATCTGATTTTTTTCTGAGCAAAAGTGGCTAATTACATAAACCGCATGGAGAGAGATTACACTGTAATAGTTGTTCCTTACAAAAGGCTCATGAGTACTGCAATGCCTCTTCTACTGCAGTGGAGAGTTGAGGCCCTCTTGAGAAGACAGTGAGTGGAGAGGTTGGTGCCTCTTGGAAGAAATAGAGGGTAGTTTCCTGAAGGACGGCCTCTTATCAAGATGGTGCAGCGTTCTCTTTGCGTAGAGTGACTGAAACAACGGCGACGCGCTCTCCTTGAACTTGAGAATTAGGAAGAAGAGAACCCGGTACATTACAAGAATGGCTACAATAGCAGCCAAGTCCCACCACTTGGAGTGGTCGATTGGTATCCCAAACATATGTTGGATGACATACTCGCCCGTCAGTTTTGGCTCACCGGGTATCATGGGCTCGAACTCAAGGCCAATCAAATCGTTCTTATAAGAACCCTGCATATCGAATTACAATACAGATTAATACCATCTGATTTTCCACATCATTATCATTGTGACTAGTAGTGGTGAAAAGGTAGATGGTTCACAAAGATTAACCTGTATTGCCCATGAGCCATAACTGAGATATGAAATTGGGTAGCGCCAGAACGGCTTAGGAAGATCCGGCAGCAAGCGAAAGAAACCCGAGGTCATCATCAGGATGCCCTGCATGCACAACCATTTAGTTGAGAAGGATGCACTTGATGATGGAAAAAGGTCAAAAGGAAAGCTTATCAAGCATTTGAGTATATCTTCTTACCATGATTCCAGCACCTGTTATAATACCCATTAGGAAATTGGGAACCAGAGAAGCTACAACCATCATGAGGCTCTCTATCACCGTAATGCAGAGATATATATTGAGACAGAAGTACACATAATGCGAAAACTCCGGTCGAAATTTCACCAGATAGTAAGTAATAGTCCCAGTACTAAGAGTAACTGCAACCAAGAATGGGAATGAAGAGAGGAAGTTGGAAATGATGAACACCGAAACTCCATAATACCCATTGAGCCTTTCTCGATAAAACACCTGTTTACAAGAAGAAAACAAGGCATGAAAAGGCTAAAACTACCACAGAAATGTCTTGCTATTTCACCATTGATGTATGAATACTTATATCTGTGTTGCATTAGCTTACCTTCATTTCCTCTATGAAAGATGGGAAACCTCCAATAGACATAAACGTCATAAAGCCGGTTATAAATGCACCACATGCTGCCCGGGCAAAGATTGCAGTATAGCCGTGGCCAACGTCAAAATAGATAGTACCAACACATATTGATACAACTATATAGATGATTATCCTTAACCAGTAATACCCCACATCTCTAGACATGTTCAGAGACGACCTTCGCAGCAAGGTTGAAAGTTGCTTCCACCAACTTGCTTGGCTTCCACTTTTCATCTCAATTACATGTCCCTCCTGCAACACATAGACTACTTCATATATGTTTCCGGTCATACCAAGTCGATGCATATAAGGCCGTATTCTAACATTGCAGAGAGAAATGAGACTAAAGAGCTCAAGGTGGAAAAGTTACAATTGCTGATATTTCTTGCATCCTCGCTCTCGCTTTATTTGCATATTTTGAACGCTTGTATTTCTCGACTAGCCTAGCTTTGATCTCTGCTGTTGCCAAATTCATGAGAGGGTCTGCTGATGTTGGTACATCCTACCAATTCAGACACAAAGATACAACTAGTATGAGAAAAGAATACCCAAAATAAATAAATAAAGAAAAGGAGGGGGAGTGAAATCGGTAAGGAAAGATAGAAACTTAATAGGTGCAGCTGAGTGATTTTAGCTAAATATAATTAGAAGAGATCAATGCATTAATTTTCTCAAAATAACAATGACACGAGTAATGCGTCAAGATCTCAAGAGCATATGTTCATGAATAATCAAAGTGCAACAACTCGAAAGGCATTAACTTCTAGAAGGCGATATGATGAGCAAGTGAGTTTCAGGAGGACATAAATTCTGCAGTAACATGATATGTGGCAAATTGTATTCTTGTGTGTAATATTCAATGAAATGTTTTTGGATGTGTCCAACATTGGTTCTGAAGTATGTTTGGCACAAATGAGATTCAAAGAAACATGTACTGCAATGTATTTAATTTGAAACATGAAATGGAATAACGGTGTTGCACATATTGTGCATAAAAGAACTGAGTTAGAATTAATACGCACCCGAATTCTTTGAGATCCTTTCAGTGTGGCAGTCACAATGTCAAAGTCTGAATTTATGCAACGTAGAAAGTGGTCAGAAGGATTTCTTCTACTGGGACATGGGACACCTGCTTCAGCGAAAAACTACAAAGATCAAAACGGAATTAGCGTTAGTCACAAGAAAAGAAAAAGGGGCTTCAATAACTCATTCATTGAAGATTTAAAAATGCTCGTAACAGGGTGCCAAGATCCATCTCTTACATCAATAGCAGTCTTTGCTTCTCCAAAATAAACAGTTTCACCACCAGATAGTAAGAAGAGGTCGTCAAAGAGTGCAAATACTTCACTACTTGGCTGGTGAACAGATGAAACAACCGTTCTTCCATCGCAAGCAATGCTTCGAAGTGTTTGAATAACGAAGAAAGCCGAGGCACTATCAAGGCCACTAGTAGGTTCATCAAGAAACAATATGCAAGGCCTTGTTAGAATTTCAAGTGCAATGCTTACTCTTTTCTTCTCACCACCACTAATACCTCTCAAGTGCCAGTTTCCAATTGCTCGGTCGGCACACTCCAGGAGGCCCATTTCCGTAATTGTTCCTTCCACAATGCTCTTAACCTCTTCTTTGGTAAAATTACTCGGAAGCCGCAAGTGAGCCGAGTATGTTATGGTTTCTCTAACTGTGAGTGTTCCCAACAGTACATCCTCTTGTGTAACATAAGCCTGGAATTAGAAGGATATACATGCTTAAACAATGGCAACAAAATTCTGTTGGACAGTATTAATATTTCTTTTAAGAATGTGAACGCCAATCAGCTCTCGTAGCTCAGTTGGTTAGAGCACCCGTTTAGTAAGCGGGAGGTCTTGAGTTCGACTCTCAACGAGAGCAAAAACGACAACGTAAATTTCGAACTTTATAATTTTTCATATGAGCAACTGGAAACAGAAAGCTATTACTTACAACAGCGCCATACGCAAGTCTTTTCTTCTTCCCATTAAACAAAATATTTCCAGTCATAACCACATTTCTTGAGAGTCTACCTGTGTCAAATAAGCAAGGACAATTTTAGTAAACATAACTTCATACGTATAATTTTATTTTCTTAAACACGTCATAGTAGGGGAAGGGGGAATTGAACACAAAATCTCTAATACGGGGCAATGCTTTTAATCATTTCAACTACAAGTCCGTTACAGACGAGTATTAATTAATTGAAAGAAACACTAAATTAATTTTGGACTCTCATGGTTTTAAAGTTTTACCTTCCCCTGAAGAACTGTAATTGGAATTTAGACCTTTGTTTGAATTAAAACACACTAAAAAGAAAAAGGAAGAATAAGATGCCAGGTGTTCTATGCTAGGTGCCCATGCTGCTAGTAAAAGCCTTTAAAACCAGTCATTCAGCATTCAATTTTTTCTTTATGTCTATCTGCCTCCTCCATATCCAATGATCAAAAGAAAAGAAATAAAAGACTTGTCAACAAAGTTTAGTGGCTCTTTAATGGGGAAAAATCTTGAGTGGTACGTACCATTCAATGGTGAATGGTACGACTATTGAATGGTTCAGATTAATTTGCAGTGGGGCCCAAATGAATCTTAACCATTTAACAGTACGTACCATTGAATGGTACGTACCACTAAAGTTGGACTCCTTTAATGGGTAACAAAAATGTGGGACAAGACTTCAGCCTTGGATTGGACAAACCAAGTCCAGCCTAGGATAGGATGAAAATATTTTTGCTCACCACCTTATTTATTTCTGTCAGATGATTTTAAACTTCGAGATTTATGGTATAGATCAAATTCATCTAACAGTTAGGATGAAAATATTTTTGCTCACCACCTTATTTATTTTTGTTAGATGAGTTTAAATTTCGAGATTTATAGAACAGATCAAATTCATCTAACAGTTAGATGAGTTTAATTTTAAGATTTATGTAATAGATTAAATTCATCTTACAGTAATCAATACGGTGGTGGGCATTACCAAAAATGCCCTCGGATAGGATATGTATATCCCATGGGATTGGGAACTGCGATGAGATATGGTTTCCAGTTAAAAAGGACATTTTCTTCTTGATTGATCAATTTCTAAACACCCAAACAATGTACATATAAAAGACAAGACAATTCCTTCAGAAATTAGCATCTGAACTGCCTTTTCCAAAAAAAAAAAAAAGCAAAATAAATTAAAAGACTTGTAGAAGTTCAAAACTCATGGTAATTGTTACCATTTTTACCAAACGCGCCAAACCGTTTTGACAAATAACCTTTTTTTAATAGAACAAATGGAGTTAACAATAAAAACTAGTTAATTTTGGCCAAATTACATCACTTTTGGGAGGTGTAATGATTATTAACAAGTGTAATTACATACCAAACCCCACAATCTTTCCTAAAATCATGCGTTTTCTATAAATTGGCTAAAGGAGTATTTTTGGATGCAAAAGTTCATCCTTTTTAATAAATAAACACCAAAAGTGAAAAGCTTGGATTTTTTCAAGAACAAAAACAAAAACAGAAAGTAGACATTCTGTTGATATAAAACCAAAACCAAGGATGATGGAATAAAACCATAAAAGTGAAACACATGCATATTTTGTACTGCCTGAGCAGTGTTCATCTATGAAAGATCACAAAAGAGGAGAGAGAAAGAGAGAGAGAGAGAGAGAGAGAGAGAGAACCTGCTAAAGTATCAAGAAGTGTTGATTTTCCAGAGCCAGAAGGACCCATGATAGCCATGATCCTACCAGGCTCAGCAAACCCACTCAGCCCATTGAGCAACCTCTTTGTGGGTGCTTCCTTTCTGAAGTTTGGAAGAACCACACTTAGATCCTCCCACACCAAGTACGCTCCTCTTCCACTTCCACCGCCACCGCCGCCACCACCACCACTATGACCACCGCCTGCCGCCTCTATCTCCATCTTTCCTTTTTGTTTCTATTAAATCCTACCTTATTAGCCAAGGCCTCAAAACCCCAAAAGAAAAAAGAAAAAAGCAGATCACATATTAAGAAAGAAAAACTTTACATGTGTCCATGTATTGTGGTTGGAGCAGCTAACAAACAACTACCTATCAATGCTGGATAGCTGCTAGCCCTGCCCTTCTATCAGATATTGGAGGAGGTGCATGAAGAATTAATGAGGAGAGAGAGAGAGAGAATTCATTCAAAGATTAGGTTGGTTCGTACGGGTGGGTGGGAAGTAAAGGGAAATAAATGTAACATAATAATGACTGTGTGTGTGGAGCAACAGCAAAACTTAGTCATAGTACATTTGTGATTGCGGATTGCTCCTTCTCTCTATCTTCCAACTAACTTAGTTTATATATATATATATATATATATCCAATACTAGGACTTATTTCACATTTGTGTTTACATTACAAATATCGGAAGGCAACATGCATGCTCTACGTGTGTATAGAAAAAGTTGCTTTTGAACACACTTTTGGGAGAGAATGGGATGAGTTGACCCATCTTTAATTACATTGTTGGATGATAATTTGGAAGTTGCAATTATTTGGTTTTACGCGGAAATGAATTTATAAGAAATGATTTCCCCTGTTTTTTAATTTGAGAAGGGAATTCTAGTTTTTTTTTGTGTGCATTGAAGATGGTGGTGGCCGCATTATGGCACACCATATACCATTTTATTGTTGCATGATAATTTGAAAGTTGCAATTATTTGGTTTTACGAGGAAATGAATTTATAAGAAATTATTTCCCCTGTTTTTTAATTTGAGAAGGGAATTTTAGTTCTTTTTTTAGGGCATTGAAGATGGTGGTGGCCGCATCATGGCACTCCATATACCATTTCAGCAACCTCCATGACTTTCTTCTCCGTGTTGGCAGCTTGAGTTGTAGGGTGGAGTTGGTGGTTGTGCAATTGGGTTTGGAGGTGATGGCCTGATGGGGGGTGGTGGTGACCGTTCATGGGTGAAGGGTATGCTTTCATGACCTTGTACTAGTACTAATATATTATATATTAGTATTTCTTCCAATGATTTTGGAGATAAAGTAATTCCTAGTTAATTTTTAAGTGAAAAGTTAACTAGGACTAAACAAATGTGACATTTTTAATAGGTTGGATACTTATTTGGAATGTTTAAAAACATTAAGACCAATTTGGAATGACACCAAAAGTTTGGGGGGTTTTAGGTACTTAATCCTATTTTTTATGTTGCACATAATTTGTGCTTTTTGCAGGAAGCACTTCACGTGTTTTTTTTTTTTTTAAGAATTATCTTGCATTTTTACTAAAAATTAATTTAAAAAATATTTTCTCTAAAACCATTTTCAGTCATTCAAAACACACTTCCTAAAAGAGTCATTTATCTATGATCTATATAGAAAAATGTTGAACGGGTTAGTCTTGGAGATAAGAGGTCTTATAGGATCCATAAAACCAATTAGGGCCCAAAGAAATTACTATTGGATCATATTGTGGTCCTTGAACTTTGGCCCAATCCACCATCAAGTTTTTGAGGAGGAATCGTCTAACCTTGCCCTTTCAATAGGCTTCGTATAGTTTTAAACAGACTCACCTTACTTTATGAAAAGAATGGCTTTATTGGATTCGCAACTAGCCTCCTGGGCAACCGTTCACTTCTCTCTACACCAATCCTACAAGTTAGAAACTTTTCATAGCATGTTGCTAGGAACCGTTTGGCAACATGGTGTGCATATAAATTATAAAGTAACCTAAATAATAGACCAATTCAATCAAATTAAAACCCTTAAGTGCACAAGTCAAATTAAGACTACTGGATCATTCCGAAAAACATTCTTCTTCCATTGTGAAGGCTAGAGATTCCTCTTGTTGTGCATCACATGTCTCAATGAGTAACTCAATGACATGGATGATACACGGAACAATCCTCTTGATTGTGGTATAAAATCTCAAAGTCGGTGACCTATCCACAAAACAACTATGATACCACATGTCTAAGGACTAATTTCCATTATTGCAATGATCGAGTTCCTATTGACATGAATGTGTATCTTGTATACACACATAATTACAATTATGTCATCGTGTTCATTGAAATTCCTTATCTATACTAAATGTGAGGTTTGTCTGGTTATTGTTCCTAAGCCGATGGTTTGGCTCGACTCTGTGTATAAGTCGTTTATGAATTTTTGTGAGGAGTCGCTTCGTTGTTGTTGGGCTCGGCTTCAAACTGCCATGTTGTGAGTGGAATGATAAGTATATCCCTCGGTGCTGTTTATCCTTCCTTCCACGCTATCGTTCTGTTTCTTCGTTGTTGGTCTCTCGCGTCGACAACTCGCACCTCTTGCTTCTTCTTCTTCGCTGGTGAGGTGTGGCTTTGGCATTTCACAACCTTTCCCACACCTTGAATTCCTCTCTTATCAATCAATTCACACTCTTTCTTCTCACTTTCTCATCGTTTTCTAAACACACTCCCTAGCTTTTCAGTGTTTCTTCCAGTTTTGGAGTTCTAGGTTGGTAATTTTTTTGGATAGGTTGGGTTTGTTTTTTGATTTTTGTATTTATTTAGGGTTTGGATGTTGAATTTTGTTTTCAGTTATATTTTTCTTTTGGTTTTTAGGTTAATTTGTTTCTTTTCTTTCTCCTTTCTGTGGGTGCATAGTTTGATTTTTATAGTTTGTTTGGATTTTGGGTTTTTAGGATTTCAATTGTAGTTGGCATGTTGCCTTGCTTTTCACATCTGACAACTGTTTAATACAATTAATCTTGACTGAAGTGTTTTCTATTTTTTCCTATAATTCTATAGAATGATGCAATCCAAGCAACTGTAAGAGACAACGATTGCGGTTCCGTCTCATCCAAATTCAAAGTTGGATCATTGTACGAAATTACATGCTTCTTCACGACCACAACGAAAGATAACCAAAAGGTCGTTCCACATTCTCTTCAACTTATGTTTAACAACATGACATTCACTGCTTTCAAGGAACTTACAAATGTTCATCCAAGCATTCCAAGACACAGATTCAATCTCAAAGATTTTAATCAACTAGCTCCTCACTTGGACAACGACGAATTGTTGATACGTAATATTTTAAACAAACTTTTAAAAAACAAAATCTTATGTATGAATTTGCATTTACCAATTTACTTTTTACATATTTTCATTATTGAATGACAATTTTCTAATCAACTTGGTAGACGTTTTGGGAAGAATAATAAAAATTAAGCCTCCAGAAGAAATCAAGGTCAGGGGTGGCAGAAATAATAATTGTGTGTGAAATCCATCTCCAAAATCTTAGGTATGATAATTAATGAAGCTTCAATAAAATTTACAACATCATTTCACTGTTGTTTTCTTTACTCTCTGCAAAAACCTATTTACCATAATATAGAGTAAAATTTGACAGCAGTTAAACTAGCATTCATGAGTGTGTGATGCCAAAAGGTATTTACTTAGAGTAATTACATCAAGATCAACAAAAATTTTAACCAAATGTTATAAATTTCTTAACGATTTGCTACTTTTTAAAATCATCTTTTGTCTCTTATAAATTTCTTAACGATAACTAACACTCAATCAGAACACATACAAATCACTTCCATATCTTAAATCTCATGTAATTTGACACACTCCGACCCGGATATCTCAAAGGGTACTGAAATCGAGGCATGCAGCCGACACCCCGGAGGATGACGAAAGTCATGTCAAGTAGATGAGGTGGAAAATTTCGATTAAATTAAAACCGAAGTCTAGAACTAGTTGATACCAAGAGTAAGAGTGTGCAAAAGTACGGGTACAACTCTTATTACATAACATGCAATGTTCAGAACATAGTTAAAGTGCAGTAAAGAAAATATGATTTATTCCCCTCCTGAGTAGGATGGATGAAACACACTAGCAGAAGAAGGAAATCATACATTTATCTGGTGCAGAAGTCGTAAACACCAGAGCAGTCTTGCTCACCACAAGTCCAGCTACTAAGTCCTGGAGGGGCGCAAAATAGAAAGTGTGAGTGGGTAAAAATAACCATTTTTAAAACCTTTGCTTTTCGTAACATAAGTAACCCCTCTTTGTAAAAACTTGTATAGTTTCCCAAAAGCATACTACGTATAGTATGAAAAATGTCAAACAATATAAAGGCACAATTGCCAAAGATGTGGGTAAACACTATTATCTCAACATAATATAGTATGCTCATCAACATATGCAGACACACAAGCCTATGCAGAAAGTAGCTACATGAAACATGCTGGGTGTAATAGATATATGCTCAGTACTACGATCACATGAAGCTGGCGCTAATCGCGTCACATACGAGTCCTAGCTGCCTAATGCAAACTAGTACAGGTTGACACCTACATTAGATTCAAGGTGAGCATAATGGTGCGGATGTGAACATACCAATCATTATGGGAAATAACTATACCAATCATTAGACTACTCAAAGTTCATAAACACTAAGGAGAACACTTAAAATTCCCTTTGTTTGCTCAAAATGGGTCTAAAAAGTGTCGGCACAGTGTCCCAAGCACTGCTACGCATCGCCACGCTCCGCCACTGGGCGACACGAGTCGACACGCGCCCCCAAGAGCCCACACGCGCCTGCCACGCTCTGGCACGCATGGCTGCTGATAGAACTAGAGTCGTTAGTTACTTAACAATTACCGTTAAAGTTAATAGAATATGTTAGAATTTAATAGAATATTCCTAACAGCGTTAAAGGAATATACCTGAGGATATTCTCGGACTAGACATGGTCTAAACCAAGCTTGCTGATGTCGCGACCGGGCTTGGACCGGGTTTAGACCAGTCTGAACCGGTCATCGCTGCAACTCAAGCTGGTCGCCTGCGCCGCCGTTTGAAACTTGCCGGCTTCTGGAAAATTTTTAAAGCTTCGTAACTTGTTCATTTCTCAACCATTTTACATGATCTACATGTCAAAATGAAGCTAGAGAGAAGGAGAACAAGATTGTACTTATTTAGAGTTTGAAAAGTGGTAGGAAATGGTCTGAAATTGGCCGAAAAGTCTCATTCTAAAACCAAGGTCGGCTCTACTCCAAAACACGACCAAAACACACGAGTTTCGTATGAAAATTCATCTACTCAACAAGAGGAAGCTAATGGTGGTGGTTAGAAGTCTCACCTTGGCTGGAATTGGCAAGGAGTTTGGGCAATCGGTTTGTAAGGTTGAACTTTGTGAGTTGCGACGAACAAGGTGGTGGTTTGGATCAGTTCAAAGAAAGTGGCATGGCCATTGTGTGCAATGTGCATGTTTTCACGGGAAGAAAGAAGAAGAAAAAAAATGAGGGAGAAAGAGATAGAGGTCTGAGAGAAAAAAGAGGTTTCCAAATTAAGTAGGGGAACAACGAGGTCCCTCTAGGCACACAGCCCAATTCACCAAAACAGGAAATAAAAATCTTCCAAAAATGAAACACCCGTAGGTGCAAAAATTACTATTTTGCCCCCAGATTTAAATGTATGTAACATTTCCGTTACACGTCGAATTTACGTCTCATTCGTAGTGACGAGTACTACAAGAATATGACAAGTAAGAAGTCCAAATTGAAAAAGAAATCAAACGTCCACGTAGGACTTCCACTAGCCCGTTCAGAGGCATTTTGGTCAATTCACACGTTCGAAAAATAAAATACAATAAAATTAGGGACGGGTCGTCACATAATTTTCTTTTCAACAATTACTTGACATCCAAGAAAAACACAAATTTGCTAAATTCACACTTCTTATCCTAAGTGAAACTATAGATCTAATTGTCAATTAATATTCTCATGTTAAGTGCATATGTCATAAAAATATAACAAAGTATTTAACCTTTTATGCAATGTATTATCTAATATTTATCTATATGGTTTTAACCATCCATAAATAATAAAAAATGAGACTCTTAGAATTACATTGTGGCTTGAAACTGCAACAAACTTGGATCAAGAAGCTTTCGAAAGATTACCACCACAAGTGATCGTTGTTGTCACAAGTCTCAGAGTAAAACAATTTCAAAGTAAGTCCTTTACTTTTCTTCACTCATTATTCAAGCTTAATTTAAAAAAAAACATAACATAACAATAATTTTGTCAATAAACAAGAAAATTTGTTCTGAACAGCACCGACGCCATTATGATCTTCGTTGATCTAGCCATCCTTCAATTAGATGAATATAAAAAGACGTAAGCACTTTTTTTATTTTCAATTTATATAAATCTATTACATTGTCAAAAAATTTATATAAGAACACTTAAATAACTATTATTTTGAACAGCTTTAGCCACTGTAAAGAACCTCTGATAATTTTTCCAACTAGCAAAGACCAATCAATGGCACATGATAACTCTGAAGATATGAAAACAGTGACTGTGGAAGGTCTAAACATCCTCAATCCAGATGAGTTCGCTGTAAGTATAGTCAAGATTTTGTGCTCAATTATATTACATGGTTAACATAATTTCACAATATATATATACTAACATGCATTTTACTACTCCCTCTTACTATCTGCATAATGTAAGAGTCCCTAAATTTAATTTATAACATGCATTTGACATAAGTTTAATGACATAAGTTTAATTGTTACAAATTTCAGTTTCATTTTTAGTTTACTACTGAATTTTAAACCAAAGTGACCTTTCATAGCTCTTCAAATTACTTACAATGCAAATACTTCACTTCTTTTAAAAACCAATTTGCCACCCAATAAAGACCAATTTTGCATACTTACATGACAAAATTTAGACTTCCTTTCTTATATCTTCAAATGAATGTCTGTGTTTCTATTTCATTCTAACTTTAGTACTAAATTGTATACCAAAATCAGACTTTCTATCTCACATCTTCAAATGTGTTTCATACATTTAAATCTGAACGGAAATTTTTTCCATCTCACAGACTTCACCCAAGTCACTGATAACAGATTGTGGAATCTTAGAAATGTGTGGAATTTAAAAGCTAATAGTAAGATTGTTATTTGGTCTGCAAGTGCTCATAACCTTTAAATATTATTTTAAAACCTCAGTTATCCATTATATGAGAAAATGTGATTACTTGCAGACCGAATAATGTACAGATAGTTATATACACAATTATACACATTATTTAACAGTAAAGTTGTTACTTGATCTCCAAGTAATTATTACACTCGTTCAACTACACTTATCTCAATATGTAAAACAAAACATATTACAACTATATTTATATTAAATTTTGTATTTGCCGCTTTCATAAATGAAATATATTGTATTCTCTTTCCAAAAAAAGTATCCTACTTCTGAAATTGGTGGGATTTATGAATGAAACAAGTTTTGTTTAATTTCCTAATTTTTCTTGAGTTTTCTCTTTTTGCCATGTCTGATCTTATCTTGTAAGCACTAAAAAATTGAGGCTTTGCTCAATTTGGTAATGCACACTTCTAAAATCTTTATATATTCCTCATAAGTGAATTGTAACCTTGCTGGGTGATTACTCGTCCTAGTATGTTTCTTGCTTTTCATGCTATTGAACTTTCCTTAGTGTATGTGTATGTTTCTGCGCAACTCTTTTTGGTTTAATATACTCATTTATTTATTTTTCATTTAAATGTTAAAGCTATTTTTACTCGAGCGATGGCAGAAGAGGGGGAATCGAATCTAAAACTCCAGATGCAAGAGTAAATGCTCGTCATCACTTGTACTATTGAAAAAACAAATAAAAACTTAACATCTTAGATTTTTTTTATAAGAAAGAAAATTATAGCACAAAGCCCCTAGGGCTACCAAAGGAGACAAAATTCCAGCACCACGCCGAACGCGCCTCGAAGGGCAGAGAATTCACCTACACTTGACACAACGGAGAAGAATGACCAAAAGAAGCTAGAGCATCAGCCACGAAATTAGCTTCCCGATACATATGATGGAACGAAATGGCATAGCAGCGACAAGCCAGTCTCTGAATATTGGAGATCAAATTGCACAATCTCCACGTACTATGGATATCACCAACAACAGCATCGATAAAAATTTTATAATTCCCTTCCACTTCAAGGAATCGAATTCCCTTATTCCAAGTCAATTGCAATCCATCTAAGAGCGCTTGCCCTTCAGCAAGAAGGACATCTGAGACCCCAATATATCGGGTACCAGCAAGTAAAGGAAGACCAGCCGAGTTTCGAATTACACCAGCATCGATAGCTTAATGATTAGATGTATAAGATAAATAATTATCTTTTTATTTCGTTTGGAATAAATACCATTTACATATAACAGCTGAGTTTAACTAAGTCTAACAACATCAACAACATGACATTTAAATTATGTATGCACAGTCCTCTTCCTTTTTCTGTTATTTGCAGGAATAAGATTACTTATAGGCTCCGTCAACTCGTACAGCTCCGAAATTGATCGAAACCTTTTCTTCGTCGGCTTGAAACTCACTTCATCTTCCTCTTCCTCTTCCTCATCACCTTCAGCGACTAACATTTTATATTTCCAGCACGACGCCCCCTTTTCATGCTTATCGCGACGAGTTGCTGCTCTGCTTTTACCATTGCATTCATCGCCGCCGTTGTTTGTATCGCAATCGGAGTACTCAGCTGATGCCGATGACCCGCTCAGTTGTACGAGAAGCTCTACCGCGTTTATTTCCAGCTCCGAGAAACCATTTGGGATCAACGGCTTCTTTCCGGCCTTGCTGCTAGTTGCTGCTGTAGAAGTTGTTGATTTCTCCATAAGTTAATAACTTAAATTACTTAATGTTAGTTTTGTATTGTATAATTTATGTGTTAGCAGTAAATTAGCAATAACTTAATTAGTTGAGAAACAACGGCTATGAAATGAGTACATGAAGAGGCTTCAGGTGCCGTTGGGTTTATATAGGCATAGCCAGAGTCCGTTGCGATTTTCAATTTAAATTTAAATTTTTTTAAATTTTATTATTCAGCATTTCCTGCTTGCATTAGGATTCCGAAGGAGGAGATTTTTGATATCTTGTTCGTTACTCTTCCTACTTGCACAAGGAAAAATGTAGGAAAATGGATCCAGCTGGTTTTCAAAGCAAAAGACCATTTTGACCTTGGTCTATTTTAGCCCTTAATGAGCCTGTTCATGACTTGATCAAAGGCGGGATGGTTTTAGGCCGAGTCCATGGGTTAAAGAGTAGGAAGTACTTTTGGGCTTATGTTGGGTCTCAATTTGACCTTTGCCACTTTGCCACTTAAAAGGAAATAGTAGTTTTTTATACAAAAAAATCTTGGGTGGTACGTACCATTGAATGATACGACTAATAAATGGTCCAGATTAATTTACGGTAGACCCCAAACGACTCTTAAACCATTCAACAATACGGAAAAATTTGACCTTTGCCACTTAAAAGGAAATAGTAGTTTTTTATACGGAAAAATTTTGGGTGGTTCATACTAGCAAATGGTACGGCTATTAAATGGTTCAGATTAATTTGTGTTGGACCCCAAATAAATTTTAAGCCATTCAATATTACGTATCATTCAACAGAACATATCATTAAAGTTTGACCCTTTTTATATACCCAAACTCAAGTTTTATCTTTAAACACTCATCATTTAAAAGAAAATGACTCTTATACTCATGTATAAAATTACAACAAAGAGTTTAGTAATTTCTTAAAAAAAATAATGATTTTCTTTGGAAACCTATAAAATTTTAAAACAAACAACATAGTAACCAAGAGAAATTATAGTGTAGTACAGTACTACCATGTGGCAATGCCAAATGGTGGTACTTACTAATCAAATACGGACATGTGGAGGAGTGAGATGTGAATTAAAATGGATAATTAATATTAAACATTTCATTTATTGTCCCTAAATAAATAATAACCTTCTACGCCACTTCCTTTCTCTACTCTCTGTCCATCGGAAAAAATAATTTCGTCCCTTCCTTCTTTCTCCTCCCTCTCCCTCTCCCTAGCTATTGCCTTCATTCTGTCTCATCTTCGTCATTGGCGCTCCACCGGTGATTGATTACTAATAAGAAATTACATCAATCTCATTTTATTCATTCGTTTTTAAAGCCGTGGCCTTCATTAGTTCATCTCATCAATAAAATTAATATTTATTTGGGTAAAAAAGAGAATGAGACAAACGTGAGAATGAATTTTGGATGAGGACACTCATCAGTTTCCTTCTTTGTTTAGATTTCAGGATTATTCAAATATTTGTAACCTTTTGTTTCTGTGAACTTTTCTACTAAAGTAAAAGCCTCATAAAAAGTAAAGAGTATTCTTGAAAGTATAGTATATTATTTTGGGTGTCCAAAGAAATGTGTGTGAGTAAATTTGGATGTCAAAAGAAACAAGAGTGTTTATAGAAACTTGAGTGTACACAGAACCACTAAAAGGAAAAGAAGGAGCTTCAATAATGCAGGAGGTAGTTTGTGGGGGTTCTAGGCACCATTTGATTGAAATCCAACTATACAAATCATGATAGGTGTACGATACAAGCAAGTACACTATACACGAACGAAAGTGAACGATGATATAACAACTCTATATAGACGTATTGGTATCAAATATGAATCATATCAACAATATCAACAAAACTTTGAAAGAAAAAAAAAACAATATCAACAAAACATTGATATCATGTCAACAATATTTACCAAATATCGATTTCATTGACAACATTTGAATATCGTTGATTCTACCAAAGACAACGACGGTGAACACAAAGAAGACGACAGAGGAGAACCCATAATGTAGCGACATCCATATTAGATATTTATCTTTGTGGTAGCATCCACCATTGAAACCATCATCGCGACCACCATTCAAACCATTGCGACCCCGATCTTTAGCCACCTTCGTGCCACCATGATCACACACCATCACCAAGATTTGGTTGCTTTGGGTTTTTTTCCCATGCGGTTGTAAGTTAAGCCTTCATTGCATCTGCTCCGTTGTTTTTTATCCCACGGCTGGAGTTAAAATCCCCGGCTAGAAACCCTTGCAAGGAAACCCCGCATTGGCAAAAATAATCTTTATTTGCAAATACAAATCAAAACTAATCACACTTTGAAGACCCTTCAACCATATGCACTCACTTTGGGTTGTGCTTTTACCAAAACACCCTTAATAGACATATACAAGCAATACAAGTGGGCGGAGCCTCCTAGGGGAAAAATGGTCCCAGGCCCTTCTCCCCTCCCAAGCTTTCAATTTCCTCCCCCCCGGTTCTCATCTTTTTTCTCAATTTATGGTTGATACATGGTGGATAACAAACTTGAAGATGTAACCCAGAAGACCACCAATATTTTCACCAGCAATTAGAGTAAATTTACAAAAGCGACAATGGATAAATCGACATATATTTACAACAGCAATAATGGATAAATCGGCATATATTTACAACAACAATCATTTGCATAATTTGAATCGAAAGATTTTAAAAACAATCGGCATATACTTTGGATATAGTTGGTATATATAGATATAGTTGTGTATTTGTTGATTTTTATTTTTTATTTTTAGAATTTGGTATTGAATTAGACCCAAAACAAAACCAAAAATCCACCCCAAGCTAATACACAATAATTTGCATTTGTGGTTTGAATATGAAGATTTTAGAAACATCGGCATATACTTTTGAAAATAGTTGGCATATATATAAATAGTTATGTGTATTTGTTGAATTTCTTTTAACTTTTGAAATTTGATATGGAATTAGACCCAAAACAAAATTAAAATCCACCACAATTATTTGCACTTGTAATTTGGATATGAAGATTTTAAAAACAGTTGACATATACTTTTGTAAATAGTCGGCATATATATATAAATAGTTAGTTGTCTTTGTTGAATTTGTTTTTGAAATTTGGTAAGAATTAGACCCAAAATAAAACGAAAATCCACCCCAATGCTAATACACAATCATTTGCATTTGTAATTTGGACATGAAGATGTTAAAAACAACCGGCATATATTTTAGAAAATAGTTGGTATATATATAGTTGTTTATTTGTTGAATTTTTTTTTATTTGTAGAATTTGGTGTGGAATTAGATCCAAAACAAAACAAAAAATCCACCCTAAGTTAATACACAATAATTTACATTTGTGATTTGGATATGAAGATTTTAGAAACAGTCGACATATACTTTAGAAAATAGTTGGTATATATATATATAAATAGTTATGTGTATTTGTTGACTTTCTTTTAATTTTTGAAATTTGGTATGGAATTAGACTCAAAACAAAATTAAAATCCACCCCAATGCTAATATAGAGTCTGTTGATGCACAAAATCGAGTGGACTTTGGAACAACGTAAAGTGTCAAGGTGAGATGACCTTCGCTAGATTGTTCAAGTCATCGAGTGAAGATAATGTATGATATGATAGAGATAGGGAAGCAAACACGAGATGTACGTAGTTCACCCTAAGTTGGGTTACGTCCACGAAGGTAGAGGAGTTCTCATTAATAATGTAGAGTTTACATGATACATGAGATTAGATATAATCATCATTAGTGAGTTCTAATAAGAGATTAGAGGGTCTAACATCATGAGCTTAATTGTGGGAGAATAATCTTCTTTTATAGTTTAGAAGAGTCTCATGTTTTCGTCCGTAGTCGATGTTGGACTCTAGGAGCTTTCTCTGGTGTTGACACGTGTCATGTTGTGATTGGTCTCTTGGTTGGAGAGAAACTCATGTGCTTCGGTAGGGGTGCCTCAGCGCGAACCCTTCAATAGGTCTCTGAAGGTACAAAGTTGACCTGTACTTGGTAGTTTCGGGATTGGTGAAGTATGGTACAAACAGTGCTCCCCCAAGTTCCTGAGTGAGGAAAACCTTCTTGGTTGGGGACTTATAACATTCAAGTGACTTAAGTAATCACGAAACTTTCGAGTACCGAGGTGTAGTAACATATATGGGAATCCCCCCAAGTCTCTAATCGAGGAGGGTTGCCGAGTGAAGGGTCTTGATCTTCCTGAGCGCCAAAGTACCAAAATATTGAGTATCACCCTTGAAAGATTTGTAGTCTTCCTTCCGTGAGTGGCCCCTTATTGGAAGCTTATAGTTGAAGATTTTTGACCTTCGTAAGTGTGAAGCTTTTAGACCTTCGCATGTGGGAAGCTCTAGGCCTTTACATGTGGAAGCTTTGGACCTTCGCATGTGTGAAGCTTTGGACCTTCGCACGTGGGAAGCTCTTGTAGGTCCAAAGCAAAACCAATTTATATGGTTCTACAAGAGCTTCCCACATGTGAAGGCCTAGAGCTTCCCACATGCGAAGGTCCAAAGCTTCACACATGCGAAGGTCCAAAGCTTTCCACATGCGAAGGTTCAAAGCTTCCCACATGTGAAGGCCTAGAGCTTCCCACATGCGAAAGTCAAGAGCTTTCCACATGCAAAGGTCCAAAGCTTCCCACATGTGAAGGCCTAGAGCTTCCCACATGCGAAGGTCCAAAGCTTCCCACATGTAAAGGCCTAGAGCTTAACAATTGGAAAATAACCCAACAAGGAAAAGCTTCGCACACTGATGATCACAAGTGTGCGAAGCAAAACCAATTTATATGGTTCTACAAGAGCTTCCCACATGTGAAGGCCTAGAGCTTCCCACATGCGAATGTCCAAAGCTTCACACATGCGAAGGTCCAAAGCAAAAACAATTTATATGGTTCTACAAGAGCTTCCCACATGTGAAGGCCTAGAGCTTCCCACATGCGAATGTCCAAAGTTTCACACATGTGAAGGTCCAAAGCTTCCCACATGCGAAGGTCCAAAGCTTCCCACATGTGAAGGCCTAGAGCTTCCCACATGCGAAGGTCCAAAGCTTCCCACATGTAAAGGCCTAGAGCTTCCCACATGCGAAGGTCCAAAACTTCCCACATGCGAAGGCCTAGAGTTTCCCACATGCGAAGGTCTAAAAGCTTCACACTTACGAAGGTCAAGAATCTTCAACTATAAGCTTCCAACAAGGGGCCACTCACGGAAGGAAGACTACAAATCTTTCAAGGGTGATACTCAATATTTTGGTACTTTGGCGCTCAGGAAGATCAAGACCTTTCACTCGGCAACCCTCATCGATCGGAGACTTGGGGGGACTCCCATATATGTTACTACACCTCGGTACTCAAAAGTTTCGTGATTACTTAAGTCACTTGAATGGTATAAGTCCCCAACCGATAAGGTTTTCCTCACTCGGGAACTTGGGGGAGCACTATTTGTACCATACTTCACCAATCCCGAAACTACCAAGCACAGGTCAACTTTGTACCTTCAGAGACCTACTGAAGGGTTCGCGCTGAGGCGCCCCTGCCGAAGCACATGAGTTTCTCTCCAACCAAGAGGCCAATCACAACATGACACGTGTCAACACCAGAGAAAGCTCCTAGAGTCTCATATCGACTGTGGACAAAAACATGAGACTCTTCTAAACTATAAAAGAAGATCATTCTCCCACAATTAAGCTCATGATCTTAGACCCTCTAATCCCTTATTAGAACTCACTAATGATGATTATATCTAATCTCATGTATCATGTAAACTCTACATTATTAATGAGAACTCCTCTACCTTCGTGGACGTAACCCAACTTAGGGTGAACTACGTACATCTCGTGTTTGCTTCCCTATCTCTATCATATCATACATTATCTTCACTCGATGACCTGAACAATCTAGCGAAGGTCATCTCACCTTGACACTTTACGTTGTTCCAAAGTCCACTCGATTTTGTGCATCAACAGAGTCATTTGCATTTGTGGTTTGGATATGAAGATTTTAGAAACAGTCAACATATACTTTGGAAAATAGTTGGCACATATATATAAATAGTTATGTGTATTTGTTGACTTTCTTTTAATTTTTGAAATTTGGTATGGAATTAGACCCAAAACAAAATTAAAATCCACCCCAATGCTAATACACAATCATTTGCATTTGTAATTTGGATATAAAGATTTTAAAAACAGTCGGCATATCCTTTTGTAAATAGCCGGCATATGTATATAAATAGTTAGTTGTATTTGTTGAATACACAATCATTTAACGGCGCATGACCCATAACGCGCTTTCACCACACAAAGGTCAACAAAAGTCAACCATTGCCCCTAGGGGCCTTTTGGTCCATTCACACTTTTGGAAAATAAAATACTATAAATGTCGGGACGGGCTGTAACAGTTGGCGCATATATATATATATATACACACACACACAGATATATATATATATATAAATTGTTGTGTATATGTTGAATTATTTTTATTTTTGAAATTTAGTATGGAATTAGACCCAAAACAAAACCAAAATCCACCCCAATGGTAATACACAATCATTTGCATTATGTGTTTATAACTGATTATTTTGTTTTACTTGTAAAACATTTTAGCTATTTTGATCATTTTGTTTTACTTGAAAAATCACAAATTAGCAAATTTTTAGTACAATAACGCTGCACTTTTGTTTTTTGTCTTCAGATTGTTGTTAGGTCATGACAAGGCAATTTGAAAAGCTGCAATTCAAGATAATTGATTCATTGGTATAAAGCATAATTGGATGGGATATTGCTACTATGTAATTTGAATGATTTTATTTGTAATTTTAATTTGATATGCAATTTGTGTTTTGTTGTTGAATTGTTAAATTTTTCAAAATTTGAATTTTATTCATGTTGCTTCATTATTAAGATGTATTATTTGATACATGAATAACATGGAATAGTGATAATTATAGCTTGTTTTTGTATTTCTTGAAGAGCCCAATAAAAAATGTTATAATCAGGAGCATTGGGCTGATTATAAAAGAAACAATTTAATTTTTTTCTTTTTTGTTGTTGTGGTCTTTGAACTTTAATGAGTTAATGGCATATTTGTAAATAATGAAAGTTTCAATGGCATTTATGAATTTGGGCTAATAGGGTTTGAGTTCTGTCAATGGCATATTGGGAAAAAAATTGTAGCTTGCATGTTAGCCTTTGCTTCTAGCGTGTGGGCCTTTTTATTTTTTGTCATGTTGTGGTAAAGTTTGTTTTTTATATTAAAATTTTTACAGTTTTCATTAAATTCATTAAAAAAAGTTAGAGTGTTTTTGGTTAAGAAAAAGTTTAAAATTGTTCTTTTCATTAAAGGTCCCTTATTTTAATGCACCATGACATGTCACTTATAACAATATCACATATTTTACTACTATTTACAAGAATGCCATCTTCATTGTCTACAATGTAAGATCAACCATCAAAGTTTTAGAAATGTAACCGTAAATTCATTATCGCTTAGAATTGAAAACGCACGAACGTGAAAGCAGACATTCAATTATACCTGCACTGCAATCAATGATTTTAAATTTTCAAACAGGCAAATGTGTACCTTTTGGTACGGTACTCTCACAAATAAGTATTTTAGTGGTTGCTACCTTATGGAACGGTGCTCTCTAAAAATCTGTTTGAAGCTACGTTAAAGGGGAAATTATTGTTCGGCTTAATCGATTTGCTGACTTCGTCGGAACCCACGAATCACTTGTAAGCTTCGATTTGTAGTTATTTTTTGAAATCCCTGCTCGTTAATTTTCGTTTTTTGTTCTTGATATTTATTCAAATTTGGAGTATTGTATAACCAGTTCGATTGTCATACTTTTGAAAGCTCTCATAATGATATTGTGTGGAGAATGCACAAATTACTTTACAATGCATACCATGTGTTTGTTGAAAGGGGAATTTGCATTTTTTGGTTCTGTTGGCATTTAGGTACAGTCGGTTAGGTTTGGTTGATTATGTATGTTTGGTTATGTTTTGTGAATAACAATTAGGTACATTGAACTAGTTTAGGCCCGATAGTTTCTTGACGGTCAATTATGATGTGATTTCAATTAGGAACGTTATATAGTTTAGGTCTGATAGGTTCAGTACGGTCAATTTGGTACAGTTTGTATTTTTTTGTTTTAGTTCATTAGGTCCGATAATCGATAATTTCAGCATTATTACTCCGTCTTGATGCAGTCAATCAAGTTACACATATTACAGTTACGTGCCACAAAAGAGGAGAAGTGAAATACATTCCTACAGTACAGGTCCACATGGGACCTTTGCAGAAGCCGACCAAAAATTTCAAGATCATACCAAACCCATCCACCTAAAACTTATGTAGAGGACTTATTCAGTGCATACAGAGAAGGCATTGTGACAGATGATTGATATATTAGAGACGTGAATAATGCCCAAACGTTAAAACAATTGTACCTAAGGGTAATATAGGCAAACTAAAAATACAATAAATCCATAAAAAAAAAAAATTAAATCTGACATGGAATATATAAGGTGTCGTGGACACGAGGCAAAGGACTATTTTTAGTTTTTCATCTTACATACGGTATTATTGAAAAAGTGACGTTTTTTAGGAATCAAAATGAAGTTTCCTAAAATAAATAAATAAATACTTTGATACAAAATGTTAGCCGTAGTCAACTTGACTAAGCTAAGATTTACAGAATTGATTTTCATACATGCATCTTGCTGAAACAATAAGATAATAGTACGCTACCCTAGAGTTCCAAAAAGTACATATGCCAACAACAATCTTAATTAAAAAACGTCTCATTTCAAAATTCTTCACTCTCATCGACCTCTATTCTGATTCATGAAAGTATTAATGCTAGTTTGGTGGGCACACTTACTACATGCTAACTTCCCGTAGTAACTCACTCACCAAAACCAAAAACCAGGTGTCAATCCACCAAATTAAACTTCAAAACCCTAAGCATATATACATATACATATATATATATATATAGATAGCTAGGACCACTTTTTTTCCTTCCTTTGCACATGTCCTCTCTGTACTCCGTTTTCTGCTGCAAATTTTTTTTTTGGACAAGTATATACACGCCTATTTATTCCCATATGGAATGGCTGGGGACAATTTTCTCTGTATATCCAGCAACCGCTTATTAATTATTTATTTATATATATCACTCTGTAGTTACAACCTTTTCTCTGTTGTTCCTATCAATACAATACTTGCAACTGGATATTTTGCTAGCTATGGAGGAGATAGAGGAGCAAAACGGTACTGCTACTGCTGGTGTTGTGGATTCAGAGAGGAGTTTGCCAACTTGTGGTGGAAGAGAAGGAGAAGATGTTCGGCGGCCGCGGCATCATGAGGCGGTTGTTGGGATGCATTTGGTGTGGGAAGATCTGAGTGTTGTGCTTCCAAAGTTTGGGAATGCACACACCAGAAGACTGCTTGATGGGCTGAGTGGGTTTGCTGAGCCAGGTCGGATCATGGCTATCATGGGTCCTTCTGGCTCTGGCAAATCAACCCTTCTCGATTCTTTAGCAGGTTTGTCTCTCTATCTCTCTCTCATATATATATATATATATATATGCATGTTGTATGTATGTATTTGTAATTATATTTCAAATTTCAATTACATGCATACGTTTTAATCCAAAAAAACAAAAAATTTCGACACTTTGGATTTCAATTGATTAAAGAAAAAGTGCACTTGTTTTATTTACTTATTCGATCAAAGAGAATTACAATTTTCAAAGAAAGCATCACGAATTAAATCTGGTGATTTCTCGAACCAACAAGAATTCAAATCATGAAAAAAGAGCCATTCTAGTAGTTAGTCTATGAGCAAAATAATAAGTACATGCATATATGTTTCGTGCATGTGTAAGGTTTAAAGTTAAATTAATTATTATAATTAAGATTTAAAAGAATTAATCCTAAAGCACAATGTTATTTATCTTCACGCCCCGGGCATCACCAATTTTTAATTATAATATGTGATTTTTATTTGATTTAAATTTTAAATGAATCACTATATATCATTAATTCTCTGCTTGACTTAATTCACGGAATACTTTGCCTGTCTCTTGCATTAATCGATGAAAGTAGTTGAAGTTTCACCCGAAAGTCAATTAGTAATGAGAGGAACAATCAAACTTCTTATACGGTTTTTCTTACGTATTTACAAGCACTCAAGGCCGACGCATATATGATTGTTTGATTTGTCCAAAAACAACTAAAGCTGTTAAATCAAATTCAATGTCAAATATGTTTCGACATTAACTTCACATCCTGAGATGATGACTTTGATTCAAATGATATGTTGAATTATGTTAGCATATCCCTCACGCTTCAAGTAATTGTGAGCCCTTGATGCGTTGTGAGATTCACAAGTATCAACGGTTCAAATTCACCGACGCGCATGGAGGGCTGATGCTAGCAATCCTCTTTCATGGTTGAGAGATTTATTGCTGGAACATGCAATGTCCGAAATTAATGCCAATTCTATTATTAAGTGCATATTATAGGACAACAAGACCCACCGGGGACAATGGTAGCCACGCAGTAAATAGTTTTAAGTTCTCGTCTTCACATTACTCTTCATTGTCAAATATTTATTGAACTCCCAAAAATGCCTCAACTACTCTCTTTAACCTGCACTGATGTTAAACCTAAAAAGGTAATTTTCACTGTCAAATTTACATTTTCATAATTATATATGTAATTCTGCAACTTTATGGTTTAATTAGAGCTTATATTGGTGGTTATCCAAAAAAAACAAAAATAAAATTACTACATTGCTCGGTATCAAGAACTACGTGGTCATTCATTCCTGGATTACGAAATTAAAACATTAAAACTACAACTATTTATTCATCACTCTTGATATCAGAATTAAAGATAGGTTATCATTACCAAGTAACCAAGAAAACGAAACTCATATTGTTAAATGTTATATGTTATAAATAAACTAATAATTTGGCTGTTTTACAGGTAGACTTTCACAAAATCTTATCATGACTGGAAATGTTCTTATAAACGGGAAGAATATGAGACTAGACTATGGTGCTGCTGTAAGTATGTATACTTTCATATTCTTTCAAAAGTACCCCCATCTCATGTGCCTGTGGAGTACATGTTTCTTTTATTAGAAATATTTCAAGGTATAACCTTTAATGTAGAACTCCCAATGTAAGTGTTGGGTTTAACGGGTTTGGGTCGGATTAATCACAAACCGTTTTTGTAACAGGTCATCCAAACTCAACCCGCTAAGCTAATTAATATAAAAAAAATTATATTTTATCATCGGGATTTTCTATGGTACAACAAAATATCAAATATTCTGAATTTTTTAACCGTTAGATTTTTAGTACAAAACCCAAAAATCAAGATCCAACAGTTACAAAATTTGGAGTATCGTATATTCTAGAGCACTATAGAAATTATGTTTATTACCCTTTAAATATCAAAATTTTCAGGCGTATGTGACCCAAGAGAATACACTGTTGGGAACCCTAACAGTGAAAGAAACCATAAAATACTCATCATACTTGAGGCTTCCAACCTCATTGACCAAAGAAGAAGTCGACGGCATCGTGGAAGGTACAATTACAGAAATGGGTCTGCAAGATTGTGCTGACAGGCTTATTGGGAACTGGCATTTGAGGGGCATAAGTGGTGGAGAAAAAAAGAGGCTGAGCATTGCACTTGAAATTCTCACAAAGCCAAAGCTGCTGTTTCTGGATGAGCCCACAAGTGGCCTCGACAGTGCCTCAGCTTTCTTTGTTGTTCAAACTCTCAGATATATTGCTCTTGAGGGCAGAACCGTCATTTCATCTATTCATCAGCCCAGCAGTGAAGTATTTGCTCTCTTTGATGATCTTGTTTTGCTGTCTGGGGGTCAAACTGTTTATTCTGGACATGCAAATATGGCTGTCGAGGTACAACAACAATAAGTAAATGGCATTTTTTTTTCTTCTTCTTAAGTCTAAGACAGAAAAGCACTTTCAGATAACTAAAACCGTTACTGACCACGTTCGCTAGAAAAAATTAAATAAAAGCGGTTTGAGTAAAAATGGCTTATGATTAGAAGTGCTTTCTAGATGAGTATTTTCAAACTGGCCTTCATAGTTTTTAAAGTATGGAACACAAGGTGCTTGTACCAGTATAAATTTTGAAGTCTCAAATATAAAAGTTTACTAATTTGAAGTCTCAAATATTCCAAAGTTTAGAGAAATTAAGTTCCAAGCTAGTTTTACCATGAACATAAATTTTATAGTGTAGCATGATCTTACATTCCTAATGTTAATTTCTTTTGAATTTTGCAGTTCTTTGCCAGAGCTGGAGTTCCATGTCCGAGTCGAAGAAACCCTTCTGATCACTTTCTTCGTTGTATTAATTCGGACTTCGACAGAGTCACCATGAATGGCTCTCACCGAATACGCGTATGTACATTGTATATGTATGTGTAAATTTTCCTATCAAACTAGTGCTGCTCATTTCGGCTTTGAATATTTAAGGAAAAAATACGTACTATTTAACATTTTTCAAATGCAATGCAGGACGTCCCAAAATCGTCATACCCTTTAATGAACTTAGCAACAGCAGAGATAAAAGCTATGCTTGTCGAGAAGTACAAGAGCTCTGAGTACGCGTCGAGGACAAGAGCTAGGATTCGAGAAATCTCATCGATGGTAAGGACGTGAAGAAAATATATGTTTACTTAAAACAAGAACGAATATGGTCCAAGTAATAAATGCCCAAGTCTCCTTTGGATCCCAATTCCAATATGATCCCCATGCTTCATTAGCCCATACTGCTCCCGAAAGAATACCTACGGTTAAAAGGATAAACCCTAGACTAATAATACGATAACTCCAACGATCCAATTGGTGAATCAATTGATACCTGTAATAATTTTGAGACGAAATAAAAGAAGTGTTTCGTAAGACATTGTTTCTTTCGTTCACGTATGAGATATGGTGAGTTTATATGTCGAATTTATGTAAATTTTATGACTTTTTACAGGAAGGACTCGTGATAGAAAAATGGAGTGGGAGCCAAGCAACCTGGTGGAAGCAACTAACAATTTTAACACAGAGATCTTTCCTGAACATGTCAAGGGACTTGGGGTATTACTGGATACGAATCATCATTTACCTGCTGTTATCTGTCTGCGTCGGTACGATATTCTTCAATCTTGGAACAAATCTGAATTCAATAGTGGCAAGAGGAGCTTGTGCTGGATTTATTTCTGGCTTCATGACTTTCCTGTCCATCGGAGGCTTCCCATCCTTCCTTGAAGAAATGAAGGTAAAAAAGTAAATTAGTTTTTGTGAGCATGAAAATAATGGATGTGGTAATCAGAAAGTAGATCGAAACTCAGGATTTAAACTTGCCGTCTTCTGTTTCTGTTCGATAAACAGGTTTTCCATAAGGAAAGGCTCAATGGCCATTATGGCGTTGCTGTGTATATTCTGTCGAATTTCCTCTCTTCTTTCCCGTTCTTGGCTGTCATGTCGATTGCAACCGCGAGCATAACATACTACATGGTGGAATTTCATTCTCAATTCCCTCGTTTTGTATTCATGTGCCTCGATCTTATCAGCGCCATTGCAGCAGTAGAGAGCTCCATGATGATTATAGCCTCGCTTGTTCCCAACTACTTGATGGGAGTCATAATTGGAGCAGGATACTTGGTAAGAACTGCGTATCATATTCATGTAAAGGTTCTATCTATCACTAATTACCATACTTGTTTAGGGAATCATGATGATGACTGCCGGATTCTTCCGCTTGCCGCCTGACATTCCCAAACCAGTTTGGCGATATCCTATTTCATACCTGAACTATGGTGCATGGGCATTACAGGTACCGAACAATTACATATTTGAGTTTTTAACTAGCAAAATTTACCCGTCTTTCCAAAAATGGCCAAAAGTTTGGATGAACACATCCTTACTAAACCAAACAACTTTTCTTTCCCTGCAACCGAAAGCCATGGTCATCCTAATTTTTGGCCATTGTTGAGAAGTTTTTCATAAACTCTAATGCATGTGACAGCTGAAAAAATTGCCTATGAGGAACAGATAATCAATTTTACAATTTGAACTTACCGCTGTTATACTGGTACCTGCAGGGAGAATATAAGAACGCATTGGTTGGCCGTGAATTTGATCCGATTGTACCAAATGGCCCAAAGCTGAAAGGCGAGTATATCCTCACAAACATTGCCGGCTTTAAACTGGATCACTCCAAGTGGTGGGACTTGGCTGCTGTTGTAGCCATTCTTGTGTCTTTCAGAATCATCTTTTTCATCATCCTTAAGTTCAAAGAGAGAGCAGCGCCTTACTTCCGAACATATTACGCCAAGCATACTCTAAAGCATCTCAAGAAGCGGCCTTCGTTCAGGAAAGAGACACCGTTCCCTTCCAAGAGGCACCAACCTCTCCATCCCCTGGCTTTCCAAGAGGGTCTCAACTCTCCACTGCACTAGAAGCAGCAACCGAAACGCCATTTGCGGTTTTTCATTCAGTAGCACTTGCATGATAATTTACTGTCTCGTAACAGTAATTTAAAAAAATTTACTTACATGACTAAGGACTACTTACAAAATACAAAGTTCCAGTTAAAGAGTGACCATTTCAGAAGTCCTCAGGATAGACAAATTTTCAAACTTAAAAGTGATAGAAGAGGTAAAGAAGAGAGTAGCTTTTGATTAATTAGAATTTTATAAGTCTCTCACCCACCCATGCAGCCCTCTATAACAAGAGAGACTTCCATGGGACGGGTTCACCTTCACCGTGGGGACGGGTTCACCTTCACCGTGGAATTCCGGACATCAATAGAAGACCATGTGTAAGGTCGAGATGCCACGGTGCCAGTGTGCCCGTTTCAAGTCTTTCTCCTTGTGCTTGGTATGAAAATGGAAAACAGAGTTGGACGCCGTGTAGTGTACGTAGGTAGTTCTACGATTGTCACCGTAGAGCGTAACGGGCATGGTATAAAAAACATGGGGCTCGCCGGATAAGTGCATATTCTACATTGTCTCAGCACATAGGACATTCCTACGCAACAGATTTGATTGGCTAACTTCAAACTCGGCTAAGAGTAGGTTGTTTCCTGGAACTACAAAAATTTACTTTGGGGGCTAAGAAAACACAGAAAACAGGATGGGCACAAGCAAACTACGCAACGATACAACGTGCAGTAGCAAGCAAATCGCCCTCTAAAGCAGAAAGCTGAATCATAGCACTCAAAGGCATAACCCAGCCATGGAACTTTGACGAACATCAACGGTTTACTTTGTCTGGAAGAGATGAGGACTAAGCTCAACGAAGACGACTCAAGGCCGGACCGAAAATGTGTAGAGATTAAAAAAGAAAGTGATCTGCAGTTAGAATAACGTCACCTGCAAACAGCAATACCACCACCCTCTGAGACAGGCGTCTATACACAACCGCAGAGTGTATGACAAGTGAACCCAAACTCTGTAGGAGAAAACTATAGAACTGATGGAACCATGCCCGAGGAGCCTACTTGCGACAATATGAAGAAGAGATCAGATAAGAACCGCTACAAGATTCAAGCGAGACAATAACCGATATGTGATGTACAAGACATGAACCCATATGAGAATATTTCAGGGTTATCAATTTATCATAGTATACCCTTTTCTGTATGGTCAGAGTTGGGTAACGGTAGCAATGGGTTTAGGTCTCACCAAGCTTATTAGACCGAATTAAGACATTCCTGACGATAATCCTCGGTTAAGCCAAATAGCCATAGATCAAGATCAACTAACCAAGTTCTAAACAGCCTGTATCAACATGGGTAAAAAAACTTCTTACCTGTTACCATGTGATAACAACATGGTAAAGTACTTCTCAACTAGCCTTTGATCCCCTATCGCAAAACTCAGGATGTGCTTTGTCATAATAAACCGTTGTTAAAATGGACCTTGACATCCAGAATTAAAGACAATGTACAATTTCCTTGACATCCAGAATTAAAGACAATCCTAATTTTAAAAGCACTTCCAAACGAGATCTAGCCCAAAGTCAGGACATTAAAACACGATCCCATCTAAAACTCTGACCTAGACTACCTGAAGAACTCGATGAAGCTAGGTAAATCTCAATCTATTGACTCTGCCTCTATTTTTTAAGCTCTTGAGTCTCCGAGGAATCCCATACAAAGATGTCTTCGTTATCGCACCTTCTCATATCTCTGAAGTCTTGATGTCTTCGTTTAAGCATACACACAATTTCATGAAATCTGCAAACCTAACATTCACAAACAAAATGTTAGGTGTGATCGCTATTTACCTCAAATCTCCAAATTCCTTCCACAAGCATTTTCAACATCTTAAATGTTTCACAAAAGACATCATATATTCAAAACCGTAAAATCTAAAAGTAAAAAAATAATGCAAAAATGATAGTAATAATGCAATATGAAGAAGCTCGTAGACATGCATAGATTGGTTCAATTTGTTTGGCAAGAGCCTATTTTGAGTGGTCAAAAGATTAGCAATAGATACAGATAAAAAGCACGAACCCTCAAGTCATCCTCAAATCACTAATCCTCTAGGCATAGCCCTCAATGTACCGTTGGTATAAGTCATGCCGAGAGAAAGCACTGCAATCCTCATGCCGTAAAGTGCAAGCGGTTAATCTACAACATCAGGATCCACACAACATGAGAATACAGCAAGACTTTCATTTCAAAAGCAACCAAACAGAGGAATAACAGAGAATCTAATCCATCATTTAAGTTTCCTCTACAATACAGATGAAGTTTGCCAATTCTAACAAAGTGCTCAGTGCTGCTCAACGAATGAACCTCCTGTCATGTGAGGAAATATCCAAGTAGATAATAAGTAAGCCACAAAAGAAAAATCCCCTTTTAAGATCTAAAATAGCAAAAAGATAACACAATATAAGCATGATAAATATTCCATCTCATGCCAACCAAAAAGATCAATGATTGGTACTAACCAATTACCAATTTCAGAACCGAAGAGAGAATCAGAGATGGAACTTGCTCGGAACTATGTTAGGCACTGCAAGAGTACAGTTAAAGATAGACCGAACGAATACATAAAACCATAGACAAGGTATAATTACTGAAACAGCTATGTTTGAGCCTGTATGAATCTGGAAAGAAGTGTATCTATTAAGACCAGTACAAAAGGATCTAGAATCTGAAACATCATAACAGTAATTATAATGGACTTGCACGATACAAATGCACAAGCACGAAGAACAAAGATACTTATCAAACAGAGCAATCGGGACACTGTCTGGCTATGCAATATCATTACGTTTTCCATTAGAACTTGTCAGACAAAGGTCAAGAATACAATGCTTATCAGTTCAGTTTCAAGTTGCACTTTTAGCAGCAACTAAAATTACAAAGGAAAGTTAAACTCATATGCTTCTCCCAGATCCATGAAGGTTTTCCATTCTTGCATTTTGGCTATGGGAAACTCCAGAACACAGAAATAGGGTTGAATGGTGCTGGTTTCTGGTTATTGTTTTTTCTCATCAGACACTCCATTTTCAACTCGGTTTTCAAACCCATGATAAGGAACTTCAACCATGGGCCGGGGCACTGGACGTCCATCGAAGTCTTCTGGAAAGAATTCAAAATCAGGGCCGAAGTTGAACTTGACAACACAATTTGGTTGATGTGGAAGAGTATACATTGAAGCAGCAGGATAGTAACGTCCACCAAATAGATCCTTAAAAGCAACTCCTTGGCATACCCCATTTTTGAAAAACGATATCTCACTTCCTGCAAATCAAATCAATAATCACTCCAATGGTTACACTTCCAAGAAAACAAACGTAGGTTATACCTTAACAAAATAGAAACATTTCTGTAGTTAAACGGAAGTTAGAAAAAATGCTCACAAACCCCAGAAAAAACGATTAAAGTACCAAGTTGGTGGAAGAGGCAGCACTTTGAATCTATGACAACCCCATTGAAGAGGCAGCACTTGGAAAGCAACTTACTATTGCACACAATATACAGATGGCAATGAGTTGAAAAACAAACTTGAGCACCGGTATTGGATGGGAACACAAAAATGAAGTTTCCTTTTAATCTCAGGAAAAAAGAACAGTTAGGTAACAAATTGGCGAGAAGGAAGCGTTTTTCAACCGTGGGAAAGACAAATATCAAATGTGCACTCAGAACCAAAGCAGCTGGATTTTTTACATGACACAGGCTGGCAATGATAAACACAGGATAGATCTTTACAGTCTCTCTCGCAAAGTAAAAGAACTCAGAATTACAGTACATTCTGTTGGCTAATGTGTTCCCCAGAATTTAGATGCTGAAGACAATATTAGCCATAAGCACAGTATAATGCTAGAAACGACATTGTGCAACAGAGACGTAAGTAAAGACTATAAGACACAAGTTCAGTTGTTTTGATCATCTTTTAGTCTGAATAGGTGTTATTCAGTCAGTCTTCATGCAAGGAATGTTTTGTCTTATGCTGAATGGAGGTTTATCTTCTATGAACTACTAAAGACACTCGTTCTATTTCCTATCAAACCAAAATCTGTTCAGTTCAACTCATTCATGATTTCAGTTACAATCGCAGGGAAAGAGTGCCATAGCTGTTGAACTATGTAAGCGTATACGTATTCACATTCATAAAATGAAACAAGAATGCCTCTGCAAGAAACACAACGCTCTGCAATAAATTTCACACGAAGCACAACCACAAAATCACCGAAAATAGACACTTGAAAACACCAACACTACAAAAACCAAACAATCACTCACCAGGCACTACTTTCGGAGGATCCTCCTTCGCGTCAGGGGCACAAGCATATCGCTGACCCTTATACCAAACCAAATGGGGCGGCTTTGGGGCGTACGAACCCCCATCAGGCAAATTTATATAAAACCCAATAACATCACCTTCCTTATACCCTTCCTCTCCATACTTCTCCCTCAAAGCCTTATGCACCTTACTCCCATCAATGTCCCTATACCCGAAACTATTCCCATCATACCCGACCGGCGCCTGCAAGTCTCCTTTCTCAGTGGACCAGCCTAGCCTTGTGTGGCCACTCTCTCCCAAATTCACCACCTTTATTTCGAAATACCAAGCCCCCTCCGCCACTCCTCTGGTGGCCCTAACCATTCTGTACCCCTTCGTGCTACCGGCACTCATTCGATCGTCACTCACCTCCACTTTCTCCGCCTTGTACACCTTCGAGAGGCAGATTGTCATGTCCGGCGTGTCGTCGGTTTTGTCCGGGAACCGCGTCACCGGAGTGATCAAGACGGTGTCGTCCCCGGGGGCATTGTGGTTGTTGTTATTGGCCTTGCTCTTCTTTTTCCCCTTGCGGGTCGACTT
Organism: Gillenia trifoliata; assembly: GCA_018257905.1. Lineage (NCBI taxonomy): Eukaryota > Viridiplantae > Streptophyta > Magnoliopsida > Rosales > Rosaceae > Gillenia > Gillenia trifoliata. Next base: position 13,159,004 of record CM031081.1, on the reverse strand, counting down.
GGTGACCCACACATTGTTGTTCTTCTTCTTCGATTTCTTAGAATTAGGGGCGGTTGGGGCGGCAGCGGCGGCGCTTCCATTGGAGATGGGCAGGGGCAGTGGGGTCTGATCTTGGTTCGGATAGGGCTGGGCGGTGAGGGAAGAGAGTTGCTTTTGCTTCTTGGGAGGCGGGTCGTCGTCGTCGTTGTCGATTTCTTGGGATTTGATGGACTCGGATAGAGATTCGGAGGCTTCGGTTTCGGTTTTGCTGCCGTTTTGCGGGTCGTTGGAGGGTGGGTTGAGGGGCTCGGTGTCGGGGTCGTCGGTGGTGGTTTCGGGTGGTTCGATGGGCTCGGCAGTTGGGATTGCGGCGGCGGCGGTGGTTGTGGGTTTTGATTGTTCGAATTCGTCGTCGTCTTCGTCTCTGTAGGTGCGGAGGCTGTCCATGTCTTGGGGAAGAAAGAAAGGCAGAGAGAGAGAGAGAATTTGAAAATTTGAAATGGGGAGAGAGAGAGAGAGACAGAAGTGGGTTCTGTTAGTAACACGCAGGTTTCTGTCTGCATAAACCTGGGATTTAACCTGGGACTGGGATTTTGAGAAGGAGAGAAGTGTGAAACTTTGGAAGAATACTGTCGAACTATGGGATTGGATTAGGCTATGGGTTTTACGACTAACTGTTAACAAATTTTTATGGCCCTGTTTGGTTGGCTGGATTGGACTGACAAATTAAACCCTACCAGGCTTTGGGCCAACTTCCATGTCACAGCATTTTTATGCTATTACCCCTGAATTTGTAGGCCTACTCCATCTATATTTGTCGTTAGTTATGAGACTTCAATACAAACAAATCGCTTTTTGAAATCAGAGCTTTCAGATCGAGAGAAAAGCTCAATCTCTGAGCTTTTTCTGAGTTTTTTCAAGCTAATTCTTCTGATTTTTGAATTGAAAATCAAAGTTTATATATGGAGATACAAATCACACCTTCAATTGTTCTTCTTTTCAATTCCTCTCAGTTATGTAAGAGTTTGATTTCAATTTACTAATGTTTAATTGCTTCTTTTTGGTTTGGTTTTGGTTTGATAATTCTTCGATTCTTCTTCTTCTTCTTTTTTTTGGGATTTTTTATTCTGATTAATGCTTTAAATTTTGTTATAGATCTTCGATTCGTTTTGGTGATAGTATTTTTTAATTTTTTCTCCTCTTTTTCGATTGTTTTCTTGTATTCAATCGTGTAGAACAACGACTGTGTATAAACAATCAGTTTATTCATTTTTTTTTTTCTAGTTTGATTGAGTGTTTTGTTGTATTTAATTGTGTACAAACATTGACCTTTAGTTAATTGTGCATAAATAGTGATTGTGTAGAGCATTGACTGTGGATAAAATAGTGATTATATTTATTTTTTAATTTAGGTTTGATTGAGTATTTTGTTGTATTTAATTGTGTATAAACAATGATTGTGTTTATATGTGTTGGGAAGATTGATGTGTACTGTGTGTATGAATAGAAGTAGTGATGTGTGAATTGAGTGATTTGTAGTTGTTTTTTTCTTGTGAAAATTGTAAATATTTTATTAGAAATGCATCAACTTGTAATGTGTTTTGGTTTTTGTTCTTGTTCTTTTTAGTTATGGAGAATGTTAAAGTACCAAAGTATTTGTATGGTGGTGAAGCTTATTTAAGATCTGTTTTTTTCATAATATACATTTGGTTCAAATGTGCATTAAGGTGTGTTCTAGGTTCAAAGGCCTCCCATAACTAAAAAACCTTTTGGAAGATTGAAGGAAGTGAGTATTAAATCTCCTGGTGAAATATACATGTAAATTGGTCATCCAAGATGGTTAATTTGTGATATTTGTGTCTAAGTCTATTACTTTGTGTTTAATGATTTCGGCATAGGATTTAATATTGAGGTTATTGTTAATTTTTTTTAGTATATGATTGGATATTATAATGTTAGATATAGATTTTCGGGTTGATGAAAAGTATGATTGGATACATTTGGGATTAATAATTGGTTGTATTTTTTGCAATTTTTAAATTTAATGTGTTTTTAAGTTTCTTTTGATTTTTGCTTTTTATATTTTTTAAATAGTGATTTTTGGTGTAGAAACAGTGATTTTTTTATATATAAACAGTGACATTTTATGTATAAACAATGATTTTTGTGCATAAACAATGAGCTTTTTTTGTGTATAAACAGTGTGTTTTTTACATTATTAGTATGCATCTTTTACACTAATGGTTTGTCAATGACATTTTTTAGAAACCAGTGTGTTGATTATGAAGATGCTCAAACTATGGTACAATATAATAATGGAGATTGAAAGTTTAAAATTGTAATACAAACCTTATAATCACAAACTAAGATACATAACTAAAGGTCATTGTTTATACACAAGAAACGTTATTTTTTCTCACAAAAGATCATTGTTTATACACAAAACACCAATTCAAAATAACAAATTGAAATACAACTTGGTTGAATCCAAACAAAATGCAGTAAAAAATAAAAAATAATGTTAATTAACAGTCGATTTCAAACTTCAGTTTTTTTTGGTTTAATGTTCATTCAAGTAAAATTTAGGATCTAGTGTTCTAATTGAAGTATATTAAACGATAGTTTTGTATTTTAGTTTTATTTGAAGGATACAATATATAAATGTAAGAAAAAGAATTTTGAACTAATTTCAATTAGTAAAAATTCACGATTCACAATTTTTTATTGGAAATTGGTCATGCGTGTCATGCATGTTATGCATGTTATGCATGATCAGATCATCAAAAGTGACAACACACAAGGCTTGTGTGCGCATCCCAAAACCAACATGCTACATGAAGAAAATTATTTTTTGCTGGGTTATGGTTTGGTCTAAATGTGCGGTGGCACATTCATAAATAATTTGAACTTCAATTTTGATGGAAATGACTAATGGAAGTGGGCTTCTGTTAAGCGTATCATTTGGAATTAAAAAAAAAATTGGTTCGCGCTCTGGGTTTTTTTATTTTGAGGTTTGTACTTATTTATTTATGTCCTTATGATTAATAATTTGTTATTAAGTATTTTTGGTTAATTTTTTAAATCTTAAGGGATTTTTATTAAAGCACCCAAATTAAAAACCAACAAAAATAAAAAATCGTTTGTGTATCTCTGTCAAAATTTCCCCAAAAAATTCAAACTTTTTTAACGTAACCACCGACTTTCCACATCGTTTGCACAAAGTTTACGGCGTAAATCGACGGCGAGGTATACTTGGTTACACATAAAAGTAGGAACAAAATTAGTTTAGAATTTAGTGGTGAGGAAACAAAAAGAAGCACGGGCCAATACTATACGCAGTGGCTCCAGCGTGAAAGGGTGATCTAAATCGACGGTAACGGTCTGCATACTTAGACCATCTCCAATGGTGGAGATAAAGTCTAAAATTTAGAACTTAAACCCCCCCAAACCTCTTCCAATGCCTGGGCTAAAATTAGGATAAGGGATAAATTCTAAAATTGGGTCAAATTTAGACCAGAATTCCCACCCGGGGACAAAATTCCCACCCCAAATGCGCGTGAACGTGCCTGATTTTGACCCAATTGCACCTGATTTGACGCGCCTGCAGTGTTTTTGCAGGTTACCCACGCGGGTTGCAGGCAGTGGGCCAGGCCACCTGCAGCTGGTCGGCCACGCATCGCACAAAAGCCAAATAAACGGCTCTTTAATCAACGGTCAAGATTGCTGGGCCGTTGGATATCCAACGGTCCAGATGCAATCTTTAAAAAAAATATATATAATTTATAAATTCATTAAATCTAACGGCTGAGATCGAATGTGATCAAATCTAACGGTAAAAAAAAAGATCTAACGGCCCAAAATTAAATCCAACGGCTAAAATATTTTTTTTAAAAAATTTAAATCAAAATTCACCAAAAAAAGTCTATAAATACCTATGTATTTGTTCAATCATCCACACAAAATTCACTTTCCTCATACAATTCTTCAAATTTTTTTTCCTACCCACTTCCAAAATAATTTCTTCCTATTTTCAAATTGTTAGATGGCAACTCCTCATGTTAGAGGACCTAATTGGTCAAATGATGAAGATGTTGCTTTGTGTTTGGCATGGGTGTCAATTAGCGAAGATGGTGCCGTTGGCACAAACCAAAAAAAAATGGTCTTGTGGGGTAAAATCCTTGACAAGTTCCATTCCAACTCCAATGCAAACCGAAGGGAGGCAAACGGCATTTACGAGCGGTGGAAGATGATCAACAAAGCGTGCACTTTGTGGAAGGGAAGCTTGGATAGAGCCGTAGTTGGCATGGCTAGTGGAAAGAAGTATGGAAGAAGTGGTGAGTGACTCGTTTAGTAGTGTTTTTTTTTTCATGTGTATTATCTTATTTTGCAACTAATTTTTCTTTATTTATTTATTGCGTAGGGTGATAAAGCAATGGCGATTTACAAGACAAGAACTACGCCCAAAAACCAAACTTTTAAGTTGCATCATGCTTGGGAAATCCTCAAGGATTCTCCAAAGTGGCGTTCCGATGCGGACCAACAATGGGCAAAAACATTTACTCATGAAGCCTCAAGTGTAAATCTTGGTGATGATCTTGACAATTCGGTGACTCCATCTTCTTCTCCTTCTATTTCAAGGCCGCCGGGACGAGATAAGCAAAAGCAAGCAAAGAGAAAAGGGAAGACCCCTACAAATTCGGTTGGTGAGGTGCTTTGTTCCGGTGTTGAAAAATTGGTTGAAGGCCGAGGGGAGACCACAGAAGAAATGGTCCGAATGCGCAAACTTTTTGAGAGGCAAGCGGAAAAAGAAGATGCAAGAGACCGTTTAGTGCAACAAAGGTTTGATTTTGATGTTATGAGGGAGGACCCCAACAAATACACTCCAATTAGGAAAAAGTTCTTCCGTGATGCACAAGCGGAAATTGTTAGAAGGCATACCGCAAGGAATATCTTTGAGGATGATGATCCATCTAATGTTTACATCCCAAGTCCACCAAGCCAAGGACCAAGTCAAGCAAATGATGATGAATTTTATTAGTATTAGTAGTTGTTTTAATTTTTATTTATTGATCTCCATGTAGTGTTTTAATTATCGTTTATTAATCTTCATGTAACATAATTGTTATTTATTGGACTACCTAACTATTTAGTTGCACCTAATTGTTACATAATTTAGTGATTTTTATTATTTATCGGAATTAATTTTTTTTTAGGTTAAAATGTTCACAAAAATAAATTAGGATAATCTACATAAATTTTATTTTTAAAATAGTTACCGAAAAGAAAAAATTAGGCTAAGTTATTCTTTAGTAATCTCGGGCTAAATTTTTAACCCAAAACCATTGGAGGAGAAAAACTGTTTCTGGGTTAAGTTCTAAATTTTCTGGGCTAAAAATTTAGACTTTAACCTCCACCATTGGAGATGGTCTTAGGGTTAAGGAAGGAACAGAAGTGACGAGAATTTGTGGAAACTTGTGGAATTCGGGTTTGATGTAGGGATATGAAGATGTGTTGACAGGTTGTGTTAATGGTTTATTTGTGTTCAGTTTGTTTAATTAAGTAAGTGTTCATGGTTAAAGATAAAGTGTAAGTGTTCATGGTTAAAGATGAAGTATAAGTGATGAAATATGTTGAAATATATGTAAATTTGTGGTCGATGTAGGTTTGTGGATAGTTGTTAACATGTTGTGTTCTGGGTTTATTTGTGTTAAATTTGTTTAATTAATTAGGTATTGATGGTTAATGATGAAAGGTTGTTGAGTTTTGTGTTAAATTGTGAAAATTTAAAGTTGATGTAGGTTTACAAAGACTGGTTGACATGTTGTGTTGATGCTTGATATAATTGGTTTGAGTTGAGTTGAGTTGTGTTGATATTGTTGATTTGTGGTGATTTGTGTTGATGAAAACTTGTTGAAATGTACTGAGTGCTTATAATGTTATGTGTACAAAACATGGCAAACCGTGTGGAGCTAGCTACCCGACAAAAGGAATTATACCGAAGGAGGGTCAATAATCTATCATAAGCTAATATAGCTTTAGGCCTAATTATGAGCAAATTCAATGAGAAGAAATGGATGATTTTAGGGCATCTTGTTTTGGCCATTTTGAGAATGTAGATAAGTTGTTGTTTAGTAGTCAATTGGTCCATTAATTATCGATGCAGAGGGTGGCAAATCGATGGGTAAAAGACCTGAAATCTCTAACATATTTAACATGGTGCAAAGCAGCAATGTTCAATAAAAAAGACTTTTGCCTTATTACAGAGCTGAGATGTGATAAACCTTACGATCTTAAGGCTGAGCTGAGTGAGATAAGGTTGATGAGGGCATATTTTACTGACAAACTTGAAGACTTAGTAGAGAGCAGTAAGGGGAGGAAGACTAGGAAGGGTAATGGGAAAGGTATAGTGAAAGAGGCGAAGAAGAAGGCAAGGAAAAAGGTTGTAGTCAAATTTGGTGAACTGGAGATATCTTTCAAGAAATGCAGTGACGAAGATGAAGCATTTAAACTTGGTCTAGTGTACTTTGTCGAGGCAGTGTTGATAGGCACGAAGAGGAACGTGACCGTCAATCTGGACTACCTCTAGCTTGTTGATGACTTAGAAAGATTCAAAAAATATCTATGGGGTTCGATATCGTTTGAGAATCTACATGAAAGCTTGGCCTTTGCTGCTTATAGGAAAGGAAAAAGAATAGAGGATGTGGAAGTGGAAGAGAATGGTGATGAAGATGGGGAGGAAGAAGGGACCAAAGTAAAAAAGGGGGGAAGTATAGTTGGATTAGACTGCAAAGGCTTCTCAATTAGCGACATCGCTACATTATTGTAAGAAGATAGATCCTGAAGCAATGCTGCAAATTCTGCGATGGAAGACTATAAAGAAGTAGCCTACAATTGAGATGGTTAAGTCGTAGATCACTAAAAGCCCAGAGGTATAAAATGTTAATCAGTGTTTATGTATTTTTATGAATGACTGTGTATGTTTATGTGTTGTTATGAAAGTCTGTGAATGTTTATGTATTGTTACGAAGATCAGTGAATGTCTATGTATTGTTATGAAAGTCTGTGAATATCAATGTATTGTTATGAAAGTCTGTGAATGTTTATGTATTGTTATAAAGGTCTGTGAATGTCTATATATTGTTATGAAATTCTGCGAATGTTTTTAAATTATAGTCTGATGAATGTTAGTTTAATTGACAGGCTGTGAGGCTTATGGACATAGTGGCAACCAAGGCGGAGAAGCAACAACCATATTAGACCTGGGGTGACTATGAGGATCTGGAATTGCATGATGATTTAACCCCGGATACGAATGATATTGCTAAATTAAAGTTAGAGATAAAGCATTTGAAGGTTGCAGTGGCCAAAGTGCAACATGAGAAGGAAAATTCTGAAAGGAAAGTGTTGAAAAAGATAGAGGAGTTGTCTGTCGAGGTGGAAGTACTAAGAAAAAAAAATCTAAGGAAGAAGATGAAGACGAAGCTGAGGAAGAAGATGAGGAAGAAGCCGAGGAAGAAGATAAGGAAGAAGATGATAAGGAAAAGGAGGGAAAACAAGTTGATAATAAGGAAGAGGGAAAAAGGGAGGAATAAAAACATGAAGGAATGATGATGATGAGAGTAACGATGCAGAAATGACGAAGGCAATAAATGATGAGAAAGAAGGTGAAGAACGAGGATAAGGAGAGAATGGACAGACAAATTCTAAAGAAAGGGAGGAAAAGAAAGAGAAGAGTGAAGAGATTAGTAGTGATGATAGAGGGAAGAGTACTGAGATTCCTCCAGCTGAAGAAGATTCGGAGAAAATAGTAAGTTTGAAGAAGTTGCATGACAAATGGTAATTTGTCACTTAAATTCACACGTTTTGTTTTAGTGTGGCATTTATTCTCAATACATGTTACCTAGTATAAGACCATCACTTCACCTTTGAGACATAACAGTTTCATACTCAGCCACTTGTTAAAAAACTCACATTCCTCAAATTCAAAAACCATACTCTTACCACCATGGCAAGCACTAATGTAGTAGTTGATTTGGGAAGCGATTATGATTCTGATGATCCAATTGATAAAATTGTCGAAGAAAAGAAAAAATTGTCGACGCCCCTTTTCTTTTTACTTGCAATGGATCTTTCACCACCTGCCCTTAAGAATTGCAACCTACCTCGTCACTTCGTTTTCTTTTTTGCCCACGTTTTTTGACACCAACAATTGCATTCATCTTTAGATTCAAGGATTTGAAAGTACGGGTTAGAAGTTGGATAACTTCCTCTAACATCATGATAGGAGCTTATTTATGCGACTTTGTTAGTTTATTTCCTTGCATTTATTTAGTTAGTTTCTATTTATTAGAGTGTTTTAAGCTGTTTTCATGTGTTTGTAGGTCCAAATGACAAAGTTGGTGAGAGAGGGCATTTTGGAGCATTTTAGAGTGGTTTTGGGCTTGAAATGGATAGCATATGCTTGGAGCAAGGTGGATAGATGTTTTTGAAGTTTAAATGACGCTAGGATTGTGCTAAAGAGATGGAGAAATTAATTCAAGACATTGAAGATAAGGAATCAACTACAAGGAAGGAACATCATCCAAACCTTATCTTATCTTATCCTAACCTTATCCTAATCCTATTATACCTGAACTTCATTTGCAAGGGGATGGTATTTTCATATGAGGACATTTAAGCACTTGATTTCTAGAGAACTTTATTTTCTCCTAAAGAGTGAAGATAGAAGCTCGGAAGACAAGAAAATTGCAAAAGTGGAATCCGAGTGAAAATTGGACAGTGCTATGCATAACTGCCAACTTTGACAGAGCACCCAGAATTCCTCAAGATGAATTACATGTCATGCCATATATGGCTGGAAATCTCTGAATGTCTAGTTTCCACAAGATTTTACAGATCTCGATTCTAATGCTTCTAGAATTAGTTATCACTGTTTTAGTGATGAAAGGTCAAAACAGGCAGCAGAGTCCTAGTTGGATTGGGTTTTGAGGACAAAACGTGGCAGCTATTTTGTGCGTGTTTCTACACTTCATTCAGATGAATTAAGGAGTCTTAAGGAGGTCTAAACTCTCTTAAAATCGTGCCTTGGAGTACTTCAATGATTCAATCACTTGGAGACGCATAAATCACAAAAGAAGACCAATTTGACATAACCCCAGCACACAAGAGCTAAAAAGTCAGAAATATACAGTCTGTGCCGTAGCTTTGGAAGGAAGGAGAAGAAGAGCTTGGAATCGTGCTAGCTATTCAAGACCTTTGGATAGTTGGAGGGTTTAGGTGTATTCTATATTTGTTTTCAATGTTTAGTTTTAGTTGTTGTTGTTTAATTATGAACATGAGGAACTAAGTTCGTTTTAGTTAGAGGAGAATTCAAAGCCATGAACATATATGTGATATGAATTGATTACATCCAGTTATTATTCCATAAATCGTGAATGCAATTTACTTAACTGTTTGATTGATAATTTATTCTTGTGTGTTGATTAAGGAGGCCTACTTAGTTTGCATGCATGAATTTAATGCTAAAATATAAGGGAGTTTCACCTAATAGTTATGAACTTATATTTACAAGCAATGGAGGTTTCTAGTCACAATCGCATTAAGTAAATTCCTGACAGGAGTATCATGCAGTTCATAGTTACGAATGCCATGTCAATACTTATGATTTTCACAAAGCTTAATGATCTTTGATATATATCTCTATTATGCAGTTCATATAGGGAATTTGATAAGAATAATTTGGTTGCGCTGCTGAGTCCAATTCAATGAACTTAGGAAAATCTGAGTGTTAATTAGTGTAGTTCACGGTTAACTTGGGGCATTGCCATTTATGATTTATAGGAAGAATAACTGGAGATTGATTTGTATGCATATATGTTGTGTGTGGAGAAGGATCCTTTAGCTAGCTTTTCACCATTATCATCAACTTTGTTTCTTTTAAATCTTCGAATCTGTTTTCAAATTAAGTTTTAATTTTAAGTTAAATTTGTTTCAAACCAAATCCCTCATTCGCTTGTTATTTGTTTTAATTAGTTTAATTTTTGTTTGTTTTAAGTGATTAGCAAAACCCTCTAATCTCTGGCCTAGAACGATCCCTACTTATGCATACTACGATTACATTATAGGGTTTTAATTTGTGTGTTAGTTTCTACCACATCACATCACTGACCGGTCAACCAAGTACGTTGCTACTTTAGACAAAGCAACTTTTTTCGACACAATATAATTATCGGCATGTTCGAGGACTTATGTGCCTTCACTGTCCAAAACAATGCTTAACTTGGCAGTTTGAAGCCACCTTTTCAATATCTTTTGGTAAGGCAACAACTCTAATTACTTCATTCTCAAATAGACCAATATATGTCGACAAGGAACTCCCTTAAACTCCAGCTCTTACCTTATCATACGGCAACCTCTTCACTTTTGTGACCCCTTCAATCCTCTCCAGTACTTCAAACACTTCTTCATTGGCATCCACAACTTTCTCCTTCAGGAAATATGTAAGAATCTTTAATTCCTCTACTTGAAACCTTTCAAACATAAAGTAAGTGTACAATTTGGCCATTTGAGCTTTCATTGGGGTCCTATGCTGCAAATGAGGTGATGAGTTTTCATCATTATGATCGGCTACCACCTCTTTCAACCGTTGCAGACCAAGGGCTCGATTAAAATAAATGATGAATTCTATTAAAGAGTGCTTCCGATGCACATACTGCTTAAAGAAAGAATGAGAACTCTATGCACCTTGATTGCTTGATATTTCAGCAGAAAAATGGTGCTTACGCTAAGCAGAAACTCAATTTGCAAGCAATTCATAAATGTCCCAAAGCTAACTTTCTTTATGCAATTTATGTTGTTTTACCAACACATTCCACCTTGCCTTGAGTTCTTCTTTTCTTTCAATATCTCATATCCAATCATGCAAATCCTTGAAAACACCCTTAACATGCACATGGGCACTGAATTTATTAATATTATGCCATATGCAGTAATTTCAGTTCGAGTTTTACCCGTAAAATATTTGGATCTTTTTTTATCCGGTTATACCGTGAGCTCATTGATCACAACCGTTTAATTGAATCATGATTGTGGTCCGTATAGGAGACTCGCCCTTGTTACTTGGTATAACACTGAGCTTAGGGATGACAAAAAGCCCCACGGGCTTAGTTCTCCGCGAATACTCCACCCTAATGGGCAAGTTATGGAAAAGTGTAAACAAATATAGGGCGGGTTTGGAGATTTTTTTAACAACCCGAGTCGGATATGGAGCGGTGATGGTATTATTACCATCTCTTGACCAGAACCCGACTAGATTGAAGGTTTCTATGGTATTATATGGAATGATAAACATTCAACGAGTTGGAGAAATAAACGTACCAACCAACGATATCTACAAAATCAAATGTATCAATTGATAATATATACATAATTAATTTGTTGTACCTAATAACAGTGTGTCAAAACTTAACTAAACCCAAAGTAAAAAAAATAGAGAAAAAGAAAAGAAAGATAACTATTTTGAACAAAAGAAAGACCCAATTTTTCCTAATCTCTTAATTTGTTCGGATACTTCAATTTAGTATTAGTTTGTTAAGTGGAATATGTGAGTAACTACTGGTAATCGCACGAGTGAGAAAATTGTGGAAGCAAAAGGCAGTTGAGAGAAAAAGGTGGAAGAATAAATAAAACTAGTGTTACATCCCGTTCCGGAAAATAATACTATTTTATTCCCGGAGGTGCAAAATGACGATTTTGCCCTTGGTTGACCTTTCGGTTGACTTTTGCGTCGTAACTCGTACGACGCATTCATTTGTATTTTCTTGACGTGCTCGTCGCTACGAACGCGTAGACGCGAGCCGTACGTCGTTCGGACTCCGAACGAATATTTTACGGGCGTTGATTTTCGACGTTCCCGTAATTCAATTGTGGGCTGCTTTGAATTATTGGGCTGGGGCCCATTTGGCAGCAGGCCATATGGCCTATCCCACGAATCCAGGGATTTTGTCTGGGTCTTTGACCCGTGTCCTCTTCTTCCCTCTCCCTTCTCTGCTGCACAAAACACAAAAGCTCCAAACTTCACTCTGGACACCCTGAGCCTCCTCCGAGGCAGAAACTGGTGGCTTGCCACCTTTCCCAGCAAACCAGATCACCCAAACCTTCCTGCAGCCACTGGCCATTTCTACAACCCCAGAAAAATCTAAAACCCAACCCAGAATTCGAAACCCAGAATCCGGTGGGTGTCCCCAAACTTCCCTCGGCCTTTTCTCAGTGATTTCAACCTTGAATCACCTCGATCTTGTCACCTTTGGACTTCTGGGAACCCTGGGATCACAACCCAGGGCTTGTGTGTGAAGGAGACCTCGAGATCGAAAGTTTCAGTTTTGGCCGAAACTTTCGAGCCAATTTCAGGCCACCTCCGGCCAGTGACCGGCCTCCAAAATGGTAAATTCTGAATCTCCTCACTTCTAGCTTCATTTTGGTACTTGAATCGTCCAATTTGGACTTAAAACGAGGAAGTTATGAAGCTTTGAAAATTACCCAGAAATCCGGCCACTTTTTCCAGATTCCGGCAACCGGCGACGGCGGCGACCGGAATTCTGGCAGGGATGACCGGCGCTGACGTCATCGGACCGGGTTGGACTGGCCTTGCTGACGTCAGCAGACCGGTTCAGACCGGACTTGCTGACGTCAGCATTGACCGAACCAGCTTGAGCCGAGCCGCGTTGACGGCTTGAGCCGAGCCGTGTTGACCGGTTTGAGCCGAGCCGAGTTGACCGGCTGACCGGCTCAGTTGACCAGCTCGCGCGTGAGCCGCGCGTGGAGCTGCGCGTGGAGCCATAGGCTCCGATCTTCAAGCCGCGCGTGAGGGCGCGTGGGAGGTCCAAATTGAGTTTTGTTTTCACGGGTCGACTCGTGACGACGTGTACTACCTCGGGGTAGTATGCATTTTAATTTTTGAGGTGTTTTGGACCTCCAATTTGCAAAAGCAAGGGATAGGTGTAATTAATTCGTTACCTTTATGAGTTTAATCATTGTACCGGTGATATCTCATATAGGTGAGACCAAATGGCAGCGTGTGGCGGCGCGTGCGACGGCGCACGGCGGCCCACGGCGGCGGTTTTGGGGTTTTCGACCCCGAAACTCCGTCTTCGGGTTTCCGAACGCCGTTTTCTTCGTATTTTCAATTACTTTATTAATCTTGGGTGTTCCAAAATAGGTTTGGCGATCCTTGGCGCTCGGAGGACGTACGTTTGGACTTCCCGGCTTCGGTATTTGTGAGTGGGCCCTTTCCCTATATTATTTAAATGTGATTTATCTTTGGGAAATTATATTTGGTTTATGCCTACATATTATTGTGGTTTTAAATGGATATTTATATCGTACTATTGGTAGACCTTGTGATTAGTGGTATTTACTCGGTTTACTAGTTTCGACTCGGTATTTCGGTAGGCCATGGAAATTAGTGGGCTTGGGCCTACATTTCCATTTGGGAATTATACCATTAAATTGGTGATTTCCGTATTATTTTGTACGTGTATTGCTAGTATCGAACCGGCCCTATTTTGGGGAATTTAGGGAATTAAGTATTTTAATTCCCTACTTGTACCTATTTGTGATTTTGGGTTTTATACCTATCTGACGGCCTTGAGCCGTATTTGGGTGAACCTTTGATATGGAAATTTTCTGTCGTATTTTGGGTTCACCTAGTTTGCCATTAAGTTGGTATTTCTATACCTTGGTACCCAGGTGGCGTATTCTTGGTATTTCACGTATTTTAGTTATATGCTTGGTATTTCGGGTACGGCCCCGAGAGTACCATACATATTGATTAGTTTGAGGGCATCCCTTATAGGGAAATTACCCCACCTTGTTCTATGTAGAATTCTCCGTAGTATGTTATCATATGCTCAACGAGGTTGCTTACACGGTGTTTGGTGTACCGTCCGGGGCCAGGATCAGCTTCACGTGATTGTTCACACGCACCTATACGCTCGCTATGGACCCATAGCAGGTGCCAGCCTGTTCTAGGTCGCCTGGGCGACTCGAACTCGTTGTGATGCGCATATGCGCCAGCTTCACGTTGTACGAGCGTGCGTGCTATACACCCCGACTGTTCATGAGGAATATGTCTGTGTGAACTTGTGTGTTTATATACCTAAGCAGTCTGCCTTGTAGTCTTGGATTGTGGGGCGGAGGGACCACTTTCACGTGATTGTTCACCTGCACGCAAAAGCACGCTCACTGTAAAGATCCATAGTAGGTGCCAGCACATTCTAGGTCGTATAGGCGACCTTCCGAACTGTGTGATGCGCATATGCGCCAGCTTCACGTGATTGTGTACACGAGCGTTTATCTTATAGTTTTATATTGTGATGTTATCACCGAATTTCACTGATGCCACGGGGGCATTTATTTGGTTTACGGGTTTTCCGTAGATCCTTATTTTACGAACCTTCGGGTAAAGTATTTTCTGCCGAACGGTGGCTTTCTGCCCATTTCGGATGGTAAGTATATTTCCGTACTTACCTCGTTTTCTACCTACTATTATAGTACGTTTTCTGAAACGGTTTTCCAACCAACTACTTGATTTTGACGGCGAGGGGTTACTACTTTCAGAAAACAAAGGTTTTTACAAAAATGACTACTATTGGCCCACTCACCCTTTTGTTTTTGCGCCCCTCCAGGTGTAGTGGCTGGAGCTGTCTACGTTCGAGGCGGTGGTATGACGAAGGTTTAAATTCCTTGGTATTGTATATACTCTGTATCCCGTACCTTGTACGATTGCTGTTGTATTAATTCTTCCGCCTGTACATTTGTGTACACATTGATCTTAAGTTAATTCTTACTTCTTCAAATTGGCTTTCGTCACCCTACGTGGTGTCGGCCAGCACATCCGACTTTTGGGTGTCCACGTGTACATCCGGGTCGGGATGTGTCAACTAGCCTCTTGCCACACGCGTACGCGTGTGGCAATTGACTCTTTTAAAAAAGAAACAATTTATATTTATGTAATTTAAAAAAAAATTAAAAAGGGTTAGTAACTACTCCAACGTGGGGTGCTTTTAAATCACACTAGCCTTTTTTAAATTTATTTTGTAATTTATTTAAAATACTGATTTTATAGTTATTTAAAAAATTCAATGAAACAAACAATAAAAACTGCTTACTACGCGGGTTTCTTTTATTTTTTCAGAATTTTTAATTAATTTATTTTAATTCAGAATTTGTCATTTTAACATTTTAATTAGATAGGGGTATTTTTGGTATATTGAAAGTTTCACCTTTTTAGGGTGCTGGGTTTATATATATAGAAGATGTATAATTTTAATTTTTTATAATTAATTTGGTTTTTCCAATAATTATATGTAGAGAGGGGCAAATTTGGTATTACGAATGTTTTACCAAATTGGTGTGCTCCCTTTATATATATAGATATAAATATAGATAATAATGAAATATAAATAAATAAATTAAAAATACTGTCAAAACTTCTTAATTAAAATTTGAAAACGCACTAATGTTTAATAAAAAAAAAATGTGAAAGATGAGTGGGAAATTCTAATTTCTTCAATTCTTTATTGCGTAGTAAAAAATTAAAAATAATTTTCTTAGCCATTTTATTTCCTTTACTTTTCAGCCATTATGAGATTGTTAATGATACAACCAACCATTGAGATCCTAAAGTTTCATTTCAGTGATATATATCTTCTACTGTTCCAGCCTTCTTGGCAATGGTTTTTCCTTTTCAATAAATCCAACCCTAGTTTTAAAGAACCTTACCGTCCTCTCCTCTCTTAATCTTTTGTGTTATTTATTTGGTATTTCTTTTATACTAAAAGAAAAAATGGAGTTTTTTATCCAATCTAAGTATTGTGATTGTAAGCTTATACAAGTATCAAATGTTGTTTGTATCTTGGAAGGTAGATCGTCAATAACTTACTTGTCTCTAAAAGGTGAAAACTACTCTTAAAGAGAGTTAATTTACATGTCTCAACCCACAATGTTGTTCTAATGAAGCATCGACGAATAACGGTTTCTACACTTAAAAATAAAAAGTCTTTTTCTGTTATTTCGTTGTTTTTATTTAATATACTGCAGCAATAAAAATTATTATATACCAATATTTATGTTATGTAATTTGTTATAAAAGAAGTAGGATTCACATTGTCAAATTTTTCAAATAAAGAAAACCAGAAATAGCCACTCCATCTTTTTGGGTCAAAAATTGCCCCGCCTATGCGCACGTCAAATTGATACGTTGGACCAGTCTCTCCTGAGCTGTGTTGTCCTATCGGGTAGTTGGTTGACTAAGTAACTGTGTGCGTGGAAAATGACTTATATGTAACGAATTTCCAGTCGCGTGGTGTTTTATATATAATAATACATTGTTAAAGTACAATTTTTTTTTCATATAATAATATATTATTAAATTAAAATATCTTATAACGATAATTTCATTTAAATTATTGTCGGGTGCGTGGGTTCTGGTTGGGAGGGGTTGCAAAATTTAACTTTTAACGCACACAACTGAGCTGAGCGCTTTGACCCGCCACGCGTTAACTGGATGGAGGTCCGACACCTAAATCTCTCTCTCTCTCTCTCTCTAGAAGACGGACACAGTAGTAGGTGGGGTCTTGGGTCTGATTTGTTCTGGGTTATGTATAATGTATGGGTTGCGGGTTTGTGGGTGAGAGGTATTGGCCTTGCAGTTAATAAATCAATCAATCAATCTCCTGAAAAAACAATAGAATAAAATAAAAATGGAAAGTCTGAATCTTTGATCTTAAGTGTGTGTAAATACCAAACATGGGATAACAATTCAGAATTCTCTTATCTCCGACACTCGTGGGCTCCTGGAGAAGGAGAAGAAGAAGAAGAAGGAGAAGAAGAAGAAGAGGGATCTCTTTCTCTTCCCTTTTTTTTCTTTTGTCAGATAGTATCTTGTTCAACTCAGCCATGCCTCCCAGCAAGCTCAATTCTACTGTAATCACCTCTCTCTCTCTCTCTCTCATGCTGTAATTAATTAATCATTTTTCATTTGGAGTTCCTTGTTGGATTTTGAATTGTAGTGCTGTTTTGGGTGCTTGTTGCATTTCTAGGAGAAAGAAACTAATGTGAAAGAATTTTTATTTTTTTATTTTATGAATTTAATTTTTTAATATAGGAGAGAAAATTTAGAGCTTATATACATATATATATATACATAATTCTGAATTTTGTGATTGCACTCAATGGCTACTATTGGACTGATTCTGCTCAAGTATTGGTGTTTTGGCTGAATTTGTTAATCATTGTTATCTGGGTGATTTTGGATGAATCCAATCTTTGAAGGAAATGGCTTAATAAGTATATTTTTTTCCTTAACTATTTCCATTTGCAAAAAATGGATCAAACAACGTATCCGAATCTCGCTGCAATCCCAGGGGTGGTTACATAGGTCAGCTGAAATCTGAAGAAACTTGATTTGAGTGTATTGTGTAATCAATGTTCAAATAAGGACATAAGTTAAATAGATATGGAATTCTATTGACCCTATCCGAAATGAGATAACATGGCGCTAACAGTTCCTTTTTGTAAGAAATCTGAAGTAGTGATAACATGATTCTTCTGCATTGATTTATGACTTTATGCTGATCTATTAGGCCTGAAACTAGGACATATTTGCTGTGACATGAATTTGTCGGAATTAATTTTTTTATTTTATTATATTTATCAACTGATGCACTCTTGTTCTTGTTCATCTATGTTTTATTGAACTCGGCATCATACAATCAACAACCATGCTAGCTCTATTAGGCCTCTGCATCATACAATCAACAACCATGCTAGCTCTATCATGTTAACAAGATATCTCGGCTCATATGAAGTTTTGCTTCATATCTGATATGCTTCCTGTGGACAGGGCGAACCAAGTGTTTCATGCTCACAGCCAGAGAATGGTTTTCTCAATTCGATTTCTCTTTTAAGTTCAGAGAAAGCAGTCCAGGAACTTCTTCATCAATCTCCTGTTCAGAGCACAGATGACCACCTCATAGAGTTCTCAGACGCTATGAGAAGTATGGTCATGTTCTATTCTCAAATTTTTTACAGTAGTCAGTGAAACAATTATCATTAATTTATATTGCTTATATTACATTCAACTTTCTCTAGCTGTTGCAAAGGCCCTGAGACGGGCTGCTGAAGCAAAGGCTTCTGCTCAAGCTGAGGCAGCTGAATGGAAGCGTAAATATGAACTGGAGAGGGCTCACAATCTACATTTGGAACATAAAGGTTTTTCATTGATTGAACAACATAATTTAAATGTTGTGCTGCTTTTGTTCCTTAACATAGATATACATATATTTGATAAGAGTAATTTCTGGTGGTGTAAAACACAGTTTTCAAATATTAGCTGATTTTATTCTAGCACAATTAGAAGCCTTAAAACAAATACTTGGGTTCATCTAAAAAAGTGCTTAGTTTCCGTCAGGTTTAATCAAAGCCATTTTTCCTTTTGTCCTATTTCAATACCTGGTAGGCTGGTAGCCCTTTTATTAGTGCAAAAGAAATTCTTCTAGCACTTTGTTGTTGGTCTTCATTTTACATCAGTTAACCATTGAACTGGAGCATCTTAGTTGATCATTCTTCATTACTTTGGATTTTAGCTTCTTGCAGACCTTTTCATTGCTTTCGAAATTCTGTATTTGTATCAATCTCTGCATGTACTGTAGCTTTTGTTTCGTTAGTAACTGAATAAACAAGACTACACGTAGTGGCTGAAGTTTGAGAAAGGTCATAGAATAAATCTGTATCTTGGTCCCAGAATTTGTTAATGCTGTTTACACTTTTAAAAATCAATCTAGTTCGTATGGAAAAGCTTTCTGCTACGTATACTCCACCATAACCACAGATAGTACTACTTTAAATTGTCCTACATTAAGGAGTCAGTTTGGAAATCATTTGGCCTCCCTGTTATCCACTCTAACCTTTATGTTGGTTAAATGAGAATTAATTTATTAATGATAAATTTAAAAACCTCTTGTAGAAATTGACGTGTCATTTTTGTGTCATTTTCTAGTGATATGTTGTTAACTAGTGATGTAAATTGACGTGATAGGGCCTTACTCTCATATCTTGTAGAAAGTCTTTTCATGTTTCTAAAGAATTGTCCTACGTCACAAATTAGACTCTTCAAAGAAAAGTACCAAAGATTCAATGCTATTATTTCAAGCCCTTGGGGTTAGTTCAAATGGTGATGGAGGGAAAATGGGATAGGATTAGGATAGGTCAAGGTTTGTTCCACTCCAATTTAACAAAAACAAAGTACCAGAATCTAAAACGACTCTTCTAAGAAAGACACCTTTGTGAAAAAGGTTACTGAAATATTTCTTAACGAAATCTCATCAACGGAATGTGAAAAATATGTATGAGATAAAAGTATAGCACTTGTGTCTCTCTTTTCCATTAGAATCATCTACCTGAACTTTTCTTCGAAAGTTCAAGGCCAAAGTTACTTGTTGTAACAAAAGACAAAAGGAGAAACACTCTTAAGCATGAAGTGTCTTTTCCCACCCCTATGGCCCCTATCTTGTGGTAGCATGGAAGAAGACATCTTTAAGTGTTAAAGGGGGTTTCATGCTCTCAAAATAGTGGAAATGAGGTTCTAGAAACCAATTTTTATGAGTGAACCGGGGCTCTGGATAATTCGATGTTTGATGGTTTTCAATTTTCCCAAACCAAGTTGGATCTGTGTTGAGCACTTCGTATACCATTGAGTCCGAAGCCTTAAGCTGTAAGGGCACCTTAGATATACATGTGTTCATATGTGCAAAACTATACATACTTATAGTTGATGTTATATATTTGGAAATGAAACAGTATTTTGATTATATGTAATTTAGTTCTATTAATTTCCTGTATATATATATTCTGCTTATTATGTTTTCACTAAACACAGTTTATATGAATGGAATGTTGAAATAACCAGTCGTGTATGTGAGGGTGAATGATGCATCAGAAATGGTACTGAAAAGGAACATGGTTAGCACCTGTTCAAATAGTAGAAACACTTGCATCTATGCTATAACATATATAGGCAAGCAATAAATTTTCAAGAGAGAAAAACTAAGAATATAAAATCTTTTCTTGTTTTGCCAGAAAAATACACTAAAAATATTTCAAATGTGCCACGGGTGCTCTGCCACTGTATACACCTAGTCCAATGGGGTCGTATTAATTCATTTCTTCTCCCATCATCTTTCTCCGCTTTTGTAAATAGGAAGCTTTTGTGAAGCTTTATGAAAAGATCTTGTCTTAGAGGGTCCTTTATATCATATGTTTTCCTTTTGAAATTTTCAGAAACCTCTCGTCTTTTCTTTTCTTTCCATCTGGACAGGGTCTCCATTTATTGTTTTTGCATATCCATTTACTAATGCTTATCCTAGAAAAACTTTTTACTTATCTCGGAATGCTTTTTGTGGTTGACGATCTTATTGGCCATAGTTTTGAGTTGACTTCTTCGTGATACCTCTGCAAATGGTTAAAACTTAGATCAATTGTTTGGTGTTGCTGGTCTTTCTAATCATATTTGGACTCATTATCATCAGATTGTGGGTATTCCACTATCAGGCTACAACTTTTATGAAAAGCTACAAAGTTTGTGGACTCCGAGTTCTCTATTTAATGCAATGGGAATGATAGGATTTATGCTTCCATGTGTTTTCTGCTTGGAAATTTGCAAGCAACAGGACAGGGAAGTTTCTGAAGGTACTTGCTTTGTCTTATACAAAATAAAGTCATTCCGATGCGCCCACAAAAGAAAACTGCACATTTCTAACAGAAGGCAATTCCCCTTTCTAGTTCTTTTGGGGTCAATTTAAAAAACTAAAATAAATAGAGATATATAAATACCTCTTTCCTTGAGAGGCCAGGATAGGAGCACGATGTTTAAGCTTTGAGGTCATTTGGTCTTGTGCAACAATACAAATTACTAACTGCGAACTGAGGAGCTGTTGCTAATTTGAGTTGATGGTGCTACAAGGACCAGGGCCAGCTATGCAGCAAAGTTTTAGTAACTGTCCCACAGTAATTTCCAATAAGCCTTTAGGGGTTGAAAAGACCATAATAAAGTTTTATTTGCATAAACTTTTCCAACAGTATATTAATGTGATTAATTTTCCTTTGTTACAACAGAATGTGAATGAATCTTATAACGCATTATTTTTTTTTAACAGCCTTCAAAACTACTACACTTTTTTTCATGTCAAAAGTTTTCCCTTTCCATAATAAGAGAGTTGTAAGAGGCTTGGAGTTAGTGATGTTTTGGCTTATATATTGTGAATGCATTTGGAGTTTCTTCGTGCTTGGACTCATGAATTTATTGGTTAAAATTATGTAGTTCTTGGTAATTGATTTATTGCATTTTCTCCGAGATATTTAAAGTTTAGATGCCTAAGGTGGTGTTTGATGTGGAGGTTTCCCCTGATTACCATGCTTGTTTCTCAATTGCACCACTGTTGCGATTATCATTCTAGTTTTGCCCTTTTGTGCGTGGTACTTTGTGTTGGTTCTGGTTCGCATAATTCAATGTATACTTTGTTTCACCTTAAACTAGCATAGGTGATGTTGCCCTGAGCTTTGTTACACCTTATTCATACCTTAATAGAAGGGATTTTCTGGCTTATGTTACAGAGCAATCAAGTAAAGAGAATAACAGTGTTGATGAGACGACAGAGAACTTGGCCAGCCAATCAAATGAGCAATCTGAACAGTGTTGTGGGAGGAATGGGATATGCTCCCATGAAGTTCTTCAGGATGATGAAAGCTGTTCTGATTCCAAGGCGTTCCCCAATAAATTTACCAGAAAGGTACCCTTTTTTTTGTGTCCTTCCCCTCCTGTCCAGCTAATCTCGGGCGTGTTCTGTACACAGTGATTTATTGTAGCTATTTAATTTCTAATTAAAGTATCACTGCATTTGGATTTGGATGGTGTGAAAAGTTTTATGTTGGAAAAAGAATTTTCTGATCATCATTCTGCTTCCAACGTGAGGTATTTAAACCATATGGAACCACGGTAAAAGGAAGGTACAAGAAAAGGAAAGTAATAATCCTAGTAGTTACAGGAAATTAAAGCTAAACAAATGCATTCCCAAACTTTTTAGTCAACTATACCGCTCTACACATGCCAACAGATAGTAACCCCATGACTTTTTGTATCATTTATTACAATTTCATTATGAATACGCGTATAGATAATGAGCCTTAACAATTCTAGAAGCTTAGCATATGGTCAAAAGTTAAGATTTACACATGTTCTTTAGCCGAATATCAAATCATTTTTTTAGTAAGATGTTCTTGGTTACCATAAATTTTTCGGTACATATTTTATATTTATACCACCATTACTACTACTACCAACTGCATGCAATTTTCTTTGGCTGTCATAATGCATTGTTCATGTTAAACATGTTGAAACATTATTACTGCAATGAATTGCACTGATTATATCATGACATCCATGTTTCTTGAGACAGGCATCATTTAAACTTTCATGGTGGTGCAAAGGTGACGAGAGTGACCAGCACAAGCATGACATCGTCTCTTTTGAAAGGGGAAACATTACAACTGCAGAGCGTAGCAGTAAACAGGTAGAAACTATTCTGTCCATGCATGTTGCCTTTTTTTTTTTCCCACTGTTTTTGTGTCTTTTGAGTAGATGCTACTGTTCATCTTTTTGACAAAAGTTAATAGTTTTAATGTTGAATTCATTTTACTGGTGGCTCCCATCTATCGTCTATTTAAGATCTCAATTTCATTTCAGATTGCTTTGAAGTGGGAATCTCAGCCACAGACTGTGATTATATTGACAAAACCAAATTCAACTTCTGTTCAAATTCTGTGTGCAGAGATGGTCAGGTGTGGATCTTAAGATTTCCTTAGTGTGTCATCTCTGATACCAGATTTTGTTTCCTGCATTAGCTGCTTTTCATATTATTGTAGGCTTGAGCTCTGTGACCTCAAGACATTATAGGGTTCAACAAATGACGACTTGTAGTTAAATCTTAAGTATGGCAATGCTGCAACATTTTCATTATTACAATTACTGAGGTTGATTACTCTGCTTTTTCATCGCTAAGTTGTATATTTTAAAACGATGTTGCTCTCTGTACTGAAATTTTGAAAATTACCCATTTCTGGACCCAGTTAATGAATTTTAGCCTACTTTTTTCAATTCTTATAAACCTAACCAATATTTGAGATGAATAGACTTAAATGCCCTTCAATTAGATTTGTTTTTTCTTTTCTGCCATTTCTGGCATAACCCATCATCCCCTCCTCTCTTATTCGTCATTTCTGGACTCAGTTAATGAACAGATATGCTTGACATTATGGTAGGGTTGGTTGGGCAAAAGAATATTTTGTATGAGAAGGATTGTGTCACTGAAGAAGCGTAGAGCAATATCAATTCATTACCAATGACAAGTGATTTCTGCACTCCCTTTTTTTCCCCTACCAATTAGATTGAATAAATCAAAGGAGAATCAAGGAACATAATTAAGAGGAGTGCAGAAGGTAAAAAGGAGAGTGCGGATATCACTCGCCTTACCAATTGTCTCTCGTATGGCTATTTAAAATAGCCCCCTGTCATGCACTGAAAAAAAACGCCCTGACACAATTTATCCAAAAAAAGGGTCATCTACATTCTTGTGAAGTTCCTCATGCCAAAATTCAATTAAGGACCTTATAGATGATGCTTTATCTTTGCATTCTTGCATGCCTATGTAACTTTATACTTGAATGTTCGCACATGTTTTTCCTTTCCTCAGTCTTGAATTTCTATTTCCAGATGGTTGAGAGAGCAGAAAAAGTTAAATATTTACGTGGAACCACGCGTAAGAGCTGAACTTCTAACAGAGTCATCTTACTTCAACTTCGTCCATACATGGAAAGATGGTGAGTACCACAGAAGATTGTTTCTTTTCTATTATATATTGGAAGGGACTTCTCTCTTAGAGTACGTGCAACAAATTCTGAGACTTGTTTTCATCATGTTTTTTACAAAAAAATTTGTTTACAGACTTTTTCACTACATGCATATTCCTGTATATGTACTTCTTCTTCTTCTTGTTTCTTTTTTCTAAATAAGAAACAAATCTTCTATTGATAGTAGAGGGTGAGTACAAAGCAAGGAAAGGACCAGTAGACTATCCTAGGCTAACAGAAGAACGTTAAACAAAACAATTCAAATCATTAGGAAGATAATACAAGATCATGGATAAAAATCATTAGCATTACACTGACCAAGTATAGGACAACAGAGCATGAAAGGAACATTATTTCACCACATATCTTCCGAAAATCTAATCCTTTCATTATCACCAAGTACCAAACGGGTGTGTCATCAATTATTTGGGAAATAGCCTTCTAGGGATGCTTTGAAGTCATTCTACCAGCATCTATAGGATCCCGATCGTTTTCGTGCACTTAATATATGCTTCATTATTACATAATCCAAAAAGATCTGTTGTTAATCCATATCGCATTGATTTTTTGATGTTGGACAGAGTTATGTGTAAGCAACTGCACTTGTGTTTGTTTGTTTTTCAGTTGAGTATTGATCTTACAAAATATCCAGCCACAAATAAAGTGGAGCGCTTTATGCCTGCATACGTTCTTTCCTTTAAATCCCAGTTATGGTTTAATAACAAATTGGGCTTACATGTAATCCTTTTGCATAATAATGATCTCAGGTGGTTGTTTGTAACTTGTAAATTAATAAATAAGTTTTATTTAATATAATATTTTACTTGCTTGCTAATTGTGCTGGGGATTTTCTGTGTACTGTTTAGAGTTTCATTTTTTGCTTGTAAGAGACTGAAATAATGCTCCTGCACTTTTGGTTTCATTTTTTGCTTGACAGAGACCGAAATAATTCTCCTGCACACACAAGTGGACCTTGTGGTAACTCTTGGCGGGGATGGAACTGTCCTCTGGGTATGTGCATATAATTCTAAGCTTTAACTTGATTACTTCAGAATGTTTTAGTGCATTAGACTATTTGGGTTGAGGGAATTTAAAGTGATTCTATACTACTACTAGAACATGTGCTGTACCACCTTTTGGTTCTTCCTAGTGCATGTGTGTTCCTGTCAATAGAAAATATCTGAGTTCTGATTCATGTCTGTTATCCCTTGTTTCTAAGTTGTAACAATATACATGATGCAATTGTGCAATGGAGGGGTTGGAATTAAACACGCACGGTCATATTACTTTTTCGTTTATACAGTTCAGAAGTATTTATGAATAGCATAATCAGTATGTTGACTAGAGAGATCAATTGATTAACAGAAAGGCATACATGGGTTTAACTAGCATTCTGGATATTTGTTACGGGCATCTCACATCATTATTAACAACACTGCACGAAAATAACCCCAAGAAGAACTAGGGATAAGGGAAAGAAACTGATAAAAACAGACTGAAAATTGGAAACATCACCTATCTCATCACGTGAGAGAGTATATGTTAAGCCTTACTCCTTGTCTTGATTGCCTTTTATGGGGCCATCGGAAACAGTTTTTTTTAGCTGTCATGATTTATTTTTGTTGGGTTCACCAATCCTTAGTTAATATTTGTGAGACTAAGAAAAGTGAAACCCCAAAGTTTTAAATCTTTTTTAATATGAAATGCTGCAACTCTAAATTTTTCAACTGTCCATTTCAAGCGTGACTAGAACTACTAGATGTTACTTTTCTGTGTTGCAACTTTTGATGTAGCCTTGTTCTTTGGAGTATCTTGTGGTGTTGAAAAAGGCTCTTTTGCTGTGTCTCTTATGTAGGGTTCTGGCTTAATATATATTTATATCAAATTTTTGCTTATTCATTGGACTTGATCTGTTCATTGCTCATATTGTTGGACCACTGTAAAGTCACGGTATTTCATGCTGTTATTTAGGGGAAGATAACATTTGTTTCATTTCTTTTGGTAAGATACTTATGCTGTAATCTCAATCAAAAATTGAGTTAATTGATTCCTGGGTAATGAACTCTTGAAACTTTGATACTAAAACGCAGTTCTGTAGTTGATGGTTTTAATTAAATTATATTGATTAATATGTTGTGGCACTTATTGTTGGCAATAACAATGATTTTCTTTTAATTTGCAGGCAGCATCTATGTTCAAAGGACCAGTTCCTCCTGTTGTGCCGTTTTCTTTAGGGTCACTGGGATTTATGACTCCTTTTCGTATCCTTTTGTCATATCTTTTAGAAGAGTTCCTTTTTAAAATAAAATACTCTAAATTAGTTTCTAGAGTTACTCTAAATGTTTATTTGTCTTTTATGGGATCTTATTGTGTTACTTTTTAATGTTCCTGTATCTCATTCAAAAGTGATCTTTAACATGCTTCAGACAGTGAACGCTACCGAGACTATCTTGATTCAATTTTAAAAGGTCCCATTAATATCACGTTGCGACACCGGTTGCAGTGCCACGTTATTAGAGAAGCAGCCAAAAATGAGTACGAAACTGAAGGACCAATGCTTGTACTAAATGAGGTTACAATTGACCGTGGGATATCATCATACCTCACAAATTTGGAATGCTATTGTGACAATTCATTTGTCACATGTGTCCAAGGAGATGGGCTAATATTATCAACGACATCTGGCAGTACCGCGTATTCATTAGCAGCTGGAGGATCAATGGTCCACCCCCAGGTTTGTTTTCATACTATGATCTATCAGTTCCTGTTTACAGCTATCAAAGATATTATATGGTAGTTCTGTACTTTATAGTGCCTCTTGCATGGTGTATTGGTAGATAAGACTACTGACATGCGGTGCTCATAAGCTTGACATTATTGTTTGTGGTGGAGATCTCACTTGAGCGATTCTGATACAGAGCTACCGTGAAGTCAAAGCCAATATTTGTCAAATATTGGTTTTAATGTTATACTACTGTGTACATCTTAGCACAAACTCTGGATATTCTGGGGAGATTTTTCTTTAAAGAAAAAGGATGAAAATATGCCTTACTCAGGAGAAAATATATTAAAAATATTATAGATAAACATTCAGTTTATAGCAAAACAATCCCCGTTATATAGGCTACAGTGTAATTTAAATCGTATACGAAAATAATTACACACACACACATCAAGGTCAATTTCACCCTCCAAAATCATTCTTCTAGCCATAGTAGTGGCGCTGTCCTATTTCTCCTTTTTGACATTAGTCAGATTACCAACCTTCTATTGTAAATTTGTAATTTACTTCCCTCCATGTACACTACTGTCCATTGTTTGGGTGGACTCCAGAAAGTATACAGTATTTGTGTTTTTTTCTTATCCTGACTCAAACACCAAACAGGCGTGAAGTACAACGTAGATGACTAGCATAGAAACAGAGGCCTCTTCTGGTAAATAGGATTAGATTAGAATGGATAACTCTCAAATTTCAAGGCAAATTGAAGGTAGAAGTGAATGATATTTCATTGAGAAGGGATTAGACGAGGATTGGACATGAAGAAAACTCATCCCTTCAAATCCTACCATTTTGGAGAGGTTTGGAATGGATAAGTTTCCTTCATGAGTGATCCATCTTCTACCCTCTAGTTGGACATAATTTTTTCATTTCTCCCCTCAACGCGCCTTCAGATTAGGGAGTTATCCATTCCAATCCAATCCTACTTACCAAACGAGCCCAGAGTGCTTACCAAAAACTGTTCCTAGGATATTAAAAACTAATCTTGTTAACAAAAAATAAAATGCCACTCACAAAAGGTTATCTTGATTGATCTTATCCTAAATAAGAACATGTAATAAACGGCATTTAGAATTTTAAAAGACGGATTTGCAATAAATCCTTTAAAGCTATTATCTGTAGCTGTTTCATGTTTTGAACCGATAACATTGTTCTTATGATTTGTTCTTCATAATTGCAGGTTCCTGGAATTCTTTTTACACCTATCTGTCCACATTCCTTATCGTTTCGGCCTCTGATATTACCTGAGCACGTGACGCTGCGAGTACAAGTACCTTTCAACAGCAGAAGCCATGCATGGGCGTCCTTTGATGGAAAGGACAGGAAACGGTTGGCTGCTGGTGATGCACTTGTGTGCAGCATGGCGCCTTGGCCTGTCCCCACTGCATGTCAAGTTGATTCCACCAGTGACTTCTTGAACAGCATCCATGACGGCCTCCACTGGAACCTGAGAAAGACTCAGTCTTTCGATGGCCCTCGGGAGGCATAGTGCGCAGTTTTTCTTCTGTATATTAATTTTTCTAGTTTGCAGATCCCGATAGAATCGAAATCTAACTTGTGGTATTAAGAAGGTAAGAAAGGGGAGGTGGGTGGGGGTGGAAGCTGAAGAGAAAATCTAAAAGTAGTGTAATTATTTATTTCGTGTCTACGGTTTCCCCCCTCAACGAGGAGCAGATACGTTTTCTTCTCCAATAAGTTAATGGCTTGAAGCAGAACACTTGCTAAATGGATGCCAAAAGATTAATGTCACCGCTTGTGTCGTAGGAACTTGTAAACTGGAATATATACAAGGAATTTAGAAATTGTTGAGTGTACGAATTCATACCCTCTTGCATATCATGCATTGCATTGCTTTACATATATGCTTGTTTGGAGCGCTTCTCTAGCACTTATGTTGATAAGCGCTGTTTTGATCTTTTTTGACATTTGGATGCTGAAATGACCCGTTTTCCACTAAATTGATGATTTGATCATTTTTGTATATGAAATGTCTACACTGCCCTTCTACAAATACGT
This sequence comes from Gillenia trifoliata, assembly GCA_018257905.1. Lineage (NCBI taxonomy): Eukaryota > Viridiplantae > Streptophyta > Magnoliopsida > Rosales > Rosaceae > Gillenia > Gillenia trifoliata. The sequence goes on along the minus strand of CM031081.1, from coordinate 13,130,269 downwards.
TGTCATATGTGGTCAATATATGACTCGTATATTGTGCCATTGTGCATAGCCTTATTGATATGTTGTTATTATCTAATCGATATGTCATTGTTATCATGATGATAATGATATACGCCAATATTCAATCGCTATATCATTGTTCCTTTAAGAATTGTCGTTGATGCTAATGCTACTAATCGCATAAAAAAGCTCAAATAAGTTAAAAGGGTGAAAACACACGTGCAATTGCATAGGTGAACTAATGACAAGCTCAAACTCGAATACTAATGACATATCCATCCGATTATGACAACACATTCCATTTGATAATGATGACACTAAACTATGCGCAATGGCACAATATATGGGTCATTTATTGACAACATATTGATCAAATAATGATAACATATCAATCAAATACTAACGATGTATTGTTATTATAATTATTATTATGTTTCAAGAGTTTTAGTAGATTTTTACATGATTCGTCTTATTTCATTCCTAAATTAGTAATGAACATCAGTTATGCAGCCCATACACACGAATGTGCACAACAACCCATTAAGGCATTTTGTGGAACACTTGGAGAGCAATGTTCAACGGTTGCATAAAATTTCAAAGTGACACCTCTTTTAAGGCCTTCAACAGAAGTTTCATTCTATAAAAAGAATAATTGTCCACAAAGACCAATTTCAATGTGGGTTAATACTATTCAATTTCATAAAGGGTGAAGGTCATTAGAATCGTTGTTATGGGCAATTTCGTCATTCTACATCGAAAAATGATCAAAAGAGTAATTTTTTACAATGTAAATCATTTCAAAAACCAAATGTAAAAAATGGATCAATTCAGCAAAATTTTCTTAATTTTATGTGAAACAAGTCTAACAATTTTTTTGCTAGTGTGCTTCTAAGCAAATTATATATATACTAAAAAGTGGTTTGAAAAACATTGTTTATAAGCACAGTGCACTGACTCTTTTGCCCCCATTTAGTTTCTTTATTTATGCCATGCCCTTTTGACATGTGGATCGCACTCACCGTTTCCTCCTCCGCTTCTTCCTTTCTGCTCGACTTCGATTCGAACCAAACAAAAAGCTCCTGCTAGAATTCAATTTCATAACTCCACCCACGAACCCAATACTTCTGAAGAATGTGGTGCTACTTTTAGAAAACCTGCACATCTCAAGCAACATATGCACATCCATTTCCTTGAGGTTTTTGTTTTTTGTTGTCGTCAATTTTTTCGTTGTTTTTGTATAGAAAATGAGTGTAATTGGCTTATGAGATGTCATTGAAACCAATTGAGATGTCATGAAAATGAGTCTAATTCTACAAATTGGTTTGTGATAGTTTTACGTACAACTAATTGTGATTGTATTTTATGACATGCTTGCGACAATTTAAGGTCAAATTTTACAGGAGACTGAAAATAGATAACAATCCTACATGCAAACAAACTACCTATACTCTGCCTCTCTCTTTATCCAATTTGAACAACGTTGTTCAATTGGGTTTTAAGTAATAATTTATTCACTACTGTATTTTTTATCAAAATTGGTTGATACCTCAGTTTAAGACTTCATATATGTAAATAGCACAAGGTTTAACATCAATATTTATTCATCAAAATTCATAATATCACCAAAAACGTATGTAAAAAGTTGCTTAGATTATTTTAGTCGTATATTCTAGATTGTCGAAAACTTGGTTATGCTTGAGATAGGGTTTGTGGGGTATAGACTATAGGCGATACCATTATATCTCTTAAAAGAAAACAATTATATGTTGTCCGATATGGGTGCAAAAAGAGAACTTAATGAATTTGGTTGCCGAGTGTGCTTTGATTATATCGCATGTCTCAATTGTTAGAATCTTTAGTATGAGCATCAAGTAACTAATGCCTACTTAAGAATAGTTACAGGGTTGATAGTAGCCAATACTTCAGTCCTTTTGTGGCTGTCTACATGTGAAGTGACATTTTGATACTGAAATTGTCTCTTTCCAACTTCAAATAGTTTTATAAGAATGTTCTAATTGGCTTATGATATATCTTGAGAGTCATCTCCAATAATCATCAAAATATTAACAATTCTATCAGTTTCATGATAAAGGTAAACTCTACTCAGTATGTTTAGTTTCAGCGGTGGGAGTAGGAGTTTTTTATATTAGAAACTAAAAATCTCAGTAAAATACATAATTTCAAATTTTAGAGGGGGTGGATAAACCAAATTACCATATTTTTCCTTCAATCCATTGAGGAAATGTAGACATTTTAGTAGATGAGTTTTTCTCAAAATAAAAGATTCTTGCTAGGTTTTTCAAATTAAACGCTAAATTCTTCAGGAAAATGCAAAACATAATAGAAGAAAAGGGTGAGCAAAGTACTAAAATCTAGAAGTAAGAATGCAATGCTGACCAGAAACCTAATCCAATTAATTACTCATTTATGTGAAGAGATAATGTTGTTATCATAGAATGGCAAAGTATCTACAATATTTAACTCTTGGATTTGATTTAAGTTTAAGTCGTTTGATCAAATCTAATGGTCAAATATGTGTTGGGTCAAATATATGTGTAATGACCATAATTTCAATATCTTTGAAGGAAAATAATGCAACATCCTTGAGGTAGGGAAATTACATAAATATTAGTCAATATAACCTGTTACTACTGCATTGATCCAATTATTTCTGTAGATATGTCATAAGAATGTTGGTTTTATTTTGTTTTCTGAAGTTTATGGCTACATGAAGGATTTCTTTATTATTTTTTTTAGAGTTAACCAAAGAAGATCATCCTAATTCTAACATTTAGTTGTCTGAGGTCGTGCAGGAAACTTCTATATTAGCATCAGCGATATGAGATTTTGTGTTAACGTTCTAAACAAAAATGTGTTGCTAATTAGGATAGGATGTTGTATTATATTGTCAAGTTTTATGAGTGTTTTTGCATCTAATACTTTCGCTTTATCTATGTTTGTAGTAAACTTTTGCAAATCGAATACTAATTTAAGTTGCATTACATGTGAGTGAGTTTTATAATATCATTTTCCCTAAAATAATACCATGTCTTTGTTGGATAAAAATACTTTTTATCCTTATTGAACGTAAAGATTTGTAAATATTTTATAAAATAGGGTATGTAACGACGACAAACTTGTATTTTGATAACATTTTCATCATTGTACATATATGTAAATTTTGATAACATTTTCACCATTTTACATATATGTAACAAAATACTCGCTACCCATAATTATTATTTTGTACACCAATGTGTCAAAACCCACGGCAATGCGGGGGAACAACTTTCTAGTCTCTCTTTAAGATGCAAGTGTGCTTCTTAGCAAATCGCACCATAGCAATGTAATTAACAACTCTTCATAGGCATACAAAACTAATCGCACTGCTAACCACCTCTCTAATGTAGAGGCGAGACTCACATACAAAAATGGGACACGCCTCTATTGAAGACGTGCTCAATAATACAATCAGTTTTGTGTGTCTAATTAGCGTTATTTTTAACTTATTATTTTACTCAAAAGATTGTTTTACAAACTAACATGCGTATTCCGTTTCCATCACAGCTCAAGCGTTACTGTGATTTTATCTGCAAGCGAATGCAAACTCTGCTGTGTATATACCTGTTGTTTGAGGTGGTTTTGTTTAAAGAGAGAAACAGCTTCTTATGTCCTACTCCCACGCATAGACCACGCCAACTCTGTAACTTGCCATTCTCATGCATCTTTGCGTGATTTTTGTGAAGTAAAATGTCTAATTCATGTGAATTACCCTAATGGGGGGTTTAAAATTAAATTAAAACCCTGTCAAGGTTTGTGATGCACCAATTATTTAAGATTATTAATAACTAATAAAACGTGTTTTATCTGTGGACCAAAGGGTGATCACCCTAGCTAGGTTGCCCTATCTTTTAACTTTAAGAACATGAATTATGGTAGTTACGTTACTCCAATCCCTATTCTCATCCCTATACAACTTCAACATATCTGTTTGGATGATGGGAGATTGGTGAAAGTAAAACACGGAAATTCAATGTTCAAACCGAGAGAAACTATTGTGTGTGACTGTAACATCACGTGACATACCGATGTGGTGTTACTAATCTAAGGAGTAATATTGATTGCTAACTCAACCCATCATATATATAAGTTTTTACATCATGTATTTTTGAGTTAATTTTCTAGGCAAACTATGGGCATCTCATGCTATTTGTAAGGACTTGTCCCATAGATCCTGGAAGTATTCCACGTAACGTTGAACTAACATTTTACATGCATTAGACCTTCATGCATGGTTTTCTATCACGTAGTGCACCGGAAAAAATATTAAAATAAACGAAAGCACAACAGCTTCACATGTCTTATAGCAAACTTAAACACGAGTCATGGACTTGAACAACCCTTTAAAACCAATAGATCCATTGCGTTTGGTTAATTTGCAGGACCAAAAGAATAATTTAGGGAATGCTTTGCTGTCTCCAATTTTGATTAATCTCTTGCCATATCATCCTTCAAAATGTGTTCCCCACAGATCACCAACTCAAGCACAACTCAACAAAAACCTTTACCTCTTGGAGCTTTCTGCAAAGCCGTAGCTATCTCAGGAGTAACCCTATTGTTTTTCTACATATTTTTGTTTGACAAATCATCACAAAACTACCAATTACCTTCAAATCTCTTCAAAACCTTGAAAGAAAGCTTTCCGGTGGCTAAGACTCCCCTGAGTCCCCATCCTACCAATCTAAGCCACATTGTTTTCGGAGTCGTTGGCTCCATGAACACATGGAAGACGAAGAAACCATACATTGAAGCATGGTGGCGGACTAATGTCACCCGGGGATACCTCTTTTTAGATAGAGCTCCTACGCCGGAGTTTCTTCCTTGGCCTTCATCTTCTCCTCCTTTTCGAGTTAACGAGGACATCACTAGGCTCAAAGTGTTCCCGAAAGTTCGTAAGCCAGTCCAAGTACGCATAGTACGTACCATCTTGGAGACATTTAGAGAGGGCGACAAAGGTGTGAGATGGTATGTGATGGCAGATGACGATACAGTCCTCTTTGTTGATAATTTAGTTGAGGTTCTAGCAAAGTACGACCATGACAAGTACCACTACATTGGTATGAATTCGGAATGTGTTAAATCTAACTTCGATTTTTCGTTCAATATGGCATTTGGCGGCGCTAGTTATGCTTTGAGTTACCCGTTAATGGCAGCAGTGGCAACAAAGTTGGATGGGTGTATTGAGAGATATCCATACATCTGGGTCAGTGATTTTATGTTGCAGTCATGTTTAGCTGACCTAGGAGTCGCTTTAACTCAAGAAAAAGGGTTTCATCAGGTAATCAATCACCTTTAAAGAGAGCAACTAGTCTACATGCACACAATTATTTTGTTAATTAAGAAAGTTTGATGAACGAGGGCTACTATTTGGACCACATTTACAAAATACGTACATTGATAATCACATTTCTAATACAAGTAAGTCTCACATACATTGGTGGGATCCGCCACCATTAGAGAGGTGGTTTGTGGCCCATATTTTAATCATGTGCATTATTATTGATTGAAATATAGGCCGCCAAACCAAAGTATTCTTTTAGGCTTACAGATATGAAATTTGAGATTTCAAATCTAAGGATTTAACATTAATGTTTGTAATTACAGATTGATCTCCATGGTGATATATCAGGTCTTCTGTCATCTCATCCACAGTCTCCTTTCCTCTCCCTCCACCATCTTGACACCATAAACCCAATCTTCCCCTCTATGAACCGCTCCGAGTCCATTAACCACCTCATGAAGCCATCAAAAGTTGACCACTCTCGTCTACTTCAACAAACCATTTGCTACCACAGACCAAGCAATTGGTCTTTCTCAATCTCATGGGGATATTCTGCTCACATTTACGAAAACATAATCCCTCGGAGCATTCTACGGAGACCCCTCGAAACGTTTAGGCCTTGGGTGCATAATGCAAGAGCACCTCTATACATGTTCAACACCCGGTGGCCGTCCAACAATCCATGTGAAGCCCCTCATATGTTTTTCTTTGATTCCATTTATCATAATAATTCTGAAGGAAATCAAACTGTAACAACAACTTATTCTAGAGCATCTCCTCGCAGTTTACCTCCTTGTTCTTCGAGTGGAAACCATTCGGCAGATTTCATCACCAAAATTCAGGTTCAGTCATTGCCTGCAATACGCTTGGAGGTCAGTTTTCAAATCGTCTCTACTGCCTCTCCTGCATGAGTATATATGTATACTCTCTTATATTCTTCTTCTTTATTTTTTTTATCAGGCTAGAGGGATAGACTGCTGTGATATAGTATATGCACTTGACAATAACACTGCTCAAGTCATATACAGGGCTTGCATGGAGGGTGAAGTTATCGCCTGATTTTACAAAAAATTATGTTCATCCCAACAGAAAATTTGAAGGGAAGGAAAAAAATAATTTGGCGTTTATCTTCATTAAAGGTTGAATTGAATTGTTGAATGAAAACAAGTGAGTCAATGCTGAAAATAATTTTTGTTTAGTGTACAAATTGATTAAGCTAACTCTTAGTCACTTCTGGTAATCTCTCGATAAATAGTTACGTTTTATTTCGTGTACGAAGAGCGCTATTCCCTATAGCTGTAGAAACCCTAATGTTCCTGATGTTCTATGACCTCCTATTCCCATTCGATCTTCTATTCCCTCAGCTCTTATTCCTAAACATCATGTTCTTAAACCTCTCTCTCCTAACCTTGGATGAAGACCCAAATCTAGCAAGAATTTTAGACCTTCATAGTTCTTTATATCGGAAGATTGTCTCTGTCAAAACCATGTGGAACCCGGGTCGAGGATCTGGCCTCGATTGACGACGATTAGCAACAGCCTTAATTTGCAATGTCGATCATCTTATGCTATATTTTGAAGGTCTTGTAGTGTAAATGTTTTGGTCACCATGCATTTCATGATATCAAATTTAAGGGTAAGTAACCTGAATTCTTTGGTCACTAGATGATCAAGGGAGGATTTGTAGTAATTGTGGATGCAAATTTGTCCCAGGGTAGATTGACGAAAATCACACTTGCAAAATAAGAACACCGTTAGCCTAATTGACGAACACCCAAGAAAAAGGGGAGGGTGTTCGCCAAAGGGTCTCTGATACCTAAGTCAGAAATAGTTCGACAGAACTGAACATAGAGAATTCTGAGTAGTAAGTGGCGATTAGCGATTAACGATTTCTCTGTTTGACTTGGCTATTTATAGGAGAGACAGTCTCACATGCAATCTGGAAGCAAAGTTGCAAGCCATGCTAGGCAGACCGCTATGTTCTGCTAGCATGGTGCTGACCACACTCCGCATACAACTAGAGAAATCCTTGGTGGTAGGCGCAATTTTTGGCAGGTTGATGCGCCAGAGCACATGAAACCCAATGGAGACTCCTAAGAGTCGACTCCTGCCTTCTTGAGCCAGGAAAGGCACGGTAGTAGGAGTGGGGATATCATGGGCCTGAATGACACCTTGATATGTATATGAGCCCGAAGGCCCAAGGCCTATAGGGCAGATAGATGCTTAGCCCATTAAGGTCTGGTGTGGTCTGCTCACGACATCAAGGGTAAATCCGTCATATTGAGCTAATAATTGGATGTAGTTCTCCAGAGTACCAATTGGACATGGAATCTCTCGTGAACAAATTCCGCATAGCAGGTGAGTAAATGCAATGCAAACATCATGAACATAAACCAAATCTTACTCAACTGAGAAACCAATTTTAACAAGGAAACCTAAAACAAGTAAGGAAAAGGTCATTTGTGAACTGATTTGGTGATGAAACTTTGCCAATAACGAAGTGGATTGTCTTGGTAGTTAGGGTCTTCCTCTTTAATCTGTTGCGTCCCGAGTTCAAATCATCTTCCTCTCCCCTTTGTGTAGCTTAAAGTAGTAATATCGCTTGTAATAATTTAAGAAAAAAAAAGTTACATGAAATTTATCACGGCCAGAAACTTTGCCTACTTGTTGTAGCCACAATTACTAGTGTATGTTATGTGGTTAGGTACAGTAAATAATACCATTTTTCCATGCCATTAGTTCTAATTGGAATTTGGAATGGACGGACTCAGAGTAACAGTCGATCAACATGGTGATTGGGGAATTTAGTTCCGTCGTAGAAAGAATTCAATATCGTTTTATAAGTATCGGTAGTCATAAAGATCTATGAGACTCATTCAACCAAGATTTAATTTCAGTGGCGCAACCATCCAATAACTGTTTGTCATGTATTTAAAAAGTGCGATACTCAATTCACACGTGGTAGAAGCTCTCAGACCCATTGAGGAGTGAAATGTTTTATTTTATACATTGTTAACTTTAGTTTAGCTTCTAAATCAAAATGCCCTCAATGGAGTTGTGCCTAGAATCTTTTTTTGTCAACGTGTTTATACCCAGTGACCAATACAACTTCCACTATTTACACAAGCTCAATATAAAACTGTAAAGGGAAGTTATTTCTGCACTCGTTTTCACCTCTGCACACCTCCTCTAAATTCTAGCCCTTGGTTTTGGGTTCAATCCAATGGTTAGACAAAAAAAATTGCATGCAAGAGGTGAAAAAGGGTGTCCATAAATCATTTCCCAACCGTAAAATCCTTTTCTTTTTATTTTCTGTTCAAATTTCTGTAACAAAATCCTTACGACCTCAAATTAAATGAGAGAATGTGTTAAAGAAAAATGCAAGGGAAAGTAAAAGAAGAAGCAAACACAAAAAGTTAGCTCAGCCATGAGCGGTATAAATATATGGAGAAAAAAACCTACGTAACCTAGCACTTTCATCTCGCATTACTTCAATTATCTCAGTTCTGCCTGATTTATGCAACAAATTGAAATTCAGCAAACCGACGATGACGCCTTCAAGAACCTCAATCAAATATGAAAATGCTCCCATTGGTATACTAATGAGCCTTCTGAATTCCTATTAAACGAGCATAGTCCACCCACCTGCAAAGAAAAGTAGTAAGAGGTGAGTCACAAGAGGGGGAAATAATTCGTTGCAGCGGAAAAATTTAAAAGGCAATAGTTCTCACAATAATGAACCCAAGAACGTGTTTCCAGTCCGAATGGCAAAGCAAATTGCGCTTAGCATGAGCTTGTTTTGATGTAGCAGCGGTTCCAAAAGCCTTTGTTCAATAACACCAGCCAATACTTGGTACCTGCCAAAGAATTTTGCATTTTATTATAAGCTTGTGTTGGTGAAAACAACAAGTTATTGTTCCTTTTTTCTCGAGCGTAGTTTTTAAGCTTATGCTTGATATACTCGACAAACTAATACTAATAAAATTGAATTACCTGAGATTGCTAGAAACTGCCATGTAGACACCATATGCAACACTAGTGGATACTATAGGCACATTCTCAAGTTCACCTGCTTTGTCCTTATCAACAGCCTTCCTTGCGTTGATCAAGGCATTTGTCACAGCCGTGCCAACCTAATGAAAGATGAGGTTCATTATGTACCGCCAATGTCAAACTTAATGCTACTGGGTCACATAAATTAGCATAGAATATGGCAAAAACTTCCGAAAAATATTTGGTGAACTATTAATTAAAGCTGCAACGGTAATACATACTATCCATTAAGAAACTCAAAATTGCTATATTTCTCAACCAATATCATTGAGAAAACTAGTACAAGCACCCAAAAGTATTTTTAAAATATATTTCAAACTATTTTTAAAAAATCAAGGAATTGGTAACCATGCCATATGGCATCAACTCCATTATGATTTGGGTTAATATGCAACTAAAGAAAAATGGGACAAAAGTAGTAAAGCAACCAAACGCCATGCAAAACTTTCAACTAAAAAATGTTGGGTCTTCTTAGAGGTTTTCTAGGTTTGAATGGAACACCACCAACAAGAAATGCTCTCCTTAAGTTTCGGTGGCCTTAAATTATGTCTTGTCCACCTATCTTCTCAGAACTCTAAAGATGCCACAATGGTTGGTATATCATTAATAGATAGGTGACCATTTGGACATTAAAAAGCAAGACAGTTATATATCCCAACCTAACCTAAGCTTGGGGTCCAGGCCAGAAAAAAAGAGGAAAGAAACCTAAAATTGGGTCAAATGCTCAAACACAATGCATGTCGGCTGTCGTCACCTTGTGGACAGCCAAAGTAGCCTTTGTAGTTCAAAAGGTCGCCACTGATCCAACCCAACCCGCAAAAAACTTATCCCCCTATTTACATGCTGTTAGGATATTATTATCTTGTTCAGGTCAAGGAAAAAAGGAAGTTCAATGCGCTTTCATAAAGAAGAAGGAAAAAAGCAAAGCATTTTTTATGCCATTCAGCTCTATCTTCGGTGCTTCACTGCGTTTTTAACAATTAAGATGCTTTCTCACCACTTCCAGCACAAGGCAGAAGAATTGACTCAACATATCAACTAAACATTTCGGTTCTTTATTTTATCGTATTGAATGTGAGTTCTGAAAAAATGCACAATATGATAACCTCCATGTGAGCTTACTTTACCAGCTTTACAAGATTATGAAATTTACAGGCCATGTCTATGATGCATGAGAATTGTTGTCACTTGAAATTGAAACATACATGCAGACACGCACGAACATGAAAATGCACCAGATTATTAGTGCATGGACATGTGGAATACTTCACTAATCAATACGAAAACAATTCTCAAATCACGCATTCCAAGGAGTTACAAAAGTACTAACCAGTGATGAAGCAGTACCAACAGCAAATAGCTTGGTTCCATTTCTCTGCCAAAACAATTTAAATATGTGATTTCGTTCTTACCTTCAAACTTCAGAAGAAATAAAAGCAAGTTACCAAAAGTGTCTTACCACTACTCCACCAATCCTCTGTAATAATGAGTATGATGTTCCAGACATAGCGATCTGCACAGAGAATTTCATAATCATATAAGTAACTGTATCAGACTTTTCGTTTCATCTAACGCAAACTGTCAGTACAAATTCAAACCTGGAAAGCATTTTCAGGGCAGCCATGGAAAAACCTAGTGATTGCTCCTGCATTGAGCCCAAGTGGAGGTCGAAGAGAGACAGTTGGGGCAGGAAGATAAACAAGCATGAAATCTGCAATTATGGCCATTACCTAAGAGAAATACACTGCAAACATAAATGACAGAAGCTAAAACATATTTAAAATACACATTATTAATGTTAACTGAAAATATTTCATCAAAAAAAATAACTATTTGCTGACGATTATGCAGTTAATACAAAATATGCATCAAACCATTTTCTTGTCAATTAATCTTCACATAATCACTTGAACTCATAACTAAGAAAGTCCAGTACCCACATATGGATTTAAATAGCATCAAACTATCGCACTGTAGCTTACAGAAATAATGTACATTATTCATCCATGAATTTAGCAAAAAATTGGAAGAAAATAGATTTCTTATGACCTCCAGCTGATGCATTTATACTGATAACGTGAGGACTAATAAGATTGACAAGAACATTTATTTTGATCATGTGCTTCACCTTCGATTCCCATGCTGAACAGAAGGCTATGGTCTTAAACATGCCTACTAGAAACATATAATACATGCAAAGCAGCCAACCCTACACGAAAATACCCCATAGCTAAGCAAGCACTATAAACTACAAAACCCATTTGCATAAATTAGAATGTGTAGCTTCAAGCACACCAATGCCAGTTCTCTCTATAATTAACGAAACCGTCAATCAAAAATAGCAACACCGTCATCGTTGATCATCGATATGCATATAAAATAACTACGAATCAAAGAACGTAATGTTCAATGTGGCTCAAAGCAATGTGATTGACAAAAAGCAAATCCATACCACATCTGCAAAAACAACTTCCAGCTCATTGAAAAAGTTCTCTCTCCGCCGCTCGTACTCTGCAGCAGTCTACGAAAACCGAAACAAAACCGATTAAAATCGAAAAAATGAAAACTTGAATCAAATTTTAATTAAAAAAAAAACAGAGGAAACGACCTTAGTGAAGAGACCAACGCCGCATTCCATGAAAACCTTAGCGAAGAAAAGATCATCAGCGAGCAACCTCTCTCTAAACCCAGCGAATTGCATCAACCACCTGAACAGACCCGACTTCTCCAGCTCAAAGTACCGCCCCACAACCGACCCGGGGATCCGACCCGCCTGGATCGCAGCCGCATTCGCCGGGCAGCTCTCCAACCCCGCGGGCTCGCCAACGCAACAACGCCTCCGCCCTGTTCTTTCCGCCGGCATTGTCGGACCCTCCGTCGCTGTCGCCTTCATCTCCGCCACTGCCGCCACCTCCCTGAAAGTCACGCCCGTTAGCCCGCGTATTCGCCGCCACGGCAGAGAGAGGATGTGGCGGAACTGGCGGTGGCGGTGGGTGAGGAGGAGGGTGGGGTGAGGCGGAGCTGGAGTGGGGCGAGGAGGTGGAGAGGATGGACGGTGGGGATTGAGTTTGGAGAGGAGGAAGAGGAGGCGGAGGAGGAGGAGGGAACGAAGCAGAGAAGGCGATCGCCATTGTTGGTTGGAGTTTGTTGGAGGGGTTGGGATGGGCGGAGATTTTATGCAGAGGACCGTGGGCTGGCGGTAGGCTGTGCGCTCTCTCTGTCTCTCTGTCTCTCTCTCTTTGTTTGAGGTGGGTTGTAGGGGAAGGGCGTGAGTTCAGAGGCAGAGAGAGACGAAGGGAGACGGAGAGAGGGAAGAAGAAAGAGGTTTATAGGTTTATATAAGTAGGGGTTTTTGGCACTATACCCAGTCTAAGAGTCAAACGACTTTCTTGCAGGCTTCGAGCGCGTTAGTTCACTCTGCAGTGTATTTTACAAAGTGGAAATTTGGAGTCTCAAATTTTTTATTCAAAAAAATTTAGGAAGGGGTTTGAATTTGGATGCTTGGCTACTTGAGTAAATCTTCTATCATATCACGATTAGGTTCTTCTGATTTCATTTGTAGTTATGAGTGTTTGTCGGTTAAACAGATAAGTTTAGCTAATTCAACTCAATTGTTTGAACTTATAATAGGATCAGATCTCATTGATGTTAGGTTTGATGATTAGCTTGAAAAAAAGAAATAAAAAAGTACCAATTATGAAAGCAGGTTCTTGGTAAATTTAACTGATCAAGCATTTCCAGTATATTAGAAATCATAAAATAAAAATTTAACACTAAAGGGGTGGTTTATGCATTCAGACTATTTAGTTTTATTTTCACTTTTTTGGAAAACTCAAAACTCATTCGGTAACTATTTTCAATTGTGATGACACTTCACTTCTCAAGTTTTGGTTTATTTTTTTAGCTTTGAAAAGTAGTTACCATTAGATTTTTGTTTTAGTTTTTTTCAATAAAAATGAGAAAATTTTAAAACTAATTCTTGAAATGAAGGTAGTTCTTAACAATATAAAAGTATTATAATTCTATAAGATTCACAAGCAGTTTCATCAACTTATTGAAAATATTCATAATATTTATTCAATATTAAATGCATATAACATGAAAAATAATTAAACCAACTAGATTTGATCGGATTCAATTGAATTCTCGCAACATCCACCATCAGTCCCCTGGTTTTGGAGGATTCTGATTCAATCCGATCCGCCAAATTATTAGTGATCAAAATTGCATTGGCTTGGATTGGATGTTGGTTTGGGCGAAATTAATTGGGTATTGAACACTTTTGAAATACTTCGGGAATGGTTAAAACTACTTTTAACAATTTTGGCAATAAAAGATAAAAGTGCTTATGAGTTTGTAAAAGCATTTAGAAGCATTTTAATTTGGTGGGCCACGAAAGGGTGAAGTGGGGACCGGAGGGCGAGGTGTGGTTTTTGTGTTTGGATCGTATGGTTTGAAGTAGGTCGGGCAACGCATGTAAGAATTTCTCCCTCATCACCCTAGTCGGGACACGGATGATAAAGAAAATTTGTTAAAACCACCCAGGTTCACCATTCCTATGTCCAAACACACTATAAAACAATATTTGAGATAATGAAAAAATTATTACATATAAAATGTTACTTATAATAGTACCCTCACTAACACACCCGTGATTGTGGGAGTAGAGGCTCACAGTCTTTGCATGGCGTTGAATCTTTGCAGTCTCACCATTAAGGAAGGAGGAGGGAGGAGGGGAGGAAAAGAGGGTGGGGTCAGTGTAGCGTTCGTCTTTGCGACGCATGTGAGTCTAAATGATTGTAAAGCTTAAAGCCAAGGTCGATTCTCTTTAAGCCACTAATGGCTTTTGAGGTATAGTTTTCCTCTTATTTTTGTAATAAGAAAAACTATATGCCAAAAACCTTTGTACCTCTTTTTAGGAAAAATCCTTTTTACTTTTAAATAAGAATAAAGGAAGCCATTTGGAGCAGATGACAGAGAAGACTTGTAATTTTATAAGAGAAAAAGATTTTGAGCCCACACAAAATGCGACATCCTCCCAAAATGAAATGAGATTCTGGTCATCAGCATATTCTGGTCATCAGAGCGTGTATTCAAAACGCCCTTAAGCTCGCGTGAGAAATTGTTGAACTAGGTGGGTAGTTGTAGTTGGGGAAATGAATTAAATTAACGTGGGCTCGATAAAGGTTTCGTGTTATTTTCCGTAGCAGAATCAAAATACATATTCTCTTTTATACGTATGTATTCTCAAGGTATAAGACGTGGCTATGTTCATAAACATTTTTATTACAAACTCCAAGTACTGAAGAAGCGTAGCATTACTTCTTTAGAAGTGATTTTGATTGTCAATATGGTTTTTATATTTGTAATCAGCGCCCGTTTACAAGTTTTTTTAAAACTGTTTCAAAGGTGGTTTCAAAAACATCTCTTCAAAGATCAGTTTGAACAATCACAACTTTATTCTGAAAAGTCAACCCGACAATTACTCTTATTTGTATTAATTGTGGCACATTTTATTGAAGAGTTTAAGAGCGGGGAGGAAGGATGGTCGGCGGCACGAGAGAGAATGAGAGAAATAGGGATAATGAAAATTATAATGTTATTTCACTTAAATGCAGTGCGCTTTATTTATAGTAAACAAATCTAATCCTTAATGAAATAAGGATTTTAGGATGATAAAGAATATCTCAATCCCATATCTACCTAGGATTTACAAATCCCATATTTATCCCCTTAGTGTGCAAATACTCAAGTAGATATCATATCAGGATCTTGATGATGTAGAGATAGTTGATGAAGTAAGTCTCGTAGGCATGATAAAGAGCACGTTAGTCTCAGTACGAAACTTGCATAAAAAAAGTAAAAATTCTCACAAAACACGGCTATGTAAAACCCAAGGCGAGACAAAACCCATAGTCTAAGGAGAAAGTGAGTTAATGCAATGTCAATACTAAACATCTAGAATATCGATCAGGATGCACATAAGAACATGACTTGACCCGCTAATAGGTGTCTCGTTCCAAAACCTAGTCGAGACAAAAACCCAAGTGGGAAAAAATAATCTGATCGTAGGGAAAAAATAGTACATTAAGGTCAAGTGAGTATACTTGAATACTCACAGGTTTGACAAACTTCCGAATGAGAAACTAACCATGTTGCAAATCAACAATTTATGCATACCAATTCCTTAAACAAGCACAGAAGGGTGGAGCTTGGCGGTGACTTGGCGAGGTCGGCCAGGTTGTCTTGGGAACATAATATTTGCTTGACTTCAATCTTCGTGCTCTTCTTTGCTTGATGAAAAATTCGGCGCAATATGTTTGGTGTTGCCTCACTTTTGATATATCCTATATGATGAGTCGTACGGGCGTTATCTTTAGTCTTTGTTGGGACATCAACGACAAAGAAAATCCGCGGTTGCTTCGGCTCTCAACTAAAAACACTCACGAGTAGCTTCGTGGGCTGAGGAAATCTCGGCATGGTTCGAGAAGAGGTGGCAACTAAGGTACGGTTTGGTTGACCTCAGAGTATTGCGGTGTCTCCAGCTGATAAGACACAACCCGTTTGAGCGTGCCTTGTGCGAGTCGAGATAAGTAACTGCGTGAAGGCATAACCAACAAGGCAAGCATCATTCTAAGACCAAGAGGGTGTGGTCTATTCTAAGATGCATAGGGATAGAATAAACCCAAATCCGAGAAGTACCTTTAAGGTAACGAAGGATGTCTTTAACACCATTGCAATGCGTAGTAGTGGCATTTGCTATATCTTGCAAGAAAATTATGAGAGAAGGAGATGTCGGGTCAAGTGCCTTTGAGCTAAGTACAATAAGCACCAATTGCACTCACATATGGAACCGAGGCTCCAAAACCTCTTCCTCATCGTTTAGGACGGAAAGGGTCTCGTTTGCATCTAGTGTTCGGACGACCATAGGAGTACTGAAGGTTTCGCTTTAACTTCAGTTAAAATGACGTAACACATACGGGTGTAGTTCGATTGGTGGACAGTACCATCAGAACAATGCTCAAGCTCCAAGCCGAGGCAATATCGAGTTTCAGATCTTTCGTATCAAATTTTGAATTCGGAGTGAGATAGTTTTCTCGAGTTCTTCGGGAGTCCCGATGAGATTCATTATATCGACATGAGGCGGGAAACTATCGCAAATTCGAATGTGACTTCTTAATAAACACGCATGGGCATAATTCATTATTCACATATCCACGACTCGGGGCCGGCCACGACTTTTTGGGGAGCTATAGGTGAACAAAAAAAATGGGGCTGCAGCGATAATCGGCTAATACTAATAGCAACAATAAACCTTAATAGCACACTCTGCATGTAAGAATTAAAAAAAACGTAAAATTCAATAAGAAACTTTGAAATCCACGAATCATCGTCCAAGTTCCAACCTTACTCAAACCTTTACCCTTCTTGCATTTTTCTTTTCAAAAGTACTAATTAAGCTCACCGTAGTTGGGCTTTTCAATAAGATCCTTTTCAATTATTCTTATAGCCAAACCATTCAATCTTTCTTGTAACATGGTTGATCGAAAGTAATTTGATCAATTTCAACTTTGAAAAAGTTCTTTCAGCAGAGGCAACAGTAACTGGTATTGTTAAGAGAACTCTATAAGCAACCCACGCGTTTGGATAACAAGCAGCCATATCTTTCAAATAATTCAATATTTGAATTGCTCTTTTTGTTTCTTGTGGTATCACTTCTCTCAAGTGGTGTAGTTCTGAAAATAGATCACTCCCATTAATGTCCAAAATGTCATCATGCTTCAATAAATCTTAAAGATTCCCACAATATTTCATCAAACTATTATCATCTGCAGACTTTAACTTCTCCAAATCAAACAAAAATCCAAAATCTTCTTCATATTTCTGAAATTGTTCAAACCTACTTTTAAGTGAAGAAAGAGCTTGATCAATAATAAAGAGGAAGTAATTAACCTGATGAATGGGACCCTTCGGCAAGCCTGGCGGTTGCTGCCTCCTTGAGCCGATATCTTCCCAGACTGGGAATTAGAGAAAGTGTGGGGAACAGTGGTAAGTGGTTTTTTTGTGGTAAGGAAATAAGAATTTAGAAAGACAGCGATCAGTGGTTTTTTTTTTGTGCAAAACCTGGTTCATTAGTCTTGGAACTTGGAACTTGGAAATTGATATTCTCACGTTTGTCCCTACACACATATACTATTATACTGATATAATATATAACTTAATTTTTTTTAACATACATATTATATTATTATATGTAAACAAGTATAAAATTTTGGGGCTCTTCAATTTGGGGGCTCTAGGCGACAGCCTATCCCGCCTATAGCCAAGGCCGGCACTGCCCTGACTAATCAAATACTCACTCAGACGGTTATACCACATCTATCCGGATTGCTTTAATCCGTATAATGAACGCCTCAATCTAATTGAGATGATGTTCTGTGGTCTAGAACTATTTGATCTAGTCAATGTAAGTTCTTCGAGAACTTTCATGTATATGTCCGTATCAAGATCCTCATAGACATACGCGGTTACCAAGTACATAAGTTGCATGTTCAGTTTTTCAGAAACTACCAAACTGGTAATGTAGCGGAATGTTATAACGTCCAATATGGGAGAATAAGTCTCCTCGTAATCAATCCATAGGGCGTGCTTTATATCACACTATTTCATTCTTCTCATTACGCTTCCTTACGAAAATTCATTTGTAGCCAACAGACTTCACATGTGGAGGTGTAGGAAAATAGGCCCAAACACTTTACGTTTCGCAAGTGAATCAAGTTCAACCTGGATTGCTTGTTTCCAGTTTGACCAATCAGTTCTACGTTGACATTCATCAACGAAACGTGGTTCAATGTCATCTCTCAGTATGATATCACTAGCTATTGCATATGCAAATACATCGTCGACTATCATCTCATTCCTATTCCAAAGTACATCCAAGCTAGCATAATGGACCGAAATCTCACAAATCTCGGGAGGTAGATTGGTCTGTTTAAGGACACTACCGTAATCTAGAATAACCTCATGTGTTGGAAATGATGAGTTGGCGATGGTAGGATTTGAATAAGGCTCACTAGTTGGTGTCGTGGGTTTCCTCTTCTGGGGTTGTGAATCCTTTGAACCAACAGATCTGCCACGCTTCAGGGTAGAAGCAAATGATTGGCTAGCCTCCAGGGTACCGGGCCGCACAACAGGTGGGCCCACACGTCCTTGGGGGGCGTTTCATCCTTCAGGGGCAATGGTTCGACGTACGTTTGGTACATCTATCTTTGCAGGCAGCTGGTATATGTGATCTCGTCACTTTCTCTAGATCAGTAAAAGCATCTGGCATGCTTTGAGCAACTCTGTAGATCTAAAATACGTTGCACCTCAGTTTCAGATTGAGCAGTGCAGGGATCTAAATGATACATAGTGGAATTAGACCACGACAATTCGAGGCGTTCTTCAGGAACAACTATGTTCTTATCTCCCCTAACGTCGGGAAGACTGTCTCATTAAAGTGACAATCCACAAAGCAAGCGGTAAAGAGATCGCCTGTCAAAGGTTCTAAGTAACGAATGATCGAAGGAGAATCATAACTGACATAGATTCCTAATCTTCGCTGAGGACCCATTTTGGTATGTAAGGGCTACACAATTGGCACATAGACCACACAACAAAAAAATGCGCAAATGCGAGATGTCGGGCTCATATCCAGTCACCAACTGTAGCGTAGAAAAAGGTTGGGTCATGACAAGTCTCAGGCGGACCAACATTGCTGCATGAAGTATTGCATGGCCCCAAGCAGATATTGGAAGTTTGGTTCGCATTACCAAAGTCCGAGCGATCATTTGAAGGCGCTTAATGAACATTTCTGCTAGGCCGTTTTGGGTGTAAACATGGGGTACATGATGTTCAACATCAATCCCGTTTTGGGTGTAGACATGCAATAATCATCGAAAGTTTTCAATGTAAATTCTCCAACATTATCCAGTCAAATCAACTTAATCGGATAATCAGGGTGGTGAGCCCTTAGCTTAATAATTTGAGCTAGGAATTTAGAGAATGCAGTGTTACGAGTGGACAGAAGACACGTGTGACCAACGTGTGGAAGCATCAACCAATACTATAAAGTATCTAAATGATCCATAAGATGGTTGAATAGGTCCACAAATGTCCCCCTGAATCCTCTGAAGAAATTTGGGAGGATCTATTTGGATCTTGTGCATGGATGGGTGAGTGATTAGCTTACCCAAGAAGCATGCTTGGCATGGAAAAGTGCGAAGAATGAAGTCCTTACTATGGGTAAGGGGATGCCCGTGTGAAGTACTGAGGTTATGGCGCATCATAATTCGTCCAGGGTGTCCCAAACAATCATGTCAAATCAAATGTTCCATTGCAAGCCCACTATTAGCGCTGGCCACATGGTGGACCTCAACGGAGCGAATGGTTGTAATATACAAGTCATTTGGAAGGCGCTCCATCTTCTCATGAATACACTTCTGGCCATATTCATAGGAAGTGATGCAAAGGAATTCAACTCCATTTTCTTCAGAAGTTTCAGCATGGTAATCATTATCTCGAATATCTTTAAAGCTCAACAACGTTCTTCTGGAAAGGGGTGAGTAAAGTGTCTCTTTAATGGTTAATTTAGTACCATTGGACAACATTAGATAGGCAATGCCATACCCCTCAATCTGGTTGGATGAGTCTGAAAGGGTTGTTAGAGGTGATATTTTAGGTATGAAGTTAGTAAAATAGATGCGTTCATGCAAAATGGTGTGCGTAGTTTCACTATCTGCCAGACAACTAACTTCCTCACAAGATATACCTAGAAATAAATTAATTGAATTGGTCACATGTATAAGGAAATTAAAAGATCATTCATTCAATTAATCATTCGAGAAATAATATCCATAATATTCAAAAACTCAAAACAAATACCAAACAAAAAGCCCCCACCCGGCGGGGGGGGGGGGGGTTTCGGCCACTTAGTGGTTTTTGGCCACTAGTGGTGATTTTCAGGCAACATATAGGCCCATATCTAAAATCTAATTTTCCATCGAAGTAGATGCTTCTTGAAAATCAGAAATCTCCAGTGTAGTATCTTCGAGATTCTTTACTTGAGCAAGATTAGTCTCTACGACTTTATGACTTGAATGATACTCAACAACAGCGTTAGCTGAAGCTCGGAAAGTGCGGGACCAATGGTCTTGAGAACCACAACGGTAACACAGACTCGCCTATTTGGTTGCCTTGCTCTTAGTCTTGAAGTTTGAGGCATTGAGAGCTAAATTAGTGAGCTTCGAGGCGTTATTTCCTCCCTTGGATGGGCCTACGCTATGTCGACCTTGGGCTTGTGGCTTAGGGTAAGAACCCTTGCCTTTCCCACCACGCCTCTCACGTCGATTTTGGCCTCGATTCGCGCTAGAGTGTGCTACAGGCACATCAGTCGAGCCAATAGGTCTAGCTTGATAATTTTTCATCAACAGCTGGTTTTTCTTTTCAGCAAGTAGTAAGACAGAGATCAAATTCCAGAATTTGGTGAATTTTTGTGCCTTATATTGTTGCTACAGGACAATATTAGTGGCATGGAAAGTTGAATAGGTCTTCTCCAGGAGATCCTGTTTAGTCAAGTCTTCTTTGCAAAACTTGAGAAGTGATCAGATTCGACAAACTTCAGAGTTGTACTCATTCACAGACTTAAAGTCTTGGAAGCGTAAGTGCTGCCAGTCGTGTCTTGTTTCAGGCAAGAAAATATCTCTTTGATGGTCAAAACATTCTTCCAGGGCGAGCCATAAAGCTCTTGGATCCTCTTCAGCGAGGTACTCGGTTTGCATTGCGTTGTGTATATGTCTTCAGATGAAGATCCTGGCGGTTGCTTTGTCAGCTTCGCCAACCGAGTTATCTGTCTCAGCTTCAATGGTAGCCCTAAGACTCTTTGCAGTGAGGTAGAGCTTCACATCTTGTACTCACTTAAGGTAGTTCCTTCCAGAAACTTTCAGAGCGGTAAAGTCGAGTTTGTTCAAATTCGACATGTCGCTGGAACGAAGGGAACAAGATTGTGGTCAGTACTATGAAAAACGGTTCATAGACATGGAGTAAAACATTAAAGTTCTATTAGACATGTTTTGGTTTAAATTTTCATGAAAACTATAGGTTTCATGGGTATTTAATTTTTAAGTAAACTTTAGGTTTCATGGCACTTATTCGAAACTTCGGCTAAGCCCACATGGGTTGAAAAATAAAGAAGGAAAGGCAGGGCCAACATGGGCCTGGTTTGAAGCGGGTTGAGGGGGGAGCATGGGCAGCCCATGCAGGGGCTGTATTGGGCCGAGAGGGGAGAGAGGCCCAAATGGGCCTCAGGTATGGTGGCTCAACTAGAGCCGGGTACGACTCGGCTCGGCTGCAGGCCGATGTCGGCTAGGCTCGGCTTGAGACTGATATCGGCTCGGCTCGGCTTCAGGCTGATTTCTGCTCGACTTGGCTTCAGGGTTTTTTTTTTTCAGAAAAAACCATAATTTTTCCTTCGTTCACATAATCATCAATTCACTTAATATATAGCAGATATATTAAATTTAATGCAAACACAATATTTGCAGAAGATTATAATTCGTTAAAAGCAAAAAATTGGGTTCATCCATCATGGTGAAGGTTCATGCAATCAAGGCTGAAAAAATATCGACATTGAGACCGTGTTTTAGAAGTACTTGGATTGCTGATGATGATGGTAGAACATTTTGTTTGCAAAGGAACGCCCTTCAGATTCCGTAGCGCAATGTCAAGAGCGTGCTGATAACGTGTTGTGACCTATTTTATTGAATGGTTTAAGAATAGGGAAAATGATGACCAGCGACA
This sequence comes from Gillenia trifoliata, assembly GCA_018257905.1. Classification (NCBI taxonomy): domain Eukaryota; kingdom Viridiplantae; phylum Streptophyta; class Magnoliopsida; order Rosales; family Rosaceae; genus Gillenia; species Gillenia trifoliata. The sequence continues at coordinate 13,108,038 of CM031081.1, read as the reverse complement.
CAGAGAGAATATAGAGAAATAGGGATGAGAGAAATTATGGTGTGTTCCCTTGTGATTTTGCTTGCAGCTACTGCTTAGAATTATATACTCATTTTTGTAAGTAAACTTGAACATGTTAGAAATAGAGAGAACAGTAGAGATATTAGATAGATTGGAAGGAGAAATATGAGTGTCATTTCCCTTTCAATAGAGTGCCTATTTATAAGATTATAATTTACATATAAATGTACTAAACTATTGCGATATTACATATTAATCCCAAAGTGAACAGCCACATAATAAATATTATTAACAACATATATAACCTTCAACTCAATCGAACAACGGATGGACAATCTTGTTTTATCATGACTATTGACTAAGTAATAAACTTGTAGGTCTCTACATCATATATCAAAAAGCAAATATGATTGCAAATGAATTGTGAATCTAGGACCTATTTATACACAATCTTGTACATAGTTTAATAATTTTCATCATCTATATCTAAAATAAAATAGGGAGATGTCTATGGTTGTAGGATTTAGAGAGACTTGTAATGTTTCTTTAGTTGTTAGGTTCTCATACAAATAATGGAGAGATTGGGAAAGAAAAAATATGGACCAAAAATATAGATTAGAAAATAGAAAAGAAAAATAAAGTACAAAACATTGGAAGAAATATACCTATACCTACCTATACGAGAGGAATAATTGATCGACAGAAGAAAATAAAATAATGTACGTATAAACTGAACGACAAGATGCCAAAATATTAGTGCATGGAAACCATCAAATACGACTTTGGAGTTGGACGGGCCCGCCATTTCCTCAAACATTGGAAGTCGTAGTACGTAGTTAATTAATCCCCTCTGTGTTTTGCGGTGCATTTGCTGTCGCTTCGAGATACTGCCGCCCAAGCCGACAGCACAGCACTAAGATGATTTTAATGTTGAGACTTCCTTGCCTGTGTCGCCCACCCCAATTCCACAAGTACAATACTTGCCTTCCAATTGCCATCACATAATTTTGTTATTTTACTACCAAGTACCAACCTTAGTTTTCTCTCTTTTTCTATCGTCTTTCTAATAATGAAGTTACGGGATGTGACTTTAATTGTTAGATTTTTTATTTTTAATTACAATTATTCATTTTTTGTATCATTCAGTACTACGTATTATAGTACAAAATTTAAAAATTAAAAATATTCTTCTAAAGATTTTTTGATAATGCATATCAAGTATCACAATTGTCTGTATTTTAGGTCATTACAAAAATTATACAAAAAACACGTTTTTTAAATAAAATTGAAATGAAAATGCAAATATATATGTTGGGAGGTAAAGTCAATATCCAATCCTCTTAAAAAATAGTGATACCCGATGATAATTCTTATTGGTTAAAACGGTTCCTGAGTTTCTACAATTCTTGTACAAGGACTTCATAACTTTGTCATTGAAGAGGAGGAGAGGGACGGTTGTGGGATGCTATATGGTGGTGGTCGGCGTTGAGTGGGAGTGGGCGGGAACGGTTGGGCTTTTGGGTTTCACGTTTCTTTTTGTTATTATTTTTTAAAATCTTTTTCAGTTAACAGTGGTTAGAAGTGGAGTTAGTTGTTGACATATGTCAAACTCTAAAATAGACTTTAAAGAATTTTGGGTGCAAAAGATTTGAACTCGCAACCGGCTTATCACCCCAACTAACCACCATTCACACCACTTGTGCCACCATTGACATCCCCGTCGACTCCCAAGAACATCAACCTTCTTTTTCTAACCACAACACTCTCTTCTCTCTCGACAAATCATCAACCCCTAAACCCTGATTTTATTTTTTCCATCGTCACCCAATCATCTTCTCCATCAAAAAATTTTCCAAACATAAAAATGTCCCATTTCAATTCATCAAAACCTTTTAGTTCTCCAATGGTGACTTATTTTTCTCACCAAGAAACCCAGAGCCCAAAGTCTAATTTCCATGCGCTGTGAGATGAAGAAAGATAGAAAGAACGATAAAGAAAAAAAAGGGCGCATTTTTGCTACCCGAATTAAACTTTGGTGTATGCTACTCAGTTAATCTTCATCTGCCATGTGTCCCACCAGCTAACCCTGGTTAATTTTGATTTAATTAATCTTTTTAAATTTTATTAAGGAATTAAAAAAAGGACAATACTTGGGTACTCACTAGTGAGTATCCTATATACTCACTTTTTGATTTGGCCCAATCAAAAGATGACATGTGTTTTATGTTTAGACCAAATAGTACATAGAAAAACAAAAAAAAACCAACAGTCGCTGTACCCCACCCCACCGATAAATCCGTCCAATCCACTCGACAGCGGCATTACCTCCCCTAGCCGCCGGCCAACTTTCCCCCCCTCCCCCCTCTCTCTTTCTCTCTCTCTCTCTCTCTCTCGCAAATTTTAGCCCGCCCCTAGTCCTTCACCGGCGACAGCGTTCCTAGCACCTTCAACGCCTTTCTCCACCGTCAATGTTGTCCAAAACTGTTCGTGGCTATCCAAAACGCTCGACTCCATGATAAAAAAAATACGCAAGGGTATGGCCCGGTTCGGGGAGAACGAGGAGGACAACGCACCCCGCTTGTCGAATCCGTGACCTGCGTTTCGAAAATCTGACGGTGTTGGGCGAATTCCCGTCCAATTCGCCAACCACCCCGACGTTGAATTTGACGAGCACGGTTCTGCTACGTCCCATGGATCTACTGGACGAGAAGAGAGAGAGAGATTGAAGAGACAGAGAGGGGGAGGGCTAGCCGTCGGCGAGTTGAGGTGGTCGGCGTTGGGTGGGGTGCGGTTTGCTGTTGGTATTTTTTTTGTCATTTTTTTGTTTTTTTTATAAGTTTTTAAAATTAATAATCAATATTGTAAAATCAAAATTAACTAGGGTTAGCTTGTGAGACACGTCATATGAAGAGAAACTAGGTAGCATACACCAGAGTTTAATTTGGGTAGCAAATATGCTTCCCAAAGAAAATGAAAAATGAGTGTTTAGAAAAAATAAATTTATAAAAAGTAAAAAAGAGTATCTTGAAAATTTAATAAATTATTTTGAGTGTCAAAAAAAATGTGTGAAACTAAATTGGATGTCCAGAAAAACAAGAGTATCTAAAGATAAAATTTGGGTATACACAGAACCTCCCTACCTGTATAGGCTTGAGTACCTGAACAATGAACACATGGGTAAAGCTAGAATTTGAAATTTGAGGAGGTCAATGTTAAAACCAAGTACAACGACAAAGAACTTTGCAGAAACAAAACACTATCATTTTCAGATGCAGAGAGAATTTCTTATTGAATTCAAGAACAATCATGGCTAGTAAATAGCCTTATATCAAAACAGAAAGGGAAATAAACTACCCACGACTTTATAGCCCTAGAATCGTGGTGCATGACTAAGTCAAAACAGAAAATAACTTGTCCCTTAAGAATAGGGATTATTATGCAGAATTCAAACCACTACAAACCTAAAAACAAGGAAACCCTAACCTTATCAGCTAGGAGATCCTAACAACTTTAACATCTTCCCTTAAACTGAATACAATCAACATTCAGTTTATCCCTGGATATTCGCAGACACCCATAAGACCACGCATCTTCACGAACACCTCGAGCTTTAGTGGCTTTGTCAAAATATTTGCAATTTGCTCCTGAGTAGAACATTGCATCAATTCAACAACTTCATCTTTTATGAGATTTCAAAGAAAATGAAAACGCACATCAATATGTTTGCTGCGACCATGCATGACTGGATTCTTTGACAATTTAATGGCAGTTCAGTGAGTTCCCATGTGTCATTCTTCATAATAGCTTCAATTTCAGCATCCATGGTCTGTCTCCATTTGTTACTTTTCACTGCATCCTCGTATGTCATGGGATCTCTGTCAGAAAACAAGGCTAGATGAGCCATGTCGACATTTTCTTCATCGGAAAAACCCTGACCACTTACATCATCTTGCATCCATCCTGGTGGTCTTCGAACTCGTCCTCCATAAAAAGGACTGCCATCACTTGAAGATTCTCCCCCTTCAAATGAGTCACTTTGAACGAACCCTATGTTTTCTAGTTCATCTTCAGAAGTGATATTTACTTCAGTTTCCTACCTACATCTTCATCTTCCTCTCACTCCAAGTTAGCCAAAATAGTTTCCTTGTGACTATCATCCCAGTTCCACCTTTGGTCTTCTTCAAAAACCACATCTCGGCTCACAATTAGTTTTTGAGAAATGGGATCAAATAATCTGTAAGCTTTAGATTCCTCACTTACCCCAAGTAATATGCATTTCAGACTTTTAGCATCGAGTTTTACTGATAAGAGCATATTAAAAAAAATCAAATCGAGAAAAGAAAAAAAAAGAAAGGAAAAAGAAAAGAAAAGAAAAGAGGTTATTCAATTTAGTTTTTCTTTTATAGTTGAGTTATATAGTTTTGAGTGTTGAAGACGGGTCCATAATGTGAAAGTTGGCCCTGTAGTTTGCTTATCTCTCCTCTCCATTTCATTAGTTGGGTATTGAGGTCATATGTTGGATTCAAGGTCTTAACTTTATCATATTGCTCTACTATCTCTTTAAGAACTTTGTTTATCTTTATCCTTTCTTTGTTAGCCCCTACCTTTAGCCCAGTTACAACCCTTGACCTATGTCTTGATTGTTATGTGTTTCAATTAGTGGAGTCTGAATTTGGTATGAGCATATGGGATCCCTGGTTCTTGCATCTAAGTAGTGGCATTCCTTTCATGAGATCATATTTTCCAGAAAGTGCTTTCTTTGTTATTTCATATGTGAGCTTTAGTTTTCATGTTTACATCAATCTTCTCACATATACCTAGAATAGAGAGTGTAGTCAGAAAGTCTGAGTGAAAATGAGAGTATGCCCTGTGAGGAATTAAGTGATTCTTTTATGGCATGTTCATTGTTTTTAAAAAGGGTTTTTAAGTGATTAATTGCGAGCTAGTGAATGTTGTTGCGATTAAGGAGATGCTAAAGAGCAAGGAGGCCTTTAGTTTAGGTCTTTGTTTTGTTTAGGTCTTTGTTTAGGTCTTTGTTTTGTTTTGTTTTCTTTGTTTTGCTCGGGACTAGCAAAAGCCAAGTGTCGGGGAATTTGATAGGAGCATATTTATGCAATGTTATTATCTTATTTCTCTATGTTTCTTTAGTTAATTTCCGTTAATTATAGTATTTTATTTTATTTTTGTTTTATTGTAGGTAAATATGGCAAAGTTGGAATTATGAGGCAAAAGGAGTGAAACAGAACGTTATTTGGATTTGGAATAGATTGTTTGTGTGGCAAGCATTGTAGCACAAGGATTTGGGATGTGTTAAACTTTTAGAAGTGGACACAAGTGATGGATAATGGCCTGATTTTGTGTGGATTAGAAGATAGAAGCTTGGAAGACAAGGAAAACTGCAAAAAAGTGGAATCCGAGTGAGATTTGGACAATGCTGTGCAAAACTGCCAACTTCGATAGAGCACCCAGAATTCCTCATAACGAGCTACGTGTCATGCCATATATGGATGGAAATCTCTGGATGTCTAATTTCCACAAGATTTTACATATCGCAATTCTGATGCTTCTAGAATTAGTTATCACTATTTTAGTGATGAAAGGTCAAAACAAGCAGTAGAGTCCTAGTTGGATTTGGTTTCAAGGAAAAAACGTGGCAGTTGTTTTGTGCGTGTTTCTACACTTACTTCAGATGAAATAAGGAGTCCTAAGGATGTCTAAACTCTCTCTAAATCGTGCTCTTGGAGTCATTCGATGATTCAAGCTCTTGGAGATGCATACTAAAGGAAGCACCAATTTGGAAAACAACCACCTCACGCATTCATCCCTCTTTTTCTCTACCGCATTCTACCACATCCTAGGCCCTAAAAACCATTCCATTCATCCTTCAATTCATTCATCCATCCATCCAAGGTGAAGACAAGAAGACGTTCAAGTCAAAGCCGTGGAATTCAAAGTTGTATCTATTCGACCCTTTGTGATTTTGTTAGTTTGTTTTTCAATGTTTCTTGTGAATTGTTTTTCAATCATGAGTAACTAATTTCTTTTATAGCTAAGGGTGAATTTGAAGCCATGAACATGTGTTTATTATGAGTTGATTTATCCAGTTATTTCTTCATAAATTGCGAATGTGATTTACTTATCAGTTTTATAGACAACTTATCCTTGTATGTTTATTAAGGTGGCCAACTTAGTTTGCATGATAGGGTTTGGAGCTAGAATATAAGTGAGTTTCACCTAATCGTTATGAACTTGTATTCATAAGTAGTAAAAATCGAAGGGACATCGATCGTGTTAAGTAAAATCCTAGGCAAGGGTATCATGCGTTTCATAGTTACGATTGTCTAGTCAATGCTTATGATTTTCACAAAGCTTAATGATCTTTGATATGTTTATCTATCATGCGTTTCATAGTTAGATAACTTGATAAGAATAATTTGGTGCGAGTTGCATTTCATTCAAATCAATAAATTTAGGAAAATCTGAGAATTAATTTGCACGTTTCACAGTTAATTTGGGGCATTGTCATTCATGGTTTATAGAAGGAATAATTGGTAATCAATTTGTATGCATATGTTTGTGTGTAGAGAATGATCCTTTAGCTAGCTTTTCACCATTGTCATCAACTTTGTCGTTTTAAATCTTTAAATTTGCTTTTGAATTCAGTTTTAATTTTAGTTAACTTTGTTTAAAATAAAAATCCCCCATTCGTTTGTTAATTGTTTTAATTAGTTTAGTTTTTGTTTGTTTTAAGTGGTTAGCAAATCCTTCTAATCTCCAGTCTAGAACGATCCCTACTTATCCATACTACTATTACATTATAGGTTTTTAAATTGTGTGTTAGCTTCTAGCATATCATTTACCCTCTTACTATTAGGTACATGGACATGGGAAATGCATCCAAAAACCCTAAAATGACTTACTGAAGGCTTGAACCCATTCTAGGCTTCTTCTGGTGTTTTGCTCCTCACGGCAAGTGTAGGGCTTCTGTTCAAGACATGCGTCGTCCAATTCACTATTTCAAGCCAAAAAGTCTTTGGGATTTGTTTCTCTGACAGCATGTTGCGCACCATATTCATGATTGTGCAATTTTTTCTCTCTGCAACTCCGTTCTGTTGAGGTGTGTATGCAGCTGTTAATTGCCTTTGAATGCCATTCTCATCACAAAAGTAAGTGAACTCTTGTGATGTAAACTCTTCCCCACGATCAGTTCGAAGACTCCTTATGAATGCACTTGTTTCTTTCTCGACCCTAGCTTTGTAGGATTTAAAGGTGCCAAACGCCTCTGATTTCTCAACCAAAAAATAAACCCAAGTTTTTTTGCTAAAATCATCAATAAAGGTGATGAGATACCTTTTTTTGCTGTTCGAGATTGGGTTTATTGGCCCACATATGTCTGCATGCACTAACTGAAGAATTCCATATGCCCTCCATACGATTTCTTTCAGAAAAGGATCACGATGTTGTTTTCCTATCAAGCAGTCTTCGCAGACCTTTAAAATAGCCTTCAGCTGAGGCAATCCATCCACCATGTTCTTTTGTTGGATAACTTTGAGACCATTCCAGCTGAGATGACCATAACGACAGTGCCATAGTTGAGTTTGATCGGTGGTTATGGAGAAGAAGCAGTTTTCCTCCCTTGGTGGGCAGCGACCAAGCACAGCAAACATTCTGCTGCATGCCATCTCGGTTTCCATGATCAAACCCTTTTCAGGATGATAAATCTTACATTTTCTATGTTGCATGAGCACTGCGACACCTTTCTCTTGGAATTGACCAATGCTTAGTAAATTGTTCTTCAACTCCGGCACTAAGAAAACTTCAATAATCACCTGCATGATCCCACTTATCTCCATTCGAATGTTGCCTTTTCCTAGCACAATAAGACTTGTATCATTGCCCAACTTCACTTTTTATCTGAAATTGTCATCAAAATGTGAGAATAACTCCCTTTTCCCATACATGTGATTACTACACCCAGAGTCAAGAAACCACAAGTAATCCCTTCCAGCCTCGTTGCCATCCACATACACAATTAAAAGCATCTCTTCACTGGTCTTGACAAAGTTGACCTTTGTATCTCCTACTCTTTTGGGACATTCCCACTGAAAATGACCTAACTCATGACAGTTATAACACTTTAGGGTAGATTTATCAGCCCCAAACCTACCTCTTCCTCTTCCTAGGTAAGAGCCTCTACCACCACCTCTTCCTCCTTGTTGGGGTTCGTGAGTGATTTAAAGGGCCTGTTCATCCGCAGTGTGATGACTGATCTGTTGTTCATGCACCAAAAGACTGCTTTGAAGCTCATCTATGGATAAAGTATCCAAATCATTTGATTCCTCGATCGAGCATACCACATAGTCATACTTTAGAGTCATGGATCTCAAGATCTTCTCGATGATCACTACATCCTCCATCCTTTTGCCATGAATTCTCATCTTATTGGTTGTGATGAGAGTTCTTCCAAAGTAGTCATTCACTGATTCCCCAGCTTTCATGTGCAACACTTCAAACTCCGTGCGAAGAGCTTGGAGTTGAGCACGCTTAACTTGTGTTGTCCCTTGGTACTTCTGCTTTAAAGAGTCCCATATATCCTTTGTTCTGTCCTTTTTCAATATTGTCTCCAAAATGGATCGATCAAGGGCTTGGAATAGATAGTTCTTAGCCTTCAGGTCCTTCAACTTTTGATCATCAATCACCTTCTTTCGTCCCTCAGAGAGATTTGTCCCTTCTACTGCTACAGATTTCCCAGTTTCCACCAAACTCCAATACTCCTTTGAACGCAGAAAATTCTCCATAAGCATGCTCTAGTGATCGTAATGTCCATCGAACTGTGGGATAGCAGGCTGCACAAAACTGCTCTTGCTTGTCATGTTGTTCTTTCATGCTGAAGTCTGTAGTACAAACTATTGGTCAGGCCCCGTGATGGGGCTCTGATACCAAATGTTAAAACTATGTACCACGACAAAAAACTTAGCAGAAACAAAACACTATAGCTCTCAAATGCAAGGAGAATTTCTTATTGAATTCAAGAACAATCATGACTATTAAATAGCCTTACATCAAAACAGAAAGGGAAATAAACTACCCACGACTTTACAGCCCTAGAATTGTGAGGCATGACTAAGTCAAAACAGAAAATAACTTGTCCCTTAAGAATAGGGATTATTATGCAGAATTCAAACCACTACAAACCTAAAAACAAGGAAACCCTAACCCTATCAGCTAGGAGATCCTAACAACTTTAACAGTCAAAGATTATAATTTATAAAGTATAAGTACAAAAATATAATAGGATTCATACCAAAACCATCATGAAAAACACACCTTAAAAAAGAAAAAATTGGCAAAAGTACTTATTATTTGTCTTCTAAAATAAAAAACACTCATTTTTTTTTAAAATTAATCAAAAGTAATCAATATCGACACTATATGGACAACGTATCAACCTGCGTGGGCTCATTAAGGAAGCGATGATGCTATGAGATTTCTGAACATTCCCTCAACTGTTTGAACAAGCTGCCCTCATGCAGAGGAGTATAAAAGATGGGTCTATCACTTTCCTCAGGAATAGTTCTAATGGGGGAGAAGGGAAGCCAAAAAATACCCTAGGAACCCTACAACCAACTTAAAAGGTTACCATCACTCCGGATCAAATTAATGCAGTTAAAGCGTAGCAAAATGCACAAAGACAACAAAGCACCCAGAATCAGCAAGCCATCCAGGGGCCTGGAAAGCCATTTCTCTACCCAGAGATAAACCACTCCTCCAACCTTCTGGGAATCCTAACCTCCATATCTATCCATGTGAGAGTCAGAAGTAGAAAGAGGAATGTTTGACGTGATTAATAAGTAGTATAGTGAAATCTTTGTCATTGAAGTTTGCTTCTCTGGAGCTAGGAGCTAGAATCGGAACTACCTACTGATCGCCCCTATAACTGACCGAAGCAACCTCCGATGCAGATCAGAATGAGAACTCATTTCCTCTTCGAGCTAAAGCTAGATCCCCCTACTCTGTTTAACTAACCAAGGAAAGGAAAGAGAGGAATCAGGGTTAGCTCAACTGATCGAATGAGGAATCAAAGTTATTGGGATCTAGAGGTGATCTATATAAAGATCGGTGAAGTGAGCCCATTAGGGATCACCTATGCTATCAATAATAAGGAATGCCAAGCACAAAGTTGCTCACAAGGTAATTCAATTCACTCTTCTTTCAGCTCAGTTCTTGTGAAATGGTCTCTGTGGTTCGCTTTCCCTTCCTTTCTTATGGTAGTTAGACTTGGTAGAATGTTTGCTAGTCCTGTCGAACTAGAGGCTCTACTAGGCTTGACCGTGGGAATCAGAGTACATTCTAATGCCCTACGAAGATAGGATCGAGAATGATAAGAATTGCTAAGAAGGTCCTAAACCTAGTGACGATTCAAATGAATTTGATTAAGGTCTAGCCCCCTTGTTGAGGGCTATGGAGTCACTTTCACTTTTTTTAGGGCTATTCCTTTGAAACCAAGAGCCACCCAATCGATGAAGACTCAAACTGGACTCGCCCTGAGCACAGGGACGCAAGAACTTGACGGAACAGAACCATAAAGCTAGGCTTCAAAAGGAATGATAGAAAGTTCTGACAAAGCCATGAATAGAAAATCTTCCTATAATAGAAATAGGTTAGGAATCCTTGTATAAGAAGTCTCCCCCTCTCTATTTCTATCTGAGCCGACCACAACCTAATTGTTGATATTGAGTACTTTTGATTAAATTTCAAAAAAGTGAGTGTTTTTTATTTAAGAATAGTGAGTACTTTTGTCTATTTCCCTTAAAAAAGAGTGTTTGGCTAGTTATTTTATATTTTGTTTGGTCAATTTTTTTAAATATATTTGGCAAAATATTGTTTTTTTCTTAAAAGAAAATCAATAGACATGCAATAAAAAATCAATAAATGTACAGTTAAAATTGTCTAATGCCAACAAACACACCTTTAAAGAATTTCTTTATAACATAAATGTTCAACCGGGTGACCAAGAAATGCAATGGCATGCCCCGACCCGAATGTCTGGGTGGACACCCAAAAATCGAGATGTGTTGGCCGACACTCCGAAGGAGTGACGAGAGCCATTTGAAAGAAGAAGTGTAATTTAAATAAGAAAAAGAAGTTTGAATAAAATAAAGACTGAGTGCGCAGAAGTGTGTGTGAACCAATTAAATAATAACAGAGGAACTAACTTTATAGTGTGGAGAGTACTAAAGTAACTACAGTTGCTAGGAAGGATTCCCTAAGAGGGAACTTTGCCACTGCGTCCCGATGTCAAAAGCTTCAAAGCCTACTAAAACCTGGAAGGGCACAAAACAGAAAAGTGTGAGTTGGCAAAAACAATAGTTTTCTAAAACTTTGTTTTTCCGAAAGTAGTAACCCCTCGCTGTAAAAACCCGTAATAATTCTCAAAACCATACTACATAGTAAGTATGAAAATCAGCGTAAAAGTGGAAAAACAATTATTTTCCAAAACGAGTAAATAACAATAAACTTCAATATAAAAATAATACACAAGTGAAATCCAACACGTGGAATTCAACAAGTGAAATCCAAAAATAATACAAATTTCCATGGCATCAGTGAAAGCAGATAAATCACAAAATCACAAATAACAATAGGGTATGCTCAGTAGATAATGCAGACACACGAGCACATGTAGAGATATTATGCCATGAACATACTGGGTGTAGTAATCTACGCTCAAGTACTACATACATGTGAAGCTAGTGCTAAGCTCATCGCAACGAGTTCTAGAAGTAAAAATAACTACAACAAGCTGGCACCTACAATGAATCCAAAGTGAGTGTGTCGGTGCAATGTGAACATACACGTGAAGCTAGTCCTGGCCCCGGACAGTACTATAGACACCGTGTAAGTAATCCTAAATGAGCAAGTGTATAAAATAAAACATGCCATGGGTAATAATTCAAATCTCGTATCACAAAATGGGGTAACGCATAAATCATATCATTTCTAAAGTAAGGACAGTAGTAAAACGTTCTAAAGTGGTATTCACAAATACCGTAAGTCGAAATACCGATATTTCGCTAAAACATTTGAATTTTAAAAACCAAGTAAGATAACAAAGTAAGTCTAAAGTCCATTTCAAAGCATATACAAAATATTCATTTCGAAGCATACATAAATATAAGTTTGGAAAGAAAAGTTCACTTACAGTGACCATGGTCGTAATTCCTTTACTCGTAAGCTCTTTGTAGTCCTCGGGTTGTCACTTCTAAAGTAAAACAATCACATTTAGTAAACTAATCGAAAACTACGAAGAATACGGAAAACGGAACTCAAATTAAGAGTTTCGGTATCCAAAAACCCAATTAAGGCAGCCACGAGCCGCTATGAGGTCCCACACGTCGGTGGATGGCCACCACGTCCCCTCACACACCCACACACACCAATCAAGCGCCAGTTACACGTGCCGTTAAAGTTAACGGCGTGCCATTAAAGTTAACGGCGTGCCATTAACTTTAACGAAATATTCAAGGATTGAACGAAATAATCTAACGGCGTTAGAGAATATTTCGTTAATGCTGTCAGTTAGGGGAAATAATATACCTTTCGAATATTTCTTGTCCAACTGGATCTGGACCGGGTTTGAACCGGCCTGTTGACGTCACTATCAGCTTAGACCAGGTTCTCTGACGTCAGCCTGTTGCAACTCTTGCCGAATTCTAGGGATTTTTGCTGGGATTCTTCCGATCGTCGCCATGCCTCCGTCGTTGCTCTGTCATGGATTCTGAGATCAGATTTGAACTCGTGGATTCGAGACGCTCCTAATGGTGGTAGCCTTGAGGGTCGGTTTCTAGCCGTTTGGTCGAAAATCCATCGCCGGCCACTGTCACTCTCACCAGAAAAATTGGGCAAAGGTTCCTTGCATTCTATCTGTGCCATTTCTCACCCAATCAACACATGAAATACACGAAACATACTTAGAACATCACAAGGAATCAAATGAGGGTATTTTTGAGGTTTACCATTGTCGGAAACAGTCAGAAGTTCGTCGGAAAACTTTGACCCGTGTCAGAGCTAGTAGAAGCCTTATTTGAGGTTCGATTTCAAGGAATAGGGACCGAGGGTAGGTTCGCCAGAGAGAAGAGTCACGGTGGTGAATGTTTTGTGGTCTTGGCTCGCTGGAGAATGGTGGCTCCAACCATTGTGGTTTGTGTTAGTTTAGTCGGGGGAGGAAGACGAGAGACGAGAGAGGGATGAAAATGAGTGAGAGTGATGCAGAGTGAGAGAGTGAATGACAGTGGGTGGGTCCCACTAGACCCAAAGCCCAAATTGAAAAAATACCATTCTCATGAAAATTACGAGAATGCTCTTGAAATTAGCGTTCCACATAACCTTCATTCCAACTTCGAATTCTGTTCCGTTCGCGTCCACGCGTTCGTAATGATGAGCACAACAAGAAAAAGCTAAGAGGAGTCATACGTGTCACGACACGAAGGTCAATGAAAGTCAACCAGTGCCGAACCAAGGGCATTTTGATCATTTCACATCTTCAAAAAATAAAATACTATAAATCCCGAGACGAGCTGTAACATGCAAGGTCACTTGTGCTTGGATTAGATATTAAGAGTGGAAAATAATAAATGTGCTTTTAATAATTTGATATTAACCCTTAATAACAAATCCAACGATAAATGATCATAAATTCTTAATCACCAAGTGAGAAAGAGAACGAGACTCTTCTTTGTTTTAATATATCCACAAAAAGTTAATTATGAATGTCCTCCCCTTACGTGTTTTAGTCACTTGTTATAGGGAAAAAAACTTGGGTTCTTTAGATATAGGCCCTTGTAACTCTTGTTTTCCAAACTTAAACTCATCTATCTTTAAACATTCAAATAAAACCCAAAATTCAAACTTGTTGACATGTGGGAAAATAAGTAACCTATTATTACGAATTATTTACAACTTATGCCACAATACCCTAATTATGTTAATGAAGCAATTTAACATTTTAAAATTCAAATAGTAGGTGCACTATTTGTGGGAGTGAAAAATTATATTCTTTCAAGAGTTGACTTCACAATTATAAATTTATGGTATGCAAATAATTTACCTATACTTTTTATGTAAAATATAGTTAAATTAATTTTTAATCAAATAACATATATATAAATTTATATGTACTAATTAATTTACCTATATATAAATTTATTTATGATTAGCACGTTATTTATTTTTGTAGGTAAATTATTTTGCATTTATTATTATTTTATATGCAAATAATTGACCTATATTTTTATGTAAAATACAGGTAAATTAATTTTGAACCAAATAACATATTTTTATTTTGTAGGTAAATTATATTGCATGAATTTTTACATATATTAGGCATGTTTTTTTTTATTATACATGTGTGTATGTAAAATAATTTATCTACATTTATATGTAAAATATAATTTTTGTGACATTAATTAAGCATGTATTATTACATATATTAGGCATGTTTTATTGTTGTTATATATAAGGCAATGAATTTGTAACATTAATATTTTTTTTCTTTTTTTCGTTTTGGAAAGTCATTAATTCTCTCTTACTACCTGTATGAAATTAATTGTGTACATCAAACATTCAAATATGGGTATTTTAGGCATCCAAAAAATTTAAAATGTGTAAAGTCAAACATAATTAATGAATTTGCTTATGTGGAGTCTAGTCAATGGGTTATATTCGAGTAAAAAACTTATGTTGGATTTTATATAGAGAAAATTAAATTTCAAGGGCTAAAGTCATATTTTCAGAAAAAACTTTGTTTATATAATAAAATTTTGAATTAATTAGGACCTAATAACTGAATGATTTAAATAATGCCATCACATAGTAGAGTATGCCAAAATGAGTGATTAGAACTACTACATATATACAAATTCTATTGTTCATCAAACTTTTATTAGTATTAACACTAATAAAACAGGTCATTCCATGCTCTAAATAGTTATGAGAGTCAATTAAGCTTGACTAAACATATATTCAAAGTGAAAATCATTGTGCTTCCAATTGAGCGCTAGACAGATTGAGCACTTGCTCAAGGTGATGGGCTGTATCTGGTGGGTGAGCCTCAACTTTAGGCCTTTCTGGCAAAACCCACCGCCCATCGCTACTCCTAACCATCCCCTTGTTCTCGTCCTGCCGCCAGTGCGGCGGCACTCCGTACTCACTCCTCAAGAAATCACAGCTCTTGTTGACGAGCGCAATGTCCCTCTTGGTCACCAAACAGAACCTCTGCCCCTTCCCATGGTACCCATCCACCAAATGCAAATGGGCCTCAAGATTATGTGCGCAACCGAAATCACTAATGGGCTTTAGAAATGGGCTTTGGGTGTGGTCCAGCGCAAGCTCCACTCCAACATGAGCATAGCTCCAAGGAAATGAAATAGTGTCCTCTATGTACTTCTGAAATCTGAACTTCTCGTTTGTAATGATGCCTGGCACAGTAGGCACTTTGTCGTGCACATTGACGACTCTGAGCACCTTCACTCCGAGCTCATCACATCTTTCCTTGAATTTCAGATTCCCAACTCGAGGACCCGAAAACGAGTACACAGTAATTGGGATTTTAGTGATCTCCAACTCATCATCATGTACGATATTGAGCCCCATTTCTGCTATGTCATAAGCACTCAATGTAGCTAATGCAGCCCCAAGACTATGCCCTGTGACTGTAATACTGATTTCTTCTCCCTTGTAACGTTCACGAAGCCTCTTGATCTCCGCGAGAACTTGTTCGCGAGCAGAAAATGAACAATATCGACATGCATCTTCTTTCTTGGTGTACAAGTCATAGAACCCGGATTCAATTTTGATGGAGGGATCATCGCGAAATTGAGCAGGATGGAGAATATCTTTGAGGTCGTAAATCCATTCGACATACGTGACTGTTCCTCGCCATGCAATCACAATGTCTCTTCTACCAAGCCTTGTGATTTCATCGGGGTCCGTGGCCACAGCTACGTACCCCATCCAGTTTGCATGGGGACTCCACATGCCGCTGAGCTTTGATTTTTGAAAGAAATTGGGTAGATTGATATTTGAAGTTGCGTAGAGATATCGGGTGATTTGGTAGCCTCGATCTGCCATGTCGAGTTTTTCGAAGAAATGAGCGCCTTGGTACTTACAGGTGCCGCAGTACTTGGAGTGAGGGTCGAAGTCGAAGGAATCGTAGCATGCTTGTGCGAACTCTCCGTATCGGATGATTTCTCGTCGGAGATGGGAGTTGAGTGTTGGATCCAGAAGTCCTTCCCAGTTGTTAAGGCCTTGAATTTCCTTCCATATTTCATACAGTGGCCTTTGATCGTCCTCGTGGAAGACGTCTAGGGTTTGGGGTTCGATGTTTTCGTCTAGTTGTAGGTTTAGGCTTGAGACTGATGATGAACTACATTTAGGGTTTGTTTTTGAATTTGGAAAATAGGCTTTTCTGGAAAAGGTCAGATTTTTTCCGATCTTGTTGAGAGTATATCTTGGCAAGAGGTCAAACTGAGAGAAAAGTGGTAGAGTAGAGTTAATGGGTTTGATGGGAGTTAATAGAAGGGAAGCCATGAGAGAGAGAGAGAGAGAGAGAGATTGTGAGGTGCAAGAAAATGAAGAAGAATGCTATACAAGATATGAAATTGTGTGGGTGGGCGCGTGATGGTACCTGTCAATGAGACAGTCGGTGGTGAGGAGTGTACAAATTTGAGCAATAGCAATAATGTTAGGCGTGGTTCTTGTATTGGCTAGCACTAGTGGACCAGCTCACCTAAAAATTAGTTTGTGCAATACGCCCTTGATGAAAGCACCTTAGTTGATACGGAAAAGTTGAATGATTTTGGTCCTGCAAAGCAAAAGATTCTTTGGGATTTTCTTAATTTCCAATTCATTATTAGCTAAAAGGTTGGTATCTGGGTTTGTTGAGAGTGTATACAAACAAGGAAAATTGTACGTAGTATAATGAGATTGTATTGGCATGCAATGTGAAGTCGGACTCAACACTTACTAGCATGGGTTGGTTTTGTAGGTGTGATAGGTCGGATTCACCTCCTACGTCGTGATTTTCATGGTGGTCAAGTGATTTTTGGCTAGTCCAATGGTTGAGCCGCCTTACCTGGCTAGATGTATGGTGGCTCTTATGGTTGTTACATATCTCGATCTAGAAGTGGTATTGTGCCCTCACTATGGAGACGAGTTGATTGATGGTTCCCTTCTCAATTTAGGTAGTTTTTTAGTGTTTTGTGATGTTCCACTCCGCGGATTGTGTTGCTTCGACGATTTATGTAACCTCGTTGTATTTAGCGATTGGCTTAGTGTGGGCTCCAATTTAGGTATGTGGCTTATGTTGTCTTTATGGCAGATTTACACTGGTGACCAAGTAGGGGTTTTACCTGTATTGTTGGTTATGCTAATTAATTAGCATCCTGTTCTAACTTTTAAAGAACGAATTGTGTCAAAATGGTTTGACAAAAAAAAAAAAAATTTGTGTCAAAATGGCAGACGAGCATACCAAGTGGAAAATTGCCTAAACCTAATTAGTGGAACTCTAAACAACTAAAGATTGAACTACTATTATATGGAAGATCTTATGACATTAGGAGACCCTCGACATCAAATGTTTGCAAAAATTGTTGACATATAAGCAAACTGAAATGAACCATGTATCAATTATTAGCATATTGGCGAGACTCCAATGGTCTTAATTTTATGAGTGTTTAAGTGTATATATATACCAACTCATATTAATCAATAACCCCAATAATCTATTTTACTTAATTTTTCTTTTGAAGGAACAAGAAGAAGCATCAGTTGTATTTGTAATTTTTGTTGTATGTATGAATTAGGGTGGAGTGAGTAAACAGATGTGTCAAATTGGCAACGGACAGCACCGCTTAAAAAACCTTGTATGATTATTTCTTGGAAGTTTGGATCCAAATCACCAACTGACAAGCATACTTGTTTCGAATACATGCTTCGTTTAGGGCCGTTTGATAACTATTTCATTTTTACTTTTTAGTTTATGGTTTATGGTTTATGGGTTTTTTTTTTTTTAACTGAAAACTTGTTTGGTAAATACTTTGAGTTTGAGCTTTCAGAAAAATGAAAATTGCACGCCAAATTTCAAATTTTGGAGATTGGCTACAATATTTACATCTATTTAATACAATCACCACATCGATGGTCAGATGGTGATTGTATTATATACATATATTTAAGAAAATAGTTTTCATTTTTCATTTTTACCAAACAAGATGAAAAAAATTGAAAACTGAAAACCAAAACCTGGAAAATGAAGGTCAAATTTTGAAAACTCAACAAAGTAGTTTTTAGTTTTCATTTTTACCAAACAAGATGAAAAATAAAAAATAAAAAACTGAAAAACCAAAATTTGATAAAAGAAAGCCAAATTTTGAGATTTTTCTTCAATACTACGTAGTATTGAATGATACGGAAAATAAATAATTGATATTGAAAATAGAGGATCCAAACAGTTGTGGAAATCAAATCTAACGGCTAACACACTCATAGCATTGGAGCCACACCTCAAATTTTGAAAACTCAATAAAGTAGTTTTCAGTTTTCATTTTTTTGAAAATTAAAAACTGAAAATAATTACGAAACAAGTTTTCAGTTTTCAACTCAACCCTCTTTTCCCACCCACCTAATTTATTCACCCACTATAAAAGTTAAAAAACAAATATACTCTTTCCCCACCCACTCTTATTCCTAAGATACCCTTCTCTGAGATATGTACTTCTTTTTAATATTTTTCTTTAATATAAAAACTTATATTCTCTAAATAAATAAAGTAAAACTGATTAAATCAATTACTTTATTTTGTTTTCGTTGGAGGATCATCACCTCCATCCAATGCTACCAGCCCACAGCAACCTCTTCCCCCAAAAAACCCTAGTCCCAGAACCACCCTCTAAAACCTAGTCGCTTCAACACCTACAACCCATCCAAAAATATCAATCGCAGAACGACGGCCCCAAAATTGTCGGATTCTGAATGAGACAGATTACAGCCACGAGAAAAATAGAGACTAGGATAGAGAAAAAAAATAGAAAAGAGAGGCGATGAAGAAAGGGAGATTATGAGTTGATGCCATTGATTTGGGGCCGTCGTGAGGGAGACGTGTGGGTGGAGTTCAGGATTTCTCGTGGTGTGGGTTTTCTGTTTTTTTTTCTTTTCATTTTTGTTTTATTAAGTAAATACTAATGTTGATGTGCCAAAATATGATTAGTTAATATGTAGGTCTTTAATGGTTATTTTCTAGGAGGATAAGTTTGTCATTAAAATTTTTATTAAAAAGTGAATTGAAAAAAAGGATTGTTGGGGTGCGAATAATAACACTCAAATAAAAATTAAAAATAAAATAGTTAGCAAACGACATTTACTTTCACTTGAAATTATTTTATTTTATACTTATATTAAAAAACTTATATAATATAGGAAAAGAAAAACAGGTGACAATTTTTAAAAGAACTTACATAACGAATAAAACAAAAAAGAAAAACAAGTAATGGAATATGAGGCTTCTCCCCGTGAGCAAGCAGTAAAGGGTGCTACTGGCGTGGCACTCGATATTTTTGTTAAGTGGTGTCACTGGAATTTTTTTTCTGACTCCCACCAGTCTATAAAGTTAGAGATGTACTTTGAGGCTATCGAATGCCAAATGGTCCAAAATGACTAATTTTTTATTAGAACAGTTTATATAGTACTGATTTACCGTCACGTGACGTTCTATGTCAATGGAATAAAAACATATGAACAAAAACTTCCACATGTCTTCATTTTATTGGCACGGGACGCTACGGTGGCAGTGAACTTGTGTCATGTAAGTTCTAGGGCCAAAACTCATCTCCAATAGAGGGCCAAAATGAATCTCCCAAAAAGATTCTAGGGCTGTATGGCCAAGTAGTGTGCCAATTAAATCCCCCTCTTAGAGCAACTCCAATGGGCACAATTGCTAGGGGGAAGGTGGATTAAACAGGGCCCAATTGTCCGAGGGAGGAGGTCCAGCGGAGGGAAGCTCGAGGGAAAGTGGAGGCCCGAGCAAAGGGCCCGTGAAGAATTGACAACCTGAGCCACTCAGTGGGTGTGACGTCATGGTTGACGTCAGCCACGGTTTTTAATTTTTTTCTGTCAGGCGCGTGCACCTCACGCTCGCGTGGGGCGCGTCAACCGACATGTGTCAGCGGGTGGGGCCCGCAAACGAATTTTGGTCAAAGTTACAGTTGGGAAGCCACGTGGCTTCCCATGGACTGTGCGATCTCAACGGCTCTTTAATTTGGGCCGTTGGATTTGCAACGGTAATAAAAAAAAAGGATTTAATATCAACCGTTGGATCTGAGATCAACGGTTGATATTATTCTCCTTTATAAATTTAAAAAAAAAAGTTTTAAAATTCAGAAATGTTACCGTTGTGACACATAGCACAATCGGAGTGTTGGAATTCAATTTTTTTTAAATCCAACGGCAAAGATTAACTAGTTGAATAAAAAATTTTAAAAAATTTGTAATTTTTTTTTTACTTTTCTATAAATACCTTGGCATTATCATCTACCTTACACCACAATTCCATATTTTCTCAACAACTTTCAACCACATTCCTATCTTTCTCTCAAGGTTTCAATCCATTTTGTTTCAAACAAAATGACTACTAGTGCAGGTACGAATTGGACGCTTGTTGAAGATGTTGCATTGTGTGCTAGCTGGGTTCAAATCACTCATGATTCGGTTTCGGGTAATGAGATGCAGTTGCGAGAAATGTGGAGTCTTATTCATACCTCTTATCTTGAGAAAATGGGTGGGCAAAGAACCAAAGATTCGTTGACGCAAAGAACCAAAGATTCGTTGACGCAACGAGAATGATTAAAAATTTTATCCGAAATAACAAATAAAATTATTTTGAATTATTTTATAAATAAAAAAAATCCAAAATATTTTATTGTTATTGGTTTTTCGGATAATGACACATGGCGCAACGAGAACGATTAAAAATCTTATCCGAAATTACAAATAAAATTATCATGTATTATTTTATAAATAAAAAAAATACTAATATTTTATTGCCAATTGCCAAGACAACTCCAGTGTATGGGTGGAGATGCAAAAAGCAATTGCCACGGAAATGCACTGTTCATTAGGGGCAATTACTGTTCACTGGGGGTGGATTGAATAGTGAATTGCCTGAGGGGAGGGCTCCTACACTGGAGTTGCTCTTAGCCATGGTCCAGACTATTCATAAGCCCACTGCGTGCAAGTGGTTAAAGGAGCAGCTGAGTGGTTTTGATCTGGTGAGGCACAACCCATCAACAAAAAGGCTTGAACTCCTATTGAATGCTGACACGTGAACAAGTGGACAAATAAAATGGTAGCTGATGTCAACTAGACATTATAATTTTTTTTTAAATGGTGAAAAGCTAAATAAAAAATTTTAAAAACATATTTGAACCGACATGTGTTACTTGAAATCATATTTGATAAATGATTAAGATTCAATGATGATAAAGTGCCACATAGACTAAAATCGTATATGCGATCTTGCTAAATGATTCTCTATCTTACACGTGTCATATCCGAAATGTTTCTTGATATACACCTTCTTTTAAAAAAATTGTTCCATAAAATATAAAGAAAACTAATGAAAAGAGCTTCAAAACTTTGAATCTTAATCAAAAGCACATTAATAACTTTATCTAATGGTTATGACAAAATCCAAC
Organism: Gillenia trifoliata; assembly: GCA_018257905.1. Classification (NCBI taxonomy): domain Eukaryota; kingdom Viridiplantae; phylum Streptophyta; class Magnoliopsida; order Rosales; family Rosaceae; genus Gillenia; species Gillenia trifoliata. The sequence goes on along the minus strand of CM031081.1, from coordinate 13,086,292 downwards.
ATCAAACTAGCCCAATTAGACTGGCCCAACCAAAATAATTGATCTTGTGTTCCTCCCTCTCATTTCATTCTTTCCAATTTTAGATTCTTCGTAAGTCTCTCATACGGTAACAAAATCACGCAAGGTCAAAGGCTACAAGTTTGTATTGACGCCCTCTTTCTTCTAATACACGACCCACATATTGAAACTCAATGTGTAGGGAGATCGAGCTCTCCAAAGCTGACGTTTTTTTGGTGATTTTTGCCAATTTTCGACCAAGCCTAACATAATTGGTCATCAACCCAATAGAGAAATTTAATCCTCTCCTCATTGGCTTCCTTTCCATGTAAGTGCTTCCTCAAAATCAATACTTTGATATTTGGTTCTAGAAATAGTGGCAGTGTTCAGTTCTAGATATAGTGCAGTGCGCGTTCAGTTCTAGAAATAGTTGTAGTGGCAGAGTTCAGTTCTAGATATAGTGACAATGACAATGTTCAGTTCTAGAAATAGTGCCAGTGTTCAGTTCTATAAATAGTTGCAGTAGTTTGACGGATCTAGGCTAATGCCCGTTAGGGGCAAGGGCTAGAAGAAAAAATATGAGAGTTGCGTGCTGGGATTTGCTTCCAGCCCGTGGGTTTTAATATTCAGGGCTTGATGTATGATGTATGTAATTTATGTCATTTTCGTTAAATAAAGTTATTAACGTGCTTTTGGTTAAGAAAAACTTTGGAGAAGCCATTCTCATTAAAGCTCCCTAAAATATATTTAAGTAGGTATAAATAGTAGTTTAATTAATTTAAACAATACATAATAGTTGAATGTGTGAGTGTTGTACAATAATATTTCTCAATATACTAAAAAGTAATAAAAAATGGAGAGTGCTATGCACTATTGGAGATGGAAAAATATAGCCATGCACTATTCATTAAAAAACTGTATTTGTGACATCCACGTCGACCAACGGAGAGGGGATGATGTGCCTTATATGTACATGCCCACCTCCATTTAGCACAAAGCCTTTTGGGAGCTCACTGGCTTCGGATTCCATCGGAACTTCGAAGTTAAGCGAGTTTGGGCTAGAGCAATCCTAGGATGGGTGACCCACTGGAAAGTTGCTCGTGAGTTCCCAAAAACAAAACCGTGAGGGCGTGGCTCAAAGTAGACAATATCGTGCTACGGCGGAGCCGGTCCGGGATGTGACAATATTTTAGTGTGCTATATTTAGGAATGGTGGCTAAACATAGCCAAACCATTGGAGATGGCTTGATAGAACATAAATTTATCACTGTTTTTCAAAATATCCAATTTTTTATTTATTCAATTAATGAATTTATCTTATTGAATGTTGATTGTATACATTGCTTACCATTTGAGATGATAAACCAATGTGCTATAAATAAGTGGTATCCCTAGCATTATTCTTTTGCATATAGACTAATGGATCTTTTGCATTTCTTAAATCTTCCATGAAATTACCCCAAAACATCATCATGGATTTCTTTTCCTAGGAAACATATATATTTTAATTTTTTTTGGGTAATTCTCATTTTATTACCCTCAAGTATTGTGAAATTCGCACTTTGCTACCCTTAGTTTTTTTCGTCTCACTTTCATACCTAAAGTTTGATTTTTTTTTACACTTTCATGCCTCCGTTAGTATTTCCGTCAAGTGCTCCGTTAAAGCGTGACGTGGCGTTTGACTGGACGATGATTGTGCATAAACGTGGCACTGTGGGCCCCACGTGGACAATTAAAAAAGGGTAATTCTCACTTTACTACCCTCAAGTACTGTGAAATTCGCACTTTGCTACCCTTAGTTTTTTTCGTCTCACTTTCATACCTGAAGCTTAATTTTTTTGACACTTTTATACATCCGTTAGATTATTCGTCAAGTTTTCCGTTAACTGATGACGTGGCAGAACTTTGGCCCACTAAAAATATAAAATTATTAAAAAACTAAAGAAAAAAAAACAATAAAAAAATAAAGAAGAAAATAAACTCTCCTTCTCCAAACAACCAACTCCACGGGCTATCAAATCCAAATCAAACACAAGAAATCCAAAGAAACTGAAAAATTTAGAGTTAAAAAGAAGTTTGGTACAGAGGGGGCTTAAAGTGGAAGAGGTGGGGTGGATGTGCAGTGGAGTCGAAGAGGAAGGGGGAAGAGAAAAGGAATATGTTTTTCTTTTTATTTATTTATTTATTAACTAATTTTTAATGTTTATTGTCCACGTGGCACAAATTTGGTGGGCCACAAATCTGCCACGTCATCAATTAATGGAGCACTTAATGGATAGACTAACGGAAGTATAAAAGTGTTAGAAAAATCAAACTTTAGGTATGAAAATGAGATGAAAAAAAAAACTAAGGGTAGCAAAGTGTGAATTTCACGATACCCTTTTTTAATTATCCACGTGGGGCCCACAGTGCCACGTTTTTGCACAATCATCGTCCAGTCAAGCGCCAAGTCATGTTTTAACGGAGCACTTGATGGAAATACTAACGGAGGTATGAAAGTGTCAGAAAAATCAAATTTTAGGTATGAAAGTGAGATGAAAAAAACTAAGGGTAGCAAAGTGTGAATTTCACGATACTTGGAGGTAGTAAATTGAGAATTACCCTTTTTATTATTTTTTTATTAAAGTGATATTCTACACTAATCTACATTAAGGGCAGAGTTTGAACCCAAAAAGCAGTAGGTTGAGGAGAAAATATATAATACGAGTGATTGATGGCTTATATGAAATAAATAATTTTTTTAATGGGACCGTAGAGATTTTGGCATTGATAAAAATCAACGTACTGAGGCGGTGCTATTCAATCGATATTTTCTTCTTTTTTGGTTGAAAATATGAGAAAGGAGAATTTATGGCAGATGTTGATTCCCAAATGTGTGTTTCGTTTCTGTCCCTTGACTAATTTTATGAAACCTGTCTTCTACCATCATCTCAGCGCTAAAATTATTCCATTCATCTCTCAATTCATCTATCCAAGGTAAAGACAAGAAGTTATTCAAGTCAAGCCGTGGCATCCAAGTTGTATCTATCTGAACCTTGTTATTTTGTTAGTTGTTTTTCAATGTTATTTGTTGTTTGTTTCTTAAACATGAGTAACTAATTTCATTTTTAATTAAGGGTGAATTCAAAGCCATGAACATATGTTTTATATGAATTGATTTGTTCGATTATTTCTTCATAAATTGTGAATGTGGTTTACTTATTTGTTTTATTGAGAACTTATCATTGTGTGTTTATTATGGATGCCTATTTAGCTTGCATGCTAGGGTTTGATGCTAGAATATAAAAGAATCATGTGTCATGATCTTGTATTCATAAGTAGTAAAAGTCAATGGACGTTGATTGCGTTAAGTTAAATTCTTGGCAATAGTATCATGTGTCATAGTTATAATTGCTTCGTCAATGCTTATAATTCTCATAGAACATAATGATCTTTGATATGATTATCTGTCATGTGTCGTAGTTAGGAAGAATTTCAGACTATTCATGTGTCGTAGTTAGGAAGAGTTTTGAAGATGGATGTGTCATCCTATTCATTGAATTTAGGAGAATTTCAGAGTTAATAAGTGTGTCACTATTAACTTGGGGCATTGTCATTTACAGTTCATAGAAGGAATAATTAGAAACCGACCGGTTTGCATATGTTTGTGTGTGGAGAAGGATATTTTAGCTAGCTTTTCACCATTGTCGTCAAACTTGTCTTCAATTTATTTTGCTTGCTGTTTTCAATTTGTTTACATAGCTGAATTTAGTTTAGTCTTAATTAAGTCAAAATAAAATCCACCAATTCGTTTGTTATTTGTTTTAACTAGCTTAGTTTTTATTTGATTAGCATACCCTTCTAATCCCTAGCCTAGAACAATCCTACTTATTTGTACTACAATTGCAATTAAAGAGTTTTAAATTGAGTGTTAGTTTTTACCATATCACTTATCTTCTTGCCATGGGCATATTAGCTTGGAGAAATCGTAGTCAGCAACTCATTGCTTCTATGATGGTTGAACTGTGCATGGGGCCTTATCAATAAATGAGGGCATTTTCATCAATAGTGAATAAAAGTCCACGTGTCAGTTCTATAATTTTTCGGATTATTTTTGGCTTCACAAAGTGCAAGTTTTTCTTCACATGGCAATGTATTATTGGATTAGGATGCCACATGGCGGTAAACCCATTCCATGTAAGTTGCTCTTCAATTCCAAGTCTTCCTCATTGACAATACCTTCTTATATTCTTAATTGTTTTCATTTAATGGTTTTAAAAATTTTAAGAAACTTTTAAAAAATTTATTTTTTGTATAATCCACATGGCATCTTACTATTGGTGCAATGGGTCCTACTCATGTGCTGAATCAGCACATTAATAAAAAATTTAACATATTTTAACGACAATGACCAAATTGATGTGCGTGAATTAATTTTAAAGGCAACATTAATCAATTTTAAAATTAAGAAATTAAAATGAAAAATTTTCATAGAATATTTTAAAATTAAGTCTTACATGTACTTCACAGTTTTAAAGTGCTGTGCGAGCAGACAGATGTCACAAAACTAGCCAAGGGACACAAAAGGGTACACGCATTTGGAGACTTCCATCACATCATTGACATTGTGCGGGCAGACAATGACATTGTCAGCTCCATGCAGTAAGGTTGGACTTTGCAATCTAGTTGGTACCCAATGGCTAGGTAACAGATTTGTGTCTAATTAAATACGGTTTATTTTATTGATATTTCTATTTACTTGTAATTGTGAGGTTTTATGTTCAAATCTCGTAAATGTCGAGTTCATAATCAATTTATTTTCCTCACCCCTTAAATTAAAAAAAACACACTATTTATTAGTTCTATTTAAGTCCAACCCCAAAAGTAGGTCATATGGTACAACGATATGCTTAGTCTGTTATCAATGTATAATAGGATATTACTATTTTTTTTTTATGCAATGATATATTTACACTAAGAAGTGAGGGAATAAATTGGTTGCAAAATAGTCATTCCTGTTATCAATGCATATGTTTGTGTGTGGAGAATGATCCTTTAGCTAGTTTTTCACTATTCTCGTCAAACTTGTCTTCAATTTATTTTGCTTACTGTTTTCAATTTGTTTACATAGATGAATTTAGTTTAGTCTTAGTTAAGTCAAAATAAAATACGCCCATTCGTTTGTTATTTGTTTTAATTAGTTTAGTCTTTATTTGTTTTAATTTAATTAGTGTAATCTCATTCCAGGTTTAGAACGATCTCTACTTATTTGTACTACAATTGAAGTTAAAGGGCTTTAAATTGAGTGTTAGTTTAGCATATAACTTATCTCCTTGCCAAGGGCATAACAACTTGGAGAAATAGTAGTCAGTAGTGAATAAAAGTCCATGTGTCAGCTTCATAATTTTTCGGATTATTTTCGGCTCCACAAAGTGCAAGTTTTTCTCAACATGGGATGCTGCGTGACAGTGAATCCTTTTCATGTAAGTTGTTCTCCAATTCCAAGTCTTCCTCATTGACAATACCTTCTTATATTTTTAATTGTTTTCATTTATTGGTTTTAAAAAATTTAAGAAACTTTTAAAAATTTATTTTTTGTATAATCCACATGGCGTCTTATTATTGGTGCAATGGGTCCTACTCACGTGTCAAATCAGCACATTAACAAAAAATTTAACGGATTTTAATGGCAATGTCCGAATTAATGTGTGTGGGCTAATTTCAAAAACAACATTAATCGATTTTGAAATTAAAGAATCAAAATAACGAGTTTGGCCAATTTCAAAGAATATTTTGTAATTAAGTTTTAAATGGACTTCACAGTTTTAAAGTGTTGTGCGAGTCACAAAACTAGCCGAGGGACACAAAAGGGTACGCGCATTTGGAGATGGACGCATTTGGAGACTTCCATCACATCATTACACAAACATTGACACTGTGGGCTGCTTGCTCACTAGCCACTAGTAAGGTCTGACTTTGCCATCTAGGTAATTTAGTACCCAATGGCTTGGTGAGAGATTTGTGTCTAATTGAATAAGGGGAAAAAAAAAAAATTTTAGTTAGTATTACGGTTTATTAATATTTTTATTTGTTTGTAAGTGAAAAATTTTAAGTTTGAATTTCGTAAATGTTGAGTTCGTAATTAATTTATTCCCTCTACTTCTTGAATTAAAAAAAAACACTATTTATTGGTACTGTTTGAGTCCGACCCCAAAAGTAGGTCATATGGTACAACGATATGCTTAGTCTGTTATCAATGTATGCTGAGATATTATTATATTTTCGTTGATATAACGATATATTTACACTAAGAGGTAAGGAAATAAATTGGTTGCGAACTCGTCATTCTTGATATTTGAACGTAAGACCTCTCACTTCTCACTTATAAGTGAAGTGAAGAAGAATATCATTACACCGTAATACTAACCGGCTGATACCACCTATATTAGAAAAAAAAGAAAGAAAAAAAAGCAAAAACGAAGACATTCTTGATTGTGTTATTTCTAATTTTCTATGTTGGGAAAGGTCTAATGATCCATAACACGATAGATCATCAGCTACGTGCCTACGAATGCCATTACGCAACAATTCACAAACCGACAAAATTCAATTTTACATAAAAGCAGCTTCGAAATTTCGAAACGTAAAATCTGCAGAGTGAGCGGAGAGAGAGAGAGAAAAAAAAAATGAGCAGCGGAGCGGGGAAGGTCGTGTGCGTCACCGGTGCGTCCGGATACATTGCTTCATGGCTCGTCAAGCTTCTTCTCCAGCGCGGCTACACCGTCAAGGCCTCTGTTCGCGACCCAAGTCTGTACATTTCTCCCTCTATTTGCTCCCATTAAGTTTCGGGTTTTTTTGTTCGTCTTGCCGTGTGATCGTTTGATTCTCGTAATTTAGATTATTGCATGCAGAATTGGAGAATACCCATGTTTCAGATTATTGTAATATTTAATTATTCTTTATCTTGATTGAAGATTTTGATGGTTTTCTGGGATTTTGAGAACCTGTTTGTGGGTATTGGTTTAAATTTGATGGGTCAGATTCTTCATTTCTTGAGGGTGGAAGTGAGGGAATTGCGGTTTAGAGATGTGTTCTTCGCTTTTATGAGTGTTTTTTTTTTATTTTTTATAAATTGATCAAGTAATTAAGTTAAGTGCATCAGGAATGAATGGAAAATTAGAGACATGGAAATGGCTGGTTGGTTTTATGTAAAACTGTGCTTGTTTGTGCTTTTATGTGTTTGCCAACTTTGCCTTGCCTTGTTGTTTATACATAATGATTCGGATTTGATACTAAAGGGGTCAACTTGTTATAAAAACTGGTGAAGTACTCTAGTTATGGAAAGCTCGATTAGCATGGGTTTAAATGAATTTGAGACGAGGTGACTAATTTTAAGAACGGGAGGTGATGCTAGCTTTGATATAGTTGTCTAGTATGTATCCGGCTTTCCATCTATTTCTGTTCTCTGTAGTGTAAGAGCCCTTGAGCATCCTTACTTCGTAAGCTGGTCTTGCAGTGCCAAGTTCTACCGATGGCCCGTGACATATTTCCATAGCTATGATTATTTATTTGGGTGCTTAACTAATACCATATTGATTGGTTTCAAGTTAGATCACATTAATCAGGTCATTCATCTAAATGACACGCACAACTTGATTCTGACTTCCGATTTGTGGGTGGTAATGTTGTCGATCCTTCTAGTTTACATTTATTTCTTCAGGTCACATTTATTCTTGTTTTCTGGGATCTTTTCTGCCCCTGGTCATGTGACTTCGTCCATGGCCATCAATTTTTTCACACTCATCAGTCGCTCAATTTTTCAGTATGGATATACATGATTTGACATGCTTTTTACTCCTATTGGTGCCACTGTGTTGAATTTTTCATTCAATTTTGACATAAAAAGATGTATAAGTACGTATATACATGATATGTCCATTAATGCGAATACAAATGTTTATGGATTTGGGCATCAACATCTGTTTACAATTTTGAATCACATTCTATGATATCATAACCCGGAATATAATCTTATCCTGCACATACAGAGAAGTAGCATTGCACATTGTTTCCTTTTTCTTTTAGCTCCCAGCATAACTTGTATGTTGTAGATTATTGTGTCTTACATTTGTTCCTTTTTCTATCAATGAGTTTTCATAGATACGACTTCTTTTGTTGGCTCAACTTTATAATTTAATAAATGCGGCTGGTATTGAAAAAATTAATTTACTGAGTTTATTTTGTATTTTCACATATAGATGATCCAACTAAGACAGAGCACTTGCACGCGCTTGATGGAGCTCAAGGCAGACTTCAACTTTTCAAAGCAAATCTATTGGAAGAAGGTTCTTTTGATTCTGCTGTTGAGGGTTGTGAGGGTGTATTCCATACTGCATCTCCCTTTTATCATGATGTCACAGACCCAAAGGTTCGTCCACTTGTACTTTTTTTAATGACTTATTAATTTTTTTTTCTGTGCTATAGATTCTGCTCTGTTCATGAAGGTACTTAGCTTCTTTCTTATAAGTTAAATTAATTTGTAGTATAAAAACTCCAACGAGCTATGTAACTTAAAATGTATCCTTCATAAATTGAGGGATCAGAGCTGTCTAAAAAGAGTGGATACCTATAGTTTGTACCAATTGATCATATTAATGCAATTGAATCTGTTTGCTGGATAGTCCATTACAAATGCAATCAAATGTGTTTTTTTTTTTCTTCAATGTACATGATCAAGTTGTTTTTCATCCATTAATCATCGAGTCTACAACTTATAGATGTATCATCAACTTGTTTTTCAATCTATAAAAGTAACTAGTAAAGCCCATATTGACAGTATAAGTATGAAGTTCATCATCATGCATCTATTGGTTGAAATCATGAACACTAGGAATTAGCACTGTTCGAAAAGGCCCCACCTAGGCGCTAGGCGGCTGACCATCGCCTCGATTAATCCCTGGGTGTTTAAAAAATTAGAAAGGCTGCCTAGACTCGCCCAGGCCCCCGCCTAGCCTGGCTAGATCCGCTTAGGTGCCCGCCTAGGTTGGCATAAGTGGGCTAGGCAGACCTAGGTGGGCCTAGGTGGGCTGGGTGGTTTTGTGACTATTTTTGCTTATTTTTTATTTATTTATTTAAGAAAATGGCTTAGGGTCGTGACTCTCACTTAGAAAGAAAATAGATAACTTCCATTCGCATTTTATGTTTTCAATAAATTAAAAGTTACTTGTTGGATACATGGATGAACACTCATTATATGCTTGTTCCCCATGTTTTCAATATGTTATAGTACTTTATAATTTATATATCATTCTATTTTGCAATTTATGTTTCTCGATACAATTATGTATATATATATTTTAAGTTTAAGTAGAAACTTATTTATATGTTATATAATAAATTTAATGAAAATAAAAAAACCGCCTAGGCCCCTACCCGCCGCCCGACTAGCGCCTAGCGCCTAGCGCCTGTTAGAACCTTGGGAATTAGACATGTACTCAAGAAGACACTCCAATTTTATCTCACAATTAAATATATAGCCGTGAAGTCAATAGTGAAAAGATGTATAAGGGGAAACATACAAATATTACATATAAGGGAGTCCTAAAGAAATTTATAAAGAGAAATTCAGATCATCAAATACTATAAATAAATAAAAATTTGCAGGGAAATGCATCTTCTGACCCTAGCCTATGTGGTTCAACACCTGTAATGTCCTCTTTTAATTAGTGTGTGGTATACCATGAACCATTCTTTCAAATCCTCTGGAACAGTGAATTAAATATCACAGGAGCCAAGAGGTCATAAATTAAACGGTGGTATAAGTGTTTATAAGAGAGAAAGGATAACTTCTCCAGCAACATACTAAAGATATATTTTCTGTTCCTTATTGAGTGTTTCAGTATGGCGTTAATCTATCCAGCTTTTCTTTTTACTTTTTCACCTCCTAGAAGTACATATGAACAGCAGAATAGTCATTCCCTGCCTTTTGTTAACTTTTTCTTTGTTGGAAGCTGCCCTTTTTTGTCCTTCTAACTAGAGTATGTGAATACTTTTTCATTGAAACATACAAGTACATCTATTTAAATATTTACTTAGTTTTGTTCCTGTGTTTTGATTTTGGGGTTTTCCATGTCCAACATCCCATGCACTCAACTCACTTGTATATGTCCACAGATCGTTGCTAAAAAGAAGCATATGCTAAAAGTAAATGACATAGGTGTCATTTTAGGACCCCATTTGTCATGAATTTATATAAAAATCTTGTAGATAGTAGAGATGTCAACATAGATTCGTGGATGCATATGAGAAATGTAAAGAACAATCACGACTGTGCAATATTTTCTGTCTGTGCATGCAATGCATGAGTTTAGTGGTCAACATTATAATAGTCGCAATTGCCCTTTAGCATTCTTTCAGTGGTAACTTCTAATATAATTTTGAATTCAACACTTAGCCTTCTGCTTTTGCATACTGATAAGAAGCTCAGTTGTATGGTTTCTAACTGTTACATAGTTATTGTCTCATTTCAGGCAGAACTACTTGAACCTGCAGTAAAGGGAACCCTTAATGTTCTTAATTCGTGTGCAAAATCACCATCAATCAAACGGGTGGTTTTGACATCTTCTATAGCCGCAGTTGCATATAATGGAAAACCTCGAACTCCTGAAGTAGTAGTTGATGAGACTTGGTTTACAGATCTAGATGTTTGTAAGGAATCAAAGGTATGCATGTACTATCATTCTTAATGCTCTTGTGAAAACAAAATATGGTGCTACATTGTGGGTCATTATGTTGTAATGGTACAGTGGTAAATTAGTATCATTTGTTAAATTTGGTTTCTATTCCCCGAGAGTTAACCAAGCCAGAATAATATGATTGTGAGTCTGCTTATTCATGAACGAACAATTGAACTGTTTGTAATATGCAAGTTTCTCTTGTTCTATTTAATGGGTGATGAAAGTGTACAGTAGAGAAGAGGATAGGACATGTTTAGACGTGACTGGAGAAACCGGTTACTTTATCACATGCACATCTTTTAAAACCAAGGTTCAGTTGACTCAGCCATTTTCTGATATATATAACCTTCTGAAATATATATAGGGGTAAGTACATATATGTCATATATATCTGTACATGGAACAGGAAATTACTAATAAGATGGTTTGCGAGAGCTGATTTAATTGTGCCTTAAAAGATATATAATTCTCTTCCTTCTTACCAAATAGGGTTTTAGTATTGTAGAGCACTTTTTGGGAGACATTTCCCTAAGAGTTAACTTCTGTTTTCCTTATTGTAAGTTAAAAAAAGCAAATATGTTGACCATGGTAGTTGTTTCTTATGTTGTAATGTCTTGTCATCTTAATCTCTCAGTCTGATGTTACGTTTTGCCATGTGCTTGCATGTACTCAATCTATGAACTCTGATACCTTAGAATCTGGTGCAATACTTGTGCTCCCTTGTTGAATTTAAGGAATGAGATTTCTTCAATGCTATATGGTTTGTACTCAAGATTTTGTGTTATTCTATTACGTGGCCCTGGACCAGTTTTTCATAATCGGGGGTTCCGATGCCCATAAGTATAATGTCGTCACCGTCACTAAACATGTAGGTATATTGTTGTGTTCTCAATGCCATACATTTGCTTCATGTTAATGATGTTGTGCATAAGGCAGTGTTATTCCAGGCCTCTATGGCTTTAACTGCCTTGTCAAAGATTTTATTGGCTTCTGCATTGATTAACATAGGTATTCTGTACTATTTCTCATTAATATGGTGGTGAATATTTCATTTCCTTTTTCCCTTTAATTTCCTCCAGCTATGGTATGTGCTTTCAAAGACTTTGGCTGAGGATGCTGCCTGGAAATTTGTAAAGGAGAAGGGTATTGACTTGGTTACAATTAACCCCGCAATGGTGATAGGTCCTCTGTTACAGCCAACACTTAATACAAGTGCTGCAGCGGTTTTGAATGTTATTAAGGGTAACGTTTCTTTATTGGTGTATCTAATATTTCTTCATTTCAACAAGTAAAACATTTTCTGCTCAAGAAACTGGAAGAAAGACTAAATGTCTTAAATAGAAGATTAGATGATAATTTGAAAAGGATGTTTCTTCATGTTGAGTCAAGGTAATGCTCTATGGTGGCCCTTTGTGCCCCATCTTCGTCTACTGTATATATTTCAAAAAATAATTTCAAGTTTTGTTAGTTATCTCTTTCCTATTAGCGTCTTGACCAGAAGTGTTTTATATTTAAATTCGCAGTATCTTAACTGGATAGTGTTCAGTGAAACAAGCAATTTTCTGTTAAATATATTAATAAAAAAGTTCCAACTATGAGTCTAACACTTGGTGCGCTCTTTCTCCATGAAGTACCTGACTATTTCTTCACTTCTCTGTGTGATGCAGGAGCTCGAACATTTCCAAATGCAAGTTTTGGATGGATTAATGTTAAAGATGTTGCCAATGCACATATTCAAGCATTTGAGAGTCCTACCGCTAGTGGCAGATATTGTTTGGTTGAGAGAGTTGCCCACTTCTCAGAAGTTGTGAGAATTTTACGCGAGCTGTACCCTACTTTGCAACTTCCAGAGAAGTAAGTCTCTCCCAGTCAATTCAAATTTGGGTATAACTTTGTGATTGGTAACAGGCACTTCCTTTTTTCCACACTAGCACTGTCCCATGATTCGGATACTATTTGGTTTTATTGTTTTTTTAATATTGAATTGTACTTTACAACAAAAATCAGTATTGCCGTATTTTTAAATTTTATGGCATTTTTGGTTTTAGCGGTTATTTTGCATTCACAATTAGCATATAGTGTCTTAAATACTACAATATGATCCTCATTTCGCATCCTTTTAACCGTTCAATCACGCTGAAGTTGAAGTTGAAGTTGCTGCACTTTTACTGCTTATAGATGCTCTTCATTTAGTATGGCATACCTTATGTCAACTAAGTTTGATTAAAACACACAGAATTGTTGCTAAGATTTTTCACCATATAACGGGGCTCAAGGCAATAGAAACTTTCATAATCCCTCATTTTCTTGCAATCTGCAGGTTCACGACTTCATTTATAAAAATTAAAAGTAAAAATATAAATCCCTAGCATAATCCCTCATGTTCTTGATTCCAACATTCTTCGTTTCATTTGCTTTTAGAAACTATCTGAGCCCCCTCATTTTCCAGGTTGTTTTGACGTGGTGGTTTCGTGGAAATTAATAGTGTTATTTTCTTTTTCAACTGGCATTTCCAGGTGTGCGGACGACAAGCCCTTTGTGCCAACATATCAGGTGTCCAAGGAGAAGTCGAAGAGCTTGGGTGTCGAATTTATTCCACTAGATGTTAGCCTCAAGGAAACGGTTGAAAGCTTGAAGGAGAAGAGTTTTGTCAATTTCTGAGTCATTTCAGTACAGTGAATATCTTTGCAATAAGTTCAGTCGCGGCAAAACATATTCTCTGCTTCCGGCCAGAAGAAAAGGAACCATGTCGTATTGTCTATGTTTCAGTTGGTGTTTCCGGTTTAGTGCCTTAAACTCCGGCTTCTTTGTTTTTGCTTTAAGACTTACTCTCCAGCTTGTTGATTCCGATTTTTATATATCACCAATGTGTCTGCAGATTACAGAGGAAATGAACTTTTGAATTAAGGGGGTGTATTCAATTGGAATTTTGAGGGATTTTAATGGATTTATAAATCCATGGATTTTGGTGGAGTTTAATTGATTTGTAGAGATTCCACGTAAAATTTTGATTCAATTCCCTCGAAATCTCAGGGAGAGTGGTGAGATTTGTGAATGCTTAAAATACACTACGAAATCTCTCCAATTCTCTCAAATTCCTTAACATTTTAAAATCCTTTAAAATCAATTCTTAATTGAATACACCTGAAATGTTATAAACTTCTTTAAAATTCTAATTGAATACACCAGGATTTCTAAGAATTTTAATAAACTCTCTTAAAATCATGATCGAATACACTTAGACTTTTAGAGAATCACTTAAAATTATGATTGAATACCCTTAAATTTATTAAAAGAATTAAAATCCCACAACATCTCAATTGAATACACCTCCCTAAATCTTGGGAGTACCGAGAGTAAAGTGCGTTCGTGCACCTTTATTCCCTTTGATATTAGTGATCCACCCGCGCCTGTTTTGAGGCTCCCTGCGCTCGGCCCGCACTAAACCCAGCCCAATTTTGAGCTTGGGCCAGCCTTCCCTGCTTCTTCTTCTCTACCCTGCGTGGGTCTGGCCTTCAGCCAACAAAATAGCCCAGTTTTGGGCTTGGGTTTTTTTCTGCCCGTTCTACCTGCTGGCCTGCAGCCTATCAACAACCCAATTTTTGGGTTGCAGTTCCAAAACCCGGTAAGCCCCATATTTTGACCCGTGACCTACCTCACACCGTGGGCCTCGTAAACCTACGCTCATCTACAGGTTGTGTTATATATATGTTGTTGTATATATTGTGTTTGCTTGTAGGTACCCATGAACCTATAGTTTATAAATTCGAACCTATAGTTTCGAATAAGTGCCATGAAACCCAAAATTTTCTTAAAATAATATACCCATGAAACCAAAGTTTTTCATGAAAATTTAGGCCAAAACATGTCTAATAGGACCCGAATATTCTACTCATTGTCTATGGACCGCTTTCCATAGTACCAACCACAATATTATTTCTTTCGTTACAGTGACATGTCGAATGACACACCCCACCCTCGATACCCAAGTGAATACTGAGTTCGGGCGTGCTGGCCGACACTCGTAAGTGACGAAGCCATTAAATGCATGACAACACTTAGTTTAAGTAAATTAAATTACCATAAAGTTGCGGAAATTAATGCCAACATGCACAAGATTCAGAGTGTACTAATTTGAAACAGCGGAAACAAAATAATGAATTAAGTTCCTAGAATCTCTATCCATAACAGGGATGGATATTATTAAAGAAACTGAATAATAAAAATGATAAATCCCTGCATGGTCGGGAATTAGAGTCAGAGCTGCCACTCGGATGCCTCGACTTCACCAGATGCTCTATCACTAGGTCCTGAAGGGGGCGCAAAAACAAAGGTGTGAGTGGACGAAAGTAAAAGTTTTCGAAATACCTTTCTCTTTTCAACATAATAACCCCCTATTTGAAATCCGGTATAATTGTAAAATCATACTACCGTAGTATGTATCAAAATCATACTATAATATAAGTATATAGCTGAAAGTAAATCTCAACGCGAAATCCGTAAATAATACGATAATAGATGTCAACCCATACTTTATAAGTATAACTGGAAATATATATATATCAACATAATTCCGTAAATAACAATTCATATTCCCATAAATCGTTTCGCCATATATATATATCAATAGTATAGATAAGAAATCCAACACAGGGTATACGAGCAATCACCCATGTACGTGTTGAGGAACAGCCTCTCAATCCCCGTACAAGCACTTTACGTTATCAATCAATTTGTACTCCTAGTACCACACACATGTAAGCACTTGCGCATTAGCGCGTCACACCCGAGTCCTTACGTAATGGGGCCTTTTCCCAAAAAATAAACATAAACGTAAGACAAGCTTGCACTAAGGTATTTACCGGACAATACCCTTGGAGTACAATGCGTGTGACCCAAACATGTGAGACTTGTCCTACGGCTGTGAGACGGTACTATAACGTAGTGAAAGCATACCAAGTGTGTTTGAAAACATACATACATATATCATGTGTAGAAGTGAAGAATATCATATACTTCATAATTTCCCAAATATTTTAACGTTGTATAATCAAACATAATCATGCTTAGAAGCCATAAAATTAAATATCAATATATCCAATGATATTCATCTCTCAAAATCATTTCATAAAATATATATATCCATATATATATATATATATATAAGCATGCCTCAAAAACATTTAAACTCATGTAAGAAAACCATTTCATAAATATTTTCAAGCATATAAACCAAGTATGAAAACAAAAGTCCACTCACTGGTGATCGGGAGTGAAATCCCCCTCGGCGTTGCCCTCCTCGAAGTGTTGCGTCGAAGAATTATCTATTTAACATTAGGGGAAAAATTAGAACCTCCTTAATATAAATTAATATAGGCCCTATAAAAAAATATTCCAAAAATGATACTATTTTGGCGAAAACGGGCTCGAAAAATGATTTTCGGGGCCCGAAAACTCTACCGCCGCCGTGCGCCGGGAAAC
Source organism: Gillenia trifoliata (assembly GCA_018257905.1). Classification (NCBI taxonomy): domain Eukaryota; kingdom Viridiplantae; phylum Streptophyta; class Magnoliopsida; order Rosales; family Rosaceae; genus Gillenia; species Gillenia trifoliata. Next base: position 13,070,099 of record CM031081.1, on the reverse strand, counting down.
GGTCGGACGCGCCGCCACGCGCCGGGAAACAGTCGGACGCGCCGCCACGCGCCGAGAGGAGCCGCCACGCGCTGCACGTGCCTGCACGCGCTTGCTGACGTCATCCCACGCGCGGCTGACGTCAGCCACACGCCTGCTCACGTCAGTGCCGTTAGTTTTAACGGAATATACCTTTCTGACGCCGTCAGGAATATTCCGTTACCGTTGACGGAATATTCCTCTGTCTTCTTCCCCTCGACGGTTGCCGGAGCTGCCTCCGGCGCCGCCGTCCTCCGCCGTCTGGTTCGCCGGAATTATGGGAAATTTTCCGAATTAATTCCAAAACTTCAAAAATTCATAACTTCTTCGTTCTTTGGCCAAATTTAACGTGCCATATATCAAAATGAAGGTATTGATGAGTAGAATATTTGCATAGCAATTTGAGGCCGGAAAAATGGCTTGAGATGGCCTGAAATTGGCCGGGAAGCTTCGGGAAACCCTAATTCCGTTCTCCTTCAAAACTGCACCAAATTGGACGTTCTTTATATCGATTTGAACCTACTCAATCCAATAAAATCAATGGTAATGGTCTCGAGGCTTACCTTGGTCTGGTTTGCACAGGAAATTGACGGACAGTTTGTCGAAACCGTTCCGACGTCGGTTTGATCGATCAGGTTCGAGTTTGGAGATTCTAAAATCACAGCCTCGTCCAAAATGACGAGACAATCGTAATGGTATAGGTCTTGAGCGAAGGTTCGACGGTTTTGTGATTCGTCCAAAAGTTAGGGTTTGTGTAGTTTTGGGTGGTTTTGGCCGAGAGAATGGAAGAGAGGGAGAGAGATTGTGCAGGGTTAGTGGAATGGCTGTAGAGCAGCTAGGTCAACCCAAAAACCCTAATTAACAAACGGGTGTGAAAATTACTAAAATGCCCCTACCCTTTAAAGCTTCATAAAACGTTCGTTTTAACTCCGAATTGAGTTCCGCTTGTGTCCACGCGTTCGTATCGACGAGTACATCATGAATATGGAAAGAAATAAATTTTCACAAGTTGTCTCGAAAAGTCAACAAAAGTCGACATTGACCACTAGGGGTATTTTGGTAATTTTGCGTAAAAATTTGGGACGGGTTGTAACATCGAATATGAACAAACTCGACTTTACAGCTCTAGAAGTCTCTAGACGAAACTACCTCAAGTGGGTCCAAGATGTGAAGCTCTACCTCATTGCAAAGAGTCTTAGAGCCACCATTGAAGTTGAGACGGATAACCCGGTTGGCGAAGCTGACAAAGCCACCGCCATGATCTTCATACGAAGACATATGCACGACGCACTGCAAACCGAGTACCTTGCTGAAGAGGATCCATGAGTTTTATGGCTCGCTTTTGAAGAGCGCTTTGATCGTAAAAAAAATATCTTCTTGCCTGAAACAAGACATGACTGTCATCATTTACGCTTCCAAGACTTTAAGTCTGTGAATGAGTACAACTCTGAAGTTTGCCGAATCCGATCACTCCTCAAAATTCGGCAAAGAGGACTTGACTGAATATGATCTTTTGGAGAAGACTTACTCGACTTTTCATGCCACCAATACTGTCCTGTAGCAACAATATAGGGCATAAAAATTTACGAAGTTCTCGGATTTGATCTCTGTCTTACTCCTTGCTAAAAACCAACACCAATTGTTGATGAAAAATCATCAAGCTAGACTTACTGGCTCGAGTGCTGTGCCTGAAGCACATGTGAACACACATCGAGGCCAAAACCGCCGCCAGAAGAACTGTGGGCACGACAAGGGATCAGACCCTAAGCCGCAAGCCAAGGTCGACAGAGCAAAGGCCCATCCAAGGGAGAAAATCAAGCCCAAAAGCGCGACAACCTAGCTCCCAAAGCCTCAAACTTAAAAAATAAGAGCAAGGCACTAACCACTAAAGAAGCGAGTACGTGTTATCGTTGTGGTTCCAAGGATCATTGGTCTTGCACTTGCCAAGTTATTGCTGAGTACCATTCACGTCGTAGGAATGTGGACACTAACTTTGCTCAAGTGGAGAATGTCTAAGATACTACCTTGAAGATTTCTGATTTTTAAGAGGCATCATAACAGATGGAAGATTAGGTTTTTAGACATGAGTTTGTAATGGCCGTGTTCACCCTAGTGCCCAAACCCCCCCTGGCTCTATATTTTTTTGGTTTAAGTTTTGAACAATTGCTTCCTTATATTTGGATGATTTATTGGTATTTGTTTAAAATTTTTGGATAATTAAATTTTATGGATATTGTTTCTCAAATGATTAATTGAATGAATGAATTTCAATTTTCTTATCCTTGTGACCGATTCACTATTTTGCGTGAATGCATCTATTTTACTAACTTTATACCTAAAATATCACTTCTGACAACCCTTTCAGGCCACTCCAACTTGGTTGAGGGATATGGCACTACCCGAATAATGTTGTCTAATAATGATAAATTAACAATTAAAGAGGTTCTTTACTCACCCCGTTCCGGAAGAACGTTGTTGAGCTTTAAAGATATTCGAGATAATAATTATCAGGCTGAACCTATGAAGAAAATGGAGTTGAATTCCTTTGCATCACTTCCTATGAATATGGCCAGGAGCATATTCTAGAGAAGATGGAGCGTCTTTTGAATGGATTGTACATTACAACCATCCGCTCCATTGAGGCTAACAACATGGCCAACCTTAACACTGTGTTTGCACTGGAAGCTTTGCTTTGGCATGATCGTTTGGGAGAGCCTGGAAGAGGCATGATGCGCTGCATCCTCAAATGTTCTCATGGGCATCCCTTACCAGAAGTACAACCCTCATTCATTACAATATTCCATGACAAGCCTGCTCTTTGGAAAAGTTTATTACTCGCCCATCTATACATAAGATTCAGACGGATCCTCCAACCTTTCTTCAGCAGATTCAGGGCGACATATGTGGACCTATTCAACCACCTTGTCGACCATTTAGATACTTTATGATATTGGTTGATGCTTCGACACGTTGGTCACATGTCTGCCTTCTGTCTACTCGTAACGCTGCATTTTCTACTTCAGCAGATTCAGGGCGACATATGTGAACCTATTCAACCACTTTGTCGACCATTTAGATACTTTATGGTATTGGTTGATGCTTCAACACGTTGGTAACATGTCTGCCTTCTGTCCACTCGTAACGCTGCATTTTCTAAACTCCTAGCACAAATCATTAATTTAAGGGCTCACCACCCTGATTATCCGATTACGTTGATTCGACTGGATAATACTGGAGAGTTTACATCAAATACCTTCGATGCCTATTGCATATCAATTGGGATTGAAGTTGAACATCCTGTACCCCATGTTTACACCCAAAATGGCCTAGTAGAATCGTTCATTAAGCGCCTTTAATTGATCACTCAGACCTTGGTCATGAGCACAAAGCTTTCGATTTTTACTTGAGCTATGTAATACTTCACACAACCATATTGGTTTGGCCGAGGTCCGTCTTCATCCAACCTTATTTTGCGCTGTAGTTGGTGACTGGATACGGGCCCGACATCTTACATTTGCGCGTTTTTTGTTGTGCGGTCTATGTGCCGATTGCGCCGCCCTTACGTACAAAAATGGGTCCTCAATGAAGATTAAGAATCTATGTCGATTGTAATTCTCCTTCTATTATTCGATACTTAGAACCTTTGACAGGTAATCTCTTTACCGCTCGCTTTGCGGATTGTCACTTTAATGAGATAGTCTTCCTGTCGTTAGGGGGAGAAAATAACATAGTTGTTCCTGAAGAACATCGCGAATTGTCGTGGTCTAACCCCACTATGTCTCATTTAGAACCCCACATTGCACAATCTGAAATTGAAGTGCAAGGTATTCTAGATCTAGCAAAATTGACGAGATCACATATACCAGCTGCAAATGTGCTTGTAAAGATAGACGCGCCTGAAGTACGTCATAAAACCATCCCTGAAGGGTTGGCCGCTCCTGGTGTAAAATTGGTAACCCTCGAAGGAAGGTGTGCCTCACTATCAAATCGGCCAAGTACGTTAGCGGCTAACCAATTATCTGCTCTTACCCATAAGCGTGGCAAACCTGTTGGTTAAAAAGATTCACAACCCCGAAAGAAACACGACGCCAACTAGTGGAGCTAGTGTGGATCCGCCCATCGCCAACTCATCCATTTTAACGCATGAGGTTATTCTAGATTACAGAATTATCCTTGAAGAGACCAATCCGCCTCTCGAGAATCATGAGATTTCGGTCCACTATGCTAGCTTGATTGTACTTTGAAATAGGAACGAGATGATAGTCGACGACGCATTTACATATGCAGTAGCTACTGATATCATGTTGAGTGATGACATTGAACCCTGTTCCGTTGATGAATGTAATCGTAGAACTGATTGGATAAACTGGAAACAAGCAATCCATGTCAAACTTGATTCCCTTTCAAAACGTAAAATGTTTAGGCTTGTAGTTCCTGCACCTCTAAATGTGAAGCCTGTTGGCTACAAGTGGGTTTTCGTAAGAAAGCGTAATGGGAAGAATGAAATAGTGTGATATAAGGCACAGCTCGTGGCGCAAGGCTTTTGTCAACGCCCTGGGAACTGAATATGCAGCTTATGGACGTGGTTACCTCGTATCTCTATGGGGATCTTGATATGGAAATCTATATGAAAGTTCTCGAAAGACTGACATTGACTATATCAAATAGTTCTAGACCATGGAACACCCTCTCGATTAGGTTGAGGCATTTACTTTATGGATTGAAGCAATCCGGACGAAAGTGGTATAACCGTCTAAGTGAGTATTTGATTAGTCATGGATATGTGAATAATGAACTATGCCCATGCGTGTTTATCAAGAGGTCACATTCCGAATTTTCGATAATTGCAGTTTATGTTGATGAGATGAATCTCATTGGGATTCCCGTAGAGCTTAAGAAAAATGACTCGCACCTGAAGTCGGAATTTGAGATAAAAGATTTAGGTAAAACTCGATATTGCCTCAGCTTGGAGCTCGAGTATTGTTCGGATGGTATTCTTGTCCATCAATCAAACTACACCCAGAAGGTGTTGCGTCACTTTAATGAGAATATAGCGAAACCTTATTCTAGCTCCAAACCCTAGCATGCAAACTAAGTTGGCCACCTTAATAAACATACAAGGATAAGTTCTCTATAAAACAGATAAGTACATCACATTCACAATTTACGAAGAAATAATTGGATAAATAAATTCATAATAAACATATGTTCATGTCTTCAAATTCACCCTTAGCTATAAACAAAATTAGTTACTCATGATTGAAAAGCAATTCACAAGAAACATTGAAAAACAAACTAACAAAATCACAAAGGTTTGGATAGATACAACTTTGAATTCCACGGCTTCGACTTGAACGTCTTCTTGTCTTCACCTTGGATGGATGGATTGAAGGATGAATGGAATGGTTTTTAGGGCTGAGGATGGTAGAATGCAGCAGAGGAAAAGAGGGATGAATGCGTGAGGTGGTGGTGTTCCAAATTGGTGCTTCCTTTATGTATTTATGCATCTCCAGGAGCTTGAATCATTGAAGGACTCAAAGGGCAAGATTTAGAAAGTGTTTAGACATCCTTAGGACTCTTGATTTCATCTGAAGTAAGTGTAGAAACAAGCACAAAACAACTGCCACGTTTTTTTCCTTGAAACCAAATCCAACTAGGACTCTACTTCCTGTTTCGACATTTTCTCACTCAAACAGTGATAACTAATTCTACAAGCATCAGAATTAATATCTGTAAAATCCTGTGGAAACTAGACATCCAGAGCTTTCCATCCATATATGGAATGACACGTAACTCATCATGAGGATTTTTAGGTGCTCTGTCGAAGTTGGCAGTTCTGCACAGCACTGCCCAAATCTCACTCGGATTCCACTTTTCTTTCAATTTTCCTTGTCTTCCAAGCTTCTATCTTCTAATCCACACAAAATCAAGCCATTATCTATCACATGTGTCCACTCCTAATAGCTTTACACGTCCCAAATCCATGTGCTCCAATGCTTGCCACACAAGCATTCTATTCTAAATCCAAATAACGCTCTGCTTCGCTCCTTTAGCCTCCTAATTCCAACTTTGCCATTTCTACCTACAATAAAACAAAAATAAAACAAAACACTATAATTAACGAAAATTAACTAAATAAATTGTCTGATTTGAAGCTATCAATCTTTTCACCAAGCCACTGTAGAAGTCTACTTTTTAGAAGCTTGTTCAAGGAATTGGTATGCGTAAATTGTCTGATTTGTAACACTTTTAGTTCTTTTGGGAAGTTTTGTTAAACTCAGAGGGAGTATCCTGAAGTATACTCATTTGACCTTAATGTACTATTTTCCCTACGATCAAGATCATTTTTCTCATTGGGTTTTTTTTGGCTGATGAGGTTTTGATGAGGCACCTATTCTGGGTTAGTCATACCCTTGTGTGCGTATTACTGACGTCTCGTAGACGTTTAGTTTTTGACTTTTTACTAACTCACTTTTCTCCTTAGACAATGGGTTTTGTCATACTCTGAGTTTTACCATAGCTAGATTTTGTAAGATTTACTTCCATGTGCATTTCCTTAAGAAAGACTAAAGTGTTCTTGATAAGTGCCTATGAGACAACTTCATCAACTATTGCTACATCATCCATGAAGATCTGATGTGACATTTACTTGAGTATTTACACACTCAAGAGGGAGTGTTATGAATATATTATAGATATTATGTGATTGTATAAATCCTTAGTAGATTGTATTTAAGTTTCCTATGTAATCTAGAAAATCTTATTCATTTAGGATTGTATTACTTGCAAGGTAAGTAACCTCTCTCTGATTACTATAAATAAAGGCACTGGCATAGGGAAAAATCATCCTGCAATTTTTCTAAGCCCTATTCTCTCTTTTTCTCTTCTTGCCGCCGACCCTCCTCTCCTCTCTCTCCCTATTCTTTCCCTTAAGTAAATAGGTCACAACAAGACCATCTTTGTTGTACAATCCATATATTCCACATTTCTAATGAAGGTGATAGAAGTGGGTCTTATTTGGTACACAAAGGACAAAGTTGAGCACCTTAATATTGGAGAGATTTTGCAGTGTACTTAGAACACGAGTCGGTATACCACGTGTTATAATAGTAGTGACTGAAGAATATATTCTCTCTCCACTTATATTATGACACGTGGTGTACCGGCTTGTGTTCTATGTACCTGGAAAAATTTCTCCTTGTATTGCTCTTCAAAATATAAATTATTTTCTATTTGTAAGTAAGAATCAGTCACTCTCCTTACGTGCAACAACGGTATACGAGTCTGTTTGAAAGTTCTTATCTAAAATCAATTTATCAGACGCACATCGATATTTTTAATAAAAATGAAGTGCTTCTTAGAAAATTACTTGAAGTGCTTTTTGACAGAAGAACATAGCACCTCAAGTCCTTTTTGTATAACACATACTTCTAACTTTTTTTACCAAAAATTGGCAGAAGCGCTTTTGATGATCTGAAAATGTTAGTTATTTTAAAAGTACTTCCAAATAGACTTACATATTAACTACAAAATTCCAAATTGACCCATTTAAAAGAAATCATGTACAAGAGTTAGTAATAATGTAGTTAATATTCCATATTGACCCATTTAACAGAAAGTATGTACAAGAGTTAGTAATAATTACTTTATTTGTAAAGAAGATAGTAGAGAGATGTGTGTTAAGAAAATTCTAACTTTTGAGCTCAACAATAATACTAGGCTTTGTTTGGTGTTTAAAATTTGATTGAAATAGATAATCCACTGTATTAAATAAAAGTTAAAGTTAAAGGTAAAAATAAAAATAGTGTCCAACTTGAAGATAGGAGACGTATTACTAATTAAGGAAACGTGTACTATCTGTTAAATGGTAAGATTAGAAGGGATAAGATTGTTTCATGTCTCGTACCAAAATAAAAATCATTCGCTTTTATTCTCAATATACCTTGAATTTAACGAGTTACCTAATCCATTGTCCATTGCCACTTGATACTACAATTTAGTGATATTTCTCTTCACATCACTTGTAAGTGATAGATCTTAGGTTTGAATATCGAAAATGGCGAATTCGCAACCAATTTATTCCCCCCTTAGTGTAAATATATCAGTGCATCAATAATGAGTTCCCAATCCATTTGAATACTAGGTGCCAAACAATCCCCTAGAGTCACCCACTATTACTTGAATCGTAGTTACTGCTGGAACCAAAATTGTGCACTGCCTCAGATGGTGGTTGTTTGCAAGTCCGACCACCTATAAGAAAATAGAACAACTATGAATAGTCTATGGTACTGGTGAGGTACCGGCCAAAGGCTCTACGACTGTCAAGTTAGTAAGCAATATTAAGACTCAAACAGTGGGTAAGAGAATATGCAAAGAACTAAGTATGCATAAATTGCATTACCAGAGATATGCCTAGGGCCGGGTATTTATAGTAGTAAAGAGAGGGTATTAAATCCGTATTAAACTGGGAGAATCCCAGAGGATATCTAGCTATCGATATTGTTTGCTCTTAGGAGTGTGATTACTTGCGGAGCACGCCAATCCCTAGATTATAGAAATCTCTAAGAATATAGGAAACATATCAGATCCCCAGTCAGATCTAACTTCTATGTCTTGCAGAACAAGCATGGTCGATCTCAGCAAAGTAGGCAGACTTCGCCTACCTTTCCGGAGTACAACAAATGTGGTGTCATTACTGATTCGTTTGTGCAGCTTATTCTGGCTAGCGTAGCTATTGAGTGCATAACCGGACTTCAGAGATATGCGTATTCTAATCCGTCTTACTTTGACCCTAGACAATTTATGGTACCACATTTACCAAATGATGTGGTAGCTTCTTGATTGTAGAAAACAAATGAGGTCCTGAGAATAAATAAAATAATGCCTCATAATTAGATGGAAAAACTAATATCGTGGCCCCTTAGAAATTATATATATACTAAAATCCAAAATACACTGAAACACTGTTCATATGAATAGTGTTTTGATTTTTATGCCCTCTAATTATGTCCCTAAGCACATTGTAATTCTTATTTTACCCTTGCAATTTTCTAAAATTCCAATCGTGTCCTTCACTTGCCTGTTGGCTGGGATGCTGCCATGTGTGGATTAACTTGATAGCACAATCTCATCTTTTCATCTACGGTTCCACCCAATAGAATCCAAACCCAAACACTTACATGAAACGAGTTCGCCATTTGACAAAAACATCCTCATATATGTTTAAATAAAAAATTTAGAAAAATTAAATCACGACTCCTAGGATACAAATCCTAGATCCGTACAAATTCTGGATACACCATTGTCTCACGTTAAGGCTTGCTCATCTTGCATGTTACATGATCGAAGTGAAAAACTACTAAAACTATAAGGACCAACAGTGTAATTTAGAAATCGCTTTATTTTTTTGTAGTGGCATCTTTCTTATAAACTGAGGTATAATTTAGTTGATAAGTATTTTACACCTCTCTTTTAAATTGTAATGGAAGAGGTATATATCCAAGTTTAATTACACTCTACCAAACACGTAATTATATATATATATATAATTTGAAATACTAGCAGATGTTTCCACACCTTGAACAAAGTTTCAAGCCCCGCGGCAAGGCGCAGAGTACACATTTGCTAGTGCTTATTGAAAAAACACTTTTACACATGAACACTTATTTTTACTAAAAACACTTTTATTGAAACCTGATGATGTACATTGAGAAAACCTCATTACCTATTGTCAAAGTCAACTTAAATTTAGATGGTATTACATGTAGTAGACCTCTTTTTTTAGTAACCTTTTATCACGATGGAATGCTAGATTGGGCACAAGATTTCTTTACCTACACAACCATACATTTGGCCTGAGTTTTATTTTTTATTTTTTCTTAAAAAGGAGACTAGTTGGTGGCCATGCCACAACAGTCCATTCTTCTGGGAGCCGAAAAGACTTACAAATGCATTTCAATCTCTCCCTGAGTTAACTAGAGAAAATTCGTCTAGGGCTAATAGCACGTGTCAACGTTTTTACGCAGCATTAGCATAACAATAGCCCTTGAAAAGCAGCGTGTGCAACTATTGTTGGTCAACTTGACGATGACTTGATTCTCAAAAGCTCAATTTATTTTTCCGGTTGAAAATATAAAATTATCAACGTTGATACCAATTTAATTAAATTTATTTTTTAATAATTAAATCATATGTTTTTTTATACCAATCATATTAAATCACATGTCCTATTTTACAGGATAGTTTTCGTATCAGACCCAAAAAAAGGAAATACAGTATATCTTGTTTTTGTACAGCTGTATTTTACGATGCATTTGAAAAATTAGAAGAAGTGTGTATGGTTCACATGTGCTATTATTTCTCTTTGCTTTTCTTTTGTTTTTCGTTTAAAGAGTAGTAAAAACCTTAATTAAAGATTACTACTATCCAAAAAAAAAAAAACAATATATGTGCGATCTCCCATCTAGAATTCCCATCTGGATAATAATGTAAAACTTCATTTCACTATAAAATATTATCATGCTAAGTTGGATAAGTATATGGCAATACAAGGGATATATATATCATGCAGACGACCAATTGAAACACCAGCAATCAAACCATTTTACACCTGATAATTATCTTTAAAATTCATTTTCGAAAGTATATTCTCCAATGACCAACCAAAACTGTTATACACGTGATAATTATCATACAAATTCAATTTCGAAAATATATTCTCTAATGACCAATCAGAGCTAGGGTTTTATCTCAAAAATATCTAGGAAGAACCGGAGTTTGTTATTTAAATTTGTTCCAAAGTAGAACTCTTCCACAAAAACACATTTTATCAACGAGAGAAATTAAAAGAGAGAGAAGTAGTCAGTCAGACTTGCGTCTCTGTCAATGTCTTCTCCCTCAAAGAGTCCAACTATGGAGCCTGTTGAGCAAAGTCATCCGCATCACAAGGCTTCTGTTACTACTATTACTCAACAACAGGTGGCTTCTTATAGCCTTAGCCCTAAGAAGCAATCCCCTGCACAAGGTGGTCAAGGTCAATTCACTCCGGCGAACGAGACTGGTGCTTCTTTGACAACCAACGTGTCCACTGCCGCTGACAGCGTAGATCATGATCTTTCAGAAGACGAGGCAAACAGTTTCAATAACAACCTGAAAAAGGATCAAGATGAGTTTTTCAATTCCTTCCCACCTGGCTATAGGTTCAACCCATTTGATGGGGAACTTGTTGTGCATTATCTCATGAAAAAGGTCTTGGATCAGCCCTTGCCGCCGAACCGGATCTTTGAAGTTAACCTATACCGCCACAATCCCGAAGTGCTTGCTGGTATTGTAAATGTTCATAAGTATAACTATATTGTTCAATTATATTTTAAATTGTGATAATCTTTAGAATGGTATACATGAGAGATATTTTATGAACAAGTTTTGCTAGGGAAGCTAGATCAATGTTATTCAATTAGTAATGTTTTGTCATCCTTTACTTGCTTTAACAAAAGTTTGATATATAATTGCTATGCATTTAAGTTTGATTATTAATTGATTAAGGTTATGTTACTACTTTAGTTAAAGTAAAGAGTAATTACTCTTCATGTTGTTTTTGCTCAATTTGTTTCTTTTGTCATTCACTATTTGATTAACACTTATCAAAAATTTAATCTGATATTAGATTAAACTTTAGTTTACTTCAATTTTGTTTGATATATTTATTCTAGTTTGTTGGTGAAGCTTTTAGATGATCAGAATTGATTACCATATGATAAATCTGTAACGGTTTTTGTAAAACAGAAAAATATGAGAAATATGGGGAGAAAGAATGGTATTTTTTTACTCCAAGGGACCGGAAGTATCGCAATGGAAGTCGCCCAAAGAGGGCAGCTGGGGACGGATATTGGAAGGCGACCGGCGCTGACAAGGAAGTGAAGTCATCTGATGGAAAGGTTGTTGGATGGAGAAAGGCTCTGGTTTTTTATAGGGGCAAACCCCCTAAGGGTGACAAGACCAACTGGATCATGCATGAGTTTCGAGTCAAGGATTCTCCTGTTCGAAGCAGAAGGGGCGAGAATGACATGAGGGTATGTAAATTCTCAATTTTCTATATTAATTGAGTCCACACATGAATCCTCAGTTTCCATCTTACTGTTTAACTAAGAAATTGTTAGAGATTGGATTTTCATTTTAGCCACTTAATATGGTACGGTACAATACTTTGAATATATAAATATCATACAATTTTGGACCTGCATTGCATATATATCTTCAAATGCATGTACCAAATAAAGGACTCATATCAAAAGTCAGTATAATGAAGAAACATGGATTCCTTTTAAAATTTGGGCTGCTCACAAAATTATATTTGATGTCTTGCAGTTGGATAATTGGGTACTCTGTAGAATTTATAAGAAAGCTGATAAAAATGGCAAAAGATGTGAAAGTCGAAATCATGCTGAAATACATTCTCCATTTCCGCATAGAATATATGATGAAAGCATGGAGATTGAGATGTGCGGCGATATTGTTGATCCTTTACCTGAGTATGATCCTGCACTGGAGTATGACCATAAATACTCAAATAAAGCTTATTATTCCCATATGACATCCCCACCAAATATTTGCGGTGGGCTCCCAGTTAACATGATTCGCAATAATCAAATTCAATCAGTTGAAGCAGCCTCTATGAATGCTGGGAGCTGCTATGCAAATATGGGGCACTCGCAACCAATATGCGTTAGACCTCCATCGATGTCTTCTGAGAGTGTTCTCGGGCCTTACAGATATATAGATGAATCAACTATTCTTCCAGATGACATGATGTTCGACATGAAGGGGTTTGGACATAGCCTTTACAGTACAAATAATTATCCAGGGCAATTCTCAGCTTTGGATCATGTTTTTCCTTACACGGAGTAACATCCCATCGTTGATCGATGGCACTTATCAACTTTTGTTGCTATCATCTGCTGTTTCTATGAATTTTAGGGTTTAGGTCGGATTTAGCTAGTCAGTTAGTCTTTGGAATGAGTTTGTTAGTAGCTCTCAACCATCTAACCGAATTATATTAAGGTTTATATTGTGCTACTTTTATTTATCTATGATTAAGGTACTTTATTTGTTTTTATATTACTAGTAACTGCTTATTTGCCATGAACTATGAATTTCGAATGGAAAAACAATTTATTTAAAAAAAGTCAAAGGAAGTCTTCTGTCCTTCGTTGGATAAGTGGTTTATTGATCACTAGTTTGTATTTAATTGTTTTTAATCATCTTCGATATTATAGCAAAAATATTAATTTTACACAATTGTAATTGTTAGTAAATATATGTCTCTTTATAGTCACATATCTATCATCCGAATCTTTTAGTTTTACAAAAGATGCCCAGCATTGGGGCAATATATCAAGAATATTGTCAATACCGAAATGCACCAAAACGCAATAACTATATGGGCAGAAATTATTCATAGGTGAATTTCGTCTTTGTGTCCCATAGTAGTTGAAACAAGGGCGAAAGTCACCTACGAATTTTCTGCTATGTTCGGCACCATCAAAGCTTAGCCTTCTCGACACCTACTATGTCTTTACATGCCTCAGAAGGCTTACAACAATGTGCACAGGAGACAACCCATATTTGACCGGCTTTTAGATATTACTAGCAAAAACGTCCGGTGCCGTGAGTTTTAAGACAGTTTAAAATAATACTATTAACATATATAACATGTTGACAAACAGAGATGATACTATTTACAGTGCTATTTACATCTATATTGTTTGAGAAGACTAAATTAGCAGCATATTACAGTGATAAAAAAATTGGCAGTGTTCAACTGCTCATTGTTCAAAAGATTGGTAGTATTCAACTGCTCAAATGATTGGCGACGAAATCCTATACACATTCGTCGTGTCAATACTCTTTAAGTGACAATTTACGGATTTCGTCTTGTTAAGTTTTTAATTAATTCTACAACGTTCTTGTTTTGAGCTGCTAAAAAAAATGTCTTATTCATTTCTGAATGAAGTAATTTTTCTCAAAGATGATCTTGAAGAAGAGCTCTAAATATTGAACGGTTCAGATTTTAAAATAAAATAAAAAAATTAGCAAGCTCAATTCTTTCATTTATTTTTAATTTTACAAGTTTACATTTTTCCGACATACGACCTTAATTTGAATCAGAACTACAATAAACATCACTATCATCATTTTCACTTCATGGTTCATCCTTGGTGCTTGCATGTTATTCCTCATCACTATCATCGTTGTGCGAGCCGTCACGTCGATCGTGAAAAATTAATAAAAATCAACTTTAAAATTCGAAATCATAAAAGGGTTTACCCTATATTTATAATTAACCGTGATTGTAGTTTATGGTTACGCTCCATTCTTCTTACCAGATTTTTTTTTTGTTTTAGAATTTGTTTTTGAAAACATGATCCTGTAGGGGATGCAAAAAGATGAACGGCTCGGATCATTGAGATCACATTCATATTTTTATGATTAGTTAAAATGTAGCTCGAAGTTTATAAAGTTTATAGAAACTATATAACATCCAATCATATTTCAATTAACCCTAAATATTGGAACAGGATATCAATGATTGAACCATTCAACTTTTTGAATCCACTAAAAGATCATGCTTTAAAAAAAAAACTAACAAATATGAAATCCGGTGAGAAGAATGGAGCATAAACGTAAACGACAATCGACGATTAATTGAAAATATGGGGTAAACCCTATTATCGTCCCGAAATTCGGGGTTGACCCTTTCATGAAAGTTGTAGAGATTTTCAATCAGAGTGCGATGGTGAAACCCAGGGATGGTTTAAAACATAGACAAATATTGTGGACCGCTAAAATACGACTTTAATCTTAATCGGAACTACAATAAACATCATTATCATTATTTTCGCTTTGCAATTCATCCTCGGTGCTTGCATATGATTACTGATCACTATCATCGTTGTGCGAGGCGTCATGTCGATCGTAGCGTATCAGATCACTGAGGTCAATTGAAATGGACTATATCAGTATTTCAATTTTAGGAATTCCAGCTACCTCAAGCGGTTCTTAGACAACATCGGTATCCTGAAGTGTTTCCATACTAAATTCTATCGAAGATGAAGAATGTTGGTCAACGACGTTGTCCTCGTCATCATTATCTAGGTTAGAAATATCATATATATATGTTCCTGTGATCAATTTTTTGAACTACTTTCCAACCACTTTTAGGCTTAAAATCATCTAGATATAAAATTTGTTTTGCCATAGTTGCCAAAATGTAAAGGTCATCATCGTACCAACGTGTCTTAGTGTTCATTGATACTAACCTATTGTCCCACTTAATACTCCCGTTCCTATGTGGGTTTGTATCAAACTAACGACACTTAAATAAGATCACTTGACAACGGTCTTTGTAAATCACTTGTACAACATTTGTTAGTTTGCCATAGAAATCCATATCAGCACTGTTGCCACCACCCAGGACAAGGACCTCGCTATTTTGAGTGAACAACTTGTCATCACGTTAAGCAGCCAAAAACTTAACATCGTTCACATTACAACCTGAGTACAATTCAGCACGAAACGGTCTGACTGCCAAGTTATATAATTCATTGGTGTAGGAGGGCAAATTCACTTCCTTCAGTTTCAACACTTATTATATTACACAATATATACTTGTTAGTTCAAGAAAATTTAAAGGCGATGATGAAATACCTAAAATATGCTCAATACAAACATCACACAACTTACATATTGGGGAAACTAACGAGGAAAGAAATCATGGTGCTTCTCTACATGTAAATGTGAAGGATGGGAACGCATCATCAACTGTTCATGCTCCTCCAGAAACGGCCCGATCTCGTCATAATTGTTAAGTATGAACCAATGCGCTAGCTCCATGTCCTTTTGAGAAAACGATTCCCCTCTTGGTGACTAGCCAAACGGTCGTGCGATTTGCGCAAAAACAGAAAGTTTCTCTTTTCTGACACTACCGTCATTATTGCGTTCAGAACGATTGAAAGACGTCTCAACATCACTTATATACATTGCATAAAAAGTAAACGACTCACATGCAATCCATGCCTCCACAATGGATCCTTCGGGCTTTGCCCTGTTTCGTACAAACTTTTTTAACTCGCCCAGAAGTTTGCAAAATTGAAAAATGATAATACATATTATTTAACATTAATTGATCAAGAATAATAAAAAAGCATGGATGGGTGTTAGCTTTCTATTGGATACAACCACTAATAGTTGACTGGTCTAGCAAGTAATGCCTCATCCAGCAAGTGTATCTTCATGTGAATCATGCTAGTAAAAAAACCTAGAGGAAAAATCTGTTCAAACTTGCATAGGATGTGCACAATGTTGCCTCCATCTTTTTAACATCCGACACATGCAACGAACTTGCAGTCAACTGCGTAAAAAAAATAAACAACCTCATTATCGGTTTCACCACATCAGAAGGCAACAGGCTTCAAATCCTAAACGGAAGAAAGCGTTGGATTAGCACATGACAGTCATGGCTTTTTAATCTCGAAAATCGACCACTTTTCACGTTCATGCTATGGGAGATATTGGAAGCATACCCATCTGGAAACTTTACAGATGAAAGAAACTTTAAAAACTCTTTCTTCCTCTTCGTTTTAACTGTAAAAAACGGATGGCCCTTTCTCATTTTTTCACTGTGTTTCTTCATCCATAAGGGTCGCCTTATGCCCATTCATTCCATATCGAAGTGAGCTTTGACCGTGTCCTTCGATTTTCCCTCAATGTCTAGAATTGTCCCCACCAATGTATCACACACAATTTTCTCAATATGCATCACATCAAGGTTGTGTCTCATTTTTAACTTCGACCAGTATTGGAGCTCAAAGAAAATACTTTTATGCGTCCAGTTCAGATGTGTAGTTGGCCTGGGCCTAACAACACCTTTGCCAAAAGGAACAAATTCTAAATTGTTCAACTTGGCCAAAATGTCATCTTTCGACCATTCTCTGGGTTTGAGGCTGGTCTCTGTTTTTCCATCAAAGGTTATATCATTCGTACGCCACTTGTGATCCCACGACAACCATCTACGATGACCCATGTAACAAACCTTTCTGGCGTGCCTAGCAGATATTGGGCATGCCAGATAACCCGTAATGCTCTAGCCGAAAATCATTGCATAAGCGAAAAAATCATGTATTACATCACTGCTGCTCGTAAAGTGAACATCTTTCCAGTAGACTTATCAAATATACGCACACTATTTTCTCATAAATCTTTTAATTCATCAACCAACGGCCTCAAATAAACATCAATGGACTTTCCTAGGTCTTCGGTAATTAATAGAGTCATCATCCTATATTCCTTTTTCATGTATTTTCAAGGCGGCAAATTATAAGGAACTATGACGATCAGCCAAGTGTTGTGGGTAAGGTTCAGAACCCCGAGCGGATTAAATCCGTTAGTAGCAAGTCCCAATCTAACATTGTGTGGGTCAGTTGCAAAATCAGGGTACATTCGATCGAATTTTTTTCACGCCTCTCCGTCTGCAAGATGCCCCATAACAGCATCATTAACACGTCCTTACTTATGCCATCTCATGTCGCTTGCAGTATGTGTGGACATGTACAAGCGCTGCAATCTAGGCTTTAATGAAAGATAATGTATCACCTTTTGTGGAATATTTGTTGTTCTATTATGAGAAGTCATTTTATATCTCGGCTCATTGCAAACATGATATTTATCCAACTCTTTGTTATCTTTATAGAACAATATACAATTATTTACACATGCATGAATTTTTTCATACCCCAATTTGAGACCGTTCAACACCTTACGTGCACTTCTATGATCTTTAGGAAAACAATTCTCCTTTGGAAGCAACCTCTTGAAAAACCCCATAAAGTAATCATAACATCGGTTTGAAATACGAAACTTGATTTTGTCATGCATCAACTCAATAATGGTCGTAAGTAATGAAAAGTCTTTGCAACCCGGGTATAATTCTTGCTTGGCATTTTTCAATAAGTCTTTCATACTTATTGAATGCTTTACTGTCCATGGTGGGAGGCATGTCATCTCCCACTTGCTCATTGTCATTGGTCGAGGCGTATGGATATGTCACATCCCGGATCGGCTCTGCCGTAACACGATATTGTCTACTTTGGGCCACGCCCTTACGGCTTTGTTTTTGGGAACTCACGAGCAACTTCCCAATGGGTCACCCATCTTAGGATTGCTCTAGCCCAAACTCGCTTAACTTCGAAGTTCCGATGGAATTCGAAGCCAATGAGCTCCTAAAAGGCCTCGTGCTAAATGGAGGTGGGCATGTACAAATAAGGCACATCACCCCCTCTCCGTTGGTCGATGTGGGATGTCACAGGATAAGAGTCATTTACAATACCCATAACTTGGTCATTAGCATCCACACTAGATTCAACAGTTTCCGCTTGTGACTGGTATGAAGATAAAGCATGGTTTAATTGTTTCCCATGATGTTTCCATCTCGTATAGGTCTACATCATCCCATTTCTTGCCAAATGATATCGAACATCTTTGAATGTCTCCCATATTTTACACGTCCGACACAGACACTTGATTTGAGTTGAACCCCGATTGTGTCTTACTGCGAAGTCAATAAACCGATCTATCCCATCCAAATATTCATTAGCACATTTGTTCGAATTTTGTATCCACAATCTATCCATTTTGTCTGTTAAGACATTAAATAAAGAGAGGTTGGAATTAGAACAACTTCAACTATGTCTCGTCACCTTATGCCTCTAGTAAGGGTCCTATCCCATTCGGGAGTGCACATTTATGTGTCATAGTTTACAGCTCCACCAAGATTAGATTTCAACGTGGAAAAATTTTGGCAGCTTCCCCCTACAGTTCTCTAAGTGCACGATGTAGATATAAAATACCTTGTATGCACTCGAAGAACGTAAAGAGATGTTACCAAAAATTCCACTATCGAAACCTAATCCCTGAACCGCAAACTCCGACACACAAATGTGCACTCTCAAACTGTCAAAAATGGGACAATTCAAGAATCAATTGGATCACAGTCATGCTTTCACATCCATGCACAAAATCCAACTAATTCTCAAATGGGAAACTAAGTTGTTCTTGAACAAAAGCGTATGAAGATAATTACTATTAACTTCGTACAACACAAAATAAAGATATACAAATTATTTTAATCCATAAATGTATCACTTATATCAAACTACCATATAACTAAAAATAAATTAAATTAATTAACTCAACAACATAAAATGATCAAGAAAATATGTTCAAATTGGTCCTCCAACAATAATCCTATGCAACTAACGTATAAAAAATAAAATAAATTTTGTTATTTTAAATTTAAAAAATATTTAAATAAAAAAATCAGAATTACCGTTAACGCTTATCGGGCCCAATGGTGGTGGTGGTGGAGGAGGAGATGGTAGAGAGAGAGGGAGAGATAGAGAGGAGAGAGAGTGAGATAGGGAAAGGGAGATGAGTGAGATAGGGATAGAGATCTAGAGAGGGAAAAGTGAAGTTTTGGAGTTTGGAGGAGAACTTTCCAATTTGAGGAAGAAGATGAGGAAGAGATGAAATTAATGAGGAGAAAAAAGGGTGGGGCGCTGGGATCTGCAATCCTGTGAACACTTGACCGACAAATACATTCGTCTCCCAAAGTTCCTTCTTCGTCGCCTTATAAAATTCTGCTATTAATTTATGGGCCTTTGACCGATGAAGTCAGACATATATTCGTCGCGTATTTACTCTTAGGCGACAAAATGTATCGTCGCTCAACTATTTTACCGCTAATTTTCTAGGTCTTGCGTGACGAATATAATATGTCGTCGACTAAATGGTTTTTGCGTGATGAAATACAATTTTAGTCGTGCTAATGTGTCTTGGGCGACGAAACATTATTCGTCAACTAAATTTTATTAATTTAATTTTTATTATTATAAATCTAAAACAAAGTAAGCAAATAAATTGAGGAATTTAGCCAAAATAGTCAGATTTCAAATTGGGGGTGCCCAAATAAACAACCTTAAAACTCATAGCAAATATAAGCAATTTTAGACATTTCAAAGACTAAAATACCCCTCTATATAGTCCTTTGAAGTGCTCCAGCTCCCTTCCTTGCACACTCACTTTGCAAATCCCTTTCGCTCTCTCCCTGACTCCTCCTCCCAAACCCAAACCCTAGGTTCTGCAATCTTAATCGCTGGCCCCTTGCTCTGGCTTGGGGTCAGCGGCAACCACTCTCCACCATTCGCCTAGCCTATCTCCCTCTTCTAACCCTCTGTTATACCCTTTTAGACTCTCTCCCTTATTAAGTTTTTGCTATACCTTCATATTCGTGCCATACCTCTCTCGAGGTTTCTCCCTTGATTTGGGGTTTGATTCGTGGTTAAGGTAGGTTTTGCAGCTGTTGGTCGGTTGGTTCCACTTCTGTCAGCTTGTTTACAAGGCGGAGATGCTCTTATCGACCGTTTTGGTGGCTGCACTGCTTTGCACGCTTAGATCCGGCGACCTATGCCTTGTGCTACTAGATTAGGCGACTCTGCTGCCTTATGTGACCAGATTTGATGGTGCCTCGACCGAAAGTAAATTATCAACGACATATCAACGACACAACAATTCTGTATTGACAACTATCTACACTATCTCAATACTATATAAAAATTGTATCAATAATATGTACACTATATAGACATTGTATCAACAATATCAATACTTTCTCAATACTATATAGACATCGTACTAACAATATCGACACTATCTCAATTCAGCATAGGGGTAATTTAGAAACTTCACCACTTCCGTTCCTTATTGTTCGTGTTGTTCATGTAGTTTCGTCTATTTTAGCAACCAATGTTTGCAATTTGGCTATTATAGCTTATTTCCCAATAAATTATTTAAAGAAGATACAAATTATTTTAATCCGGATACAAATAAAGAAAATATTTGTCGCTTTGACATATTTAAAGCGTACATACAAGCCAACTAAAATATTATTATATTAATCCAAATAAGCTGGTGGTGCCTAGGCAACTTGATCGTCGTAGTGCTTCGCATCTCGGTAACGCATGTTGAAGATGTTATCAATGTATTCGATCGTGTCGGAATCAATCTCATCAACAGTAAAGTCCATTTGCATTTATACAAATAATGAAAATATCAAACATAATAATAGTATTAACTAAAAAATAATAATACCTCACGTTAAAAAATAATTAATAAATTTCTAATTGACACTTACTGATAGCTAATTGAAAGATGACTTCCTTATCTCCTTTGACATTTTTTTCCCCGGACGACCACTGCATAGGGCAATGGGTCTGCACTACCGACCCTATGTTGTGCACCAGTTTGGCGTGCATCTACATTGTAGAAGCTGTGCGCTGCATGGGATCATAGTGGATGTGCATCCGGGCATTGCTCATACGTCTAACATTGCAAGACCCTCTGTTTTTTTTCTTCCCTGCGAAAAAAAGAAATTTGTTCAAAACCAAACATAAAATTCTATTGAAAATACGACATAACCTCCCCTAAAAATATACATTTCTCATAACTTGCAAACTTTGATATTCATCTAATCTCTACATCCAACCAAGATTTGCAACAACTAACCAAGTATAATAACATTTATTTTAATTATGCAATTAAACTTTCTAACAAAAAAAATCGTAAATTCATACAAATTAGGTATTACCTGTCTGTGACCCTTTTTCCTCACACGTCACAATCAGTGCACTGTTGGATGCCTGGTCATCTAAAGAAACATCTAGAGCAACAACAGAATCAAATGAAATTACTAAACGCGACATCTACAAAATTATAATTTCAATTATTTTAATTAGAAAATCATGCAACCCCGTTCCCTACCTCTACCCTATCCCCCCTCATCCCCCCCCAAC
The DNA here is from genome assembly GCA_018257905.1 of Gillenia trifoliata. Lineage (NCBI taxonomy): Eukaryota > Viridiplantae > Streptophyta > Magnoliopsida > Rosales > Rosaceae > Gillenia > Gillenia trifoliata. The sequence continues at coordinate 13,048,179 of CM031081.1, read as the reverse complement.
CAACAAAGGCCATGGATTCCACATCCCCCTCTGTGCCCGATCTCCCACCTGTACAAAATTTCCATAAATTCACAAACCCACAAACTTTGAGACACAATTCAATATTCAAAATGTAATTATCATATATAATTAAAAAAAATTGGTTCCTAATTGCGAGAAAGAGACTTAATTACCGTGGATACCTTCGATCGTCGACGGTGAGAATGAGAAAAAGGAAGTTGTGGGGTTTGGGGGAGAAAGAAACTTGAATTTGGGATTTGGGGAAGAAGATGAGGAAGAGAGGAAATGAGGGAGAGAAGAGTGTGGGGCTGTGGGGAAAAATACGAGGAAGAGAGGAAATATGGACAGAAGGGTGGGATGCTACGAATTTAACCTGGAATCCAGTGAACCCTTGCACAGTACGAAGCTGTTCATCACCCCAAGTCCCTTCATCATCGCTCAAGAAATTTCTGCCATTATTGTCCCACCTAAATTTATTGGGATTTGCACGACGAAGATTGAAATAAATTCGCCGCGTAATTTCGTTTTCCGCGCAAACTTTGGCGCTAGATTCTCATTTTACCGTGAATTTTTCCATGTCTTGAGCGACGAAACTATTCATCGCATAACAGATTTGGTGTTTTTTTTTTGGTCCTACCATTGTTGCGCGATGAATTACATTTTTGGTCGTCCAAATGTGTCTTGGACAACAAAGTTAGAGTCGTCATCTGAGGTGAGAAATGTCGTGCGAACTTGCCTCTTCGCGCTCGATGTAATCATTGTGCCTCAAATCATATAACTTAAAAGCATTTGTCATATCAGTGTATGTATCCATTTTAGTATCTACCGTCTACGCTTTTGAGTTAAGATATGCTAATACTACTGCCAATCAAAAATGGAAAAATTCCAAACACATGGGAATTGGCCAATGCATCACTGAGTCGAGTTCCTATTTTGATTGCATCAGAAGTTTTTGGGTGGAAAACACTCGATGTTTGTACAAATTCTAAAAACTTGATACGGCCATTGTCACTGACATAAAAAAGATTGAATATCTACAAAGCATGGCAGAACACAGAAATTTTATGAATTATAATCCTAATGGAAACATTCTAGTCTACATTAGCATATCAAAAGAAAAATCATGCATCTTATGAAAGTGAACAAACAGTATTAATGATAATGAAGATCACATACCCTGTCCAAAAAGAGGTTCTTCTTATTGTGATTTCGGAAAAGGGCGAGATGGAGCTTTTCTTGTTCAAAAGCATCAAATTATAATTGCAGTAGATTAATATGAGCTCCATCAACTTCAATGTTGTTGGAACCCACTTTGATATCATTGCTGGCAAACGCCATTATCCCTGAAATTGTCACAATCCAAGCATCATTTCACTAACCCCAGAACAAAAATTACACGAATTTAACTTAGTAAAAAGTAAAATCGAAGAGTAAGAGAGTTAAAGGAGTTTAAAATCGAAGAGCAAGGCCTAATTGAAAATGAATATAAAATTTTGATAGAAAAATCAGTGGCCTCAAAAACTTATTATGTTCTGCATTAGCCAAAATAAACCAACGGTTATGCAGTGATTTTTCTCTCTAAAAAATTCATTTGATTTGGAGATCGTTTAGTTATTTATATAGTCTAAAATAAACCAACGGTTATGATAACAAGTAGCCTTCTCATATTGTGACGACCCGTCCCTAATTAAATTGTATTTTATTTATCTGAAGTTGTAAATTGACGAAAATACCTTTGGTTGGGCTAAGTGGAAGTCCTACGTGGACGTTTGAGTTCTTTTTCAATTTTGACTTCGCACTTACCGTATTCTCGTAGTATTCGTCACTACGAGAGCGTGAGAGCGAACGGGACGAAAATCCGAAGTGTAACAGAGACGTTATGTACGTTTAAATATTTGTTTCCTGTTATGGAAATATGGTAGTGCGGGGATCCAGTTACCCGGCTTATTTGGGAAAAATCCCTTCCTTTTAGTTTTTCCCCAGATTTTTCCCCCTCACTTTTCTTTTCTACCATTTTTCTTCTCCTTGGAGAAAAGTGCACAGTGCACAGTGACCATGCCAATTCCTTCGAACCGAGCCAAACCACTACCACCATCTTGTTCGTTGTAACTCACTGAGTTCAACGGTGCAAGCCGATTGCCCAAACTCCCCATCGTTTGACGGGAATCGGTCACGGAAGAACCGGACCTTTCCGGCAAGTTTCTTGAAAATCCCCACCAAGGTGAGGTTCCTAACCACCACCATTAGCTTCCTTTCATTGAGTAGATGAATTTTCATACTAAATTTGTGTTATTTGGTTGAGTTTTGAAGGAGATCGGACCTCGGGTTGTATACCATGTCTTTTAGGCCAATTTTCGGCCATTTCTGACCAACTTTTGGACTCCAAATAGGTAATATCGTGTTCTCCTTCTCTTTAGCTTCATTTTGACATGTTGATCGTGTAAAATGGTTGAGAATTGAAGAAGTTAGGAAGTTTAGAAAATTTTCCCAGTTTCCGGCGAAATTTGGCCTGCGGTCGGTGGAGGCGCCAGTCGCCGGAAAAAGTTGCAGCGGCGACTGGTCGGACCGGCCAATGACGTCAGCAGTGACGTCATCGCTGACGTCAGCAACTGGTTCAGACCGAAGAATATTCCTAGAATATTCCTTCTGACGCCGTTAGGAATATTCCGTTAGATTTAATGGAGATACCGGAATCTTCCGTTAGATCTAACAGCATCAACTAACGCCTTTAGTTGACCGGCTTTGTTTGACTGCGCGTGAGCCGAGGCAGGCCCACGCGTGAGCCACGCGTGGGGGCGCATGGGGCCACTTTTTCGACTTTCGTCACTTCGAGGCGACTCGTGACGACGCGTACTACCTCTGGGCAGTACGTATGGTATTTTTCGGAGTGTTTCGGACCTCCGATTTGAGCGAACCAAGAATAGGTGTTATTTATTAAATTAATTAGCAACCTTTATGAGTTTAATCATTACAATACTGATATCTCATATAGGTGAGGCTTACCACGAGGAGTACAGGGGTCAGAAAAGGCATGGCGACTGCGACCCAACTACGTATCTGTGAGTGGGCTTTGTTTTGAATAACTGATATTATTTATATGTTTTACCATTATGCTTTCATAATTGATTTTCTCTATCATGCCATGTTTTACTTACGAGTTAAGTATAAAATATATATTATGTTGGGATTTAGAAAATTGTGATGGCATGATTATGTATATTTTTATCTGCTCATCATACATGCATTCACCGGTGCCTAGTACTCGTCCAGGCCAGGACCAGCCTTCACGTGTTTGTTCACACCGCACCGTATGCTCACTTTGGATCCATTGTAGGTGCCAGCATGTACTAGTCTGCATTAGGCAGCTAGGACTCGTATGTGATGCGCTTAGCGCCAGCTTCACGTGATCGTAGTATCGAGCATATATATTTATTACACCCAACCTGTTCCATGTAGCTACTTTCTACATGGGCTTGTGTGTCTACATATGTCGATGAGCATATTATATATGTTGTTGAGCATACTTTATGTTGAGATATTGATATTTACTCATACCTTTGGCTTGGATGCCTTTATATAGTTTTGTCGATGAGTATACGATATAATTGTTGAGGAGTTGGTTTTACTCATATTTTTGGCAGTGGTGCCTTATTAACGTTTTGACGTTAAATATTATATATTATTTGAGTTAAGGGTATTTATCTATATCTTTGGAAATTTTCATACTATACGTAGTATGATTTTGGGAAACTATATAGAAATTTTCAAAGAGGGGTTACTATGTTCTGAAAAACAAAGGTTTTTCTAAATGTTTATTTTTGCCCACTCACATTTTCTGTTTTGCGCCCCTCCAGGTTTTAGAGGGCTGATCCAATGTCAAGTGAAGTTATCATTGGTGGTTCTGACACCTTCTACAGCTATTGTACGGAAGTATATTCCTAATAGTTGTATTCTGTCTATCCTTTGCTTAGCTATGCTCTGAGACTGATTATTGTATTATGGGCCCTGCACTTCGCACACTATTTTGAAATAAGTTTGAAAATAGAGTTTAGTTTTAATTTATTTGCACTTTTATACAACACTTACATTTTGGCTTTCGTCATTCCTTCTGGGATGTCGGCCAACATATCTCGATTCGATATTAACACGTAGATATTCGGGTCGGGGTGTGTCACAAATAATGGACCGTCATTTTCATTTGATTCATAATAGAGAATAACTATCTTCTTTTTCCAACCAAAGAAAATGTCCTTTTCTCCTTCGTAGATATAGAAATGCTATCAATACTCATAAACTATAAGACTCACTAAGACAATTTTATAGAGGTTTTATATACTTGTATTTATAATATACATGGCAAAACTACTGTATGATGGCAGATAAAGGCAATATATAAGTAAGGTAAATCCATCACAGTTCACATTAAACGTATGAGTCCGTCCTTGCTCACTTGGATTTAAGAAGTGATGAGCAATGTGGTCCACATAGTTTTAGTACTAAAACTATGTGCGCTACTGAAAGCCAATTCTCATGAGAAAATAATAGTGTTACAATAATAAAACATTGAAAAAAAAACATGAAAAAGGCGTACAGGGAGGAGAAAAGGTCTCATATCCCATTTTGTACACTGATTGTGTTGTGTGTTCAGTGATGCATAACAGACACAACCAAGGATTAAGATCTAGTTGATTGCTTGTCGATGAAATCCTTCACCCCCTGAATAAAAAAGGAAGACTCCTTTAGCTCAGGAAAAGCATAAAATCCATGAAACGAATTTGGGTACTCGATCAAGTAAGCTTGTATCCCGTTCTTCTTCAAACCCTGGTAGTATATATTTTGCCAGTCTTGTAACGGATCAAAACTTCCAACGAAAACAATCGTCTCCGGAAACTTCACCCCCAAGTCACAGCTTGATTCTGGCCCGAACACGTTCACCACCGCGTGGTCCCTATCCGACCCCTCCGGCCAAAATGCCTTCCAGTACCAGTTAGTCTGCTCCAAAGTGATCGCCAAGCCCTTTTTTGCAAGCCTTGTTTCCGATTTTGTTGAATTACATAAATAAACAGCTGCATGGTACATCGGGATGATCGGCATGCACATCGGGATGGTTTGAATGCTGTATCGGGTTGCTGTTTATTCATCAGATTGGTTGTGCTCTCATCGGGTTGGCTGTATAACCCTTATCGGGTTGCTCCTCTGTCCACTAAACTACTGCATGATCTCTGCTGCGCTAACTTTTCTGTATATGAGTGTTCTGCTGTCTGTACCAGTCATCTTCCCTTGATTAAAGGAAGATGACTGATTAGTGGCGTGTATTGGTATTAGTGTAATCTCCTTAATTTAAGGATTAGATTAAAGCGTAGGTTTACCCGGTCACTAGAAGTCATTCTGATAACTGGGTTGTTTCTTTCTTTTCTATATGTAAAGCATTCTTGTGTGAATTAAAACTCAAGAAATACAAAACAATTCATTGTGAAGATTTGTGAAGATTTCTTCAGATTTAGTCCTTTCTTTCCCATCAAAAAATGGCTGTAACGCTATTAGTCCTACCACCCTCATCTTGCAAAACTCATGAGTCATGATCACTCGCCTTCACAGTCACGTGGTGGGCCAGGTTGCCGCCAGCGCTGTCTCCGGCGAGGAAACACCGGGTGATGTCAACGTTGTTGAGATCAAGACCATCAATTCTTGTTGTGTCAATGAATTTGAGAACGTCGAAGTCGTCTTCGTATTGGGATGGATACCGATGCTCCGGCGCATGGCGGTAGTTGACGGAGATGACTACCGCGGGAAGTTCGGTGGCTAGTCGTTTGCAGAGGTCGTTGTAGGGTTGTGAGTTGGCAGAAAAGAATACGAATCCGCCACCGTGGAAGTAGATAACGAGTGGGAGCTTGACGGCAGGGTCGGTGGTGGTGGGGACGTAGAGGCGGAACCAGAGGTTGCGGGAAGGGTACACCATTACGTCGGAGGTTTTGACGGGGTTGTTCGGTTTGTTTGAAGGCGAGGCTTTGATGTCGAAGAGGCTCATAAGACAGCGGTTGACAGTGCCGTTGGAGCGGCGAGTGGCGTGGATGACGGTGGTGAGGATGGAGAGTAAGAGACGGACCTTGCATGGAAGGTTGGGCGATGTGAGGGTGTTTTGGGTCATCTTGCTCTTTCTGTCGGTGTATGCATGCACGTTTTCCCCGTTGGTTCTAAACTTAATTCAAAAGATTGGGGAATAATTTAGAAGAGATTATAATCTTTAAGTTGAAAAGAACAATGATAATTTGGGATTAAATAAGATTCTCATGCGACAATTACCTCACATTTGATAGTTGCAGTAGAAACAAACCTGGCGGTTGTCTTGTTATTTAGCTGTTTTTGGTCGATGTAATCAATGGTCTCTTGCGATGAAAGCCTCACTTGTACCGTATTCAACAATGCCGTCCAAAATCACGTTGTGAATAATGCAATTTTCTGCATCTCTTCATATCGATCAAAATGCAAGAAAAAAAAAATACTACTTTTTTTTGGACAACAATATAACTTCAACCAATAATGCTAGGGATGCCAAATTTGTGCACCAAATTTGAATTCCAAATGAGATGGCGTTTCATGTCATTAAAACTAATTAACCATTTCCAACTTAAATATAAATTCAATTAATTTATTTTAGAAAAAAAAACCAAAAAGACTTTTAACCTAATTAAGTAATCAGATGCACTCTGCAATACGTTTCCAACCTTGCCGTCTACCATTGCTCCCATCTCCATCAGCCGTCACCCCTCTATGTCTGCACGTCATAGCACAACCGTGCTTCTCCGTCATGCCACATCGCCTCACCTCACCGCAGTGTATCCATGGTAACCGTATTAATTTTTTTTTAATTATTCTGCTATTTTTTTTTTCATTTCTTCATATTCTTCTGTGAGTTCCATTCCCATTCAAATTTTCTGGTTTTGATTTTCTTGCCATTGAATTATTGTTATAGAAGAAGTCAGATTAAGTACAAACTTTCTGTTAGATTAAAATAACAAATCTTATAAGTAGCGTGCAAACTCTCTCACCTATGTTTCTTTTGGTGCAAACTGTTAGAAAGAATTGAATTTGCTGCTAGATTATATACAGATGAATGTATGGTGTTTACTTAGATTGTCCAGCAACATATACTAAAAGGATTATACTCAAGATGTCAATTATCCTAGTGTTTTTAGTTCAATGCTAGCTCCATCTTTACAGTTGATTGAAAAGAAAAAAAGTCTGTCATGATGTTATCGTATTTCTTTTTATGATATATTTTATCAATTTTTTTAGCATATGATTTAAATGAGGTTTCCAATATGGTATTATGTTTGGGTAAAAAGAAATAATTCTCTTCGTTTTTTGTAAGTTGAGTTTTGTTGGAGTAATTGACTTAGGGGTGGTTTCGGTTCGGTAACCGAACCGAAACACCGATCCCGAAAACCGATACCGAAATTTCGGGGAGGAGATTTTTAATACCGAAACCGAACCGAAATGTTCGGGATACCGAAATTTCGGGATACCGAAAATTTCGATTCGGTTTCGGTATTAGAAATCCCGAAATGGCCAAAAAATTTTGAGTCCAAATCCACCGAATTGAATTCCCAGAAACCCAAATTCCCAAAACCCCCAAATTCCATGGACTTGAATTTCTCTCCTCCAAATCCCAATTCACCAGCCGCCATTCCCGTCGTCGCCACCCTTTCTTCCCCTTTCGAAAACCCGCCTCCGGCCCAAGGTTGATGTGCCTCGCAAGCACTGATATCACCAGCAGCCTCCATCGATTACCGATGCAATGCACTGATACATATATACATATCAATCACAGCATTAATCATATAATTAGTTGCCAATCAAACCCCAATAACTGAAATTGCTTCATGGATCGCATAATAATAATTAAAATTAGAACCTTAATTCAAACCCCAAAACTGAAACTAATTCAAACCCCAAAACTGAAATTTAGAGGATTAATTCAAACCCTAATTTAAACCCCAAAATTGAAATGGGTTCAACGATGGAAGAGAAGAGAGAGAGAGGATTATGTTTACCTAATCGATGAGATCGAGCCTGTGTTCGCCTTCACTCGTTCATTGAAACTTTTTTCACTTCCATCGTCACCATCTTCTGCTTCTCTCTTCCTCTCCATCTCCTCAGATTTGATTTGATTTGAGTGGGTGTGGGTTGGGAGGATCGTTAGGCTATGGCGGTGGCGGATGACGGTTGAAAAGAGGCCACAACTTTAATGGTGGCCTGAACAGATGGTGGGTTGAGCGAGGGTTGTCGACTTGAAGGGACAAAAGAGGATTAGGAGTATTATCTGGGTTAAAACCAAATTAAAATATATTATATATTATATAATATATATAAAATTAAAATATATTATATATTTCGGTTCGGTTCGGTATTACCGAAATAATGGTACTTCGGTCCCGATCCCCGTACCGAAAATTCGGTATTCTTTCGGTATCGGTAACCGAACAATTCGGGAAATTTCGGTATCGGGATTTTCGGTATTCGGTTCGGTTTTTTTCGGTACGGTTTCGGTATTTCGGTACAAAATTCCCACCCCTAAATTGACTTGTAAAATTCTTGGATTTCTTTGATAGTGGAGGATTTGCCTTTCTTACAGTGTTTGCTTGATTTATTTTTCTTTTGTTCGGATGATTTGGAAGCAAGGACTGCACCCTGGAACATTATTACAAAATTGATGGTTCGAGTTAAGGAAAACAAATTTGGCTCTAGTCAGCAAAGTTGATGGGATTGAAGATGATCTTCTTGACTTCCAATTAGGTGGCTTACAATCAAAAGCTAGCTACAACTCTTAGAAGGATCATAGTATTTTAAATCGATGGAGAGAACTTGTTCAATAAATCCATACAGAGACACAAATTGCACTATATAAGCTATAATCTCTTCTCTGTAATTTATTATAGTGAGATATAATCATTTTCAGAGAGCATTTTCTCTCTCTAAATATTTATTCTTCCATTGTAGAATTCTTCATTTTTTTATAGATTTTATCATTGTGAAGATCAAATAAAATATATTAACTTCTTCAATGCACAAATAAAAAAGACTGACTTTTGTTCTCAATAGTTATGCTAGCTTCAACCATTGAAAACATATTAAGTTTTCTAATAAAAGATTCAAATCACTGCAATTGTTTAATATTAATAAAAATTTGACCAGAAAGTAACTCCAACATAAATAATCCTCCATCACTACTAACTCATGATCAAGTATTGCTTATACAAATATACTTTTAAAGTTAGCTCTTATGAAATCTAACTAGTATAAAAAGAATATGGCCTCTAGACTGTCACGAGATGTACATTATTAGATATTGCTTTTATCATCGCCTTTCATCTGCAAGTTTAGATAGTTATGCAAATTGTACAAATGTATGCAGTTAGACGAATAAAAAAGAAGCCGAGTTTAATTAAATTAAAGCACAAAGCTACTAAATACCTGCTCTTGATTGACATGTACTTCAAAATGCACAGCATCTATGTTATTTGCATTATTTTGTGTTGGAAAATTATGACATCCCTATACAAATGATATCAAAAATTAAAATTTATCATATACGATTTTCAAAATGTATACTATAAATCTATTTTGTTAGCAAACAAATTATAGAGTACCTGTATATATTCAAAAGCTTGCAATGAAGGATCAACATTCAGATGAACATTATGAGTCACCCTCCACAATAATGCGCTATTTACCTATTATGTCAGATCACTATTAAATATAGAATACAAATAACTAAATAGTATTGAGTCTTACATTGGGATAAGGCAAGGGTGAGAGTGTCACATGACCTTTATTATTTAGTAGAATTGTAGGAGACTCATTGTCCTATTATATAACATAAAAATGTAACTAGTATTGTAACAACAATATGTCATGTCAAACATATGAACTCATTCGAATATGAATTACACAAGATCGTATAATCATGATACCTTAAGCACGACGCTCTCTTGTGTCCCAACAATATCACAATAATTTGTTATTCTTTCAAAATCCTTAAAGAGGAAAACGTAAATAAAATTAGCCACTAACAAGAGAAGCAAATTTGGATTAATACGTGACATTGAAATAGAAACTATGTATGCTAATTATGCACAATTGTCTCTTGTGTTCGTCTTCTCACTCAAATCAATTTTGTCTTCATTACTTTCATGAATATTACCACTCAATGATAATTTCATTTTCTTATCTTGTATCATCATCAGTACTAAATTACATTTATCATCATTTTCGGTTGCTAAGTTTGCAACCTCATAAAATGACTTGCACATTGTTGGAATTGACCTAAAATCAAAGGTGCCGAGAAAACACGAATCTTAGTGTGATTAGGATTGTTGGTTTTTATCCTAATTTGGTTTAGATTTTGTTTTAGCTTAGAATTTGGTTTTCCTATAACGTAGGATTGTGTTTCTTATTAGGATGTGGATGTAACCCTAGTAGTATAAATACTAGGATTTAGATCGGCATATATGTGTGTGTGTGTGTGCTGTGCAAAACCGAAACAGAGAGAGAGAAACATTAGTTTGTACTTGAGAGCTAATTGTGTTTGTGAGTTCTCTTGTAATTTTGTTCATTGAGTAATAAAGCTTCCGTTGTTCGAGAGGTACTCCTATATTGGAGGAACTCTGAAATCTTTGTGTTCTTTGTTTGGTTATCGTTTGGTTTGATATTTGGTTCTTGGGCACAACAAGTGGTACCAGAGCTTAGGCTCTTAATCAAATCAAGCGATGACAAAGACGGATGAGTTTGATAGTGGCAGAGATGATAAAGGGCAGTCGGGTACTGAGGTAACCAAGCTAACGGTTCAAAGTGCCAGATTTGAGATTGAAAAATTTGATGAAGCGAACAACTTTGCGATGTGGCAATGTGAAGTTCGTGACGTTCTAATACAACAAGGCTTGCATATTGTGTTAGATGATATGCCGTTTTTAATGAAGAAGGAAGAATGGGAGAGATTGAACGCTCATGGATGTTCTACAATTCGGTTGTGCTTGGGAAAACAGCAGAAGTATGGCGTGATGAATATAACGTCTGCGGAGGAATTGTGGACTACATTAGAGACAAATTATTTGAAGAAGAGTACTGAGAATCGTCTCCATCTCAAGAGCAAGCTGTACCGATTCCAATACAAGAAAGGAAATAAGATGATCAGACATCTTGAAGACTTCACTAAGCTTATTGCTGAATTGGCAAACTGATAGACAAGAGCGTAATAACTTTGAAGCATTGATGGTGAAAGGGAGATCAAAAGAGAGAAATAAATCAAATTAGAAAGGCAGCAGATCTCGTACTAGAGGAGCCTCGAGTAGTCGAAAGTTTTTGGACAAAGATGAGTGTGCCTTTTGTCATGAAAAAAGACAATGGGAAAAGGATTGTCTGAAGATAAAAGCAAAAAATAAGGGCAAGAAGGTTGATGACTTGGAGGCTAATATGGTGGAGGCAGATGATAAAGAGTTTGTTTGTGCCCTAATGGCATCAAGTATCGTGGATTACATGAGAGAATGGGTACTTGACATCGGCTGCACTCACCATATGACATCACAACGCAATTGATTTTCAAGCTTCCAGGATACGAAGGAAACAGTTTACATGGGAGATGATAACCCATGTACAACTCAAGGTATTGGCAACATTAGAATCAAACAGTATGATGGTGTGATTCATGAGTTGCATAGAGTAAGGTGTGTTCCAAATTTGAAGAAGAATTTAATTTCGTTAGGCACTCTCGAAGCTCAAGGCTACAAATTATTCTCGGACAATAACGTGCTTAAAGTTGCAAAAGGAGCACTAGTGGTGATGAAAGGTCCGAGGAAAGGCTTGTTTATATACTAGAAAGCAAGACATTAGAGAATGGGATGGCTATGATGGTCGGTGAAGTGCCAACAGACAAGGATGATTTATCTACTTTGTGGCATATAAGGTTGGGATACACAGAAGAAAAGGCTTTGCAAAGACTAATTAAGCAAGGAGTTTTAAGGGGAGCTACAACTGCCAAGATAAACTTCTATGAACATTGTATTCTGGGAAAACAAACGAAGGTGAAGTTCGGCTCGGAAGTCCATCAAACAAAAGGCATATTGGATTATGTTCACTCTGACGTTTGGGGGCCTGCAAAAAATACTTCTTTAGGTGGAAAACGATGGTTTGTGTCATTTATAGATGATTACTCCAGAATGCCTTGGATATATATGATGAAACACAAGCATGAAGTATTGGATATTTTCATAGGGTGGAAGAAGATGGTGGAGAATAAAACTGGTAAGAAAATAAAAATTTTGAGGAGTGACAATGGAGAAGACTATACCTCTGATCTCTTCATTCAGGTGTGCGAAACACAAGGAATCACTTGCCATTTTAGTGTAAGAGGAACTCCACAAGATAATGGGATTGTCGAGAGGTTGAATAGAACTTTGCTTGAGAAAGTGAAATGCATGCTATCTCAAGTCGAGTTGCCAAAGAGATTTCGGATTGAAGCTCTCAACTATGCATGCCATGTGATAAATCGATTACCATCAGCTTCATTAGAAGGGATATCTCCAATAGAATTGTGGTTTGGAGAACCCACACAAGATTATGATAACCTACGCATCTTTGGGTGTAATGCCTTTTTCCATATGAAGGAGAACAAATTGGATCTGTAAGCCAAGAAAGATGTGTTTATGTGATTCAACAATGGCGTAAAAGGTTTTAAACTATGGTTTCCAGAACTCAATAAAGTTGTGGTGAGTAGGGACGTGACATTTGACGAAAGCCACATGAAGTTGAGGAAAGACACGACAGCAGTACAAAAGGTGGAGCTTGAGGAACAAGTAGCTGAAATCTCAAGCCCTATTGGCCGAGATGATGATTGTGAGGAAGAGTATGTACAAGATGATGATCATGAGAGTGATCAAGATGAAGAGATTATTGAAGAAGAACTCAGTGATCAAGATGATTGCATAGCTAAGAGAAAGGGACAACGAAAGATCTCGTTGCCTGCTAAATACTGAGATTGTGTAGCCTATATGGCTTATGTGTTACCAAATATTGAAGTTAACATTCCCACAAACTTCAAAGAATCCGTGAGTAGTAAAGAAGGAAAGCATTGGTGTGACGCAATGGATGATGAGATGCTTTCACTTGTAAAGAACAAAACTTGAGAATTGGTGGAGCTGCCTAGAGGAAGAAAAGCTATAGGATGTAAATGGGTATATGCAAAGAATGAGGGTGTTGATGAGGGAATTGACAAGTTCTTAGTTGGTTATGTAGATCAACGATATGTTATGTGTTTACTATGGCAAATGGTCCTATATGATGAAGATCATTACTACAACCAACAATTGAACTATCAACTACAGAAGCAGAATATATGGCAAACGCTGAAGCCATTAAAGAAGCTATTTGGACGTTGGGATTGTTGATAGATTTGGGTGTGAAACAACTCAAGTTGGAAGTGTATTGTGATAGCCAAAGTGGTATTTATTTAGCGAAGTATCAAGTGCACCATGCGAGGACCAAACACATAAATGTACAATGTCATTTCGTACGAGAGGTAGTGGTTGAAGGTGAGATTTGTCTCAAGAAGATTACTATTAAGGAGAATCCTGCTGATATGTTAACAAAGGTGGTTGACACATCCAAATTCAATTATTGTTTGGATTTGGTGCATGTGGTGCGAGTTTGATCGTGCAATATAGTGTAGCAATGGTTGCTAATGTGCTGAATGCTTCTCTATGGATTTTATGACACACCCCACCCTCGATACCCACGTGGATACCAAGTCCGGGCGTGCTGGCTGACACTCGTAAGTGACGAAGCCATTTTATGCATGACAACACTTAGTTTATGAAATTTTAAAATGTCAATAATTTGCAGAATTTAATTCACATATGCACAAGGTTTAGAGCGTACTAAACTGAAGCAACGAAAACAAAAGAATAAATCAAGTTCCTAGAATTTCTATCCATAACAGGGATGGATATTATTAGAGAAACTGAATAAAAATGAATCCCTACATGGTCGGGAAGAGAATCAGAGCTGCCGCTCGTATGCCTTAACTTCACCAGATGCTCTATCACTAGGTCCTGAAGGGGGCTCAAAAACAAAAGGTGTGAGTGGACGAAAAATAAAAGTTTCTAAATACTTTTCTCTTTTCAACGTAGTAACCCCCTGTTTGAAATCCAGTATAGGTGTAAAATTATACTACCGTAGTATAAGTCAAAACATACTTTATACGTATAAGTGGAAACATATTTCAACATAAAATCTGTAAATAATTGTTCAAATTTCCATAATACAATCTGCAATATAGATCAATAATATAATAAAGAAAACCAACACAGGGTATATGTGCAATCACCCATGTACGTGTTGAGGAACATCATCTCAATCCCCGTACAAGCACTTTACGTTATCAATCAATTTGTACTCCTAGTACCACACACATGTAAGCACTTGCGCAATAGCGCGTCACACCCGAGTTCTTACGTTGTGGGGCCTTTTCCCCAAAATTAAACATAAACGTAAGACAAGCTTGCACTAAGGTATTTACCGGACAATACCCCTAGAGTACAGTGTGTGTGACCCAAACATGTGAGACTTGTCCTACGGCCGTGAGACGGTACTACAACGTAGTGAAAGCATACCAAGTGTGTTTGAAAACATACATATATAACCATGTGTTTAGATATAAAGAACAATATCCATTTCATAATTTCCCAAATATTTAATATCGCATAAAAAATATTCTCATCGGAATCATATATCAAATACCAATATATATTTATGCATACCCGAAATCATAGTCTAAAACCATTTAATAATATAAACCATAAATATTCAAACCTTGTATAATCGAATATATTTATGCATAGAAGTTATATATTAAATACCATCAAACTTATGCATAATTGGAAAACATAATCGAAAATCATTTCACAATATATATATATATATATATACATATATATATATATATATATATTCATGCCTTGAAATCACTTAAAACCATAATTATATCAAGCCATAATTATTTCAAAACATAGAAAATCATTTAATAAAACAAAAGTCCACTCACTGGTACTCGGAAGTGTAATCTCCCTTGGTGTTGCCCTCCTCGAAGCGTGGAGTCGAAGAATTACCTATTTAATATTAGGGAAAAATGTTAAAACCTCCCTAATATAAATTATTTTAACCCTTATATAAAAAGAACCCAAAAATAATACTATTTTAGCGAAAACGGGCTCGAAAAACGATTTTCGAGGCTCGAAAACCTTGCCGCCGCCGCACGCGTTGCCACGTGCCAGGAAAAGGCCGGACGCGCCGCCACGCGCCGGGAGGAGCTGCCACGCGCTGGCACGTGTCGCCACACACCGGCACGTGCTAGCACGTGTCGCCACGCGCCGGCACGCGCCTGCTGACATCATCCCATGCGCATGCTAACGTCAGCCCCGCGCATGTTGACGTCAGCGCCGTTAAAGTCAACGACGTCAGCGCCGTTAAAGTCAACGGCGTCAGTCAAACTTAACGGAATATACCTTTTTCTGACGGAATATTCTGACGCCGTTAGGAATATTCCATTACCGTGACGGAATATTCTGTCACCTTCAACCTTTTTCCGGTCGCCGGAGCCGCCACCGTCCTCCGCCGCCTGGTTCGCCAGATTTCTGGAAAAATTCACCGATTTATCCCAAAACTTTAAAAATTCATAAATCCTTCATTCCTTGGCCAAATTTAACGTGCTATATATCAAAATGAAGGTATTGACGAGTAGAATATTTTCATACCAAATTGGGGCTGGAAAAAATGGCCAGAGATGGCCTGAAATTGGCCGGAAAGCCTCAGAAAGCCGTAATTCTGTTCTCCTTCAAAACTGCACCAAAATCCATGTTCTTTATGTCGATCTGAACCTACTCAATGTAATAAAACCAATGGAAATGGTTTGGAGGCTTACCTAAGTCGAGATTGTACAGAAACTTGAATGGCAGTTTGCCGTTTTCGTTCCGGCGTCGGTTTGGCCGATTGGGCTCGAGTTTGGGAATTCTTAAATCACAAAACTTAATGGTAATGGTTTTGTGCGGCGGTTCGATGGTTTTTTGATTCGTCCAAAACTTAGGGTTTCGGTTTGTAGTTTTTGTGATGTTGGCCGAGAAGGGAAGAGAGAGAGAGAGAGAGAGAGAGAGATGGGTCGGGGTGGGAGAGAGTGGAATGGCTGCAGAGCAGCTAGGTCAACCCAAAAACCCTAATTAACATACGGGTGTGAAAATTACTAAAATGTCCCTACACTTTAAAGTTCTGTAAAACGTTCGTTTTAAATCCAAATTGAGTTCTGCTTGCGTCCACACGTTCGTATCGACGAGTACTACTTGAATATGTACAGAAAATAATTTTCACAAGTCGTCTCGAAAAAGTCAACGAAAGTCAACATTTGACCACTAGGGGTGTTTTGGTAAAATTTTGGGACGGGTTGTAACATTTTATGTCAAGGTGGAGGTTGTTGGAATTGACCTGAAATCAAAGGTGCCGAGTAAACAGGAATCTTAGGTTAGGATTGTTGGTTTTTATCCTAATTTGGTTTAGATTCTGTTTTAGCGTAGGATTTAGTTTTCCTATAATGTAGGATTGTGTTTCCTATTAGGATGTGGATATAACCCTAGTAGTATAAATACTAGGATTTAGATCGGCATATATGTGTGTGTGTGTGCTATGCAAAACCGAAACAGAGAGAGAGAAGCATTAGTTTGTACTTGAGAGCTAATTGTGTTTGTGAGTTCTCTTGTAATTTTGTTCATTGAGTAATAAAGCTTCCGTTGTTAGAGAGATACTCCTATATTAGAGGAACTCTAAAATCTTTGTGTTCTTTGTTTGATTATCGTTTGGTTTGATATTTGGTTCTTGGGCACAACACATATCTTATCAAATTGCTGTGCCTCAGACTTGGCGTTCCAGTCTTCATAGCTTATTTTCACTTTGTTGTCAGACCGCTATACATCATTCCTCCATCGCCTTAAAATGTACTTATCTGGAATACGAAAAAACTCTTTTCTCAATTAGCACCATGATAATATGCCCGACATATTACTCCTCTAAACTCAAATGGTCGACAATTGCCATTTGCCTCAGAACTTTTTTGCATTATTACAAATTTTGTAATTGTACCATTCTTTTCAGATGATGGTTGTACATAATAGATTTTACCAGCTATCTCATCTCGTAATTCTTGGTATTTTGCAATCGTATAAGTATCCTGATATTGTTTTTCAAAGTCATACAGAGTCATGCCGAGAATCTGTGAAGTCAAACTAGAAAAATCCGCTTCGTTCTTTTTTACCACTTTAGCTCGCAATGCATTCTCATATTGCTCTACAAATTGTTTTAAGGTTGTTTTTGAATTTACATACCCATCAAAGAATGCATTTATTCTCTCACTACGTTGTGTAGTTGACATTCTTGCTCAAAATGTATCTTTCACAACTACATGAACCCACCTTTGCCTCTCATCATATAGTGGAACTAGCCATTCATCATCATGAAGCTCATACTCATCCATAAACTCATTCCAACGATTCTCGAATTCTTCAAGTGTCAATGAGTCATACACAACATTTATTAAAGAAAACTTGATGGACTCATAGTCTCCATAGCTTTTAAAATTATCAGGTTACTTCCTTATTATATGCCACAAACACCATCTATGTCGTGTATTAGGGAAAACTTTCTCTACTGCATTTTGCATTGCTCTATGTTGGTCAATGATTATTGCGTTTGGAGCACAACCGTCCATACATGCTAGCCAAGATTCAAACAGCCACGTAAACGTTTTAATATCTTCATTGGAGATCAGTCCACACCCTAATAATATAGATTGTCCATAATGGTTTACCACTACAAAAGGTGCAAACGGCATATCATACTTATTTGTTAAGTATGTTGTATCAAATGTTATAACACCACCAAACTCTTTGTATGCACCCCTACTTCTTGCGTCTGCCCAAAACACATTTTTAAGTCGACCATTTTCATCTAAATCCATTATATAATAGAAGTTGGAGTTGTTCCCATGAAGTATTTTTGCATAGCAATAGCATCACCCTCTCTAAGTCGTAAACGTCTTACTTTGTCAATATAGTTCCTGCAATCTTTCTGCAAAAAATCTAATTTTTCATGTCCACCTGCTTCAACAACACATGAGTTGAAATTCTTATTTAACCTTATCACAACTCTATCGTTTACTTCTAACTTCCTTTTGAAATGTGGTGCAATTTCTCTAAAGCTTTTGTAAAACCGAACATTGCTTGGAGTACAAAGTTCATGACTATGCTCAAGGATGACACATGACACTATCCATTTTCCATCATCACGTGAAATTGCTCTAAGTTTAGCTTCACAATCTGATTTTATAATAGGACGCAATTTCAAGGAATTACTTGACTTACTCTTGGACTTGCCATTACTTGACTTACTCTAAGTTTAGCTTCACAATCTGATTTTTAATTCCCCATCATCTCCCTTACTTGAGGCTCTTTTACAAACTTCAAACCCTTTGCTTTTTTCATAAATTTATAATATTCATGTAGCTCATCAACGGAATCAAACAACCATCCAACTTCAGGTTTTTTTACCTTGTCTTTCCCATTATGATTCAGTTCATCTTCATCAACTTCTTGATTCTCTTCCACATATATTTCATCATCTATTTCATAATTGTTATTCATCACTTCCACAGTTGTGTTTTCCATTTCATTCTCATTACTTTCCTGATTAAATAAAAACGATGAAACAATAATAATGATGTAATGGACAGATATCAAATGATGAAACTAAAAGAAAAAAAAAATCTAAATTACCTACAGAATACATATACGCATAGGCCATGACAAGATCAAACAATAATGATGTAATAGATAACTACCACTAAGCATGTGAGATAGCTGGTCAAAGTACATATCTGTGATATCTTCTATAACAATAATTCAATGGCAAGAAAATCAAAATTAGAAAATTTGAGTGGGAATAAAACTCACGGAAGAATATAAAGAAACAAAAAAAATAGCATACTAATTCAAAAAAATTAATACAGTTACCATGGATACAGTGCGGCGAGGTGAGGCGAGGCGAGCGTGATGAAGAGGCAAGGTGGTGCTATGACGTGCAGACACAAAGGGATGACGGCTGGTGGAGGTGGGAGCGATGGTAAACGGCAAGGTTGGAAACGTAGTGCAGAGTGCATATGATTAATTAATTAAGTCAAAAGTCTTTTTGATTTTTCTTTTAAATTAATTAATTAAATCTGACACATCCCGACCCGGATGTACACGTGGACACCCAAAAGTCGGATGTGCTGGCCGACACCACGTAGGGTGACGAAAGCCAATTTGGATGAATTAATGAGTAGGATATACAAAATTTGCACAGAGTAAAGGATTAATTAATAAATAATACAAGAGCAAGAGTTAGACCAAACTTGAGCAGTCGAAAATTTGCTCGTGGTCGTCGTTCCACACGAATTTAACAGTTACCTGGAAACTTTCGTGAGAGGCAGAGTAACAGAAGAAGAAATCACTCACGAAACGTCGGTAAAAACCGACTAAGCCAAGAAAGTTTCGAATCTTGTAACTCTTCTGCGATCGCTCGCAGATCCTCGCCACTGCGATCATCTGGGGATCGACAAGAGAACAATCCGCAGGAATCACATGTCCAAGAAAGACACATGATTAGAGTAGAACTAGTATTCAAGCTGAAATTGGCACAAAGCTGAAAACTCCTTAAACTTCGTCAAAATCATGCGCAAATGCATTTTGCATGATCGGCCCCAGAATTGGAATACGTCAGAAAGTCAACCAGAAGACTATCACGAACTTGTCGAGATACGGGCGAAGTACTCGAGTCGACAAGTTCATGAGAGTTAATGGGGCGATTGTCATCCCGAAAGATATGACAAAGAACTCGTAAGGCTCACAACGAGTCCAGAAAGTTGATCAAGTAAACAACAACGTTCTTGATCTTCGGCTGAAAACAATCAAACCTAAGATCGATCTTGAAGAAGAATTGTGCACTTCGGAGGTGGTCAAGGAGATCATCGATTCTAGGCACGAGGTAACGGTTTTTAATCGTCACTCGGATCATTTGCCTAAATCGATGCAGAGCCTTAGAACACCGTCACTTCGTTCGAACAAACAAGACCAGAGCTCCACAAGGTGAAGTGCGAGGTTGAAAAGAATCCCTGTCAAAAGTTTCAAAAGCGGAAATTTCATTTGACTCACACAACTTAGGTGGAGCCGAAAGATAAGAGGTAAGGAAGAGAGATATGATCAGTACCTGGAATGATCGATGGTGATTTCCACTTCTCGATCAGGCGGTAATCCAGGTAGATCGTCGGGAAAACTCTCAGGAGGATTCGTTGACAACCGGTAGATCGTCAACACGAAAAGAATTTTCTTCCTCCAGCGTCCAAAATGTGATATCACCATCACAAACCCTAACTCAATAGTTTCGTTGCACTCGCAGCTGAAAGTCAGCTCACAAGTCGATTTCTTCGGTGTTCACCGGTAAACGTCACAGTCAATATGCCGGGTGGCAAAAAGGTGGTCAACCTCCGCCAACAATCCACACTGGCACGAAATTGGGGTAACAATCCATTCCTAGGATCACGTCGAAAACCACGACATCCAGAGGAATGAGATTGGCAAGCAAACTTGATTAGCGATGATAACAGAGTATCACCGACAACCCCAAGGAACAAGACAAACTTTGCCTCACGGCATAGCGATTTCCAAATCGTACCCGGTAGGAGTACAATGTGGTCGAGTAGTTTGAAAAAAACGAGGGTGAAATGGCTGAGTAGGTAATACTTGGATCCATTTGGATCTCAAGTAAAAACCCAAGAATGATCGGAATCGTTCAGAGTGTTCTGCTGGTTGAAAATACTAACTCGCCCAAGAGCCAGCAACGTTCCACACTAGAACAGCCAGGCACCACTAAGATACAGAGTAGAAAAACCAAGGTTTAGGAGAAAGGTTCCAGAGTATATAATGACATTTCCTTGGCAATGTACGTCTCCACCGAAGGTAGGTTGTCGATAGGAAGCTGTTCGTCCATCTAACTGGATCGGAACAGGCCAAAGGTTGATTCTTGCCGGTACTGCGGACACTGGTTAGCTCTGTGTCCCAACTGTCCACAGACAAGGCACTCTTGAATTCTTCGCATACACCCACCAAAATGACAAGTGTCGCAACGATGGCAGAACTGGGCGATAAACTGGGTGGAGTTACCCAGTAACGGAAACAAGATCCACCAGTGAATCAACCTCCACGGTTTAAGGTGAAGTCGATCCACTACTGGATGATTCAGAGCTGAACCTTCACATTGAAAGACAGATTCTTTCGGAGGCCGAAAGAACAACTGCCCCATACCCAACTACTGGGTGCAAATTCTTCGTCGGCGTTCGAATACGAAGATTCGGTAAAAAGTCGAACTGTACCTAGACAGTGGATACGCCACGGTTAGAGTCAAAACCGAAGTTATTTTCAATCACCGTCACTCGTGGATATGCAATCCATACCGTCGCCGAAACGAATAGTGAAGATAGGCGCACATGCACAAGAGGGAAGATGATCGATTTGAATGACAAAAGTCATCAGTAGGAAGAAAAATGTCGACTCCAGAAGCACGAAAAAGTTTTTCAACGTTCGAAGAAAATTGAGTCACAACAAAACAACACCGTCGAAAAGACTCCACACAATTGATCAACATCACGGAGATGGAAATTGTCCCAACTACTGAAAGGTAGTGGGCACGAATTTTTCAAGAAAAGTCGACCGACAGGTTCGGTTTACGATCATCGAAGGGTCATTGCAGTCGCCACGTGCTTAAAGTACCGTACAAAGAATTAACGGTGAAAATTTTCCATTTCCGGACCAAAATGGAAAGTGATTAGAGTAATTGAGAGGAAAACGTCTCCAAGCCTTCATCTGCTAACAATTTGAGCACACGCTGACGTACTCAGCGATCACCGCCTACAGCCACCAAAGTTAAAAGGCACGTCCAGGTGTCACCCGCAGGTTGAAGTCGTCGATTAAAGTGTAAAGCACCGTCAGTGCAAAGAATTTGTGAAACCAAGTCTCACGAATTAAGTCCACAAGAACTAGTTGGACACGAAAAGTTGTCAACAGGTTCTGCCAACAACTACGCCTAGCGTCGCCCCCAAGGGAAAGTACTTGATGAAAAACCATCCGTTGTGTCAACTGACACCACACACCGAAAACACGAAATACGACAACTGAATCAGTTTCTCGATTCAGTGCGATTTCAACGTAAGTTGGTAAAGAAAACATCTAACGTCACACGTAACCTCCAAGTCGTCCAAAGTTAAGCACCAAAATCTACGCGTACCAGAAAAACGCGACAAAACCGTTAGAATCGGAAAAACTACACAAAATTGCGCACCAGTGACGTCGAGGTGGTATGACACTAAGAGAACTTAGAATTAATCCAAGAAGAAACAATACACCAAGGTGTAGACTTCGAAGAATTTCTCAATTCCAAGAGAAAATTCAAGAACATACTGTTCGAGAACAAGTTTAGCGGGTAGTAGAATACCGAAAAGATAGCCAAGATTCAAGAGATTGAAGTCTGATACCCAACCAACAGGTACAGAGTATGGAGGGAAGAGCATAGGTTAGTAGTAACCGTGCTCTGATACCAATCTGACACATCCCGACCCGGATGTACACGTAGACACCCAAAAGTCGGATGTGCTGGCCGACACCACGTAGGGTGACGAAAGCCAATTTGGATCAATTAATGAGTAGGATATACAAAATTTGCACAGAGTAAAGGATTAATAAATAAACAACAGTTATCTTACGAATACGAAGTATTGAAAATTTACAAATAAAGGGAATTCTAACATCTTCATACCACCGGGTTCCGACGTCGACAGCTCCAGCCACTAAACCTGGAGGGGCGCAAAACAGAAGGGTGAGTGGGCCATAGCTAGTTATTTTTGTGAAAACCTTTCCTTTTTGAAAATACTAACCCCTCGCCGTAAAATCAAGTACTTGGTTGAAAAACCGTTACAGAAAACGTACTAATATAGTAGATAGAAAAATAAGGTAAGTACGGAAATATACTTACCGTCCGAAACGGGCAGAAAGCAACTGTTCGGCATAAAACAATTTATCAAAAAGTTCGTAAAATAAAGTCATACGGAAAACCCGTAATATCAAATAGAAGTATCCGTGGCATCAGTGAAAATCCGAGATAATATCACAATCCAACTATAAGATAAACGCTC
Organism: Gillenia trifoliata; assembly: GCA_018257905.1. Lineage (NCBI taxonomy): Eukaryota > Viridiplantae > Streptophyta > Magnoliopsida > Rosales > Rosaceae > Gillenia > Gillenia trifoliata. The sequence goes on along the minus strand of CM031081.1, from coordinate 13,024,865 downwards.
GTTTAGGCAGGGCAGACACACGAGTTCATACAGATATATTATGTCATGAACAGGCTGAGTGTATAAATAATGGTACGCTCATGTACTACGATCACGTGAAGCTGGCGCATAAGCGCATCACAACGAGTTCGAGTCGCCCATGCGACCTAGAACAGGCTGGCACCTACTATGGATCCATAGTGAGCGTATCGGTGCATGTGAACAATCACGTGAAGGCTGGTCCTGGCCCAGATAGTACAATAAACACCGTGTAAGCCTCCCAGGTTGAGCGTGCAAAACATGCCACGGAGTAATTTTAAATAAAACACAGTGAGGTAATTTCCCTGTTTGGGATAACCTTAACAATCAATATATAAAGTATACTCGGGTGCCGTACCCGGAATACCAAGCGTAACTATAATACGTAAAATACCAAGAGTACGCCACATGGGTACCAAGGTATAGAAATACCAACTTAATGGTAAACTAGGTGAACCCAAAAATACGGTAAATTAGGTGAACCCAAAAATACGGTAGAAAATTACCATTTCTAAGGTTCACCCGAATACGGCCCAAGGCCGTCAGATAGGTATAAAACCCATAATCACAAACAGGCACAATATCAAGTAATTCCCTAAAACCCCCTCAAATAGGGCTGGTTCGAAACAAACAATACGCGTACAAAAATAATACGAAAATCACCAATTTAATGGTGAAATTCCCAAATGGAAATGTAGGCCAAGGCCCACTAATTTCCATGGTCTAATGAAATACCACTACGATCTAGTAAACCAAGTAAATACCATGAAGTACGAGGTCTACCAGAAATACGAGACAAATACCAATCTAAGGTCATAATAATAATGTAGGCATAACTTAGTAAGTTTGCTAACATGGTAAAACAATAACCACTTTAAAAGCATAGGTAAAACCCAAATTAATGTCTAAAACATGTAAAACATTTAATTTAAGTAAGGAAGGGGCCCACTCACAAATACCGAAGCCGAAGTAATCCGAAAATACGCTCTCCGGAGTCCACGAGTCGCCAAACCTATTTTTAAAACCCACAAATTAGTAACGTACTCGAAATTACAAAGAAAACGGCGTTCGGATACCCGAAACCGGAGTTTCGGGGTCGGAAACCCCAAAACAGCCGTCGTGGGCCGCCGTGCACCGTCGCAAGCGCCGCCACACGCTGCCGTTTGGCCTCACGCGCCGCCACGCGCCGCTGTGAGGTCACACGCGCCCTCACGCGCCGCCACGCGCGGCTGTGAGGTCCCACGCGCCCTCACGCGCCGCCACGCGCCGGTGGAAGTCCACCACGCGCGGCCACGCGCCGATCACGCGCCGGTGACTGACGCCGTTACTGTTCCGTTAAAGTTAACGGAATATTCTAATGGCGTTAGAATATTCCGTTAACGGCGTTTAAACTAACGGACGGAATATTCCTCAGAATATTCCGGTCCGACCGGGTTGAACCGGTTTGCTGACGTCAGCGCCGGTCATCTTCAACCTCATTCCGGTCGCCGGCACCGCTGCCGGTCGCCGTCGCCGGAATCTGGGTTTCTTGGCCGGAATTCTTCAACTCGGCTTAGAACCTTCATTTCTCAACCAAATTCAACGATTCAAAAGGCAAAATGAAGCTGGAGTTAAGGAGATTTAGAATTTACCAGTTTGGAGGTCTAAAATTGGCTGGAGGTGGCCGGAATTGGCCTCGAAAGTCTCGGCCAAATTTGGATTCTGTCGATCTCGGCCTGGAATCGTCATGCAAGGCCTGGGTTGTAATCCCCAGGCTTCCAGGAGTCCAAAGATGTAAATTCCAAGTTGGATCGAGGCCTGGATTGAGGTGCTTGGCCGAGGTGACCACGTCGGAAAATTTGAAGGTTTCTGGGTTTGAAGTTTGCTCGGGTTTCTGGGTTCCTCGAGGATGAAGATGATGATGGTGATGAAGTCCACCAGTGTGAGGTCGAGCTAGGGTAAGATCAAGGGTGGTGGTGGTGGCTCGGGTGCCCAAAGTAATTGGGTGTGGTTTGGGTTGCAGGGAGAGAGTGAGGGATTGAGAGACAGAAAGTGACAGAGAGATTGGACACGGGAAGAAGAGGAAGGTCAGAAACCAAAATGGGCTGGGCCTAACCTAGGGTGCTGGGCCTAAGGCCCAAGTCACAACTCTACAAGTTTGATGTCCGTAGAACGCTCATTCGAAATTCGAATGACGTTCTGCTCGCGTCTACGCATTCGTAGCGACGAGCACGACAAGAAAATACGAGTGGAAGCGTCGTACGAGTTACGACGCAAAAGTCAACCGAAAGGTCAACCAAGGGCAAAATCGTCATTTTGCACCTCCGGGAATAAAATACTATTATTTCCTGGTACGGGCTGTGTCAAAATCTATATCCAAGTTGAAAATGGTTAATTATTTTTAATGATATGGCACATGCCACCTCATTTGGGATCCAAATTTGGTATCCCTAACATTACCCAACTTTAAGCCTTAAAACTTAATTTCCTCTACATAAAGCCCTATATATTTTTTTTTTACTTGAATAAAACTCAGTGACTAAGCTCTACATAAGCAAATTCATTAATTATGTTTGACTTTACTAGATGCCTAAAATACCCCTATTTACTTTTTTTAAGTATATGCGGATTTGAAGGGGATTAATGATTTTGCAAAAAGAAGAAAAAGGCATTAATGTTATAATTGGTAGTAATTTATCAGGTGCATTCAATTAGGCAAGGTCTTGTAGTTCAATTGATGTAGGAATTAATTTGATTTTTTTTTTAATTCAACAATACATTTAACTATACCTATTATCATTGTGACAAAAAAAAAATCACCACGAGAATAATGTATCTATTGTTTTATGTTACAAAAATAAAATACTTACTATTTATGTTTTAGTAGGTAAATTAATTTATATTTTAGTTAACTTACTGTTTATGTATTGGTAGGTAAATTACCAACAAATTATGAGAATATTATTTGTATAGATTAAGGGTGGGCTGACACACTCCGACTCGGATATTCACGTGTCAATATTGAGTCGAGATATGCTGGCCGACATCTGAGGAGGGATGGCGAAAATCACAATGTAAGTGTAGTGTAAAAGTACAAATAAATTAAACTACTTTGAAATTAAATTCAAAATAGAGTGCGCAGTGCAGGGCACAAAGTACAAAGTAACCAGTCTCACAGCATAGCTAAAGTGCAGTAACGTAAGAATAATTTCATCCTGGTAAGGATAGGCATAATACACCTAGTAGGAAAATAATTTCGTACAATAGCTGCAGAGGATGTCAGAACCACAAGTGAAAACTTCAGTTGCTTTTCGTAACAAAATTAACCCCTCTTTGAAAAACATGTATAGTTTCCCAAAAACATACTACGTATAGTATGAAAACTGTCAAAACAGTATAAGGGCACAATTGCCAAAGATATGAGTAAACACCATTATCTTAACAAATATATAGTATGCTCATCGATATATGCAAACATACAAGCCCATGCAGAAAGTAGCTACATGGAACATGCTAGGTGTAATAAATATACGCTCAGTACTACGATCATGTGAAGCTGGTGTTAATCGTGTCACATACGAGTCCTGGCTGCCTAATGCAAACTATTACAGGCTGGCAACTACAATGGATCCAAAGTGAGCATAACGGTGCGGATGTGAACATACACGTGAAGGTTGGTCCTAGCCCGAACGGGTACTAGACAGAGGGTGAATGCATGTATGATGAGCAATAAAAATACACATAATCATGCCATCACAGTTTCACAAACCTCAACAAATATTTTATTTATACTTAACTCGTAAGTAAAAGTATGGCATGATAGAAAATATATAGTCTGAAACACTCAGAAAAATACCATACATACAGCCCCTAGGTAGTACGTGTCGTCACGGGTTACCTCATGAGCGGTTCACGCGTTAGTTGACACCGTTAGACTTAACGGAAGATTTTGGTATCTCCGTTAAATCTAATGGAATATTCCTAACGGCGTTAAAGGAATAAGTGGCGGAGCCAGGATTTCTTGTGAGGAGGGGCCTCTCACAATGTAAAAGAAAAGAACGGGTAGTATTTCTAAAATTACTAACCAAAATATCATAATATGTATCCAAAATAATCATATTTATCCTCGACGAGTTTTTATATTTTGAAACCATTGCATGATAACCTCGTCATTTATACTATTGAAAGAATTATTAGACTCAATAGGGAGAATCATTGAAAAATTTACAAACCCTAACACTCAAGTAAGAGGTAGAATAGAGTAGAAACAAATAAAAATTATAGACAATAATAGAGATTTACAAACCTTATTGTTGCTTATTGAATGGATTTGTAATTTTTTTTTTTGATAATTTGAATGGATTTGGAATTTACAATGAAAAAAAAAATGAAATTTCGAGAATGAGATAGGGAATAGGGAATAGCTCTCGAATCTCTGGGTTGCACCGTGAAAGAGATGGTGTGGCGCAAGATTTTTTATTTTTATAAATAAAAGTGAATGATGGGTTAATTTTAGGGCAATTAGTTGAAATGATCACTTTTTGACATTTTGTTGCAGAAATTATCAGTTTTTAGCATGTCGTCATTATATCATCGTTATTGTGGTCGTTGTGTCATCGATATATGATCAATATGTTAAAATTCGTACTAAAAAATAGGTACCTTTCAGTCGAGATTGGATGGTCGGCAACCCCTAACCAATTCTTCACAAATCGGGTTTGGGTTGGAGTTTCGGGTTCATATAGGTTTAGTCGGGTTAGGGTTTTAATTGGGTTCGGGCCTATTATGGTTGGGTTCGGGTTCGCCCCGACTTTATTGAGTTCAATCTTATAACACCTTATTTTCCCACTTGATTTTCAAATTTTAAACCAAACAACGTCAATATTAGTTAAAATTTCATTTACACACACAAAAAGTTAAAGCAAACAACTTGAAGGCTATTTCTAATGTTTCGGCCAGCTAAGTTGGAATTAAATTACAAAGGCATATCCCACCCAAGCTTCAACAAAAGAAATGTAAAGTAACACTATCATTACATTGTCAATATGAAACGGACAATAAACTTTAAAGTACGGTCATTCCAAAACTTATATAGCAGATATAGTATGAGGTGAGATGAGTAATATATGCATAGGCGAGTCGGGCTCAAAATAGGGTTGGGTTTGGGTTGACATGGGTGGGCAAGCGTCGGCCTTGACCCCGATAAATGATGTCGGAGTTGAGTCGGGTTGGGTTTGGGTGGATTTTTTTGTTCTAACCGGCTCGATTAGGTTTGAGCTCCCGGATTTAGGCATGGGCGGATTAGGGTTGACCCAACCCCGAGTTACACACCCCTACTTAAAAATGGTCATTTTTGCAAACAAAATGTCAACAAGGGATCGTTTCGGCTAATTGCTCTAATTAAGTTTAATTTGTGATAAAGGACCATCGCAGAGATAACGATTGAATTTATTTTAAGTGTTTGACCAATAGGAGGGTTTTAGAGCAAGAGAAACGGGTATAATACACACACACACATATATATAGATATTTTTTTTTTTTGAAGGTCGGGATAGGCCCCGGGACCACCATGGTCACGGGTGCCTCCGCCCGGTAATTATTACATATTAATTTTCGGTTCTTATTTTTTATTTTTGAAAATTGAAAATAGTTATCAAGAGCAAGAACAAGTTTTAAAGTTCAAAACAAGAAAAAACTAAAAAAAACTAAATTGTTATCAAACGGCTTTTGAATAAATATACGGGTTTGATGAATGGAATGAGATCGAGAACGTAATTTACTTGGAAGATGGTGAACCCCAGCGGCTGAATTCTTTGTGCAGCAAAAAGCTTGGAAGAGAGGAGTCGGTGCTAAGGTTGTTTATTGGTCGGACGTAGGCATAGGTTGGATGCACTCGTTTTCCTATTTAAACACCTAATTAAATACCACAACAACCTAAAATGACGCTCCAACAACTTAGAATTAAACAACCTAAAATGACGCTCCAACAACATAAAAATTAAAGAATGACAATGCCTATACGTTTAATGCTTATGCGGATCAACTGCTACCTTCCTCGCCCGTGTGCATGCTTATTTCCATGTGGTGCTGCCACGCTGGAGCAATCCACGCTTGTGGGTAGCGCACATGCCGTTTTGGTGGAATTGGATCGGAAACACATGCTCCTAATTCCAATGTAAAAAAAGTTTTGGAAATGAATATACGTTCCAAATTTGGAATCGGAATTTGGGAATTCCATAAACTCATGCCAATTGGAATTATCGGCATTTTCGGGAATTTTGGATATTTCGGAATCGGATTGAATTTTTGTACACGAGTAAATTAGACAAATCCAAGACCATTAAAACATTCATCTGTAGTGAAGAAATAGAGCGAATATGTTTCTCCAAAGGAAACACAAAATTTAATCCAGGTCATATGGCTTGGAATTTGGGTGATTTTTGGTAAGACATAATCTTTGAGGTAAGACATAAAAGATAAACGGTTTGGATCATTGAAATACATTACAGAGTGGGTCCCACAAGCGTGTGTCAAAAACTGTGTCCTAGGATCCTAACTCATTATTATAGGTTAAGTAGTATCTTTGAAACTTTGATTATATCACATAAAAGGGAATTCCGAGATAATGCAAACATATTATTATACGTATATATTAGTAAGTATCTTGCTATAAATTCGGCATATTTCGGCACATTTCATAATTTTTAGATTGGAATGAATTTGGCAAGTTTCGGTTCGGAATACGAAATATTCGGAATTTTGACGCTCAACTCCCTATTGGTCAAAATTAGAATATTTCAGTCAGCTGAAGCTTGCAAATTCATTCAATCTAAGAGTATGTGTGAAAATATGCCGGAGGCCCTGGCATTGCTGCACTGTATATATATAGTATATAATAATATGTTTGCATTGACTTTGGAGCCCTTTATGTGGGCTGCTGAGTTTCAAGGGTACTACTTTAACCCTATAACTCAATAGAGAGTTGGGATAGGAACACACGGCTTTGACCACGTTACAATGGTTCCATGTTTCAGTGATCCAACGTTTATCTTTATGTCTTACCTCAAGACATGTCTACCAAAATCACCCAGAAGCTCTGAAACCATGGCACCGTTAGTTTTGTGTTTCTTTAGCTAAGCTGCGTCTATTTCTTCACTACGGAGCTGAGTGTTTAGTGATTAACGGATTTGTCCTAATTACTCGTGTACAAAAATTAATCGTCAAAATATCAGATTACGAAAATCTGTTAAAGTGTGCATGAGTTTATGGAATTCAGCCGATTGTTGGGCGATGTATTCGTTTAGAAACTTTTTTACGCGTGGGAGGCATGTGTTTCGATCAACTCCCAGAACGGGCTGCTCTGTATCCTAAGAAACGTGGATTACTCGATCACCGGCAGTCTTCCACATGAAATAGCAAACGAAAGGAAAAAATGTGATTGATCCACCAAAAAGCGTAAACACATATAGTACATTGACATCATTCTTTTAATTTTTATGTTGTTGGGCGTCATTTTAGGTTGTTGAATTTTAAGTTGTTGAACGTGCACAGGTATTTATGTGACTGGCCAGTGTTTAAATGGGAAGGCAGGTACTCCAATATGCCGTCCCGACCAATAAACGGCTGCCCAGCACCGACTTCTCTTCCAAGCTTTTGCTGCACAAAATTTGAAGCCATGGGGAACCACCATCTTCAATGTTATTGTTTTCGATCTCATTCCATTCATCAAACTGTATATTTATTCAAAGCTTTCAGTTTGATAGCTGGTTTAGTGCAGATTTTTCTTTGTTTTTAGCTTTTAAAAAACTTTGTTCTTTGTTTGATAACTGTAACCAGTATTTTCAAAAAATAAGCTAGTAATATATGTTGTAGGTAAATTTATAACATGTGTTAAATGTGATTGTGTAAATCCTAGGTAGATATGGATTAGGATATTCCATTATGTATGGGATTAGTTTCCTAATGTACTTGTACTTACATTACTTATAAATAAAGGCACATGGTATGTGGAATACTATTGGATTACATATTCCACATACACTTCTGCAGTTTCACCAAATTCTCTCTCTATTCTTCTCTTTGCCGCACCCTTCCTTAAAAATAGTCACGGCACGTTATCGGCACGCTTTTTCATTGTGCTCGAAAATTATGCGGAGTTGGCCATCTTCAATCATGGGGAGTATTAATTTCAATAGTTTTTACTTTGATTTATTTATTTTTATTGAATTAATATATTGCTATTGATTCAATTTTCCCCTCTTATTTTGAACAAGATTCAACGCATTGACGATGGAAATCGGAGTTGAAAGCAATCTGCAAACAAATTGTTCAACCATCATCATCGGCAATCCGAGTTGGCTACAAAACACGGTCTCGATTGTCGATATTTTTGTCGGACGATTGCATGAACCTTCACCATGATGCATAACCCAATTTTTACGCGTTTAAAGAATTATTGATCTTACGCAAATATTGTGTTATCGACATTTTAATATATATACGAAATATATTAAGTGAATTGATGATCGTGTGAGAACGAAGGAAAAATTAAGGGTTTTCTTGTTTTGTCGGCTTTTCTACAAAAAACATCAGGATTTTCTCGTTTTTAAAAGCTGGAAATTCTTTCTGAAATTTTTTTTTTCGTTTTTGAAAAATAAAGAAAAAAAAAAAAAAAAAAAAAAAACCTAACCGGAGGAGGCCAAGCGGCGGAAGCGGCCGGGCGAGCCGAGCCGTCGGCCGGGCGAGCCGAGCGGCGACCTGGCCCAGGAACCCAGCGCTCGGTAGGCGAGCCTCCCAGGTGAGCCGGCGGCAGGCGGGCCTTTCGCTGGCCCGTCCACCTCGGCCGCGCCCGGTTGGCGCCCGGGCGGCACGAAGCCGAGCGCGCCCCTGTCTTCTGGGCACAGGCTAGATTCAAGCGGCCAGTGCGTTTCCTTCACCTCGCACAACCGGCCCTATTTGGGCTGGGGTTTTTTAACCCATTTTTCTTGGCTTGACGGCCCGGCTCTGTTGGTTGGAGCTGCGGCTCCCATTACGACCCACCAAAAATTATTTGGGTCATATTTGCAAACCCAGAAGGTCTAGTAGACCTATATTTAATTACCTATCCCCAATATATGTTCAAATTTATTATTTGTATTATTTTGTTCTATATATATTGCGTTTGATTGCGGTATATATGAACTTGAAGTTCATAAATTCGAACTGAAGCTTGAATAAGTGCCATGAAACCAGTTTCCTTAAAAACTAAATACCCGACGGCTTAGTAGTTTCATGAAAATTTAAACAAACCATGTCTTAGAACCCGAATGTTCTAACTTTTATGATTATGGAGATTTTATTTCCCATAAGCACCAACCACAATCTTGTTCCCTCCATCCGGTGGATTTCGGCAGTAACAAGTCAATTTCACTAACATGGAAGTTTCTAGCGAAACTACTTTATGTGGGCACAAGTTGTGAAGCTCCACTTGACTGCGAAGTTGAGAATATTGGTAACAATGACGTGGATAGAGCTAAATAAGCCTCCGTCATGATCTTCATCAGAAGACTTATGCACGAAGCATTGTAAATGGAAGTACCTCAATGACGAGGGATTCCATGGCTCTTTGACTCACTCATGGATCGTTCTAATCATGCAAAGATGATCTTGGAAGCCTTGAACATAACTTACTTTGACGCAAGACACTTTGTCGAAAGCAAGACATACCTTGCTAGAAGCAAGACATATCTTGCACGACACAAGGCATGATTGAACTCCGTAGTGAATAGGTACAAATTCGAAGTTTATAGAATCCGATTGAATTTTAGTGGAGAAGATTTTCTCGTCCTTCGTACCTGCAAATGCTCTGAAGAAGCACCTGAGAGTGGAGGTTCACTAAATTCTCGGATACGATACTACCACTTTGCTCATTGAAAACTGCTTGATGAAAGCGGCACCCGGTGGTCGGGTGCAGGATGTGCCGAAGGTCTTGCTCTGTTTCGGCGAGGTGTGCGAACTTGGGCTGCACGCCAGCGGAGGCCTGCGGATCTACTCTTTAAACTTCTTTAATTTTGGAGAGTCTTGAATAGTGGTAGAATCGGGGTCAACCGAGAAAGGGTGGCATCACGACCAAACACGTGATCCCTTGGAAACTAAGACCCAAAGCTTCAAGAATAAGGAGACAGTATTCCCGAACCTCGTATGCAAAATCTACCTCCATTTTGATGGAATAGATCATTGGCTATGCACTTATTTGTGCCTACCAATGTTGTTGAGGAGTACCATTCCTGTAATCAATTTTGTGAGACTAATTTTGCTTCACTAACACATATGGAAAAGCAAGAACACACACGACATGGAAGGCCACATTTGGCGAAACCCCTATCTTTTGGTTTTAAGTTTTGAACAATTTTTCCTTTTTGTTTGGATGATTGTTTTGGTATTTGCTTGCTTTAAATTTGTTGGATATTATTATGGATGTGTCCTCGAATATGAGTTAATTGAATCATGTTTCTTATACATGTGACCGAATTCAATTAACATGTGATAAGAGTATAAATGTGGGGAAGTTAGTTGTATTACGGATGAACGTGCGACTATGCACACTAACTTCATACTAAATCGCCCCACTCTAACTTAACGAATTCGGAATTACACCTAACACGATTAAGGGAAACGATGGCACGCACCTCGTTGTATTAATGGTGCTTGAATTACTATTAAGGGGCCTTATATTCTCGTTCCGGAACGTCATTGAGTTATAAGGATATTCGAGCAAGCAATGATCATAAAAACCAGCTGGCAGAAAATAGAGTGACGTATCTTTGCATCATTGAAATGAAACCTTCAAAATATATGAAGCACGAGAAGCTATGTTTTGGGGCCAATGGGCTACCTCCCAGGCGGGACATGCCACATATAGGCCGGCTTGAAGCCGGGTGATTCGCGGTTACTTGCTTTGGCACGACCGTTTGGAACATTGCGGAGTCAAAACTACGATGCAATATGTTACCTGATGCATCACACCACAGTAAGGATTTGTGCCTACAACGCACTTTAGCTTGCTCGTTGAAATTAGTTTTACATCATCCCTAGCAAAGTTACTACATAACCCTCTTTTCACGGTGGATCAAAGGAATAATGTGGACTCTTCCAACCAATGCGGACCATGTAAATATGGTTTTTGGTTGATATATCGACACAATGGTCACATGTCTGTCCACATACACATTCTTTGCTAAACTCTGGCCCGATTCTTGCCAAGGGCTCACCACCCTAATTATCCCATAAAGTCTAGAAAGCTGGATAATGCCGGAGAGTTTATATCGAACAGTATTCGATAAGTATTGCATGTTTTTGGAGCTTGAAATTGAACATTGAATTCCCCATGTTCAACCCCCGAATATTAGCCTCGCGAAGCGCGATCGCTAAAAAGCGCATTATCAATTGATCGCAGGACCTTGGTGAGCACCAAGCTTTCGGTTCTTGCCTAGGAGCTATGCAATCTTGTATGCGGCCATGTTGGTCCGCACGAGGCCCATTGCTACCCGATACTTTATAGCGTTACAATTGGGTTCTGCTGATTACGAACTTTGATGTTTTCGTATTTACGCATTTTTGGTATGCAGCCACGCCGCTATTGCGAGTCGCAATGTACCAATATGGGTCCTCAAGAAGGATGTGAATCTTTGTCGGTGTGATTCTCCTTGACTTAGCTCTAGAGCCTTGCACGCGATCTCTTTACCCATGCATTTGCGGATTGTCACTTCGATGAGGCAGTGTTTCCCGCCGTTAGGGGGAGATAAAACGTCAACGTTCACGAACCGGCGCGGAGTATCGTGGACGTCCCCACTATGTCTCATCTCGATCCCCGCTATTCTAGATTTCGAGTATTGCCCCCGAGACGCTCTGATCTAGATAAAGTGACAGATCATATATACAGTTTTGCAAACATGCTGCAAGGATAGACGTACCTAACGGACGTCGAGTCAGCATCCACGAAGGGTGTGCCGCCCACGAAGGACGGTTGGCCGCCCTGTTGGGCAGGCTGAGGTACGCTGCGATGGCTAGCCAATCAATGTTGTTCTGGCTTGAAGCGCGACGGATCACTCGGTTCGAGAAGGATTCACCTCCCTAGAAATTGGAGAAGTATGGCCTGAAAATGAATCCCACTTCCTCGTTATTTATCTCAACCATTCCACCTCATGAAATTAATCCGGATTATCCCGAGACTGTAGTCTTGGTCCATTATGCATGCATGGATGAGTTAATGGAATTGGAATGAGATTATCATTGATGATATTCACGTATGTGGTAGCTACGAGAAATAGTGAAACGACGATATCGACTAGTTAGTTGATGAATGTCGACGCGTAGAGCGGTGGTCAAAGCGGAAACAAGCTTAATCCGGGTCGAACTTGATTCACTTACTTGGCTTGTAGTAAAGTGTTTGGGCACGTAGTTCCTACACTTCCACATGTGAAGCAGTTTGCTACAAGTGGGTTTTCGTAAGGAATCGAAATGAGAAGAATGAAATAGTGCTGTCTGAGGAAGCACGCTTTGTGGCGCAAGGTTTCTCTCAAGCACTTCACGAGATTGATTACGAGGTGACTTATTTCCCCATAATGGGCGTTATAACGTTCCCTTTACCTTATCGGTTTGGTAGTTTCCGAGAAAAGAAGCGAATATGCGAGAATATTTGTCAGAGTTAGGGATATGTGAATAAACTATGCCTGCGTGTACAAAACCGAATTTGGTTGCGAGTCTATGTCGATGACACTAAATCTCCTTAGACTCTGGAAGAGCTTGAGAGAAAGCGCACACCTTTTTGGAAGTCGGAATTTGAGATGAAAGACTTGGGAAAACTCATTTATGTCTCGACCCAGAAGTTTCGAGCAAAGTTCGAGATGGTGATACGGTCCACCAATCGAACTACACCCGCTATTGAGTATTTGCCTTTGAGTACACCACGTGGCCAGTTCATCGCTAGATGCAAATGAGATCCTTGAAAAGGTTGTGGAACTTGAAGTTCTATATCTAAGTTCAATTAGCGCTTTATTGTACTTAGCTCATTGCACGTATGCATGACATCTCATTCGTTGTTGATCTTTTGGTAGATACAACATTGCGCCTACACGCTACCACGAATAGGTGTTAAAGACGTTTTAGTTACTACGAATTTGGGCTTATTCTATCCCTACGCATCTCGGAATTAACCACTGACCCCTTGGTTATCGGAATGATGCCTACCTTGTGGGATACGGCGTCTGAGACTATCCATCGATCCGCACAAGGCCTTGCGTTTCCAAATGGATTATGTAACTTTACCATTAGGGTACTACACGCAATATCTTGGAGGTCAGCAAATAGACCTTAGTTTCCACGACGTCTTCGAGCTCATCGCCATACGAGCCACCGTGTACATGGGAGCATATTCGAAGCACTTGTAATTCTTCATCCTTCGTTGAGTTCCAACAACGATCTATGAAGACTTTCTTGCCCGCATGTATCGACCGGACATGATACATCCAAGAAGTCAACACCAAGCATATTGCGTCTACATCATATCGGCATGAGCATCAGAGATTGAAGTCGAGCATATCGTCCAGAGACAACCTTGCCAGACCCTCTTCCACGGGAAGTCATTGCGAAGAAGCTTGTTCGAGGATTTGGTATGTGCAAATTTTCTCATTTGCTACGCTTGTAGTTCTCGGGAGTTTCGTCGAACTCGGGGGAGTATCTGAAGTATACTCACTTGACCTTAATGTACTCTTTTTCCCTACGATCGGGATCATTTCCCCATTGGGTTTTTTGTTGCTGTAGGTTTTAACGAGGCACCCGTGCAGGAATTTGGTCATACGCTGTGTGTTTTCTTACTACTTACGTCTTGAAGATGTTAAGTATCGACATTACGTATTAACTCCTTTTCTCTAGACTATGGGTTTGTCTAGTGCTTGGGTTTTACCATAGCCGGGTTTTGTGAGAGTTTTTATTCTTTTTATATGCAAGTTCCCTATATGAGACTCGAGTGTTCTCTACGTACCTACGAGGACGACTTCATCAACTATCATCTGGCAGAAGATCGATGCGATATCTACTTGAGTATTTGCACACTCAGGGGAGTGTTGTAGATAATTTATAACATGTGTTAAATGTGATTGTGTAAATCCTAGGTAGATATGGATTAGGATATTCCATTATGTATGGGATTAGTTTCTAATGTACTTGTACTTCTATTACTATAAATAAAGGCCTGCAGTATGTGGAATATATGAATTACATATTCATACGGCTATGATTTCATAAGTCTCTCTACATTATGCTTCCATACTTTGCCGCACCACTTCACTTAAAATAGTCCCACAACAATGTAATAATTCTCATTGGCGGAGGCACAAGGGACCATGGTGGTCGGGCAGGCCTATCACGACCTTGAAAAAAAAAATATATCTATATATATATATATGTGTGTGTTTATTATACATTTCTCTTGCTCTAAAGCCACTCCTATTGGTCAAACACTTAAAATAAATTCAATCTTTATCTCTCTTGCGATGGTCACTTTATCACAAATTAAACCTAATTAGGAGCAATTACACAGAAAACGATCCCTTTTTGACATTTAGTTTGCAAAAATGATTGTCATTTTTAAGTAGGGGTGTGCAACTTGGGTTGGGTCGACCAGATACGCCCCATACTTGACCAAATTTCAAACCCTAATCGAGCGGGTTAGAATGAAAAAAACCCACCCAAACCCAGCAGGCCTCGGCCGTCATTTTATTGAGTTGGGTTCGGTTGACGCCTTGCCCATCCATGTCAACCCAAACCCAACCCCTATTTTGAACGAATCGCCTATGCATATATTACTCATCTCACCTCATACTATACTCCAGAGTTATGTATAAGTTTGGAATGACTCTACTTGAAGTTTATTGTCCGCTTTCATATTGATAATGAATGATAGTGTTACTTTTACATTTCTTTTTGTTGAAGCTTTGGTATACGTCTTGTAATTTAATTCCAACTTTGCATGGGCAGGGAAACATTAGAAATAACCTTCAAGTTGTTTGCTTTAACTTTTGTGTGTAAATGAAATTTTTAACTAATATTGACATTGTTTGGTTTTAAAATTTGAAAAATCATGCAAAAATAAGGTGTTATAAGATTGAACTTCGATAATGTTGGGCGAACCAGAACCCAACCATAATAAGCCCCGAACAATTAAAACCCGAACCCGACTAAACCCATATGAACCCGAACCCGAGCCAAATCCGATTTGTGAAGATTGGTTTTAGGGTTGGGGATTGTTTCATCAACACTTGAGTTGCACCTATTTTTAGTATGACGACATATTGATCATATATCGATGACACAACGACCACATAACGATGATATAATGACTGACATGCTAAAAATTGATAATTCTGCAACAAAATGTCAAAAGTGATCATTTCGGCTAATTGCCCTAAAAAATTAACACATCATTCACTTTTATTTATAAAAATAAAAAATCTTGCGCCACACCATCTCTTTCACGGTGCAACTTGAGAGATTCGAGCTATTTCCCTATTTCCACATCTCATTCACCATTTCCATTTTTTTTCTTCATTGTAAATTCTAAATCCATTCAAATTATCAAAAAAACAAATTACAAATCCATTCAATAAGCAACAATAAGGTTTGTAAATCTCTATTGTCTATAATTTTTATTCGTTTCTACTCTATTCTACCTCTTACTTGAGTGTTAGGGTTTGTAAATTTTTTATTAATTCTCCCTATTGAGTCTAATAATTCTTTCAATAGTATAAATGGCAGAGATTATCATGCAATAGTTTCAAAATATAAAAACTTCGTCGAGGATAAATATGATTATTTTGGATACATATTATGATATTTTGGTTAGTAATTTTAGAAATACTACCCGTTCTTTTCTTTTACATTGTGAGAGAGTACTCTCATAGTATTTCATACTTGAGAATACTACTATATATATTCATTTAGTAAACTAATTCAAAAAGCGATATTTGATCATGCCAATTCATTTAGTATATAAACAGGGTGAACTGGCTAGATGAACATGAAAATTGCTGTATATTTTGTTGATTTTTGCTTCATCCTCATGAAAAACATGAAGCTGGAATTTTTGAGAAATTTTTAAATGTGGGGTGGTATCATAAAATTGTCAGGGGTCTATAAAAACAACCTTCAAAAATTGTTCATACACACTGCCTTTGCACTTTTCATAGCAAATAAATGCCTACCAAATTCACATCATATCAGAGCTCCATGAGCTATGTCCATTGCTTTAAAATTAAGGTGATAATTGTATCACTTGTTTCTTGCCCAATCAAAAAATATTTCAAGATAACCTGATATCTTTAAGCAAAAGATATTCCCAACAAAAACTTTGCAAAGATAATTATCATGATTAAAACACAATAATAAAATCTAAAACCCAGGGAAGCTATCACCTAAGATCTTCTCTCATAATAGCTATCGGTATAACTATTCACTTTCAGACTTTGTATGGCAAATTATTAGAAACCTACATTTGAGTGTCGTAATTATATTGTGGGGTAGGCTACAGTCTTCTGGCATTAGATGCTTCTGGCCGTCTCACCCTCCTTCCTTCTCTCGCTCCACTCCTCCTCCCTAGCACCAATGGTGAGATCGATGTGAGCGTTGTCTTTGCGAGCGGCCCTGGCTGCTCTCCCTGTGTGATACGATGTTTCCAAGCCACAGAGGTATGTCGTGGACTATATAAATGAAATTATAATTAATTTTTAAAAACTTCTTTTTATGACTCCACGATTATAAATTCTTAACTTCACTGCACCAAGACTTATGATTTAGTATGAACTCAAACAAATGTTGAGTGCCATTAAAAAACTTCAGCTTATATTATTTGAGTCTGAAACAAAAGAAAGGTGAGTGTCGAGTTGTATAATGAGGAATTTGTGGCTATAAAGAATGCAACTTTTCATTTATGGCTGGAAGGAGTGCAGCTTTTGTTTTTCGGTCTCTTGCCGATATTAATGTGAAACATAAATTCTATGGTGCTTGGAATTAATATCTTATATTCCGAAACTTAAATCTTGTTTTTATATTTTAATAAAAAATTTACCGGTTAAAAAATTCAGTCTAAAGCACCATAAAAAATCATGATGTGAAATACCAAATATCAAATATCAAATCCACATTATTACGGGCCCTATTGTGCATAATGCACTGGGGCAATAATCTGGTCAGCAATCATACGTACCTTTTCTATTAGAACCGTCAAATTTTTGTTCCATTTCATCATGCACTGATTTTCCCTATATTAAACACAATAGCCCTTGCTTAGAAGAACAATATTATTGAAGAAGGCCATGGCTTGTCAGAAGAGCAAGATACTGATATTTGGAGCCACAGGGTATCTGGGCAAGTACATGGTGAAAGCAAGTGTTTCTTTGGGCCATCCAACCTATGCCTACGCCCGACCAATCAAACCCAACACTGACCCTTCCAAGCTTGAGCTGCACAAAGAATATGAAGCCATGGGACTCATCATCTTCCAAGTAATTAATTATATATATACTTTCTTAATTGGCTAAACTCTACTAATTAGCTGATCATATTTCATATATAGTAAATCAATTTAATGTTTAGGCGGTGCATTACTAGTTAGAACCAATTTGATATGGTGTGAACTGAACAGGGTGAGCTCGATGATCGCCAAAAGCTAGTCGCAGCGCTTCGACAAGTTGACGTTGTAATATCTACGTTGCCTGTTCCTCAGCTTCTTCAACAGTTCAAAATTATCAACGCCATCAAAGATGCTGGCAATATAAAGGTGAAATATGTGAGAAATGTTCTCTCGTATCCGACTGTAAATCTGAACTGTTGATTATGTATATAATCTTGACAACATTATCCAGTCAAACACATTTTATATATGTATGTGCATGTCTAACTACGTAAACCCTATACGCTTTGGAATTGTGAAATCAGAGATTTACTCCGTCAGAGTTTGGAGATGATCCAGAAAGAGCAAGCGCGCTGCCGCCCTTCGAGGCTATACATGAGAATAAAAGGGTGATTAGAAGGGCAACTGAAGCAGCAGGAATTCCGTACACTTATGTGTGTGCAAACACATGTGCTGCATATTTTGTTGATTATTTGCTTCATCCTCGTGAAGAACGTGAGGAAGTCATTGTTTATGGCACTGGTGAAGCCAAGGGTAAGCTTGCAAGTGGTGTATTTTACTTCTGGACCACAAATGCACTTTTCCTAGTATAATATGTTGGGTTCTTTAGATATAGGCCCTTGTAACTCTTGTTTTCCAAACTTAAACCCATTTATCTTTAAACATTCAAATAAAACCCAAAATTCAAACTTGTTGACATGTGGGAAAATAAGTAACCTATTATTACAAATTATTTACAACTTATACCACAATACCCTAATTATCTTAATGAAGCAATTTAACATTTAAAAATTCAAATAGTACGTGCACTATTTGTGGGAGTGAAAAATTGTATTCTTTCAAGAGTTGACTTCACAATTATAAATTTATAGTATGCAAATAATTTACCTATACTTTTTATGTAAAATATAGTTAAATTTATTTTTAATCAAATAACATATATATAAATTTATATGTACTAATTAATTTACCTATATATAAATTTATTTATGATTATTTATTTTTGTAGGTAAATTATTTTGCATTTATTATTATTTTATATGCAAATAATTGACCTATATTTTTATGTAAAATACAGGTAAATTAATTTTGAACCAAATAACATTTCTTTATTTTGTAGGTAAATTATATTGCATGAATTTTTACATATATTAGGCATGTTTTTTTTTTATTATACATGTGTATGTGTAAAATAATTTATCTACATTTATATGTAAAATATAATTTTCGTGACATTAATTAAGCATGTATTATTACATATATTAGGCATGTTTTATTGTTGTTATATATAAGGCAATGAATTTGTAACATTAATATTTTTTTTCTTTTTTTTGTTTTGGAAAGTCATTAATTCTCCCTTACTACCTGTATGGAATTAATTGTGTACATCAAACATTCAAATATGGGTATTTTAGGCATCCAAAAAATTTAAAATGTGTAAAGTCAAACATAATTAATGAATTTGCTTATGTGGAGTCTAGTCAATGGGTTATATTCGAGTAAAAAACTTATGTCGGGTTTTATATAGAGAAAATTAAATTTCAAGGGCTAAAGTCATATTTTTGTTTCACATTTTTTTTCTTTTATATATAAAAAAAATTACACCGAGTCCCTCGCTTCAGAAATGAAATGGAAAAGATTGCCCACCTTCAGCTACAAAAAATGTTGTTGACCGCTAAGGATTTGTTTGATAAATATTTCGTTTTTATTTTTTTATTTTTTTTTTGCTAAAAATAGTATGAAAGTGTATGAAATTTTTTTTTTTTTTTGGGTCAAAAAGTTAAGGTATGAAGAACTGTGGCAAAGAGGAAGGAGGGAGGAATGAAGTATAATGTACAAAAATATCGTCGCCAAGGACCTGTTTTATGACCATTTCACGGTTTCTTCTGCTACCTCCCTCCCAGCATATTCTGCCCTCTACACTTCTCATATATCTCCTTACTCCCATACATTTTTCTTATATATATGTAATATATATATATATGTAATATATATATATATGTTATATATATATATGTAATATATATATATATATATTCTAAATAAAAAAGTCAAATTCAATGGAATACAATTAGAAGATATTGGATTTTTTCTTGTTTACCTAAAAGTACATCAAAATCACAACTATATATAACTGTTAAAAAGAATATATTTTGCTATTGCAAAAGCTCAGTGTCTAGGGTTGAGGGCTCGTAGACACATCTTTGTCGAACGGGGATTCTTTTTTCTTCATTTCGTGATTGTAATTTATATTCTTATTTCGACAAAAAAAACAATAGTTACACTGTTGCATTCATTTATCTTACATAGGAAATGTGTATAGTTGAAAAACCAATATGCAAAAAATAATCTTGTTTTTCTTTGTGGTCTTCGTTCTCTTATTTTGTTCTTTTTGGGATGTCTATAGCTGTGTTGAATTATGAGGAAGATATAGCCACCTACACAATAAAAGCAGCAACAGATCCAAGGGCAGCCAATCAGGTCCTCACTTGTAAACCACAAGGAAACATTATATCTCAGCTGGATTTGATTTCTTGTTGGGAGAAGAAGACGGGACGGATTCTCAGAAGGAATCATATCCCAGAACAAGAAATCCTCAATCACTCTGAGAGTAAGAATATTTCTAATCAACATACAACTGCATATGAGAAAGTAAAAAGATTACAGATTCATACATTATACCTTCCTCTATGGATACACAGATTATGTTTCTTGCAGTTTTTGACAGAGGATCAATCCAGCCCCTAATTCTTCCGATGACTGTGCTGTCAAACCGTGATCTCAATCCCATAAATCTCTCCACATTGTATTAAGTAAACAACTATTAGTTATTACCTATATTGCACGGACATGGACACGGAACACACAGGATAGGACACAACACGACACGGCGACATGGAAATTTTCTAAAAACTAGGACACGGACACGAGGAATTAAAATAATAATAAATTTAAATACCAATAATAGGCTTAAAAAACATCATACAAAATCAAAATACAAAAGATTGATATTCATTAAATGTTCTGACTTTGCCTTGCTACACCACAACTTTATTAAATGTTCTGGGCTTCTGAGTTGGAGAGAAAGAGGGAGTGATCTAGGTTTCTGCCTTCTGGGTTAGAGAGAGAGAGAGAAAGAGAGCCTAGAGGCACTGCCACCTGCTGGAGCCTGAAGGCGATGCTGCCTGCTGAAGTTCTAATTGCCTTTTCTCCCACGCCCCTCGTCACAGATACACACATAAAACTTCAGTACTTTGAAACTAAAGAAAGATTCTTGAGTTCCTTGATTTCTAGCTTGTGGGTAATTGAGTAGTGGTTTCAGGTATACATAAAGATTTGAACTTGGTGCGGCTGGAGGTCGGGACGACGGGATCTAGAAGCTGGAGGTCGGGTTCTATTTTTGTATTAGATTTCATATTATTTTAAAATTACCCCTAAAACAATTTTTCATATTTCAATTTTGCTCCTAAAAGTTTACTATATTTTCAAAATGACCCCAACGTGTCCGTTGACTGTGTCTTGACCGTGTCCCCAGCGTGTCTCCCCATGTCTCCTCATGTCCAGTCAGTCAAAGTCAACGACATGCCACGTGGCATGTTCGACACGTGTCCAGGAGTGTCCGAGGAATGTCGTGTCCGTTTAAGCGTCCAATACGTGACACGCTAGTGTATTGAAGTGTCCGTGCAACATTGATTATTATTTGCATTTTCTATATTGTACACGGTCAACTCTATAATTGTATATATCTTGTACCAATACAATGTACAATAAAATCGAGCTATTCTCCCAAACTTCCTGCTGTCAATTTCTTTCTACTGTTCAATTTCTTTATGATGTTCTATTCCCAATAGTCTTTTGAAATTCTATATGGTATCAACCTTTCTCACCAGCTAAAGCTTATCACAATTCGATCCTCTATGGCTCCCACCACACCCAACTCCACTACCTCCTCTGATTTGTCTGATTCCTCCACCATGACTACATTTATCGTCTCCCTTCCAATCACCACCACCTTCAACATTTCCCACACAATCAATACTCCCATGGACATCAACAATTACTTAAGTTGAAGATCTCAATTTTTAGATATTCTTGAAATGCATGGTATGGAAGATGTCGTGACCACCAATTCCAAACCTCCAAAGAAGCTTGTTGATGGATTGTCCAATCTGAATTACTCTCAGGACAAACTTGTCCTCAGTTAGATCAAGGCTACCTGCTCACCCTCCAACTAATCAATCTTGATCCCTTGCACCTACATTTTCGATGTTTGGTCTCTTCGTGAAAAGCCTTTCTCTCCCCTCTCCAAGACTCACATCGGCACTCTTCATGACCAACTACGTACCCTCAAGAAAGATTTGGAGAAGCCCACGTCAGACTATTTGATGCATGCCAAAAGCCTTGTTGATTCTCTTGACACTACTGGCTCCGGTATTATTGATTCTCTTGACACTAAGGCCTCGTTTGGCAGCTCGAACTGGACTGACTATTTTAGTCGGATAGGATAATCTGTCATCGGACAGTACTGACTAAATTAGTCGGGCATTTGGTGCAGTATTGAACTAATATCGACTATTTATACTAGGTTGGCCGGCCTTAGGCGTGTGTGAAGAACACAATTTGTTCTTTATACAAACTCACTCAAATCCTCATCAAATGCAAGAATTACGAAAAGTTTGATCTTCGTAAGAGACGAAGTACGTAGGTAACCTTCAATTTGATTCAAGGTGCAACCACAACTCCTCCAAGCAAAGGTGTTCATCCAAGATGAGATTGAAGGCCCTCTTGGGTATTTAGCCTTTGCTCATGCGAAAAAGATTCTACAAAGGTATAGGATGCTACAACTTACTAATGTGATTTTGAGTTGTGTCTTGGTTCACAACATTTAGGCTTCAAAAGTCATGAGCAAAGTTTTGTTTTTGAGTACTAATATGCTAACTAAGAGCCTTTAATTTGTTAATAGCATGCTTAAGTGTTGCTCAAATGAACTTGTAATTCAAATATTTTCCTTCAAGCTAGACCAAGAGAGTGAAAGGGACGAACCCGACTAATTATACGGAGGTTTTTGGGCGTATAATTAGTCGGGTGTGAGGGGTACTAAATGGTGGGCCCAGTTTAAATAGTCGGGCGACTATTTTAGTACAAAACGCACCAAACACCCGAGACCGGATTATTAGTACTATCCGGTGCGCTATACGGCATACCAAACGAGGCCCGTTTACAACAACCATTCACCTGTGGCCTTCTCTCTCCATGTCAAATGGTTCTGCTTTTGTCGCTTCTCGTCGCTCTACTAGCCAGTCCAAATCTGCCCCTAATGGCCATCGGTCTTCTTCTTCACATCGCTCTTTTGGACACAGCCCCAGTGGTGGTCGCGATTGGTGTTCCTCTAATCAAAACCTTCCGGCTCAATGGAATTCTCCTCGACCTAATCCTGGCCCATCGAAAGACAATAGACCTGCTCTTCTCCCCACGCCGTTGCTACCACCCAAGCGAAACAGTGCACGACACGTGGAAGTTTCACTTATCTCACCCTGCCAGCGCCGACTCTCAACCACCAACACCCTGGGTAGTTGATTCCGGAGCCACTAATCACATGACTAATGATCTTTCCACCCTCACACAAATCCAACCTTACATAGGTCCTGATTCTATCATTGTGGGTAACTGTGATCAATTAAGTATATCCCATGTTGGCCAATCCTCCATATCTGGTTTCCATGGCTCTATGTTACTTGGTGATGTGTTATATGTTCCAGCCATTAAAAAGAACTTGTTATCTATTCGTCAATTTTGTCGTGATAATCATTACTTTTTTTAGATCGATGATCATTCTTTTCGTGTGAAGGACGAGAACGGGGCAGGTACTTCTTATTGGGCATAATCATGGTGATCTTTACTACATTCGTACTGCTCCAACCATCCAACAAAAAATTGTTTTTTTATGGCGAACAGACAACGCATGATATATGGCATGCTCATTTAGGACATCCTTCTACTGCTATTTTTCAAGTGCTTTCAAATAAATACCACTTATCAATTAGTGGTGCAGCCTCCTCTAATAACAAATGTAAAATATGCTCATTAGGCAAAGCATGTAGACTCCCATTTAATTCTAGAATCCATGTTGCTCAACATCCTCTTGCTCTTCGACATCTTGATATATGGGGACCCGCTTCTGTTCTTTCTAATTTTGGTGATTTTATCATCATAGTTGATGAATTTTTTCAAGATTTGGTGTGCCTCTTTCCGCTTATACGAAAATGCGATGTTATGTCTACATTAGTCATTTAAAAGAATGGTTGAAAACCAATTGAATTGAACTATTAAAATGATCTAAAGTGATGGAGGTGGTGATTTTACGAGCATTGCTTTACGGAAATTTTCTGCGTGATCGTAATTGTGCACACCAAATCTCTTGTCAGGTATACGAAGTATTGCTTTCTGTTCTTTCTAATTTTGGTTACAGATTTTATCTATCTATAGTTGATGAATTTTTCAAGATTTGTGTCTTTCTTTCGCACATACGAAAATACGATGTTATGTCTACATTAGTCACGTTTAAAAAAAGAATGGTTGAAAACCAATTGAATTGAACTATTAAAATGATCCAAAGTGATGGAGGTGGTGATTTTTACGGCATTCTTTTCAGAAATTTCTCTGTGATCATGGTATTGCACACCAAATCTCTTGTCCGTATGCGCCACAACAAAATGGCATCGTTGAGCGATGAACGAAAGCATCTCCACATTGTTGAATGGGTTTTGTCTGCTTGTTCAATCTCATCTTCCTCCTAAATTTTGGGTTGAAGCATTCACTACTGCTACTTTTCTTATAAACATATTGCCTTTACACATTCTTGGAGATGTTTCACCTTATGAGATATTATTTGCCAAGATACAGGACTATCGTTTTCTCAAGACCTTTGGCTGCATGTATTTTCCGCACATGGTCCCGTACAATAAACACAAGTTGATGCCCAAATTCGTCAAATGTATTTTTCTTGGCTACGACGCCCACACCAATTATAAGGGATATCGCTGCCTCGACATGGCCTCAATAAGGTTTATATTTCTCGTAATGTTATATTTGACAAAAGCACATTTCCTTACCAGGATATTTAGTCTGTTTCTCCTCCTCCCCAAGCATCATACATACCTACTATTTTGGAACATGTTGATGCACAAAAAATCGAAGTGGACTTTGGAACAACGTAAAGTGTCGGAGTGAGATGACCTTTGCTGATTGTTCGGGTCGTCGAGTGGAGATAATGTATGATGTGATAGAGATGAGAAGCAAACACGAGATGTACGTGGTTCACCCTAAGTTGGGTTACATCCACGAATGTAGAGGAGTTCACATTAATAATGTAGAGTTTACATGATACATGGGATTAGGCATAATCATCATTAGTGAGTTCTAATAAGGGATTAAGGGTCTAAGATCATGAGAGCTTAATTATTGGGAGAATAATCTTCTTTTATAGTTGAGGAAAAGAGCTCCTTGTTTTCGTCCGCGGTCGATGTGGGACTCTACAGGAGCTTTCTCGGGTGTTGACACGTGTCATGTCATGATTGGCCTCTTGGTTTGAGGGAAACTCATGTGCTCGGCGGCGCCTCGGCGCGAACCCTTCAATAAGGTCTCTAAAGGTATGAAGTTGACCGGTGCTCATTAGTTTAGGCATTGAGTGAAGTATGGGTACAAACGGTGCTCTCCCAGTTCTGAGTGAGGAAAAACTTCTCGGTTGGGACTTTGTAACATTCAAATGACTTAAGTAATCACGAAACTTTCGAGTAGAGGTGTAGTAGCATATATGGGAGTGTTCCCCCCGAGTCTCGATCCGGGGAGGGTTGCTTAAGTGAAGGGTCTTGATCTTCCTAAGCACCAAAGTACCAAATATTAGTATCGCCTTTGAAAGATTTGTAGTCTTCCTTCCGTGAGTGGCCCCCTTGTTGGGGAAGCTTATAGTTGAAGCTTTTTCACCTTCGTAAGTGCGAGAAGCTTTTAGACTTTTACGCATGTGGGAAGCTACAGGCCTTCGCATGTGGGAAGTTTTTGGTTGGACCTTTCCTTTGTGTGGGGAAGTTTTGGACTTTCGCATGTGGGAGCTACAGGCCTTCACATGTGGAAAGCTTTGGACATCGCATGTGGGAAGCTGCAGGCCTTCGCATGTGGGAAGCTACGGACGTTCGCATGTGGGAAGTTACGGACCTTCGCATGTGGGAAGCCTAGAGCACTTAGCATGTGGGGTCTAGGCCTTTGCATGTGGGAAGTTTTAGGCCTTCGCGTGAGCTACAGGCCTTTACATGTGGGAAGCTTTAGGCTTCGCATGTGGGAAGTTTTGGACCTTCGCATGTGGGAAGCTCGCAGGCCTTTACGTGTGGGAAGCTTTGGACTTCACATGTGGGAAGCTTTGGACCTTCGCATGTGGAAAGCTCGAGCCTTCACATGTGGGAAGCTTTGGACCTTCGCATGTGGGAAGCTTTTGGACCTTTGCATGTGTGTGAAGCTTTGGACATTCACATGTGGGAAGCTACTTGTAGAACCATATAAATTGGTTTGCTTAACCGCACACTTGTGATCATCGGTGTGCGAAGCTTTTCTCTTGTTGGGTTATTTTCAATTGTTAAGCTCACAGGCCTTTACATGTGGGAAGCCTTGGACGCTTCACATGTGGGAAGCTAGGCCTTCACATGTGGGAAGCTTTGGACCTTCGCATGTGGGAAACTCTAGGCCTTTGCATGTGGGAAGCTTTGGACCTTCGCATGTGTGAAGCTTTGGACCTTCGCACGTGGGAAGCTTTAGACCTTTACATGTGAGAAGCTTTGGACCTTCGCATGCATGTGTGAAGCTGCGGACACTTCGCATGCGAGAGAAGCTCTAGACCTTTACATGTGGGAAGCTTTGGACCTTCGCATGTGGGAAGCTCTAGGCCTTCGCATGTGTGGGAAGTTTTGGACCTTCGCATATGGGAGCTTTGGACGCCTTCGCATGTGGGGAAGCTTTGGACCTTTGCATGTGGGAAGCTCTTGGCCTTCACATGTGGGAAACTCTTTGTAAGAACCATATAAATTGGTTTTGCTTCGCACACTTGTGATCATCGGTGTGCGAAGCTTTCCCTTGTTGGGTTATTTTAATTGTTAAGCTGCTAGGCCTTTACATGTGGGAAGCCTTGGACCTTCGCATGTGGGAAGCTCACAGGCCTTCACATGTGGGAAGCTTTTAGACCAATGTAAAGTGTCAAGGTGAGATGACCTTATTTGGGTGTTGGTCGTAGTGGAGATGTGTGATGTGATGATAGAGATGGGAAGCAAACACGAGATGTACGTGGTTCGCGCAAGTTGGAGTTACGTCATGAGAAGGTAGGGAGTTCTCATTAATAATGTAGAGTTTACATGATACATGGGATTAGGCATAATCATCATTAGTGAGTTCTAATAAGGGATTAAAGGGTCTAAGATCATGAGAGCACAATTGTGGGATAATGATCTTGCTTTTATAGTTGAGAAGAGTTCCTTGTTTTTCATCCGCGGTCGATGTGGGACTCCTGAGGCTTTCTCGAGGTGTTGACACATGTCATGTCATGATTGGCCTCTTGGTTGGAGGGAAACTCATATTAGCCGGCGGGCGCCTCAAAGCGAACCCTTCAATAAGTCTACGAAGGTATGAAGGATTGGGGCCGGTCTTCCGGTAGTTTCGGCATTTGAGTATGGTACAAACGAGAACCTATTGTTACACCTCGAGGACCAAATTTGACGAGCCCACCATTAATAACCTCAGCCCAGCCCACTTTTCCCACTAAAGATCAATATCTAGCCATGCGCGTTTAGATTCTCCAAAGCAGTCTCGCGACTGCTTCTGTTCAAATTCACTCGTCTCCCCAACGACGGCCTCTTCCACGTCGGCCCTTTCACCATCGGTCTCTCCCTCATCGACCTCACCAGAAATGACCTTCCCATCACTGCCGATCCTCTCTTTTTAACTCGGTTTTCCTCATGTCGACTCTCCAGACTTTACTTCTCCTCATAATTTTGGCAGTATTAATGCTCTCACATATGGTTATACTCAACATCCACTTGCTCATGGACTCACTGTTGCACCCAAGATTCTCAATTCGTTGAACCCACAAAAGTTACACTCGAGCCTCCAAATATCCGCATTGGAAGCAAACCATGAAGGAGGAATATGAGGCTCTTCTCAAAATCAAACATGTTCCTTAGTTCCTACCACTTCTCATATGAATATTGTGGAATGTAAATGAATCTTTAAAGTTAAACGTAAGGTGGATGGCTCCATTGTTGGAGGCATCATAAGGCGAGTCTCGTCGCTAAGGGTTACAACTAACAAGCTGGGCTTGACTACGGCGAGACCTTTAGTCCCGTAGTTAAATTGGGTACTATTCACCATTCTTGCCTTAGCTGTTTCTAAGCAATGGCTTTGCAGCAACTTGACGTCCGCAATGCTTTCTTGAATGAAATTTTGCACGAAGAAGTTTATATAAAGCAACCACATGATTTTGTCGATCCACACCTCTCTAAGCATGTTTTTGTCTACACAAAGCTCTTTATAGCCTAAAACAAGCACCTTGAGCTTGGTTTCAGCGCTTGGCCTCCTTTCTCCGTAGTCATGGATTTTTCCACAGTAAGTCAGATGCATCTTTATTTATTCACCACTCAACTGCCTACTCACTATATGTTTTAGTGTATGTTGAGGACCTTATTATAACAGGTTCCAACTTTTATTACAGTTCAAAAGTTCATTGATCAATTGTGCACTACCTTTGCCAGTAGTAAATTAGAGGAGCTTAATTTCTTCCTTGGCATGGAGGTCACTTGACAAGGCAACCCTCTTTCTCTCTCTCTCAAACTCGTTATGCCTCAAACTTGTTGAAAGAAATTCAAGATGGATTTCTATAAGCCATGTCCTACACCAATTGTCTCCTCCACACACTTGTTTGCTCATGATGGTGAATCTATATCTGATCCCAAAACCTATCGAAGCATGGTTAGTGGTCTACATTATCTGACTTTGACACGGCCTGACATTTCCTATGCCATCAATCAAGTTTGTCAATATATGCACAATCCCAAATCATCTCATCTTCAAGTTGTCAAATGAATCTATCGCTATATCAAAGGCCCCGTCGAGCATGGTCTTCTCTTCCGTTCCTTGCAAGATTTCTCTCTTCGTGGCTTTTTCGACTCTGACTGGGCGGGTTCCATTGATTATCGTCAGTCCACAAGTGGTGCTTGCATTTTTCTTGGTCCCAATCTCCTTACTTGGACTGCCAAAAAGCAATCCATTATGCCTCACTCTAGTTATGAAGCCGAATATCGCTCTCTTGCCACGACTGCAGCTGAAATACGATGGTTTTGTTATCTTTTTAGTGAACTGGGTATTTCGCTTCGCATTCCACCATGCATCTTTGTTGACAATGTTTCTGCCCTTCACATGGCTGCTAATCTAGTCTTCCATGCTCGAACTCAGCATATCGAAATAGACTATCACTTCATTTGCGAGCTTCTTGCTCAAGGAGTACTTCAGACTCGCTACATCCCTTCTCACAATCAGCTTGCCAATGTCTTCACCAAAGGGCTTTCCCGCGAACAGTTTTCTTTGCTTGCTTCCAAGCTCAATCTTTACTTTGTTTCGTTTCCCTTGAGGTGGGATGACAAGAGTATCAATCCAGCTCCTAATTCTTCCAATGACTGTGATGTCAAATCGTGATCTCAATCCCATAAATCTCTCTACATTGTATTATGTAAATGTTGAATTCCTTTCAAGTGCAAATATAAGGATAGTATAATGGCACAAGGGTGTTGAAACCACAGGGACTGATTAGACCTTTTCAATTACTAGCTTTATGTGAACCCTAACTAAACAACAAAATTAAGAAATTGAGTTTGGTATTTGTGTTGAAAACTAAAATAACTTTCAAATGCAAGAAAAGATAAAGATGAATGATAGATTGTAACAGAAACAATGGGAATGGGACTAGGGATCTCAATTTCACCATTACAAGACAATTCCATGAATATTAAGTCAAAACATAGCCAACTAACCAATCTACGTCTAGGGTTCGTTTTACATATTTATGATCATCCATATGATGTGTGGTTGTGATCAAGTACTTCTAATCTGCAACCTAGTTCTGATGTTCAACTTAGATTACCAATTAAGAATCCATTAACAACAAGAAAACTATAAAGAACCAAAGAAATCACATGGCAGGATGTATGCATAGCAGTTTCTTCATTCATTTATATGTCTACCAAGATTAAGCATGATGTGTACTATAACCTTGATCAAATAATTCATAAGTAGCCCTAATGGTGATCAAACATTAAGACAAACAAACAAATTAAACAATAGAATCAATGAATGAAACAAGAAAACAAATTGATGAATTGAATAATTTAACTTAACAACATAGAATAGTTTTGCAAGGCTACATCGAATTCCCAAGCAATGAAATTAATTACACATCATGATCCCAGAATATATAAATAAGAAGCACAACATGAAGTGAAATTAAATTCAGAGAAAAAACCCTCTGAAGTAATCCTGATGTGGAACTCCTTCAAGCACAGCGCGGCTGCTTGGTTCCTTTGGCGGCAGCGGATGGTCGAGGGGAATAGGGTTCTATTTCTGTAAAGAAAGGCCAAAGGGAGAGAGAATAAAGGGCTGGGGTCGTTCCCAAGAGGGGAGATGTGTAAAAGTGATGTCAAACCATCATATTTAAATGCTAAAAGTGGCTGCAGCAGATTGCGAGGAGATCCCACAAATCTGAACTTGTTTTCCTTATTTGGCATCTCCAAATTAGGCTAGAAATGCCAATTTCTCTTATGATTTTGCTCTTGGTCTTCTAAGAGGCCAGACTCATCTTAGATTCTTTATTTGGACTTCAAATCAGTACCTATCTTCACCTCTCCAGGTTTTATACTCTCTAACTCTCCAAAAATGTCAATTTTTGCTTCTTTTGCTCTCAAATGGATAATAAAGTACAAGTGC
The DNA here is from genome assembly GCA_018257905.1 of Gillenia trifoliata. Lineage (NCBI taxonomy): Eukaryota > Viridiplantae > Streptophyta > Magnoliopsida > Rosales > Rosaceae > Gillenia > Gillenia trifoliata. The sequence continues at coordinate 12,994,192 of CM031081.1, read as the reverse complement.
ATCTTGTTTAACTCAAAAATATCACAAAGAGACTAGAAATGGATGGTATAAATGTATGAAATGTATGAGCTATCAGTAAATAACTATTAGTTATTACTTGCCTTTTCCATATTGTACACGGTCAACTCTCTAATTGTATATATCTTGTACCAATACAATGTACAATAAAATCGAACTATTCTCCCAAACTTCCTGCGTCAATTTCTTTCTGCTGTTCAATTTCTTTATGATGTTCTATTCCCAATAGTCTTCTGAAATTCTGTAGTTTTAACCAAACAGAAAAAGAAAATTAAAGAACATTTTGTTGCACTTTTTCTTCGTTACATTAATAAAAATCAAACTTAAACCTATCATAATCCTAACTCATTACCGCACCCTCCCTCGCCACTTCAGTTAGCCTCAATGACTTACCATCTAATTCAACTTATTAATCGAAAAATGCTTACAGTAATATATACAAAATAATGTTACTAACTAGTTGTTTGATTTTGTGAATCAAGTGGTGAAGATCTCATTTATTATTATCTTTTTAAAACTTTGATTTTGTGAATTAAATGGTGATGATCTCATTTATTATTATCTTTTTAAAACATTTTGCTTCAATTTCTTGTAGCCCTCCCTCCCCCAGACAATGTACGTGCGGCGATCATTTACAGCATATTCATCAAAGGTCAAATGAGGATTGAACTCACAGAAAAGGACCTAGAGGCCTCAGAATTATATCCTGATTACAACTACACTTCGATAGATAACTTCCTTGATATTTGCTTGGTTGATCCTCCCAAGCCAAAATTAGCATCATTCTAATGAGCTTGACGGGATTTTTGTTCCGTATACAATATTTAATTATGAGTATTGTTTAAAGTATTATTGTAATATCTTTTTATTATATAGTCAGGGAAGTGATTTTCTCACACTCATTTCTCTTTATATATACTCACTCATCTTTATTTTTGTACATTAATTCTCTGTTGATTTATTGAATCCAACTGTCTAAAATAAACAAAGGTGTACACCCGAAAAAAGAGAGAAAAAGAGTACATAAATTATTCCTGTAGTTTTGTTTAGATTCTCTCAGTTTGGCAGCTAATGATCATTTGTCTCCATGCATATTTGTGGTGTTGTGGTATGGAAGCGTTTCTTTTCAATAGAGTATCTGATTGAACACGAGGAAGGTATATATATGAAGATAACAAACATCATATAAGAAGAACACTACTTTTTACGTAAAACTGACGGGATATAATTTTTTCGTCCCAAATCAGTCAAGGCCTAATTCTATAAGAGTCTCCAGTTACGAAGTAAAACAAACCTAATGTAACAAGGAAGAGGATAAAGATACCAAAACTTGCTAAATAAACGCTTCAAAATTAACCTTATTGACTAAGAATCGAGAAATATGTAATCGACGATTAATGAGAAATCTATTGATCAAGTGTGAAAAGGCGTTTGAGACGACTTGTAGAATGGGAGATCCTGGGGGAAAGCTTGATTTGGAAGCCTTGGGAAGGAGATTTGGGTCAAGCCTGCGGTTGTCAAACGGGGAGAAGGGTGGAGTGAAAATTGAAAAGCGTGAGATCGAAGAGGCACTGATAGGGTTTCACTTCAGCGTGATGGCGGAGGTTTTCACAAGGGATTCGTTGATCAGTTTTCATCCTTATGGAGGGGAAGAGAAGGGATCTCAATTCGAGCTCTGGGGGACCGACGATTCTTGGCACACTTTGTTGAGGGTTGTGAAACCCCGAAATTTTTAAATGCTTCAAATTTTAGACATTATTTATTATTTTAGCACTCATAAAATAAATGGGTCTTTTAAAAGGAAGCATCAATGCATTTATACACATTTAAAATAATTTTAACCATTTGATTGATCCAATGAGTTTTATCTATCCACGTCATAATAGTTGTATTAGACTAAACTTCACCCATTTGTACCATATGGTGATTTCTCAATTTCATAGTCAACTGATTTTTAATTCTCTCTCTCCCATTTTTCAAATCTCATTGCCCAACGCTACCAAAATAATTCATGCCATTTTTTCCTATGTCTTTCCCTATTTTCCTTTTCTTTACACATTCGTCATTTTGTCTTCTATTTGCCTGGTGCAATCTCTTCAAATCTAGTGTCACGTTTTCTAATCACAATATAATTTTCCAATATGTTCTGATTAAAATGAGTTTTTTTTTTTTCTTTTCTGCAATCAACGGAAATATTTTATGAAAACCAATCTAACACAAACACTAACTGAGAAAATAATCTGAAGTTGGAAAGGCTTTTAGGGTGTATTGCTTTTTAAATTTTTTGAAAAAAATAGGGTGAGAGCTAAATCTGACCAAAAACCTAACTCGATTATATTTTATATCCATAAACTGTCCATAGTCATCTGATACAAACGAAATATGAAGTAAATAACTTATCTTAATTTGTGCAAATTGTATATCAGTTCAAAGATTCAAATTTTGAGTATAATTATTCTTGTGAAAATGATAAATAATCGAAGGGGGAAGCCACAAGAGATCAATCGAGAAGGGAAAAGGGTGAGTGATACGGTGTTTTAGTATGATATAATAAGGTTGACGTAGAATAAGTAAAGACCATTAGATTAATTAAATGGTTAAGATTTTACTAAATGTGTGTAAATGCACCAATGCTAAATGCGGAGACTCGGGATCCCTTTTAAAATAGGCTCAATCAAAGCAACAAACTTTAGGAAAAACCCACCATGTTAGGTTGTCTCCAACGGGAGGAGGGGAAAATCTCACATTTTGGGTTCAAATAATCTCCAAGGGATGTATTTTGGGGGCGGAAAAAATAGGAATTTGGGTTTGAGGGTGGGTATTTGGGATTGGTTTGGAACGGGGTGGATAAGGGTGGAGTGGACATTGTGCCCCACAGACAAGCAAGCAGCACCACGTGAACGGGTAGAAAAGTGGGCCTCAGCGCATCAAAAGACAGACACCGAATGATCTAGTGCGAGCGAATGCAATGTAAGCCCTTCTTTAACGGCAGAGATTAGTTATCCGTTGAGATCGAGTGGCTGTCGGGCGCTACTGGGTTATGATCCAGTATGGCTCGCCCAACTGCACATTCCTCGGATGGTAACAAATTTTGTGGCCCAAATTTACTGACCATTGCAATCCAACGGTCAGTTTTGATTTTTTTTCAACAGTAACATTTTAAATCCAACAACCCATATCTTTTTAATCAATCTTAACAGTAATAAAAAAGATCCAACGGTTGAAATTTAAATCCAACGGTCAAAATAATATTATTTAATATCCAAATCAGATCCAACTCCAAAAATCCTCTAAAAATCTATAAATACCTACCAATTTGTGAACTAATCTATAAAAAAAAAAAATTAATTCTCATATTTCACTACCAAATTTTTTTCAGTCATTCCATTCTTCTTCCAAGATTGGCTCAAATGGCAGATAAAGAGAGCAATAGAAATGGCAATTGGCTTCCTAGCGAAGATGTCGCCTTATGCTCAGCTTGGGTGTTGATCTCTGAAGATGGTTCTGTTGGTTGCTTTCAGTCTCTGGATACAATGTGGGTGCATATTTACAAAAAGTTTCTTGCCAACAATCCGGGCATTGCAAGGGGAAAAACTCAACTAATTGGTGGAGTTAAGTCTCGCTTCAAGCATATCAACCAACAATGTCAACTATGGAGTTCATCTTCATGTGCCGCATATCGTAATCCACTAAGTGTTACCAAGGTAGAAGATACAATAAGTTCACATCTTTAAATGTTACACTTTTAGTTGTATTAATATTTTTCATCTAATTAATTTTCCTTTAATATATGCGTAGGAGTGGAAAGCACACCAAATATTTGAATCCGGAAATATTGCATGTAACCACGCAAGATTCAAGTTCCAACATGCTTGGGAGATTGTTAAAAATTCTCCAAAGTGTGTCAAACAATACGCAACAAAGAGCGGAAGGCCTTCTCATAGTTCCACAAATAGTAAGGATTTGGGGAAGACGGCGAGACGCATGTAACTCCACTCTCATGTCCAGATGGATGCAATAAATAGAAGGAAGCAAAGAAAAAGGGTAAAATTGATGAGTCTTCTTCTATTGAATAGTCTAGTGAATATTTGCGTCAATTACTTCAACAAGGAGGAGAAATGAGGGAGGATAATAGAGCAAGGATGCAATTGCTTAAAGAAGAAAAAGAGGAGAAAATTATGGAGAAGAATCCACAGGAATATACTCCAAGAAAGAGGAGGTATTGGCAAGCTAAACAAGATGCAATTCTTGCACGAAACCCGGACCCAGATTTGGACACCAAATCCTGTCATCCTAGTTTCTAACACTACAAGAAAACATGGATTAGGTGACGAAATTTTTTGTGGCACTTAAAAATTCATCACATTTGGGTAAAATAAGTGAGGCATTTTTAGAAATCGTCACATAAGAATTTTCGCGGGACACCAAAATATTTTGCGTCACATAGCATTTTAGATTCGCCACAAACTATTGGGCGGGAAATTTTACCGCCAAATGAAATATTAATATGTGACAAAACTTTAAGATTCATCACATAACAAAAGAGAAGGCCACGTGCTAGGCAATTCATCATATATAATATTAAAATAAAAAATACTGAAGTAATAACATCAAAACCCCCAAATTGTAAAACCTGTTTTGTTCTGTTCTCACCCCATCTCGTCTTCAGCTCTCCTACGTTCTACTCTCTCACCTCAACTCCAATGACCAGCCACTTGGTGGTTGGCGCTGACGGCGACCACCACGTCTCCTTCGTCTCCCTCCCTCGACCACCACGTTCTAACTCTCTCCTCTCTCTGACACAACACAACAAATTCGGTTTTTATATCGAGTTCTTCAGTCGACAACAAGGTACTTATTTGTTTCCCTATATTTCTTTAATTGTGTTTGGATTTTCTTCTTCAATAAGTTTTTTGGTTGCCAAGCTTAGACACCTAGTTATCAATTTACTTTCTCTTTCGAAAATCAATGAATAATGGTGATTGTAGTTGATTGGCATTTGTGAACACTATCATTTGGTGGGTTGTAATTTTCTTATTTTTGATTTAGTTAGAACACAATTATTCTAGTTGTTTAAGCTCTTAATTAGTTGCATAGTTAATTGTATAAGGTATGATAAAAGCTACAGCATCTCGGTTATAGTACAAATCCACTTCTAATAACAACTTTCATGTCTTTCTACACCATAACAAATAAGAACATAGGGGGGAGGGGAAGAAGAAGAACTGAACAGGAGGAAAAAAAATATGAGGAATAGTTTTTGGTAGTTGAAGAAGATTATACTAGTTACAATGACAAGTATAGTGTAAATGACAAGTTATCAAAATTTTCCATGAGTTCAAAACAATTCCGCAAAATACAACTCTTCTTCTCATTTTTTGCAAATAATGCAACTTGATCTATAATGCTTGAGCATGATCATGCTGTTAAGTTTTTTTTTTTCTCCTGTTTTTCTTCGTGGTGTAGCAGGACAATATAAGTTTTTATTAGATGTAAATTTATGTTGTAGCCTAGAATAGAGGAAGAGAATAGAAGATTTAAATTATTTTTTAATGGATGGGATATAGATAATAAGAAAGACACATCTTGGGTTGAAGTGGGGTTCCATACTTCTGTTAAAGTAGGCCAATGATTAACATTGGAAACTAAGCCAAAATCTTCTGTTGGGAGGATAGGAAACTGAAATTAGTAAATTGATTGAATTATGCTCTCATCTAATTATGCTCTGATGCAGATTTACCTTTGTATACTCATATATGAAATTCATATACTTTCATGATTTTCAGGATTGAAGGTGCTCAAGCTTGAAATTAATTAAGTACAAGACCAAAGTTTCAAGTTAGTATGCTGTCTTTAATACTTGTAATTTACAATGACATAGTATTCATGCTACCTCTAGCCAAAATTATTATTGTATGTGAATAGTAATAATAAGTATGAAGTATTGTGCATGTATCTGTTGAAAGCATGCTAGTTTTTCTATTAGATTATTGAAAACTTTAGCATCTAGCATGCTGATTTTTGTGTGATTTTGCTATTTTCTAGTACATTTGTTTTAGCATCTAGTTGCTCTTGAGCTGGAGATATGTGCTGATTTTTAGTTATGCATTTCAAATTGGTAAAATTTGAGAATTGCTACAAGAGTACTAGAGCTGAAAGCATTTTATATTATGTTTATGAAAATTTGAATGAATATGTTCAATCGAAATACTTGACGTTGTATATTACAAGTCTGGGAGCTTGGAACTTTCCAAATTGTACACATGTCTAGTTAACTAAATCTTCTTTTGTATGTCATGTGCCACTTGTGTAATGTAGGAGCTTTCAAAGCAAAATGCTGATAATAGGAAGAAACAAAAGTATCACCACAAGGGAGGGGCAAGGCCATTCATCCAACATGCTAGGAAGGCTCACAAGGTAATGAAATTAATTTACTTATTATACTCATTATGTAATTTACATATTCTAATGTATGTTTCTGCATTATTGAGCAGAAAGGAGCTCCATTATCTGTGATTGACAATTGGGGGGCTCTCCATAAAGACAAGAATGGCCAGTGGATCAATGATGTTGCTCGAGACAAATATGTAAGTCATTCATAGGCTTATCATTTGTGTCCTTTCAAGGGAGCTAAAGATTTAAAAGTCATATTTGATATAATACAACTTAGGAAACACAAATAAAGTGAACATGCAAGATTGACTTTAAGAAAAAAAAAAACTTGATATAACTAGCTAGAAGCTGAAAGGTCTGGAGTTAGCCCTTGTGAATTATATTACAATTTTGTTCTTAATTAGTTTATGTTTCTCTTCATTTTGTTTGTCCCACCAATATATCCTTATGCTATTGATGCTCCTTGTTACTTTTTGAGCAAAATGTTGTATGTGCCTAGTTCAGTTTAATCCACATTCAAACAGAAACTACAAAATCATATGTAAAGACAGGTTATACTTGGTGGTTTGCTTTTACCTCGGTTAAGGATCACATACAAGTAGTCAAGTTGAGTTTTCTTAAGCATATTGTAGCTGATCTGTTTGAAAAAAAAAAAACTGATATATTTCTATTTTATTATGAAAGGATAACATGAAGAAAAAGAAGGATGAAGTTAGGGAGAAGCTAATCCAAGAAGCACATGAAGGTACTCCATCGGATTCCATACAAGTGTCATTAGATGATGAGTTTGGAATCATGGCTGAGAACCTTGGAAGGAAGGGAAAATCTGTTAATGGTGTAGGTGTTTTTCCTCGTACGGATACCTCTGGCTGCTTTTCTTCTATGGATTCAAGTTCCGAGTTAACTGATATGAGAGATCAGATCAAGCTTCTATCAGATGGTTTCCTCAAATTGCAACAGGAGAATGAACAATTGAGAGCTAGATTGGATTTACAAAATGATAATGAAAGTCTGGTATAAAAAATTAAGGCTTTTTTGGCTGGAAGTCAGGGGCAGACCATCAACAACTCGAAGGAATCTGATGGTAATATTTCATCTGGTGAAAATGTTTATCCTGAGTTGGAAGAACATTACTCAAAAGAGGAATGCTTTCAATAATTATGTCTTTTGCTGTTAGTTTGAAGCATGCACATGGTAGACCTCTTTTGTTAGCACCTCAATGTGTCTTAAACTTTTCTTTTGTTAGCACCTCAAGCTGTCTGTATAGGTGTTGGTGCCCTTCATGATGAATTGCTATTATTGAGATAGGTCACCATGAGTTAGATTGATTTTGGGATGTTTATGTTATTTTGTGGGATGTACACTTGATGAATGTATTCGACTTATGTGCTTTAATTGTTGATTAATGAAAATGTGAATTATTACTTTATAATTGTTATGAATTGCAATTCTAGATTACGAAACAAGGACAAGTAATTAATCCATCACATATTATTCCTAAATAGGTATTTGATTTTAACATGTGTGACATAAGCTGCGCCACATATCAAAAGAATATGTGACGATTTCAGCGTCACTTAGTGTAAATCATATCATCCTGGGATCATATTGGGTGACAAAACAATCATCACTTATAAGTTTAAAATGAGACGAACAAAATAGGTCACTGTATTTTTTATTTTGTGACACGTATTCCGTCACTTATAAATCTAATATGTGACGAAATCTGCGTCACGTAAAAGGACAATATGTGGTGAATCTAACATCCGTCACATAAACTATCGGTGACTCTGTATAGGTGACGATAATTGTGACGCTGGAATTTTGTCACATATTGTCAAATGTGACGATTTTTCATATTTATGTGACGAATGTTTGTCGCCACAAAAGCCATGTTTTCTTGTAGTGTAATGCAATTCTTTGATTGTCATTTTTAGTAATTTTATTCATGTAACATCAATATTATGTCTAGCTTCTAACACTTTATTTTATTCATGTGCTTTTAAGTATTTTTGTATAATCCTTTTGTTATTCATGTAATGTTAGTAATTTTATGTAATGTCAATTTTATTTGTGTTCACCATCACATTATTTTTGAAGCACACCTTACATTAATAAAAGTATACCATTACATTATTAAAAAGAACAAACAAGCAAGTAAATAAAAGCACACCATCATATTATTTTTGAAGCACACCTTACATTATTAAAAGTACACCTTACATTAATGAAACCACACCTTACATTAATAAAAGCACACCATTACATTTTTTTTTTTTTTTAAAACAAGTAAATAAAAGCACACCTTACATTAATAAAAGCACTTGGTTTTACTCATTATCATTCGCTTCACCATCCAATTCAACATCTCCTCTATGATTCCAAAGGTGTTTAATCATATCATTCCGAAGAGTGGTGAGCATCTGCGTTTCAAATCCTATTATGCCGATTCATATAATCCACCAATGTATGCCTATCGCGTCCATAAGCATACTCCACTTCAGGTTCATGATCATACATATACTCACGCTCATCCTCTGCTTCCTCATACTCATTCTCAACAATCATATTGTGTAATATTATGCACGTCATCATGATTGGTTGTAGGTCGGTTAGGCGGCAATGCCTTCTAACAATTGCCCATCAAGCTTGTAGTATTCCGAAGGCTATCTCCACGTCTTTCCTATACAATTCTTGTTTTTTGGCAAAGACTTTTTTCATGCAAGTATCAAGTGAAGGAATAGTTTTCACAAATGTAGCCCACCTTGGTTATATATCATATGCCAAGTAATAACCCAAATTGTAAGTTGTACCATTAACCATATAGTTTGTCTGTGGTGCAACACTATTGACAACCTCATCAAATAAAGAAAATCTAGCCAACACATTGATGTCGTTGAGTGATTCGGGCAACACACCTCCTTTACTAAGCAAGTGTCGTAAGATGCCACAGCCTCAAGAACCACAGTTGGACTACCATTGTGGCCAGTAAATTACCCACCCCAACCAAAAGGGCAATTCTTCCACTCCCAAAGCATGCAATCAAGACTCCCAAGTGTGCCTGGAAATCCCCAGCGCTCGCCCTTGCTCAGTAGCATTTGAATGTCGGCTTAATTTGGAAGTCAGAGGTACCATTGTCCATAGATCTCTACAATGGCCCTATAGAACTTCATGAAAGCCTCAATAGTTGTGGATTCTCCAAACCTAGTATATTCATCGGTGATAGACCGAGACAGCCTACAACATTCCATTTTTGGACAAAATATCGGTCGTGTGCGACAACAGCTTGCATGATGGTGCCGAAAAGTTTTCGCGTCATTCGGTACCGCCTACGAAATTAAGAAGCTCCAAAAGTAGGACGAGGGATGAAGTAGTCTTTCATGAGTTTTTCATGCCATTATTCTCTTCTACGATCAATAACTTCATGACCAGCAACCGAACCTCCATGTTTCGAACGCCTACCATGAGCCTCCAACAATGCCTGGTGACGAGCAGCAGCAACAACGATGGCATGTTGATGGTTGTCTTCGACCTCATAGAATGCTTCTAGCATCTGAATTAGTTTGTCACGACTTGAATCCATTGAAAAATAAAAGTGTTTTTGCAAAAGTACCATATTTAAGAAGGAGGTGTGTGTTTGCCTAGAACTCCCGCTTATAAAAAGGAATCGAAGATAACAATTGTGTAGGAAATCAGAAAAGATGAGATAGAAGAAGATAGAAAATCAGAAAAGTAAGAAAAAATCTTAAAAGATTAGATTTTCAGTATGTAGGACATCCAAAGAGATAGTTCTCAGTATGTCAAAAATAATTGTGATATGGAATCCAATGATATTGAACTCAAAAATATCTCAACAATTTTTTTTTTCGGAATTTGAATTTTTTTACATCGAAACATTCGTAAAAATAAAACAACATAGATTATACAAAAAATAATTCCAACATTGTTACCAAAAAAAAAAATCAAAGAAATACAAAAGTTTAATATAAAGTTGAGGGTGGAAATTATAGGTCCTTTTGAGTTAGAGGAAAAAACTAATAAACCTCATACGTATAAATAAATAGTTAAAAATACATAACTCAATTTTAGGCAACTAGCCGACTAGAAAGATGGGATTTACCGTCATAAGATAGCTCTAAAACAAATTACATTATGTGCCACTCTATCAAATCGATACCTGGCAAACAAAATCCCTGATATTTTGCTTCCATTTCAATTTGTTTTTTTTTTGCTTCCGTTCTATATCCACTGTAAAACTGTAAACCAAAATTTTTTCCGTTCTGAATCATACATTCAAACCGGGAAAATTTGCCGGTTACATTTTATGTTTTGAATTGAATCATTCAATTCTTCACTCCATGAAGGAACATCGCGATATGAAACCCAGCATCTGTGGGTTAGGTTTACAACAACGTGAGTGGGTTTGCAATTTGGTATTCCTTTGAGTTTGGCGGTGACCAAGAATCTCAACACCAGGTAATAGTCGATGAAGTTAGAATTTTATGGTTTTATGCGATTTTTTGATACCTCAATTGCAGCTTATTGTGCATATGAATTGCGAAATTGGGTTTATTTTGTTGACTAAATTAATTTGCACTAAATTGAGAAGATGTATTCCTAGTCTGTAGGTCATGTAGAGATGCATAGATGCAAGGAATTTCCAAACCTGGAGTTCAAGTCCGACATGTTGAAGTTTCAACGTGTGATGGAGAAAATCAAGACTGACATTAGGGATTTCCATGTGAATTTCCAAATCTGCAGGTAAGTTATTTTGTTTTATGTTAACTTTTACCATGTTTTTGGGGTTTGGGGTCATATGAATGTACAAGTTTTTGACATGTTTCCTACCTACTTTAGTTGGGATATGATTTAGTATAGTATTTTTTGAATGGAAGAGGTGAATAAATTGATACACAGTGATGTGTTTGTGTTTCTTTATTTGTATACCTGTGTGGCAGGCGGAAAAAAATTTATTTTTACCTGGACCACATTATGAGAAATGTGCGGGAGAATGATTTTGTGTTTCTACCTGTGTGGCATGAAAAGTGTTGTAACTTTACCCTGCTCGTAGACGCTCAATCTCGACAGCCAAGGCCCTCTAGGCACCCCGCACAGCCTCAAATTCCGACAAAATTGTTGTTAACCGGGCCTCCATCGACTCTGCAAACTCTTTGAACTCCCACCTTGGAACAAACCCTGAATCCTGCTTATCAAAAACAATGATTTCATCAATTACCCCCAAAAGTGATATTCATTCACAAAAACAGTACGCAGATTTATGTACAAACCACTGAATTGGAAGTGGATAGCAACGATCACTTCCCTTGGTGTCCCGTCTTCGCCTCCCCTTTGGGTTTTGATGAAGGAGTCGCCTTGGAGTCATCATCAACATCTGCAAAACCTTTATATTCGCGCTCCAGTGTTGCTTCCGTAGAAGGCTCAACATCGTCAAACATGTTATTCCAGTAACGCGCCTTTTTTCTGCCTCGGTGGGAGTAATGAGCTGGATGACAAGCTGCATTCGACAATTTAGGGTGCATAAGTTAGTATAATCATTTTTTTTAAAATGCAGTAAGTTTATTAAAATTGCAAGAACTTGATGCAAGATGATATGAAAAGAACAAGTACCGTTTCCTAAACAAATAGACCCATATTCAGCTTCGAATGCGACGGATTTAAATTAGTGTCCTAATGGCAAATCCGAGGCAATAAGTCTAGGTTCTCAAGCCGCACCCTAGAGTTGTTTCTTGTCTTTAGGTACAGCAACGTTTCGAACAACCAAATTTGCAAAATTGAAAGTGATAGTGTAAAAAAGTTGCAGTAAAAAACGAATGTAAAAGTACGTTAAACTTATAACAAAAAGGAAAAATGAAATGACCTTGAATGCATAGGGAGATCCCTTCAGGTTATATGAATCCTGGATCATAGCCCCCGACTTCTCTCTTTCTTCTCTGCCTTTTTTTCTTTGAAAATGTGTAGCGGGTCAAAGCAGTGGTGGTAATGGTTGGCATCAACAATTGGAATGACTTGAATGACACCGAACCCCAAGGATAGGTATCCCATTTTTCTTCACTGTCTACCAAGTCAAGGAGATGGTAGTCGATGCATGAGTCCTTCTCTTTCCCCAAAACGACAAAATGGGCGAAGTAAAGTAGCCCTAGCTTGTACAGATCGTCTTGGTTTTGGCAACCGTTGAATTGGTCCTCCAATTGTTTCAACGATATTTTCTTCCTTCCTTTGAAAAATGTGTCACTTATACGACATTCCTTTTCCTTCTCTATCGGCGGGAATTCTCCAAACTTTAGTCCGGTTATCAAACTGAATTTGCGGATCCCGAAAGTCGTAACATCTTCCCCAAATAGGAAGGATATGGAATCGTCGATCACTGTGTCCTTAATAGCCCTAAGAATAGCATAGTGGTTGAGCTGCCCAAACCAATCGATGCGGTCCACGTCGACAAGATGGCCAAAACAAGAATCCTCAAATTCTTTAGCTGATCTTTTGAAAATCATCCTCTTATATTAGAAAGACACGACTACGTGTATGATAGACACGAGGCGGTGGCAGCAAAGACCTCGTCGGGCGGACACACCAGTTCAGGCTGAGGAGAAGATTTGACTTTCCACTTGCAAGATTTTGAACACAACCTTTGAATCCAACCATGACAACCATAAGGTTTTATAAGCGCATCAAATTAATAACATAAACATGCACACATGATATGCATAGTATATGCACATTATATGCTCAATCTACACAGGATGTGCAGTCTTTCATATGGATCAAATTCAACCAATTCATGAACCAAATTCAACCAAGTATGCCCAACATCTACACCATATGACCAAAGTACAACTTAATCAATTAATTTCTAGCAATATCATATGCACATGCACATAATATATATACATAATATGCACTGAACATTAAATATAGATCGAACAAACCATAAACAAAATTCACTTCAAAACACATGGAATTACACAACCCTAAAGTCTAATCCGTTAATTTTCCCCAAAATAATTATACAAAACATCCAATCGCACCCAAAACCCTAAATTCCCAAATTGGGAAAACCTAAGTTCAAATAATGAAGATTCAATTGAAAACGTACCTCTTTTTTTTATTTTGCCATTAAATTTGTTATGAATCGATGGACTTGATTGGTTTTGGTGGAAGTATAGACTCTCGTTGGCCGCAAACATTAAAACGTCGTCGGCAAGCGACGAAGATCAGCGGAAAACTTGCAAAAAATACTTCAAGAAGTGGCCACGCTACTATATTTTGTATTGACTTGTGTTTATTTGGAAATTTGGCGTCGGTCGGAAAATTAGAGAAGGATTTGGGTCGCGCCGTTGGGGGGTTAGGGTTTGTGGAGCTGGGGGTCGAGAGAAAGGTTTTCGGACAAGGAAGAAAAAAATGTTGACTGGGTCTTTGCAATAACCCATTTATATGGGGACAATTTGGTCATTTCAAGTTTTAGTAAAATCCTATATTGGTTATATTGTAGAATTTGTCTCATTTCTATCAATTTTCCTAAAAACTATGCGGAGTGGTTTCAAATGTGGTGGGGGAGGGGAGGAAGGGAGAGGTGGATTACGGGCAGGTTCTGCCCTCGGTGTTGAGGCTGAAGTTGTTCATGAGGCTTTGTTGGTATATGTGGAGGAGGATTGCAGGAAAGTAATAGTAGAATCTGATTCTTCAACTTTGATTCATATGATGCGGAGTGAGAGAAAGATTGATGTATCAATTGATAGCATGGTGTATGATATTTGGCAGCTAGCTTCACAACTGGAGTCAGTAGAGTTCTCCTATGCTCGACGTCGGTGCAATGGAGCAGCACACTCTTCTTTTGTTAGTTGAAATGGTGGTAGTCATAGATGGGGTATGCTTTTCTCCAAATTTCTTTTTAATATTCTTACAGAAGATGTAAACATTTCTATTCGAATCTAATAAAAAGCTCTATCGTTAGACAAAAAAAAAAGAGAAATATATTCATCAATCATCTTCATTCATTTATTGGCCATTCGCTCATCCACGTTAATTGAGCTAATCCACGTCAACTGTTTGTATAGCCAACTTTATCCAAATTTCTGCATTTGAGCGGTATGTAACTCACTTTTGAGGACATAAAGTCTTCAATGTTCCCTTGTTAAGCGGTGAAAAGGACGGTTTAGCCCTCATAAGTGATCACAGTACGCCCATTGATTGACATTAAAATTAGATTGTTCAAATCTAACGTTAGGGGCGTAAATTGGCTATTTCCTGCTTGTTTAGGGGATAAATTAGCAAGAAAAATAGTCTAATGGATTAATTGGCACTAGGGTGCTAAATGAAGAGGGTAAACGACATTTTACTCTAAGATTTGTATACATGAACGGGTTCACCACCGCGTCATGTTTTTTGTTCAATAATGTATTGTATTTGTGTAAGTTTTTCTTCACATGGCAATTTATGATTAAGTTGTGATGTCTTTTGAACCCGTTCTATATAAATTATTCTCCAAATTCTCCAAATGAAGAGTAATAGCCCAATAGAAAGAAGGCATGCAAGGCCGATCTTCATCGACATTAGGTTAATGAAATGAACCCAAACTAGAGGGATCCGGATCCGGTCATAAGCATTGACCACATGTTTGATATGTGACTGTAATTACAGGACAAAAATTCTTTTCCGCACATTTTTTTTTTCATGATATTTAACTAATTGAGATTTAGTCAAATCTCAACTATTCTTTTTTGCCCTTTGGTATCGAATTTGTCATCTATTCATGAGTCCGAACCTAAGATTTTCCACTTACAACTAAACTAGATCAAATCCACAACACACCTATTTCTTTATGTGCAAGAAACATTGAGTAACTAAAGAGAATTATGCCCCCTTCCAGATGACTCATCCCTACTGGAATAACCGAGGGTTGTCAGGAAGGTTGCAACTATGGCCTGAAATTTCAAATCAGTAATAACTTCAATTCACGCAATCGGTACATAAAAACTGCCCCAAAGAGCAAGATCCGGCAATCGGTAAAATATACCTTTCATTTTGAATAAGTGTGCAATTCTTATTTCAAATGCAAAAGAACCAGTAACTGAGAAGAAATTCCGTCAATAAAAATGCCTGCGGGAGTTCAATACATCTTCCACCAAACCAGAAACAATAACAGCTCAAGTTGTCAGGCTAAGACAAAACATTTCACTACTCTGAGGCCGATTTGACAATGAAATTCTGGCGACTAATGGGGTTCATCACAACCGGAGGTCCTGCAGTACGTGGCCAAGCCTGGAACTTCTTGTCAGTTTCTTCCCACCATTTTTTGTTTGAAACGGTACCGGGAGTACTACCTGGTTATAATTTAATAGTGTTAAATTGCACAGAAGTTTATTACCGTAAACGATTTCATCAAGCAGTTTTATCATCAAAAGTACCTCCAAATATCTTTTTGTCAGATATAGTAGTGTCAAAAACATACGCAAGCCCAAAGGATCCCACGAGAGATCCTACAATGTACTTTGCTGCCATTTTTCAACTGCAATAATTAAGAACATAAAGTCAAACAATAAGGAAAACGGAGAAATGCCCGACAAGAAGAGCCGGTTATCTCATTGTGAATCGTTTCAGAATGAGTTAACTCAATGAACATAGAAAGTAGAAACAGATGTGTACAAGAAAAAGGAAGTGATTAGAGGTTCCACACTTCAGTCATCACCTCTAGCCTTTAAGATGCACAACCACAAGGTCAGAAGGAGTAGCATCACTTACAATTTTACAATTTTTAAGAAGTTAATGAATCTACGAACATTGGTCACACCAAGCTTCTGAGAATATTACCATAAATAAAGAAAAATACTGATGACTAAAATATGACAAATTTGAGTTAACATAACATTTCTAACAAGTCCTAATTTGAACTTATGCACATGAACTTCAAAGGGTTCAAATCAGCTAAAGCACTCTTCACAAATAAACCTATGGTTCAAATTTCAAAGACGAAGTAATGTGTGAATCTCATTCAAACAAATATTGAGCTTTAGATTAGTTAAATTCTGCATTTAGATTATATTGATACAAAAATCTTGAACTAAACATATAGCAATTCAGTTTCCACATCGTCCAACATAAACATGGGAGCATTGTTTTCAGTCAAAAATAATACGATAACTAGGCAAACGCTAGAAAGGGGTGTTCTAAAACAGTTAGGCAGGGGTGTTCTAATCATCCTACGCAAAACCTAACATCTTCCAATGTACAAAGTTTCTAATTTTCTCAATCAATAAATGAAAATCTGCTAAAACTAAATACAGCAACATCAAACCGGAATCCAGTTTATCGTCTATGATCCCATATTTTCTCAGAAACCAAACATAATATAGAAATACAAAATCAGGGAAAATAATTCATCTGGAAAATTATAAATTTACGAATCTGCGAAAATCGCAAGCATAATAAACGAAACCCTAGATCTATCAGCACATATATAATTCAGAGCGAGACGTTGCTCGATTCGGAAATGAAAACCGATGAAACGGAGAACTCACAGATGAATTGGAATGGGGGAGAGATTAGACGACGGCGAGGAGGAGGAGGAGGAGGAGGAGGAGCTTCAACGTTGAGAGCGATGCAAATTGCAAATGGTGGGTGGGTCGGTAATGGAGGCACAAATTGTGCCGCACAATTTATAGCGCAAAATCTCAAGTGCGCTACACAAAATGCGCTGAGTTTCGACACCGTTGGATGAAATATGAACGGTTGAGATTAAGTTGAGATAAAAAAAGGTTTCACGTAGAAACGGGTTAAGTGAAACCCATAATACGCAGACCCATCTCTCCCTCTCTCGCTCCTTTCTTTCCCACCTGAATACTCGGTGCGGCTGAGGTCGTGGTGGTGGTGAGCCATGGAAGCTGCCATTCAAAAGATCAAAAACTTTAGGAAAATGACACGCGTGAAATTACACATGGCATACTTCTCCTGCTGCCACATTTCATTTCCTCACTTTTTTAGTATCATTCTTTGTTTACTTTTAATAATTCCTTAATAAAATCATTACAAACTAATAAAAAGCACTAAATAATGCTACGAACTTGTCATTACATTCTCTTCGACCCTAAGCTCTAAAATTTTGTTGTTAGTTGGAATTTTTTTAAATTAGTTCGATAAACTCAAATTTGGTCATGTAGTAGAAAGTCTTTTACATTTTTCTATTTTTTTATTTTTTATTTTTATTTTGCTTTGATTTTATCTTTTCAAGCTAAAAGATTCAAAGAACATCAATAATCTCTATTATTGATGAAACGCTTCGACAAAAAAAAATGGACTAAACACCCTTGAAACAAAAAAACTTACAACTTACAGAAAAAAATAGGGATATAATTTATAAGGGTATTCTCGTGATAACAACCCAAGTAGGAAACATGGGTTAAATGTTTTAATTCAAAACATGGTAGTTTTACTATTTTATCCCCTTTAAATTAAATTGTCTTTTTCCAAATTCTAGTTAGAGAAGGGCAATTTTAGGCATTTGATTGTTTCACCTAATTGGAGTGTCGCTTTTATATATAATAGCCTCTTGGGCGCTTATGTGTGCGCCAACTGACTCTTTTAATGTTGTTTTTGGTTTATTTCATGTTAAGAAAAAAATAAAGAAATGAAGGGAATAAGTAATCCAAATGTGGGTTTGGATTTTTTTTTTTTTTGTACCTTTTTATTTTCGCATTAAAATAAAGAAATTGACTCGTTTAGAAGTACTTTTAAATTGGCTAAAAGTGCTTTTGATGAAAATATTTTTGAAACTAATCTTTAGTAAAAATGCAAGTGAATTTTGGAAGCACTTCAGGTGCTTTTGGAACCAAAACTATTTTCTCTAAAAGTGTTTTCAGTTATTTTAAAAATACTTCCAAACGAGCCCGCAATCAACATAACCACCTCTATGTGGGGGTTATTTGTTTTTACCAATGTACCCCTTATTAATGAATTTATATTTTCATTTGTACTCTTAATTAAAGAAGGACATTTTAGAAATACTTAATGTTTTACCATTTTGGAGTGCTGAGTTTATATATAGAGATAGTTACTATAACTCTTTTTTCAATCTTTACTTTAAAATTTTGTTGATTGCAAATGATTTGGAAGCTTTATTATGGAAAGCAATGTCGTAAAGAATTTGTAGCAATTTTTGGTATAATTTTTCGTTTTATAATAAATTTTCGAATATAAAACATAAAATATAATAGAAACATAAAAGGCTGAGCCAATCACTTACCCCAAATGCGAGTGACCACTAAAGATATGCCACATGGCCAACAATGATTGATTTTTCAAAAAAATCATAAATAAAAAAATCCTAGAAAATATAAGAAAAAATCGAAAAATTCACCAAACATTACCACGGGTTCCTAATGAAGTGGGGAACATCGCTACCAACATAATTTGGCTGTTCAACTATATATATCAAAATTTCGAAAAAAAACTTTGGTGTTCACTTTGTGTTGGAGAGTGGAAACACCTCCATTTGAGATTTTAGCAAATTCACTCGGAGGCAACTATGGTAAACAAAAAACTTGCAAAGGCAATACGAAAATTCGATTCCCTATCCTTCACGGTCCTCTTATAATTTTTCGGTGAATTTTCTTCTTTTTAAACATTTTTTTAGATAAAATAAAAGAATTGGTAAATAAATCGCTTAGGGCAACAAATGGCTCAAGGCTGGGCTAACAACACTTGCCCCAAAATGCAGCTGACCATTAAGGATACTAGAAACTGAGAGACTTACTACTCTAATTCCACTTCACTCTCTAGCAAAGGTTCTATCTCATTTTTGCCTATTTATAACACTTATGGTTTTAATTTCATTCAAACTGTTTGTTTATCTAACTCTCATTGCCCGTGACTCTCTCGAGAACAACTCAAGCCCATCTCGACACCCCTCAAGTAGTACGAGTTACTTGTTGGCGTATAATTGATGCAATAAGTCAAAATCCACAACAAACATTGGAAACTCAGGATTTCAACTCACCAACCCACTTGAATTGGTATGCTCTACTATTGAAATTAGAACAAAGATCTTCCAAGTGCGTACAGTTAACATGGTTACAAAAGAGGAAGATTTTCCTACGGTTAATATGGGTAAAGTAGATGAGATTCCCAAGCTGAATCCATGTACTGAATCTCAAAAACTTTTCTATGTCTTGAAAGGTTGAGGGCAATGCAAAGGGAAGACTGCTTTGCCATTCTGCCTCGCCGAAAATGAGGAGTTTCCGATGTCTCGAAATGGTGATCGCTTCGGAGCATTAGGTGTTCTGTTGGTGCATGTGTCTGGTTTTTTTCTTCCATCAGTTAAACCCTCCCTTTGCTTGCCGCCGTCTTCTTTGGTACGCTGATTTTCCTTCAAGTGACAAATCAGTACCCGCTTTTCCATTTCATTCTGTGGATTCCGAGGAATAAGTGGCAAACCGTTAGCCTTCATTAGTCTTGTGCTTTCTTCCTTCCTCAACCTATCAAGCTCTCCGTGGAGCGTAGACACTTGCACTTGTAGCTCCCTTCCTTTGCTTTCAGATGAGACAGCTTTCTGTCTCCATTCTTGCACCTGCAGAAGAAATACGACTTTTTTTAGAGTGCATTCGAGAAGAAATTCAAAAGGAATTATCTAAACTAAGTTCCAGGCCTTCTAACTTCTAAGCATCATAAGAAGCCTGTCAATCCTTTTGCAAAATCATGCAGAAAATCAAAGCTATTCCAAACATATTGCTTTACTAAGCATAGGATAGTTAAGTACTAAATATCTTACAGCTGAGCGTAAGGGTTGAATCTGACAATCAGAATCTAGAGCCCGATCTTCCCAAAAGTCCCGAGAAGCCTGCAATTCTTCCATCTCCTCCCTCACCTGCCCCAGCATCTCTTGCATCTGAGACCATTGCTCTGTCTCAACTCGTACTTGCTCTACAATTCTTCGAACTATTGCCTTGCAACGTCCTGAGCACACATTCTCTTCACGAAACTCTTTCTCCTGCAGGGCAAATTGTCCAAACTTTAAATTCCTTGTCCTAACAATGTTTTGTTTATTCAATAAATAAGTCAACCTCTTGCAAGGATTTACCTTATAAAATTGTTGTACCAAGGAAGAGGACAAATTTGCGGCTTCAATTCTCTGGGAAGAAGAGGCAGAACTAGCAACTGAACTATTGGCTGTAGAGAGCATTGAACCATACTCTTCCTTAATCCTCTCCAATAACATCCCTTTCGACAATCCCTCCATTTTCCTTCTCAGAATCTCCACCTGTGTAGAATTTTTATAGTACCGATTAGGCAGAAAAAATTATGCAAATCATGAAGTGAAACAATGCACACCTGGTTATCAAGAATCTCCTCACTTTATCAATTTTAAAGTAAAAACTAGCATGATCCAGTTGAGAGTTGGCACACACACATTATAACAATATAAATCATAAGATTCAAAGCCATGCTGTGTCTTTAATTCTCTCATACAAAATATGGAGCTAAGAAATTGAAGTATCAAAGCAAGATCAACGAAGGACAGATAATACTCACGTTGCTTTTGCCACTTGAAACCAAGTTCTCATTTAGTCGAGAGCTTGTTTTGATCGACAAGCTTGCTTCTGCCATCTCTTGGATCTCCTTCACGCATATCTCATCTGATGTCCTCCTAAACTTCTGAAGCTGTCTTTGGAGAAGATAGGCTTGTTTATCAAAATTACTAGAGTTCTTCCGAACCGCCAAATCCTTGACTCCTAAATTTCTTTGCAACTTCTCTAGTTTCTCTGTCAAGTGTTGAATCTCTTCCTCCAAAACCATACTAATATTCCTTCCGTCGCAAATCTTCTTTTGCCCCTGAAAACCAGTCACAACATCCAAATTTGTCACACACAAAGCCATTGTCACTCATTCTAAAGAAAAACTTGCTGGAATATAACAAGAATACAACTAAGAATGCAGAAGAAGCACGGCTTAAGATTCGAATTATTTCCTTGCTTTTAATTCCGTAAATTTCTTCATAAGCAAATGGAAAAATTTACCAAGCAATCCAAGAAATTGAAACAGAAACAAAAGTTCAGATTTGAGCAGTTCTTAAAAATAACCTACAAAGGCATATTTTTCAAACAAAGAATCTGCAATATTCAAACCAGCTAATAAAACATCAGAAACGATAGAATACTTCTGCTTTCAAAACCAAATATAATCTTTCTTTTTTTTTGTCAGAAAAAACCAAATATAATTATGATTTCCCTATATGTTTCAAAACTTCAAATTTCTTTGTAATCTCACATTTTGGTCAAAGAAATAACTATCATCACGTAACGAAATTCAAAATCCTCCCCCTTATTCCTATCAAATTTCTCAGTAACCAAACAGAAAAACCCTGTTGGGTTTTCCTTCTCTTTCTAGCATTTTCTCGTCAACCAAACAGACAATTCAAAACCAATGTCAAAAAAAAAAAACACGAGCGAGAGAGAGAGAGAGGACTAACAGAAACAAGAGCGTGCACAGCTGATTTCAAAGTCTTCTCCATCTTAACCTTCGTCCTCTCCATTTTTTTAACAGCAATCTCCTTCTCCATCCTCAACAAATTACACTCCGCCCTCAACATCTCAGCCTGAAACCTCCACCTCTCCTCCTCCACCACTCCACCACCACCATCCTCCTCCTCCCCCTCTGTAACCCTCTCTCTCCTCTTCTCTCTCTCTTCCCCATCCCCACACTCAAGAAGCACAACCGGCAAATGGGTTCTTGAAAACGCTCTCTCTTGATCAAACAGAGCCTCCAGCTTGCCCTTGTGGTCCTTCCTGGCCTCCCCTGAATTGGGTTTTCCGCCATGAACGCTCTTGGGAGCTCTCCGGCGAGGCCTCCGCGGGAGATGGAGGATTCTTGGGGTTGGTTGGGGTGGTGGGTACTGCCATTTTAGTCTTCTTGTTGCGGTAACTGCAGAGGAGGATGACATTTGCAGTCGATTAAAAAAGACACAAATTTTGTGTTCCTTTCTGGGTTTGAAAATGAAAGGAAGAGCGAAAACTATAAGTTAGGCTTCATTTTGTTTGTTTGTGTACTGTAGCTGTAGCTTAACATCTGGGGGTTTAGAGAGAGAGAGAGAGAGAGAGAGAGAGGAGAGAGAGCGTGCAACCTCGTTCAGTGCAAGAAACAGGGATTTCAAATGAAAGCTGCGCTTGCTGATGATTTTGTTTGGGCAAATTTATTGGTATCTTCCTTGGTCCCTTTGTCTTTTATTTTTTGGTTTTATTGGAATTTGAATAGGATTTCATGGTCTTATTTTAATGGTATTTTTTTTGTCTTAGATCATATTTTAACGTTTGTTCCTAATTTTATGACATTTTGGTGTGATAAGAAATAAGAAATAATGTTTCTCAATGCTCATTACACTTAAGTTGACACCTCCCATGTTGTTTTACACATTTATACTGAAAACACACTCGACTAAATTTTTAGTTAAGTAATGAGTAGAGATTTTCACACATTGCATTTTATCTCTAACACATTTTAGATATATGTGTGAAAGTCAATAATTATATTAGATTAAAAAACTATTAAACAATTGAAAGGGTGTATATGAGGTAAAATAGAGAGTGTGAAAATCACCACCATAAATAATTATCTTAAAGCACTCATTTCACCACTTAGTACTACAGTCCAGTGGTATTCATCTTTACTTGTAAGTGATAGGTTTTAGGTTCGAATCTTGTGAATAGCGAGTTCGCAATTAATTTATTTTCCCACCCCCGTAGTGTAAATATATCGTTGTATAAAATACACCTGTATAATTACTCAAACTACATTAACACTCATCTAACGTAACACTCAAATCTTTGGATTGAGGACTTATTGGATGTTATCTCAAAGGTCCTCTTTGGTATTTGATCAGTTCTTAACATTATAATAAAACCATTATCGTTTCATCTAAAAAAACACTCAAATCTTCTATACTCTAAACATAACACAAATTCGTCTTCAGGGCAAATAATTTCGGTGAATACATTCTGACACACATTTACAGTTGTTATCAATTAACCTTTAGAAACAATTTCGATAATGACATGCTGACACACATCTACCGAAATATTTTAACGTTTCGGTTGTTATCTACCGAAAATTATTTTGTGGGTCATACTATATGACCATCAATATGAACATTGTTAAAATTAATACAAAATTTTAAAAAATGAATAAAGTCATATTCAGTGGAGCCTCTAAATAGTCAATTTCATGTTTTATTCGTCAAAAATAAGTTTTTTTCATCAATATGTGTGATTAATTGCACCTTTAGGTCTCATTTGTTACGATGGACTATCTCGGACTATACTAGGTTTAGGGGCTAAGCTGGACTGGACTGGCTTGACATGGACTAAACAGTATAAGAATATTGAAACGTTTGGTGCAGTGTCAGACTAAGTCACATACTACAATTTATTTTGCCTTTTAAATTATTTTTACCTTTAAAAAATAAAAAAATAAAAAAAAGGAACCTCAACCCTCGCCCTATCAGCCACCACGATCACTTCTCTCTCACACAAATCACAACCTCCTATGAACAGGACAGGGGTTTTTGTGGCTCAATTAGGGGAATTCTAATCTATTACCTTAGTAGTTTTGAAGATGATTGAAAAGTTCATGGCTTTCTAAAGCAAATCACACTTGAGTTGGAGAGAAATTGAAAACCCCAAAATACAAATTTCCATTTCGCGATGATGGTGAGATCGGTAACGATGGGTTTCGAATTGAATACGAGCTCCAATAAGACCATCTCGTAAAGCTACATAATTTCCTCTGTACTAAGTGGCGGCGACGACACGAAGACGACGGCAAAAAGACAATGATAAGAAGACGACAGAGACAGAGAGGGAAATTTGTTGAGATTTTGGTATGAATTGGAAACCAATTGAGATTTTGGTCTAAATTAAAAACCCAACAAGAAAATTGACTAATTTGGTGACTAGAGAAGGGGAGCAGTTGCTGGTGCTGATGTGTGAAGGAGAAGGAGATGGCGGGATTGAAGGGCTTGTTAACAATCACACACTGGCAAACGATATTGCTAGTACCGTGTTAGTGACGTCTGTAGTCTGTGCAAGTCTCGTTTAATCTCATTAAACATTAGTCGTGGCTCCACCTGACACCGGATAACTGAGATTAAAGAGAAACCACAAGTGAACTCTCAAAGATAACAACTCGCCACTCTAAGGAATCCACCAAAGAGATAAGAGTTTACGGATAGGAAGAAAACACTCTTCACTAAACCAAGTTTAAAAGTAATTCTTAATTTCTGAATAATTTCCATACATGAATAGTGGGTTTAAATAACTAGGCATGAAACAACTTTCTACCTTCTAGGAAGGGATTATTAAGCATAAACTTAATGAGAACATGAAGCTAACTTAATGAGAATACGAACCATCTTTGAATTAAATTACAAAGCAACAACCTTCAACCTTCCAAATTCTATTCGGTGTCATACGCTTCCACTGCATAATAACTTGCCCCCAAGTTCTCTTCGTCTTCACAGCCATGATAAGGAGAAAGGTCTGCAACATTGAAGGTTGCTGATACTTCATAGTCTCCTGGAAGTTCAATCTTGTAAGCATTGTCGCTGACACGTTAGAGCACTTTGAAAGGACCATCAACTCGTGGTTTCAGCTTCCCATTCTTGCCTCGAGGAAACCTTTCTTTGTGACGATAAACCCACACCAAATCTCCTTCTTTAAATGCAGCCAGCCTTCTATGCTTGTTGGCTTGCCTTTGATACTTCTCATTTTGTGTAATGATACGTTCTCGCACCTGTTCATGTAATTTCTTTATATACTCTGCATGTTCTTCAGCAGATCCACTGAATTGATAACTTGTGGGTAGTGGAGCTAAGTCTAAGGGACTTATTGGATTTCGTCCATAGACTGTCATGAAAGGACTATAACCGGTTGTCTGACTGGTAGATCGATTGTAGGCAAATTCAGCTTGAGCTAAAACAAGATCCCATTGAAGAATATTTTTACCTACCAAACTTCTTAATAGATTTCCCAAGCTTCGGTTGACCGCTTTCGTTTGCCCATCTGTTTAGGGGTGATGGGAAGAACTAAATTGTAAAGTAGTACCTAACTTTCTCCAAAGAGTTCGCCAAAAATGTCTAACAAACTTACTGTCTCTATCAGATGTGATTGTCTTTGGAATGCCATGAAGCTTGACCATTTCTCGAAAGAACAAATCAGCTACGTGAGAGGCATTCAAGGTCTTATTGCAAGGAACGAAATGAGCCATTTTTGAGAATCGATCCACCACAACCATAATAGAATCTTTGTTCCTTTGTGTGCGAGGTAGTCCCACAACAAAATCAATACTTACGTCTTCCCAATGTGCCTTAGGAACCGGTAATGGATTGTATAACCCAGTGTTTTGGCCACGACTCTTGGCTATATGACAGGTTCGACATCACTCCACATGTCAAGTTATATTCGAATCATTTTAGGCCAATAAAAATGTTCTTCAACAAGAGATAAGGTTTTATCTCTTCCAAAGTGACCACCAAGCCCTCCTCCATGAGCTTCTGCAATAATAGCTTCACGTAAGGAACATTTGGGAATACACAAACGAACTCCTTTGAAAAGGAATCCATTTTGCAGCAGATAAGAGTCCCGAGAGCTCTTAGAACAATTATTCCAAATTTTCTGGAAGAATGGATCATCCTTGTATAGCTCCTTGATCACCTCAAATCCCAGTACCTTCATTTGCATGATATTCAAGCAAGAATGCCTTTTACTTAAGGCATCAGCCACTTGGTTATGTTTGCCCGATTTGTGTTTAATATGAAATGTATATGCTTGGAGAAATTCAACCCAACGAGCATGTCTTAATTCAACTTGTGCTAGCCATTAATAAATTTCAAAGCTTCATGGTCTGAATACAAAATAAACTCTTTTGATAAGAGGTAATGACGCCAATGATCTAGAGCCCTGATGATAGCATAGAACTCCTTGTCATAGGTGGAATATCTAGTGAGAGAATTAGCCAATTTCTCACTAAAGAAAGCAATTGGTTTGCCTTCTTGACTTAGGACGACTCCGATCCCCACATTAGAAGCATCACAATCCACTTCAAACACCTTGTCAAAATCAGGAAGAACTAGAATAGAAGCCTCAGTCATTTTCCTTTTGATAAGATCAAAGCCTTTTTGTGCATCATGACTGCAGTGGAAATTTCCTCCTTTCAAGCATTCAATAATTGGAGCCATAATTGTACTGAATCCCTTGATAAATCTACGATAAAAAGATGCAAGGCCATGAAAGCTCCGTATTTCTTGAATTGAACTTGGGATTGGTCAGCTTACAATAGCTTCTACCTTGGTAGGATCCACCATAATGCCTTCACCTGAAATGACATAGCCTAGAAACACCAGTTTATTGGTCAAAAATTCACATTTCTTCATATTAGCATACAACTTTTGTTCTTTTAGAACATTGAACACTTGATGAAGATGCTCCATGTGTGTATCTGGATCTTTGCTGAAGAAAAGGATGTCGTCAAAGTATACAACCACAAATCGACCAATGAAGGATTTAAAGACATGATTCATAAGTCTCATAAAAGTACTAGGCGCATTTGATAAACCAAAAGGCATTACCATCCACTCATAAAGACCATCCCTAGTTTTGAATGCAGTTTTCCATTCATCTCCGGGCCGCATACGAATTTGATGATATCCGCTCCGCAAATCAATTTTTGAGAATATAGTGGCACCATGAAGTTGATCAAGAAGATCATTAAGGCGAGGCATGGGAAAACAATATTTGACGGTTATTTTGTTCATTGCATGACTATTCGTACACATGCGCCATGCTCCTTCTTTTTGCTTTAGTACAAGGAGTGCGAGAACGGCACAAGGGCTCATGCTCTCCCTAATCAAACCTTTACTTAGCAACTCATCAACTTGCCTCTAAAGCTCTTCAAATTCTTTAGGATTCATTCTATAAGCTGCTTTATTAGGAATAGTGGCACCAAGAACGAAATCCATGCAATGTTGAATGTCTCTCATTGGTGGAAGACCAAATGGGATTTCTTTTGGGACGACATTTCTGAATTCATGAAGCAAAGGCTGCATCTCCAATGGAATTCCTCTATTTTCTTCATTCTCTTGTAACACAACCAGTGCATAAGCTTCTTGAGTTTCTTCAAAAGCAACAAGGAAATCGGATTTAGTCAACAAATTATTCCCGTCTTCCCTTTTCGGCTTTGGAGTGCTCTCTTTTTTCATAGGGCCCAAAACAATTTTAACACCATCCTTTTCAAAAGAAGAAGTGTTTTTGAACCCATCATGTATAACTCTTCTGTCATATTGTCATGGCCTCTCAAGTAGTAAATGACATGCATCCATAGGGACAACATCACCCCATACTTCATCTTTATAAAATTTTCCAATAGAAAATTGAACTAAACACCTTTTATTCACTTTTACCTCATTCCCTTTGCGCAGCCAAGAGAGCTTGTACGGTTGTGGGTGGTTAACCGTTTTCAAATTCAACTTCTCCACCATATTAGTAGCTATCACGTATTCGCAGCTACCTCCATCGATAATCACATTACAGACCTTGCCATGAGAAGTACACTTTGTATGAAAGATGTCATTGCGAAGCCAATTGTCTTCTTCCACATAGGCTGTGTTTAAGCTTCTTTGAATTACGAGGTTTTCTCCCTCGTCACCATAAGTGATTTCTTCATCAAACCTTGGGGCTTCATCAAAATTTTGATTTGGGTCTTCATCAACAACCTCCCTATCTTGTTCTACAAGTGAAACTATCTTGTGATTTGGACACTCAACCGCATAATGGCCATACCCCTGACACTTGAAGCAACGACCTTGTTTTGGACGGCTCAAACTTGCTTGAACTTCTTGATTATGAGTTGTCTTTATTGGT
Organism: Gillenia trifoliata; assembly: GCA_018257905.1. Taxonomy (NCBI): domain Eukaryota; kingdom Viridiplantae; phylum Streptophyta; class Magnoliopsida; order Rosales; family Rosaceae; genus Gillenia; species Gillenia trifoliata. Next base: position 12,965,864 of record CM031081.1, on the reverse strand, counting down.
GCATCTATTTTTGGAGCGGGGCCAAATTTAGTATTGGATGTTGATGCCCGATTGGTATTGAACTCTTTCACTCCGATTCTTGGGGTGCTACCACGCCTCTCTTTAATCTGCTTCTCAACTTTCAAGGCCAATTTCTCCACATCGTTATAACTCCAATAAGGCTGGAGTTGCACGATATTGCTAATTTCCAAGCGAAGTCCCCCGAGATAACGAGCAATGGTTTGCTCATCTGGCTGAACAATGTCGCAGATCATTCGGAGCTTGTCAAATTCTGTTGTATACTCCTCCACAGACAAATCTTTTTGCTTGAAATTGTGAAACTTAAGAAAAGAATCTTGTCGATAATTTTCTAGTAGAAATTTCTTCTTCAATTCTCTCTTCATCTTTTCCCATGTTACAATTTTTCTTTTTTCTTCTCAAGCCCATTGCTTCTTGAGATGTTCCCACCAAATTGAAGCATGTTTCTTCAATTTGATAGCCATCAGTTTCACTTTGTGATCTTCAGCCACATCCTTGTAATCAAATATTCTTTCCACGATATTGATCCAATCCATGAATTCTTCAAGTTGCATTTTGCCTTCAAATTCTGGAATGTTAACTTTGATATCAAAATTTTGTTGAAAATGATGACGCCTCCTACGATCGTTCTCATCATCCGAGACTCGATCATTGCGACCACCAAAAGGATTCTCCTCCTCCTCATCAGATCCATCATTCTCTATTTCATGATGGGGATCATCATGTTCCAGAGGTTCGTAGCGCTCAAGACGCCTCTAAAGCTGTTGCACTTGTCTCCTTAGGTCGTCCATCTCAATGTCATGCAGATCTCTCTCACGATGTGGTGAGTCCTGGCGAGCTTGTCGGCCTCCACGACGCCCACGCCTCCCAACCATGGTCGAATAGAGCTCTAATAACCAATTTGACACCGGATAACTGAGATTAAAGAGAAACCACAAGTGAACTCTCAAAGATAACAACTCGCCACTCTAAGGAATCCACCAAAGAGATAAGAGTTTACGGATAGGAAGAAAACACTCTTCACTAAACCAAGTTTAAAAGTAATTCTTAATTTCTGAATAATTTCCATACATGAATAGTGGGTTTAAATAACTAGGCATGAAACAACTTTCTACCTTCCAGGAAGGGATTATTAAGCATAAACTTAATGAGAACATGAAGCTAACTTAATGAGAATACAAACCATCTTTGAATTAAATTACAACACAGAACACTAGTCCTAGCTAAGCTACTCCCACCTAAAGAGGTGTAACAAACAAAGTGTAGTGGTTAGGGTTTACTTTGTTGTACAATGAAGGTGATAGTAGGTATGAGAGCTTAAAAAAAAAAAAAAAAAACTCTTGTGTAGGTATCTCAAGTTGAACTTGTGGGGGTGTATTCAATATTTAAATTTCAAAAGGGGTTTGTTCAATAAATTGTAGAGTGTCAATAAAACTGCCTTATAAGTCACTTGTCATATGCAAATTCAATAAGATTTTATCCCTAAAATATTTAATATGTTTGTTTATTAACATCATACTTTAATTGTTAGTGTTGAATTGCTCTGAAGGTTGTCATTTCTTTTCAATATACTGTGCTTCAAGTTCAAATTTTTCCCCTTCTCTTAGTTTAGATTGATTATAAAAAAAATCATACTTTAATTTGGCATTAAAAAATCAATTTGAATAGTATAACGGCCTTCTAGAGAGAAACAGAGAGTTGTAGTAGTTGCTAACTTAGGTAGGAACCCCTCTTTCCTTCTAATATAGTACGACTAGACGGGCAAAACATGCTTAAAATTTGAAAATGGCCAAACCCACTATTCTATTGTATTTATTTTATATTAATATCTGTGGCGAATCTAGCCCCATCATCCTCGATATAAATGAGTTTAACCTAAATTTGGAATGATTAAGTGAGAAGTAAGTAGATTAGGAACTAAAGTAAAGGCATTTAGTTATTTATGAATAAAAAATTTCATATTTTATATGTTTAGATTCCAATAGACTCAAGTACTCTTTGGTTAATGGAATGAGATTTCCATGGAGTCTATAAACCGGAGTTAACTTGGCTCCTTAAAGGATGAGGAAGAGTTCATTCTCAAGATGTTTTGTCAATGATTCACAAAATTTCGTGTTTATGATCAGAACCGTTCATATTATAAATCATTTTATAAAGATCATCTCTATAAAAAATTAATAAAATATAATATCATTTAGTTATTGAACTGTATAAAAATAAATGGTTAGATATGGTAAATGACACACCCCGACCCGAATATCCAGGTGGACACCGGATATCGAGGTGTGCTGACCGTCACTCCGGAGGAGTGACAAAGTCATGACGTGAAAAAAAGGATTTAAGAATGAGTTAAAACAAAAGTTTGAGATAAATAACAAAATCAGAGTAAAAGAGTAAGCGCAGTGTGGGGGTTTAACCCATTATTACAAACTAACATCAGAGCTAGGAGTGCAGTAAGGAAATAATATTCCCATCCCGAAGGATGGATATGAACACACAAAGAAGGATTTAAACCATACTTTAACCAAAAGCTGGTACAAGAGCGTCAGCTGATGCCACAGGTTCTCGTCTGCCCAAACAAATTTTTATGTCCTGGAGGGGCGAAAAACAAAGGTGAGTGGGCCAAACAAAGTTTAATAAAACTTTTCCAAAAGTTTGGGAAGTAACCCCTCGCTATAAAACCTGTAATTTCCCAAAATAAGTTTACTAACAATAATAGTAAAGTGAGTCGAATAATGGGAACTGAGCCCAAAAGGATACGGGTAAAATCATTAACAGCAGTAAAAACATAATTACTTATCACATAAAATACTAGCACACAAGTCATGCAGAAAGTAGCTGCATGACAGGCTGGATGTTTATAAGTTACGCTCTAGTACTACATGCACATGAAGCTGGCGCAACGCGCGTCACAACGAGTTCTAGTCGCCAAGGCAACTAGAACAGGCTGGCACCTACGATGGATCCAAAGTGAGCGTGTCGGTGCGTGTGAACATACATGTGAAGCTAGTCCTGGCCCAGACAGTACTAACACCGTGCAAGTATGCATGATAAGTAATAATTTCACAATTGTATAGCCATGTCAATATTTAATTAATAAAACCAACCAAGATGATTAAATAAATCATAAATAGGCTAAACAAATCATTTAATAAGTTTAGAAAAACATGGCATGCTATACCAATCATAAAACACCATTTAAACACATACTATAATAGTATTTTATAAAGAAAAGGGTCCACTCACTGATATGTCGTCAGATCGTAGCCGCCATACCTAGCTTGAGCTCGGAGCTCCTCGGGATAGGTCTCACCTATATGGAAAGTCACTATACTAATCATTAAACAAGTCTATTCCAAATTAAAGTAAGGAAAATACTCGAAATCCCCTTTGTTTGCTCGTTTCGAGATTTAAAGCTGTCGGAAAAGTGGCTCACGCGCTGCCACGCGCCGCCATGCACCGCCACAAGGCTGCACGCGCCGCCACGCGCACTCACACACCCACGCGCCCACGCGCACCCACACACGCTTGCACGGCGTGCCGTTAACTTTAACAGAATATTCCGCTAACTGGACGAAATATTCTCTAATGACGTTACGGAATATTCCGTCGCCGTTAGGGAATATTCCTTGACGGCGTTAAGTTTGAAACGGAATATACCTCAGAATATTCCTTTGGTTCGACCGGTTGAACCGAACATGCTGACGTCACGGGCCGGTTGGCTGACGTCAGCTCGCCGGTCACCGCTACACTTTCAGACCACCGTTCGCCGTCCGCCGGCCAGAACCTCGTCAGAAAACTAGAAAATTTGCAGAAACTTCATTTCAACTCCGATTTTCACCCAAAAGGTATCAATTTGAAGCTATGAGAGAGAGGGTTTCGATTTTACCTGCAACCACCCCAAAAGGTGGTCGGAGTTGGCCGAAATTGGCCTCGAAAGAACCGGCCAAAGTTTGACTCCACTGATCTCGAGGTTTTCTTCACGTGCAGGCCCTGGGTTGTAATCCCAGGGTTCCCAGGAGTTGTTTGATGATGAGTCTAAGTTGAATCGAGGTCCAAAGCTGAAGAACTCGGGGGGGGGGGGGGGGGTGGAGAGTTTCTGGGTTTTGGGTCACTGGTTTGCTCGGTTTCCTGGGCACAGTGGCCTGGGTTTTTGGTGAGGATGACGACTGAGTCTATCCTGGTGGTGATTGATTGAAGGAAAGCTGAGAATTGGGGGTGATGGTGAGCTCAGGGTGGCTAGAGCAGTTTGGGCGTGAGTGTGTGTGTGTGTGATTTGCAGGTGTGCTGTGTGTGAAGCTTCTCAGTACAGACACGGTGAGGTAGGGAGACAGACAGAGACAGAGTAGGTAGATGAGGTGTGGTGAATTCCACACAAAAGCAAAAGTTGTCCATTTAAAGTACCAAATTCAAAGTGAAAAGCATGCAGTCAATGCATGCAATTACACAGTTTGAAAAAGTATCAGAGGTGCAGAGCACCTTGGTTCAACTTGAAACCACGAGAAGGAATCCACATATTCAAAATACCACAAATTGGAAATTACCAATTTGCCCATATTCGTAACTTGTTCGTAATAAAGTGTACGAGTCAAAAAGTACAAGAAAAGTACGAGAGTATGAAAATAACAGCGAATGTCCACGTAGGACTCACTAGGCCCACCAAGGGCATTTTCGTAATTTCACAACGTCGGAGAATAAAATACAATATTATTAGGGACGGGATGTAACAGTAAAAGCATTACAAACCGTTTATTTATTTGATACAGTTGATTGCCTAAACAACCTTGTTTTAAATTGATTTTTTGCATAGATGATCTTTATAGAATAATTTATAATATAAACGGTTTCGATCATAAACATAAAATTTCGTGAAGCGGTGACAAAACATCTTGAGAAAGAACTCCTCTTCAATTTTAAAAAGCGAAGCAACTCCTCCTCAATCTTATAAACCAATGAAATACAATACTTTCATTTTGATGGTCAAATATAAGTTTGAGAAAAGATTTTATGCCTGTTTGCTAAGTGTCAAAAATACGTAACAAACACTACATACAGCTCACTCTATTAGTAAAGTTTTTATCCAAGTGTTTATAGACTCCTAATTCATTACTTCTTTAATCAACAGCGACTAAATGCCATTAAATCAAATGATTGTGTACTTAATTTGATTAGTTAGATCATGTAGCTCATTGTTCAACTCCATGCTGCGATGCTAATTCAAATTATAAGTAGACCCACACACACTCGGTGTCTGAGAAATAAATGATTTATGAATGAAGTGGTCACTGCACCGTGCCGTTGAAGTTGTTATATATGGTTTTAACAAATGTTTTAATAAATGGCCAAAATTAATGAAAAATGGCTACTTTTGTGGGGAGGTGTTTATTTTTTCAACGCTGCTGCTGAGACACACTGAGTCACTGACAACCTCATTCCTAAGGCTTCTTTCTCTGCAGACTCTGTAACACTCAACAGTCAGAAACTAGCACTGATTCTCTCGGTCTTCACGTCCCCTTTTCTGTGACTACATTTAATTAATTAATTAATTAGTATTTCGAATGAAAAACCCAAAACACACAGAAGCTTTGTTTGTTGGAACTCTTTTTTTGGCCACCGGAGAGAAACATGCACCGTGCTCAAATCAAACATTGACGATGCCAGGTCCACTTGCCTGAAATGGAAGTATGATTGGTTGCAAGGTTTTTTTTCACTTGAAGCAATTTTTTATGTGTACATTTTTGTTTGTTTTTTGTTGGTTTATCATTGTATTGCACCTACTACCAGTTTTTTGGGAAACCGATGCAACTATTTTCAAAACCATCCAATGGGCCAATGCAAAGTCCACTCTCATTGGCCCAATACCATTTCTCCAAGATCTCTTACTCGGAGAAATCTCCTACTTTCTCTAAGTCCACTCTTATAAGTTGCTGGGAAATCTCCTACTTTCTCCTATTTCATCTTTCACACCCAGCGCCACTCCATCTACTCTTTTTCACCCGCAGCCTAATCCCACCACCCAATCCAACACCTACATCTCCCTCACCACATATTCGACCCAAAACCCGTTGCTCTCCCTCCCTCCCTCACCCGCTCGTACCCGCAACCCCAACTCACCCCACACCCACCTAACGACAAAATCCTCCCACCTGAGACCTAACTCGCTCAACTCCACCTCAAATCAGAAAAAATGGTAGAAGATGGCGACCCATCTAAATTTTCTTGTATTATTAGCAAATCTAGAAGGGTATATTTGGTATGAAGATGTTGATTCCGTTTCTTAACTTTTCTCATCTCGATTTTGATTCCTGAAAGATTCCTTCAATTTCAGGAATCGTAGTCCTTATTTCATGCGGGTCCCACTCAACTTATGTTCACTTTTATATATGGTTGGATCATTAGGCTATCTCCAACCCAAAGGTTCCAAATCCTAAAATTTAGCTCCGTATTTTGAATTATTTATCTATACGTATGAGGTTTGTTAGTTTTTTCCTCCAACCCAAAGGGACCTATAATTCCCACCCCCAACTTTACAATTTGTTAAACTTTTGTATTTCCTTGATAATTTTTTTTTTTTGGAAACAATTTTGGAATTAGTTTTTGTATAATCTATGTTATTTTATTTTTACAAACGTTTCCATGTAAAAAAATTTAAAATCCAAAAAAAAATTTAAAAAGAAAAAGAAAAAGTGTGGGCGCGCCACACTGGATTAAAACCCACAAATGCGCGTGGGTCATTGGATCTCAACGGATAACTCATTTGGGCCGCTGAATAGGGGATTACCATGCTGCTGCCCACACTAGATTGAAGCCCTGCCTTTTCTGCTGCCTTTTTATGCATTTTCTGCTGGCTGGGGCCCGCAAGTCTGCCCCCCACATGCAGCAAGCCGAAAATTTTTTTCCCCCCCTTTCTTCTCTCTCCAGTTCCATTTCAATCCCAAATTCCTATTTTTCCCACCCCCAAAATACTTCCCTTAGAGAAGATTTGGACCCAAATCTTGGGATTTTTTTTTCCTCCCCTCCCATTGGAGATAGCCTTAGAGGCCAAGTTTGATTTTAAAAATCTGCCAATTGTTTCTCATGGCGAGATGCGATGAGTTATATGGCAGCGCAACTTTGACTTGTGGCAGTCAAGGTTTAGGGATGATTATGCTTACCTTTAATAGAAAACTAATGAGCCCATATCCAAACAAAATATTAATTATAAACACTCAATAACAATTTATTAATAATAAGGACAACAAATAATCAAAAAAAAAAGAGAAAAAAAAAAGAAGAAGTGGTGGCATATTTATAAATAAGTTGAATTTTGATGGTACTGACTGTTTATACACAATTAGGTCAACTGTTTATACACATGTACAACTGTTATACACAATTAGGTCAATTGACCTGTGTATAAACAGTTGACCTAATCATGCATAAACAGTCGGTGCCACCAAAAGTTTAACTTATTTACAAAAATGCCACTGCCTCTTAAACTTCAACTTATTTACAAAAACGTCATCGCCTCTATTTTTTTAACTTCAACTTTATTATAATAATGCCACTAAACTTCAACTTATTTACGAAAATGTCACTGCGTCTTTTTTTTTGTCCTTATTATTAATAAATTGTTATTGTGTGTTTATGATTAATTTTTTTAATCTCAAGGGCTTTTCATTAAAGCTCCCTAAATTTAATGATGTGAGTAATTTTTTCCTTTTAGATTTTTTACTTTTACTGCTATGCTAGTATCTTTAATATCTTGTAAATGCATGATTGAATTTTATCTAATGAATATCGTTTCCTAAAAAAAAAACTCTTGAAAATACGTAATTGTTGACTAAATTTGAAAAGAGGGAAAAAAAGTGATATAATCAAATTCATCCAAGTAATTAAATTGGTAAAGATGTTTAAAACATAAATAAATAAAAAGAAGTAAACTGGGAAAGATAGAGCAAATGGGAATACAAAATTTGAGAAAGTAATTCAAATTTTAACGAGCTCAAGTAAAAGGATCCCAAAGATCCCGTGGACCTCAAGTAACCAATAATAAATCTATCAATCATGCAAAGCAGAGACTTTAGGAAAGGGCCAGCTTGGATACTGAGAAATAATCCCAAATATTTATCAATTGTGCGTGTTCACTGTACATAGCATAGAGCAAAAGTAAACCCACGATTAACATGCCCAAACTGTGGCAAGTCTGTTTTCCTACCATATATAGCTCTAAGCTTTTCGTTTCTCAAATTGTTATTAATTTCCTCTTCACCTATATATATATCAATGGATATAGCAAATTTCTTCAACATCAAGCAATCCAGTGCCCTAATATATACGCTTTAACCGAGAGGTCGAAGAACCTGAATAGACTCAGTGCAACAATGAAAGCTTTCAAATATTTTTACACTATTCTATGCCTCGCTTTACTTACTATCTTCCCAATTGCAACCTCTAAAGACACCTTGTCCCCAACTGAATTTCTCCAAGACCACGAAACCCTAGTCTCTGCCAATGGTGTTTTCGAGTTGGGGTTGTTCAAGTCGGGAAGGATTTCAGGGTGGTACTTGGGAATATGGTACAAAAAAATCCAAGAAAAAACCGTTGTTTGGGTAGCCAATCGAGACGCTCCGCATTGGAATCCATCGAAAGCAACTTTGAAAATTGGTGATCATGGCAACCTTGTCCTTGTTGATGGAGAAACAGGAAAGATGACATGGTCATCCAAAGAAACCCAAGCTACGAACCCGATAGTCAAGCTTTTAGATTCAGGCAATCTTGTCCTCAGAGAGGCAAATTCAAACAAAGATGAGTTCCTTTGGCAAAGTTTTGATTACCCCACAAACACTTTGCTGCCGGACATGAAGTTGGGATGGAATTTAAGCACAGGTTTGGACAGGTACATAACTTCATGGAAAAGCAAGGAAGACCCTTCTACGGGGGACTATTCTTTCAAGCTGAACCACAACGGTTTTCCGGAGATTTTCTTGTGGAACAAACAGGTCATAAAATATCGTAGCGGGCCCTGGAATGGGGAAAGGTTCAGTGGCGTGCCGGAGATGACTGAATCGAATGGAGCCATTCAATTCAACTTCGTTGTCAAATATGATGAGGTTTACTACTCCTATTCGATAATTGGAAATTCAGGGCCTATGTACTCACGGTTAACTGTGAGTTCAACTGGGGAACTTGAACGCTTCACATGGATTGAAAGCACAAAGATGTGGAACCAATATTGGTATGCACCAAAAGACCAATGTGACAGTTTTAAAGAGTGTGGTCCGTACGGTATTTGTGACTCGAATGCTTCGCCGGTGTGTAAGTGTTTGAAAGGGTTTGAGCCTAAGAATCTGCAGGCTTGGAATTTGAGAGATGGAGCTGGTGGGTGTGTGAGGAAAACGAAATTGAATTGTACGAATGACAAGTTTTTAGTTTTGGAGAATCTGAAGTTGCCGGAGAGTGGCGAGGCTTTTGTGAACATGAACATGAGTCTTGAGGCGTGTAAGAAAATGTGTTTGGAAGACTGTAATTGCACCGGTTACGCTGATGCCCGGATTTCAAATGGAGGGTCAGGTTGTGTAATGTGGACAGGGGAGCTGAAAGACCTGAGGCAATATGCAGAAGGTGGCCAAAATTTCCATCTTCGACTCGCAGCTTCTGAACTAGGTATCAATATTTCCAATCACTCTCATATTAATTTCTCATATCATAACATTGATGGTAAAACTTTAGTTTTGAAGAACGCAAAAAATTGGCTTTTAAAAAATAAACTGAATTATTAGCATCCACCCCTTCCCCACTGTAATGTCAGCCTTCTCGTATTTTTTTCCTTTTGGCTGTTTATGTATCATTTCGTTCAGCATGCATGTTTCGATTTCTTGATCTGCTTCAATAGAGAGCTGCTAATGCTTTACACATCATCCCTAATTGTCTGTTTATAATATCAAAATTTTGTTCTTGGATGATTAGGGCTTCTTTTAAATAGGGTTATGATAAGGGTTTTTATGTAGAGATATATATAGATGTTTATTGCAGTGCCGTCTGATTGAGGTGTAATCAAGGTATGACCGTATGAGATAAAGATTTAGACAATGATTAATAAGTGCATCGGTGATATATCTCTTTGACTAAAAGTAGAACATTATAGGTAAAGAGTAATTCCTCCCTAATTACCGATTACAGTATGATATATTTAAAAATTGACTCCATCAAAAGCACCAAATAAATATTTTATGTACACGCACGTGTCAAACTGTCTGATTTGTTTGTAAAGACGAACTAGTCTTTACATGTAATTAAGGAGCCAAATATTTTCTATTAAAGAACTCTATTGCAGTAATCGCCTTTTTATTTAGTATGTATGTAATACACATTCTTTTTTGGTCCTCCCCCTTTACATACTTATAATTTTGTTCTTCTTATGAGAAAAATTATAACATCAAAGTTTGATTACTAACGAGTTACGTTCATTTCAGATGGTGATCATGGGAAACAAAAACTAGTGTTCGTGATGGTAGCCATTGTAGTTACTATTTTCACTCTACTACTACTATCAGGACTTTGTATCTATTTTTTGTGGAAGAGGAACATAAGAAAGACACAACGAAAAGGTACCGGAATTATTCAATTAGAAAATCTGTAATTATATATAATCAACAAATTGATGAAGCAAAATTTAGAACTTGAGCCACCAAGTTTTTTTAATTTCTTTTTTTCGATTTTTCGTTTTCTTCTGAACAGGTTTTAATCAAAGAAACAGGGATTCTCTACTCAGTGAGGTGGTTATATCAAGTAAGAAGGATTGCTGCTCAGGTGAAAGGAGCAACGACGAGTTAGATCAGCTGCCATTGTTCGATTTTAACACTCTAGCAGCTGCTTCCGATAACTTTTCTGAACGAAATAAACTGGGACAAGGTGGTTTCGGTTGTGTTTACAAGGTACTTAAGTACATTTTGTTATAAATCAATCGGTATAAATATATTATGCATTTAATTATGTGTGTCTGATGTGATCCTATTTAATTCCAGGGTACGTTGGTAGACGGTCAAGAAGTTGCTGTCAAGAGACTTTTAGAGAAGTCTGGACAAGGAACCGAAGAATTTAAAAACGAAGTAGAGTTGATCGCAAGGCTTCAGCACCGAAACCTTGTTCGACTGCTTGGTTGCTGCATTGACATGAACGAGAAGATGCTGATTTACGAATACCTGGAGAACAAAAGCCTGCACTCCATTTTATTCAGTTAGTGCCACCCTCAACATAATTTATATATTTTTTTTAACGGTTAAAATTGATGTTTCGTATAAAACCAGTTTTGGAATGAATTATAAAGTAATCAAGTTGGTAATCATCAATTGTAGATAGAGAAAGAAGGTCTGTGCTGGACTGGAAAAAGCGTTTCAACATTATATGTGGGATTGCTCGAGGACTTGTTTATCTTCACCACGATTCTAGACTCAGAATCATCCATAGGGATCTCAAGGCAAGCAATATTCTTCTTGATAGAGAATTGGCACCAAAGATATCGGACTTCGGAATGGCTCGAATGTTTTGTAACGATCAGACAGAAGCCAATACCAGAAGAGTGGTGGGAACATAGTGAGTACCAATACCATGCACACACACATAAAGCTACCCATTTTGCTAAGGTTAACCCAATTATTACTAATTTCACTTTGTAAATGGTTATCTGCAGTGGCTATATGGCTCCGGAATATGCAATGGACGGGCTCTTCTCAATCAAGTCTGATGTGTTTAGTTTTGGTGTTCTAGTGTTGGAGATTATTAGTGGTAAAAAGAACAAGGGATTTTATTGCTCAAACACTGAACTAAACGTCCTAGGAAATGTAAGTAAAAAGGCAAAATCTTGAGAATTTTAAATTTTGTTCTCTTTCTGGACAGTCTTTAAGCAGGCGATTTTTATATTGTCAGGGTGAGAATCTCGATCGACTGTTCATCGGGCTGACTCCTTGCTCCAGCCTGACAATATAAGCATCTGTCCGGCAACATATACAAGTCTGAAAAAGAATGTTATCCTCCGTCTGTCATTGCATTTCATTAATTTCACAACTATCACTAAATTCACTACTTAAAGGAGAAATGATTTGGAACTTTTGCAGACTTGGAAGCTATGGAATGAAGGAAAGGGGTTGGAAATGACAGACTCATCAGTTGGGGAATCATATTCCCATTCTGAGGTGTTGAGGTGCATGCAAATCGGCCTTTTATGCGTCCAAGAGCGTGCAGAAGATAGGCCTACAATGTCCTCTGTGGTTTTGATGCTGAGTAGTGAAACTGCAACAACAATGCCCCACCCTAAAAACCCTGGTTTTTGCTTAGAAAGGACTAGGAATCCGGTTGAAGCAGATTCATCATCCGACAAGCAGGGCGAATGCTGTAGTGTAAACCAAGTAACTGTCACAACGCTAGTCGGTAGATAGTGAAAGTTGTTTTTTTGTATAGCTTTCAGAATCAGCAGACCATCGTCAAAACTTGAACATAACATAGTACAGACCTTCAAGAATGTTTTCAGTCAACTCTTCTTGCTTAATTTATCTTTATGTACCATTGTTCTTGACGACTGCACATCAACCATACAATGCAATATTCGTGACAACAAAGGCATACCGATTAGCGAAAGATATGAAGGTTGAAACTTCGCACTGTGGCTACAAGACTGGATTCGTTGTAACAGTCAAGGTGGATAGATCAGATACTACAATCTTTTATACTTCAACTTGTGGCTTATTCTTTGTAATACTGTCACACGAAAGGATTAAGTCGAAGAATCGAAGTTAATTTAGTGTTAAGACGAGTAAATTACTTCCCCACAATCCATGTAATAGTGTAACTCCATATATACATTAATGGCCTGTTTTCTTGAACTCCCGGCCCGGCAACTCCCCCCTATCTTAGAGCTCAGACTTTTGATTTGTTCCAATCTTTTGGTTTGCCTTGCGCTCATAGCATGTTCCAACTCGACCCTCGTATGGGTAATTGTTTTCTGTGGTGAGCCCTCCATTTTTCATTGGGCAATTGTTTTCCTTGGGCTTGCCGCACCTTCTTATGTCACTGGGCTTACCCAATTTGTTCTTCTTTTATTTATTTAATTAATTTGATATTTCCTTTCAGATTGGGCTTCTTTATTTTATTTTAGCCCAAGTGACTAATAATAAATAAAAGACTCAAACCAACTAATTAAATATAAAATAGAATATTTAATAAAATTTATATTAAATTTACTCTTCACCAATGTTATTTGTCGATATTATTTTATTGTGTGTGAAATTGTAGATTTAAACTAAAGCTAGCAGTAGATAATTTGATTAATCAAAGTAATCTTATTACGTAATTAGAAACCATTCTAATTCAACTTTGTAGGAATATCCACAAACCGAATAGTAACATCTAGCAATGACTTTCGACTACCCAGATTAGTCAGAATACGTATGACTTCATACAACACATATTTTGAACATTTAGTTATGGTTGTAATGCAATTCGGTTCTTCCTCCTATTATATTTCGATTATATATTTTAGAGCATGAAACTATTGTCAAACTCTAAGCATGAATATGATCACCTAGATGTATCTCCTATATATATCTTTGGCCAAAGACTTTTGGAGATAGATCGCCAAGGGGCTATAAGAATATCTACCTTCATGATTACCTAGAAGGTGATAGATCCCTTGTTGTGCATTCACGTATTTCCAATTGTTGCATATGATCCCGAACCTCTCACTATAAGGCTCTGCTAACGTTTTAGAGCTTTGAGGTGAGGCCAAAGATCACATTCATCAACATGGGATAAGCAGTGATGCTTCAGTTCTAAGAACTAGTTACATCCATAATTTAGAAGTGTGGTACGATTGACAAGTAATCTTCCATTCGTACACTTCTATGGTTGGTCAATGTTCAGTGAACTCAATCTCATAAATAAACACATTTATGTCTATTCCATGTCAATACATGCTTAGTCTGAGACTTACTACTAAATACGACATAAACCAGCTTTTGCGGATGTTCGATAGTCCATTCTATCATCTTATGGCTAAGAACATAATTTAAGACTTAAGATCCGTAGGGTACGTATCTCAGGATTGGAACTTGTTCACAATCTCGTCCTTACAACTTAAGGTGTTCCTTAGACTCATCCTAATCAATAATGAACCTTCCTAATTTGCTATTAGGTAATGTGCTCGATTGACGGATGTTCTCACTTGCCCTTTGTCGTCGATGACACGACATTAGGTTGCCACGAATAACCAGTTTCCACTTCGGCTAATAGTTTAGCGCACTCGTTGTTGTTACTGTGGGGTGCATACTCCAAACCGAATGATAACATCTAACAATGACTAAAACCTTTATTTTTTGTAACATAATAACATCTCGTTGTAAAACCCATATAGTTTCCAAAATCATACTATGTACAAGTATGAAAAGTCAGGGCACATAATATAAAAGCCATTATGCTAAGGATACAGGTAAATCGCAAATATCCCAACAAATGTAACACAATATGCTCATAAAAAATGCAGACACACAACTCCATGCAAAAAGTAGCTACATGAACAGACTGGGTGTAATAATCTATGCTCAAGTACTACATACACGTAAAGCTGGCGCTAAGCGCGTCATATACGAGTCATAGATGCAAAAGCAACTAGTACAGGCTGACACCTACAAGAGATCCAATGTGAGTGTAATGGTGTTATGTGAACATACACGTGAAACTGGTCCTGGCCCGGATGAGTACTATAGACACGGGTGTAAGCATGCACGATGAGCAGATAAAATATGTATGATCATACAATCATAATTTCATAAATCTTATAACTCAACATCAACAGGTAACATTTCTAAGTAAGAGTGTGGCATGATGTAAAAATACTTCATCGAAGCAGTTATGGAAACTATATGTGTAATATAAGTGCGAAAAACAAAGCTTACTCACTGATACGTCATAGGATGGTAGCCGCCTTACCTTGCCTAGCCTCTGAAATCCTCGAGATAAGTCTTTTTTATAAAAGAAACCACTACACTAATCATTAAACTACTAAAAACTCGTAAATACTAAGGAAATGACTCGAAAATCCCTTTGTTTGCTCAAAATGGGTATTGAAAGTACTTAAAAACGGGCTCACAGATCGACTGAAGAGCCGCCTTGATCGTCGTGGCCGGTGGCCAAGCACGCCGGCAGTGCAGTCGCCACCATAGCCATTACCGTTAGCGGTGCACATACAGCTGCACTCGCCCTTGAAGACGCCTAAGAAGGTCGCGACTGGCAGTGTACTCACCGTTAACGACGTTACACGTGCCAGTGCGTGCCGTTAAAGTTAATAGGAGATACCTAACGTTAACAGAATATGCTGATGCCATTAAAGAATATTCCATCGTTGTCACATAATATTCGCTCGTCTCCTTCTCTAAGCCGATCACCAGAGCCGCCACAGGCCGCAGTTCGTCGGCTGGAACTTCATCGGAAACTAGGTTTTTTGCCAAAAATTCACATACACCGATCAAGCTCAAAACTCAACCATTTTTCACGTAATTTATTTCAAAATAAAGCTTGAGATATGAGGAACAAGATTTTACCTACTTGGAGTCGAAAAGATGGCCAGAAATGGCTTGAAAATGACCGAAGAATCTCGGCTTAAAAACTGAGATTTCGAATCTCTTCAAATCAGTGCAGACCCTAGCACGAAATGCTTGAATCTGAGTCTAGAAATGATGATCGGTCGATAGGTGACCTTGATCTCATCAAATTTGACGAGATTAAGCCGAAAAATGGGCATAAACCTCTACAACTAACTGGAAAAATGAAACAACAAAGTTAAAGTTGAATCTCACGATTGTGAAGCAGATCCTCACTTCTAAAGGGTCTAGAAGTTACCTGAGGTGGCGAGGAAATGATTGAGGCCAACCCCGTCGTCGGTCGTCGCCTGGATGGTCAAGAAACTCACTAGAAAAGTCAAACCCGACTGGGTTCGTGGGTTCTCAGGTTTTAGGTGTGAGTTTGAGAAGACGAAAGGTATGGTTGTGTTAGGTTTGCAAAGAGGATGAAGATGGTGGTGGTCTGTGCTCTCAATTCATCGGTGAACATCGGTCTAGCCGCATTCTTCCTCAATGTTGCGATGCAAGAGAGAGAATGAAGGAGAGAGAGAGAGATAGTGGGTTGAGCTGAGTGATAATGAGGGAGAGCTGCAGGAAAAAGAGAAGGGACAGTTCCCATTGGCACGCAAACCAACAAAAACAAAATAAAATAAAAAGTGTCCAGAAAGTAATAAGATTACTAAAATGCCCTTGACATGAAGGTTTCGTAGAATCTTCGTTTTAACTCCAATTTTCATTTTGTTTGCCTGCACGCATTCGTATTGACGAGTACTACAAGAATAAGGTAAAAAAGGAGACAAAATATGAAATGAGCTCAAATGTCCATGTAGGATTTCCACTTAGCCCTTCTAGAGGCATTTTTGTACTTTCACAACTTCGATGAATACAATACTATAGAATTAGGGACGGGGTAACATCCTATGGCTAGAAACTTAATTTAGGACTTGAGATCAGTACAGTATGTATCTCAGGATCAGAATCTGTTCAACCTCGTCCCTACAACTTAATGTATTCCTTAGACTTAGCCTAATTAACAACGAACCTTCCAAATTTGAAATTGGATCACGTGTTCAATTGACGGATGTTTTCACTTGCCCTTTGTCGTTGATGACTCGACATTGGGTTGCCAAGAATAACCAATTACGTGTTTCCACGTCAATTGTTTTTCAGGCATACTCAAACAAAATTAATCTTTTTAGTGAGCACCATAAAAATTATGAGTAGCCGACACTAATAGTTTTGAGGTGAGTAAGACCTTATCCCGAGAGAGAAAGAGAGAGAGAAAGAGAGAGAGAGAGAGGTAAAGAGAGGTAGAGATGTTACTTAATTTTGCAGTCAACTCTATTGTGTTAAATCTGTCAAAAGAGTGAAAAGAAGAGTGACATGTTTAGCACAAGGATGTGCTTTCCTACTGACCTAAAATGTCTATGTTATCCTTGCATGTGCTAGGCACCACTACTCACATCAACTTTTCATCCTCTCATTGGCTGATTTGTAAACTATATATATGGCTATATTCTAAAATTAAAAACTATAGAGACATAAGTAGAAAATCAATAACACTACAGGGATTATATACGTCATTTGGTCAAAATGGAGAACAGTGGTAGGTGGCCATTACTGGACTAATTCATATCTTTATACGGAATTAATATCTTTGTATAGAAGTTGTATCTTTATATGGAATTCATAGAAAATTCATATCTAGTAATTGAGATTCTCTTTAACCATATTGAGGAGTTATCTGGGTTTTGCCAAAAAAAATTTGCATTATTGTTTTACCTATCCTAGCCTTCTCAACTATGAATGTCTGCACTCAAGCCTAGAGATATTAAGCATTTGTCAAAGGTTTTTTGGTTCAGGAATAAAGGATGTTAAACAAAAATGACTAGATTCTTTGATTTGAACAAATCGAATATTACCGGTACATGTACCGCCCCAAGCATACATGGACTTGGGTGTATTATATTATATATTTTCTTAATTTTAGTATCCGTCTTTCTTTGTGACCATATTTAGGTAGATGTAAATATAAATGAGCACTCACTACTTAATATTAAAAGATAGAGGTAAGGCTTTGTGAAAATTTCATTCTTGACTCAAAATGTCATTCGAATATTTTAGCTCCAATTCTTGAAGGTGGTTATATAGCTTCTTTTCTTCTACGAGTGATCAACAAGCTTTCTCTTCTTCTATGGATAACCCACAAGACAATGTTATTCAACCATTTGATGAAGCATGGTTTGACGTGGTCAATCTTTGCGGGAAAGAATTCGAACTCCCCAATGTTTTTACTCCCATCAATCTACGATGGAGTGACTGTAACAACTTAGTTTTCTTTGAAGACTATCAACCTAATATATATGAAAACTTCTACAAATCACAGATGACCTGCCCATCTTGTGCTGGCAATGGAGTGGATTCTTTTCCACTCATAGAAATGGGATTTTCACTCACTAACCCTGTTCCGACAGGTTCTCCGTCAGAAGGTTGTTCCTTAGGTAATCATAAAGTACAATTTCCTCAAGCTAATCAATATGTTTTTATGCCCACTCCTACCATCAATCCATTGGTTAGTTCTACTAATTCATTGCGTTTGAGGAACAATCCAAGCCATGCTTCCGGATCAGGTAGCTTTCCTATTGTAAATAACCAAGAAATTAGATTTTCATTCATTGGTTGACTAGCCTTTCTCCAAAATGGCACATGTGTTTGGATACATGAATCATGATCTGAACCCCCTTTAAACTACTGGGCGTAGTACAAGAATGACCTCAAATATGTCCATACAGGTGAAAAATCATGTAGGATCTAATTTTCATTATACTTTTGATAAAATTATGAAAAGTAGATGTTCTCCACACAAGAGATTAAGAAAAAATAATTTCCCTCCCCGCCCCCAACAAAAAGGTCATTATAGAGAATAGAACCTCTGTACCATGAAAGGTTAAAACAATGAGTTGTATTTGCTCAAAATTGAGCAGGATAGACAAGTACCAACATTTGATGCCTGCCAGCTCAATAGTTCTATATGAATGTTCACTCAAATTTTAAGGGTTAGTCTTTTGGGGTGTCGCTGCTTTAGTTTATTTTTTTTTAGTAGGTATATTTGGGGAACTCCTTGTCCACCTTTGTTGCAATTTCTTTTTCTATTAAGTGAAGATATTTGTTTCTTATAAGAAAAACAGTCGAGAATCAAAGAAGTGAGCAAATTTTCATCTTAGCGAATCATTTTTCTCACCTTAATGTTAAGTAATCGTGGTTTGTTATCTTTGTGACATATTCCTCTTTCTTTAATTTTCTTGAAACTTGCTCTTTTTTCCCCTTTCCTCTTTTGGTTGAAGTCCATGACAATCATTTTTGGCTATGGGAAGTTAAAATTCAAGTTAGGTTTTATTGTTGAAAAATTATTTTATTTACCATCCATTAAAGTTTCCGGATAATACGTTTATTCATGACATCACAATTGAACCATCAAGTCAAAGTCATTTTAAATTCAAGTTATGTTTATAAGTTTATATCTACTTGTTCTAAAAAGTGCATGATAGGCATAGGTTTGAATTAAATTCACGATGTTGGAATCTTAACTACTTATGCAATAGCTTTGATGGGTCAGAACCAAAATTATTAACATATTGTATTATAATTCGTGTACATTCTGTTGAACTATAAATTTTCACAAAAAAAAAAATTGGGGGATTTACTCAATATTAGGTTGGTTATCAATTTTTTTTTTTTTAAAACGCCCAGCTTTATTTTGGATGTGTGGGCTAGTATTGGTCAATCCATAATCCATGTTCATAAAGAAAATTAAACAAATTAAGATTAAAAAATGCCAAATAGAAAAGGGAGCAGTTGGGATAAAAATAAAGAAAACGTGGGACTCTCTCCCACATCTCTGCAATCAGAAACCCACACTTCCTGAAGCATCTATGTGAAGGTGGTTTCACACCCACGTACTTTCACATCCTTCCACTATCCATGTACTCATCATAAAGTAAGTTGAGTGGTGTTTTCCCAACTGCTGGTATCTGATTGCCTATAAAAGGAGCATTGTTTAAGAAGAAAAAAAAATGAGAGAAGGCATTTCGAGAGAGAACAAAAAACGCTACATAAATTTAGAGAGTGAAGAGAGAGGCATCAAGTATTGCAAAATTGTAAGGGAGGAAGAAGAAGAGAGAGTACTTAGAGTGAAAGTTGAAAGGCTGCAGAGAACTAAAGAGCAAAAGAGTGAGAGGCAATATCCCGCTGCATACAGACAGAAAGCACAAGCGTTCGAGGATGAAGTACAACAAATCAAAGATTATTGAAAGTATAAACCCTATTTTGATTTTCTCTTTCATGTATGCGCAATAAGTGTTCACTATTGCCAAAAGTACAAAGGACATATCTAATTTGAAAGGGTTTGTATGGTTTGAGATTAAAATTTTTGCAAACTAATTTACCATGCATGTACATATTAAGCAAGATTATAAACATGCATGCACATAATAAGAGCGAAACTAACAAAACTAATCGTAAAAACAAACTCTTTTCAATATCTTTGACCAAAGTAGTTGATCTACTTTGGAGCGAGCTTTGAATCCGAGTATGCTCCTTTGCCAAGCCTTCTCACTTTGACCCACTTTGTATAGCTTCTCCTCTTAGACTCTAAAGCTAGAACCCACTAACTTTCGACACCTTCTTTGTAGAGATGAGTGTTTGGTCAAGGATAAGTGTGAGAGGCTAGTACACACTTATTCTACAAGGAGGAAGGGACAGCACACACCAATGGTGGTGGTGCTTGGTTTTGATGGTGGTGGATGAGTGTTTGGTTTCTCTTCAAGAAAACTACACTACCTCACTTTTACTCTCTAAGAAGAGTACTAAGATATGAGTACTCTTCATTTTACTTTAGGTACCTCTCCTTCTCTTTCTTCTTTCTCAACACTTAGAGAAATTCATGCAAGAGAGAGAGAGAGAGAGAGAGAGAGAGAGAGAAAGAGAGCTAGAGATCTTTGCAGGCAGTGGATGAGTCAACCTTGAGTGTGGTGAATGACCTATGGAGAAATGGAGAGAGTTGGCTTCTTAAAGAAGCTCTTTCATTTCTCTTCTCAATGTCACCATCATCACATTTTCACATGGGCAAGTGGCCATGCATTCTCTCAACTTAAATTTTGAAATAAAAAATCCAAATCCAAATCCCACTCACCCTAGGAAAAACTGGCCATATTGTTTATTTGGGCCTTCTCTCAACTTAATGTGGTCCAAATGGGTTCGGGCCTAATGGGCCCGAATCAACCCGAAATTATATCGAAGCCCAAATTCGACTTTAAACCGCTATGATAATTAATTAAACTATTTAATGAATTATTTCATCATTTCTCTTTCCTTCCATACCCAACACTTTGTAAGTCATCTCACGCAAAGAATAGGTGTGCGATCATTAGGTTCTAACTGACAAGGCTATGAGATGATGCAAAACTCTTAAAAACATTTTGATGGAATAAAACCCAACATTTTAATCCACCTTATTGTGAAGAGCTTATTTGACTTTTTAAGGCTTCACTAACTATAAGTGACACCTAGCCGTATATTATAGTCCCCAAGTCAATATAAAATGTATGCAAAGAATCTATTCAATTGCAACTTACAATGCAGAAATATCCCTCTCTACACAATACTTTCAATCACATCGTTAGGGGTATGAATAGTTTGTCAAACCCCTAATGTGATTCTTTTATACATACATGATACTACCTTTAAGCTATCAAGAATCTATTCTCGATTATGATTAATACCCCGACTGATGATTCCTTGATCATGTGGTAAAGTATTCAACTTTCATCCAGTGAAAGTTAGAGATCCCTTGTTGTACATTTACTTGCCACTATGGATAAAGGGATGACTCGGATGTAGCATCTTTCTAGCCCTAGGGCATGATACATGTAACAAAGTCACTAGCCTTCTCATATGACAACTATGACGTCTCAGGTCTAATGATTAATGTGCATAATTGTAATTCAGAGTTACTTGCTTGACATGTAAAACTCCATGTAACAACTCTGGGTCGATCGCATTCTGTGAACTTAAATATTTATTTAAGCACCTACACACTTGTCCTAGCCCTACCCAGCTAGTGGTCTGATACTGACCCTGCACCTTGTGCATTCATAGTGTGTACCAGTCTTACCAAATTATAAAATATCCACTCAAATAATCCAACGACCAGGAACCATGTTTTGGATGACACATAAGAAAATGGTCACTTTAACCTATATGTTCGAGAAAACTACCATCCTAAAGTTACCTCAATTCATATGTATGTAAAAGTCATCCATGGACTCACTATCTAGAATACATTTAGTAATTCTACTGTAGTGATCTTGCCATTGTGATTAATTAATGGACTAATCACTATATCATCTTAAGCAATTCACTAGTATTGATTGCTTTTAGAGCATGCATCCAACATAATTCACCACACAAAGAATGTTTGAATACGAGCAGAGGTGATGACAGATTCAATCTCAAATTTGTTCTTTGCAATGAATTCTTTTATGCCGTCAAGTGTCAATGCCAAGAACTCCAATGATTTTGCTTCATCCCTTCTCCATTGTCAAGGCACTCTCCAAAGTCCGCTCTCAAATCAAACCACTCGTCACAAGAAGCTGATGGCTAAGAAAGAGGCTACTGATCAAATCCTTTTTATGTCAAAAACAAGTTGTTGATCATTACTTTGCTTTCAAAAGAAATGAAGGATGAAAAAGTGATTGATCAAAAAGGTGTTGTTGACTGATGTGGGATAAGAAAGGCTGCACTAATGTGCACAGTGCACCAAAAATGGTGCATGAGTTGTCCAAGATGCCGACAAAGAACTTTACTACAAAAGAAAGTGTAGTTGTTGTCGTCGCCGACAGAGAAAAATATCGCAAAAAAGATGTGTCTGTAAGACCCTTTTCATATGCAACTAGTACATGGACACTCGCAAGGTCTTCATGTTTATGGGACCATGAATTTTCCAGGGCCAGAGTAAGGCAGATCGAAATACAAGTACCTCAGAAGTCCAATCATGGACTCAACGGCTCTGATCGCACTAAGCTGCTCAAACAAACTAATGATGCCACCACATCTTGTTGGACTCTATAATGGTAGGTGAGGTTTGTAGACCTTGTTGAGATCGACCATGCTTGTTTCACAAGACATGGAAACTTGGTTCGACTAGGAATCAGATGGGTTTCCTATATTCTTGGAGATTCCTACAATCTAGGGATTGACACCACAGGTAATCACAATCCTAAAAGGAGCAATATCTTATGCTAGATATCTTTTGGGATTCTCCAGTTTAATACGAATTCTATATCCTAAAATGACTCTTTCCCGACTAGTATAAATACACCCATTTAAAGTTCATCTTTAGTAACACATATTACGCACACTTTGCTCTCTAGTCTACTGCTTGAGTTCTAATATCGTTTACTAACTTGATCGTTTGAGAGCCTTTGGCCAGTACCACACCGGTACCTTGGGTTATTCACAGTTGTTTGCTTTCTTATAGGTGGTCAGACTTGCACAACTCCTTCGTCCGCAGTTGTGCGTGAATTTGGTTCTAACAATTGGTGCTTTTATTGAGAGCCAAATTCATGTTCTCACCTTAACCAAGTGCTCCCCATCTCCACCAAAAATAGCTTTGTCAACACTGACACCAACACCCAAGGTGGAAGCAATCAACTTTCAGACACCTTTGTCGTTTTGAGAAACAACTCAGCTCTGGTTGGCGGAACTCCTCCCACCATGGATCAGATTTGGGAGACTCTAAGAAAAATCAACGCATCTATTGACGATCAAGCGGAGAGCCAATCAAACTTTGTTTACTTCGAGAGGCAGATGAAGGCCTTGGAGAATGCTTGCAGAACTACCTCGCAGACCCAAGTTTCGATCTCCGAATTTGAAAATTTAAGCACTTCAACTCCAAACGGGTGTCCAGTTGAAACTTTCCTCCTACCTTCGGCAAAAACTCCTGATTCGTGCCCGCGTGCGGAACAACGTGAAGACCAAATTATTAGTCATACCACTGTAGTCGAGATCCATGTTCAACGCAACATTGATCCCTTAGATACTGTAAGGGCCTCTCATGTGGAGCCCAAGTATATCGACTTCAATGACTCAGAACCATCTGGAGACCCAGAGCGGCGTAGACCGATAAGCTGCAATGACTTGAGAGACTTCGAAAGATGTTCGGAATTGACTCTCAAGCAAGGTTCTCGCGCAGGTCAGAAGCCCTCTTTCTTCTGCGACTAAATCTGCACTTCTACCGAAGCAGTCTAGTCCACCTTGATTCAGGTATTTCAAAGGAAGCTCAGATCCGGAGTACCACATCATGCATCATCAAAATGATATGACTCTATATAGCAACAACGACGCATGGATGTGCAAAATGTTCTCATTCACCTTGACATAACCGGCCATGAGGTGGTATTCGGAACTGCTGGCTCGCTCAATTGACAGTTTTGATGCTCTTGCTGAGATTTTTATGGCCAATTTCACAGTGTACCGTGATGTTAGAAATCCCATGAAGCCGTGTTTAGTCCCAATCTAAACATGAGAGTATTAGAAACTATCTTAAGCAATTCCGAGCAGAATTGGCTAATGTAGAGAAGCCATACGACAAACTTGCTACAATGACTTTCAAACAAGGTCTCTACATTCACTCACCATTGTCCCAAAAGCTGAATAAGAAGAAGTATGACTACGCCACATTGGCGGAATGCTTTGAGATTGCAGATGACATCATAGGCTGGGACGACAGGGCTCAAAAAAAGAATGATGATTCGGACCAAGATATGAGGTTCGACCGAAAAAGGGAAGAGTGTGATACTCTACAGCCTCCTTTTGTCCGTTGGAATGACAAGAGATGACGTAAAGACAAACCAACTTCGTCCAAACCAAAGCAATACACAACTTTTAATACCACAATCAATAATACTCTCCACAGCATCACATTGTATTGATTTTTCTTTACGAACCCAATATTTTCCATTCCTCATGTTTACACTTCTAGAAGGCTGATCTATTTGTGGGTAGGAATATTAGCCAAGTCCAGTTGTCTGGAAAACTCCTGTTTGGCCTTTGTGACTCTATGGTGGCATCTTAACAAATGCACTTTATCCTGCGTTGACATTGCATGGTTGTGTTCTGCTACAAATTGTCGAACATAAAACTTGTTCGCATCCAAATCACAATTCACGACAATTTTAGCCTTGCACCCCATTCGTGTTTGACCGTGAAGTCTTTTGGGATGAGGGGTGTTGACGGGTTGCCACTTACGACGGCCTTGTCTACAACATACAAGTACTTTTCTTGTCAACTCCCCTTCTTTGTTGTAATTTGTGCTAGAATTCCGAGTGCCAAATCCAGCCTTCTTATAGAAGTTTATATAGAACGCTTCAACTTCCTCAATTGACTTAAATTCCATGTTAATCTTTGGTACTTTCCCTCTCACTGCCAACTTTTTGTTCGGTTTCTTGGTCGTTGTTATCCATCCCTTGGTTTTCATCTATGACAACATCTTCGTCGTGGTGCACACCGCCGTCTATTTTAACCTACATCTCACATTAGTCAATATCATCTCAATAACGTACTAACATGACAACAAGCTGAGCCAAGTGAGAATACATTATGTGACTCTTGTGAAGCTTTTATGACAAATATGAATTGTTCTCATTAATGGACCATTGTTTTGTTAGTGTGCTATTTTATGATGTTTAATTGAATCTATTGAGATACCATTGTGATACATAGAATTCAGTTATTGATAAACAACATACAAGTCCGAGCATCTCCATTAGTCTTTAAAACATCAGTAGAATATACAAATTTATCAAAATTTGAGTTGCATATCAAATTTATCAATATTCCAAGAAATTCGTAGAACTTACCCAAATATAGAGTTCCTTCATTCGCGTTTCCGCCGAAAATTGGAGCCGAGTTGCTAAGTTCTTGCTTCTAGTTGTTTTCTAATTTTGACCAGATCTGTGGGGTCTGAGTTGCTCTTAGTTTTTTGCATTGGCAGAGGTGTAAGAGATAGTGATTTACCCATTGGTTGGGACCTGGTTTTAACCAGAAGATATTCGCACCATTGAAAGTCTTTAAACTAAATGGGCGACCCTTTTGTACTGGTCACGTGATCCGTGTCTATGTGAACTCGTTGATCGGATGACTCATAAACGTTAGCGCATAAGGTTAAGTTGTTAACGCACGAGAGACTCGCTCTTGTGAGAATCTCAAGCAATGTCATGCATTAGTGATGACACTGGGAAAAAGTGGCTGGGTATGGACTACCCCTGCCCATTAAGCACAAAAAAATGTTGGCCCATAAAATATCCATGCCCACGTATTAGTTTAGTGGGCTTTACCCATGCCGAATCAGCTGGTTAATGGAACTAAGTCAAGCCCAATAGGTACTCAGGCCCAACTCTTCTTTTTATATTAATGTAAAATACTCACATGAATGGCGATGACTATGTATATTTGCAGTGTGTATGATTCCTAGTTTTAGTTGGCCTCATTACAATGACATATATCTTTGTTGTCACACTATGGGTACATTCGTCTATGAAAATACTCTATCATTTATCCTATATTGTAATTAAGCTAAAAGCTAAGACTCGCTTATTAGTCCTGTATGTATTTTCATAACCACTACTAGCAAAGACATATTGTGCTGTAAATTTGGAATAATAATAATGAGTTTTGTAAGACATTCAAAGCTTACTTTAACTGATAGTGAAATCTCCCAAAAATGTGTTAGTGGAGCTCACGTGACACTTGATGAGTGAGAAAGGTAAATGAAGAAAGACAAGTAGGAAAGGTACATAGCATTCCCTTAAATAATATAAAGTGTTAGTTGCATGTTATAAAAATTATTTTGTTAAGAATAATTTAAAATGTGGAGCAATGGCAACACAAATCACAAATTTATTATTCTGTATTTCATTCTAAAAACGTTATTGAGAAACACCTGCATTTCTTCAATAAAAAATTCTATGAGCATCAAAGACAGAAAATGATTAAATCGATTCGTTGATTATTTGAAAGAAGAAGAGCAGAAGAAAAGATGGCCGTCACCATCATTCGAATTCCCTACTAACGACAACAAATAAAAAGAAGGGACAGGCCTTGATGTTTGTACTGAAAGGTAAAGAAGAGCTCAGGTTGCAGATTACAAATCCAATATAAAATCCATTAGAGGTAGAACAAATTTGCAAGCATGTTCTTGAAGAAATCCAAGCATTGATATGTTTTTCTTGTCAAACGTGAGCAGCGGCAAATAAGGCAAAGCAATATATGAAGCTCCAAAAGAGTGATGGATTAAAATCTTTGTGTTTAAGATCTAGTTAGTTTCAATCTTATATTTTAAGGCTCGTTTTGTTTTCCGGTAACTCCATTTGTTGAAGAACTCAACCCAAAAGGGTCTTTGCAATCATTTCAGATTTTAGTTGAATTTACAGTGATGGGATCCTGAGTACTTATTTAATTGCTTGATTGGTTCATGAAAGAAATTAATTATATAGTTGATATCCAATGTGTGCATTCCATTGAAAATGATGGTATGATCTATCCTTTATCACATCATTATTATTATTATTATTAACTCGTTATCCCAAGGGCAACACATTACTCACAAGTTTTACTTAGTTCTTTAATTGGATTGTTTATACAAGCCAAATATATATTGAACATTCGTAGTGTAGTGGTTCTCAACGTCGAAAGAATCTCAATTTAGAATTCTCCCTCCCCTATTGAGGAAAAAAAAAACATAAAGGATACAAAAGAGTCGGGTTTGAACTCTCGTGAGTTTTTTACTCTTTTTTTTCTTCCAAAACTTGCGTGAGAGTTGTTATGTTTATTGAACTCACTTTTGTTAGATACTATGTTCGAAAAACTGGCAAAGTTTCTTTCTTTTTAAGCATTGTCAGTTTATCTCGTATTGACTTAATTGTAACAATGATCCATGAACTTGTATGCAATTTATATTTTGATCCCTCAACTCAAATAGATCCTAAATGCTTTTGATCCCTCCCTCAACTCATATTGACTTAATGGCCTTTGCCATTAACTCTGTCCATTTTTTGCATCTCAATAAAAAGCAAAACCATTTGTCAACGCAACGGAAGAATATAGCTATACTTTCTACTTGCCACTATGTTCTAAAGTGAGAACGTACGAAACAATTGATCGACATTCTCAAGAACTCGGTGGCAAAAACACAAAATCGAGAGATTAAGGGGGTGTATTCAATTAGAATTTTGAGGGATTTTAATAGATTTATAAATTCATGGATTTTGGTGGAGTTTAATTGATTTGTAGAGATTCTATGTAAAATTTTGATTCAATTCCTTCGAAATCTCAGGGGGAGAGGTGAGATTTGTGAATGCTTAAAATACACTATGAAATCTCTCCAATTCCCTCAAATTCCTTAACATTTTAAAATCCTTTAAAATCAATTCTTAATTGAATACACCTGGAATGTTATAAACTTCCTTAAAATCTTAATTGAATACACCAGAATTTCTAAAGATTTTAATAAACTCTCTTAAAATCATGATCGAATACAGACTTTCAGAGAATCACTTAAAATCATGATTGAATACCCTTAGATTTATTAAAAGAATTAAAGTCTCTCAAAATCTCAATTGAATACACCCCCTAAATCTATCCTATCTTCAGGTTAAATTGAAATCTACCATGAATAAAGAAACCAACCAAATTCATTTTTAGGTTAGTTGACATATAAAATTCCAGGGGTTTGTAAATTCACATTCCACTTTATTACTGCCGGACAATAGACAAGCTTTCTTTCTTCTTTGGTGATCATTTTCACTCTTTTTTTTTCTTTCTACTTTTTTTATTTATTTCTATCTTATTTATTTATTCATTTATTTATTCAATCCACAGGCGGAATAAAACAATGGAGGAGAGTTAATGTCACGCCTCAGACCCAGAGTAGTGGAAGAAAATAACCCCACATCCGGTGCGTGAATAAATACATAAAAATAAAATAAACTTCTCTTATAAGTACAAATAACTTGAGAAAAACCTTATAGGTATACCAAAAAAAAACCGCTAACCCCAGCTCATCTAAACCTATCTTTCCAAATAACTCATATGAAAAATAAAAGGGTGAGAGATGAGCAACGATCACCGTCGCCCAATGAGTAGAATATGTAATATGCCAATCAAGTGTGTTGTTTTACACACTCTAGAAAATTGAGTACTTATATGAAAGTTTTAGCCACATAATTTCATATCACGTGACCCCTAAAATGTAGCTCACTACATGACCCCTATTGAACTCTTTGCGCCAATGTCCCAGTGTGCCATACATTTATCCATCAAATAACCCAACACTTAAGTTCTCATTATCCATGAACAATCTCAAGTAATTCACTGATCATATATATAATAACTCTGAAATAATATCCATAAATAAGCGTGCTTGGCTTGAAATAGATAGATATTTAGAAATAGAGAAAATCTCATGATAATTCTTAATTTTCATATGTATCGCAAAATAAAAACTTTTAAAACACATTACATAAATCACCTAGCTCAATAGCTAGACCGTCAGCGTGTGAGAATGTCTCAAGTTGTAAACAGAAAAAGGCTAAAGCATTCCTATTTATACAAGAATGAGGCAGCTAAAATACTTAGCAGTTAAGCAAAAATATTAGTAAAATATATATGTACGGATAAACTATAACTTGGTTACTATGATATTTTGGGAGGTGTCAATTGCAGGGCCTAAATAAATAGAGAGTACACATCCACCAAAATAGCTTCACATAGTAACTATATAGGTGATCTCCAAGCACTTATTTCTTGTTAACGGTGGCCATTTGGATTGTTAAGAGCATCTTCAACTCATATGTCAAAATTGTCACATAGACATTATAACAATAACAAATGACGTATTATTTTACTCCAACCAAAATGTCAAAATTAACATAGACATTATAACAGTAACAAATGGCGTATCATTTTACTCCAACCGAATGCCAAAGCCAACGTGTAAAAGAAGGTTGGGCTTTGGACGTCAAAATTGACGCCATGAAACATAAGTGTCAAAATCAGTTTTTTATTTTGTATCCAAAGGCACTCAACCTGCCTTACATTAAATGCATGGTATAATTCAATTGTTTTCTTATTGTTTTTAAACTAATAACCGCACGACTTTTATTATTTTTGTTTGAAAAAAAACATAAATGAAGCAGTAAATTTTGGCATATCGGGTGGAAGGAAAATATTGACAATATGTTAAATTGTCAAGCCAACCATCAAATTGAAATTTAACGTCTTTTTTGGAGATGCTCAAAGAATACAAACTAGCCACGTAAACACAATTATCATGTTATTCGACCTCCAGCTAAAAAAATGTACTCCAATTGAATAGAGGGACAAAATAATATGCTTAAAAATATATTATGAAAGTATGGGGTTTCACAGTTAAAAATCACATCCCTTTATTTTTAAGTCGCAAATATGCACTCTTTTCGAAATGGAGACATAAAAAAAGGCTAAATTAAAACAACGTCGCTTGAATTATACCCTCTTCATCCTAAATTCCAATAATAGTGGTTGCAATTCTCAGATTATGATCATGTTTACTAATCAAGAAAGAGAACAATGGATTATGGTAATCAAAATTACATTAGTCTCACTCTCAAACAAAAGGGGGAATGAGAACTAACTTTTTCTTGCATTTTTTAATGGTTATATAAGTGCTCTTTGTAAAACGATATTTCAGTAACCAAACTATTAACGTGGATTCTTCTTTCCGATTCATGCTCACTCCGATTCCATCACCCGATTGTGTTACGTTATCGGGAATGATTCCATAATCCATTGTTCCATTTTTGGTTGAAATAACGGCCCAAGGCCCATAACTAAACAAAACCCCAACTAGCCCAAGGGGCCGCTCTAAAGAAAAAACAACGACAACTACAGCAGACCAAGAATTCCATCTACAAACCCACAAAACCCTAACCCTAACCCTAGCATCTATAAAAACAAAGATTACATTTCTCCGCAACCCCAAACCCTCACTCCAGCCGTTTTGCTCACTCTCCTCTCCCCCTCCCCCCTCCATTCTCACAACCCAAAACCCTCAATCATGGCAGAGAGACCAGCTGAGAGAGGCCGCGGTGGATTCGGTCGCGGATTCGGCGACCGCGGTGGACGCGGTGACCGGGGCGGGCGCGGGCGCGGACGCCGTCCCGGCCGCCGTGAAGAGGAAGAGAAGTGGGTCCCAGTGACCAAGCTCGGCCGCCTCGTGAAGGAAGGCAAGATCAGCAGCCTGGAGCAGATCTACCTCCACTCCCTCCCCATCAAAGAGCACCAGATCATCGACGCTCTCGTCACCCCCGGCAGTCTGAAGGATGAGGTGATGAAGATTATGCCGGTCCAGAAGCAGACCCGGGCCGGTCAGCGAACCCGGTTCAAGGCCTTCGTGGTGGTCGGGGACACCAACGGGCACGTCGGGCTCGGCGTCAAGTGCAGCAAGGAGGTGGCGACTGCGATTCGCGGCGCGATTATATTGGCTAAGCTGTCTGTGATTCCGGTGAGGAGAGGGTACTGGGGTAACAAGATTGGGAAACCCCATACAGTGCCGTGTAAGGTGACCGGGAAGTGTGGGTCGGTCACGGTCAGGATGGTGCCCGCTCCCCGTGGTTCTGGGATTGTGGCTGCCCGTGTGCCCAAGAAGGTGTTGCAGTTTGCTGGTATTGATGATGTCTTCACTTCATCCCGTGGTTCCACCAAGACCCTTGGCAATTTCGTCAAGGTATATTTCTTTCGATACTTTCGATTAGTTTTATTGATACGAAATTGGGTTCAATTACTTATTTGATATTGTTTACTTTGATTGGCAAATGTCAATGTGCTAATTTGAAATGTTTGATAATCTGTTTAATTAAAATGCTTGACAAACTGTTTAATTACCTAACATGAATCTTATGTTCACATTGTTTATACCCCTGAAATTGTACTTGTGAAGATTTGCGATCTCGGTCCATTTTTGAATGCTATTTGTATTGTTTAGAATGTTGATTGCTTTTTTTTTTTTTTAAAGTGAAAGCAATACTTTTAATATGTGATACATCATACATTACCTTGATAATCTCCTACTGTGTTATGGTGATGTGTTTTCTGTATATTCGGATGATACAAGGCATGAGAATATAAATTGCTTTTACCTTCACCATTGGTTTATGAACAGTTTGCTGTATCAATGTGCTCGGAATGTTTTGTTTGTTTGTAAATATTATGTTTGAATGACATAGCATGAATTGCAATGCCCCACTACCAACCCTTGCGTACTGAGGATTTGAATTTTGTTGAATATTCCCGGTTGTCAACATGTTGTTTGTCAGAAATATGGAGGGCCTGGCCCTTGCTCATTTGGTGATCTTACTGTGTGATGTCGAATTGATGAACCAAATGGTGCAGAGATGAACTGTTTAGTGTTGGAATAAACAAACCCCTTGAACTTAAAGACTGAATGTCATCATTTGTTAGCCGATTCCTTGATAGTTGTGCTAAATCTTAATTTGCCCATGCCCTCAATACAAAACCAAATTCTTAATTTGATGATGTCGAATTAAATTTGAATTGGCAAGACTGGATCAAGTGTTTGATAAATTTCATATTGTGCGCATGATATCTAATCATTAATGTTCGAATTGTTATGGCAGGCAACTTTTGATTGCCTCCTGAAGACTTATGGTTTCTTGACACCTGAGTTCTGGAAAGAGACACGCTTCACCAAGTCTCCATTCCAAGAGTTCACCGACCTTCTGGGAAAGCCAACCAAACCCCTTCTTATTGAAGATGTTGAGAAAGTAGAAGCCTAGTGTTCGATAAGGTTTCTAGGTTTGAAGACATTAATATGTTGTCTTTTTTGTCTAAGAATTATTAACGTTTATAATTTGTCTTTCTTTTGTGGTAATTTTGATCTATGTCGGATTCGATTATGTTACCTTGTTGAAATTTTGGATTTACAAGACCTCCCATGATTGTGTTTTCTTCTTTAAGCAATTGCCCTTTTTCACAAATGTGTTCGTTTGCCTGGTCGTATATGATGCCTTTTCCGGTGTTTCTGTATCGGGGTATGCCTTGCTTCGAATTGGCCGTGCATTGTGTTCGATTGATATGCTGTTAACTAAATGTTTGGCACTTTTCTCTGAAGAGGATCTTTCATATCGTTGAATTGCGTTTAATCATGTGATATTTATAAACGGCTATTCCATTCACTCAAGCTTATGGCACTGATTCTGTACGACACGTGGAGTGTTTTTCCCATAATGTTTTAGTATTGAACTCATCATTCAAGGGAGGCGAACCAAAGACGTTCCATATGAGTGGAGAGGAACATCAACTGACTGTTGTAGCATTATCCCAATCGCAAAATTACGCCATCGTCACTCTTGTCAACAGGATGAAAGGAACGTTACCATCTATTATCTCCTAGCAACAGGGTGCCTTCGCCCCTAGTAGAAATGGACTACTTGGCTCTCAAACTCGACATGAGCAAGGCATACGAGGAGGTTTTCTGAGATCGATGACGGAGAAGCTTGGGTTCGTTTGAAGTTGGATTGATTTCGTCATGATGTTACGGGAGTTTCCAACCCCTTATTTGTGGCGTCTCCATAGGTTACTTAACACCCTCCCGTGGCCTCCGGCAAGGTTTCAACAAGTATGGTGATCAAACTTGTAATTCCCTTTCCCCATACATGTTCCTGCTATGTGCTGAGGGCCTTACAAGTTTGATCGCCAAGAGTGTAAGAGAAGGTCGCCTCCACGGCATCAACCATTCTCCTCGCCGATGACGAAAGAGTGGGATTTCATATCCAACATAAAATTCTGACCATAAGACGTTTGTCAAAGATTGAGATTGGATTGGAAGTTAAGGAGATAACCTATTTAGTAATTAAGGATGCCAATCAATTAATTCAATTGGTGAAAATGTAGATTGTAAGTTTAAAACTTAACCAAGTGCTACTATGCCCACTTGTCATATTTCTCCGCCTATCCTTTAATTATCTGTCATAGTTATAATGTGAGTAGAAAAATAAGACAGGTGAGTGTGCATAGCAACAACCTTATAAAATTATTTTTTATTTTTATAGAAAATATAATTAAATACATTGACTAGTCATAGTTCGGTTCTTAAACAAGCATTACAATTTTAGAACGGCCAGAGAAGAGAAATTTTTCAAAGTAACCGTTATTTTACTCGGTACTCCACGTACCATAAAATAAGTGGAGAGACAAAGAAAAATATATTATTTTCTACACTTGTATTATGATATGTAGAGTACCTCTTGAAAACCCGACACTTAGAAAAATCTCACCCGGAGAGGGGGTAAACCTACACTAGGGTCAAGGGGGTAACTGGTGAGCAAAAAATGAACTCGATTTATGAGTATTATGAAAAAAAATTGATGATGCAAATTAAATTTTGGATTGTTGAGTAAAAGTCGATTTCTTAAACAAGTTTATCCCTCTTGCAATCTTTGAAAATGGCAGTTTAAGTTTTATTTTTTAAAATAAAAAAGTTGAAACTTGTTTGAATTCTTTTAGCTTTCGAATGAAAAAGTAAAAACAACTAAAAAATTGTTTGGAAATTGTTCTGTAACCGCTTTGAGGTCATAAAATGAAAATGCATGTTACAAATAATCTGTAGCAATTTGTTTTATTGTTTTTTTTTTTCTAGTTAAGATGAATTTTGGGTCTTCGCGACTCGCGACTGGCAGAGAGGATCCTAGAGCTTGGACATGCATTTTGGGTCTGGCGGGTCGTGACTAGCGAACAACAGTTGTTAAGGGAGAAGAGAATCGGTAAAAATCGAACATGCACTATAGTGCATAGATATGATTGTTTTCCGCCATCGTAATAAAACATCATTTACAAAGCGAAATGGTTATTAAACAGGCTCTAGTTGACGTAGCTTCACCAATTCTAAGCTCATTCATTTTAGGAAATTGTTTGGCACTCTAAAAATCTAATTGTGCACTTCAAACTTTTTCTATATTTAAAAAGAAAAAATACTCTTGCACAACCCTAATATGAACTTAAATTTGTTTTTTAGTGTGATGATTACTAATAGTTTGCAATTTACCATATCTTTTTCACTTCAGTGAAAATTGATGACATGTTTATTTACATGATCTTGGTATTGAAAATATTCTTGATCCTCAACTTCCATTTGTTAACATAGGTATTAGAGTAGAAAAACGAATTCCACTCTTTTTCTCCCTCTATACACCCTTGTTTATTCATGTCACTTGATTCTCTTTTGATTTATTCAATCCAAATATCAAAATTAAGTAAGTTTGCATATTGAGAGAAAAAAAAAAATTGTGCTAAAAACAATTTCCGTAGAGAATTATTTAAGTTTCTGATTTTTCTTATATCTACTAATACATATAGAATAAAAAGAAAGTATATTTTTCATATTAAAATTCGTAATTAAATACCTAAAAAATGTGATCTACTATCTAATTGATTTCATACTCATTCTTCTATGCATTCTTACACATCAAGTAAACATTCCATGAATAGAGTTAATTAGTGGATTATCCTAAAAATTGATAATTCGACCGAGTCTGCCTGAAAAGGATCCCTCAACCAAGAGTTTTCAAGAAAGATAAACTAGTACACGTGGCAACTACCCGTTGGCCATAGTATTATGTCGATAAGGAAGTGGATGATGTTGTTACATGAAGCACATACTCATGCCACTTTAGACTTTAAACTAGCTGAGAATTTCACTTCACTCATACTGCAACTAAGTCAGATACAACAGAGAGAGAGAGAGAGAGGCAAAAACTCGAAAGATAACAACATTTGCAGAGATGGCATCTGTGACCATGACAGCCGCCTCATTCCTGACTGCAGGCTCAGCCTCAACCATCGCCAAACCTTCGACTTCCAGCCGCCGGAGCCTCGTCGTGGCCAAGGCCGCCGCCAGAGCCCCAGAGGGAGAAACAAAGAAGGAAGAGAGCAGCAGCCGCAGTGGGAGGAGGGACTTGATGTTTGCAGCGGCGGCTGCGGCGGCGTGCTCTCTTGCCAAGGCTGCCTTGGCGGATGAGCCAAAGAGGGGGACCAAAGAGGCAAAGGAGAAGTACGCTCCTGTTTGCGTGACCATGCCAACTGCTCGTATCTGTCGCAACTGAGGAAACCACTAAGTACTTTCATTTGCTTTGATTCAGTCAGTCACTCATGGTGGTTGTATTATAATTGTTGTGTACAACTTTGTATGATGCTCTTGTAATTTTTCTTGGGACAATCCTATTAATCTGCCTTCTTCCCTCTTCTCCTATTACATGTTAATGTCACATTTTATTTTCTTTTGTTATGTTGCTAAATTACATGTTAATGTCACATTTTATTTTTCGTTTGTTATGTTGCTAACCATGCGGAGCGGAACGTAGGGACTGGTAGTTCAAGGAGTTAAAGGGCACCCTCTGCAGCAAGGTCCTGCGTTAATAGCCCTTCTATATTATGCGTTAATATCCCTTCCATATTAAACAAACAACATGCGCCACAAAGAGATTCTGCAACCAAATTCACTATTTTAGTCATTGGGAAAGTGATTAGTTTATACGCCTGGCTATGGAACTAACTTTTTATATGTCATCGATAATGTGTCATTGTAACTAGTGGCGAATCTAGGGAAAATTATTCGGAGAGTCACATATAAAAGTTCACAAACATTTCTTAGACATATAATGACACCTTCCGACCCGAATATCCAGGTGAACACCGGATATCGAGGCGTGCTGACCATCACTCCAAAGGAGTGATGAAGTCATGATGTGGAAATGAATTAAGAATTTGAAGAAAAATTGAAATTTAAAGTTTAAACGTAATAAAAGAAACCAAAGAGTGCGCAGAGTGGGGTTGAACCCTTATTACAAGACTAAGTGTTAGAGCATGGAAAGTGCAGTAAAGGAAATAATATTCCCATCCCGAAGAATGGATATAAGGAAACACAGAACAACTTTTTCATACATTTTCGGAAGTATGAGTCAGCAGGTGCCACAAGTTCTCGTTTGCCAAGCTTAGTCTCTAAGTCCTGGAGGGGCGCAAAACACAAGAAGGGTGAGTGGGCCAAAAATAAAGTTTCATAAAACTTTTCCTGAGTTTCGGAAAATAGTAACCCCTCGCTGTAAAACCCGTAGTAATTTTCAAAATATATCTTTAATAACAATAATAAAATATATAAACCAAGTGTTGGGAACTACGCCCCAAAAAGGATACGGGTAATCAAATAATCAACAACATAATATAAATAAGTTTACTTATCAAATAAATACAAGCACACGAGTTCATGTAGAAAGTAGCCACATGAACATGCTGGGTGTTATAATTAGGCTCTAATACTACATACACGTGAAGTTGGCGCTAAGCGCGTCACAAAGAGTTCTAGCTGCCAAGGCAACTAGAACAGGCTGGCACCTTCGATGGATCCAAAGTGAGCATGTCGGTGCAATGTGAACATACACGTGAAGCTAGTCCTGGCCCGAACAGTACTAACACCGTGCAAGTATGCATGATAAGTAATAATCTCAAATGTCTAGTCATGCCAACAATTAATTTCTAAAACTCAATAAAGGTATTTAATCAAATCATTTCTATTTTCATAAAACATGGCATGCTATACGATAGATTATGACCACAATTTAAAACACATAATATAATATAGCTTAAAATAAACGGGCCCACTAACTGGTAAGTTGCCGGATCGTAGCCGCCGTACCTAGCCTGACCTCGGTACTCCTGGGGATAGGTCTCACCTATATGAGAAATTACTATACTAATCATTATACAAGTCAAAACCAAATTCTACTAAGGAAAACACTCAAAATCCCCTTTGTTTGCTCATTTCGGGAGTTAAAAATGTCGGAAAAGTGGTCCACGCGCCGCCACGGGGCTGCACAGAGTGTCACGCGCCGCTCACTCGCACCCACACGCCGTTAACTTTAACGGAATATTCTGTGTATTTGACGGAATATTCTAACGGCGTTACCGAATATTCTGTCACTGTTAGGGAATATTTTGTCACGGCGTCAGTTAAGAAAGGAATATACCTTTGGAATATTCCCAGTCTGATCGGATCTGGACCGGGTCTGCTGATGTCAGGATCGGGTTGGTTGACGTCAGAACCGGGTTTGTTGACGTCAGCAATTCGGTCACCTCTGCAATTCCCGGCCGTCGTTCGCCGCCGCCGGCCGCCTTCCGTCGGCAGGAGTTTCTCCGAAATCTGAAAAATTTACCAGAAAATTTCAATTTCACATATCTTTCTCAAATCTCAA
This sequence comes from Gillenia trifoliata, assembly GCA_018257905.1. NCBI lineage: Eukaryota > Viridiplantae > Streptophyta > Magnoliopsida > Rosales > Rosaceae > Gillenia > Gillenia trifoliata. Next base: position 12,927,901 of record CM031081.1, on the reverse strand, counting down.
CCAATTTTCATGCACGAGTAGTCAAAATGAAGCTAGGAAGATGAGGGACTCGATTTTACCTATTTCAAGGCCAAAAGATGGCTGGAAAATGGGAGGAAAGTCACGGCCAAAATGTTGATGATTTCCAAACTCCAATTTTCGAGCCAAAATCAAGCATGCAAGGCTTGGGGACTGATCTAAGACTCTCTAGGAGTTGATTGGTGATGAAATCAAGGCCGATCAAGGTTCAAATCCAACAAAACCTAGCCGGGAAACATTTCGAAGCTCGTCGAAGTTTCTGTGTAAAAGGTTCTGGGTTTTTGGGTTTGAGTTGCTGGTTTGGTTTTGGGTGTGATAGTGGTGAGCTAAGGGACCATGGTGGTGGTTGCTCGAAAATCTCAGAAAATGGTGATGGTGGTGGTGTCCTCGTGAAGTTGGGTTTTCTATTTGCAGTGACTGGGCACGGGAAAGGAGAGCAAGGGAGAGTGGCAGACTACTGAAAAGAAAGGTTTAGGTTTGAGTTGAGTGGGTGTAATCCCACAACGGATGCACAACAATTTAAGGAGTAGAAGAAATATAAAAAAAAAATTTCACTTGCATGCAACTGTCCAGAAGCATGCTAGTTGCAGGCAGATTTTTCAAAGGGTGCAGAGCACCCTGGTTTGCATGGCAACCACAGGAAACAGCCCACAGAAATCACAACACAGGAAAGTGCAAATTACCAAAATGCCCTTGCTCATAACTTGTTCGTTACAAGTTCGAATGACGTCCCTTTTGCGCTCACGGGTTCGTAGTGAAGATTACTAAACAATAATCACAAGAAAGGTATGAGGGTACTACAAGAAAAACAGATGTCCACGTAGGACTTACTTAGCCCACTAGGGGTATTTTTATAAATTTACAACTTCGGAAAATAAAATACAATATAGTTAGGGACATGATATATCATATAATAACCTTAAAAATTAAACCATAGTTCCATCATTCATAATTTATAGAACAAATAACAATATAAGTTACAATTGTCCACAACGTGTTTTTATATTTTGAAAACATTACATTATAGTTTCATTATCAATGGAAGAAAAAATATCTCTCTTCAATATAAATTATCATGCTATCACTAAATCATTGATCTTCCATTGAATTGGGTGGAATTGGGATTTGAGAATTGAAATTGGATTTGGAGTTGGGTTTTATAACTCTTGGACTTTGTTGCGGGTCTGCTTTTTATTTTATAGGCTGCTGCGGGTCTGCTTCTCTGATATAAAATGCCTTTTGTAATTTTTTATTAATTTTTTTATAAAGTAATCTGGCCCTGTTTTGGCCAGGTAATATTTTTAAAATAATAATAATAAGAGAGGAAAGGTGCGGCAAGCAGCACAAGTGCTGCGCGCAAACCATCCCCCTGCGTTGCGCAAATCCAAGCCTGTCATGCTGCCCAACAGCCCAAGCTCCTCTGTGAGGCATTTTATCAAACAGTTGGTAGGCATATATGAAGGGCAGCTCCAACCTTCAAAGAGGCAGCACCCAAGTCATCCATGCAGATTTTCCGGTGTTCGGAGGGTCAGCTGACCCCTTGCCCTTTAGTGCGTCCGCCCCTGATTGTAACTAGAAAAACGCACTATCAATATATATTATCAATAATAGTGAAAGAAGAATGGACATCCTGCATATAAGTTCAAACTTCAAACCAGCAAACTTAATACCTTTCTTGAACAGCATGCAAGCCTCATATGGAATGATTATGGCTCTAGCTAGCATTATGGCATTGGCAGAGCTCCCTACTTTAGTTGGTAATTTTGTAGTCCGACTGGCCGGAACGAACATTTGTTCTACAATATGTCGTTGATATGATGTTCTAGTAGTGTAGTACCGATCTGTTATATCGCAAATTTTCTTTAATAGTCAGAACTATTCAGTAGTATGGGAAATGAACGGTCAAAATTGAATTGAGAAAATACTATTTTTGCATACTTGCCAATCTAATGGATATAAGGTAGCCCGGACTATTGAAGGTTTACCCCGTTATCAGCGACATCTTACACGGGGAGTGTGATAAATTCTGACCTTTCTTTCATAATAAGTATGCTAGACTCATATGGACTGCTGCGCCCCAAAAGATGGAGAGTAACTTACATGAAATGAGTTCACCGCCACGTGGTGTCACAATCCAATAACACATTGTCATGTGGAGAAAAACTTGCACTTAACAATACATTATTGGACAAGGGATTTCATGTGGCCATGAATCCTTCTCCAAAATATGGGCTAGGATGCTGCAATGCCCTTGGTTGTGTGGTGCTTGCTACATAATAGTGAGTACGTAGTGACTCCCTTTCAGAAACCTATACCACCACTTCTCGTCAAGAAGACCGAAGCGGCAACACCAGTCAAATTGTCGACTGATCGCTTGTTTGGATCGAACGTAGTGAGTTAAACTTCCATGTCACAGGATTATACGACTCTTTATGTGATGAGAGAGACTGGTGATATACAGCTGTGATAGGTAAGTTTTTTACGGTGTCCAGGTCTGCCGAAAATACCGGTCAGTCAAGAAACCAACTGCGATCTGTATGTGCAACACATACAGATCCTCCATTGTTGAACAGCTTCGCATAACATACATTCTAACTTCTTCTTTTCTTTTGGATTGAGAGAGTCAGTTGAAAACAATGTAAACAGAGAAAGAGATGGAAATGTAATTCATATTTTTATGTAGGTACATAATATTCAACGGAAGATGACCTCACATTCTATTGTTTATTCTTTTTTATGTAGGTACACTTAATATTCAAGGCCAAGTCAAGGGAAATGCCACCTTCCTCCTGCCACTCCCATCCTGCGTCCCAGCGTCTCAACCACGTCCACCTACATCCTCTTTCAACTTCAAGTGGAAGGGGAGGTCAAACTTCACTGCAACAACTACACGAGGAAGGGTTCAGCTTCTACTTCTACTGGGGAATGGGCGAAGGGAGGAAAGGGTTGAACCAGGTTGAGTCATATCTTGCTCATCATTTCTTTTGGATTGTATTTGTGAATGGATTGAATAGATTGTATTTGTGAACTTTATTCTTTATCATTTTATGATTGAATGGATTGTATTGTGTCACCGGTGGTGAGTGAGTGAGTGTGTGTGATTACGTATGTGCTCTTGTATTTGTGTGCTTATTGGAATTGAAGGCTGGCACTTTGTTTTTTGAGAAAATAGCCTAAAAGTTAGTTGATGGAAATGAGGATGAGAAATAGTATATCGCATTTCACGAGGTAATTTTATCCATCTTTTATTATTTTTATGTTTAGAATGACCATTTAACTAAGCGTTATTGCCTGTCTTATTGCAAAATTTAGATTGAGGTTGAGCCATAAAATTGCATGCTCCCAGTTTATTTATTGTTATTTATTATTTCTTGCTTTGATTCTAACTGTGATATCTAGTTGTTGTGTGTTCTTCGTGTATTCCAAACTTCCAACGATTTGTAAGAGTGTGTGTTCTTCCCATTTACATTGCTATTGATGTTACTTGTGGATTCTTCTGCACCAACTTGCGGCCAGGCAGCGAAATTTGTAAAGTGTTACTGCTGTTACTTCTTCAGTCTTTTTCCAAACTTCCAACGATTTATGGGGAATGTGTGTTGATGTTTACATTCTTTGTTAGTGTTACTTGCTTTAGTTCTTCTTTCCGCTTTTTGTATAACAACATTATTTGAATGGATAACTTGTTTGTTGCTACTTCTTTAGTTTCTTTGCACTTAACTTATTGACGGAACTTTAGTCCCTTTGTGTTTATTGAAATCATTAATTTAGATAGTTAATTGATTATTGAATGGATTAGATTGAATCTGAATGGATTTGAATCGATGGATTGATTGATTGATGGATTGAATGTATTGGATTGAATGGATTGAATGTAATGTATGGATTCATTGGATTGGGATATTTGGATTGAATGAATTTGAGAGCCCCGATAGAAATCAAACCGAAAATTCGGTATCCGAAGTATCGGTTATGCAAAGAAATTTTGTTGATTCAGGTAATCAGAAGTTGGCTCACGATTTTTGATTTCGAGGTATTGAGAGGTTTGATTCCCCAGTTGCAGATAGAACCCAAACTAACGTGAGGCCAGTAGTTCAGGATTTAAGGCACCTACTGCGGCAGGTCTGCATTAATAACCCCTTTATATTATCGTTAATATCCCTTTCATATTAAACAAACAACATGTGCCACAGAGAGATTATGACAAATTCACTTATTTTAGTCATTGGAAAGTGATTACTTGGTTTATACGCTGACTATGGAACTAACTTTTTTATATGTCATCGATAATGTGTCATTGTAACTGGTAGGCGAAGATTTAGGAAGAGGTATTAGGAGAGTCACATATAAAAGTTCACAAATATTTCATAGACATATAATGACACTTCCGACAATAGCCCGAATATCCGGAGTGGACAGGATATCGGGCGTCTTGATATCACTCCAAAGGAGTGGCCGAAGTCATAATATTGAAAATGAATTAAAATTTGAAGAAAAATTGAAATTTAAAAAGTTTAAATGTAATAAAAGGAAACCAAGAGTGCGCAGTGGGGTTCAGACCCTTATTACAAGACTAAGTGTTAGAGCATGGAAAGTGCGGTAAAAGGAAATAATATTCCACGTCCCAAAGAATGGATATGAAACACGAACAACTCTTCCATACATTTCGGAAGTATGGGTGGCCAGTGCCACAAGTTCTCGTTTGCCAAGCTTAGTCCTAAGTCCTAGAGGGCGTAAGCACAAGAAGAAGGGTGGTGGGCCAAAAAATAAAGTTTTAATAAAACTTTTCACACGAGTTAAGGAAAATAGTAACCCTACATTTGTCAAACGTGGTAATTTCCCAAAATATATCTTTGTACTTAATAAAATATATAAACCAAGTGTTGCAGAACAACGCCCCAAAAGGATACGGGTAATCAAATAATCAACAACATAATATAAATAAGTTCACTTATCGAGATAAATACAAGCACCACGAGTTCATGTGAAAAGTAGCCACATGAGCAGTTGGTGTATAATTAGGCTCCCAATACTACTACATACTGCGTGAAGGCTAGGCGCTAAAGCGCGTCTACCATGAGTTCTAGTTGCCAAGGCAACTAGAGACGGTGCAGCACTACGATGGATCCAAAGTGAGCATGTCGGCGTTAATGTGAACATACACGTGAAGCTAGTCTGTAGGACAATACTAACAGTGCAAGTATGCATGATAACTAATAATCTCAAATGTATAGTCACATGCCAACTTAATTAATTTCTAAAAACTAATAAAGGTATTTAATCAAATCATTTCTATTTTCATAAACATGGCATGTTATGGTAGATTATGAACACAATTTAAAACACATAATTTAATATAATAGCTTAAATAAATGGGCCCACTCATGGTGAGATTCATGGGATCGCCAACCAGCATTCTGCCTAGCACGACCTCGGTACTCACAAGGATGATCTCACCTATATGAGAAAATTACTATACTAATCATTATACAAGTCAAATCCAAATTCTACTAAGGAAAACACTCAGAAATCCTTTGTTTGCTCATTTCGGGAGTTAAAATGTCGGAAAAGTGGTCCACTGACGCGCCCGCCGCCGGGGCTACATAGAGTGTCGCGGCGCGCCACGCGCCCGCTCCTTGCGCGCAGCAGTGCTTTGCTTGAGTACGTGTATTTGTGTGAGAATATTCTAGCAGTAGTTCTACGGAATATTACTGTCACTATTAGGAATATTTTGTGCGGCATCGATTAAGAAAGAATATACCTTTGGAATATTCTAAGTCTAATCGAGATGCGGACCAGATCTGTGATGTCGAGAATAGGGTTGGTTAGCGTCATAACCGGGTTTATTGACGTGAGCAATTCGGTCACCCCTACATAGTCCCCGTGTCGTTCGCCTCCCCAGCCGCCTCAATGGGAGTTTAAGCAGTCCCCGGAAAATTTCAATTTCATATCTTTCTCAAATCTCGGCCAATTTTCCATATGCCCCAGTGAGGTAAAATGAAGCTAGGAAGATGAGGACTCGATTTTACCTATTTCAAGGCCAAAGATGGCTGGAAAATGGGACGAGAAGTCACGACCAAATGTTGCTAATTTCCAAACTCAATTTTCGAGCCAAAATCAAGCATGCAGGCTTCAGGGGTGTCTGAGACTCTCTAGGAGTTGATTGGTGATGAAATCAAGGCCGATCAAGGTTCAAATCGGCAAAACCTCGCCGGAGAAACTTTCCAGTGTAGAAGTTTAAGTAATAAAGGTGCAGGTTTTGGGTTTGAGTTCTTTGGTTTGGTTTTGGGTGTGATGGTGGTGAGCTAAGGGACCATGGTGGTGGTTGCTCGAAAATCTCATAAAATGGTGATGGTGGTGGTGTCCTGCGTGAAGTTGGGTTTACGTTTAGGTAGTGGGCACGGGGAAACAGGGGAAGTGGCGGACTGCGAAAGAAAGGTTTGGAGTTTTGAGTTGAGTGGGTGTAATCCACAGCGGATGCCTAACAATTTAAGGAGTAGAAATATAAAAAAATTTCACTTGCATGCAAGCTTGTCCGAGGAAGCATGCTGGTTGCGGTAGTTTTTGATGCGAGCGCCTGGTTTGCATGGCATCCCACGGGGAGAGCAACCCGCGAAGCCTGCACGGGGAAGAGAGTGCAAATTACCAAAATGTCTTGCTCATAGCATTTTGTTACAAGTTCGAATGGCGTCCACGTTTGCGCTCACGGGTTCGTAGTGAAGAATACTAAACAATCTACAAAGAAGGTACAAAGGGTACTAAGAAAACCAGTATCACGTAGGACTTACTTAGCCCACTAGGAGTATTTTTGTAAATTCTGACTTGGAAATAAAATCTCTGTTATAATTTAGGGGACGGAATATCATATAATAACCTTAAAAATTAAACCATAGTTCCATCGTTCATAATTTATAGAACAAATAACAATATAAGTTACAATTGTCACGACGTGTTTTTATATTTGAAAGCGTTACATTATAGTTTCATTATCAATGAAAAGAAAAATATCTCTCTTCAATATAAATTATCATGCTATCATTAAATCATTGATCTTCCATTGAATTGGGTGGAATTGGGATTTCAGAATTGGGGGTGGATTTGGAGTTGGGTTTATAACTCTTGGACTTTGTTGCGGGTCTGCTTTTTATTTTATATAAGCTGCTGCGGGTCTGCTTCTCTGATATAAATGCAGCACTGTAATTTTTTTTATTAATTTTTATAAAGTAATCTGGCCCTGTTTGGCCAGGTAATATTTTAAAATAATAATAATAAGAGAGGAAATGTGGGAAAAATGTTGGGTAGTGCGTCTTTGATACGATGAGTACATTGTTGAATAGTTGATTAATTGCGAGTGGGGCCGTGAATGTTGCTTGAACAGCGATGCCGTGCCGAGTTGGACAGGAAGGTCGCGACTAGCGGCACAAGAGTGCTGCGCGCAAACCATTCACGCTAGTGCGTCCGCCCTGATTGTAACCAGAGAAAACGCTACCTATCAATATATGTATCAATAATAGTGAAAGAAGAATGGACATCCTGCATATAAGTTCAAACTTCAAACCAGCAAACTTAATACCTTTCTTGAACAGCATGCAAGCCTCATATGGAATGATTATGGCTCTGGCTAGCATTATGGCATTGGCAGAGCTCCCTACTTCGTTGGTAATTTTTGTAGTCCGACTGGCCGGAACGAACGTTTGTTCTACAATATGTCGTTGATATGATGTTCTAGTAATTATTAGTACGTCTGTTATATACGCCAAATTTTCTTCAATAGTCGGGACTATTCGAGTAGTATGGAAATAAACGGTCAAATTGAATTGAGGAAATACTATTTTTGCATACTTGCCAATCTAATGGATATAAGGTAGCCGAGACTATTGAAGGTTTTGCAAATTATCAGCCCAGCATCTTACACGGAGAGTGTATGATAAATTCTGACCTTTCTTTCATAATAAGTATACTAGACTCATATGGACTGCTGCGCCCCAAAGATGGAGAGTAACACATGAAATAGGTTCACATACGTAGTGTCGCGAAATCCCGATAGCGTTAACATGCAGAAAGAAGCACACTTGACGACCGTTTGTTGAACGAGGATTTCACGTGGCGAATCCTTCTCAAATATGGGCTAGGATCCTGCAATGCCTTGGTTGTGTGGTGCTTGCTACATAATGAGTAGGTACCGTATTGTGACTCCCTTTCAGAAACTATACCACCACTTCTCGTCAAGAGGCAGAAGCACAACACCAGTCAAATTGTCGACTGAGTCCTTGTTTTGGATCGAACGTAGTAGGTTAAACTTCATATACTGAAGGATTATGACTCTTTATGTGATGAGAGAGACTACAGTGATACAGCTGTGTTGATGATTTTTTTACAGTGTCCAGGTCTGCGAAAATACCGGTCAGTCAAGAAACAGCACACACGATCTGTGCAACACGTGCAGATCCACTCCATTGTTGAACAGCTTCGCATAACATCATTCTAACTTCTTTTCTATTTTGGTTTAGAGAGTCGATTGAAAACAATGTAAACTAATCCTAAACAGCGCTTGAGATTTTATTAAACCACATAACAATAATTAAGGAACAGGATTTTAGCTCGAACACGGAAACACAATCCAAGCTAATTATACAACTCAGGGTCCGAAAATCACACGAAGCAAACTTTGATACAAAATAAAGCCAAATCCAGTACCTATTTCTTTCCTTTTGTTACCGAAGAGTAACAGCTTGGAAGAGAGGACAGGGACATTGCCCCTCATTCGCATGGCAACTTTGGCAACAGCATCAAAGACTGCAAAACTATGTGCCGCCAAACTCATTGCTTTTCCCATTTTGCAAGGAAGCAGCAAAATTGCGAATGACTTCATGTGCTGGTGAGCATTCCTTATTCTCCAGCTTTGCAAGTTCATCCACAGCTTCATCACGTCTCCTTATCAGCAAAAGTTTCCAAGTTGTAGCTTGGCGCATTGGTGACGCCTCTGGACCCTTCCCATTTGTCAGCCAACTCTTGGAGTTTCTCAAATCCCTGATAAAAAGCATACCAATTAGGAGTCACAGCCATAGATGTCATGTCGGCCACCATTTTAGAATGACCGACAAATTTTGTTAACAGTCAAAGGTCAAATTTGAGATTAAACTAACTCCTTCATCCTTGAAAGGCCTAAATATAATCTTATAGCCTTAATTTACCACTTACCAAGCGGTTTGTGAAGTTGCCAAATGACTCTTTAGATTATCGTTTACGTTCCATTAATAAAACAAAGGTTCAAAAACCTTTTCAAAGTCTTGAACCTTGACCTTGTTCATGAAGGATTTTTGCTATTGGAGGTTTTGATTGGAATTGTTCTCCAAGCCAGATCTATTTGAACACAGGCAGAGAAATGAATAAACGCTCAGTTGCTTTCGCGGTAATCTGCATTAGATGTGCATGAAAAAATTGCGACAGATGTGCCAGAATTTAAAATTACCTGATAGCTATTGGGACCATCACCAACTAGTCAAGTTCAGCCATGTATGGCCTAGCACAGCTTCGTTAGGGCACCCAGTAATCCTTACGCTACTGATTCATTATACTTCAGACCAACCTGAAATTCAAAAGTTATATTTATCACATGCAATCTAATTCGTTATCAATAAATGATCTTGATTTTCCACCTTTTGTTAGTGTTTTGAGGAATATTAGCATTATTATGGTAATACCTTCTCAAATACTGCTCGAACCGGCAGAATGTCAGGTATACCCGTTCAGCACGATTATTGCAGTGGGCATAGTGGGAAGGCTGGGCATGCCATAACAGTTAGGTTGAGGTCTACAAACCTAAGATGCTGCCACAATTGTAACTGGTCAGTAATGCTTAATTTATAAATTCACAATGTATGAAACTTTCATATATTAGACACAACATAACCCCAAACATTTCAAGTAATATAAGAACAACCAAGTTAAATAGAGCAACTGTTTGTAAGTCCCACCCGTCCGAGTTTAAGAGATTCAAACAGAAAATAAAGAAGGATTCTCCCTAACATTCTATGAGCAAAATCATTAGCATCCAAGAGTTTCCACACAAGATACTGGAAAAGGCAGTAGAAAACAGCACCATCTAATTCAAAATATTAAAGCACCATTTCCAGATAAACAACATAATAACTGGTGAATAAAGTACTCCATCATACCGGGTTGAGAAGGTTCAAGTTATTGTTGATTCATAGAATAGGCAGTGAATACCCAGTAGGGCGTATGCAGCAGACAAGTTCATATTGATGTCCACTGAAGAGGGAGTAAAATAAATTTAAAAAATATCTTACCAACAGACCGGCCTTTGCAAGAACTGTGGTGATGGGCCCTTCCATGCACTGCGAATATCACACAATATGATGTTCTGGTTTGGTGTGAGCCTTATACTCAAATTATACTTTTCTATAACCTCTCTTAATGCCTGCTTCATAACTCCCCCAATCCGACCATTATCAACATGAAGCCCACAATAATAACTGCCCATCACCCTATCAAACAAAGATATAAATAGTCAGGACACAGCGCTTTGCAATGGCAAACTTAGACGGAATCAAAGACATTCCAATTCTGTGAAAATCAGCAGAAACGAACCTGCTTGTGCCATCCCAGAAGTGACTTTTGAATTCCCCACTCCGGCAACTCACCCGGAAAGGCTCAAATTTCCTTCCATAATATTGTTCACTACATACAGAACTTTTCAATCCCCCACGAGCTGATCAAATATTTCCAATCTACTATACACTCGATCATCTCTTCTCCCATTTTCTCGTTGGGTAACAACTATAGCCTTAATGGCATATAGGATATCCTCTTTGGGGACATAACCCAGTAGCTCCAACCAGGCGAGGAAAAGTGGATTCCATCCTATGTGTCCTTCCCATACCACCACCAACCTGCAGAGAAATAATCAGAAATCATTGTTTGTGGAGAAAATGAGCTCAAATATAACGTTAGAGCATAACTTCATCTTACATATAGGTTGAACCCTTGAGGGTATCCCGATTATCATCGATAACAACGACAACTTTGAATATCATTTGTGAGAATATCCACGAGGTTGTCTGTTGGCACTGTAACTGCAATTTTAAACTTCCTGGAAAGCGAGAACTGGGTTCATAAATGAAACAAGGTGAATCGGGAAGTTTGTTCCATGAGAATTATCATTCCGGGCCTTTGTTACTTCAGGAGGTTCTGCAGAGTCAAGACTTCTCTCCATCACCACACATCATAGTAAAATCCAGACTGTGGAGTCAGCAATGCTGCAATGTTCTCTACTGATCTCCTGTGCATAAGTAATCTTCTTTGTATTGGAGCAGGAGGAGCAAGAACGTTTCTGTTAAGATACCACAGGCACCAAGAGTTGAGCCCATGCTTCTAATGATACTACTCATTACAGTCTTAGATCCTTTCAAAACCCCATGGAGCTGAAACGTTTGTCTTGTGGTCAAGCAGAGTGCAATTCCAGCTGATCGGCAAGATCATCCATGGTCAAGTATAGTTAGTTAGACACTTTCCCACAAAGGGTTTTGAGTGAAGCATAAGCAGTAGGACCTTCCACCTAGTTCATCTCGATTGTATTGTTATTAGCTCCCATGGAGACTTAATGAGTTGCGTAGCAGCCTCATTTATGTTCAGGAGCATCCGTCAAAATCTCTTCATTAAGAGGTATCTTATAAGTTGCTCTGTTCTTTAGATATTTCAACTACTCCACTTTGTCTCAGTTTACTGATCTCTCAGGCTTTGCGAACATGGAAACACAGAATCTATGAAAACAAGCACATTGCCTACAAACAGCAAGCAATAAGCAATCATTAACATTCGTTCCCGCATTTTCCCAGTCGCAAGAATTTATCAGGATCCTCTACAACTATATGTTTCCCAGCAAACAACGAAACTCAACAAAGTTAGGCATTTCATGAAGATTTGACGAACTTCTACAAATGGTAATTATGATTTTTACAATAATTAGAAAGCATAAAATAACCAAAAAATGCTTTAATTCTTATAGTTTAATTGAATAATTCATATTAATCCATGTTTGATAACTCGGTAAAACTTTTAACAGTGAAGGGCGGCAGTAATTTTAAAATTAAATTCAATTAAACCGTAGAGACGAAATAAAAATCCCTAATCGGCCAAGCAATTGAATCAAAGTGCTTAAATTCAACCACATTTTAGCTCAATCTCTCATGAAGCACACATTAAAGCAGGTTAATTTGCTCCACATCTTTCTCATAATTTGTCATTTCTCGCATTTTCTGAGCAACCAAACAGATGTCTAGCAAAACAGAGAGAGGAGGATCAGGTGTTGGAAAACGCACCGTAGCGACGCTCCGAATATGAGCGACGAGAAGAAACGGATGAGAGAGGCACGTGACGGCTTCTGGAGAGGCCAAGCGGGTTTGCCTGAGCGCAGCCCTGGCCTCAATCTGCACCTTGGGGCTCCCCAGCAGCGCCGTGTTCGCAGCTCCGAACGGCGTCGTCGTCGTCATACCAATCGAAACGACGGCGCTTCGAGAGTTAAAGTTGAGATAGAGTGAGTTAGAGAGAGAGAGAGAGAGAGAGAGAAGAGAGAGAAGAGAGAGATATAAGCTGAGGTTGCGTAGTGGGGGGATTGAGTGGTGAAGAAGAGAAGGCAAAAGCCGCTTTCTTTTTCTTTTATTTCACACACTATGAAATTTTTTTTATATATATTTTTAAATTTTATTTATTATTTTGTATTTTTTAATTTCGTCGTACGTGCTGACGCGAAAGTTCACGTGCCTACTGCAAGACGTTTCTGTTTCTCAGGGACGCTGTGGAAAGATGTTACGCGCCGAGGGCGCGGAGGAGTGGGGCGCGTGGAGTTTATCTGACAGGAAATGCCGAAACCAGAGTTTGCTACACGTGGTTGTTGTCCGTGAACCTGGACGATTATTGCGTGTGTTTTTTTCAGGTTTCAATTTTACCACGGTCAAATGTGGCTGCGGTTATTGATAAAATGGTTTGACGCGTGCGGCAGCCCCGACTACTTCTAAGAAGGAAGAGAGCTGAGGATCCAACTTAGCTTTGTTGTTTTGTTTGTTTTTTTGTCAGAGGTTCATGTCGGCCTTTGGCAATTGAGCTAAAAACACTGATTCAGCATTACCAAAAGTTCTATAATGATTTATAATATTGCTGACTTTTTAATTGGTAAATTTTAATTCTTATATTTTTAAGTAAATATTTAAAATTTTTATAAATAAGCAGTCACATAAAGTGGCTGTTTATCGTTGAAATCTTGATTTAAAAATCGTCAATATCGTCCCCTTAAAATTGACTTAACACATCAATTTGATAGAAGGCACTAAAGTCTAATTCCGTTAAATTTTATATTAATTTGTTGATACGACATGATGTGAGAACTACAATACCAATCATATATATATAAATGAATTAAACAAAGAAATTCTATTTTTATAATTTTAAATACCATAATTTAGGGGAATGAGAATTAATTAATTTTTAAATTAAGAGATCGAAAATAATGAGTTGAGTCGATTTTAAATACCTGTTTATGATTAAAAGGCAATATTTAATGAAGCAAACTCAACTCCGGAAAAGTATGTGTCAACTCTAATTAATTAGGCTCAAGTTGTCCAATTTTACTTAGTTGAGCTCAACCCACACGGACGGAGCAAAATATTTATCACAATAACGAAACAATATGTAGAGTTAGCATAGTGTGCGGCTACTTATTAATGAACCCTTATAATTTCGCTTTATCACCACAACTTAAATTTAAAATGTGAATTGTCTTTTTTCCTATTGTATAATTGTCATCAGTACAAGATAAAATTAACACTAAAGCCAAAATTTTATCAATAAAGCCACATCAATAATCGAAGCATTTTCCCGTCCTTGCAATATTTCTCTTACATTTATATTGGTAAAACTCTAAGAAGTTGTCATAAAGAAAAGAAATAAGCTTTTTTGGCCAATTTGGATGGTAATTTTGAAGTTTTGGGCTAAACACACTTACCAATCCCAAATAAAGCACTCTTTATTGTTTTTGAACCAACACGTTTCTTTTGTTGATAGTCAAGTACTGGATTTAATGTATCTTCACCCTTTGTAAAATCTTGTTTATCAAGTTCACAAATGTATAATCAATTGGGCAAGGACGTACAAATATGACATTGATGGGGCAGCAGCATTTTGTAGTAAAGATACTAATATGATTTCGAAACTACTAATATATGAAGATTTTCCAATTAAATTGGATGCAAACCTCAAGATTTCTTGCAGCATATTAAAAGTCTATTGAATCAGATCATTCCCTTCATCAAATCCATCACGATCATTCCACTTCACCCCTTTGATTCGGTGGAGAAAAAAAGCAACGAAATTTTCTAGGCCGTTTCCTTTTTCCCTCTGTTTCGATCTTAAATTTTGGTTTTTTATTTTTTCAGTTGGGTGTAAAAGATAAAGTTACATATTGAATTGGGTTTGTGAGGTAGTTTAAGTAGTAAACTTGGGTTTAAAGAGATATTGATGGATTTAATTAAAAATAATATGGGTGTAGAGAGTAAGTTGGGTGTGCATGAGATTGTATGGGTTAAAATAAATTTTCCTTTTCGATTGCTCATCGAGCATGTGGTTTTGCACATTTGCCATTTTAAGCATTTTAATGGAAATACAAATTTAAGATGCAAAAACTATATTTACATTTTTATTTATATTTCTAGAAAATGTAAATGGAATTCTATTATAATTGGAGAAATGTAAATTTGAGATTAGGATATTTTGATATGAGCCTTTAAGTTTGAATTTATCTCTCTTTGATTGTCGGGACCCACCACTAAGGCATCTTGACAATACTAGCTGGTGCATTGTGTGCTTCTAGCCAAATGACTCAACTATTTGACTAACCACCACTTCCAACAATACTAGCTATTTTAGTTTAAGTTAAAACATTTAATATTATTTTTCTTAAACCCCTTTTTCTTCTCTTGAAGCCACAAAAATACAATTTTATAGTTTTTAATGTGTTAGCAAATGTTAACTTTCTATCTCCTTCTAGCTAAATCTAGCTGAATTCTCTTTGTTAACAAAGTTAAGATAGCTAGTTATTTAGTTGCTTTGTTGGAAGTTGGTTTTCTGCATTTTTTTATTGAAATAATAAAAAACTTCCCATTTGAATTAGGTTGTTGGAGATGCTCTAAAGATGTAAAATATGATACAAATTTAGAGTTTGTTATTTATGTTTTCGGCCAAAATGGATATTTTACACATCCCTCCCAGCATAGAAGAGTGTTCGACTAACTAAAAAATATAAAATAGTCTTTCAAAGTATTTTACATCTCTCTATTAGAAATAGCTCTCACTTTTCATTTTTGAGCTATTCTATTATTAGCAGAAGGACAGGGCTGGACAGAATGCTTGAATGTTTAGGGTTATAACCCCCTGTCTATTTGTGCAAGTGAGGAACTCGTTTAGTTGTTTAACACATTGTGACCTTGTTTATTTGTGAAAGTGGATCACTTGGCCATATCATTTATTCTCTTTTTGTGCTTAATTTCAGTATCTGGTGGATTTGTTTTTAGTTTACCGTTACGTTCTGATGTATCAGCATTAGTATGTTGCAATTCCGTACGTATCACGAGAATTAGAATGTAAGATAAACCCCTGACTTTGAATTCCTAAACCATAATTCTACCTTAAAGTAATCACCATAAGAAGACATTCTTGTGCGGGCAAGTATTAGGATAAGTGTGAGAGGGAGTGAGAGGGGTGAGAGAGGGATAGTGTGGGCCTCAAAAATAAGAGGAAGTGGGATAAAGGTGATCTTTGTCTCACGGCAGTAAAAACACGTGATCCGGTAGTTGGACCTTAAATTTCTCCCTTAGCAAGACCTAAACTTTACTAAACAACTTTGTATTCATAGCCCTGACATATCTTGCACAAAATAAAATGAAGGAAAAAGATAACCAATAGAAAAAAGAACCTATGTTGTGGGCGGAGTTTTTAGTGAAGAGGGTGCGGCAAGAGAGAAGAATGAGAGAATTTGGTGAAAGCGTAGTGTATGTATGGAATATGTAATTATTATATTGCTGTCTGAGAATGTATTTATTTATAGTAATAGAAGTACAAGTACAATAGGATACTAATCCCTTACAGACGGAATAGCTAATCCATATCTACCTAGAGTTTACACAATCACATTTTAACACATGTTATATTTACATACAACTCCTTGAGTGTGCAAATACTGAAGTAGATATCGCGTCGGATCTTCGGATGATAGTTGATGAAGTCGTCTCGTAGGCACGGTAGAGGGACACTGCGGGTCTCATATAGGGAACTTGCATACTAAAAGAATAAAAACTCTCTCACAAAACACGGCTATGGTAAACCCAAGACGGGATAAAACCCGTAGTCTGAGAGAAAAGTGAGTTAATGCAATGTCCGATACTGCATCTTCAAGGCGTAAGTGGTAAGAGAAAACACACAAGGGTATGGCCGGCCAGAATGGGTGCCTCGTTAAAACCTAGTCGAGGCAACTTAAAACCCGATAGGAAAAATGATCTGATGCGTAGGGAAAAAGAGTACATTAAGGTCAAGTGGTATGCTTCAGGATACTCCCCCTGAGTTCGACGAAACTCCTAGGAACTACAAGCGTAGCAAATGAGAAAATTTTGCATACCAAATCCTCGAACAAGCTTCTTCGGCAATGACTTTCGTGAAGAGGTCGGCAAGGTGTCTTCGGATCAGATATGCTTGACTGTCTTCTGATGCTCATGCTGATATGATGTAGACCTGCCAATATGCTTAGTGTTGACTTCTTGGATGTCAGGTTATGGTCTGGTCGATACATGCGGCATTGTCTTCATAAATCGTTGTTGGAACTCAACAAAGGATGAAGAACTACAAATTACTTCGAATAACTGCTCCCCATGTACGTGTGGCTTCGTGTATGGCGATGAGCTCAGACGTCGCAACTAAGGTCTATTTAGTGGCCTCAGATATTGCGGTGTTCTAACGGTAAAGACATAATCCGTTTGGAAACGTGCCTTGTGCGGAACAGACGGATGGTCTGTGTCAGTATCCCACAAAGGTAAGCATCATTCACAATGTAGGGAGTTTGTGGTTAATTCTGAGATGCGCGGGGATAGAATAGCCCAAATCCGTAGTAACGGAAAAACACGTCTTTAACACCTATTTGGTGGTAGCGTGTAGGCGCAATGTTGTATCTTACCAAAGATCAACAACGAATGAATGTCATGCATAATGCAATGAAGCTAAGTACAATAAAGCGCTAATGAACTTAGATATAGAACTTTAAGTTCCACAACCTTTCAAGGATCTCACATTGCATCTAGCGTATGAATGGTCATGGATGTACTCAAAAGCAACACCTTTTGGAAATTGTAGTTCGATTGGTGGACCAGAATACCATCTGAACTTTGCTCGAAACGGGTCAGAGACATAAACGAGGATTTTCCCAAGATCTTTCATCTCTCAAATTCCGACTTCAGGTGCGAGGCAGTTTTTCTCAGAAATCTTCTGGAAGTCTAAGTGAGATTTATGTCATCGACATAGACTGCAAATCTTGCAAATTCGGTTTGTACACGCAGGGGCATGGTTTATTCACATATCCCTAACTGATCAAATATTCACTTAGACAGGTATACCACATCCGCTCGGATTGTTTCCAATCCAGCAGAGTAAATGCCCTCAATTCAACTAAAGAGGGTGTTCTGTGGTCTAGAACTATTTGAATCAGTCAATATTAAGTTCTTCGGGAACTTTCACATATATTTCATTATCAAAGATCCCTATAGATACGTTACAACCACGTACATAAGCTGCATATTCAGTTTTTCCGAAACTATGACTGATAAGGTAGCGGAACGTTATGACGTCCACCCGGGAATAAGTCTCCTCGTAATCAATCCCAGGGCGTTGAGAAACCTTGCGCCACAAGGCGTGCTTCGTATCGCACTATTTCATTCTTCTCATTTCGCTTCCTTACGAAAACCCACTTGTAGCCAACGGGCTTCATGTGGAAGTGTAGAACTACAGGCCCAAACACTTTACGTTTCGCAAGTGAATCAGGATTGAGCCTGGATTGCTAGTTTCAGTTTGACCAATCAGTTCTACGTCATTCATCAACAGACAGTTCGATATCGTCGCTTTTCACTATTTCGGGTAGCTTCACCAACCATTGAATATCATCGATGATAATCTCATTCCAATTCATAACTCATCCATGCATGCATAATGGACCAAGACTACAGGTCTCAGGATAATCCGGATTAATTTCATGAGGTGGAATGGTTGAGATAACCCGAACAGGAAGGGATTCGTTTTGTGCCATGTTTCTCACTTCCTAGGGAGGTGAATCCTTCGAACTGATGATCTGTCGCGCTTCAGGCCGAGAACAGATTGATTGGCTAGCCGTCGGCGTACCAGGCCGTCCAACAGGGGCGGCCAAACCGTCCTTCAGGGGCGGCACACCCTTCGGGGATGTTGACTCGACGTCCGTTAGGTACGTCTATCCTTGCAGGCATGTTTGCAGCTGGTATATATGATCTCGTCACTTTATCTAGATCAGAGAGACCGTCTGGGGCAATACTCTGGAATCTAAAATATGGGGATCAAGATGAGACATAGTGGGGACGTCCACGATAATTCGCGCCGTTCTTCAGGAACGTTGACGTTCTTATCTCCCCCTAACGGCGGGAAGACTGTCTCATCGAAGTGACAATCCGCAAAATGGCGGTAAAGAGATCGCGTGCAAGGGCTCTAAAGAGCTAATTCGAAGGAGAATCACAATCGACAAAGATTCACATCCTTCTTTGAGGACCCATATTGGTACATTGCGACGGCGCAATATGGCAGAAGGTGCATACCCAAAAAATGCGTAAATACGAAACATCAGGTTCGTACCCAGTAACCAATTGTAACGCTATAAAGTATCGGGTAGCAATGGGCCTCAGGCGGACCAACATGGCTGCATACAAGATTGCATAGCCCTAGGCAGAAACCGAAAGCTTGGTGCGTTCACCAAGGTCCGGGCGATCAATTGATAATGCGCTTTATGATCGCTTCTGCGAGGCTGTTTTGGGGGTTGAACATGGGGAATTCAATGTTCAATTTCAAGCCCAAAAACATGCAATACTTATCGAATACTGTTCGATATAAACTCTCCGGCATTATCCAGTCTTCTAGACTTTATGGGATAATTAGGGTGGTGAGCCCTTAAGTAAGAATTGGCCAGGAGTTTAGCAGCAATGTGTATGTGGACAGACATGTGACCATTGTGTCGATATATCAACCAAAAACCATATTTACATGGTCCGCATTTTTGGTTGGAAGAGTCCACATTATTCCCTTTGATCCACTGTGAAAAGAGGGTTATGTAGTAACTTTGCTAGGGATGATGTAAAAATCCAATTTCCCCAACGAGCAGGCTTGGCAAAGTGTGCTTGTAGGCACAAAATCCTTACTTCAGGTAAGGTGATGCATTTTGTAACATATTGCATCGTGTTTTGACCTGAATGTTCCAAACGGTCGTGCCAAAGCAAGTAAACTGCTCGAATCACCCGACTTCAAGCCGGCCTATATGTGGCATGTCCCAGTTGAGAGGTAGCCCATTGGCCCCAAAACATAGCTTCAGGCTTCATATTTTGGAAGGTGATGCAAAGATACGTCACTCTATTTTCTACAGTGGTTTTTATGATCATTGTTCGCTCGAATATCCTTATAACTCAATGACGTTCTTCCGGAACGGAGAATATAAGGCCCCTTAATAGTAATTCAGTACCATTAATACAACGAGGTGCAGTGCCATTGCCCTTAATCAGGTTAGGTAGACCTGAATTCGTTGCTAGATGGGTGATTTAGGTATGAAGTTAGTGTGCATAGTCGCACGTTCATCCAGACAACTAACTTCCCCACATTTATACCTTATCACATGTTAATTGAATTCGGTCACATGTATAAGAAACATGATTCAATTAACTCATATTCGAGGACAATATCCATAATAATATCCAACAAATTTAAAGCAAATACCAAAACAATCATCCAAACAAAAAGGAAAAATTGTTCAAAACTTAAACCAAAAAATAGGGGGTTTCGGCCAACAGGGCCTTCCATGTCAAAATTTTGCTTTTCCATATGTGTTAGGTGAAGCAAAATTAGTCTCACAAATTGATTACAGGAATGGTACTCCTCAACAACATTGGTAGGGGCACAAATAAGTGCATAGCCAATGATCTATTCCATCAAAATGGAGGTAGATTTTGCACGGTTGAGGTTCGGGAATACTGTCCCTTATTCTTGAAGTTTTGGGTCTTAGTTTCCAAGGGATCACGTGTTTGGTCGTGATGCCACCCCCTTGGTTGACCCTGATTCTACCACTATTCAGTACTCTCCAGCCGAAGAAGGAAGAGTAGATTCGGTAGGCCTCTGCTGAAGCAGAGCCTTAAGTTCGGTACACCTCTGCCGAAACAGAGCAAGACCTTCGGTACATCCCTGCCGAAGTAGGGCATGTCGTTCGGTAGACTTCAGCCGAAACTATCTATACCGTTCGGTAGACTCTGCCGAAGCAGGGTCTATACCATTCGGTAGGCTCCAGCCGAAGCTGGATCACACCGTTCGGTACCTTCCAGCCGAATCACTGGGGTTCCGCTTTCACTGTTGTGCTTTTCAGTGAGCAAAGTGGTAGTATCAGATCCGAGAATTTAGTGAACCTCCACTCTCTAGGGTGCTTCTTCAGGAGCATTTTAGAGGTATGGAAGGACGAGAAAATCTTCTCTAGTCAAAATTCAATCGGATTCTATAAACTTCAGAATTGTACCTATTCACGGATGGAGTTCAATCATGCCTTGTGTCAGGCAAGATATGTCTTGCTTCGGGCAAGGTATGTCTTGCTTTCGACAAAGTATGTCTTGCTTCGGGCAAGGTGTGTCTTGCGTCGGGCAAGTTATGTCTTGCTTCAGGCAAGGTGTGTCTTGCTTCGGGCAAGATCATCTTTGCATGATTAGAACGATCCGTAGAGTGAGTCAAAGAGCCATGGAGTCCTCGTCATTGAGGTACATCCATTTATAATGCTTCAGGCATAAGTCTTCAGATGAAGATCATGACGGAGGCTTATTTAGCTCTATCCACGTCATTGTTGGCTTCAATGTTTCTCAACTTCTCAGTAGTCAAGTGGAGCTTCACAATTTTGTGCCTACATAAATTAGTTTCTGCTAGAAACTTCCATGTTAGTGAAATTGAACTTGTTACGGTTCGGAAATCCACTGGATGGAGGGAACAAGATTGTGGTTGGTGCTTATGGGAAATAAAATCTCCATAATCATAAAAGTTAGAACATTCGGGTTCTAAGACATGGTTTGGTTTAAATTTTCATGAAAACTACGGGTTTCATGGGTATTTAATTTTTAAGGAAACTTCAGGTTTCATGGCACTTATTCGAATCTTCGGGTTCGAATTTATGAACTTCATGTTCATATATACCTGCAAGCAAACACAATATATATAGAACAAAAAATAAAATTTAACATATATTGTGAATGGGTAGTGAAATATAGGTCTACGGGACCTTCGGGGTTTGCAAATATGACCCAAATAATTTTTGGTGGGTCGTGATTGGAGCTGCAGGCCCAACCAACAGAGGCTGGACTGCTGGCCAGCAAAAAAATGAAGAATTTTGGACCAAAGTGAGCCCAAAACAGGGGCTGGGGTCCAAAGCCCACACGGGCTGGGTGAAGGAAAAAAACAAAGCAGCAGAGCTGCTGGTGCACTGGGCTACAGGCCCTGAGATTCGGCTGGCCCATCAGGGGCCAAGGGGGAAGGCGCGGGCCGAGAAGAAAAAGAAGGAAGGGGCCCAATAGCCTGGGTCCAGCTGCGGGCTGGGGAAGGAGCGAGCCCAATGTTGGGCTGGAGGTGGAGCGGGCCGAAAGGCAGGCCAAAGGCCTGGGGTAGCTCGGTTGGAGCTGGGCTGGGGTAGCTTGGCTGGAGCTGGGCTGGCTCGGCTGGAGCCAGTTGGGTCGGCTCGGCTGCAGGCCGATGTCGGCTCGGCGCGGCTTCTGGCTGGCTCGGCTCCGCTAGGGTTTTTTTTTTTTTTTTTCTTTATTTTTCAAAAAAACGAAAAAAAATTTTTTCAGTAAAGAATTTCTAGTTTTTTTCAGAAAAACGAAATTTGATGTTTTTTGTAGAAAAGCGAAAAAAAATAAGAAAAAACCCTTGATTTTTCCTTCGTTCACACGATCATCAATTCACTTAATATATGACAGATATATTAAATGTCGATGTTAACACAATATTTGCAGAAGATCAATAATTCGTTAAACGCAGAAAATTGGGTTATGCATCATGGTGAAGGTTCATGCAATCAGGTCTGACAAAATATCGACAATCGAGACCGTGTTTTAGAAGAACCTGGATTGCTGATGATGATGGTTGAACAATTTGTTTGCAGGATTGCCTTCAACTCCGAATTTCCATCGTCAATGCGTTGAATCTCGTTCAAAATAACAGGGGAAAAAAATTGAATCAATAGCAAGTATATTAATTCAATAAAATAAATAAATAAATCAAAGTGAAAACTATTGAAATTAATACTCCCCATGATTGAAGATGGCCAAAACTCCGGTATAATTCTCTTGAGCACAGCGGAAAGAGCATGCTGATAACGTGTTGTGGACAGTTTTTAGTGAAGGGTGCGGCAAGAGAAGAATAGAGAGAATTTGGTGAAACTGTAGTGTATGTGGAATATGTAATTCATATATTCCACATACCAGGTGCCTTTATTTATAGTAATAGAAGTACAAGTACAATAGGATACTAATCCCTTACATAACGGAATAGCCTAATCCATATCTACCTAGGATTTACACAATCACATTTAACACATGTTATATTTTATCTACAACACCCTAGTTGTTATAAAAAAAAAAATTCAATTCCCACTTGGGGGGTTTATAACAATTTAATATTTTCTTTCTTTTGTTCTTTAAAAAAAATGAAAAAGAACATTTTGGTACAACACCTTCCTGCTGATGAAGTTCCAAAAGCAACATACTTGGAAACCTCATGCCATTATATACATCATATGTGTAGTCCTCCTAAACCTAATGGTTTATTTTCTCATTCCCCAAGTTCCCAAACAGTAATTTTCGCCTGTCAAAATGCACGAATATTCTATCATGCTTCAGGGTATCCTACAATCCGGAGCTTTTCGCCGTCACATTCTAACAAAGTACCAAACAATTTTGACAAATGCAAAGAATACCCAATAAAGAATAGACAACAATTCCACCTCTCCCTTGTTCGTTTTAATCATATTTAAGATGCATCTTTCCCCTCCCTATTCACAGGCTTTTCATGGATCTGAACAGTTGCAGACCTTGTATACCCAAAGCTGGGTTCAGGGTTAAGCTTTTGCATACCCAGCTTAGCTTCTCTTGAAGATGTGATTGGTAGCGGTAGGTAAAGCCGTCAACCGTGGTGGTCGATGAAGATCTGATGGACAACCAGAGTCAGCAGAAGAACTAGCAGACACGATGCGTTTGCACGTTGACAAGGAATTTGATACCCATTCAAAACACATTGGCAGCTGAGTTTTGGTCATCATGCTACAAGCCAATTTTCACAACCATTATAAACTAAACAAAATTAAGCCAACAATAACTAGCTTTTGCAAACAAATCAAACTTGGTCTTTCCTTGTCTTAAAAAAAATAAAAAATCCATAAGTTGAGGGAGATTATAGTGGAAAAGGCCTTTTAATTGACATATTTACAACTCCTAATTTTTCTTTTTTTTCTTTTCATGCAGTTACCTCAAAAATAAACAACTCCTACTGATAGCTATTGTAAAAGACGCTACGACTCTCACTCCGATCCTCCACATTACAAGTTTTCATAAGAAAATGGAAAAACGGTGGAGGAAAAAAAGAAGTGAATTCATAAGCCCACCAACAAAGGAATTTTCATCTTTTTAAACATCATTTAATTTCAAATAATGTAGTTTCGAAAAAAGAGAAAAAAAGAATGTAGGTTCATCTACCCTCATTGGCTAACTGTAAAGACCCTTCTCTCATCAACTTCAGGCTTATACTGTTGAATCTTTCCCGTGAATATTGTCTGGATGCTTTTCTCCAATCTGTACCAGCCTTCATCATAGCAGCAAACTCCTCATAACTGATGCGCCCATCCTGCAAGACGACCATACAAGAAAGGTTGCAGTTCATGTTATCATTGATGCATAGACACCACTTATTAAAAAGAATGATACATATACATATTCACACATAACTTGATTACAAATATTGATACATGCACATAACAAAAGTAATTAAAAAGTAACCGTACAAACTGAAGGCATTTAACTAGTCTGTTCTAGGATAAGCATTTTCTGCATAAAAGACCAACTCAAAACAACAATTTTCTTGACCAAAAAAAAGAACCTATCATTTCTAACACCGATAGGCTGTTTTAACCATGGATGAAGGATAAAGCTTTTTGTTAATTGTATCAAAACTGTAGTTCTAACCTTATCTGTGTCCACGTCGTGCATAATTGCATGGATGACTTCCTCACCACCCGTGTCAACGTCATCAGTTAAAGCATTTCTCAATTCTTCAATTTCTATGTAACCACTTTGGTTTTGGTCGAAGAATGAAAAGGCTTTATGTAGGTGCTCGTCATTCGCCATCCTTTTAAGGTGAACCGTAACAGCAACAAACTCTCCATAGTTCAGAGCTCCATCCCCGTCAACATCAGCCTGTAGCAATCAGAAATCAATTAGTTACTTCGTAAAGACCCCAAAAGGAACTCACATGTTGAACCAACCCCTCTCTCTCGTGAAACGTTTTTTTTTCTCTTCTTTTCCATTATTTTAGTGTTTTTAGTTTGCTTCTCAAGATTTAACATGATGCAGAGTTGGGTATTTAATCATCCAAACCCCGGGTTACAAGTAAGAAGGCAGGTTAGCGAAGCACAAATTGATACTTACAGCTTCCATTAGTATTTGAAGATCTGGGTCAGGAATATGTTGCCCCAGCTGTTGTATCCCGCTTCGTAGCTCTTCTATGGTTACCTTGCCCTTGTTGCCTGTGTCCATCATTTGAAAAGCCTCTTTTATGCCAGCTACTTCCTCAACTGACAAATGCTCGGCTATGACCTATGTATGAAATATTCAAGAGTTCAAACATAGAATATAGGGCCAACTTTAACACAACATAAATGCCTTCAATAACTATGGGAAGCCAATAAGTAATTTCAAAACATTACCCCTAGAGCTCTTTTCTTCAGCTTGTTCATTACGGAAAATTGTTTCAACCTTGCTCTCACAGTCTCACCAAGTGGGACATTTGGGGCCTTCTTGGCATTTTGTATCCAAGGATGATCTACACGAAAACAATAGGGATTAACATCTCATGTAAGGCAATAAATCTTTGGAAAATATAAGACATCAGATTACTAGAATTACCAAGCACTTCCTGAGCTGTCAGCCGCTTCTTTGGATCGGGATCAAGCATTTTCTTCACGAGGTCCTTTGCATTATCAGAAACTCTAGGCCAGGGGTCCCTCTTGAAATCAATGACGGATCGAATAATTGCTTGTGCTACCCCTTGTTCAGTTTCTACAGTGAAATTATTTGAAAACTATGAGAAGTTAAAACCAATAAATTAAGCAAAGATACACACCAGCAGGCGCTATTTTCAAATTTTCACTACCAAAAAATTACACCAGACACTCTGTACATTCCTTTCCCACTCCAAACCCTATAGAAATTGTAACGAATCAAAATAGAAATAAGGGACAAGAGACACAAACCTGCCCAGAAAGGTGGAACACCACAAAGTAAAATATACAGAATAACCCCAGCACTCCAGATGTCAACCTCGTGTCCATAGTTGCGCTTCAGAACCTCTGGAGCCATGTAGTAAGGACTTCCCACTATCTCATTAAATTGCTCACCTGCAGAATATGGCAACCTTTAGCAACACTGTTTTCATCATAACCGAGAAAATAGAGATGATATAATGATGCTAAAACGTGAACTTCAAGAATGGGAAAAAGAATTGAACAGGCAATGTTGAAGCAGTGCAATACCAGGTTTAAAGAACACAGACAGTCCAAAATCAATTGCTTTCAAAGAGGCCGTTTCCTTCTTATTTGCAAATAGGAAGTTTTCTGGTTTGAGATCACGATGCATTACTCCGTGTTTATGACACATCTGCAACGTAAAGATGCACGTAAATACATCAGAATATTTCAGTAACATAGGCACAGAAGACTAGACATCATCATCCAGCAACAGAAAATCAAAGAAGATCAATATTAGTGTCAGCAAAGACAGAATTAGCAGATATTCATTCAATTTAACACATAACAAGAAAGGGCGGGGGGGGTTTGAAAGAGAGGTATTGCACAGGGACAGATATCTTCAGTGCACAGGAACTAGTCATATTTCAGTAAGTAAGCTCCAGCATGTTATTATATGCAAAGGTTAAGGTTCAAACGTCAGCACCATATCACCTAAAAGAACATATAAGCCAATGAAACACAACGAACGAGGAAAACAAAATGAAGACACCATATTGTCTGCATTCTTAATATCCAATAGTGAGAAACTCAAACCAAATAACAGAACACATAGCACCACGGCCAAGTGCTGAAGTGACTATAGAGAATGTCCAATAAAAGGAGATGGAGGACATTCAACTCACCCCATGGTTCTCCATTTACCATTTAAAGTTCATAGTATAAAGGCGTCAGCAAAAACAAAATGTTATATGAATCACCTTTACCCTAAACAAGAATATAACAAATGACAAATATGATTCATATCAAGTCTAATATAAGCACATAATTATCAAATTTCAGAACCATACCAATTACCAAACCAAATAACACAACAGAACCATAACAAAACTCAACCTGAACAACTTCAACAATCGTCCTCATTACACCTGCAGCGGCACGTTCTGTGTAATGACCTCTAGCAACAATGCGGTCGAACAGCTCACCACCCTCGCACAACTCCATCACAATGTGAACCGCATCATCATCCTCATAAGTGTCCTTCAATGTCACAATATTTGGGTGTGGAGGTAAATGCCTCATTATCTCAACTTCCCTCCTCACATCCTCAATATCCACCGCAGTCCTCAGCTTCTTCTTCGATATCGATTTGCAAGCAAATTTTTCGCCTGAGGATGCTTCTGTGCACAGATATGTTACCCCGAATTCACCTCGGCCAAGCTCGCGTCCCAGATCGTATTGGGCCGAAATGTCTCGACCCGTGGGGTCTTTCAAGACCAATAGCTTGCCATCACCATCTTTTCCATTAATGCCACCAAAATCTGTTGCAAATGGGTTTGGCTTCTTCTTGGTCTTCTTTTGCTTGTTCTGGCCAGATGCGCCAAGGGTTACACAGCAATTTCCCATGAATCAAACCCTCAAAAGCTTCACAATTTTCAATATTTTCTCGAGATTTCTTAAGGACCCAATTGAGCAGAAAGGTCAATAAATCGAAATCTGAAACGGGAAATTAGAAAGAAAAAAAAATCAGAGAAAATTAATGACAAATCCAACATTTGAGTTCCATAACATTTCCAGCTCCAAGATTTTTAGTTTTGGCAGAAACCAAATTTAGAAATGTGGGATATTCATGCAGAAACAAATCAGAAATCCATGATTCTCCAATAAATCCAAATATAGAAACACAAAACAAAACAAAAACAATCAGAAGATGGAAAAATGCTAGAGAAGAACAAAACCCACCTGGTTTTTTCGAATTTTGGGATTTTGAAGGCGACCCAGATGAGATTTGAAGGTATATTAGCTAAACCTAATTAATGCAAGAAATCAAAGATTTGGGAAGGGGAAGAAGAATGTTAAAGGAGGAGGAATTGAAGGTGTGAAAATGCCATGGATTTGCAGAGAGAGAGTCAAAGCTCTTTGACAGAGGCTTTTGTTTCTCTCTCTAAAAATCCCTTTTTTTTCTTCTTCCTTCTCTTCTTTTTCTCTGTCTCTCTTTAAATCCAAAATTTTGATTTTGTTTGGGAGTCAACCATCAAAAGAAAAACAGAAAACAAACATCTTCTTTTTCTCTTTCCCTTTTTCTTTTTCCTCCTCTTTTCTTTTTATTTTCTCTCTTCCCAAAATATCCAGCTAATCTTTGCAAAGTTACAAGTCACAGGTTCCTTTTTGTTTTCGTTTTTGGTAATTTTCATGCCTTGTTACCGTTGGATAAATATTTATCCATAACTTTTTTTAAAAGTAAAAGGAGATTAAAGGGTACTTTTTTATTTCAAAAAAAATATTTTTTATATAAAAATAATAATTTTTGGTATTTATTGATATTAAATAATTGTTAGTTTATTTTTAGTTTTAACAGTTGGGGTTTACCAAACAGTTAAACTAAGTTGGTTTGGTTTCTAAAAACAAACAAAAAAACCACCCAACAGTTAAACTAGTTATATAATTGTATTATGGAGATTTGGATCATGTCTTAATCCAATCCTTTTGCAAATCTAATCTATCTATCTTGCTATAAAATACTACCATCTAACAACAATTTTGAAATTTAAAAGAAATTGATTATGAACCCATATCCCTTACTCCCCCAACCCTCCCCATTTTTTTTTTGTGTTTATTAATTGAAATTGATAAAAGAGGATAATTTTTTGAGAAAATTGCAATATTGGTTTTGACATTTTGGCTCAATTGAAGCTTTGGCTTTAAACAAAAACTTTTTTAATATTGGTCAATAAACTTGTCACAATGTGGAGTATAGTATTTTTGAGTAATACTGTTAAAACTTTCGTCCAAAATAAAGGATTTTAAGGACAAAAAAGTGACAGAAATTGTAACAGAATTATTGGTGCATGATGTTGTAAATTTATTGCTATTTATGTTATTTATTGTGATTGACAAAAGGGAATAGATCTTTGCAAACATTTTTCTACTCTTTGTTTAGAGTTGTTGGTTTTGGATTTTTGGATAATGGTGACATGAGGAATCAAAGGGTTTTAACATTATAATATCAAAGGAATCAATATGAAGTGTCTCATCCATGCTCAGTTTATCTGAGAGGTTTGTGAGATATTGTACTAATATTTTGTATTATTGAATACAATTAATTTTTATTATTATTTTAATTAATGTCAACTATTAGGTTAAATATGAATCAATTCTAGCCGCCTATCATCTCGTAGTACCTAATGATGTGTAATACTAAGAGTTTTTCAAGGTTTATGACTCGATACTTAATCTTGACAGGTTTTCGATCAAAAAATCTACAATACCATGTTGTATTTAATACAATGTAAAATAAACGGGTGAGATTAAAAAATTAAATCATATACCTTCATCAATTCATATTACTACTCATGGCACTTAGCCACACACCCCATAATATGTTCATTGACAATAATTACAAAAAAAGCATTCTATGCTTGAAAAGTTCTTGCATAAAATATCAAGAAAACATAAAAGCAAAATGAAGATATTTTGGTGGAGCCTTTTCGACTTTTTTCTGTGTGTTTTGGGTTATTGAACATTTCTACCCAACCGGAAAGAAGGTGATCCAGCCACACCTTCATATACGACTGCCTTGTTAGCGTAACTCTACCTTCGGATTCCCTTTCTTGCAGTTAACGTAACGCCTACACGCTTCCAGAAGGAAGAAAAAAAATCTGCAAATAACTAAAAGAGTATATTATTCTTGGGCATAGTTCATCGAGTACCAAGGACTTTTTATTTTTGTTGTTCTTTTTGTTATAAGCGATATTATTATTTTAAGCTACACTAAGAAGAGGAGAAAGAGTCTGAATCTAAAACGGATGGGTTGAAGAAAAAGACCATGGGAGAAAGTCCTTAGGCGGTGAATGGCTTTTCTTGGCCACTCACAGATGGCTTGTAGGGATATGCATGGACTTTCCCTGGCCACTCCTGTTGGATAAGTCCTGCTCCCCTCTCCTCTAGTCTCCTCCACCTATTAAAAAGAGCTTTCGTACCCACTCCTTTGACATTGCGGATCAATGTTTAAGCAACAACAAATTTTTTTTCTATGGTACGTATCACTAAGACCAACTCCAATGGTGGCCTATGCCCAATAACAAATATTGACCTTTGGCTTTTGGCCTTTGGCCAGAAACTGCATTTTCTCTCCAATGGTGTGGCCTAAATTTTAGGCCGAAAAGTTGTTAAATATTGTTTTAGCCTAATATTTTTTTTCCGTTAACTTTAAAAAAAAAATGTATTTGTTTAGATTAACTTACCTTAATTTTCTGAACATTTTGACCTAAAAATATTTAAATTCCGATAAAGTACGAAAAAATGCAACATTTAAAATCAATCAATAATTAAAACTCCCCAAACAATAATTAAAACTAATATGGTGGAGGACTTGGGTGAAAGCTATAACCAACATCATCAAAAAGGGTGCGCCTTGATAAAATTTCATCTTGCTTCTCACGAAAAAACCTCTTCCTCCTTGGAGTAAATTTGTCGAGATCCATCTTCATTATATTCAACTCGTACACATCTTGGTCTAATTTATCTCTTATGGCTTTCCTTGCCATTTCCCGCTCTTCCATTTCCATTTGCCTCTTCATGAGTTTGCGCATTTGCAACTTCTCTTGATTGCTCTCTTCACTACAATGAAGTAGTTTGTCAAGCTTTTCCTCATACTTCTCGCTAGCCGAATCCACTTGCTTCCCTTTTTTCTTTGCTTCCTTTTGCTTATCTCGCCCCGGCGGTCTTGCTATAGATGAAGATGGACTCTCATCTACAAAATCACCATCAACATCAACACTTGCCCCGCCTTCAAAAGGTTGTCTTGGAACCTTACTAGCTACATTTTCATTCCACCTAGGACAATCTTTGAGGATGTTCCAAGCATGAAATAACTTGAATTCGTGACCTTTAGGGGTATCAAGTGTCATGAATATAGCCATCGCTTTATTAATCTATGTATGAATAAATAAAGATTGATTAGTTAAGAAATGTAATTATGCACATTTTCCATTTAATTATGGACATCAAAAAAATAATTTATCAAAATAAACTCACCATATCTTCTTGACTCTTTCCACTTTCAAGCACATCTTTGGCTTTATTGTAGGCCGACTTCCAACAAGTGCATTTTTTGTTGATCCTCTTAAAACGATCGTACATACCATCAAGAGTTCGTGGC
Organism: Gillenia trifoliata; assembly: GCA_018257905.1. Taxonomy (NCBI): domain Eukaryota; kingdom Viridiplantae; phylum Streptophyta; class Magnoliopsida; order Rosales; family Rosaceae; genus Gillenia; species Gillenia trifoliata. Next base: position 12,896,684 of record CM031081.1, on the reverse strand, counting down.
TTGTCGGGCAACGGTGGGGGATATGTGCTAATGAACACTTCATAGACCTGAGACCAAAATTCTTGAATATTTTGGTTCGTCCCGGTAGCACCATCTTCGCTAATATTAATCCATGCCTTGCACAAAGCTATATCTTCATCTTTAGACCAATTTGGTAATTTTGTACTAATTTTTGGCATCTTGAAATTTTTGTAGAAGTGGGTAGAAGGAGAATGAAAATTTGGAAGTGGGTAGAAGACGATTGCTAATCTAGAAGTGGGTTTAAAATGATTTAGAAGTGGGTAGAAGAAAAAATGAAATTTGGATGAGGAAAGGGAAGGAAATTGATTTTGTGTGGATGTATAACCAAATAAATGGGTATTTATAGGGTTTTTGGGTGAAATTTCTGAACAAATATTTTTTATTAACTATTTTAGCCATTGGATGATTTTTTTTACCGTTAGATTTGATCTCATTTGATCACAGCCGTTGGATTAAATTTAAAAGTAAAAAAAAAAAAGTTTGAAATCTGACCGTTGGATGATCCAACGGCCGAGTGATCTCAGCCGTTGATCTCCAACGGCTATATTGGGTGGCCGACAGGTGGTGACGTCATCCACGTGATGAAGGTTTCTGCCAGGCGCGTGTGGCGCGTTGGCGAGTGAAAAACCTCTGCGTGCGTTGCACGCGCGGTTTGCCCAGTCTCACGGCGGGTCCCACTCCTTTTGGCCGGGCCAATTTTTTGGCCAATTTGTGTCCTTTTTTCTGTTGGGTTGCCTTGGGCCTATTTCTTGGCCATTGTTGGACAAGCAAATGCAAAGGCCCTAAAATTGTTGGCCTTTGGCCACCATTGGAGATGGCCTAAATAGTTCAAACTATCAACGGTTAGATTTTGCATATATGACCTTTTGCAATGGTTGAATCGATCTTGTGCCTTTTTAAAAAAAATAAAAATAAAGCAACTGACATATTTCATTTATAAAATATAAAATAATAATCACAAATGTTGCAACTTCTGAAAGAGAAGGAATATCTAGGGTCCAACTTCAGTGGTACGTACCATTTATGGTACGTACTGTTAAATGGCTAAGATTCATTTGGGGCCCACTGCAAATTAATCTGAACCATTCAATAGTCGTACCATTGAATGGTACGTACCACTCAAGATTTTTCCGAATATCTATAATAACCAATGTAACCAATGCTAAAAGATCATGTGAGAAATGAAAACTCTCAAAACAATTAATCGTGTGATAGGAAAAACGCCATGCTTCTATATGGACACATGTAGAGAAGGTCATCGCGGCTCCAATTTCTTAATGATCCCAATGCATCGCGGCTCCAAGGTAATCGTGCTTGTGTCTAAAACAACATCGCTGCGGGGTTTAAAGACCAAAGTTTTTTATCGTAGGGTTTGATATTTTGGATTTATTTTAGGAAGATAATTAAAGGAAAATCTAACTGACATAATTTTTTCCAATATGTAAAACAGCAAACGATCCAGATCGTTGCCTTTCTAAGAACCAATATCAACAGAATACTCACAAAAAATGCACAAATCTATAGCATGGTTCAGTTCCATGGTCATTGACTTCTTTGCTTCCCTAATTAATTAAGTAATTATTGTTCCACATTTATAGTATTAACATGATTACAAGAAGTAAGCACAGAACTAATTTTTCCCCCTTCTCTACGTGAATGATTGCCATACAAACTCAAACCAGAACCTGTTTATAAGCTTAGCTGAAAGACGATTGAGCGCATCCGTCTTGAACATAAATTTCTGGCAGCGGATCAAAACTGGTCCTTTAGGATTTCTCTTTGAACAACCGTGTATGGAGCTGCCTGTGGTCCATCTATTGATGGCTTTATAACAGTGTAAAACAACACATTGTAGAAGACAGTGAAAGCAAAGGCTGCAGCAACCGCGATGGCGAAGAACGATCCTGAAAATTCCTCAACTTGCTCAGCTTTTGTTCCGTCTCTTGAAAAAGTCACGTCCGGTGCTGCAATCAGCGGAAAAGAGTTCTCGTCAGTGACCATATGCTTTGCAGTCCCTGATTAAACTATATCAGAAAATACAGTTTTGACAAGATAAAACTCCCTTAACTTGTAATCTTACAATGCGGTTTCGACGATATAATGCAAAACATAAGAAGGGTGGAAGCAAATCATGGTCGAGAACATAAAAGTTAGTTTTGTTTGTTTTTTCAATTTATCAGCAGAAATCCCAAATAACATCACATTAGGATTGTTGGTAGTTGGTACCAATACAAGTATTTGAATAATTCAGATATCAGAAATCCCAAATTATATTAGAAGCAGAGCAGCTTAGTTTTGGTGGAAAATTCCAAATTAATTTGCCACTCGAAAACCATATATCAAATTATTCGTCCTTGACAAATAAACACACAGAATTGACATTATCCAAACTCCAAGTACTAATTGAGCAATATCTATCCCACATAAACGAGAGAGAGAGAGAGAGAGAGAGAGAGTACTCTTTTCCTTTGGAGGGCGGAATTTAGTTTGGGAGCGGGATTGAAGTTGCTGGTCAAGATTTTTAAGGGCTTCTCTGGCCTTATCTGGGTCTACCTCAAACTGCTGCGACTCCTTCCCCACTGCGTAAACAATACAGGAAGAAGAAGAAGAAGAATTATGAAATGGGTTTGTTTTCTTCTTCCTGAAAAGGCCATGGCCAGAATCTAGCAGTTCAGAAATGCGTGTTTGAAGCTTATAATTTGTGAGAGAAAATGGTTGCAGCGATAATGGTGGTTTACTGTGAAGTGAAGGAGAAAACAGAGGAAGCATTGATTTGAACAATGAGATAAATGAAACCACAGCCACACTTCACACAACTGGGAAAGAGGTTAACGGTACGTTTGGCTCGGATGTACCACCACTTCGTTATTTATCTATCGATTAACTTGAACTGAAAACCGAACCGAACCGGTTCATGTTTCAACTCTAGTACTCAAAAAATTGATATGGAAACAACTTATATGAAATCAACATCATTCCTACTCCGATTGTAGACAATTTTGTAAACAACTTTTATAGGAACCTAATTATGATTCATCTCCAATCCAACTTCTCCTCAATTCAATTTTCCCCAGTTTGATTACGGAGTAGTATACGAGCTATTAGTACATTTAGTAGTATAAAGAATAGAATACCATACCAAAAAGTTGGTAGTGCATCAGTCCGAATTTTCCATGAATGAGGTCCAATGTTCGATTCATGCGGCTAGATACACATTGTTCGACACCATGAACTAACGCTTGGACACATGTTTGCATCGAACAAAGAATTTGCAAGGGAGTCGACAATTAAGATTTCAATCAATACATTGTAATAATGTATGGGAGATCATCAATACTAATCATGGATCTGGGTCTAATGTCAATGTCATGCAAAAGAAAATGAACACAAAAACTGGATTTGAATAATATATATTAACATCATCATGAAAAACTACCCATCAAAACAATATGCCAAAAACGGCAAAAAAGTAAAAGGAAAAGAAAATCCTGCAAGTAATTTCACAGCATTTTTGAGATTAGTGAGAGGCATTAGAGAGGGGTTTTGCCAAGCATGTTGGTGTTTCCTCTCCAGGCATTATGACAGCAACACTTGGCTCTGCAGAGTCTCCTCCTGCTCTTTCTCTTGCATAACTACTGCTTCTCCAGTTGGACCAAGTTCTCCGACAGGCACAGCTTAAAACCACCAGCGCTAACCCAACCAGTCCCGCGACTAGGGCAGCGCTGAGGCTCGCCATCGCCTGTCCTAAGGGACCGCTCGCCGTGGTGGTGGGGGAAAATGCTGCAGGGAACATTGCTCTATCACACTCTTTAGCTAGCTTATTTGATGATCGGATGAGAACAGATAAATTAAGTTCGATTATTCATCTATAAAGTTACAAATATGGACTTGGTTTTGTACAAAGAGTGGTTGCATTATTGATGCTATTGCTAGCTGGGTTTCTACTTTCATATATTAGCCAAAAATGTATGAACTTTCGTCAGTTAGCCAGGAATATAGTGTCACCATTTGTTAGGTGATATTGTTGTACATTTGAAAAAAGAGTTTATTAGGTTGATATTTATTAGGTTGGTGGAAAAAGAGTTTTGATAGAAATTCAAATCTCTTGAAAGGAAGGGAAAGTGATTTCCCACCTCTAAAGGAATAAATGATCATACGGCTTTCACATGGGAAGATACACCTATTAGTCAAGAGCCGTGACTTAGGAAAAGAGGCATTTACGAAGAGATGCATCACTTCTGGTATAATGAATGTACAAAGAGATACAACTTGAATAAAGGGTTACAACCATTCAACAAGGTTACACCTGTTGAATGGTACCTTTTGGTTGTTTATAAATAGGGTTGTAGTCAACCCGTTTCATTCATTCTGATTCTAATTCACTTGCCAAAGGGAGAATTAGAGAATGAATCTTCTCGGACGATCCTCAGTCTAACGAAGCCATCACTAGCGATCCTAATTCCTTTAACCTCTTCTTGTGTATAGCCACATAATTTGATTAATCGACGGTGAATTAAGTAAGATATAATTTGTCATTTCGTGTGTTCTCTTGTCCACTTCTGAGTCGCGAGGAGCTCTTCGGCTGTAGATTGTTTAGTTCTCAACTCCCCACTTCTTGAAAGATTGACACTGCTAAATATTGTGCATCAGATCGCTCTTTAAAATTCGCAACACGAATAGTCCGTCTCTAGCTAGACAGACTTCCTTCCTACTCCGCTTCAACAACTGTCAGTTGTCGAACTCAAGGATGTAAGGTTGGATTGTACGACAGAAGATGTGGAAACGTTAAACTTAGCGCGTAAGAATTTTGTACAACGCGTGCATAGGTCCCCTATCCGTCGTTCGATCAAAGAGATCAAATGGCTAAGTTTGATTTTACTCCAGCCATTACAGAACCAAAACAAGAACTTTAAATCATCCCTTGTAGAATAATATGTAAACACGTAAAATAATGTATGCAATTTCATTAATATTTTTCTTAAATGTGTAACAGATTCTTATTTCAGTATAAACAATTTATTTCCATCAATTTGGGTAAGTTTTGATTACTAGCGATATTCTACTCAATCTACACTAAAGGGAGGAGGAGGGTTGGAACTCACGACACAATGGGATAAAGAGGAATTTGAGTTGGATCCGTTCCGTAGTCATAGACTCATAGTGGTGGTGATAAAAGGAAAGTCCAAGGATTTGAGTTCGAATCTCGTAGTAATAGTGGTGATGCGGTCTGGATCTCAATGGAGGCAGGGCAGCTGCAGTCTTTGATAAGGATCTCAATGGAGGCATCGCGATAGTCTTGTGGCAAGGCATCGCGACACATTGCGCAGTCACGCATACAAAAAGTAAATCAGCTGAAAGGAAAACATATTGTTCAGCCGTAAGGAGACGGCACCAAAAACAATTACCTGAATTCAAGAAACAGAAATAAAATAGACACATGAACTATGACAACTCACATATGAATTTTGGAAGAACCACGTATCAAAAACATGCCGTCTCAAGTCATATTCTGTGGACTTCCGTTTACCAATGTGCTTCTTAGATTTCTTCCTGTCTCGTCTCCTGCAAATCATATACAGGGTAAAGCATATGCCACAACAGCAGAGAAGCGTAGCACTGCAGCTAAACTATGCATGTAAGTATCCTAAGGCTAATTCAAGTACCTTTCCAATTCTTCTCCTTTTGCAACATGGTAGAGTGAAACAAGGGATGGACGGTAAGCAACTGCATGAAAGAAGTCCTGAGTGTTACTAGTAACTGTAGTTCGCCTGAAAGTTCTTGCTTCTTGATTGTTGCATTGTTCGTCCACGAAATGCTATTAGGATTTCTCCTTTACTCGAAAACATCATTGGCATGTACCCGAAACATAGTGGGGACAAATTTTCAATGACAAGAATTTTAGTCCAAGATTGTTGGACCCCATAATCCTTCATAACCCACAGCTCTAATTTCGTTGACAGTTTATCATGCACACATAGAAGGAGACAACATCCTAACTGTCCCAAGTGTAAATACTATGAATACCGCTCCCCCATTGCTTCCAAGAGCCCAGGGAAGAGTGTAGGTGGGGGTAGCGAACGAAATTGTTCGCTTTCGAAATTGTTCGTCCTTGATCAAGATCCCAATCCCAATGGGTGATCTTGGAAGAAGGAGACGAGCAAATCGAGGGTCAGAAAGTATAGAAAGCCACTCTTTGCAAACGCACTTGCAGTTCAAGACAGTCTTGACGCAGACTATCTGATGAGCATATTTTATATTATATATTTAACCCTATTCTTAGTACATTTTGGTTACTATTTTGAAAGAATTTTGATACTTTGAATTATATTTTCAATGTAGGACTTTTGACTTCATCTGGAAAAAAACATGATCAAATGGATGAAGTTTGGAGTAATTCCAGTTGGAGGACGTTCGTGAGTCTCTCAGCTTGATCGTGTCAAAATTTCAGTTTTTTCTACCAAGCGGTGATTTTCTAACAATAAAATAAAGGAGCGATGTGCAGTGCTGGAATAGTGACGTTTTGGGCTTTTATGGCGTTTTTGGAGCCCGAGATGACATTTGATGGATTCGTGGCCTTCTGCAGAAGTGTCCAGAATATTCCAAACCTTAAAACCAGCTATATTTGGCCTGTTTTGGAGCAGTTTAGGGGTCCAAAACGTGGCTGTTCAGATTTTAGGCGAATTTTACTATTTAATTTAGGGTTATGTTTCCTATTTTATTTTATTTATTTAGTTTCTTGGTCGGATTGGAAGAGGAGGAGTTAACTAGGTTAAATAGGGTTGATCGCAGGAAAAAGAGGGGGATTCTCTTCTTTTTCCTGTGCGTTCTTGAGGAGAGAAAATGTGACTAAGCGTGGAGATTTTCAGACTTTTTCCATTCAAGGTGTTTTCGATCTTTATTATTTTAATGAAGAACTTGATGATTTTTATTATGAACATGTGTAACTAATTCTCTTTTGCTAGGGTGAGGCCACGAGCCTTAGTAAGATTATGGAGTTTCTCTCCAACTTGCTCATGATTATATGCATGCAGGTTTTCAAATTATTAATCACTGGATTAAACTATCTAATTGTTCTAATGCTTGATCACCATTAGGATGTTTAGAAAAATAATGGGATGCAATTTTGGTTGGAGGTCGGTCCCTGAAATTGACGAAGGCTTCTTGTGATTAATATGTGCAAGTTCACTTGGGACGAATACCAAGTTTTAAGGGTTGCATGGTTATTCAAAAGGTTTCATAGAACTTAATGAGTCATGCATGTTTAGATTTGATCTGAATACTACAGACGGATTGCATGTGTGATATATGATTTACGTTGGGGGTCCAAGTAGGCATAAATTAGGAATACCTAACCTTTGGATTATGCATGTATAGGTTGTGAGTAATTGGGAGAACTATATAAGATTGCTAAGGTGACAGCGGATCCTTAGTGCTTCCTTAATTTGATTTCTTAAAAACAAAACTGTTCCTTTTTCTCTTAGCTTTAATTTTGCATATTGTCTTATTTTTATTAGTTAAATTTATTTTAATTTAAGTAGGTCTTAAAATCAAACATCTCAACTTTCTCTTTTACAATAATTAATTAAAATTTGGTTTGCTACGAGTCATTTAATAATCCTTGTGGAGAACGACCTTGCGAGATCCGTTTATACTACAATAACCTTGTCATTTTTGCAAGTTTTATAGGAGTTTTAACCCTTTTGCGTGTGTTGTAAAATTCCTATCAAGAAATTGGCACCGCTGCTGGGGATTATTTAAAATAATTTGTTCTAATCAGATTCTGCATTAATTATTGTTGTACATATTATAAAAAAAAAAATTAATAATAATAATTTTTGTTTTTATTTTATTTTTACAGATCACAGAAAGGCAGTGCAGATTATAATCAGTGCATGGTTAGCACAAGTTCAGCAGATCAGAAATTGTTTCCGTTTGATCCAGAACCTGAGCAATCTTTAAGGAGGAGACGCAGAGAGCAAAATCTACAGTGGGTTCCTTCACTGCACGGGACTTTTCGACAGTCTTTATATTCTGAGGATCTGCACAGTAAAGAAACAATGGCTTTTGTTATTCTAGAGGCTGGTGATCCTTTAGGTGATTCTTTAACAGCTCATGCCACTAACATACCAGGTTGCATTACTTATCTGGAAATGGAGGAAGGGTCTACATTCGAAATCAAACATCACATGTTGAGTATTCTACCTACATTTCATGGGTTATCAACCAATAATCCTAATATGCACATTGCAGAATTTTTAATGGGATGCAAGAATATTTTGGTGAGAGGATTTTCAGCCGAATCTATTAAGCTTCGTTTATTTCCTTACACATTGAAAGATCAAGCAAGAAGATGGCTCCTCACACTTCCATCTGGAAGCATTAGCACTTGGAAACAACTTAGTGAAAAATTCTTAAACAAGTATTATCCAGCCTCAAAGACTTTTGACATGAGAACTCAAATTTTATCTTTTGCCCAAGAACCAAATGAAGAGTTTCATGAGGCGTGGGAACGGTTTAAAGAGTTGAATAGAAAATGTCCACATTCTGGTATTAACAGTATTGAACAAGTGCATATCTTTTTCAGAGGATTAAATATGACAACAAAAACTCTTGTCAACGCTTCATGCGGAGGTTCGTACAAGGACAAAAATGCACAAGAGGCTTGTTTATTATTTGAAAAAATGGCAGCAGATACACAGCAATAGGCAGTTGAGCAACCACAATCTATGTATGTTTTTGAGATGTCTAATGGTTCTCCATATATGTCAGCACAAATTGAAAAAATGGAGAAGAAGCTTGAAAGATTTGATGCAAAATTTGACATGTTATTACAAAGCATTCCAGGTTCACAGGTTGATGTACAGCATCCCTTACCAGCTGCCTATAGCATTTACAGTATGACAACCCATGATTTTTTAAGCTGTCCACATAAAGATGCTTGTCCAGAATTTGCAGCGGAACAAGTTAATGCATTTAATAATTTTCAGCGTCCAAGATATGACCCGTATTCAAATTTCTACAACCCGGGTTGGAAAGACCATCCTAATCTAAAGTGGGATATAGATCAGCTTCCAAGACCACAATTTCAACAACAGGTACAACAACCTGCTGCGCCTAAGGCTACTTGGGAGGTGACAATTGAAAAATTAGCAAATACCACTACTCAAGAAATCCAGAATCTGCAGGCAACATTGAAAAATATAGAAAAACAAATGGAGCAGATTGCATTGCGAGTTTCAGAAAGAGCACCGGGTACATTTTCAAGCCAAACTGAACAGAATCCAAAGGGGGGCGCAGATTGTAAGGCAGTTCGAGTTCTACATTCGACTAAAAGTTATGATAATAGAGGTGAAAATTGTGCCGGAAATTCGCGGGCATCATCACAGCCACAAACAGATTCGAGAAATTTTGAAAAATCTGATTTTGTTGCAGAATCTGCAATTTCTGCAGATTCTACAGAGTCTATGGGTATATCCGAAAACAGTGAACAAATTGCTACAGAAATTGCATAACGTGTTTATGTGCCTCCAATGCCTTATCCCGAAAGCTTGAAGCCTAAGGTTAAAGATCAACAGTTGACATATTTTATGAAGACGTTGGCCAAAGTTCAGATTAATCTCCCATTGATTGATGCAATTAAGAACATTCCATCTTATGCCAAGTTTTTAAAGGATGTTTGCGAAGCTCGTGGATTTTGAAAAAGTCATTCTTACAGAACAGTGCAACGCATTTTGATTAAACAAATTGCATCCAAAGAAACAAGACCCAGGGAGTTTTACAATTTCATGCACAATTGGAAATTCTAATTTTAAACGTGCTTTAATTGATTTGGGTGCGAGTATTAATTTAATGTCTTTTTCTGTTTTTCAGAGATTAGGACAAGAAGAAATCAAGCCTACATCAGTTATTCTACAACTGGCGGACCATTCGGTTGCTTATCCTAGGGGAATTATTGAAGACCTCATTATTAAAGTGGATAATTTCTATCTTCCTGCAGATTTTGTGGTTTTGGATATGGATGAAGATATGCAAACTCCAATTTTTTTAAGGCGTCCATTCATGGCTACTGCTCGAGCCTTAATTGATGTAGAGGCTGGAACACGTACACTTAGAGTGCAAGATCAGTCCGTTGTTTTCAGTTTATTCGAAGCAACCAAAAGGTCAGCTGATGTGCAAGATTGTATGTGCGTTGACATGTTGGAAAATTTAATGCATGCTGAAATTATGCCTCGTTTGACATCTGATTCATTGTTAAATGTGTTGCATGGGTTTGAGAATAGAAACACTGAAGATGAAGAGATTTTTTAGTATGTTTTAGCTTTGGAAAGTGTCCATTTTCAACACCACCGTTGGAGGCACATTTTTGAGAGTTTAGGGGAACCGAAAAAACCGTTGCAGCCCTCTAAAGTACAGCCACCTAAACTGGATTTAAAAGTGCAGCCAGAACACTTGAAATATGCTTATTTGGGTGCAAATTATTCGCTGCCAGTTATTATTGTTGCTGACTTATCATCAATAGAAGAAGAAAAATTGCTGCGTATTTTAAGAAATTATCAAGATGCAATCGGTTGGACTATAGCAGACATTAAACAGATCAGCCCTACAATTTGCATGCACATAATTTTGATGGAAGATGGAGTAAAGCCCACCATTGATGCTCAACATCGTTTGAATCCAATTATGAAAGAAGTTGTTCGTACTTAAGTTATGAAGCTTCTAGATGTTGGAATGATCTACCCAATTTCAGATAGTAAGTGGGTTAGTCCAACTCAAGTGGTGCCCAAGCGTTCTGGAATTACAGTTGTGAAGAATGATAATAATGAACTTGTGACTACACGTTTGACTACTGGGTGGCATATGTGTGTTGATTACAGAAAGATCACTGTGGGTACTAGAAAGGATCATTTTCCATTACCTTTCACCGATCAAATGTTGGAAAGGTTGGCTGGTCGTGCGTTTTATTGTTTCTTGGATGGATATTCAGAGTACAACCAGATTCCAGTTGCACCTAAGGATCAAGAGAAGACAACCTTCACATGTCCTTTTGGGACTTTTGCATATCGAAGAATGCCCTTTGGTTTGTGCAATGCTCTAGCAACATTTCAACGATACATGATGAGCATATTTTTAGGATTGGTTGAACAAGTTGTTGAAGTGTTTATGGATGACTTTTTGGTTTTTGGGGATTCTTTTTATCAATGTTTGAAAAATTTATCCCTAGTTCTTAAAAGATGCATTAAGACAAACCTTGTGTTAAATTGGGAAAAGTGTTATTTCATGGTTAAGTAGGGGATTGTTCTAGGCCACTTGATTTCTAACAGGGGTATTGAGGTTGATAAGGCCAAAATTGATGTAATTGCAAAGCTGCCACCACCGACAACTGTTAAAAGTGTACGATCTTTTCTTGGTCATGCTGAGTTTTACAGACGGTTTATCAAGGATTTCTCCAAGATTAGCCGACCATTGTGTAATTTATTGGCTAAGGACATTCCTTTTGTTTTTGATGATGCTTGTTTGGAGGCTTTCAACAAGTTAAAGACACTCCTCACTACAACACCCATTATTGCAGCGCCTAATTGGAGTTTACCTTTTGAATTGATGTGTGACGCTTCAGATTACGCAGTTGGAGCAGTTATTGGACAGCAAAAAGATAAGCTTCCCTAAGTCATTTATAATGCTAGTCGAACTCTCAATGATGCACAGTTGAACTATGCGACCACAGAGAAGGAATTATTGGCAGTTGTTTTTGCATTAGAAAATTTTCGTTCTTACTTAGTTGGGCCTAAGGTGATTGTTTACACAGATCATGCAGCTTTGAAGTATTTGTTGTCGAAGAAAGATGCTAAGCCTCTATTAATTCGCTGGAGAGAAGGTCCACTACCAAACCCTCTGGAAGATATTGGAATTTGCTGCACATCACTGCTTTGTTTGGATTATTAGGGTTTCCTGATTTCCTCTGGGAGAGAGAGAGAGACAAAATAAACAGATGAAAGATTCAAACAACTATGACCACTAATTATTGGCTAATTGCACCTTAGTCCTATGTTTATAGACCCAATATTGTCTTCCTAACTCTACTGTCGTCTCCCTCTTTCTCTCCCTTTTTCTCTCGCAATAATATGTAATAATAAATTCAAAGGCTCTATATTGCATATGCAATACTGATAAGCTGAACTCATATTGAAACAAATAAAATATGTGCCCGCTTAATTTTTGTTGTCTTTTCACAATCGATTTTCGTGTAAAGAAGAAGAAACTCATTTGCAGAGTACTAAGTCGACGCCATGAAAACTCATGTTTCTAGGGTCGAGGATCGTTTGACTTCTTCTTCTTTGCAAGATTGTATTTTTTGAGTTGGTGAAGAAGCAAAGACTTGAAGACCTTGTACTCAACGTCTCATCATGTGACAAGTTTGATTTGCTTCGCTGCATATTTGAGTGAAATTCTTTGAAGAGTCTGATATTCAATTCTCATAATCCAGAAGATTGGTTTCATGGTTTGGGTTTTCATCTTCATATGTTAAGGCTGTGAGTTGTCTCAGTTCATTTCACAATTTGTCTTTGATTTGTGTAAATTTCTGTATTTATTTTTAGGTAAACTATTGCATACCCCCTCGAACTATTTTTATTGCCGATTTACCCGTTTAACTAGTATTAGACAGCCAATAAACCCCTTGCAGTTAGATTTAAGAGAATTTTATCCAAATTTCCGTTAAGTGATGTCATGTGAGAGGCATGAGACACTTTTTTGAGTCCTACATTACATCAATCTTTGCTCTCTATGTCCAGAACAATCTAATGTTTATTCTAATTCGACTTTTACACAAAGGAAAAGTAAAGGGAGGAGATAGATCAAAGACATGTTTGCGTTCGAAAATATGTCTCGTGCCTTTCATATGACACCACTGTTGTACTTTTATGTGCAAGCGGAAGTGAATTCTAACATAGTACCAAATATCAACGTCGTAGGCAAAAGTGAAGAAACAAACAATCTCAAAATAAATAAGAGATTAACGTGGTTCGGCGTAAAACCTATGTCCACGGGCGAAGCACGGCGAGGAATTTCACTAAACAAACAAAGATTACAAAAGATAGCTCTCACACTTCAAATCCCACAAATTACAAACCCTAAGCCAAACGAGTAGAGAACCCGGAAAAAACGGAGAAGTCTCTCCCAAAATTGCTCTCTAACTCACAAACTCACAAATTAACTCTCACCAAATTGCCACACGAATGAGTCACCCAAAATAAACTAACACTAAGGTCCTATTTATAGAGTATATCACTTAGGTTTACATAGGAATCCTAATAGGAAGTTAAATCCAAATCCTAATAAGCAAGGAAACCAAATCCTTATCTTACAAGGATAAATAATCCAACAAGTAAACAAAAAACCCAACCTAAATAGACACAACTAGCCTAAATAGGATTCCAAAACAAAATAAGTAATACAAAACAAATTTATGCATTATCCTAATTTTGAGCCGCAAATCACAATAATCTCCACCTCTGAGAAAAATTAGCGAACTTCCAAAAACAAACTTCAAACTGGGATAACAAATACAGAATTCAAAAGTGATCACCAAATTCTTCAAAGAACATATCTCCACCTTGACTCAAAAAATCCAAACGTCTTCAAAACTTGAAATTTCCTCCAACGCATTCTTCAACAAATTCCATTATGGAAACTATCAAATTTGAAACAAACTCCAAGCTTGAAACAAAAATCTTTTGCAATGTTTGCCTCAAGAAGACTTATCAAACGGCTTTTTTTGCCCTTGAGTTTAGGGCAATCAATGTTCTAATGACCCTCCTTATGGCAATAGCTACAAGTGTTATGTCCAAGTTTGCCCCTTTCCTTATTCCTTCCTTCAACTACCAAAGTTGCATCTTGTGTTTCAAACACCTTGTTCTTTAGCTTTTTATAATCCAAAGCGGTTTTAACATCTTCCAAACTAAGACTCTATCTACCAAATAACATGGTATCAATAAAGTGTTCATAAGAAGGTGATAAAGAACACAACAAAGTTATCGCATAATCTTCATCACTAATTTGGTCGTCCACACTTCTCAAATCCATCATAAGTTTATTGAATTCTTCAACATGCTTATGAATTGACATACGTTTAACCATACGGAGAGTATGCAAACTTTTATTCAAATACAACCGTTTAGCATCATATACAAGCTCTCCAATTTTAGCCACAACTCCGGTGCAGATTTGACGTTACCAACTTCACGCAAGACTTTATTAGATAAAATCAACATAATTGCTCTAAGTGCACGCTCCATAACATCTTCCTTTTCCTCATAAGTCCACGAATTTGGCAAAGCCTTCACACCCTTTAGCGCTTTCAAAAGTCCTTGTTAAACCAACAAAGCACGCATCTTCAATTGCCAATCACTCTCGTTGAACTTTTCAATATCGACTTTCATTGACGACACATAAGGCTTCATAGTGACTGACAAACAAAGACCAAGTCGAAACTTGAGCTCTGATACGATTTGTTGTACTTTTATGTGCAAGCGGAAGTAAGTTTTAATAAAGTACCAAATATCAACGTCGTAGGCGAATTCAGCACATCGAAGTCAAGATGCCTGGGGTCTATTCAAGAGGCCTTTGCAGTGTCCAAGGGATCAGTGTTACGTTGAACTCGATTCCCACATGTAGTGGCATGATTGTCAATATGACCCTCACGTTGTTTTGCGTGCGGATTCAGATTGGATGTTCCTGCCGGAGCTAATGTAGGTGTAATATCGATTGACTATTCATCTGGAGTTATGGTACTCAGACTACCAAGTTCGAAGACTGGAATTTGGGTTTGTAGGGTGGTCTCGTTAACATTCTCTACATAAGTACACTAGGTTTTGGAAAAGTGAAGGTTGCATGAGAAAAAAATTAGTTCTGGTTTCAAAAGTCTTGACCCATTGATCAGTGTATTCCACTTTATATAATTACAAGGATAGACTCCTATTTACAACAGATCAACGAATATGAAATAAAGAAGATTAAAACTACTTAAGCCAATTACAAGAAAATCCTTAAAATAGGAAAAATAAAAGCTAGCAGGTTCATTGCATATGGTCAAGAACTTAAAGTGTAGTTGGAACGTCACTCTTCTCGACATATTTTACTTCATTAAATAATCAAATAAAAAACGTCATATTAAATTGCTAAATATTTTGTATTCATATACCACATTGCCACATAAATATTACTTGAAAACAAAAAAAACAAATTTGTCTTTCAAGTACTACATAGTGTCTAGACCTGGCAAACGGGTCGTGTTCGTGTCGTTTACTTGTCATACCCGTTATATTAACTGGTGACCCGATAACGACCCGACTCGTTAACAAATTCTTAACAGGTGACCCGATAATGACTCGACTCGTTAAAGTGTTGACCCAAAATTTGTTATTTTCGTATCGTTTCGTGTTGGGTTAACGGATCGTGCAAGAAATTGCCATATTTGACCACTTGCGTGTCTTCAAAATTTTGGGAAAACTCCTTTACTGCGAGACCCTCCACAGGTAAGACAACCTCAATATTTGACTCTACAGCCAACTCTAAATTACCTTCTGCTTCATTGCCTTGTCCCTTCATAATTTTTGTTTGTGGATCAAGAATTGGAGGAATTATTGATTGAACCCGTATGAGATCCATAAGAATATATATTATCGATCGAATCGTGGTCAACCAATAAGATTAGGTTTGGTATTTCTTCCCTCTGTTGGAGTGCCACTATGTGTCGACAACCTTTCTAGCATAGCTTTTAATTTTTGGTTGATCTCATCAACGGGGTTCGAAGGCATTAGATTTAAGGATTGCGTTTCATTTTGAATCATTTGTTGTGGAAAAATATTAGTGCATTGCCCCTCAGCCACTGGGTTGTAAACATATTGGCTATCAAGGCAATCATTCTTGTTGGCCCTAAATCTATCAATTCGCTCTCCTAACTGAGTGATTCGAGTTAGGGTTTCTTGATTTTGTGGCCCCAATGTATTAATCATGTTAACTCCAGATCTATCAATCCGCTCCCTAACTGAGTGGTTCATTCTCAGATGTCCTAACTCAAATTTTCTAAATGTTGTTGGTTCATTTGATTCTCTTTTCTGATTTCTTGGGTTATTTGTTGAATATCAAAAAAAGTAATGGGATTCGCCTGAACAACATGCGAAAGAGTGTTCACCATTTTGTCTTCTAATTTGGGATAAAAACCTAGCGTAGGGTCCCACTAAGAGTGCCAAATTATGTTCACTGTTTTTTCCGTTGAGAGACCGCGAGTGACACTTTGGTCATTCTTTAGGTGTTTGTGTGCGTGAGCGTGCCACCACCAAACCGCATATCGGTCTACTTGGAAAAGTAGGTATGGATGAAATGAGTGCGCCTTGATGTTGACTTCAAATCAAGCTCTTGTGCGGTCGAGCAAGGAACCTCCTCTCGGTCTGGGTTCTTTCCTAGCCTTGAAAACAAGGCTTTGATAGGCTTTCACTCTGAATCTAAATCATGTGCGTTCCACACAGTGATGGAAACCGTGTGTGCAAAAGTTCAATTGACTGTTAAAGTATATTAAAATTAATCTAGTTGTGAGAAAATAAATTAAATGAAAGACAAGTGCATATAAATAAAAGTTCTTTGAAATAAAGTAGAATTGAAAAGACAAGACGAAAACTAAAGTGTGTAAAATAAATAATTGAAAGGACAAATGTGAAATTTAATTGCACGAAATTAACTAGTTAACAAGAACAATATAAAGTAAATTAACATTTGTATTGAAATTGAATTGAAAGATAATGTGGGAATCAAAATAACATAAAGTAAAGGAATTTGAAAATAAGTGCGGGAATACAAGGACATAATTGAAATATGTGGAAGCTACAAAGGAGAAATATAAGAACTTGGCTATGGATTACATTACGCTACTTCTATGGTAGGAAAAGAAAATATAGTAAAATAGTGTTTTGTCTGCCTCCCTTCTTTATTCCCAACTCTTGGTATTTATACATTTTCCCGTGACTCCAATTTGGGATGATTTCAAATCACCTTGATTTAGTGCTTGTAGCAAACCCTTCCTTCTTTGATTTGAATTGCAGCTTTGACTTTTGAAATTACTTATGTATGTAGTCGCATGAACTTGGATGGTATGCTTCAATCACGTCCAACGTTAATCCTAATTTGCAAGATTTTAGGCGTGCCATATTCCTGCCTTCATTTAGCATGAATGGTTTCATCACATTTGGGTTGTGCTCAGCGCATCTAACTCATATCGTAGCATCCCTAATTCATTATGGTCTACCCTAGCGAGGCCTAATTCAATGCGGCCTACCTTAGTGAGGCCTAATCCAATGCGACATTCAATGAGGTCTAACTCATATGGGCCGAATTTCGATAACACAACTAAGATGTCAAAATTAGGTTTAAACAACGGCTTGTCCTGGATTTGATTTCTAGCGCTGGTGAATCACACAATGGTGGCCAGGGGAGGCTGAAATGCCTCTATGAGTCTTTCCGACTCTCGAAAGAGTGGACTGCTGTGATTTGGCCACCAGCTGGTCCCTTTTTCAAGAAAAAAAAAATTTCTTTTACATCAATACGAACAGCTTAATTTAAAACGTTTATAACTCACATAATGATACCTTATAGGCACGAAGAATTTTTATTTACTTTTGGTTAAAATTTTTATTTTTTGTTTTGTTGGAACTTTTGGTTAAATTATATGTCGGCACGAAGATTATGTTACCAAGTTTTGCTAACATTAAATGAACAAAGATTGTGTTACCAAAGAAAAAATAATAATAATTTTTCAATAAAAAGAAAACTAATTATTTTCTTTTATTTTCATTTACAATTTTTACTGAAAAAGAACAAAAGGAAAGCACATAAATGTCAAAAAAGCCGTCAAAAAAAAAGAAAAAAAGCAGACAAGAAAATAAGACAAAAAAAAAAATACAATGACATTTTACATTTTCTTTCTTTTATTTGGCCGAAAAATTAAATATTTCTTTACGAAACAACGCAACCCAAAGTAAATTCTGTAAAGTAATTTTATTTTTTATTTGTTCCTCTATACATTTCAAAACAAAACAGAGAGAGAGAATCAAAAAAAGAGAAAGGCATTGTAGAAATGAAGAAAGCAGGAGGGGCAGAGAAGAAAAGGGTGCGAAGGTCATCAGGCGCTATTCAAAACGGCGGCAGAGATTCCAGCTCTGATACCCCTCCTAGGGTTTGTTCTTTCTCTCTCATCCCTGATCTAGGGTTTCACATATATGAAATTGGGCATTTGAATTTTGTGTACATCTGGGAAATTAAAATTTGAAAATTGCCAATTGATTTGTACTACCCGCAGTTATGTATTGTGAAAAGCACTGTTTTTTAAAAAAAACAAAAAAAATTTATTTGTTTATTTATTAATTTTTATTGCTCTCTGAAATGGGTTGGAGAGGGAAGGAACTAGTTGAAAGTTTTGAACACAATGTGTTTAGTTATTTAGGAAATGAGGAATCCTAATTAAGGATTATAAGGGCATAAAATTGGGATAATGATGGCTACCCATTTGACAAAAATCGTCACTGGTGCTGGGTTCTGCTTTAATAATATTGAATTTACTTCAGGGTGCAAGGATATGCCATGGAAAGTTGGATCATTTTGTTGTTTATGGCAGAGCTTTCGAAATGGGAGCGATTTGGTAGGTCAGTAATTTTTGTTTTTGGGCATCTTTAGTGTAGTGGAGAGCCAGGGTTTTTGTTATTAGCAACCTTGTTTAGCCTAAGAAAAGGAAAATTTTTGGACCAAAAGAAAGCAGAATGCGTTAAAGCAAATGAGGCCACTGCAAATGGATCAGAAGATGTACGATGATCACATTGTTTTTCTTGCATGACCAAATTAGAACTGTTTTACCTATGTTTTGTGAGCGATGAAAAGAGATCTAGACGGGGTACTAATTCCAGGACGGTTCTAAAGGAGAGATGAAGAAGGATGGTGGGAGGGAGGGAAAGTAACAAGAAGAATGAATAAAAACAAAATCTTGAAAATAAAACAACTTGAAATAGTTTTTGGTTTATAGTTTTCTTTTTGTGTACCCTTCCTTATTCATTTCTTCTACATCTTCCCCACCATCCTTCCTCCACTCCTCTTCATCTCTCACCATATACTTTCCCCATATCTTAAAGCACGAAAAAGCGAAAGCTGAGAACCAAAACCTAATGATTATCAAACGAGCCCTAAGCAATTTACAGTGGACCTCCATTTGTAATTAATATCTCCTGAGTGTAGTATCCTTGTTTTTCTATCCAAACTGAAATTTTTGAATGTGAACTTTGAGTTTTATCATTGAATTACATTGTAAGTGGAGGATACCAAATTTTTTGACATTAGGATTCCTTGTATTACCTTTTCCAGATACTGTAAATGCTGGAGACTGTCATAGTATTGACTTCCTTCAACTGCATGACAACTTTGTGTTTCTATTATGTTCTGTTATGTTCCTTTGGCCGAACATGCGAAATATTGTACTTAGATTTGCAGATAACAAAAGTTTAGACAATAAATTGATTTTCTCTTGAGGAAAAAAAAATAGTAATACATGATGCATAATGTGTCATTGATGCTGTTATGCTAATGTCTATTTCTCTTTAAGTTTTTTCAAGGCAAGATAGTTTTGGCCAACTCATTTCCATTTTATTGCCTGCCAATATTTTCCTTGTTTGCTGATTGCCACATGATTTTTTTTTTTCAGAAACAAGTTACCCAGAAAGATGTGTTCCAGTTGTTTGCTGAGAAGGTGAGAGACCATAAGAATTTGGTGTCTAGGTGGGCTGTTCTACAGGAGACACGAGTGGAATATTTCAGGGGAAAGGATTTTGTAAGCTTTTTGAGAAATCATCCTGAGGTCAAAGATATTCTAGAATCAGATAGAAATCTAGAAGCTGAAGATATTGCCGATGCTTTACTGGGAAAGAATCTTCTAGTACGCTGTGATCGTGTGGTGAAAACTCTTCGTCCTGGGAAGAGAAAGTTGTCTACATGGCCTGCACATTTGGAGATCTTTCCGGTTAGCTAAATTCTTAATTGTTTTGTACAAGTAGCTTGCTGCCCTTGCGGTTAGCAGGCTCTGCCATCTAGTTTTTTCTTTTCATGTTAGCATAATACTTATTGGACAAGGAATAGATTTTTGGGGACCAGAAGGTGGCCTTTCTGTTTCAGTATCTCTGCATTGTCTATGTGCTCATACTCTTTATGATCATACTACGCTATTTATGTTTACTTTGTACTTGTGTACATGTGATATTGTTGTACCTCTTTTGCTTTCTCCTTAGATTGCTATGTTTTGATTTAATATTTGTAAAACTTTGAAACTATGGAAGAAATGGGTGAACTTACTTGATGGCGCCATTTATAGTGTATTGAACTTCCCCTTTTTAGTAGGTTTACTAATATTTCAATCCTATCTTTCTGTGTTCTGTCTTCTCTTCATGTATTTTCTAAGCACCACGCATCACATCTGGTAAATTTTTTACTGTCATTTGCAGGACCAAGTATTTTCTGAGAACGACGCCTTCTTTGCATGGACTTTTGTTAAACGGAGGCCTCTCTGGCAGACACTTCTCTCATTTTTCTGGCCGGTGGTTACATTGGCAATTTGCTTGTTTCCTGTATATCCCCATCGGTGCAAGCTACTAATACTCTACTCATGTCTTGGGGTCCTGCTACTTTTTCTTTCTCTGCTAGTTTGTAAGTTCTTAACTTCTGGTCATTTATTCTTTGTGAACTTTACATTTTCTTAACTCTTATTGGTTTACAATGATGTGGATACTAGAGTGGAAAATTTGGTTCATACCTTTCACCCCTATTTAAAAAAGTCACTATTTTATTACACTTACTGCTGTGATGGCTATAAGCCTATAACAACAATTCTGCACATTAGTCATGTTGTCGACATCAATATGCCTTGCAATTGATATTGGTTAGAGATCGCTCCACCTTTGCATTAAGCACTACGCTGCTTGTTGTCCTTATCAGCTCTTGTTAAGTGTTCCTTGCCTATTATGAGAATTGCATTATTGTATGAGTGACAATATTCTATCTTTGACCATCATCTGTTCTGTGAGAGACAAGTCAATGCTACTTTCAATGATGGCAGAAACTTTTGTTGCTGGTTGTCAACGGCATGCAGAGTTACTAGTTAGTTTGTAAAGGTTTTAGGATTTTTTGACACATTTTTGCCATTGCTAAATGTTTGCGACTAATTTGCTTATGCCTTTTGCCTCTCGTAATGTCTTGTGAGTTCAAGAATCATGCATCTTACGATTCTTAATACTAAAAGCCACCAGACTTAAAAACTTTATGTAAATCAACAGGTGCTTTTGTTTGTTGTTAATTTCTAATGTCAGTCTCAGTATACTTATCAAATGAAATTAGGGCAGGTGGGGATATTTAGATTCTAGATTTATATGTAATTCTCTGTAAAAATATACGTACAATCATAGCTATAAGAGTCCATCACAGCTGCCACCTTTACAGTTTTAATCATCGGGATTTTCCATCATCTTGGCCTAAAGGTCTTAAATATTTGTTTGAATGTGGTATCATCTTTCACGTATTCATTATATTTGCATCTAGAAACCTCAACTATTTGTATCTAGATTTGTTTATTTGACTTCAAGCTTCAGCTTAGCGGTGTCTGTGATCTGTTAGTTTCTTGATTTTGTATTAAAGAGTGTTAATATTGCAAATGATCGTTCCAGTAATGATTTGTTCCCTGTCATATCGAACATGAACATTTATTATTGTTTTGTAATTTTTTAACTTCCAGTGAGAGGTACAATATTTGGAGTTCTATATATTGTTCTGGGAAAGCGAGTTTGGTTTTTCCCGAACATTCTCGCCGAGGAAGCTACTTTGAGAGAACTATTCCGTTTCTGGCCCAAGAAGGATGAGGAGGAGCGACCAAAGTGGACAACGAGAGTTTTCTATGCAGCAGTTGCAGTGCTGGTCATATTGCTGCTGAGGCACCATGCTCCTGATGAAGCTGCTAGAGCCAGGTGAGTTCTAAACCCGACCAAATATGCCGTAATGGCACTTGAGGGCATGAGTCTGATCTTTGCTATATGTATTATGAGTTTCAAGTTGCATTATTGTGTGGAGGGGGACGAATTGTGGCAGAACATGATGAAATTTAAAAAAATTCAGATCCACAATAATTCGAAGACACTTATCTTTATATTTAATCTTTTGTTTGGTCCCTAAATACGCAATCATAGAGCGTGCTGCTCTGCCTGCTAACATGCCAAATCGGTTTTCTGCTTCTTGGTGTTGCCAATCATACTAATGATTAACTCTATATTCATGCAGGTACCAGAAGCGTGTATCTAACATTATTGATGATGTTCTCGAGTGGTCCCCAAGATTGGCTCTTTCTGGGATGATGGAGAATATGCAAACTGTGGTTAACGCGACAGAGCCTAGCAATGCAACCGAGGAAGAGGTGATGCCACCTGACGGCTTGGATGCAGAAACTTTCACAGTGCAGTACGATGCAGAAGTTAGTGAAAATCTAGAGAACAATGACGAAAACCTAGACAGTAGTGAAGAAAACCTAGACAACAGTGATGAACAAAAACATGATGACATATAAACTATGCAATACCGGAAAGAACACATCGCCTTCTCTTTGCCCTTGGCCTTTAAATTTGTGTGTAAAACCATGTATCAGACAATAAAGCAGTTAGTTACAGAATTGTGCCTTTTTTTTTGTCGGATTTATAAATGTCTATTAAGAATGTGTGTGAAATTTTTGTAAGGTTTAGTAGTTGGCTCCTACATGACTACTTGGATCGTAATTATCGGGTGATTAACTCGTGTAATACACAAACATTACTACGCAGCATCTAAGAAAATTGTTGTACTAAAATATAGGCTTTTCGGGTTGTCAAAATATTATTTATAACTCAATGGATACCGTTTCGATTTTAGTTTTCATTTTTAGAGGACAAATACATATTATTTATAACTCAATTGATAACCGTTTGGATTTTAGTTTTCATTTTTAGAGGACAAATACATAGAGCAAATGAAGCGTTAAGGATGGAAGAGAGAAATAAAAGAGATTATTTGAAACAAAAACTCGAAAGTGAAAATAAACTTAAAAATTGTTTTCGATTTCTGATTTTTAGTTTTCTTCTAAATTCCTTTACTTTTCTTCACTCCTTTGTCCAACACTCATTTCTCTATTTGTAGCACAAAAATGAAAATTAAACACTAAGAACGAAATAATTATCAAACGGGTTCAAAAGAAATAATTATCGGGTTCATAACGATACAAAGATTTCGCCTGCATATCGGTCTACATCTAAAACTTGGTAAAAGTACTCAAAATCACCGGTGGCCATTAGTATGCAGAAGAAGCAGTTATCGACAAACAAAAACAGCTGAAATTCCGATCAGTCGCCTATCGCAGAGCTCAAGATGAAGGTGGCAAACATAATACACAAGCAGGTTTATACATTCAACAAGAGTACGCCTCGTTTAAATTTCCGTCTTTCATATGTACTTAGAATTACTGAAAACTACTCTGTACATTAGGCAAAAATAGGAAAGGATGTAATCAAGAGTCGAAATGGCTTCAAAGACGCCAACTGACCCTTCATTATCTCTCCCTCCGTACATCTTTGCCTAAAACGCAAGAACAAAGCCAAGAATGAATTGCCGCCTGGCAAACACATTGCCAAAGAGATCCAGGGGGACTCATCCCTTTTCTAGTAGAGAGTCCACCGCGTCTGCCACCAGGTGTTCACTGGATGGCAAGACGCATCTGTGAGGCCTGGTTCGAAGATATGCTTCCCCGTTGCTGGCCTGTACAATCTCCTTCTTCCCCTCTCTTGCCCGAGTATGAAGAATACATTGAAGCCTGCAAGCCACCATGGGGCTGGTAGCAGCCACTACCATTTGCATAATTGTGAGCTGTATACGCATCGTGCACTTGGGAACCTCTTGCTTCCCGTTGACTATTGGGGGAATTCCATGTTTCAGCAGAATCCGAGGGAAAGGGTTCTGAGCCCGATGAACTGACAGATTGTGATGAGTGGGCAGGACCAGAACCTGTGCTCTTTTCTTGTCCAGTGCTGTTTGAAGTCCCACCATTAGTTTTCTTTGCAAAACGACCTCCAGTACCTCTCGCCCTTCTCATAGCATGTTGATGTCGTGATTCATGAAGATATGGCTGTAGAAAATGAGAATCAACGATCCAATTACCAAAGTTAGCTAGGCTTGCTGGATATTCATATTTCAAAGAAACAAATGCTAACAATTTGAGTTGGAATTCATTAACTGAAGTAAAAATTTCATCATAGCGCCACAAATTATATACCACTAATCACCCCTGAAAAACGAAATCTACAACTGTTTATCGTCAATCTCTTACAAACAGCCTACAGTTATACATTTAATCTCAAACTAATCAAATTAGACAAACAGACTTTTACTGGACTGTTACCAAATGTATATCCTAAGCAAGCACATGCTTCCATCGGCAGAATGCAGGTGACAATGCATCCCTCTATGCATACTTCATGGGTATTGCATAGCCATGCCCTGGTATGTATATTTATCTATTTTACATGATTAAAGACTCGATTGCAATCGACACCAATGGATAGTGTACAAATAAATTGCTCCTGATATGGAGGCTTTAGTGATATACACAAAAGTGAGCACAAAATTATACGACTTTGTAAGCTTTACTGATAGACACAGAAGTTAGCACATGGCCATAACGACTCCAACTTTTTAAGCACTTGAGACAATTCTCAAAGCTCTTTTCACACAATCATAAAGCTTCAAGTTGGGATTATGTCAAAATTAATATTTATGATGACTAGAGAGAATGGGCTCAATAAATGTCTTACCCAAAATGAGGTACACGGTTCAAACAGGCACATGAAACATACATATATCACACCTACATGAAATAAAACATATTGATTATAGTACAAATGCTTGTGTACGTTTTCTACCTTCCTGACTTTTATTAGCTTCCTTTCAAGTTCTGCCTTTGCACGCGCCTGTCTTCGCCTTAGAATTCCTTGGTATTGTTTCGCATTTACATACACAGGCTCTTGCGCCATCTCAAGAGGCAATGGCATTCTAGCATGCGGCATTCCAAGAAAAGGAGGATAGCCCTGAGCAATTGAAACAACATTTAACAGTCTCACACATTTATATATTATTTACTTCTGCACAACTTCCAAATGCACCAAAACTAAATTCATATCATACCCAATAAACATAACTTGACTGGGTTGAATATTATAACTAATGTGTTTTTTAACCACCGCCACCATGATGCAAGACAACACAAAGTGGGCTTCTACCCAGGATTGTGGTAGGCTTCAAATAGCGGAAAATTTAGACATAAATAAAGTTGGGGGAAAAAAAAAAGATTTAGGACTGTTGTAAATTTAGATAAATTAGAGAGATATAGAATAACATGGACGAGATGGACGAGATAAAATGCACGAGGAGATATTAAGGCACCAAGCCCTTCAACAACACTATTGTGTTATCCAAAACGGATTTTCGTTACAGAAGCTTTCTTTATAGTCTTCACATAGAACTCCCATAGACTCGTAGTCATACTAAGTCTGATTACATGGTGGTAGGAGACTCTTAAGAAAACTAAGACATCCAATACTTCTAGGATCCAAAATACACTTTCATCTATCCATAATCCGGCTCGGATTTGCTTTACAGAATATAGCCTTCTTATATTGTCTTAACAAAGAACTCCCAGACTCATAGTAATACAAATACTGACTCAATGGTAGGAGACTGATGTAAGACAATAGGAAAGAGAAATAGAAGAGATCCGGACTCACTCCAGCCTTTGGCATCACACCAAAGGTGTATTGGAATCACTCCAATAGATAAAATTAAGATACTAACAATCAATATTCCTAAAATCCAAAATAAATTGAATCTTAATAACAGTCAACATGAACTCTTTGATTTACATTTTAAACTTATTTATTTTATAATATCACTGATTCTAACATTATCATAGGTATTTCTATTTCAACAAAAAGTTCTATTGTTGGATTTGCACCAACAAGATAAGACTTGGGATTTACTCCCCATAGATTCGATCTATAAGATCGTTTCATTATGTCCACTGCTCTTCCCACCCAAAATTTATTGAAGTTAAATACTTCTACAACGACCAGTCTCACATCATTCATTCCCAATTACATGTTGTAAAGAAGATTACTGCATAAATGCATGTAGAAATACAGACTGTTAAGAGTCAATAAGGTAAGTATAACATCTGCAGATACTGAAGTTACTTTACCATTACATCATTGCATGAAAAATAAAAACATACAAATCCAACATGACATGCAAGATGGTATTGCACACAAGGATATTACTGTTTAACATACCAAAGGCTGATGTGCATAAGCTGCCATCATTCCACCATAATAAGGATCCTGATAAGGATTTGAAGCACAAGCCTGCAAAACAAATGCATAAAAGTTAGGACTCTTACATTCCAAAATCATGCAAGTACGAGTACCTGAACTTCAACATTACAGAATTCAGTATTTGATGACTACCATCAGAGCTGGACTAGTTCTGAGGCAATAAATCTTAAAGAAAGTAAAATGAACTCACAATTGAGTGACCAACAAGTTCAAGCTGTGGTGGTTGCGCAAGGCAATCATCACGAACTGTAGGTACACTGGATCCAGCGTGCTTTACATTGTGGTGGTCTTCCCCATAATTTCCAGCTGAAGTTGAAACCAGATATTAGAAACTGAATCCAACTAAGAGGGGGGAAAAGCTTTATACCAAATTCCCAGACACAATAGGAAGTGCTACCTGATCTTGGAGATGTAATAAGTGAATCTTTGGTCGCATCATCATCATCTTGATTTGTCTCATCATTGGACAAAGATTGATCATCATTAGACTCTGACCCACCATTTGGACATTCTAACGAAGATGAGTTGGATGCATTCCTCCCTGTCCCAGTTGGGGAGATGGGATTATACCCAACACTGCGCCACCACGGTTCCAAATAAACACTGCTTGGGGGGATGGTATGAGCATGTAGTCGATTTTCAGTTTCAGACTTGGGCTGCATGCCTCAAATTTCTTTAGATAGAGATCAGCTCCTAGTTCTACATATAAGGAAGTAAGAACATAAAATCCAAGTGGGTGATTGAAAAAACAGAGTCTAAACATGCAGCCACAAACAAAACCATAAGTGGCGATGAAGAAAAATAAGTACCACAGAATGGAGCACCTCTTTCTTGAGAATTCAGTTAATATGTGATCGTTCTAGGCCAACACATGCACGCCTATTGGAAGATGGGTAAATAAATGCAACCCTTCAAATTAGCAAGCTAATAAAAACCCAAATAAAAAACATTATAGCATACAAAGATTCGACTGTCAACAAGAAAAGTGAACAAAAGTAGAATGTAGTGAACCCGTGTTTAAACTTATTTCACTTCAAGTTGCCAACAACTTAACCAACTTAAACCAAAAAAGGTGCATAAAGCTGAATTGAGCAAAGAGAATTCTCCTCACCACTTTCCACATACAATAAAAGAAAAGATAAAAAAACCAAGCTTCTCCTCTCACTCCTAGCAATTAAAAAACAAAACGCTGAAGCTTTCAAAAAAACAAAACATTGAAAGTTCTATGCTTTACATTGGTTGTTTCCCAGAAATTAAGCAGAACTGTAGTATTAAGGTCAACCATGTTACTCCTTTTGATAACCTGATCTCCAAATATTAATTCATGATTAACTTCTAAGTAATCACAATTTACTGAAGTTATAGAAATTCAATACTGAAAAAAACACTCCGGATACTGTATCAACGATGAACCCTAAATGGATGAAGGGTTCTGCACATGCAATTAACAAAGACTACAAAAAATACAAACCAAAAATCTCCTCTTTCCCCTTTTTCTCAGTAACCAAACAGAGCACAATCAAAATTCCCCGACCCCAGAAACAATTTTGAATTCCTCAAACCCTAAACATACCGAAATAACAATTGCATGCAATAAAAACATGAACAGAGAGAACCAAATCAAAACCCCCAATTCTCACAAACCCTAGAAATCAACCACACAAAATAAATTCCAATTTAATAATCGAAAGGTCAAAAATTTGAATCCCAGTTTTTAAATTAAAGAAAAATCTTAGAGGACTTACTTGCCGAGAGAGAAGAGCCAATCCCAAACAAAACCCTAGATTTTGGGCCTCGGAATCTCACAATTTCTCTGCAATTCCATATAACAGTGAATATAACTGTACTGGAAGAGCTCTCCTATTTTATTTCCACTTCAAGGTTATGATTTCGTCACCCACCGCGGGACCCACCTTATTGCTCTAGAAATTTGTTTATCAACACGTGGACTATACCTGACCGGGAACTCTCTGGATCGGTTTTCTGTAGGCAGGACTCTTCTCTGGGCAGCGCCAATGAATAGAACCGGTTTGAGCCGGTTGTAGGTTGTAAAATGACGACAACGGAAGGGGTGGGGGCCCACCCGGGTGAGGTAAATTTTGGAGCGAAAACATAAAAAATAAGGAAATTACATAAGGCCCACGTGACGCGCACTGGACGGGCAAAGTCCGGGATACGCGTGGCTTCTTGGTGGGGACCACAACGCTAGTGCAACGCCAGCAGCGTTAGCCACGTGTCCCCGTAATTTTGATATTTTCCCGGGAAGAGTATGATGGCAACCAGGAAGGTGCGTTGCCTTACCTGCTGGTGAGAATAGTTTTGCCCACATCCAAACAATTAAGAATTAGTGTGAGTCATCACTCTAACACGAAAAACAGGTAAATGTAATAGAAAGGTCCGGGTTATGCCCATCTACCGGGCCCAGTTCTACTGTTGGCCCAAGCCTGTCAATATGATTGAGGGATTGTAATTTAGTAGGCCACCACTAGACCTGATAACTTATATGGAACAAGTTCATCGTCATTTTGGTGTCCATATCATGTAAGTCCTCTTATTTTTGAGCTATTTGTGATTTTTCTATATTAAGGACAATAATTTTTAGTGTGCTCAGAATTATAAATCACATAATTTACTCTAATATTACTTCACTTTCTAAAGTTCGGAAAGATTTCCAACTAAACTAATAAAAATATTGGAAGTGGTAGACTACTTTATTGGTTAGGGTCTTCTTTTTCAGCCCACTGCATCTCGGGTTCAAACCCTCTTCCCTCCTTAGTGGTAGATTTGTATAGAATATCACTTGTAATTAATGTTCTAAAAAGCTTCGTAGCTGACCACCACTACGATTAACATAGGCGTTTAAAAAATAAGAAAGAGCCCCTAGACCCGCTTAGGTGCTGCCTTGCCCTTCTTTGTGCATTTTATGTTTTTCAATAAGTTGTAAGGGACTTGTTGGATATGTTGGAAATGTGTCCTAAAAGCCAATCCTGAGATGATACTTTACGGACATTTCACATATTAAACTAATTTAGTTTAATCTAAGGACAAAGATTATTATTTAAAGCCGTCTCATTAAAATGTTATACACTTAAACAATAAGTCCAAGAAATATGTAATAGAGAGAATGTAATATAAGGAAGTTAGATTCATGAGACCTTTTTCTTTCATATACATATCCTAAACATTCATGATTATAGGATTGTCAATTGGGTTTTGATAATCCTGTAAGATCATTACATACCATGTCTTCTCCCTTCAGAGAGTGACTGGTCTCGAGTCATTGATGTGAAAGACATCAATGCAAGTATGTAGGTACTCAATAGAGAGTGAGTTCACTGAACGCGATCAACCAGAAGTTCTCATACTCATGGCATGTAAGAACTCACTAGTTGGGATAATGCAAAGTAGTTCTTTGACCCGAGACACCACATTTGTCTTGTGGATACGTCTTTGATCATTTGATGATGCGTCATAACCACATAGTTTGTTCTGCACATTATTGGGGTTACCAATTTATTCACAGAGGAATGTGAGTGTATAATAAGGGATTTCTAACCTTCAAACCGTTGAAGGAGAATAGTCTATGATATGATTCAAGAGTCTCTAACCAGAGCACATGAATGTGACTTAGGAAATATGCTCCAAATCACATTCACAAGAATCATATAGATAAGAGAATCACATTGGATATTAGACATGAATAAACTATCAACCAAACAATGTGATTAAGAGTATTGATATAGAGAAGGACCGTATTGCATTGTAATTCCAAATGAATAGGTTCTCCACTTCTTCTACATTAGCTTGGGTGGCCATGACACATGGCTAGATGTTAATCATGGCTTGTGGAAGCCCTGAAGATTAGTAAATAAATAAACTTCAACAAAGGGAGAATCAAAAGTAAGTTTTGATTCACAATCGATTGGTGAAAGTCATAATCACCCACTGCCTCGCTAATTAAAACTTAATGGATCGTACACCGAGTAAGGTCAAGATGAAGAAAATATATTAGGGATGGTTAAATTCGATTAAAATAATCAAGTTTAAATTGGTTTGGATGAGATTAATTAAGTAAGTTAACTTAATCTCCATCATTGGGCTTCAATTTGTAGTTGGGTTCTTCGTGATCCATTGGGCGTTGATAACTCAAAGCCAATTTGTTAAGTTGTGTAACAAAGGAACCAAAAAGGCCCAAAAGTCCACCAAGCCATGTATAGTCGGCCATATAGAGGAAATTAGGGTTGTTTGTCTCAAGTCACTTATAATGAAGGGGCTATATATATGAGCTTATAACCATAGCCTCTTTAGGGCATTGTAAGGGATAGGGAGAACATTTCAAAGACTTCACCCACCATTCAAGCAAGGAGAGAGGAGCTTGGAAAGAAGGCCCTCCCATGGGTGATAACTTTGCATTGCAAGGATGTGTCTACAAAGGTATACAGTTTTTTCCTTTGTCTCAAGCTTTAGTCTTTGTGTCTTAGTTCACCATCTTCTAAGCCTTGAATTTCTTGGTTAAGATTTGATTTTAAGTTCTCAGATTTCCAAATAACTTCCTTCAAGTGGTATAAGAGCCCAAGTCTGTTGGTGAACTCTTTTGGGTTTTAGATGTTCATGGGTTTGATTTGAATGATTAAAAGAGCTTTAAAGTTGTCTTACCCTTTTATTTCTAATTTTGTTTGGAAGCCATGCATCTCAAGAGTTGTAGATGTGGGTAGAAAAGACAAGAGTTTTTGGAACTAAAATTTGGAGATTTTATACTTGGGAATTTCGGCCAAATTAGAAGGGGTAGTGTGGAGCTAAAAATAATACGAAAATTTGTGGAGCTGACATGTGGACAATTATTTATTATTGATGAGAATGCCTTTATTAAATGACGAAGTCCTCACTTCTCTCCACGCGCTGCTCAACCTTCAACAAGCCCTAAGCTACCAACTACGATTTCTCCAAGCTTCCCTGCCCTTGGCAAAGGAGATAGATGCAAGAAATTTAAGTAGGAATTAATGACTAATTCCCTCTTTAATAGTTTCGTATTTGAAGACCAGTTCCTTTAATAAAGGAATTTCCATCCTAATCAATTAGGATTCTCCAAGGATAATTCCAATATATTATTTATTTACCTTCATAACTTCAAAATAACACTCTATATGTCCCATAAAACACAATAATGGATAGTTGTCGTGATGCAATACGGCTGTTCTTTCTCCAACAGTCATATATTATATAAGTCATGCTAACAATTTAAAGAAAGCTGTGAAAACCGTACATAAATATATGTTTACCAAAATAAAGACCCACTCACTCACCTGTAAGTAGCTGGATCGAAGCCTTCCTGTCCTAAGTAGCCCCAGTAATCCTCTGGAGAAGTCCCACTTATATGAGATATCACTATAGTAATGATTAAACTCAGAAAGGTTACAAATTAAACTAATTAACGACACTTATCCCTTATTTGATCAATTTAGAGGTCAGAAACACTCCGAAAAATACCACACATACTGCCACAAGGTAGTACGTGTCGTACGAGTCACCTCATGTTGATGGAACTTAAAAAAGTGGTCCCTCGCGCCTCCACGTGTGGCTCACGCGCAGCTCACGCTCCAGTAAACGGTCAACTAACGTCGTTAGTTGACGCCATTAGTATTAATGGTAACTGCTGGAATATTCTAACAAAATATTTCGAGGAATATTTCCTCATCCCTTACCTCAGGTCACTGGAGCTTTGCCATCTGCAACTCGCCTGAGTTTGGCCGGTTTTGGAAAATTTTCAAACCTTCATAACTTCTTCATTTCTCAGCCAAATTTCACGTTCTTTATGTCAAAATGAAGCTAGAGATGAGCAAAATGACTATATACCTTTGGTTTGGCCGAAAAGGTCGGGAAATGGCATGTATTTTTCTCAAAAAGTTACGGCTACTATAGCTCTTCGATCTACGTCAAAACTCCACCAAATCAAGCAAATGACATATGAAAATTCATCTACTCAATGAGAGGAATCCAATGGTAGTAGTTAGAAACCTCACCTCAGTCTGGAATGGTGAGAATATAGCCAAGAAGGGTCGGTTCTTCCGTGTGCAATTTCTGTCGAACGGCTGGGAGTTTGGACAAACGGTTAGCACTGTTGAGTTCAGAGGGTCAAGATGAATAAGGTGGTGACTTTGGATTGCCTCGGTTCATCGGTGTTCCGACTATGTGCACTGTGCACAATTCGGTGAGGGACGGAAAGAAAAGGGAAGAGAGAAAGTGAGAGGAAAAAGAGAGGTGAGAGAGAGAAAGAAAAGGGAAGAGAGAGAGGAAAGAGAGAGAGAGAGAGAGAGAGAGAGAGAGAGAGAGAGAAAGAGAGCGATATTTTGATTTTTGGAGGAACTGTTTACCCACCAAAACAATAAAAACATCAGACAGTTCGTGACCAAAGTAACATGCACGTGTCCAAAATATCCCTCGGAGATTAAATTACAATAAAAGATGACGGGATGTCACATAGCCAATATCTATATCAAAACCAAACTACTTAAACATCTGCATATAATTAGGGCTTCCTTCAAACTAACAAGAAAGACATGAATAGCCATGAAAAGAATAACAAAAGTTTGGGAATAATTACCAAAGCTTTGCGCTCCGCATGATGTAGCAAATTAGGAAATCATATTTGTTGTATGATTGAAACCCTCATGCTCGTTCTCACTCTCTCTTCTCATAAGGCACTGAAGTTAACCCTATTTTCTTTGCCTCTCTCTATGATCTCTCTCTCTCTTTACTTTCTGCTCTGTTTCAATACTAATGATGAGGACCAATATTGAAAATTTAGACCGACTGAAAAATTAAAGATAACAATATAAAATGTTGAGTCAGTTTGGTGAGGGACATAAGAGAAAAGGAATATGTAAGAAGAAAGAAGAGAATTTGGAAGCAAACCTCTCGGGGAAGGCCACTAAAATAAATTGGGCTATGTTCATTTAATATAGAGAAATTGACAAAAATGAGACAAATCCTTAATCTTGGGACCAAAATAAGACAAACGGTCCATGCACACTCCATGCTCAAAAGAAAAATTACTAAAATACCCACACATAAATTGTAAAAACTTACAGCTCATGTCTTCTTTTTTCTTATTTCGAAGAGAGGGATGTCAAGAAAAAGCTATGAGCTATGGGTTTTTGGGTTGAGCTAAGATCTGTGAGCTCTCATTTCGAAGAGAGGGACGTCGAGAGAGAGCTTGGAAGAGTGAGGTCGGGGTTTTTGGGTTGAGCTAAGAATTGAAAGCTCTGATTTCGAACATAGGGATGCCGACAGAAAGCTCAGAAGAGTGAGGTCAAAATTTAGATGAAAATTTCTATTTTTTTCGGCTACTGAAGCTTCGACAAGCATATTTTTGCACCCTAGGCATCTGCTCAGCTTTGGAAGGTAGTAAGGTAGGGTGTTTAATTCGAAGTTCTTATATCAATGATTTATGAGAATATATAGGTTGGTTGTAAGATGAATTAATATTTAGAAGTTCAATAAGGGTTTGTGTTTCATGTTGGGGGTTATGGGTTGTGGAAAAAACTTGATTTTTGACGTGCTAGAATACTGGGTATGTTCCATTTGTATTTCAAGTGTTCAATTGCAAAAATTTGGAAAATTTTTCCAGTAATGTGCATATGGTGTGCATGGTGTGCATGGCTGTAACTTAATATGACAAGCGGGAATGTTCAATAGTTCTTATGCACGTATGTTATATGCTATTTCAGGTTTGTGCAACATAACATGGGAGAAGTACCTATAATTATTTGTCACAGTGGGATGTGGGTTACATCCGATAATGAAAAAGAGTATGTAGGAGGTGAAGAGAAAGAAGTTGTCATGTCTAAATCCATAAAATTCAGGGAGTTTGTGGAGATTGTTTCCAATATCGCATCTAGTGGTATTGATATGGTAACTCTTGCCTACTCAATTCCAATGGGGTCACATGCAAACAAACATGTGACAATTCGGGAGGATGGAAACATGCGGTATTTTTTGGAGTATAGCCAGGCAGTTATTGGTAGGAGGGTGACACCTATATATGTATCGATACTTGACCACCCGGCCAATATGAACCAACCACCTACTAACCTCCCACAATGCTCTGATGCAGCATTTGAAGTAACGACTACTTTTGCACTTAAAGTAAGGGTTTTGGGTACTAAGAATGTGCCTTTTTCAAGACGGGGATGAAATAGATTAGGTTACCATGGTGGACTTTGATTCCTGGCAGTAGAGTTCTTATTCAATTGCTATGAACAAGGACACAAGTGAACATGTCATGATGATGCCTCGCGATAATGAGGTACAACCAAATTGAGGTGTACATATTCAAAACCTAAAGCAGAAGAGAAGTACGTGTGCAGAACACACCAATGAATCTGCCAACAATTATGATGGTTACATGAAAAGGCCCAACTATGGTGTCGACGGAAACGCGAATTGGCAACTGTATTTCAAAAGGAGAGACCTTTTTGTTGACAAGCAAGATCTGTCGAGAAGGCTTCAATTGAAAGCGATTAAAGGGAATTTTCAGTACACGATTGATACATCTTCAAAGAGGCGTCTCATTGTCAAGTGTAAGGAAGCCCACTGTCCTTGACAGATTTATGCATATCGAAAAGGTAGTGGTGAGTTTAGGATTGCAAAAGATGAAGTTTTCCACCTGTGTGATTTGATTTTGTTCAAGGATCGTCATTCGCAAGTCAACAAACGGTTAATCGGTCACATGATGAGAGACAAGTTCAACGATCTCGATATTGTGTACACAGCTAAAGATGTCGTGCGGGATGTGAAAACCACTCTCAGTGTAAGACAACATCCCGGGCTAGATCGGTAGCATTAGCATCATGATGCGGTTCACCCGAGGAGTTGTATGCCAATCTGGCCTCCAATTGTGCCAAATTTGAAAGGCTAAATCTGGGCAACAAGACCGCCATTCTAACAGATGAACCATCGCTTTCTGTACTTCTTCTTCGCGATTGGTGCGTTAATCAGGGTTTTCTGTCATGGATGTGTCTAGTTATTGCTATTGATACATCTCACTTAAAATCAAAGTACAATGGTGTTCTTTTAGTCGCGACAGCCTTTGACTGCAACCGGAACATCTACCATTTGGCTTTCAGCATAGGCGACACAGAAAACGATGATTACTGGGAGTGGTTTTTCAAGCAACTGGATGAAATGATTGGTGATGTACCAAATTTGATGATAATTTCGGACCGGAATGCAAGCATTGCAAACGTGGTGAAAATGGTTTTGAGGGACGCTTAACATGGTTTATGTATGTATCACTTGAAAGGTAATGTGAAGGCTAAGTTTCGACTAAGAAAGAACAACAAATTTTTCTTCCACTACCACAAGGTTGCGAAATCATATTCCCATGCCGAGTTCGACACACACTTCGTGAAGGTCAAAGACTCGGTAGCAAAGTATCTAACTGATAGAGAAGTAGAGAAGTGGTCGTGGACTCGAATGAATGGGAAGAGGTATAACCTAATGATGACTAACATTGTGGAAAACATTAATGCAATGTTGCGATTTGTGAGGGGGCTGCTAGTATTGTACTTGATCTACTTCATTAGGGCGGTGTTGCAAAAATAGTTTTCTAATAGGCGAGATTTAGCGAGGATAAAAACAACCACATTGTGCCCTGACCTCGATGAAAAAAAATTAAGAAAAAGGTTAGAGGATGCAAGGCTCATGTGTGTCCATAAAATAAGCGACAATGAGTTTCATGTTTTCCACATAGACGGTGAAGCGGTGGTTGATATACATAACAAGACTTGCACCTGCCAAAAATTCGATATGGAGCAATTGCTCTACAAACACGCCATTGCAGCATGCTTATTTGCAAACTGCAACCATTATAAGTTGGCTTCCACCTACTACAGTCATCGAGCTTGGGAGGCTGCATATTCTGATTCGATATACCCGATATCCCCCGTCGTCAGATGGAGAAGATGTAGTGCATTGAAAATGTAAGTGTTGTTGGAAGCTTGGTCATAATGAGCGAACTTGTTACAATCCTTAAGACCACATGATTCTTCCGATGTCATGATAATCTTCGATTAAAGTTATTTTTTACGCTTCATCGGTCTTTACAATAAACTTCTAACTGTCACTCTAACCTTATATATGTGATCATTGTAAATGTTTACACTAATTTTCCATTAATATGTTATGTTTTACGCACCGTAGTTTTTATAAGTTTCCGTGTTTTCAATCCTTGCAGAGGCACTTAACTAAGCCACCATTTACTCTGGCAACTAGGAAACTCCTCATTCGCTTTGGTCGTCCCTTCCATTCAGTTTCGCGTATACCGGTTTGTGGGTAAATTATCATTTTTAGATCTTTCATATTTTTGTTATGACTTGGTTTAGGTGGATTATGTTGTAATTGTATCCATTATACAAATACCCTTTGCATGTCGTAAATGTATCTCACAAACGCCACAAGCAGCTCCCTACCCAATCTCCAATTTTGTGCATATCATGTGCATATAGTGTGTATATCATGTGCATATAGTGTACATATCATATGCATGTCGTATACATGGTGTGCATGTCATGTGCATGTCTTGTACATACAGTCATTATATTGTATATTTACATATTTGATACTTTTCGCATTAAACGATTCCACCCCCTTCACTGTCATAGAATCTCATTCTGGTTCATGTGGTTCCTTTCCCTTCGCTACCCTACAAAAATCCTCAAACCCCTTGTTGCGTTCCACCTTCATTTCGGTCTTCCACTCTCTGGAATGCTCGTGTTAGCCTTTGTCTTCTGCTTGGTTGCATTGTAGAGCGCTTCGTTGACTTTACCGTAAAGGTTCACAAGCTCTTTTTCTGCCTTCATTAGCTTGTGGTTCCAATACTCGGCGACGCCTCTCTCATAATCCAGTCTCCCGCATACCTGATCTATATCTTTCAATGGCGTCTCTAAGTTCATTGAGCTAAACGAGGACGTAGGATTTGCCTTGGGTGACCCCTGAAGTGGAGGAGGTCCCATGTTGTATCATCCATGGAACTCGGCGTTCAAACCGTGAGTTTCATGTCTGAACTTGGACATGTATATGTTGTGAATTTTTTTGGCTATCTCAAAACTGGAATGCCTTTTGTGCTATGGGCTTAATGGTTATGGCAACTGAGTGTGAAAAGCCTATTTATACAAGTGGAGCATGATGTGGATGAAAACCCATTGGGTAAAAAAGGGATTGTGTTGAAGGTGTTTATGTGGTGATGATGTGCTGCATGTAACGTATCCTTCAAATTTTCTTATATTTCGACATTCCTTGGGTGGTTTGTCATAAAAAAGGCCTTCATGTTTCATTACTTCAATGTTATCTATGTAATTTCTTAATTATAATGGAATTTCGCTATCATTTCTGATGTTGGTTTGCCATTAAATATTCCTCGGATAATTGCTTTAATAACTTGCTGTAACTTTTAAAGCCACTGTGATTGCAATCCCAACCCGGTAAAATGCGCAAAGGTTAGTGAGTCGTATTTAATAACAATTCGAAAATAAAATAAACTTGATCATGCACACTACAGGCTCAATATTAGGGGTGGGCAAACGGGCTCTAGACCCGCGGGTCGGGGCGGGTCCATCCGATTCGGGGCGTGTACGGGGCGGGTCTAAAATTTTTGAAGGAACAACGGGGCGGGTCTACGAAATTGGCGGGGCGGGGCGGGTCCAAAAATGCTAGCAAACAAGGCCCCGGCCCGGACCGTTTCACAACACTCACAATCGTTGATTTAATCTCTCCATCGCTGCCTACCCAACTTCATTTCTTTTTCCCAACTCCAAATCCCCGTCTCTTCTAACTCCACTATCATCTCAGTCTTGCCGTCACTCCCCACCACCACCACCCTCTCCGTTCACCGTTGACCACCACCACATCTCTCTGTCCTCTATCTCGACCTCCAGCCAAATCGAAGTCCATCAACTCGCAACCTTTCTCTCTTCCATTCTCAGTCTCTCTTTTCGCCCGGATCCAAGCGATCCAATCTCTTCCACCTCATCTATCTCCCCCTCGTTCGTCTTTGCCTTCGTCGGATAAAGAGTATACACACGACGTCGTCCTGTTGAGCAGCAGTGCGTTGGTTTCTTCTCCTTCTTCCCCATATTAGCTGAAGCCTGAAGCTCTGGTTACTGGTTAGTTTTTCTGTCCTCTATTTTCTGCCCTCAGTTTCGCTCCTGCCTGCCAATTTAATAAGGAAGGTTTGTTTATTTCTTTGTTTTTGAAATTTGTGGGTTTTTGTTATACGTAATTGTATGAGATTTGTACCATTCGTCTGGAATGTGTGATTGTATGAGATTTACGCCTCGGTTTCGCTCCACACACCTTGCCAATTTAATAGGAAGGTTGTTTATTTCTTTGTTTTTGAAATTTGTGGGTTTTTTGTTGTACTGTATTTGTATGAGATTTGTACCATTGGATCTGTATTTGTATGAAATTTGTGGAATTTTTAGTTACTTTAGAAAAACTTAAATTAAAAACAAAAACAGGGGAGGGATTGCCATGTGTGATTGTGTGTGTTTGGGGTGAACAATATAAACTAATAGAAATAGCTCCCATTTTTCCGCATGCTATACTTTCAATTCTGAAGGTATGAATTCCATACATTGACTGCAAGCAACCTATACATATCACTATAGATGGATTTTAGTAACTTAGTAATACTATTACTAATTATATCACTAAGATGCTGCCAATTTTGTATTTTTTACAGATTTCTATTCTACATAATGTCTCAAAGTATCCCCAACCCATCTAGTAATGTAGCATCTTCTACTATAGATGGAATTTGAATGTTTGAATTGAATTGGATGTCTTGATGATGTTTGGAATTTGGATGGCTACTGCCTTTGTTTGAGTTGGATTTGGAATTTCGGATTGCAGGCAGCAGCTTGCTTGCTGCCTTTTTTTTTAGTGCAGCAGCAGCTTGCTGCCTTTTGGATAGTTGGAATTTTAGACTTGCTGCCTTTTTTTTAGTGCAGCAGCAGCTTGCTGCCTTTTGGATAGTTGGAATTTTAGATTGCAGGCAGCAGCTTGCTTGCTGCCTTTTTTTTTTAATTTTTTTTAAACAAATTGGACCCGTGGACCCAGCCCGTTTCAAACGGTCCGGGTTAGGTCCGGTTCCACTTCTACAAATTTGACAACCAGCCCCGCCCCGCCCCGTTTCAAATATAAACGGGTCCACTCCGGTTCCTCCATTTTTGGGCCCGGCCCGGCCCGTGCCCACCCCTGCTCAATATGTTACAACTCGTCCCTAATTTTCTTTATGAAATTACCAAAATGCCCTTATAATGGTGAATGTTGACTTTTGTTGACCTTTGTGCTC
Organism: Gillenia trifoliata; assembly: GCA_018257905.1. Lineage (NCBI taxonomy): Eukaryota > Viridiplantae > Streptophyta > Magnoliopsida > Rosales > Rosaceae > Gillenia > Gillenia trifoliata. Next base: position 12,856,838 of record CM031081.1, on the reverse strand, counting down.
GTGACACGTATGAATTACGTTAGTATATTCTTGTAGTTTTCATCGTTATGAACATGTGAGCGCAAGCAAATTGAAATTTAGAGTTTTAATGAAGAAGTGTTGTATTTTTAAGTTGAAGGACAAAATTGTAATTTTGCAAAGAAGGAAACAAAAACAAAAGGCAATAGCTGCTGCCTTGTCACTCCCGTGGAAATCAGCAGCAAGGCTGATGCTTCTCCCTTCTTCTTCTCTCTCACTTCACTCTTCACACTTCAAATTATCGTAACTTTCTCATATGACAACGAAATTGCCCAAGGTCAGAGGCTATGGATTTGTATCGAAACCCTCTTCGATTTGACACCAGATCCACACCTTGAAGCTCAATTTTCAGTGGGTTCAAGCTCTCCAAAAAGTGACATTTTTCGACAGATTTTCACCGATTCTAGCCAATCCCGCCGAATTACATCTCGACCCAAGAGGGAAAAATACTCCTCTCATCATGGGCTTCCAGAATATGTAAGTGGACCTTCCTAATTCCAAGTTTCATTTTTGAATGACTTTGAGATTCAAGTGTTTAACTCGAATTTCCAAGGTTCTTGTTGAAGCTTCATGGTGGTAATGTTGAACTGAGATCGTAGTAAAGAAGTTTCAGATTGGTGGACAAATTCTTCTTTCTGGGCTGTAGGCTTTTTCTAGCCATTCTCTTTTTAGAGTATTCTCTTCACTAAGATAATCCTTTTCAATGAAGTCCCTATCCGGCTCAAATTTTGTTATTACACAGATGTTAGATTCAACATCGTCCCATGTAAATTTTGGTTGTATGAGTAGATTCCTAGAATTAAAGGGAGTTGTGGCTCCAGTATTCTTGACCTTATAGAAAGGATAATGAACATGTTCGTGGGTTTTTCTAAGGCCTTCTAGGATGGTCTTTTCACGGTCTTGCTCATACGAACTTGTTTCGGGTGTTGACTTTCTAAAGGAGCTTGTCTTGCAAGTGGAACACAATTTGGACTTAAAATGAACGCTTTACGAAACTTTAAAGTGTATGGGCATTTTAGTAATTTTCACACCCGTATGGTAATTAGGGTTTTTGGGATTTGGTTTGGCTGCTGTGCAGCAATTCTTCTCCCTCACCCTCCACGATCTCTCTCTCTCTCTCTCTCTCGGCCAAAACCTCACAAAACCACACCGAAACCCTAGGTTTTTGTTGAATCACAAAACCATCGAACCACCACACAAAACCATCACCATTACGATTGTCTCGTCATTCTTGATGAGACTGTGATTTCAGAATCCCCAAACTCGAACCCAATCGGCCAAACCAATATCCGAACGGAAACGGCAAACTGCCATTCAAGCTTTCGTACAATCCCGGCTTAGGTAAGCCTTGAAACCATTTCCATTAGTTTTATTACGTTGAGTAGGTTCAAATCGATATAAGGAAGGTGAATTTTGGTGCAGTTTTGTAAGAGAACGGAATTAGGGTTTGTCCGAAGCTTTCCGGCCAATTTCAGGCCATCTCCGCCATTTTTCCGGCCCCAATTTGGTATGAAAATATTCTGCTCTTCAATACCTTCATTTTGATATATGGCACGTTGAATTTGGCCAAGGAATGAAGGGGATATGAATTTTTAAAGTTTTGGACAATTTTCGGAAAATTTTTCCAGATTCCAGCGAACCAGACAGCGGCGGCTCCGGTGACCGGAGAAGGGTTGAAGGTAACGGAATATTCCGTCAGAAAAATGTATATTCCGTTAAGTTTGACTGATGCCGTTGACTTTAACGGCGCTGACGTTAGCAGGCGCGTGGCTAACGTCAGCATGCGCGTGGGATGACGTCAGCAGGCGCGTGGCGACACGTGCCAACGCGTGGCCGCGCATGGCGGCTATTCCTGGCGCGTGGCGGCCTGTCCGGCCATTTCTCGGCGAGTGGCGGCGCGTACGGTGGGGCCAGCGGCGGTGCACGGCGGCGGAAAGGTTTTCGGGCCTCGAAAATCGTTTTTCGAGCCCGTTTTCGCCAAAATAATATTATTTTGGTTTCTTTTTATTAAAGGGTTATAATTATTTATTTAGGGGATGTTTTTAACATTGTTCCCTAATATTAAATAGGTAACCTACGATTAGGCTCTCCGAGGACGGCGACACCGAGACCGAGGGGGATTATACTCCCAAGTACTTGTGAGTGGACTTTTGTTTTATTAAATGATTTCTATGCTTTGAAATAATTATGGCTTTGATATAATTATGGTTTTAAATGATTTTTAAGGCATGAATATAAATGGATATGTATTATGAAATGGTTTATACTATGTTTTTGCTTATGCATAAATACTTTGGTATTTAATATATGGTTCCAAATGAATATAACTATTTATGCAAGGTTTGAATATTGGGAAATTACGAAGTATATGATATTCTTCATTTTTACACATGATTATATATGTATGTTTTCAAACACACTTGGTATGCTTTCACTATGTTGTAGTACCGTCTCACGGCCGTAGGACAAGTCTCACATGTTTGGGTCACACGCACTGTACTCTAGAGGTATTGTTCAGTAAATACCTTAGTGCAAGCTTGTCTTACGTTTATGTTTATTTTTGGGGAAAAGGCCCCACTACGTAAGGACTCGGGTGTGACGCGCTATTGCGCAAGTGCTTACATGTGTGTGGTACTAGGAGTACAAATTGATTGATAACGTAAAGTGCTTGTTCGGGGATTAAGATGATGTTCCTCAACACGTACATGGGTAATTGCACATATACCCTGTGTTGGTTTTCTTTATTATATTATTGATATATATGGCGAAATGATTTATGGAAATATGAACAGTTATTGACAAATTTTATGTTGAAATATGTTTCCAATTATACACATAAATTATGTTTTGACTTATACTACGGTAGTATAATTTTTCAAGTATACTGATTTCCAAACAGGGGGTTACTACGTTAAAAAGAGAAAAGGTTTTAGAAAACTTTTATTTTTCGTCCACTCACACCTTTTGTTTTTGCGTCCCCTTCAGGACCTAGTGATAGAGCATCTGGTGAACTCGAGGCATACGAGTGGCAGCTCTGATTCTCTTCCCGACCATGTAGGGATTTGTTTTTATTTCAGTTTCTTTAATAATATCCATCCCTGTTATGGATAGAAATTCTAGGAACTTGACTTTATGTTTTGTTTCCGTTGCTTCAATTTAGTACGCTATGAACCTTGTGCATATTGGTATTATTTCCGCAAATTATTTAATGGTTTAAGTTGCATAAACTAAGTGTTGTCATGCATTCAATGGCTTCGTCACTTACGAGTGTCGGCCAACACGCCCGAACTTGGTATCCACGTGGGTATCGAGGGTGGGGTGTGTCAGAGTAACTTCATTCCACCTAATCATTTTGGGTACTACCGTATGTGCCTTTCCTAAATTGGCTTGGAACAAAATAGTTTATCCTTTACTATCCACGACTTTGGCTCAGGGTACAATGGTATTCATAACCTTATATGAAATTCGATAAATCACAGCGAGATTCTGTGATCCAGGGTCCATACCATACCTTGGGTATGTACACTTAAGGTAAGGGTCTTTAAGATTCTAGGGTGGATAACGACACTGAGAAATTCGGGTAACAATTAAAATAAATTGGCCCCTCACTTAAAGAAGACTTTACTAATCCCAACTTGGAATTAACAAAGTTTCTGTGACGTTTATCCAATAAACAGAGTAAAATTGAGGTATCTAACCCAGTTCTGGTTAACGGTTTCACCGCAACCTGTATTAGACCTATATGCAAATAGTTGTGACCCTTTTGCATATGCTGCTCTATTTGGTGTTGAGAGAGCAGTTGGAAATCCGCACTTGCATCAGGGACGGAAATGGTTTTTTCAACCGTTTTTATAGAATAATCTGACCTAAATTCAAATGTTCCCTTCTGATAAATATCACAAGTTGGGACTTTGGGAATATTCCAATTTTCTAATCCTTTTCTATATTTAAGATGGTTACGTCTTCAACATTTTTAACCCTCATTAATCTTGAGATATTACTGCTACTAGAACCGCTACTGCTACCTACAGTTTTCTTACTCAAGGATCTAAGTAATCCAGCCATTAGAAGAGAGTTTCTCTACTTCTCTGTTCCATGGGTGATGTATTGACAGACTTACTACCTACACCTCACACGTCTAACTACGGCTTCACACGGTGATCTGGCCCACTGAATATATATATATATATATATATATATATATATATATATATCTAAGTAACACCAAACAAGATTAATCAACCAATAAGATCAATAATAATATAGCACTTCACAAAATTTAATAAAATCAATTTCCATAAAAGTCAGCCCTATTTTCCCTACCTAGATTCCAAAGCATTGCTCCGACTTTCTATTACATGAGCCACCACTTCGATCAACTCTTTCTCATAAGTACAAACCATTACTAAATGCAAGACTTAACTCTAACTCTTGTCATATTACTTGGGATTACAAATACAGTACTACTCTCTAGTTGATCTATATAGCATTGCTAAAATAGAAGATATGTTTAAATTGACAAAATAGACCAATCGTTGGATTTGCAAATCTCGAGGCACTCTGAATTTAATGGTCACACAATTCCGCCTTTTTCTCTATAAATATTCTCCTTCTTTCTTCTCATTTTCTTCATTTCCCTCAAATCTTCTAAGTGTTCTTGTGCAAAAGACTCTTAAGAATTCCCCACCTCCTTCAAAATTTTCGGCTTGTTCCTCACTTTTCCAACTAGAAAAATGGCATTTTCGGGGAATATTCAGCCCACCCCAGCAACCAACTACCACACTTTGTTTGAGCCACCGATGCCCAGAGTGTGTAGTGAAGAAGATTGTGTGGCGTTCACTAGACAAAGACTGTATCTACTCAATGGGTGCACACTTCAGTGGGAAGTCGGCGAGAATATCCATGCCATGCTCCCTGATCCATCAACCCTTTGGCACCTATGTACTAGAATTCATCCCTAGTACTTGGACTTAGGTATGAGATTCCCAATTTTGAACTTCATGAAAGAGGTGCTCATTATCTACAACTTGGCCCTCTATAATCTCACTTCGGCATCGTACCAGATCATCTTGAGCTTCGAACTTCTTAACGAGTGGTACGGTGTAGAGCTCGGAATTCAAGAATTCCGAGCACTGTACACTATCCAACAAAGTTCAAGGAACTGCTACTTCTTCCAAACACGTATGAGTTTGCAATGGGGTACCTACATCACGAACCTACCCAAGCAGGACAAAGGCTGGTACATGGACATTCTTGTGATTGATGGAGACTGGGAAGGCAAGGCTTGTGGAATTCAAGTTTTGTACGCAGCTACCAAGGACGTGGAGCATGATAACGACATGAGTGTTGTCGGAGTATGCCGCCCCCACCTCATAGACAGAGCCTTTGCGATTATTCCGGAGGAGCATCGGGATTGGAGATGGATCCTAGCTTCTGAGTGGAACAACGCCAATGGCAAATATGTTATTGTCAGGCACTGCTCCGAGCAGCCAATCCCATATCTGCTCTAGATCGAGGCAGAGCAAGCGAAGAATAGGGTGCGAGCTGTGGAGAAGCCCAAGAGGCCCAAGAAGAAAAAAAAAATTATGGCGAAGCTACCCAAAAGAAGTCTGGTGATGGGGTTTCGCGCAAGAGAAAATCAGCTAATGAGGAGAGTTCAAAAACTTTTCAGAGAAGAGTAGATAAGCCCTTAAATGTTAGTGAGGCAACTCCGATCGAGGTAAGAACATCTGAGGTGATGCAGCCAAGTGTTGTGGTGAAAGAGGAAGAAAGAGAGGCGACGGTCAGTGATGGCAAAAGATTTATTGAAGTCCCTGATGATTTTGCTGGTGGCAGAGTCGAAGAAGAAGTAGCAAAGCAGCAACAACATAAACAACACCAATATCAAGCAGATCAAAATACCAACTATGGTATGAAGGTGAATCCAAATCCTATTCTGATTTCTTCTAAGGTAACTATTTCACGACCCTACTCTACTCTAACTACAATCTTTGTCTGCTCCGACGAGTGTTTTCATGAGGCCTACTTCTATGCCCATCGGAAATGCGACCTCCTTCATTGTTGCCATAGCCGGAATTGAGCAGTCGGAGCAACCTCTCTTGATTTTCAAACCTTTATGGAGCAGACATCTTCTCCCCACTAATGTCAGCATACATAGAAACGTTAAGCATGCCCAAGCAATCAATTGCTCGATCATTCCTCGGCAGACTTGAAAAGCGATGTTTCAAGCACAACTGAGCTAATTCGAAATTGCTACCAGTCTCGTTGCGCTGTAAGTCTTCTTTCCAACACTTAATCAAATTCCAAGTGTCAAAATTCTCTTTATGTGATATCAAACTGTTTCGTCAAATAGGCTCAAGTGTGGATCGAGGCATGTCTTCTGGGTCAAGCGGACAAGATTAGTAAAGTAGAAGCGGCCTAGAAGAACGAGTTTGGGGCCATGGTCCAGCTAGATAGGCAGCTAACGAAGAAGGCGGTAGAGTTGGAGAGGTTTTCAACAGACTAAAAGGGTGTCTGATAATGCACACGAGCTGGAGTGGAGCAGCTTGAAGGCCTAGCTCCATAGTGAGGAGATGAGGTATGGGCAACTCTGAGAGGAGTTTAGAGACTTTGAAAAAGTCTAATGCTGAGAAATTCAATGCCTTGGAAAAGTCTCGAGCGTATGAAAAGAGTCAAACCTAGCATGTGATTGCGAAACTCCAGAAGGCATGTAAAGATGAGTGGGAGACAATTATCTCTTTTCAAGGATGAGTGGAAGACAACAACTTATACATGCATGTGAAAGTTGTATATGTGTCTTACCAATCTTCCTCCACACACCACCACATGGACAAGCGTATTTTTTTTTTAAAAAGAAATTGAATTAAAATAAAAATCTAAAACCCACTCATCCTTTCTATTTTCGTCCAAAATGGTGTTGGGCCGCTAAAGTATTCCAAATAATCTCATAACTTGAAATAAGCCCAATGAACTTGGGCCATATGGATCCGGCAACTCCCAAAACTATTTCGAGACCCATTTTAGACATGTAATTGCCGTAATAATTAAGTAAATAATTTAATTAATTATTCTCCAAACTAATTAATCAAATTGATTATTTTCATCACCTTAATCCTATAATAGGGTGTACGATCTTTTAGGTTCTCATTGACAAGGTTGTGAGATGAATTAGACTCTTTTAATTTTTGACTGATTTAATACTCCTTTTAATCCACCTGTTTATGAAGACAACAACTAGCATCTTCAAGGATCTCACAGACCATGGGTGACGCTTAGCCGCATGTCATGATCCCCAAGCCAATGGAGAATGGGGAACCTATTATGTTACAATTACAATGTGGTACGGTCCTTCTTTAACACAATATTCTCGATCACATTGGTTAAGCTATTTCATGTCAAGTGCCTAGATGATCAGCTCATGATTCAACTCGATAAATTTAGAACTTCGTTTCAAATCACGATGCTTTGGCCAAAGACTTCTGAATCATGTCGAGGAGCATTCTCCTTCAATTGTGAATCAATTGTGAAGGTTAGAGATTTCTTGTTGTACATTCACTTGTCTCCATGATTAGGTAGCTTAACCCTAACGATGCCATGGACACCCCATCACACTGAAGTGTCTTTAACATAATCAAAGATTAAGGACTTAACCACAAGACAACTGTGATGCCTCAGGTCCAAAGACTAATTTGCATTATTGCATTGACATGAGTATGTATCTAGTATACATACATAAAATCTCGAGGTGATCGCGTTTAGTGAACTTAATTTCTATTAAGCACCTACACACATGTCATAGTGACTCTCGCTAATAGCTTGAAGCTAGTCATGCATCTTGTCATACAATTGTGCAAACATAGTGTGTACCAGTCTTACCGGATTATTTGATATCCACTCAAATAATCCAACGACCAGAAACAATGTTTAGGATAAACACATATGAAGAGAGTCTCTTTAACATTATCTCATAAGTTACCTCTTACATATGTATATAACCGTTATCCATGGACTCACTAATAAGATTACATTGGTAGTCTACCTATAGGTGATCTTTCCAATAATTTGATTATGGAAATCCATGTATTACCTTAGGCAATCCATTAATCTTGATTGTTTTTAGGGTATACATCCAACACGCTTATATGTTAGCCCAAGTGGTGAGGGAAAAAGGCATCAGGGTACAATTAAGATATGATTCAATCCTATTTGATATACCAAAAAAGACGGAAACAAATTATTTACTTATTCACATCTATACTCATGATACACATAGTTATAAGATCAATTGTTGCAAACTGTCCTACCTGTGTCTACAAAGAAAATTAATGCCTTAGATTCAAATCCTCTCGGGCTTGGCAAATAAAACACCGGACTTTTATAGTAGTATCTCAGGACTTCTAAATTCGCTTAAGAAGAACAATTTACATGTAACGGATTCACCGTTATTGTAGCGTTTTGTTCCAATAAAACAATCACATCAGTAAATTTTTCATACAAGTTGCTCTCCCAACTAAATGGTGGAGAATCGAGACGACCTGTGTGAAGCAAGCTAATAATACAAAAGGTTACAGTACAAATCATTGAAGTTTTCATGAGCTGTTACAGTCAAGAAAAGTTGAGTGCTAAATTTTATGTTGCTTTGGTCTAAAGTTCCAAAGTAATCTAGGTTAACTTTGGATTGCTTTGATGATCTCTTTTCTAAATCAATTTAAGTATTGGCGGCCCCCTCACCATACTTCGCTTTGCACTAGGCCTAAGCAAAGTCAGACAAAAATTATCCCTGGCATATTTTAGCAAAGCATGCATCTTTGCATATACTATGTATTTTTAATCTGTAACGAAGCAAGGAATTTGGAGGAGAATCCTTTTATCATTAGGCACTGATTCTTAAATCAGTTGAAAATAACTTTTTGTTGAGAGTTTTTCTTGTTTTTAAATACAAGCATATTCTACACTAAATTTATTAACATTGCGGAAATAAAGATTCGAACTTAAATGCAGATGAAAAAGTTTACTAATCTAGCTAACTTAACTCACATCCACAATTAGAGAGATGTTAATTTCGCACCAAGCACAACACAAATAACCTTACCAGGCACCAAGCACACTGCAGACGTCAGATAGCGTTTTCTAGGATAGATATTTAGTTATTTAAATTTTTTTTTAAGTGACAATAAGAGTGGATCCTTTTCTTCATCAAATATAATCACCAAATTTTGTATTACAAGATCATACCATTTCACGAAATTGGTATCTATTTATCATATAGAAACACTAGCCAGGTATTTACAAACTATTTAATTCAAGTAGAATAAATACTCACAATGAGATTATAACTTGATATCAAATTTATCATAAATATGTATTGTTCTTGCATCATATGAATAGGCATCACAATTCATCGATGAAAGTGAAACCTAAAACCTACTGCTATTCCAACAAAATGCAAATTATAATGTCATTAAACCCAATAGTTTTTGGCAAACAAAATTATGTTATTTTGGAATGAACAAAAGCAAGCTTAATTAGTTCCCGCCATTACAATGTAAGTACTCTTTAAAGATTATTATTATGAACCAAGGGATTTCCGCCCCCCCCCTCCAACCAATATATATGCTTTGCTTGAACAAGGTTAGACAAAAGATGGCCCAAATTTTAGCAAATGGTCTTTAGACTTTAAGTTTAGGGTACCATTCCAAGTTGCATATTCTTTAATTTACACCGTGCTTTTGTAGCATGGATGGCGATGTTCCATGATTCGTTTTCTTACTCTCTTTCAGGACCTGTGCATGGTTAACATTGTAGACTAACCTGTGAGCATATGGTTGTAGTTGAATACTTTTTCTTTTTTTTTGGCTTGATACAATGATTGAGAGAGATAGAGCGCACTTGAGATCTCGAGTATGGAGGTAAATATTTTTAAATAATTGAATTACAAGTCTCTTAATTACTAAGGTCATCTCTAATGAAGGACCAAAGGGTGAGATATAACCTATTTTTTACAAAAATTCATCTCCAATGGGTGGGCTAAATGAAATCTTGAAAAAAAATGATTCCAGAGGCAAAAGGCTAGTGGGCAAGGCAAATATAGTCCACTTCATCCCCCGCGCCAATACTGTTCATGGAGCCCGTGCATGTGCTACTGCGGGGGAGAGAATGGGCAGCGGTGAATCAGTGTAGCGTAGCCCACCACTGATTCATGCAACCTCAGTTGCATGCCGCTAATTTTCCAAAAAAAAAAATTTCTAAAAAAAAAATCTTAAAAGGCTGCTGGAAACGGATAGCTCGAATCAAATTATTTTTTTCTAAAATCGATAAAACATAGATAGTGTTCCCATTTTTATTCCATTGATGTTGCATGCATTCATATTGAACTTAGATTTAAAAAATTTATTTGATATTATAATGAATATGGTGTTTTTTTTTGGCATAATGAACATAATCTAAAAAAATATTTAGCATTAAAATCTTAAATGAAATTTCACTAATTGGTTATCAATCTTACACGTGTCAAATCTGAAATATTTGTCGATATACATCTTCTTAAAAGAAATTGTTCCATAAAATATATTTACATAGGTGTAAATAGTAATTTAATTAATATAAATAACACATAGTAGTTGATGTATGAGTGATGTAGCATAATATTTCTCAATATGCTAAAAAGTAATAAAATATTGAGAGAGATAAAATATAGCCCTGCTCTATTGAATATGAAAAATTATAACCTCGCACTATTTATTTAAAAATTATATTTATGCTATATTTAAGAATGGAGGCTAAATCTAGGAACCATTAGAGATGGCCTAAGTTCCTTACTAGTAGTTGAATTCTTAGAATCTTCTTATTATTTGTACCTTTTATTTTTGTTGTCAAATATTATTTGTACTTTATTATAAGAATTAATAATTTCTCCATGTAAAGATATTTTGATGCTTAAAAAGCCCAAGAAGGAGTACATTCTTTATACACTTCCGGCCCACCGCCCTAGCAGATTGCCGGATTCGGTATGCCTCGTAACAACATAATGGGTTCATATTTAGCCTTTTAATATGCATTCCTTTTAACCAAAGCATAGGATACTCTTTAATCAGATTCTCTTAATCCAGACTTTTTACCCCCACAAGTCATAGAGCAAACAAGCAATAGGCAAATTTGTATTTTGTTTCTACCCTATTTCTTATGTATAGTTGAAACAAATACTTTAGTTATGTCTCTATCACAAAAAGTGAAACCTAAAACTAATATTTTTTTTTTGGGTAAATAACCAAAATGGTAATTAAACAGGTCCTCAAAGTCTAATGCAGTTGAATGTATATACAAGAACAATTTTTTATGTATATCTGAAACACTCGTTATGTGGTGTCTCTTTTCGCATGTTATAATATGGGTGGACAACATGATTGATATGCCTAAATTCTAGAGTATACTAATAGAAAAAAAATTACATGTGTTATTGTTTGAATGAAATTATAACACTACATGACGGTGTTTAGTATAAACCTAAAAGTCTCTCATATATAAGATAGAAACATTGTTTAATTTTATTGTGCTTTAAACACAGTCATGTTAGCCTCAAAGGTACATTACTTATTCAAAGGCGAGTGATTTCTGCACATCATTTTTTATCTTCTGCACATTTTTCTTAATTTTTTTTACCCTTAATTTTTTTTAATTTGTTTAATCAAATGGTTAGAAAACAAAAAGTGCATAAAAAATAAAAAATAATGTGTAGAAATCATCTACTCTATCAAAAAAATTATTGCATGGATAGAAACTCCCGTGCTTACATGCAAGTTATTCCCATGAGGAGAGGATAAAAAGAGAAGTTTGTGCAGCATGTTGGTGGCAAGGTTGAGCATGAGAGCGCAGGGACCATCTATCTGTCGAGCAAATTAAACTAGCTAGATAGAGGTAGTTAAGGAGTTGAACAAAGACTATTATGTATCAATCGAGCAAATCAGATAGAGGTAATTAAGGAGTTGAACAAAGAATATTATTCACTGTAGCTGCTGTATAACTAGTTTGACCCAAAAGTGAAAGATGTGAAAGAAGTGGTGGGGCAACCTCGGATTCTAGAAAAGTTTGGGGATGTTAATAATTTATAAATTGGATTAATTATATTTTACACCTCAAGGCTTGGTGTGATTTTCAGAATGAGCCACCAGATTTTAATTTTTTCATACTGCTCCCTAAAGTCCCTAAAATTTTGAAATTGTATCAATTTACACTAAATTGATGACATAGTGAGTATGAAATCTGTAACTGGATTAACATGTAAGCCATATTTGTACCATATAGCCTAAAAAACTTATTAATTCAATAGATAATTAAACATTCAAATATACAAATGATGTAAATTGATACAGTTTCAAAATTTTAAAGAAAAATGTGAGAAAATTATAATCTTATAGTCTAATTTAAAAATTACCTCAAATTTTAAGGATATAAAATATAATATCCCTTATAAACATTACTTTTTAGAATGAAACTAAAGTCAGTATATTGATAGAATAGAAGATTGATACTGCATGCATCATTGGATTTGAAAGATAACCTCTCCACTTTAGGAGAGAGAGAGAGAGAGACACACCAATCCATATGCAATTTCTATGTAGAATAATTAAGGGGCCATATGATATAATCCATATTTTTGATTCCTCATTCCAATGCTCTCCTTTCTCCTTATCTCTGTCAAACCCACACGTACGACAATATTATTCCTTTTTTCACTTTTAAGATGTCCTTGAAATATAATTATAAATAAACATTAAGTAAATATGTTTCACCCCACATGTCCACGCGTAATGACAATAATTCAATATTTCAATTTCTCCGTGGAAGATAAAAAAATGGTTTCGGATTAATCTTGTCAGCCTCGAGCCTGCTGTAAAAAGATTATTAATATTTTTTTTTAACTGAGCTAAGCTTCATCACATTGCTAACTTAATTCAGAGTTGTACAATGTTTCAACCTACAAACAATGTTTATCATTTAAGATGTAAATTAATGACATATGAAAGAAGTGTATAACATAACGTTTCTCTAATCACACATCTAATATGGTACATATTTTGTCACGCCTCAATTTAGAAATAAGTGAAAAAAGGTGGTACGTTTGCGTCAAACATTAGAATGCAACAGTACAACAAATAAACTATAGTTCATAAGCGAAGAGGTCGACTACAATCTAAAATATTGAGTCGGAAAACGTTGACAAAAAGTCAACCCTCAAAAGTGCGCCATGCTACGATCTTGAAACCTAGAATCACTACGTTGAGGTCTACGAACCAGAGACTTTAATTTCACAGTTCTTATATATAGGTCACTCATGACTCATTCGATATTATGTTACAATTACACGATGATCCAACAGCGGAATCTCCTCCGTCGCTAAATTGATTGATGGAATCACATGACAATTCTATTACACTCATTGTCAAAGAGAGTGTCCTCTTGTTCGTTATTTTGCAACTTTTGTGTGTAAAATTTTGGGTTAAGTCCGAATAACTACCTAACATTTAGGGATGATTTCAAATTTGTCATAACCTTTTAAAACATTCCAAATAACTACCAAACGTTTTGAACAGTGGACATTTGTTAGGTTCACTAGCGTTAAGCGATGATGTGGACAATTATTAAACAAATTGATGGCTTAACTTGGCTAAAAAGAGTCGATTTGGAGAATTAAAGCTCTAAAAATGACGATTAATAGATACCAACTTTAGTATTTGTTCACCTCATCATTAAATGTTAGAAACATCACCACTTAATGTTGGTAAAGTCATCACTTAACGCTAGTGACCTAACAGATGTCTAATTTACAAAATCATAGGTAATTATTTGGAATGTTTTAAAAGGTTGTGACTAATTTGGAATCACTCCAAAAAGTTGGGTACTTAACCCTAAAAATTTTCATATGTCAATTCGTGAAGTGTTTGACTTTTTTTTATTAGAAATGGAGTTCACTTGATTTTAGAGTACAATCTAAGTCTTCTTAGTTTGGGTGTCAATAATTTCAAGACTTGGATGCATTCCCTTGCTTATTCTCGGGTTTGTCTCGCCCTCAAATTCACCAATACAGTGGCAACTAGTTTAGCCAAGTTGTCCTTTTATGTTTTGTTGAAGTCTCTTTGGATTGAGGACCTCTTGAATGTTATCCAGAATGTCGTCTTTGACATATGTATCAGTTCTTAATATTATAATAAAATCACTATCGTTTCACCTTATAAAAATAATAATAAGAAGAAGATACTGAAATATTAGGGTTTTTTTTTCCTTCATACATATGCGATATTGGGGAGGGTAAAACTTGAACACATACTTTGAATGTAAAGATCAAGAGACACTTACCAGAAAAACTCTCTCCAAACACCAGAAAACCCTAGACACAAATTCCACCACCACCGTCGGCCCTTTGCTTCGGCTTGGGGCTGATGGCATGACACACCCCACCCTCGATACCCACGTGGATACCGAGTGTGAGCGTGCTGGCCGACACTCGTAAGTGACGAAGCCATTAAATGCATGACAACACTTAGTGTAACCAAAATTAAATTGTAATAAAGTTACAAAACTCAATGTCAATATGCATATGGTTCAGAGTGTACTAATTTTGAAATAGCGGAAAACAAATAATAAACTGAGTTCCTAGAATCTCTATCCATAACAGGGATGGATATTATTATAGAAACTGAAGAAAGATAGATCCCTACATGGTCGGGAGGGATAATCAGAGCTGCCACGCAAAATCCTCGACTGCGCCGGATGCACTATCACTATGTCCTGAAGGGGGCGCAAAACAAAAGTGTGAGTGGACAAAAATCAAAGTTTTCGCAAACCATTCTCTTTTCAACATATTAACCCCCTGTTTGAAAAACAGTAATAATCGTAGAAATATACTATCATAGTATAGTTCAAAAGATACTTTAAACGTATACTGAAACATAACAAAAGATATAATACTCGTAAAACACAGTTCATAATTCCAATAATATAGCAAGGGAAAACCAACACAGGGTATATGCGCGATCACCCATGTACGGGTTGAGGAACAGTCTCTCAATCACCATACAAGCTCAATACGTTATCCAATAATTTGTACTCCTAGTACCACACACATGTAAGTCCTAGTGCCGCAGCGCGTCACACCCGAGTCCTTACGTAGTGGGGCCTTTTCCGCATAAACAACAATAAACGTAAGACAAGCTTGCACTAAGGTATTTACCGGACAATACCCCTGGAGTACAGTGCGTGTGACCCAAACATGTGAGAACTGTCCTATGGCCATGAGAACGGTACTACAACGTAGTGAAAGCATACCAAGTGTGTTTGAAAACATACATACATACTCATGTGTATAGATATAGGAGCCAAAATCCCATTCATAATTCCCAAATATCAAGTATTGCATAAATAATATTTCCCTCAAAACCATATAATAAAATATCATTTAATATTTATGCAAAAGTGATATCGAAGTATAACCCATTTCATATCATATAATCATACTTGATAAATAATCCCAATCACCAATTAAATCCATTTCCCAATATATATACCATAAATAGAACAAATATGGTTGCATAAATAATTGTCAACAAGTATATATATTTACTAATAAATATATATAAATAAACACGCTTCGAAAACCATTTAAAACCATATAGAAATCAAATTCATATTTATTTTCAATCATAAAAACCATTTAATAAAGCAAAGGTCCACTCACAGGTGATCGGGAGTGAAATCTCCCTCGGTGTTGCCCTCCTCGGTGTGCTGAGTCGAAGAATGACCTATTTAATAATAGGGAACAAATTAGAACTTCCCTAAAATAACTTAAAAATAGGCCTTAAAGAGAAATACCCCAAAAATAATACTATTTTAGCGAAAACGGGCTCGAAAAACGATTTCCAGAGCCCGAAAACCCTACAGCCGGCGCCGCTGTGCGCCGCCGCACGCGCCGGGAAACGGCCGGACGCGCCGCCACGCGCCGCCACGCGCTGGCACGCGCCGGCACGCGCCGGCACGCGCTGGTGCGTGTCCCCACGCGCTGGTGCGTGTCCCCACGCGCTGGCACGTGTCACCCACGCGCGGCACGTGTCACCACGCGCGGCTGACGTTAGCGCCGTTAAAGTTAACGAAATATACCTTTCTGACGGAACATTCTGACGCCGTCAGGAATATTCCGTTACCGTTGACGGAATATTCCTTCTTCTTCCTCCCCTCGCCGGTCGCCGGAGCAGCCGGCGCCGCCGTCCTCCGCCGCCTGGTTCGCCGGAATTTCTGGAAAATTTCCGAATTAATTCCAAAACTTCAAAAATTCATAACTCCTTCGTTCCTTGGCCAAATTGAACGTGCCATATATCAAAATGAAGGTATTGAGGAGTAGAATATTTTCATATCAATTTGAGGCCGGAAAAATGGCCGGAGATGGCCTGAAATTGGCCGGAAAGCTTCGGGAAACCCTAATTCCGTTCTCCTTCAAAACTGCACCAAATTGGACGTTATTTATATCGATTTGAACCTACTCAATCCAATAAAACCAATGGTAATGGTCTCGAGGCTTACCTTGGTCTGTATTGTACAGAAAATCGATGAACAGTTTGCCTATTCCGTTCCGACGTTGGTTTGAACGATCGGGTTCGAGTTTGAAGATTCTAAAATCACAGCCTCGTCCAGAATGACGAGACGATTGTGATGGTATGGATTTTGGGCAACGATTCGACAGTTTTGTGATTCGTCCAAGGGTTAGGGTTTGTCGGTTCGTTTTTGGCCGAGAAAGAAATTGAGAGAGAAAGAGAGAGAGAGAGGTTAGAACGTGCAGAATATGGGGGAGGGTTGGCTGCTGTGCAGCCAGCCAAAAACCCTAATTCCCACACACGGAGTGGAAAATTACCAAATTGCCCCCACACTTTAAAGTTTCGTAAATTGTTCGTTTGAACTCCGAATTGAGTTCCGCTTGCGCCCACGCGTTCGTGTCGATGAGTACATCAAGAATATGTAAAGAAATAAATTTTTACAAGTCGTCACAAAAAGTCAACAAAAGTCAACATTGACCCCTAGGGGTATTTTGGTAATTTCACATAAATTTTGGGACGGGTTGTAACATGGCAGACCTCCCCGCCTTCCCTCTGTCTTTCTCTGCCCCCTTTCTCCCTCCCACATCATAATACCTCGGTTTTTTTCCCTTTCCTCCCCTCCGCCTCTTCCCACCATCACATTCTTTTCTATCTCTCCCCATTGCCGCCCTCTCCTTCCCAGATCCCTTCTTCTTTTTTCGTTCAGCTTTTACAACCTTTCTTCACTTGCCCAGATGTCTTCCAACCCCGATCTCTTCCCATTTCCCCACCATTTTGTAAGCGGCTTTCTGTAGCCATTGGTGGGTCGGATCCACCTGTTGCCTCGACACCAAGATGGCTGCTTCATGTTGCCAGATCAGACGACACACTTCTTGAGGATGAAATTTGATGACCAAGTCGACCTAGGCAAAGGATATGTCGCTTTGCGACGCCTTGGGTGGTGAGGCTTGTTGATTTCCGTCCTCGTGCAAGTAGCAGATGGAACTTTTGGGTAAATTTGATGGCCACACCAACCTGGGCAAGGGATATGCCGTCTGCGACCCCTTGGGTGGCGTGTCTGTTGATTTCTATCCAATTGGTTTCAACATGGGCTACTCTGACAGTTTCCTCGATTGGTTCTGTGGCTAAGCAGCCTTGTATCACCATATCTGAGGGTTAAGCCTTTTTGGGGACAAGATTTGACGACCTTGCCTCATTGGGCTTTGGGATCTAGCTTTCACGCCGCCTT
Source organism: Gillenia trifoliata (assembly GCA_018257905.1). Classification (NCBI taxonomy): domain Eukaryota; kingdom Viridiplantae; phylum Streptophyta; class Magnoliopsida; order Rosales; family Rosaceae; genus Gillenia; species Gillenia trifoliata. The sequence goes on along the minus strand of CM031081.1, from coordinate 12,839,012 downwards.
GGGTGACGAGAATGTTATTTCTGCCGCACCTGGCGTTGCTGACGGGTCGACATAACTACTTAGCCGCCTAATGACCCTAAATTTGCGATGATTGCCCTCGGTGACAGGACTTGACATATGCCCTACCTTAGGCAATGGGATCTGGCATTCTGCACCGCCTTAGGCTGCCGTATTTGTTGATCCCATCGCCTTGGGAACTGTGACGTTTTTAGCACATGTATTTCTGGTGGATGTGGCAGATGCCACAGATCTTCTACTTGCGGTGTAGTCCTCACGTTGGTGACTAGCTAATGGGTGGTCTTTTCTCGGATTAGGTAGTTTAGTTTTAAGTTTGTTTGTGTCTTGTGTTGTGCCGCTTAGCGGGGTTGTGTCGCTCCAACGAGTTTGTTGTGGCCTCGCTGTATTCAACGATGGTTGACGTGGCCTTGCTTAAGCGATGGTTTTGTGTGTGCTTTCGGTGTTGGATTTGTTGCTTCTATCGTCTTTGTGGCAAATTTGTACCGTTTGCACTTTGTTGTTGGGGTGGTTTTGTTGTAGTTGTGTAGGGGTTTAACTTATTTGTTGGTTGTGCAAATTACTCTCCAGATCAAGAAATTGGTCATTGGGGAAAATGTACCTATGTGGCACCTTGTGTATTTGCTCGGTTCTTTTTAACAAAATCACTTTATCGTTGCTTGTCAAAAAAAAAAAGGATCAATGTTCTTAATGGACTACAAACCTCTTGTCATTGTCCATATAAATGAATATAAAATATATATATATAGTGGTGCGCTAAAGCGCTAACTAGTTAGTAACTTAATACGGCGCTAACTAGTTAGTAACTTAATACGGCGCTAACTACTCATTTAGACATGTTCCACAACATGTTTCATAATCTAAACTAGTCATTTTTAAGGTTATCAATTAATTTGTGGAGCATACATAAACGAGTTGTTAGCATCGTATTAATTTATAAATTGGTTAGCGCTTGAGCATTCTTATATATATACTTGTTGTCAATTAATTTTATAATAAAGCTTCAATTCCATATTTTTTGTACGGGATACATAATTGGCTATTATCATGTAACGGCTATTAATTAGTAATAATTTTAAGTACATATAGCTAAATTTTAAATAAGGAGCTTGTCAATTGAGTGTTAGCAATAACGTAGAAGAGGAGAGTAACCCCTCTCCTACTAGTGTCCAAATCGATTTACAATCTTACCATGAAGGACAAAGTAACACAGTGCGTATGAAAAAAAAAATGATGAGAAATTTCTTGAGATTCTGTAATGTGAAAATGATCACAACCCGCACGAGTCACGTCATTGGATTCTCTGTTTGATGCCGGACTCAGCTCGGACACCCTGACACCGAAATATCTGACAACATGATCTCACCCTTGAATATACAATATAAAACCAAACCAATACACGCACACTGTCCTTTTGTGTTCCTGTTAGGCCATTATGCGAGCAGTATTTTATATGAGAAAGGCTTGACTCTTAAAAATTAGGAAAAGTTCTTCTTCAATTTATTTAATGCCTGATTTATAAAATTTCGTGTTTATGATTAAAATTGTTTATATTATAAATTACTCTGTAAAAATTATCTCTACAAAAATTTAATTAAAACTAAAGTTGCTTTGTCAATTAATTGTAGCAAATAGATAGACGGTTCGTAATTCTTTTACCGAATCCGTCCATCTATTTGTATTCATTTGAATGGCCAAACTATCTCATATTTAATTAATTTTTTGCAGAGATGATTTTTATAAAGCAATTTATAATATGAACGGTTCCAATCATAAGTATAAAGTTCTGTGAATAGACTACATAGTGAACTGAGGAGGAACTCCTCCTCAAAGGAACTAAGTTTGTCTCATTTTATATTATACAGATATTATGTTTATAAATTATTTAATCCCAACTATATAATCCATTCATAACTGAGGAGGAACTCCTCCTCTAGGAATTATTTCACCGTACAATAAGAATTATATGAATGATTATTCTTTTTATCATGATCTAAAGATTATTTCTAAGCAAATTAATTCGATTTATAAACTGTTTAGTCTTCATAGGTGTTGAACAAATTAACAAATATGGTAAACAAGTAACATTCTCATAATATAAAGTTATTTATTTATTTATTTTTCATATAAATGATCTTCAAATCAAATGATTTTTTTTATTTTAAAATATGATACCAGGTTAGCCAGCCGAGGAAAATATTATCCATCCATCTATCACAAGTACTGAATATATTCTCCTTGCTGCTTTCCAAAAGTCATATAGGAAGGGAAGACATGCATTTTCCGTGGAAGTACCTTTTACAGAAAAAAAGATAGATGAGAGATCACTAGTTTTTCATCAGAATGGTGGACCCTATCAGTTTACAATTTGGCCGTTAATATAGACTAAATAATTTTGTTAGACAACAAATAGTGGTGCCATATCATTAGTTAGTGGGGTTTTAGAGGTACCCACAAAGTGAATTTGAAGAAATTATCACTCCAAAATTATATCCTCTGCGTAGGAATCCAACGTTCAAAGAGGTACGTCATGATGCAATATGCTGATACAATTTTGTCCACAAACATCCTTTCCGTATTCATAATAATTTGCATCATGCCGACTTGAGTTTAACTAAGTTGGCTAAAATATGTTTTTCGATCCGCACTTAAACTCGAATTTATTGCGTACAATTTAAAGAAATTTAATATAGAACATCGCTGGTAAAAAAAGTAATAAAAATTGCTACATAAACTTTCAATCTTCATTAACTTAAGAAGGGTTTACACACAATAAAAGAAGTGTCTGTGCTTCTCTTTACTAAGTTGACTTAACAAACCACACTCAAACTTCAAACTCACCCATTACATTTCACTCACCAAACTCAGAAGGTCAGCAATACATTTAAAAATAAGCAAAAAACGAAAAAGGGCTAAAAAGAATTAGTTGGACAACCCCAGCTAATTTAATTACTGATTAGTATACCCTAGAAATTGAAAACCCAACTTAGATAGTTGGCAAAGAAAAAGCCAAGGCCAATAATTTGCTTTCTCCCAACTCAAAATCTCATTCCATGAGACTAAACTAAAACTAATTTGATGGTAAACAACCATCTCTTAACTACGGAAATTATTTATGTATATATTCCATGAAATGCAACACAAAGTTTGATTTAAACTGAAATACCGCCATTTGCAAAGCAGAAGAAGAGCTCTAAATCCGGCGGAGCAAAGAAGGCGATTGGAGATCTCCGAAACAAGCAATTTGATGAAATCACTCTCTTCTTCTTAGGCGCCGGTGGACAAGTCTCAATCTCCGGTATCCGAAATCTCTGAGCTTTCGGTGTGGAGCAGGCGCTTGTAGTAGAGGCATCGTCAACAGCCTCGAAATCATCTCCGCCGCCTTCAATCTTCGGAGCATCGTTGCAGACCACGGAGGATGAATTCGAAGGCGAAGTCTTCGGAGATGCAATTTTTTGAGCAGTAGTCTTTGGCCGGACAAGCTTCTTCTTGAAATGGGTAGTTTTTGTTTTTGCCTCTCTTGTTGTTTTTGTCTTTGATCTTGTTCTTGCAGCTGGAGTCATTGGTTGAAGAGAGCAAAGAAGAATTGAGGAAGAATTTGAAGGTGGCCAAGAAGCAAGAGAGAAGAAAAAAAAACTTTACCAAACGAGGAAAATTAACTAGTACAGAGAAAAACGAAACCCTATATATTAGATGCTTTATAAAGCAAATAAAATTTGACTGAAAAAAGTGTCAAAAAGTTAAAATGATCAAACACGCCTTTGGAAACAAAGCCTTTCCAATCAAACCTTACAACTACCTACCACTTCGAAGAAACCCCCACTACACATGGAGACTGCAACGCAGATAATTTCTGACCCAAAAGAAAAAAAAAGGACACAAAAAACAAAATCAACCCAGAAATATTTTTGAAGATGCAGAAGAGAAAAAGCAATCTAGTTAGTAGTAGTACTAAAACCCTAGCTACTGTATATATTTGAAGGAAAAAGGAACACAGAAGATAGAAGATTATTGGAGGGGGAAAACCCACTTCTGTAAGAGTTGAAAAGCCCTAAATAAAACCCTAAAAAGAGGATGGAGGGGGAGAAGAGAGGAGAAGAGAAGAGGCGGGATCTAACACTTATGAATAAATATGTTGCTAGTAGGGCTTTATATTGATTGAGAATTTGAGATATATAATTCGGGCAAAGGCTGCCCGCTGCCCGAAGCAAAGCCCAGAAACAGAGGCGGTAGAGGGGGAGAAAACTGAAGAGAGGATTATTGAAGGATTTAAAAGGTAATTACTTAATATTAGCCTTCTTTATTCATTTTATTTATTTATTTTCTTCTTCTTTTAACTCTGTGAACATTATTCCATTTAGAAAAAAAGGGTATGTTTGAAAAGTAGATTTTATTTTTTATTTTTATAACAGCAATACTAGGGTAGGGAGATTCGAACCTGGAAAAATGTTTTTAACCAACTAAATTACATAGTCTCTTAGGTAAGCTCGATCGAGCTTGTGGTTGACTTAGCTCAACTAAGGTCTCTCGCAAACTTATTAAAAAATAACAAAGAATATGGGAAAAATCTTCGGTGGTACGTACCATTCAATGATACATCCATTGAATGATTCCAGATTAATTTGCGGTGGCTTCAAATGAATCTTAAATCATTCAACAGTACGTACCATTCGTACCATTGAAGTTTGACCCAAGAATATGTGCAGTTGGCTTAATTATGGGGTGAAGAGAGGGTTGCATTGTATTAAGTTTAGGAATGGTTAAAATTTAGATCTCTTCCTATTCACTTATAAGCAGTCGGGAATTCACGACTCTAATCTCGTGGAGTGTCAATGTAAAAGATTCAAGTGCGCGTAGTGCCCAAATTTTTTTCAATTTTTTCATTGAGGCATTTAATCGAGCACATGGTGTGTATGTTATCTGCCTAGTATTGATAGCTTCCAAGGCTTGATGTCGAGCATCACTTGCCAAGACGTGCTATCAAGGCTTGTCCCAAGACTTGTTGAGCATCACTTGCTAAGGCATGTCGAATTCTGCCTAATTAAGAGGCATTTCATCGAATAGTTTGTGTGTATTCTTAGGTTCCATACTAGATTGCCATAAGGTCCTCTAGCGACCTTCCCTTCATATTTCTCGACTTCAGGATTCCAGGATCCAGTAGGACCCCGTGGATTTGTCTCTGCTTATAAGTAAGAAGTCTCAGGTTCAACTCATATGATTAACAATAACGAATTATATTTGTGTTGAATTCAATACCTAGTTAGTGACTAACTCATTGTGTGGGCGTCCAATCCCCTCTCCCTTAGAGTAATGTTTACTTACTATGTATTGGGAATAAATGGGTTACCTGAAAAATGAAAGTATCTCATTAACATTGGGGGGTTATTTATCTCATACTCAATCTTTCACATTTCCATTCCGTCTAGTCTCTTATGTCATATAAGTAAACATGGTAAGTTCTTTGTTTTTGAATGAGGTCTCCCCAAAAATAGTTGTAGAAAAGAAAAAAGAAAAAATAACTAATACATATTGGAAGCGAAGCCAAATATTATAAATCAGTGGGTCAAGTTAGAGCATCTCCAACAGACTAGCCAAATTAACAAAAAATTTGAAATTTAGCTACTTTGAAGGAAATTAGGGCTCCAACAGCATAGCTAAAAAAAAGTTAAATTTAACTTTTAGAAAAATTCTAGCTATATTTAGCTACAGAAGAGAGAGAAGATAATCATAGCCAAATATATCAACGTTCAAATTTTTTGAATTCCAACGTTCCAATTTATCTTCAATTCTTTTGATAAACCTTATGATTTCTTCGTATTCATCGTCATCAGAGGATTCTCCATTCATCCTCATAGCACGTAAATATTGACTCATAGATTGTTAGAAAATGAAATAATCTGTAGATAAATCAAGTTCAAAGAAGAGATTATTGGAAATGAAGAAGTCCATCATCTTATTTATATAAACAGGAGGTAGCTAGGTAGCCGTTAAATTGTTAGAAAATTAAGGAAATTTATCTTTTTCAGTTTTTTTATGTTTTAAATTTAAATTTAATGTCAAAATAGCTATCTCTGCTGGAGCAAAAGTAAAAACTTGACTAGCTATATTTTACTTTTAGCTATATTTCATAGCTAAAATAACATCTATTGTTGGAGATGCTCTTAGTATATCAAAACATAGGTTAGATCTTTAATTAATAAAATTAACATTTGAATTGCTCTCCCGCCAAGATATGAAATGAAAAAAAACTGAGTAATATATCTGGGAGATAAATGAAACGAAGAAAATATATTTTACTTTTCTTTTGCACCCTAGGGATTACATAGATCCAGAATAATATTGGCAAAAGCAAGACGGGCAGCCATCCAAGGAGCAGTTAATAGTTAAGATTCTATTCGATTATATAAATAACAGTACTAAATTCATGATTATTTTATTTTCGTAGTTATCTAAGTTGATAAGAGAAAAGCACAATTCAACGGTCAGATGTGAAGAAAAAATTATATATAATCGTTGAATATTGAATATATAGCATATATGCACCTACCGTAACCAATCCCACGATAGTCACTCATTGTTTTGTGTGCAATCAAAGTTTTTTTTATTAGGGTTTCTAAGATTGATTCATGCATGGTGGATGCCCCTCTTGTTTCTTCCCATTTTTTATTAGAAATTTTTGAAGACAATGTCAGTATTTTCAGGGAATCCTAAATACAGGAATTCAATATTTGTACACGTGTCCCATTATACTTGGACAAAGTCATGGCATACAAGAAAATTGTTTTGGGATTGGTTTTGTGAAGTACTAACATGGGTCAAGGGAATTTCATGTTCATGTTACTATTTAAATGTGTGAAGCTTGTTTTTGGAGGTTCCCATGGTATTTTTTGACACCATACATCTAGTGAGACGTTCTTTTAGGTTTGTTCCCTCTGGATAAAATAACCAAATGTTGTGTTGTAAAACTATCATTCAGATTACAAGTGGTGTGGATTGCGTTGATAGTTAAGATTTTCATTTTCAATTTACTGTGTTTTGGATTCAAACCACTTTCTCATTCTCTTAGTCTAGCTTAGAGTAATAATAAAACACTATCACTCAAATTGTTAATAAAGTAACATGTCCGATTGTCTAATTCACAATCCGATAAATACTTGTTTGAATGCATGATTCAAATTTACAGTTTGATATAACATACAAGCAAAGTTTGAATGAACAGTTGCATGGGCGAGCTTGTACATGGAGAGAGAGAGAGAGAGAGAGGGGTTGACTTTGGAAGGAATTAAGTAAGCATAGGTTGGAAAAGCTGCTAAACAAAGCTTGTTTTGCACAAAAATGAGGATTCCAAAGTAAAATCTCTTGGGTGGAGGAGGAGCCATCATGGCTCTTCCCTCCCCTTTCGTAAGTGCTGATGTAGCGGAGGTTTTTAAATGCATTTGTGTTTCATCAAAACAATTTTTTTTTTTTTTTTTAAAACCGAAATACACACAGAGAGACGGCCACCCTCAGTTGCACATGAATGTACAACATATAACTAACAGCAGCATTTCGACTTTAGTATGTCAATACCATGAGATTTCCAACACAAGATTATATAACAACAATTTCAGCAACAACATGAGTGAAACTGCTCTTACCAATGCCCACAATCCAAATGCAAATGCATTGCGTAAGACCTCGAGGGCAAGCATGAACTCTCAGCCACGAAGAACAGTCTTCCATCTTCCGCCAAAAATTATTTAGCGTGTGATGATAGGTTAAAAGCTGCGATTCTCGTTAACAAAATATAGTGCGACTTCAAGGGGAAAAGTAAAGGGAGAAAGACAACATGTTGCAACCCAGTTCAAGAAGAAACGCGATTCCTTTGCGAAAACTGGGATGAGAACTAACATAACAGGCATCCATATGCAACCCATTTATTCCTTAAAACATCATCAGTAAATGTATGAGAAACAGTTCTTAGCCAACCAACTTAAATTCTAGAAAAGAACTCGATCGTAGATGTCATCAATCCCGGGGAACAGCGTATATCGACCCAACATGCATCAGTGTAGCAGATACAGAAGACCAGACATGCAGAGAGCCTAAATCAGCTGAGAAAACTAGCTAAATATGAAAAACTTCACCCATACATAAATCATACTTCTCCCAAAACAACCAGAAAACCTGACCGAAAGTCGTCAAGCAAAATTTGAAGCAACAAAGTAAAAGAATATGACTAGTACACAATAGAAATTGATGGCCAAGTTACAAGGAATCACCGTCCTCTTGATATTGCTTCATCCAACTCATCATGCGTGGAGGGGAACAACTCTATGTATCGACTTCCAAGCGTCATCCTATCCTTGGCCATAGCTGCCTTGGAATCTTCTGCACTTGCAAACTCCACAAACCCTTCCCCAGTCGGCCTCCCTTCTGAATTCATTGTAAAATGAATTTTGTTTTCTGACAACGCATAGTCCTTAAAGAAATCCAATATATCATCCTTGCCAGCTGAAAATGGCAATCCCCTCAACCGCAATACCCCCGTATGTTCTGCTGAGTCCTTCCCTTCATCATAAGATTTGGCCCTGGGGGCATTTCTGCGAGGGGAAGCACCACGAGACTCAGAAACTTCTTGTGCTATTGCCTTGTAATATTCCTGCCTCTTACTTCTGAACACTTCAACATATCTCCTGCCCATGTTCTGCCTATTCTTTTGTAGGGCAAAATCAACCTGAAGAGGATACCCCAAAACACAAAAAGCTTCCCCAGTGAACTTGCTATTCTTGTGGACAAAAAGAACATCAACAATGTCAAGACCATGGAAGAACTCGGCAACATCAACTTCCGTGCAATCAAATGGCAGACCACGAAGCTTGACAACAGGGAAAGGCGGAGGTTGTCCAACATATGCATAAGGAGTTGGATTGTACATATAACTTGAGCCTGGGGAGGTCCCATAGAATGAAGATCCTGGCTCACCTAGCCGCTGGCGCTTTGAACCCATTTCACGGCCTTCACCGCCATCACCAAATTTACTGTAGTCCCCAGTGACAACAAAAGCAACAGAAAAGAGAAGCAAACTCATCAGTACTCTTAGCAAGATGAATCTTGGTGCAGGAAGAAGAAAAAGTACACCAATGTCTCCTACTAGTTTGACAGTTTTTTTTTTTTTTTTCTAGAAAAGCATTTCTCATGCAGTTTTCATTAAACCACAGCTTTTATATCACAAAATATACGAGTTAGACCTAGAATAGAGCCTAAAACAATAGTAGTTACATTAATATAGACTTCAAGATTAGGAATCTATTAGGTACTGTTTCAAATACTCAGTAATATATTCTTGGAGCACTTTCATGTTCTTTCTGTGGATGTGGGAGAATCAAGTCCCTACGTTGCATCTCTCCTTGTGTTTCTTCCTATACATCAGTTGTTTAGAAACAAGAAAACATGTGCTACTTCTACAGGGATATTATAAATACATAAAGATGTAATCATCGACATCATTCCTGCATATCAAATTTCAATACGATGTGTATTATAGGTTGTCGGATGATAACCACAATATAATGCTCTGCCTTCACAAATTCCTCAGCCCACGAAACACCCCCCACCTAACTATATACCAAAGTAGACTAACAAGCAGCGCTTGTGCACTAACTCCTTTCCCAGTGTGGAATACTTACAAATTGCAATGAATCACACTAAACAAGCCAGCATACAAACAATGCACCAGGACAAATATAAACCTACGAATATCCCTTTTTAGTTTTTATTATGGTGGTAATAAGCATTCCTAAGTTAGAGACAGGGTGGGATGAGGGGTGGAAATTAACACAACGTGAACTAAAGACTAAATTATTGGGTTACAATTAATATTACTTGATTCGGTTTTCATTTTTTATTGAAAAGAAGTTAAAGTTCGTATTACTTCATAGAAGCCCATAAATGCTACAATCTACTAACATGCATAATAAACGGGTTGAGTTAGTAGGAAACATGAATATAACTTGCTAACCAATATAGTGAATTTTTTTCTTCATTTATTGATATGGGGCTAGGACTCCTAAGTTTTTTCTAAGCATATGCGTCAAGTAAAGGACCTTTGCATTAGAAATAAGTCACTTAATCTTAAATACAAGTGTTTTAATAGTAAATAACACAACTCGAATTACAGTTCAGCATTACTTGACACGAAATAATGTGACCCACAAACATAAAAAAATAAGTTGGTTTAATGTCATCCACAAATAACCCAATTTCGACACGACAAAACTGCTTACATAACATTAAATGAAGAAATGACTATTATCTTCCTTTTTTTAATATGTATTGTACTATTCCTTGTAGAATAATAATTTTTTGAGGTTTTTCTAGTATCAGGATGAATTGGATTTTGATTTTATAAGGAGAATATAAGTAATAAGTTTGGTTAGAAATATGCGAAACTTAGTTTACAGTTTTTAATTCAAAATATGTGGAGTCGTGGACCAACCCAAACACGACACCACTAATAAAAGGGTAGGTAAGTGTCAAGTCATACCTCTCGATTAACAAAAGAGGTCGGATTAGGATTGACTAATATTTCACAAGACATAAAATGACAGGATACAAACACCACCTTCTAACATAACTTGAAAATGAGGTACATAAATTGACCCAAACACAGCATGATCAAGGAAGAGGTTGGGTTAAATGTCGAGTCACCTTAAATGGTTAATAAGACAAGTAGGGTGAGACCATGAGAGTTCTTACTAGTATTCAACATGAACCTGAAATGACACGATTAGAACAAGACACAAGTACTCCTTGAATGCTACCCTTAGGTGCAATAGGTCCAGAGTTCGAAACATACCCTTTGGGACTGAGGACCTTGTGCTACTAACTTAAATTTTATAAGTAGGGAAACACCGTGGGCGTAAAAATTATAAACTAAAGATAAATTTGCTAAGGAAAAACCATATCTGGTTGTTCGCAAAATATAATAAACAGGATTTTTCCTAACAAAACAACGAAAACTCGTAAATACATTTGCATTATCCACATTGAATCTCATAATTTATTTATTTTTCTTCCATTACCTGGACAACTACCATAAATATAAATCATACTAGGTACTATCTTATGATAATAACTAGGTCAAACATTTTATTCAGCTCTTAAATAAACCTCTCGAAATTGTTTTTGTTTCGACTATAAGGTATTGATGAACATACTTTCACATCCTAAATTTCGCCTTTAAATTTCAAAACAAGGGAAATAATCAGTAGTTCCTCAAATAGAAAAAATTTCCTCAGCCCAAATAGAAAACAGAAAAAAATCATCAGTCCATTTATGAAAACAACATTATCCAATTACAAATTACCAGCAAGAATTTTACTGGTGTAAGGGTTTTCGAATCATCGATAACTAGCTATAGACCATAAAATTGTTGAATTTTCTTCGAATTCGAGCAAACAAAGGCAAACAAAACAAACCCAGAACATATGAATAAAGGAGAAATGAATTAGTTCTAAACATATCATCTTATGTTGTTCAACCCCAATTAATCCATAAATTTCTGAGCGTCATCTAATTTGTACTAATCCACAATTAACAAGCACAACAGAAACAAATTGATTAATAAAGGCCATCGACAGAAATTATTAGAGAAAAGAACACTTATATGAATTTAAATAACCTAAAAAAAATGAAAAGAAGACGAATCATTGTAATAATAAAAAAGAAGAAAAGCAAGAAATTGGAGAAAAGGGTTAGAAGGAAAGAAGGGAAGTGGAGTTACCCTCTGTAGAACATGTTCTTCGTTCGTAAAATTGTCTTCGTCCTCGTCTGGTACACTCGATGTTTTCTCTCTCTGCCTCTTAGTTCTAACTCTCCTTGGTTTCGCCTATATAGTACGAGAAATGAGAGCCTGTCTAAATGTCGACCAAACAAGCTCACATTTTTTTTCCTTTAAAAGGCTGCATTTTATATTTTTTTTATTAAAAGCGATATTACTAAATTTAATTGGGAAATTGACAAAAATAGAATTATTTATTATTATTTATTAATTAAATATAGAATAAGATTCTAAACTTAATTACATTACTCGATTTTATTTAAAATTAAATATTTAAATATATATAATTGAAGGGAAATAAATGTAATGTAATAAAACAGAACAGAGTTTAATGTGCATTGCTGTTGCTAATTCCGATGCATCCGCTATGGTTATTTCGTATCCCCCCTTTTCTTTTCGTATTATTTTGCTTACTTTGTTCCTCCCAGGCGATCGGAAAATAAAGAAATAGTTAATATATTCAAGATAATTACGTATTATTATTTGTCCTTTTAAATAAAAAATATTCACTTTTTGAAATTCAATAAAAAACATTCATTTTAACATATGATTTTACTATATTACCCTTTACAGAGATAGGATTTTCATTCATTCTCTGCATATTCAACTAGCATATTTTCACCATTTTCGCGCCAAAAACGTTGTTGCTGCTTGTTTCCTCATTTTTCTCCACAACTCCAGGAAAATTTTTAGGATTTTTGGGTGATTAAAGCTTTGTTCTCTAAATTTTTTCTTAGTTGTTTGAATGTTGGAACTCTCATGAACTGACTGCACAATTAAAACCACTCAAACCCGGTTGAACGACGAACGATGATATATATTAGCTATGAAGTTGAGGCAGTATAATGGTACTAAATAGTGCATAAATGAGTAGTACAGAGTAACTATTTACCATTGTGATAAACAAGTAGAAATCATAGAGTAATGAACAAAAAAGTGTTAGAAGACAAACCGGAGGTTATAAGAAATATACATCATCAATATGGTAAGTCTTGCATCACATGAGAGAATGAGGAGGTCTGATCTGATTGCATATACAAAATCTTTGCAATTGATTCAAATAGGACCTAATTAAAAAAAAAGACTTGTAAATCTAAACACCCATGTTAGGCCTAACCCCTAGATTCTGACAGACTTGCCTCATGTTTTTGGTGGGGATAGCTTCTTTGCAAGTATTGCGGTAGTGGCATGTGACTTCACACCTAGAGCATGCTTTTGTTCGCGAGTCCTCTCCTTTAGAGGGTATCCGTCGAGTTTGACACCTGCCATATGTGACCTTTGAAATATAAATGAAGACTTCTATTTGCTTGACAACTTCAAGAATAACCCATGTTTTTTGAGGTGGAATTGGATAAATGGACTCAGTGTATGCTGTTTCCCATGTAGCTCGAGTGTAGTACAGAGAGGCAAATGAGTAAGGGTTTAGTTTCAAGTGAATACATACCACAACAGCATGCTTGCATGGAAGCTCCTCCAAATCAAACTTCCTACATGAACAGGTGTGCTTTTGAATATGCACAAGATCATCCATATCACCATCTTGCACATTGTACTCCACTTCATTAACTTTGACCACGTTCATCTTTGCAGCATCCTTTACTCTTTTTTTCTGCTTCTTCTCACCAAAATCAGGACACAAAATCGATTTACATTTCTTTGCCAAATCTCGATGTTCACTAAACCATCTTTGAAGCACTACCCTAATTTGCTCAATCAAGTGTACCACAGGAAGCATCCTTGCGAAGCGAAGAGCTGAATTCATGAACTCGACAATATTAGTTGTCATCACATTATATCGTCGTCTACAGTGTGCACGAGACCACTTATGCAGTCCTACACCTACAAGATAAGATTGAACATCCTCGTTGTTCACCATTCTAAAGTAACGGTGAAACTCAACTATCCGGTAAGATTTGGCAGCTTTAATATAAGGGCCAAACAATGGATCTTTCTTCTTCAACTTAAAAGATGTTTTAACATTTGCTTTTAGGTGATAAAAGCAAATTCCATGTGTTGCCCATGGCATAAACTCTTTTCAAAGCATTTTCTATACTCAAATTCCGATCATATATGACAACTAGATTCGGACAATCACTAATTGCAGAATGTAGCTTGTTGAAGAACTAACTCCAAGAAGCATCTGTCTCCAAATCTCCTATCCCAAATGCAAGTAGATATATATTACGGTTGCCATCAAATGCGTTTGCAACAAATAAAACACCTTTGTACTTACATTTCATATGGGTAGCATCAACAACAATCACCGGTCGCATTGAAGATTTAAAGCCTCTGACACATGCACCAATTGCCATAAAAAAAAAGTATAAGAAACGTTTGCTTTCATCAGTGTGAATGTATGTCAAAGTTCTTGGATTGGTTCGCTCCAATTCATAACAATATGATGGGAGAAGGGTATACGACTCCTCTGGTGTCCCTCTGAGTTTATTCAAAGCTAATTCTCTACTTCTCCAAGCCTTAGAGCAAGTCCAGCGGGGGCTTTTGCTCGGGGGATGTGGATGCAACACGGGGGGCGTATGGGCTGGAGAAAGAAATCCATCTGGGTGGGTGTGGAGCTCGGGGGAGAGGCCCGTGGAAAATTGACAGCCCAAGCCACCGAGGTGGCTGACGTCAACCACGCGTTTTTAATTTTTTTTGCGTCAGGCGCGTGCAACGCACGCGCGCGTGTGGCGCGTCCCGACAAGGTCGGCAGGGGGTGGGGCCCGCCTGTTGGCCACTTAATTGTTACCGTTGGGGGAAGCCACGTGGCTTCCCCTGGACCGTGCGATCTCAACGGCTCTTTAATTTGGGCCGTTGGATCTGCAACGGTAATAAAAAAATAAAAAAGGATTTAATATCAACCGTTGGATCTCAGATCAACGGTTGATATTAATTCCTTTATAAATTAAAAAAAATGTTTTAAAATTCTGAAAAGTCCACGTTGTGACACGTGGCACAATATGGAGCGTTGAAATTCAAATTTTTTTAAATCCAACGGCAGAGATTAATTAGGTGAATAAAAAATTGTAAAAAATCTGGAAAAATCGGGAAAATTTTTTAAAAAAATTTGTAAATTTTTTTTTTAAACTTTTGTATAAAAACCTTGGCAATATCATCTACCTTACACCACAATTCCAAAATTGACAACACATTTTTATTCAAAACACGAAATAAATTTTACATCAACACACCAAACAAAAATACTTAAACACACCAAATAAAAATTACATCAACACACCAAATGAACTTAAGCATCTTCAACACCCATGTGCGCCCACTGGTGCTCTATCAAGTCAAGTTGGCGGGCATTGTGCATATATGGTCGTTGAAGTGCAGTATATCGTTGAATGATCATGTCATTGTAACGTCCATCCCTTTGTAATGGGTCGTGTTGCACAGGTTCTTCGGTAGCGTCATGAGCACAATATATTTGTGTTCTAGAATTGTTCATCGGGTCTGGCTCATATTCATCAACGGCATCATAATCGTACTCATCTTCCACAATCATGTTGTGAAGAATGATGCACGTCATCATGATGGATCGAAGCGACTCTACATCAAACATTCTTGCAGCACCCCTAACAATAGCCCAGCGAGCTTGGAGTATACCAAAACAACGCTCCACATCCTTCCCGCATCCTTCTTGACATCTTGCAAAGTATTTTTCCTCTGAAGATCGTGGACGTGACACTGTTTTAACAAACGATCCCCACCTTGGGTAAATGCCGTCTGCTAGATAGTATGCCCCATCGTACTGACGTCCGTTGACCCAGTATGTGACTTTCGGTGCCTTTCCTTGCAGGACGTCGTTGAACACTGGGGATTGGGCAAGGACATTTAGATCATTTTGAGCACCAGGAACTCCGAAAAAGGCGTGCCATGTATCAAAAGATGCCACTGCCTCCAAAATGATACTTTTTGCTCCTTTTCTGTCCCCATAAGTGCCTTGCCATGCACTTGGACAGTTTTTCCAAGTCCAGTGCATACAATCAATGCTTCCAATCATGCCTGGAAAACCTCGCATCTCACCGTTCTTCAGAAGCCTTTGCAAGTCATCAGAAGTAGGCTTACAGAGGTACTCTGCAGTGTAAATAGATTTGATTGCCGAGCAAAATCTCATCAGGGACTGAAGAATGGTTGATTTTCCCATCCTCGTTAGCTCGTCCACTTGGTCTGCAGTTGCTCCATATGCAAGCATCCGCAAGGCAGCAGTAATTTTTTGCTCAGGCAGGAGACCCATAACACCAAAAGCATCTGCCTTTTGCACAAAGTAAGAATCATGGTTGCAAACAGCGCCCATGATCTTGTTGAACAAATGTCGTTCCATTCTAAAACGACGTCGGAAGTATGTATCAGGGAATGCACTGTTACGAACAAAATAATCGTTCAACAGCTCCTGACCTCGTCGTTGCCTGTTTCTTTCAATTTTGATAGCACTGTTGGGCCTGGAGGTGTGAGCCACAGCTTGGATGACTCGACGGGAATGTGAGGCTCTTGCCATTCTTGAATCGTCATCTCTCCGTCTACGCTCGTCATCCTCCTCCATCAGATTTTCGGCCCAATCCCCGCCATTGAACGTTGCTTCTGATTCGTTAAACAATTCTTCCTCTTCTTGATCGATTTCCCACATCATCTTTGAAGAAGAAGAAGAAGACATTGTAAAATAAGGAAGCAGAAACTATGAATAATGATAGGGATTTTGGTGAAGAAGGAAGTAGAAACGTTGAATGGTGGTGTGAGATTTCTGAGGATGGATGGTGGATTATATGGAGGATTCAGAAAGGATTAGGTTGTTGATAATGCCACGTGGCATGCCGTCATTCGTTAAAAATCTTGTGGAAATCTGTCATCAATGAGTGTAATCGGGTTGGGACACGTGGCACAACGTGATTTGTTAAAAATCTTATCGGAAATCCATCACCAATAATTGTCTTTTCAGATTATAACACGTGGCGCAACGAGAACGATTAAAAATTTTATCCGATATAACAAATAAAATTATTTTGAATTATTTTATAAATAAATAAAAAAATTATAAATATTTTATTGTTATTGGTTTTTCGGATAATGACACGTGGCGCAACGAGAACGATTAAAAATCGAATCCGAAATTACAAATAAAATTATTATGTATTATTTTATAAATATAAAAAATACTAATATTTTATTGCCAATTGCCAGGGCAATTTAATTGTAGGGGTGGAGATGTAAAAAGCAATTGACAGGGGAATACACTGTTCATTAGGGCAATTACTGTTCATTGGGGTGGATTGAATAGTGATTGCCTGGGGGGAGGTGGGCAACACTGGAACTGCTCTTAGAGTAGCTTATTGTTATACTGAATTCGTATTGAACATCTTTGATGATATCAGTAGCAGTGTATATGGTACGAGTGTCTATGAACTTGTGTTTCAAAAATTCTGAAAGTACTTCAGGACTAGCTTGCCGATGATGATTACTTAGAAACCTCATATTGCAGTCATGCATAGGGTGGTATATAACGACCTTGAATTCATGCGCTCCAACACGATAAGCACGAAGTAGCCAATGACAAGCTTGCTGAGCACACTGGACAGCCAATCGATTTTTTGTAGATTGTGTTGTTCGAAAGCCAAAATTCCCTCTCATAGCTGCCAAAGATAGAGTTTTTTTAAGTGTTGCCTTATTGGGGAAAATTTGATCCACTTTAAACTTGGCTTCCCAATTTATATTGTACAGTCCGCCAAAATAATCAACATCTTCTGCGGTACAATCGTTCACATGACGAACTTGGTTTTTACACTTTCGAGTCTGACTTGGTGGTATGAGAGGTTTAGGTTGTGCTTGTGAAACCTATATCATGGGCATTTCAAGATTACCTTTGAGCTCAGATTTAGAACTAGGTGCAGAGTATGCTTCATTTGCGTCCATGTCATCTTCAGATTCAGAGCTCTCATTATAAACCTAACCTGTCCAGTCAACACCACTTAGACCAACTTCAATTCTGCTATTCCCATTTAACTCATTACTCCCTCTCACAAATGCAGGGAGAACCACATTACTACTTTCAATGTTTAGATTCCTAGTGCAGCTCGTGATAACCTCTTCTTCTCTAAGTTCTAGGCTTGCGAGTAAAGGGATGACTCTAGAGGCCATAAAATCAATGTTACACTTTAAAAAGAACTTAACATCATCATTGTCTGCAATCCTTATGTGCTTAAAAGTAGTTAATGAATCTGGAATAGAATACTTGAGTGTAACAGCATACCGGTTGCGATCTGCATTCGTGATGTTATAAATGCGGTCAATAAGCTTGTCAAACGATATATTCTGAGATACAATTATCCCTTTAGCATCTCCACCTTCGTAACTGCAAACTTTACCCTTGGTCACCCATTTTCCATTATAGCGTACCATTATTCCAACAGTATCCATTCCTGCAAACAAAAAAAAAAACAACCTTAAGCATGTACAATTGGGGTACAAAGTACTTTGTCCAATCATTGTCCTCTTGAGGTGAGGTAAATGAAAGAATGGGTTTATTCACAAATGAAAAATAAAGAAGGAATGCCTAAATCTTAATTGCACTATTTTGTACGCCTACTGCCATGGTTGTGCAGTGGAGAAATTTTGTTCTTATATAATATAACAACCATACTTAGAAATCCACAAAATCCAAAAATCCAAACTTCAATTTTATAATGCATATTCCTTAACCATTAATTGTATATCTGCATCTACATACATATGAAAGAACTATGAACTTGGCAGAGCGAGGATGGATACCTTTTTATGAGAATTCAGAACAAGGATTCCAATTATACTTGCCTTCAATTCCTCTTAATTTTGAGCAGTGGTTATAGATTGATACCCTAATTGATGAACTTGGATTTAAGATACGAACAACCTGAACTTGGATTAAGAGAGGTGACATGAGCCGTTAAGGTCAGTCGGCTTTTTGTCGTCGTTTTGGAGAGAGTAGCTAGTGAGCGAACGAGGCAAGAAGAGGGGTTGCAAAGGCGCGAACGTCAATTTTGGGGTTCTAGAGGCGTGAAGTGTGAATAAAACCTAGCTGAAAGAAGGGTAAATTTGTAAAACTACATGTTAAAATGAGTGTTTTTTATTGAAGTTCATAAAGTGAGTATTTTTTATTTAAGGAGACAAATAATGAGTATTTTTGTCAATTTCCCAATTTAATTCACCAAGGAGATGGAGGTCGGTTGGAACTTTCAAGACGCAGTGGATTATAAAGGAATGTTCAAACTACGAAGACAATTCACTACTTGTAGATGCTCACATTAGTTAGTACGGAAGTACTTTACTTTGCACCATAATCTCCTTGTACAATATTGTTGTCACTTAGTTTATAATTTAGTGTCGTTTTTGTTCATTTTTTTTTAAAAAGGGATCAACTGGTTGGCAAGCTATGGCAATCTACTATTCTGAGGACCAAAAGACTCACAAAGACATTTCAGCCTCCCCTGTCCACCGTCGTGTGATTCACCAACACTAGGAATCGAACTCAGAACGAGCCGTGTGGAATATGGACCTGAAATTCACCCCAACTACTAAGGCCCCGTTTGGTATTGTTTTTTTTCACTAAAAACTGCTTCACTTTAAAGTTAAGCAAATAAAAAGTGTTTGGTAAAAATAAAATATACTGCTTATTTTAAAAGTTATAGCATTAAAACATCAACTTTTAAAAGCAGCATGGAGGTTGCTTTTAAAAGCTGCTTTATAAGCATTTTTTTTTAAAGCACAACTATCCCAAACTAGTCCTAAAACACCCTGTGGTGGTTCATTTTTGTTCATTTGTAGGTAGGTGTATAACGTCTAAAAAAGAATTAATATTGCTTATATAAAGAAAAAAAAGCAAAAGACGAATGTTACGTGTTTTAAATACTTTCTTTGAACTCTTGACATCCGAGCATCTAATTCAATGTAACCCAATTGAATCATAACATTACATCATATTAGATGGATTGTAAAATTTTGAGAAGAGTTCCGCACATTCTACTTATATGTTTCGATGCAACAACAAGATGCTATTTGTAACAAGTAGTTTTGTTGGTTGGTTAATTGGTCACATTTTATTGGTATTAGGCTGGATACAGCAAAATAGTTCTATTAGACCTAATGTACTTATTAGATCTAATAAAAATGATCTTCACGCATTATTTTTCTTTTATTGCACACTTCTTTTTATTTATACAATTTAATTATCTTTTAACTTATTCAGTCCAAAAGTAGAAAACGACCAGAAGTGGATACACGAAAATCACTTCCGTTTGCTGAATAACTTGTGAGATATTTTCTATATATTTTTTTTATTTTTGGTTCAAAGAGCATAGTTGAAAACAAAGATATATGAGGTTAACCTTAGACAAAGAGCAGAGATGGCCCAAGAAATCCTGTGAATTATTGACTGGTTTTTGTTGATTTACTATTGTGTAGTAACATGAATTAAGGACTGAATTGAGGAAGAAGACAGTCCTTCCTCCTCCTCCAAAAACTTGGTCTTGATTTTATTGAGTGCAGCTACAACACCTTGCATTTTAATCCTCTCTTGTGCTGATTCTGCACAACAAGCTAGAGCCACTGTCATTAAGGAAACCAAGCAATCCCTTGTGCTCGCAAAATCATCATCGTCATCTTCTCGTTCCAGCTGCGTGACAAGTAAATTGGCATCCACAACTTCAACTATTGCAGCATATGGATCTAGTGCTAATGATTTTTCAACCCATCGCTTTAGGTTCATTTCCCCAGCAATCATCTCTTCTGTTGGCTTCCTTTTTGTGAATGTTTCCATCAGCACAATCCCGAAACTGTACACATCCCCTCTTGTCGAAACTATTCCTTCCATTCCATACTCTGCAATATCAAAATTGAATTCTTGGTATGTGTATTACGACGAATAGAAAATTATAAATCCGTTTGATAACCATCTCAGTTTTCAAATTTCATTTCTTTAAAAATTAAAAACTCGTTTGGTAACTGAAAACCAAAATCAAGTCAAACTTGTCTGAAAATTCATGACTAGTTAAGAACAACGTTTAGAACTAGGAAGTGAATTACCTGGTGCCATATACCCAACTGTGGCTAAGGTCATCGTTCACGTTATAGAATCTCCTCCACTCAAGAGTTTGGCAACTCCAAAATCAGCAACATGTGCAACCATATCATCATCCAGCAGTATGTTGCTTGGCTTCATATCGCAATGGACAATAGGCGTTGTGTAACCATGGTGAAGGTATTCCAATGCCGATGCCACGTCTATCATTATGTTCAGCCTTTGTAGAAGACTCAAACAACAACTTTGAGAATGCAACCACTTCTCAAGGCTCCCATTTGGGATGTATTCTAGTACCAAGGCTTTGAAATCAATTTGGCTGCAACAACTTATGATTCTGATTAGATTTCGGTGACGGATTTTGCTTAGCATTTCACATTCACTATCAAGACTCTTGACAGCCCCTTCTAGCTCTAAATTCAAAACCTTCGCGGCAACATCTAGTCCATCTGAAAGTGTTCCTTTGTACACTGAGCCAAATCCGCCAGTGCCAAGCAAGTTGCCTTCATTAAATCCATTTGTCGCCCTTAGAAGTTCTATGTATGAAACTCTTCTCCAAAGAAGTTGAGGTAACACGGCAGTCTCTGTTACAACCTCTACATTCTTTTTCTTGCGTAGTATCACCACCGATAACAAGGCCGCTAGAAGTATGGCTGATATGATCCCTGGAATTATATATTTCAAGATGAAAGTACCAGATTTCCTTGAATGCGGTTTACGTACTGTACTGTTTTCGCATGGTGGAACATGCAGTCGAGGTGCACCGCAGAGGGCACCATTTGAGACAAATGATTGAGCAGACAAGTTCTGAAAAGGTCCACCAGCCGGAATTTCTCCTTGGAGCCTGTTGAAAGACAAACTCAAATACTTGAGGTGTAAGAGTGCTTCTAAAGACTTTGGAATCACTCCAGATAGATTGTTTTTGGATAAATCCAAGAGTTCCAAGCTCAGCAAGTTTCCAAAAGAACTAGGAATAGGGCCTTCCAAATTATTATTTGCCAAAGAGAGATTGACCAAATCTTGAAGACTCCCAATGCTGCTTGGTAACCTACCTGTGAAATGGTTATTTGACAAATCTAAATCTGCCACAACTTTCAACTTTCCGATATCTTCTGAGAGAGCTCCAGTTAGAGAATTGGATGACAAGTTTATGTGCAAGACATATTCAAGGTCCCATAAGGAAGATGGTATCGCGGAAGTTAACAAATTGGAGCCGAATGATAGGGTTCTTAGAGCCGCGGTTAAATTACCCAAGCAGGAAGGTATAGGACCAGAGAGTTGATTACCACCCAAAACTAAGTCACCTAAACTTCCTAGCTGACAAAGTTCCGATGGGATGTATCCTCGCAACTTGTTATCGTTCAAGTAGAGAACTTGAAGATCTTGTAGCCTTCCGATTGTAGTTGGAATTGATCCACTCAATTGATTGTAATTCAGTTTTAGGGATGTCAAGTTGCTCAAGTTTCTGATATCATTGGGAATGTTACCTCTCATGTTGCAAAGACTTAACTCAAGATATTGAAGTGATACGGAGAGGTTCCGAACGGAAGCAGGAAGCGTGGCATTTAATGGATTCTTTGACAAGTGCAATCTCCTCAAATTTGTAAGATTAGACAAACAAGAGAGGAAGTTTACTTCTGGTGTAGCAGTATCAATTGTCAAATTATTCTGCTCTAAGGAAAACAACTGAAGGTTTGTTAAGGCACAGAGTGTGCTAGGAACGAACCCAGAAAATAAGTTTTCAGACATGTCTAAGTTCGTGAGGTTAGAAGCATTTGAGATGGAGTTGGGGATTAATCCGATCAGTTTATTTGTCGATACATAAAGCTCTTGTAGATTTGGAGCGCCACGGCCTATGTTTGCTGGGAGAGTACCTGAGAGCTGATTCACTGCAAGTGAAAGTATTCTTATCATGGACATATTGAAGACTGTGGATGGAATGGGTCCATTGAAATTATTAACCGGGAGCGATAAAACCTCTAAGTTTTGAAGATCACCAATCTCATCAGGAATAGTACCTGCAAAAATTAATGTCAGCATGAAGTTTGATTTATATTCATGCAATCTAACCACAATATGTATTTCAAAACTAGAGTTGGAATGCCAGTGTAGGTACCCGTCAAATCGTTGTAGCTAAGATAAATCTCCGTTAACTTGGTTGAGTTTCCGATACTTTTGGGAATGCTTCCACTGAAGTTGTTAAATCCCATTGACAACATAAAAAGATCTTTGCATTTCCATAACTGGGATGGAAGTAGGCCACCAAGCTGATTGTAAGACAAATACAACTTCTGAATATTTGGAAGATGCAGGCATATATCGTCTGCAATACTGCCATTCAAGTTGTTTCCTGATAAAGCTAAATTATTCAACGAAGACATGTTTAGGACAGCAGCGGGTATAGGACCCTTTAGGTCATTGAACTGCACAGACAACTCCTCCACCTGATCTAAAGTGCCGATCTCGTTTGGAATTTCTAGATAAACAAGCATGTATGTATTAAACTCATTAGTCAGCCATTCTGGAATATATGGGTTTATCTATGTTATCCGCATCAGCGAGTCATACCTTCGAAATGATTATAGTCAAGGGATATCACCTTCAACATGGTTAAGTTCCCGATCGCTCTTGTTATGCTACCTGTGAATTATGTGCACAGCGCAGATAAAAAAAGAAAGAAAAAAGAAATCAACAGAAAGATATATGGGTGGTAACTGCATATAAAGGACCTGAAAAATTAAGCTGATTCATACCTGAGAAATTGTTAGATTCAAGGTATATCTCCTTCAGCATTGTTAACTTCCCGATTTCTCTAGGTACAATACCTGTTAAATATATATGTGACGCGGGGAAAGATAAGGATACACACACACACACACACACTTATATTTAGTCTCTTCACTTAACTGCTTAAGCCTCTAAGCTGGATATTCAATTGTTAAACATAGTATTCAATCACCAAAAGTTTGTTGAAACGTGGCGTACCTGATAGCTGGTTATGGCAAAGATTGAGTTCTTCCAGTGCAGATAAATTGAAGATGGCCGGGGGTATCAAAGCTGAAAACTGATTACCATACAAATTTAGCGTTTGTAGTTTGGATAAGGACCCGAACCATGATGGAATAATTCCCATAAAGTTGTTGTATCCAAAGCTGATTATTTTCAATCTGCGCAAGTGAGACAATTCCTGAGGCAAGGGACCATGAAAACTGTTATTCCTCAAGCGCAGCTCAACGAGGAATGAGAGGTTGCCTAGATGTGGAGGTATGGTGCCCGTGAGACCCATGTAAGCGAGGTTCAAGGCTGTGACTCTGAGGTGGCTTACACCGCAAGTAACGCCAACCCAGTTGCAAACGGAGGTGGTGGTTGACCAATTCGCGGTCAAGATGTTTTGAGGATCACTAGTGATATGGGACTTGAGAGCAAGAAGAGCAGACAGGTCTATACTGACATTGGTTTGAGCTTTTGCCATGGTTAAGTACTCAGCCATATATAAACAGCAACAAAAGTGTACCAGAAACAACAATCGCAAACGAGTTGTGTCCATTTATATGCGTGTTGCTGCAGACAATGTGCGCGAAAGCAGAATTGTTGACAGTCTCTCTCTGGAATTTAACAAGAGAAAAACAATCGATCGTTGCGAAAATAATAGTCCAGTTCTTAAGATAGTTGATAAACTATCGTAGTTGTATATTTTCTCATCTTCAAAGGGATCACTAGTCAATAACTCTTGATTAAATTACTATAATGATAAGGTTGTTAAATATTAATCTCATAACATTCAATTGACAATGATTAAGCAACAAGTTCTGAGCCTAATCTTGTTTATGAGCACATTAAGCATCACAAGTCCAGAGAGTTGACCATGGGACAAAGACAGGTGATTAAAGATGTAGAAACATCAGAGTTTTCAACGTCCTGATGTTAGTTGGAACTTGGAAGCAAGCTGAGAAACAAAACTATCTGATGTAAGTACTGGCCTTATTATATAATGGTAGCATAATGCTACATTAGTTAGGAACCGTTTGATAACCATTTTGTTTTCAGCATTCAGTTTTTTTGTTTTCACTTTTTTGAAAACTTAAAACTCATTTGGTAACTACTTTGATTTTTCAATTTTCAAAAACTAAAAACGGAAAACTGAAAACCAAAAACTTAAACCTACTATTTTGAGTTTTAAAATTATGGCTTTTAGTTTTTAGTTTTGACCTCTTAGTTAATTATCTAACAGTTTTTAACTAATTTTGTCAAGCCATAGCTACCAAATTAACGAGTGACCTAATTTATCACTTAAGGTACAATCAATGTTCTAAAACGGCCTAGGCACTAGGCGGTTGCCTGGCCGCCTGGATTAGGGCTAAACGGTGGGAGTTCAGATTTGTTATGCCAAAACTCCCTCTGCTTACCCTCTGCTTGCAATTTGGTGTTGACACTTGTCTCTTTACTTAACTCCCTTCATTACACTGTTAAGTTTAATAAAATAAAAAAAATTAGGATGAGAAACCCAGCAGCTACCGAAGCCTCCACTCACCCAACAACCCAACTTCCACAGCAACCCCACCAAACACCGCCACCCCGCTCCTCTTCGTCCTCGGAAAAACGTCCTTCATCCTCCTCCGGCGGAAACCTTTTCACCTCGCCGCCGACGAATCTTCTCCTCTCCCTGTGTCTCTCCCTTTCTCGTTTCTTTCTTTATCATGCATCAATTCAAGATCTATACAAAGTTACTAACCCAAAACCATTTCAGTGATTGTAGACCAAAATAAACACCACCACCAGAATCAATTTTGAGCAGTCCTTACCACTGCGTGATTGTTGTGGATTTTTGTGTTGGATTTTGTGATTCAAAGGGTGTTGGATTTTGAGATTCAAAGGTATTTTGTGTTTGAGATGGTCGAGGAAAAAGAGAGAGAGAGATGGAAAATTGGAGAGAGAGAGAGAAGAGGAGGTTTTCTGAGGCCAAGGAGGACAGTCGGTCAACTCCAATGGTGTGGTGGTGTGGCTTACGAGATTTGGTGGGTGCGGGGAGTTCGGCAGTGGTCTGGTACGGTTTAGAATTTTTTTTTTTTTTTTTATAGTTAACAGAGTTAACTTGCTGTCAAGTAGGGGGACAAGTGTCAACACCAAATTGCAGGCAGAGGGAGTTTTGGCATAGCAGATCTAAACTCAAACGGTGGAGGAAATCGGTGTGGGCCGCCTAGGCGGTCCTAGACTGGTCTGGCAGTTTATGGTTTTTTATTTTATTTTTTTGTATGATTATGCTAAACTCTCTACTCTTTTCTCATGTTTTCAATTAATTGTAGACTTGTAGTACTTTGAAGTTTATATTTCTTTAATTATCCTTTCATTTTGAAGTTTATATTTCTCTAATTATACTTTCATTTTGCATATTTATGATATATTTATATGTTATATATGGTTACTACAAATAGTATGACTAAATTTACAAGTAAAAAAGCAAATCGCCTAGGCCCCGTTTAGGTGACTAGGCGCTAGACCCCTGATCCGCTAGCTGTAGCCGCCTACCGTTTTTTATAACCTTGGGTACAATAGAAGGAGCCTCCTTAAGAGGCAACTTTTAGGTGCATGCGATGAGTGAGACACTAAATAATATATTTCCAATGATAGGGAAGAATCATTCCATACGACTACGAGGGGAGTGAGATGATACGCTAAGATTTGCAGAGAACAAATTTTCAAAACTATTCTTGATGATATTCATTTTAGGTTTTCCTTCCATTACAAGGGTTTTTCTTTTGGATTGACTTTGAAAGGGTTTCTGATTATTTTGATTTATAGGGACTTTTGTACCCTATGATAACTTTTTGGAATTGGCTAGAGTACTTATCTTTATGTCATACTTACACCATCAACGGTTAGATGTGATCCTATAGCCAACGGTCATCACATCTGACTGTTGGATAATGTAAATATAACATAAGAATGAGTACCGTAGAATTTTCCATCTTTCTGTTAGTCTAACAAGTAACAACTAAAAGCTTTGACTGGCTTTTGTTTGCTCTCTCGTTTCTGAATGTCAGAAGTGTGAGTCACTCCAATTTTGAAGTATGGTATGGTATGGTATGCCCTTTAAACAAGCAGCTTTTTTTCAATAATCCGCACTCAGTAGTACAAGAAATGAACGATCAATATTGAATTGAAAAAACACTATTTTTGCTTACTTGCCAATCTAATGGATATAAAGCCAGACTACTAGGTAGTCAAGACTATTGAAGACTTACCCTTCAACAAGTTAAACAAATTTACCAGAATATTTAACACAAATTGCCAACCCTAGATCTACTTTGGTTTGTGTTGGCCAACTACTTGGTTCAGAAACGGGCCGAGTACAAGAAAATAAAGTCATTTGGAACACCTATTATTGCTGAACTAAAATGGTTAATACAAGAAAAATGTGGGAGTGAGGGAGAAGGTTAATTTTGATAATATAAACTGTCCAATGTCATAGCATTTCATGTCTACATACTACCACTTAGAATTTATGCAGTAACAACTGGTTCACGTTGAAAGCTCTACTCAATCCAGACTTAATCCCAAACGTTAAAGGTTTACCACAAGTTTACACGGTCATAAGCCGCAGACCAGTCAAAGTTTGGTTATGGTCAGAGTCTTCATAGCTTCCTTATGAGGAGAAACAGCCTCTGGTCAAGTTCAAAGTTCTTGAATTGTGAGGCTTCCCCCTTCAGCATCATCAAAAGCCCGCCAAATGAAGCGTTTACCTCCCTGAAGCCAAAAGACAAAACCCAATAAAAACACCTCCTTGATTATATAATATAAACACCTAGTTAGATCCCAATACTTTGTCTTTCTGTATGAAAAGTAATTGGAGCAAATGATTGTCGTAGGATTGGCATCATCATCCTCTACAATTTGTTTTGGAAATAACAAGGGTCATATTTGTAGAGGATATAGTGCCTTATATGCGAATGTTATCAAATTCATACGACCTTATAGCCTTGTACCAATTCCAGATGCCTACAGTTTAGCTTTTTGTTGTCTTTGTCATGGACAAACAAATAAATAGCACCACCGCTAGATCTTAAGAAGTGAAAATTTTTAAATACTTACGCTTTTGGATCACGTTTAGAACCTTCTGAAATCTTAAAAAGCTTCCCTTGCATGACATACTCATATTCATCAGCCAATGTCTTGCGATTTCCCTGCAAAAAGGGTAAACTTTACTGGTCAGGCATAATCTGGCTCAATAATTTGGTAAAACCTAACACAAGCAACTACCACTGAAAACAAAGGTCAAGAAAACATGGAACACATAGTCATCCTTAGGAATCGTCTACTCGTTATCATTGTCAATTTGTTATTGATAGATGTGGCCTTTGTCATATTGACGTTCAAAGCTATCATATGTACACCTCATAATATGATCGAATCCAAGGCAGATATTATCACCAACTTAAAGTGACAGAGCCCCACCTTCTTTTTACATTTTAAGATTTTTTTTTTTTTTTTAAGGCAAGATGCAAGATATACAAACCTAAAAGCACACAAATAAAATCTAGAAAAGAATAAGGCATTCCAATAAATAACAATCTCAAGATCTGGCGGCAATCTGCAACTTTGAAGGTTCCAATGCCCCATAAGTCGAAACCCAACTACACAAGAGTGTAATAGTAGTTCATCAACCGAATCTGCCACTTGCAATGTAATACCATTCACCATGGTCCATCAATTTTCCCCTAGTAATCAAGTGATGCGAATCATTGCAGTTTATCAATATTTCCAACCATCCCAAACAGTAATTAGGAGGAACCTTGGAAGACCAGATGCCCTATTAATAAATTAGATTCTGCTCCCACTAAAGCCCAATAAAAACATCCAACAGAAAAATACTACTATGAACAAACCCAAGTTCCAGAAGAGTCAATCAAAAATAGGATAAAACACAAAAAAGAGTGTTACCACTCTGACCACACCATAATCTGTCCAAAGTCTCAACCTCACTCAAGCCATTACCCATCACGCGCATAAGTTTGGAAAGCCACCCCACACTAAACCATAACTACATGACATAATCACTGCCCTCCTAAACCATCACCATATTACCTCCATCATCCTTCTCCATAGGTTATCCTACAGCAAATCTCCACAGCAACAAAATACGGAAAGACCTATTGATGGGAGTATGCGCCTTAAAATCCAGACCACCAGCTGTTGAAATGAGCCCAGCATTCCACAATAGCTAAATGTACCTCTACTCTTTCCCCAGCCCTGTTCTTAAGAAGTACCCCTAAATCTTATACAATTTGAATGCAATGGTGCTTGGAATAACAAAGACGGACAAAACATAGTTAATGGAGCTGATCAAAGTTATCTCTCTACCCTTAACGAAGTAATGCCTTTTCACCCAAGACCCAACTAATTTCTCACATTTCACAAACTTTTCATAAACATCACACACACAGGCATGCTTAAAATATGAACCTAATAGAAATTCTAGGTAGGTCATAGAAAGGAATGCTTACTTCCCGCTCCATCCCATTACTAGACCCTTTTCAGTTGAAAAACGAAAGATACTAATGACTTTTACTTTGAATCATAGTAGAGAGTCGCTAGTGGACTCTACGCAAGAATCCGCACAACGAAAATGCCATTGCAAGTACCAAAAGTTGTAACTGCAAATGTAACTTGTTGAGAGTACATCTCACATCAGGAAAACAGAAGTGTTTCCTTATAATATATAAGGTCATGGGCCTCTAAATCAGCAGCCAACTGGTGTTGGGTTAGATGCTCTAATTTTATCATTGTATCAGAGCAAACTATTCATGTGTTGGGCCTAGTGAACACCTGCTCGCATGTCACCTAATATATGTTGCCCCACGTATCTGGCTCAAGTCAGACCACAACTGAAAAATTAAAACAAAAAAGTAAAAAATCCCCATAAAATCAAACATGTCAGTCAGTTTATTACAAGCTTATGCAAATTTCAGAAGTTCAACCCAATCACATCACAGGTCACAAAAAGCCTAAATCCATGCTGCACATGAAGGTCCAACTAAAACCATGCATCACCATGGATGTAATTCAGGCTTCACAAATTATTGCAACAAATATTATAGATTCGTTTTAGAGGTAGGTGAAGTGATAGACAAGGACCAGTGTATTCAAATTGGGCCGACAAGAAAAGCGTAAACAAAATCTCAGGGTGTCATGGACTATTGGGACTTTGGTGATAAAATGTGACTAATGAAGATATACCACTCTGATTTACAATAATTCAAAACTTACTAGTTAGGTAATATCATCATTCATCACCAACAGCCAAAAGTGCTTAAGGGATTCGTATTTTCTGAAAATTCATAACACAACAGAAGATCTGGCACAAATGATATACAGTGCAAGATGTGCATAACTAACTTAAATTCTAACCTTAATATGCAGGCTCGTGTTATCTACAACTTCCAAGTGGCCTTTGTTAGTCACTAATTACTTGTTACAAAGATTTCGGCATTTCCCAAATTAAAGGATCCGGACTCCCCTTCAGAAACCAGGATGAAATTCCAATAAAAAAAGTAAGGGTTTCCAGAAAAACCCAGTTCTGCATTTGTGTTAAAATCACTGATAACTTTCAAAGCTAATAACCCCAAGTTGCAAATTCATTTAACTGTAAACTCCACAAGTTACATGCTTTGATACATGTCACATTTTTCCAATACAGAATTACAGATACAGTAAAAATAAACAAGAAGGGTATCCATTAATATAAGCAACAAAGTAAAAACAGAAGTTTGAATGAAGTAGAAGTTTTAACTTTTACCTGAGTGAAATAGCCAGTATCAGGAGTTCCATCCAAATTGATTGTAGAAGTTAAAGCCATTGAGAATTTCTCACCTTCCCTCATCGGATACACCTCCGAATTCACATCCAGGTGCATGAACATCTCGCAAGTCTCACTCTTTGCTTCCACCCGAGTAACTACCAAAACCCAAAATATTAACAATAAATAAATTAAAATTCTTGAAAAGGGTTTATGTAATTTCGAATACGAATTTCAAAAAGCTAGATGGGATTACCTTTATCGAATTTTTTGCCATCTGGGTTCAATCGCAGAATCTGAAATATGTCCTCGAACAGACGATCAACCATCCTTGCCGCTCTGAACGCTGAGTGTTGTTTCGCTACAAAACGACGGTGTTTCAGTGGGTCGACTATGGGGCTTGCTGTTGCTGGAGACTGGCTTATAACTTACAAGTGAGACGCTCAGAGAGAGTAGGAATGAAAGAACATGCGGCGCGTGTCTAATCCGGAGATACCATCTCCAACCGTATCGACTCACCCTTCTTTTATTTCTCACACACCCTTTTCAATTCCGACCGTCGGATCAAATGAATTAAATATCTAATGCCTGAAATTAATAAGAGGTGTATGGATAGCACAACCCTAAATAAAATTGACCTCTCTATTATAGAGAATGACTTACATGGAGCAAGTATGTGTAAATTTTTCTCTATATTGTATGATATTATTGGACCAGAAAGCCACTCGGTGGTGAACCAATCACATGCAAGTTGTTATCCTCTATTGTAACATATTTAGGGGTGTATTTTAGAGAAGTGTAAAACTATAAGGGTATTCAATCAAAATTTTAAAGAAGTTGGTGAATCTTTAGGTGTATTCAATTAGGATAAAGGAGTTTATAGAAGTCCATAATCTTCAAGTGTATTCAATCAGGATGTTAAAAAGAGTTATAGAAGTCCATAAAAATCTAGGTGTACGAATCTATTAAAGTTTGTATGTACTCAAAACATCATTGATTTTGAAAGGATTTTAAAATTGATGAATTATTTGAGATTTTACAATGTATTATAAGTTAAAAATAATCTCACATCTCCTCCAAAGATTTTGATGAATTTTTCTCTTTCATCTTCTCATAATATAATCAACCACCAATACTACCACTATCGTCGCTACCTTGCCACCACCATCCCCACTACCATGCCACCGCCACCGCCACTCCATCTATGTTACCCCTCCCCCGCAATGTCCACCATGTCCACCACCATCGCTGCCACCACTACCTTATATCAAACATTACCACCACCATCCTCTCCATTGCCACCACATCATGTTGACAGAGTCACCACCACTACCATCGTTGCCACCACAGTTGTTGCCACTACTACCTTGTATCGAACATTACCACCATCATCATCTGCATTGCCACCATCACCCCCGTCACAGTCACCACTACCACCAACACCAATATGATGTCGTCAGAGCCGGCACCACTGCCGTTGTCACCACCACAACCACCACCATGTCACCACTACCATCGTCACTACCACCTTGGTGTGACCATCACCACCACCACCATCCTTCCCCATCACCATGACGCCACCACCTTTGAAACCAACATTGTAGCCGCATCAGCCGCCACCGACACCTTGTCACAATCATCATCATCGTCTCTACCGTTACCACCTTGTCACAACCATCACCACCACCACACGACTTCCACCACCATGCTCATCATCACCACCCACTGCCTACTCCCCATAAACATCACAAATGATGGCCCGCCACTTTTATCAATAGAAAATTTGAAACTAGTGGAAATGTCCATTGAATTTTAATGGATTTGCATAGATTCATTAAAATTCATGATAAAAGTCTCATAAACTCCATTATAATCCATATAGAATTCACTCAAAATCCATGTGAAGTCTCACAAACTCTCTCAAAATTCATAGATTTATAACTCCTACAAAATCTTTTAAAATCTCATCAACCCCCCCAAATCCAGTTTCATTCTTGACTAAAACCACTTGGTTTTCATTAACTTCCCGGAAAAAAAAAAGTTTGTTTCATAACCTTTTCGTTTTTCTTTTTTTGTGTTTGAAATATGGGGAATGTATATAGAAAAAAAGGAAGGGTGAAAATGGGTGGTGAGAGTAAGGAGAAGAAAGAATGAAAACAAAATTCTAAAAGTAAGAACAACTTAAAATGGTTTTTGGTTTAGTTTTCATTTTGTGTGCCTTTATTACTATATTTCTTCTACATGTCTTCCCCCATCCTTTCTTCAATGTTCTAGTTTCCACATTTCTCTCATGTCGTTATCTTCTATCTTTAACACAAAATGAAAACTAAAAGTTTTCTATCTCCATCTTCGTAATCTATTTGACACAGTTTCTTTTGTATAGTAATCAATCATTGATACCTCTTGTGGAGATATAAATTAACCACATCTAATAGGAGAAAGACACGTGGACTTTATGCTCGCTATGACGGTTTTACCCTTGACACCGTGAGCATACCACAGACCATTCTAGAGAACGTGGCATCTGTCTACCCTGTATGAGGGACTGTGACACATGTATGCCCTGTGGGTATTAGGCATTTGGGCCACCAATGTATCAAAGGTGCTTTCGGCCCTATGATCTGTCCTACCACAGGGTCATACCCCGCCCAATTGTGGCAAGAAGCCGACTATTCGGAGTTTCCCCTTCGGTGTACGGCATGTCTGTGCTCTTACCAACAAGGACCTCTAGGACTAATAGTAGGCAGGACTACGAAGATTGGTCTGCTCCATCACTAGCATAACATTAAGGTCTGCCTAATATGACCTGCAACCTCCTCTCCCGGCTGCTTGTTAGGGTTTAGATCTATAAATAGCCAAGTCAAATCAGAAAAATGGTAATTGCGACTTACTTCTCAGAACTCTCTCAAGTTCATAGTTTCTCTCAGACTTTCTCTTTGACTTAGGCATTGGAAGACCTTTGGTGGACACTCTTCCTTTTTTTTCTCGAAGGTCGTAAATTAGGCTAACTGTCGTTTCGTGTTTTGTAGGTGGAGTTTTGTTAATTCAATCTTGGACGAAATTTGCATCTGCAAATTGGTGCTTTCATTGAGAGAAACTGAGTTATACTCAACGCATGCTTAGAGATCTGAGCGAAGAGAGTAAATCTCAAAATCTTTCTTCAGTGTTCTTTCATCGTCCATCATCATTGTTCACATCAAACGACCATGGTGAACACACGAAGGGCTACAAGCAAGAACAACAACGACCAAATCCTTGCAATATGGGATTGCCATGGATTCTCCACCGCCCCAAACCATAGATTCGGATTTACCATTGATCACGGCCCCCACCGCACCTTTCATTCGAGGATTGGAGCCATTTTTGCTGCGAAACGGGATTGTCGTGACTTTGTTGAGGCCTTAAATCGCGTCGCTACCGCGACCACCTCCTCGCCCCAACTTCAGCCGCCACAACAGCAACAACAATAGCAATGACAACAATAACGGTATCCACCACTGCTGTGCGGCCCCAGCCGTTTGGACCTGCTCTCGTCGAACAACAACTGCCAGTTCTAATGCCACTTATCGAACGGCTGCGACTAGTTCGATCGCCTCCTATCAAGTTGCACTAGCTCTTACGAATGGCCTAATTGAATCAATTTATAGCTCAAGCCTGTTGATTTAAAAACCCTAGCTATCATGGGCTTTGGCCCATCAGTGTAGCCTCTAGCGGCTCTACCCGCTGTGCATCACACGTTTGCCAACAGACCCGCGCTAGAGCAAACCATTGGGGGATTGATAAGAGCATAATTATGCGACTTTGTTAGCTTGTTTCCTTGCATTTATGTTGTAAGTTTTTGTTTATTTTAGTGTTTTAAGTCACTTTTGTGCAATTTCAGGTTTTAAGGACAAAGTATGCATAAAGGTGCATTTTGGTGCAGTTTTAAGCTAAAATGAGCTTAAATGGAGTGCATGCATATGGAGCACAAGGAATGGACAAATTTGAAGACTAAAGAAGGCTAGGAATCTGTTTTGAAGATGAAGAAATAAGTTGGAGACAAAGAAGATAAGGAAATAGCAAGAAGTGGGAAAGTCAAGCCAAGATTTCCTATTTTGGTTTGATTTTTCCTGATTCTGAGGTTCCTTGCTGCCTTTCCTTTGCCGCACCATCCTTGCTGCCCAATTTTCTTGCTGCCCACTCTCCTTGCCACACAAGTAAACTCAAATTAAGACAAAAAATCAGCATAGAAATTTGATTTCATGTCTTTGCCGCATCTTTTTTTTGTCTCATCCCTTTCCTTGCTGCCCAAGTAAACACAAATTAGGATAGAAATCAGCATAGAAATCTGATTCCTTTTTCCTTGCCGCATGGGACAGCATCTAGCCCTTGATTTTCCTTCATTTGCCGCACCCTTTTGCTGATTTCTCTAGAGATCCTGATTTTATTTCCTTATTTCTCATGATTTAGGACAATTCTTAATTACCTAAATGAGAGGGAGCTTTATGTCACCATTCAATTCTTTTGCCGCACAAAAGGGGAGAGGGAAGGGATACATTCAACACACACAGACAGATCCAGAAAAGAAAAAATAAGAAAAAAATCATTTCTCCCTCTATCCATCCTCTAGGGCATTCCACAAATTTCAAGCAAGGAAGAAGAAGAGAAGAAGGAGCCGTGATCAAATCATCCATCATCCACCATTGAAGACTTGCTTTCAAGCTTCAAGAATCCAAACGAAAGCCTCCATCTCCATCTTCCATCCACGGTGTAATTCAATCTATTTCTTTGTAACTTGTTTGATTTCTGTTGGAATTGTTTCTAGTTGACATTGATGTTTGAACAAAGTTTAAATTCGAATTCTTATGATTGAATAAAGTTTGATTCTTATAATTATGATTCTGAGTTGCTTATGTGAGTTTGTTCAATTGAATTTGCTTTACAGAAAACTTTTATATGTT
Source organism: Gillenia trifoliata (assembly GCA_018257905.1). Classification (NCBI taxonomy): domain Eukaryota; kingdom Viridiplantae; phylum Streptophyta; class Magnoliopsida; order Rosales; family Rosaceae; genus Gillenia; species Gillenia trifoliata. The sequence continues at coordinate 12,803,397 of CM031081.1, read as the reverse complement.
TATGTTCTTTGGTGGCTAACTTAGGATATATGCATGTAATTGGTGCTAGATTTAGGTAAACAATTCACCTAATAGTTTTGTGAACCTAAATCACAAGTAGTAAAGGCTTTGGACAAAGGTCGAATTCAATTGAAAATGATTGCAAATAGATGAACTTATTCATACTAGGTTGTGCACTTAAGTTGATAGCCTTTCTTTATGTGTATTGCGTTGAACATGTTTTGATTAGCTAGCTTTCTAGACTTTGATTGCATGTTTAATAAGATTAATCTAGGTGCTTTCATTTAGATTAATTAATTAAGGAAAGTAAAATATGGGAAATAATTTGCTATGAATGTTTCACATGATCAACTTCTTTCTCATGACTTAGATGAACAATTGTAGGGTTGAACCGAATTTGATTATGGAATTGGTTTTGATCTTTGTTTCTTTCATTTCATTCTTGTACTTGTGTTTATATATTTTATTTTGTTTGTTTCTTTTATTTTTTGAAAATCTAAAACAGAAAACCCCCCTTTATTATGTAAATATGTTTATACTTTATTTTATTTTTGTAAATAAATATACTTTGTATTTTTATTGACAGGTGTACCCTCAATCCCCGGAATAGAACGATCCCTATTTACCATATACTAACGATGACATTTTCAGGGTTAAATTATGCGCTTACTTCAAGCTTGTCAGGGATCTACCCATCCAGAAGCCTTTTCTTTGCAGGTTGCAGATGTAACCACGACGCTTAGTCACCATTCCGCAGATGACTAGGAATCCTACCCATTAGCAGCAGAGGCAAAAGCTCAATGACCATTCAGCAAAAATGGAAGAAGATCGCAGATCGAGGAGCAAAGCATTCAGAAGTGGTCATTGCAGGCTAGAACCCCGCTCCAACGTGCCTTCTTGCCTTTGGTCTAAGGCAAGTGTTCACATTTGGCTCGATCCTCAAGAAAGTGTTCGTAATGGACAGGGCTCATGAGGAAGAGTTCATTCCCGCCTTGGTTCTAGGGGGTGTGCCCTAGGAATTCGGTCATTCGTTCGAAGCAGGTTACACCAATTCTCTAGTCCAACAGTTGCAGGAAGGGGAGCTCAGACCATCGCGGAATCATAGAGCAGCGAAGTCGCATGCAAACAGACAACCAATCCAGGTCGAAGACATATAGTGGTTGCTCGATGAGCGACTAAGGAACTTTAGGCCAGAAGGAAACTCGGAGGACGCGCTACTCAGGTAGGCAGCCACAGTGAATGTTTCACCATTCCCAGACAAGTGCGAGCAAGAGCGACCTCCCCGAAGATTTTCCACACCATCCTTAACATCGTTCAAGAGAGCTTCAGACCCATACTAGCACCTAAAGCATTATCGAAATGTTATGACACTTGACAAGCAAGACAAGGCCTTGATGTGCAAAGTTTTTGCTATAACTTTGCATGGAGCAACTCAGCATTGGTTCCACGCTCTAGCCCCACGGTCTATCAGTAGTTTTGAGGAACTCGCATTCGTCTTTACGGAGTATTCATCTTACCAAGTTGTCAAAAAAATGTGCAATCACCTCTTCAGCGTGGTCAAGAAGCCCATACATTCAACGCTTTAAGATCGATGAGGCCAAGATCGTAGGCTGCGACGACGCAGTCGCATGGACAACTTTCAAGCAAGGATTGCCAATAGATCATCCACTATGCAGAGACATCACCATGACCCCAAAGCAGACCTTAATTGAGGCTTTTGACTTAGCAGAGCATCACGTGCTTTGGGACGACAAAAAGTAGGCAACGAAGGCACCCTATTCAACCAAGAAGCATGAACCCTACAAGAAAGACGTCGACGACAAAGGCTCCACCAAGGCAAAACGTGGAAGGAAACGAAAGCGATATTCCTCAAATGGTGGTTATTCCAAGAAGAACTATCCCGAATAGTTGGTCAAGCAGGGAAGATGTACATAGTTCCTCGTGGACAAGGCGAAGCAGAAGACCGGGGAAGTAGATGCACCAAGCGTCGTGGAGCAGAAGGTCATTCGGATCAATTCGATCTTCGCAGAGTTCGAGCATCTTGGCTTTACTGCCAAGGAGAAGAAGAAGAAGAAGATCCACCAAGCTAAGATGGTGTCCTAGGTGCAGGCCAGTAATCTGGCAGAGAACCAACTCATTGGATTTTCTAAAAAAGATCTCGTCGAAGTCTATCAATCTCACAATGACGCACTCATCATCAGCACCTAGATCACTCACAAAGAAGTAGACCGCATTCATACAAGCGAAGAAAGTGCTGTCAATATCCTTCAACCGTCTGTCATCCAGAAACTTGGCATGAAAAGCTTGTCATTAAGCAGTCCAGTCTGTTGTTTGATTTTAATGGCGCCACCTCTACCATTGTTGGCACTATTGAGTTCGACGTCTACACACCTCTTTTCCTCAACTCCCAGAAGTTTGCCATCATTGATGTACCTCGGCCCTACAACGGCATCTTGGGCATGCCATGAATGCACGAGATCAACGCCTCTACTCCAGGAAAATTTTAGAAGATATTATTTCCCATCCCCGGCGGCGAAGTAGGTGAGATCTGGGCTGATCAAGCCATGGCTAGGGAGTGCATAGTCCAAGGACTCAAGGAGGTAAAGAAGAAGAAGTTCATCCCAACCAGCATAACAAATGACACCGAGAAGACTCCAAACGACTCCAACCAGGATCAAGCAGACGGGCTCCCACCATACTCCACATCAGAAGAAGAAGGATGGAAGCCAGAAAAAGATGCCATGCAAGTCATACTTGATCCAAGTCGCCCCTAAAGGAAGACGAGGATCGGTTTCAGGCTTAGTACACGGAAGAAAGACGAACTCACTACTTTTCTTCAAGAAAACAGAGACATGTGCGCATTGTCCCTTTCAGACAAGCCATGAATCGATCTAGATATTTGCTACCACAAGCTCTACATAGATCCAAACTTAAAGCCCATGGCCCAAGATCACATTGTTAGCCAAGTCAGTCTTCAGTCCAAGCTTGGTTAGCAGACACTCAGGCATCGAGTAATTTAGTTTGTGAGAATGGCTTAGCCTGAAATGTCGCATTTACAGACCTGAGTCTTCGGACTAGATTACTTTTCAAGTTGGTGAGAATGGATTAGCCTGAAATGTCGCATTTACAGACATAAGTCTTCGAACTAGATTACTTTTCAGGTTGCTGATTATAGTGTGTTCGATCCCATCACCACCAACTAGACTTGAAGAAGCTCTTCCTGGGATGTTCATCTCTTGAAGTAGATCTTCGAAAAACCTCAACTGGTCAGCTCCGTCTGCAGGTTCAACCTTATAGAAATTTCTTTCAAAGGGTTCGCCTCTAAGCAAGTCCTAAATTTTCTAAGTAAGAATTTTGCGAGAATTCAAGCAAGGGTTATCTCTTGTTTTATTTAAAACCTTTTAAGGAGCAAAAAGGAAAACTTTTCCTACTAAGACTTGAAGACCTACCTTGTCTTGGAAGAAAAGTTCTGTGCAAATAGGAAATACATTTCCCTTAGTTTCCTATTTAAACACAAGCAGATGTGGGGGCATTTGTGGAGACATAAACTAACCATATTCAACAAGAGATTGACACGTGGACTTTATGCTTGCTATGAAGATTTTACCCTTGACGTCGTGAGCATACCACAAACCACTCCAGGGAACATAGCATTTGTCTGCCCTCTATGAGGGATTGTGGCACCTGTTTGTCCTATATGATAGAATGTGGCACATGTCTGCCCTATGGGTATTAGGCTATTGGGCCACGTATCAAAGGTGCTTCGGGCCCATGATATGTCCTACCATCGGGCCATACCCGACCCAATGGTGGCAGGAAGTCGACTCTTCGGAGTGTCCCTTTGGGTGTCCGGCGTGCTTGCACTCTTTCCTACAGGGACCTCTAAGATTGCTAGTAGGTAGGACTGCTGAGATTGGTCTATAAATAGCCAAGTCAAACAGGGAAAACGGTAATCGCAACTTACTTCTCGAAACTCTCTCAAGTTCATAGTTTCTCTTAAAATATCTCTTTAACTTAGGCATCGAAGACCCTTTGGCTGACATCCTCCCCCTTTTTCTCGTGTGTTCGTCAATTAGGCTAACGGTGTTTCTTGTTTTGTAGGTGGAGTTTCGTCAATTCAACCTTGGACGAAATTTGCATCCACACCTTTTACCTGAAATTTTTATTTTTGGGATTAGAGGGTTTAAATTCTTACCGTTTTATAAAATTGTGGTGGGAATGAATTTTTGGTGAATGGAATAGCCAATCGCATCCTTTAAAACAAAAGAATACATTGAAGATATAATAAAACAACGTACAATTTATTTGTGGAACTCTATTCTCCAACATACCAACATCACTAATATTATTTCAAACTTAACCATGTGAAGTTTTATAACCAGCATCCCTAATATTATTCCAAACTTAACCATGTGAAGTTTTATAACCAACATCACTAATATTATTTCAAACTTAACCATGTGAAGTTTTATACGGAAAAGCTTCGGTAATATTAAAAATGAAACTCTTAGTATAAATTGTATATTATTTTATTACGCACATGATGTGAGACTCTGTTTTTCAACTAGTGACAATTGGAAATTACTCTGAACAGAAATCAAAACCAAAAGTAATTGTAAATGAGACTATTTCACACCTTGTGGTTGACCACACCAATTTGTTATGTTAATAAAGAAACTCATATTGTCAATGCTCAATTCTAAACCACACACGTTCAAGCAAAAGAATCTAACATCCCTACGTTTCCGCCCTTAAATATGGAATATATACAGATACTCTTTCAGAATCCCAGCCAACAGAATCCGCCCACGTGGCAAGAAGAAGCCCACCAATTTGACCGTCCAGGTAGGTTAGATATTAGAAAATTGAATATTCAAAAAAGGTGAAAAAAAAAAAAGCCAAGTTTGATTTGATGAGTCTTGGAACGTTTTGTGTTGGAGTATTTTTGACCTCAAATTTTTGTCTGGTTGATGTTCACACACCTTCAAAACCTCCCAGACTCTCCCACACCTTTTACTTGCACCAGAACACCATCTTTGCTCATCATCAAGTTTTCCCTCTCCTTATAGCTCCTGAATCTTTGACTAGATTTTCTCATCAAAATCTCCCATTTTCTCGGAAAACCCGTTACCAGATTCTTGGCATTTCCCTGAATCCAGCTGCAAAAAGATTGGGTTTTGGGAAGAATTCTGATCTGGGTTTTTTCACAAAAGGGTAGTTTAAGCTTTTGAGAGGAGAGAAAGAGAGAGAGGATGGTGGGGGCTGCTCTGTCTGTGGTGGGTTCATCGGTGGTGGACTCGCACACTTGTCCGTGCCTGTGTTTGGATGCGCTGCCGACGACGGCGATGAATCTCAAGAGCGGCGGAGAAATGGGTTTGCAGAGGAGTTCAATGGCCAAGAAGCATGTGGTGAAACCAGGGTCCTTGGAGTTAGGCAGTTCGTTCATTAATTCTGGCCATGACAGGCGATTTTCGATGAATGCTCTTCCTGGTATTGGCAGTAGGAGTAAGAGGAAGCGAAAGAGCCGGGGTTTTGTGATTGTTAATGAGCTTGCTGGGCAGTATGAAGACAGTTTTGAGGATGTTAAGACGGTGAGAAACTTGTTCCCTATTGATATTTTTGATGAACTTTCTTAGGATGCTGTTTTATATGTTCAACTCTCGTACAAAACATGATGTACTTTGTTGCTGTTTTGGTGTGTTTAGGACCCTTAGTTGACTACTGTATCCATTTGTGTACGTGGTTGAATTACGTATTTCGTATGTTTATAGAATCCACGCCTTTGTTTTTGGTCCGCTACCCAGTTTGAAATTCTATGTAGAATTAAAAGATTGAGTGGTTTCTCGAGTCCATTTGATGTGGGAAGATGACCGTAATGTGTTTACCGTTTGTGTCCACAAAACTGATTGGTGCCTCTTGCACACCTCAAACGAGCTTTTCGAGTTGAACATTCTTCACATCTTTCTCTTGTTTTCCTTTTGTTTTTCATTGATTTGGAAGGATTTGGTTTACGATGAATTGTTTTCTAACGACAAAAAAAATTTGCCTTCTCCAAGCCCTCCAGTGAAATCAGTCGTATTAAAACAGTTGTAGCATTACTTATCAATTAGATGCATTGTTATTTCTTCAGACTTTGAATTGCATCATTTCCCAGTTTTGTGTAGATGATGTTATATCTATATGCTTCCATATGCTTGTTTTTTACATAAATAAACACATATACGTTCTGTCACGCGCGAACTCACAGACGAGAGCATCTTATTGGAACTTAGCTGACTGTAGTTTCTCTGCCTGCAGCAATTACTCAACTATTTTACGTACAAGGCTGTGAGGACTGTTATGAATCAGCTGTATGAGATGAATCCAACACAATATAGGTGGTTGTATGAGTAAGTGATCGATCAGGCCGCTTTACCATTTTTTGTAATATGGATTTTTGTTCGAAGTATTATTACTACTGTCACTGTTTTATCTAAATCCTGCTTCCGTTTTCTTTGGGACAGTTTTGTTGCAACGCACAAGCCTGGAGATGGGAAGCGGTTCCTCCGCACCCTCGGAAAGGTAGTCTATAAAATCTTTTATTCTGTGGTTGCTTAGAACTCAAAAGAGGGAAGACATTTTGTTTTGTTTGTTCATTGATTTGTTTTGATGGTAATTATATTAGACGCTGAACAGAAAAGGTTCCACTAAACCATTCCTTTTGCAACTTGTTTCGATTATAATTACATATGCTATCTTTACACACAAATTTATACGAATGACGGGAATACAACCGTTGCCTGGTAATTGACAGGAGAGGCATGAACTTGCTGAGAGAGTAATGGTCACACGGCTTCACCTCTACGGTAAATGGGTCAAGGTAAGCAATTACAAGCATTTTTTTTTAACAAGCAAAAGCACATATGGCATGGAAAGTTTTGGTCCTCTTGGACAATGTGAGAACCAATTTTTCTTGAATTCACTTTGATGCAGAAATGCGATCATGCGGAAATATATCAAGGAATCTCGGATGAGAACTTGGAGTTGATGCGTGAACGGCTTATTGAGACCGTGATATGGCCCTCCGATGACAACACGGAGAAGATTGGTTGACGGGGGATTGTAGCTTTCATCGTGTACGCTTGAGCTTGAGCCTGAGCCGCCTTCTTTGTTGTTCCTAGTGTAGTCTAGGTATTTTTCACATTACATACCAGTTTGGTTCCCGTCTGTCATTTATATTATTTGCCACCAACTAATAAGTTGCTGAATATCTGTAAATTGTATATAAAAATGTCCTCCGCCTTGCTACATTTAGCTTCCGAGTATACAGGACTAGTATATTTTGCGCATATGAATTCGATCGCAACTATGATGTGATGCAAATGGAGATGATGAACGATTCGAATGGTCCGAATCACGGAAACTTCCTCGTACATGCAGATCCAGTTTGAGCTTGAACTGAAGACGAGCATTGTAGTGATGCGCCCAACTGAAGGATGCTTTCTATCGAGAGACAACATTATCGTTTTGACTTTAGTTACATTGAAGGGAATCGAATCCTTAACCTATATTGGCAAAACCGGACATATGGGAATCAGAGACTGTTTATTACGGTCGCCACACAGGAGTCACGAATTTCCTGGCCTGGCTAAAGGAATTGGTTTGGAACTCCATAAATGACGTGAGAGAGTAAAAACCCACTTGAATTCTTGTCCATGTCATCAATTAACACTTGTGAGCTAACGAATATCTAATTTCCAAAACATTACGTAGTTTATTCGGAATGTTTTAAAAAGTTGAGTTCAATTTGAAATCACCGCTAATCAGGCTTTAGTGACCAAAACAGATTTGAGGCTAAAACACAGTGACCAAAAAGACGTTTTACCGTAAATTTTACATCCTCTGCAAGAATGTTAACCCAGAAAATATTGAGATCGATAATTCCGAGAAAATTTTAAATATCCTCTATATCCAAATTAGTTGAAAAGAAGTATAAAAGAAAGAGAGGAGTTCCGCACGGGAAGACAAAATACCGTTTAAACGGAAATGCACCGGGGAGGAGGGACATCAAAACAATTCCATAACTTCAATTCTCAACTGATGTAGCAAATGTATTATTTGTTCATATATGAGCTCGCTTAAAGCCTCATTTATTTGTAAGATACTTCTGTACATCCGGTGGGATATCGGATTTTCTTATTCACTAACAAGAAGAATATTTTGTCGGCGTGATGTATCTATCAGGCAATTTCGGTACTAGTCCCCACGGGCTTTCTAAATTCCGAAGCAGCAGAAGAAAATCTTCTGCAACACAATCAACCCTATCAGAGCATCCCCAACAGAGCTTCCACAAGGCCATTGATGCAACAACATGCCACGATTATTCTGGTCACTTTATACATTTGGAAGTAAAAGATTGCCGATGTATACATGTTTACAAATCTGACATGATACCACAGTATTGTACACACAATGTGATGTGAGTCAGACGGTACACTAAGTTTACATAACTACATCGATCATATGATCATATGATACAATATAGCAGAACGGGTTCAAAAGAAACAAAAATAAGGACCGGAAGTATGATAGTGAAAAATGATAGGTAACCTGGTTAGGAGTACCCCCCAAATTAAAGCTTCCGCACCGCTCTGACTGGAAAGAAAGCAATGTGTTACATCTGCAATGAAAAAATAATGATGTAAACATAAACTTTGCTAATTACAACATCAAGGGAGCAGTCGGGTGTGGTTGGGCGGGAAACTGCAAATGATATTGGCCTCTCATGGTCATAGATACAATCTCCACCCTGTGCTTTGGGACTTGCATCATTTTGGTCCTTAGCTTTTAAAATTTAGCAAAAACCACCATTGAAGTTACAATTTGTTACAAAGTTACGAACTATTCAGGGCTAATTGCACTTTGCAACTTGTGGTTTGAGAAACCACCCTTAAAGTTACCCCTCCATCCGTCAAAATATCAACTAACTACTAATTTTTTATGAAGCACTCGGTAGACTTACTTTTCACTTACATGGACGCCAATTTAAAGCTACATGGATTAACGAATGACATATGGACAACAGATAAGAACTATTTCTAGAGAAAATCCTAACCTATATAGAGAGGAGCAAAATATGGGTACATTAGTGCCATGGAAAAAAAAATTATGATAGTTTGACAGATGAAGAGGCCAACGGTGTGACAATTTGTAACTTTAAGAGTGGTATTTTGCTAAATATTAGAAGGACCAAATTGTTATAGGCCCCAAACAACCCCCACCCCCCAGCAGCAGCGCTGGACTGCTCCAGCTGGTTTGAAGTATCGAGTCCCTTTTTGGGCTTAAGGGGCAGAATGGGGAGGCCAAAGTTAGGAAGAGAAGTTTTGCTGGAATACCACTACTATTCTATTATACAAGACATTTTACTTGGCTTTCAAATGATATAAGAAAAGTTTTATATTAAAACAACAAAGACATACAGAAAATTCTCATTTGCAGAATTATGATAAATTGGTCAAAGCTTACTTTTAACCAAAGATGAAGTCCACTGTAAATTGAAGCTTACCATGTGGTTGCAAGCCACAACGGACACTGAATATACAATGAGGTCAAAACTAGTGTAACTTCATCATTACTCCTGTTCTTTGCTTGCGGTTCAAGGGTAGGAATATCATGTTGAGCAATCACCAAAGGTTGTAAACTGTCCAAGTGCTGTTCTTACTCGAAGCTGTGCCACATAATGAATCAGATAAGATTTAACAGATTATCACATACAATGGATAAATAATCAATTTGAGATTTAAGATAACAACCTTCACGTCTAGGCAAGGATCATTGACCATGCTCTTTACTTGAGAAACTATGCCAGCATTATGTAGTTTTACAAGGCGGCTAAAAGCACCAGGACTTGATGGAAAAGTAAGATTCACAATGGCCCAGACAGAAGCGGTACGTAACTGGTTCTCATTACTCTGCAAAAACTTGAGAATAAAAGATTGTGCCCCATTGTCTGCTTGTGGAATGAGTTGATGCATAACTGCTTCCTTGTGAAATTCATTCCCACTTGCAACATTGCTAAGCACATACATTCCCTATATGAAAAACGATTTTCAAAACCCTAATAATGTAAAATATTTATAATAGAAACAGTAAGATCAATGATAACGACTAGAAAGGAGTCAAAAGCTTCAACACCTACTCCTTTCTTCAGCATATTTAGATCTTGTTACTTTAACCATGAGAAGTAAACACTGGTGTTCCAATAACCCCATTAGGCCATCACATGATTCGCTTCTAAATTGGGTACTTGACTTTTAAGCATAAAATCTCTTGCACAATTAGAATCGATAGTAAAGATGGAGATGATGTCACTTTAACTAAAGCATCTGCCTGCTTTCTGACTCATGAAAAGCAACTCAATGGCCCACTAATTGCAAGACCCAGAACTAGAAAACATCTTTTATCAATAAACCTTCAATCAAAACATGGTATTCCAAATTATCCCCGGTTAAACAAGCCAATAAATAATACTATCGGATTAGTAAGTTTATTATTCGCAACATTATTATACTGATACACCAAATGCACGTTTTCAGAAATTTCCAGTTAAGTATATTAAACAAACTTGCAATCAGGGATGAAATATCAGAATTTAGAACTGCCATGACTGCATGTCACCAAGGTACCTATAAGATGGCTACTTAATGTCATCAATTTATAGAAAGACAACTAACCTGTATCCAAATTTCTTCTTTTGAGGCATTCTGCAACTGCCTCCCAACAGCATCTAACAGCATGCCATCTTCAGCAAAGACAAGCTCAATAGACTTCATACATCCATCAACAAGATTCCGAATAAGTGCAAGAGCCTGTTCTTGGACAAAAGGTTCGGGGTCTGCAAGGTGCAAATACATTTAAATTTTAAGCAAACATATAGCGAAAAATTTTAAACTGCCACCGACAAACCATCACATTACCACAGATGACACTTGCTAATGAAGAAGCTGTGAGCTCCATGAAGATCTCTTGTTTACAGGCATTGTCTGCAAGGAACATCAAGTTCCTTAAAGCCCATAAAGCATTTAACCTCACAGTTGAATCCATTGATCTTGATAACTGAACAAGCTGTTTCACACCTCCACACTGTACAAACAATGACCTACGCATGGTAAAATCAACAACTACGTTGCCAATTGCACTGAGAGCTGCAACCTGAAAAACAAAGCATTGACAGGAGATTTTCTCTAAGTTACCATTTTTTGTCGTAAATGTCTAGGTAAAATATTTAAACTGTGGTGGATAAGCATAATCTATTATAGGAATGGAAATGAAAATCTAAACTCTAACTGCATGTATTATCATGATGACTAATTTTGAATTATATTCATATGTTTTTACTGAATTTTATTGTCATTAGCAATAAAAGAGGCAAATAGGCTAGGCATCGTGGATGAGTTTGATTTTCAATTAAAATGTGCAATAATCATCTTTTGTAACATTTTTTATTCAGGACTTGTTGAAGACACTAATTACAGATGAATTCAGTCCGAAAATCTGAGCTCCAAGTGTCCTACTTTTTAATTGGAAACTTGATCTCTCAGTTGAATGAGCTAATGTCCCCTTAAGTCCAATTGATTCAGATGAAAGGCACAAGAAGCTCAAGGAAAAGAAAGGTCAAAGATCACACAATATATAATCTTTTCACCATTCAACCCAACCTAGTCTGTGGTCTCATAAAAAGTCTTATATTTATGTGCTTCAATACATCCACGCAAGTTTTCACCCCTTGAATTAAATTTCTCTTGAACACCAAATAATTAGGATGGAAACCCCTAAATAAGGTAGAATTCAGTAATTATTTTGAATATCTATTTGATTCCCCAAAACTAGTATAACAGGATTGTTCATTTGTAGTTCTTTGGCATTAGCCACCATCAAAATATCCTTTATGTGAGCAACAATCAATCAATCAACTCTTTTTCTTTTTCCCTCTTTTTGATAAGTATCAAGCAATAGAGAGACTGAAAACACAATTAATTGTAACAGAATAAAAAACATACCAATAAGTTGATTGGATTCACGAGGGTTTTGGTGAGTTTTGGTAGCTAGTACCATGTGCTAAATAAGGGAAAAGGAAAACACAAAATCCATTCCACTAGTACATGTAACCAGTGTCCAAAAAATAACACATAACCATTGGCTCTACATTAGCTCTATCGTATCAACAAAAACAGCTCAAAATAATAATAAGTAGGGGAAGGCAAGAATCCTCTCCAACAACAATACATGGTACAAAAACGAAGAGAAGTCATAATGTAATTTTAGAAACCATTTGCATTGATGCAACTGCATATCTGTATTTCATTCAACGTAAATTCTTGGGAATAATATGAGACTAGACTCAACTGACATAGAAACAAGTTCATTAGTGATAAGCAAGCATATACCTGGACAGACGTAGAAGGGTCATCCAATAGCCGAACCAAAGGAGGGACAATCATTTCATTCATAAAATTACCTGCACACAAATTCTGAATGACAATTTCTTAGAAACACCTATGCGTGTAATAAAATTCCAAAAATTATTGACCTAGAACACATTGCAAACCTTGATTGACCGAGAGACACATCTTAAACAAATGCAAGCTGCCGTACGTACTTCAGATCTATCATGAGTTAGCGCATCAGATACCAATTTCAACGCCTATATTGAGGAAAAATATCAGAAGTTACAAACTGGCTGGAATTTTCACAAACAAAAAATCAATTCTACAGCTTAGTAAGACATAAGACAAAGAAGAGAAATGAGGTCATGATGATTTGCTCACAGAAACCACTGTTTTTTACAACTTTTATTTTTGGTTGTAAGTTTTTATTTTTATTTTTATGAAGGAGATGAGGGGATATATGAGAGAAAATATGGGGGAAAAAACAAGGATGGAAAAAGGATGGAGAAATGCTGGGAATTGGAGACGAAGAAGAAATGAAGGAAATGAAGCAAAAACTTGAAAACTGTTTGAAATTGCTTTTAATTTTCAATTTATGTATCATTTCATATACACTTTTTCTCTCCACGTCTGTCATCTTTGTTCTCACTATCCTCCCATTTTAAATTTTGAAAACTAAAACTAAAAAAAAGTGTTTCTAAAGGGGCCCTTAGAAAAAAGAATATTGCTGGCTAAACAGTAATAAACACGACCACAATGTATGCTAAATAAATGTGCAAAACAAAATGAACAGAAAAATTAGTACCATTAGCAAAAATGTAATAGCTAACCCAGGGCACAATTTAATGTATTATATGAAGCAACAGACCTGCAATGACAGGAATCTAGACCTGCAGCTCTCCAACTTTGAGCATAGATCAGCCAGTGCCAGCAATATTCCTTCGAAGCGTTTGGGATGTAACGGACTCTTTTGCAAGTGGTAGTAAAGTTTATCAATAGCATTTGCCTCAAATGCTAGTTTCTGTAGATCCAGTTTTTCTGAAATTAAACTAGAAAATGCAGAGGGAGCTTCATCTCCAACTTGACCAGGATCATCATGAAGTTCAAGTAAGAGATGCACCAACTTGGTTTTGATGCCTATATCTTGCAAATAGCAAGAAGAGGAGTTCCTTATAACAATCAAGCACATAGAAGCCAATAATCTGGTACGGGGATACCTATCCTTTGTCAATTCAATTACAGAACTCAAAGATCTACCATTTTGAGAACACACAAACTCTGAAACAGCTTCAACATTGTTCTTCATAATTGTGGCTAGAGACTCTAAACTATTATCTCTCTGACTTAGAGAACCTTCATGAAGGCTGATTAGCTTCTTAACAACCCCAGCATGACACAGTGCCTTCTGTTCAGCAGTAGTCTCACAAGAATGTATGATTATACTTGCACCAAGTCCAGTAACATTTTCATTCTCACTATTCAATAACGAAAGAAGAAACTCCATGTTTTTCTCTTGAAGGAAATCACACTTCGGAGCCAGTTTTGACTGATAAATCATTCTTAAGGAACGTGCACCAGCATCGACAACCTACAATAAAAATAAAACCATCGAATGGCATTTAAAATGAGCAGGGAAGAAAAGGTACTCATGGAAGCAGGACATATTAGAAACAAGGGCCAATTCTGCAATTAACCCAACAAGGAATAATTAAAGTAAAATCGGAGTACTAAGTGACACATTAACTAACTGAAACAGAATAGATGAAAAATGTCAATATAGTATTGTCCATCTACATTTAATTTTCACTAAAGAAGGGAAGGACGAGATTTCCTTCTCGTCCCACCCCACTAGATTAGAAAGAATCATTCATAGGGAAAAGATGTGAGAAAGGGGAGTACAGAGAGATTCTTAAACAGCATACAATTTGAAAATGGAATGTCTGGTGGTGTCAGTCTAGTGGCTCTATCTTTCATAATTTGTAGAGTTATGCACATTATTATTTGCGAACTTTATTGAGCATCAGGCACTCAAAAAACACATACCTGACACCTTGACATGGATAAACTATAATTCTGGATTGTGGATTCCACAATTCTCTCTATTATCAATGTTTTGATCCAACTTTGAATCAAACTGCCAAATCAGGAGAACTGTTTATATCATCAAGATATATAAGATTTTTCACATGGGAGTGACTTTTATAATCCTAATCATTTACAATTATGGCTTCTTTTTCTGTCTTGACATAGAGAAACATAAATCCATACCCATTCATTTATATCATTAACACCACTTCTTTATAAATACTTTTTTGGAGCTTTATGAGTGTATAAACCAATAATGTGTGTTCTGCTATAGAAAAAAATCGAAAAGAAAGTCTTTCTATTCATTTCACTATGGTCACTCAAAGCTCTTTAATTGTTTTTGCTAAGTTTTCTTAATAAAAGAAAGACCCTTGAGATCATCCTTTCGGCATATGCATGCAATCATCTGGTAGCTAATGGAATATATCAACTTCTGATAGTAGTGGTTGACATAGCACAGATTAGTCAAAATCGCCTAAAGTTCTTGTACCATAGGCTCTATGACTGAAAAATCCTAGTATCAAATAGGCATTATAATACTAGACTTTAGAGGGCAAAAGGGCTAGACTTCAAGAAGACAGGTTGCTTTAGTTCTGGGACAGCAGGTAAATACATGATATTTCAGAAGAATTAATAAAAAAATTCGGGATAAAAAAGTTGAGAAAAGAAAGAAGCTGGGTGCTGTTTTTGAACAGTAAAGAGAACCCATGAACAATGAGATAGAGAGAGAGAGAGAGAGAGAGAGTACTGTAGGTAAACAAGTATCTCATACACCACGTGTGTATCAGAATTCACTAATACATTATGATGGGTTTTGGATTTAGGAGATATTAATGATTCTGCATGTGTTAAAATATGGGTGACTGGTCTTCAGCATTTCAGCTACAAGCCCCTTGCCATAATAAAGGTGGATCCAATACACCATGTACTGACATGGTATGTCAAATACATGAATACACAATCATTCACAATCCACTTTTAAAAGTGTGAATTCTTTGAGTACATTTTTATGAAGTATAAACAAACATTTCCTTTCAGGACTAAAACCTTCAAATGTAGAAGGCATTAATTATAAAACCATATCAGGACCAGAATTTTCAAACACAAAAAGCATTAACTAGAACTTTCAAATACGAAAAACATTTAAAAAACCATTTCTATAAACTAAAACACCTGACTTAAAACCCAATAAAGGACACTTAAAACGTTTACAACTTCAATCACATTCTAGGCTCAACAGAATTAGTTTAAATATTTGTGCAATTAACCCCGAAAAAAAAAGACCTGCATCTCTTACACTAAAGACTCAATTCAAAAACTGATTTAATCCCAGGCCTATGAGACATAGACTTCAAATCCATACAAAACTTGTCAACTTCCATTTTCACACATTTGCTATACATAACTCAAAATGCCAAATCTGGAAATTGGCAAATAGGCCCTGATTAGCAAGTAGACCCAATACTCTTCCCCAATTGGAGAAAACCTTGCTCTGAAGTTTTGAAAGGTTTCAAAAACAAATTATAGGTTTCTTGCTTCCCCCATTTGGCTAATCTTGCAAATCAAAGCATCATAAGATCCTAAGATAAATTCCTCCAAAATAGTCCATTGATTCAAACTGGAATCCTGAATAACCTAGCCTTTGCACAGCCACACGGCCCCAGAACCAATAGGCATACCCTGGGTACATTTAACACAGGCAAATCTTGTTGCATTGATCTTTGTTGTAGTATCACATAACTGTGACACTGACTAAAAATGGTAAGGCTTTGATTGTATACTGAACTTCCATCATAGTGAAGACAATTCTCCATAAGCCAAAAATATTTGATCACTCAATAGCTTATAAACTACTAAACATAGTCTGAAGATAAAATGCAGTTAGTAGCAGAAACACATCAAGTTCCTATCTTCTTTTTGGTCCGTATCGATTTCCTATCTTTTAAATTGAGTAATTCACATCACACTTCTTATAATCTGAAGCAACAAAGCAATAATTCATCTTTTTTTCCATATTTTCTCAGCAACTAAATCAAATAAACGTTCTCATCCAACTAAAACTAGCAGAGAACCGAACGAGAATTCGATTAATTTGACATATTCTATCAAACACTTGTTCCCAAAGCAAAATTGAACAATTGAATAAACAAAAGCAATTGTACCTTAGCATCACGATGCGATAGAAGCAATAAGAGGTTCGGAAATGCGCCGGCGTCGAGAACGGCTCGGACGCCGGCATCGAAGCCGCAAGCGAAGCTTCCGAGGGCGGCGGCCGACTGAACAAGGAGATTGTTGTCGTCATGAGCCTGGGGTTGGGCTTGGGCTCTAGAGGCGAGGATGGCGGCGACGGGTGGGACCAAGCCGAGCTTGATGAAGGAGAGCTTCTTGGTGCGGTTGCCGATGATGCGGTTCTTGAGCTCTCTGAGCGCCTTGAGCTGGACGTCGGAGTCGGGTGAGGTCAGCCGGGTCAGGAGGTCCGAGTGGGCCCCACTGATTGAAGAGGCTGAGGCTGCGGTGGGCATCGTCGTCGTCTCGGTGGAGAAGCCGAATCGGGTGACATGCAAATGCAATGGCCACCACGCTCCACGGAAGAGCGAGCTATAGCCTCCTCTGGAGAGGGAGAGAAAAATGGATGACTTCGGGAGAAAACTAGAGAGAGGAAGAGAATGAAAGAAATTGTCCCCTTCAGGTAAAGGAAATTTGATTTTCAGATCAAAAAGGAAATTTGCTCTTTAACTATTTATTTAAGCTTATTTATAAAAATACCCCTCAACTTTAGTTGTTGTTTCACTTTGGTCTAGCAGTTTTGTGTTTCAAATGCCAAGGAAGGTAGGACAGGGGTTATGATTTTTCATACTAGACTCCTAGCCCTAGACGTGATTGGTCATGTGTTAGTAGATAAGGGACACTTTTGTTGAAGTAGATAGGTTCCTAACTTTCTAGGAAAACCGGTTAAGTTCAATTCTATCAAATTTTAGGAATAAGCTACAGTACTCGCAAGCATTGAATGTTTACACCGAGCTCACCATTAAAAGGAGGGAAGAGGGAGGAGGGAGGAGGGAGGAGAGAGGGGGTGGGGGGGGGGGGCGAAGGAAGGTGAGATCGGTGTGAGCATTCAATGCTTGCGAGCACTGTAGCCAGTCCCCAAATTTTATAACGAAACTTACTTTTTGTCCTTGTTAAACACAATTGCAAAAGTTGAAGGGCCAAGGTGAAAAAGCCTCTAAAAAGTTTAGAGAGTGAATATGTAATTTACCCTATTTATTTTACTTGTAAGGATATTAGGAACTTATTGTTTACACACAATGACTAATGAAAATTTGAATATGAAAACAAAACCAATTGAATATGGTTTAGATTTTTAGATTTTAAGAGGATGTGGTAATTTTGAATACGAAAACAAAACCAAATTTAATGATCACATCCTTTCACGGAATTTTAATGAGTAGTTGTGTAGCAACCCTTTTGTGGATCTTTATATTTTTATATCAAAACCTTGTTATTTTCATGATGCTTTGAATTTCAAAAAAGTGCATGCACGAGGACAGAAAGACAAAATAAGGTTGGGAACAAATAAACTACTAGTTTGTGAGGTCCACGAACGAGGTTGGATTGGATCTGAAAACCTTGGTTTAAATAAGTAAAAGTTAAAAAAAAGACAATTAAGATGAAAAGAAAAAAGATACTCACGACCAAAGGTTTTCTGAGTCTTCTTGGCCGCTAAAGTGGGTGCCTGAACGACCATAATGAGTTGGGCATCTCCAACAATGGTCATAGGGTGCTCCTCATGGTCCTCCTCTTTACTTTTACGCGCAAGCACAAGCGATTCTAATAAAATATTAAAGTTGTAGGTGAAAACTAAAACAAACAATTTTAAACAGAACACAATATTTGACGTGGGTCTACATAAAACCTACGACCATGGGCAAATCACAACGTGGAAATTCCACTAAACGAACGGTGATTACAAAGAGTATTTAAATTCTCACTCACCCAAATTCCAAAGAATTACAAAACCTAACAAAAACAAATGAGCAGAGAACCCAAACAAACGTAGAAGACTCTCCCAAATTTCTCTCTAATTCTCAAACTCACAAAGTATCTCTCACAAAATTGCAACACATATTTGTCATGCAAATAAACAACACAAAATAAACTTCATGTTGAGAAAGAATCAAACCACGTGTAGTTCGTTGGGTGCTTCAGTAATATCGTCGGAGCTTGGCGATATTCTGTCCCTTGGTAATCGGAGTTCCATCAATCTATGCGAGGTTGTATGTTCATTTGCCTCCTACTCCAATGCTTGTGTACGGTTCTTCCCCTGGTACTTTGGTGTTCTCAAAAAATTCTCTTAGGACAAGGTCCCCTACTTGGAAGCTCCGAGGTTTAATCTCTTTATTGTAGTACGACCGGATCTGTTGTTGATAGGCTGCGAGTCGGACTTGAGTATTTGGTCATTCTCCAATTCTCTTTGCTCTTCAGTAAACAGATTGGGCATTGTAATGACTTGGACTGGAATGATGGCTTCAGTTATGTAATGTTGGAAATGTGCCCTAAAACCAATCATATGATGATACTTTACGGACATTTCAAATGTTAAACTAATTTAGTTTAATATAAAGGGCAATGATTATTGTTTAAAGTAGTCTCATATAAATGTTATATGCTTAAACAATAAGTCCAAGGAATATGTGCTTAGTAGAATGTAATCTAAATAGTTAGATTCATGAGACCATTCTCGATCATATACATATCCTAAACGTTCCTGATCATAGGATTGCCAATTGGGCATTGACAGTCCGTTAAGATCAGTACATGTTATGTCTTCTCTCAGGGAGAGTGACTAGTCTCGAGTCATTGGTGTAATTGACACCAAGACAAGCATGTAGGTGCTCAATATAGAGTGAGTCCACTGAACACGATCAACGATGAGTTTTCATGATCATGTCACATGAGAACTCATAGTTGGGATAATGCAAATTAGTCCTTTGACCTGAGGCATCACAGTTGTCTTGTGGTGAGGTCCTTGATCTTTGATTATGTCAAAGTCACCCCATCCGAGGGTGTCCACGGCATAGTTGGGGTTAAGCTACTTAGCCATGGAGGCAAGTGAATGCGCAACAAGGGATCTCTAACCTTCAAACCGTTTGAGGGAGAATACTCCATGATATGATTAAGAATCTCTGGCCAGAGTATGAATGAGATTTAGGAAGTTGTTCCAAATCATATTCAATGTAATCATATAAGTATTGGAATCACATTGGATAGTAGACATGAATAAACTATCAAACCAAACAATGTGGTCGAGAGTATTGTATTAGAGAAGGACCGTATTGCATTGCAATCCTAACTGAATAGGTTCTCCACCTCTTCTGATTAGCTTGGGTAGCCATGACATACTGCTAGGTGTCACTCATGGTTTGTGGATGCCCTATAGGTGTATAATCACTTAAGGGAGAATTGAAAGTATGTTTCAATTCGGAATTGATTTGAAAGAGTTCTAATCCTTCACTCCCTCGCTAAAAGGAACCTAATGGATCGTACACCGAGTAAGGTAGAGTTTGATGAAACGATGGAGATGAGTAAGAATAATTAAATGGTTTAATTATTTATGGCAAGGATTAATTAATATGTTAATTAATCAAACGAATAAGTTCGTTATAGACCTCGGGTTAGTTTTGGGCCTCAAGGCCCAATGGGCTTCGAACGTCAAGCCCATTGACTTAAGTTGTATGACAACTTAATGACTAAAAATACATTAGGGCCCAAAGAGCCCAATGAACCCACATGGCCGGCCATTTGGTGTATGTGTAGCAAACTTGCTTTAATTGCAAGTTTGCCACTACATTGTGAAAAGGTTATAAAGGAAACTTTATAACATTTCATACTTAGTGGTTTTCTTTTGGGAGAATGGTTGAGCATGAAAATGCTCTCTTCTCTCAAAGAGGCCGGCTCCCTAGAGGAGAATAGCTAGCAATCTCTCTTCCTCTAGGGCACTCATCTTCTCATCAAGGCTCTCCTTGGTGTGGAGACTTAGAGGTTCCCTACTTTGGGAACTTGGAGAATCCGATTCATCCATTCTCATCCAAGCAAGGAATGAAGGCCCTCTCCATGGGTGATTAGCCTTTGCTTATGCAAAGAGGAATCTTCAAAGGTATAAGATTTCCTTACTCAAATTGTGCTTGAGTTTTAATCATGGTTCACCATATCTACTAGGCTTTGAATTTTCTAGGGTAAAGTTTCGTTTTAAGTGCATAGAAGCATGTTTCCGCCTTTAATTGTTAAATGCATGCTTAATGATGTTGCTTAATGAACTCGGTTAATCCACAATTTTCCCTTCAAGTGGTATCAGAGCCTAGGTCTAGTAGATTGGTGAATCCTTTTGGGTTTTGTGATTACATAGTTTGTGATTTAAATGTTGTAATTGTTACAAGATTTATTCTTGCTTCTTTGAATGTAAATTTTGTTACAAAATTTGCCATCTCAAATGTTGTAGATGTAGTTCATATGAGAATGAATTTTGGAGCTAAAATTTGGTGCCATATTTTTTGGGAAATTCGGCCAATTCCAAAGGTTGGATTTTTGGGTTCTTGTTTGACTTTTTAAAATGGTTTTAAAGTGACTTTTGGAACCCCTAAGTGCCCTATTATGGTAATATGTTATTTCCCTAAAGTTTGACTATTTTTGGAGGTGTTTTTGGATGAAAAATGTTCATGGAGTTCTTATGGATTTTCATGGATGTTCTTCATTGTTCTTGTTAAGTTCTTGGCAAGAACAAAAAGGTTTGGTGTTTGATTCAAATTGTTTGTTGTTTTACAAAAAGTTTTGGTTTATGGTTGATTGGTGATGGAAATTTTGTTTTAAAAATTGGCAACACCTTACCTCTTTTCTTACAACCCATACCAACAATTTTTCAACCTTACCAATCACACTATTCAAACCCATACCTTGTCTTCCACCCAAAATTTCCACTCCAATTTACACTCCATAACCGGCCATCCCTTCAATGGGGGTACTTTTGGGGCTTTTATGCAATTACATAAAGTTTTGAAACTTTTGTGTATTTGCACTTTGACCCGAAAGTTTACGTTTTTACGTAAAGGCCCAAAATCACTAAAGGACAAATTGTTTTGTTCCTTTAATGAAGTTTTTGTAAATGTTGAAATTTTTGGGTTCTAGTTGTAATAACATAAAGTATTGGACTTATGTGTTATTACAAAGTGACCCCAAAAGTTTATGTTTTTGCAATATGGCCCAATAGTTGAGGTTATTGCATTTTGGCCCAAATTGGAAGAGAACGAAATTGTTTTGTCTCTTTAAATGAGAATTGGATTTTCATTTCATTTAGCTCCATTTAAATCAATTCTATGGATACAAAAACCAAATGAAAAATGTTGCATTCTTGTTTAATTAGTTAAAGCGTTAATTAATTAAAGAAAGGGTGATTATGAACCTAAGCCTACGATAATTGAGCTATGTGAAAGGCCGTTTCAAAATTGTTTGAACCATGGGAATGTGTAGATTAGATTTTGGTTGTAATTTGATTTGATCAAATGTTGTAAAAGAGCATAAGCTCTTCTTTAATTTAATTGTACTCCTTTCTTGTTTTATTTGATATGCATGAAATTGGAGTAGTTGGGGTCCAACGCCCAATAAGACAACACGCCTTAATGTGATTAAGCGCATAACTAAAATCAATCACCATCCCTAGACCGAGATCCAACACTAGGCTCGTGTTGGATCAAATCAAAGGTTCATAGTCATCCTAAGGCCCTAAGGCAACTATATAGTCCTTAAATGAATGCAAACCTTATGTTAGTAGTACCATATACTCTTGCTTTAAAAACCGTTTTACAAACTAAGCGGGAGTATTATATACTACTAAATCAATCAAATGGACCAATAGTTGTAATAGGACCAAATTGTTTTAATTAGATTAAAATGATTATTTGTATGTGATAAGACCTAAAAACCCTCAAATCATTATTAAGTTGATAAGCGTGAGAGTGCTTTGAACACTCTTTCGTGGCCTTCCACCGTGGTAGGCTCCAAGCGTTTGTGACTTGTACACCGACTTCACCCTATCATGGGGGAGTACAAAGTGCATGCTTACACTGAGGAGGAGTCTATATGCATACTTGATGTTGTGAAGGTAGGCAACGAGAATAGCCAACATCATATCATTGTAAGGTTATTCTTGAACACCTATCCGAACTTGCATGGTGGGAATGACTTAACTAAGTGCAATGGTGCCAACATCATATCATTGTGAGGCATTATTCTCTAGAGGCCAAATAAGATGGGTACTTACATTAGATGTAAATGAGTAAGTGTACTCTCTCATTATTATTATTGCTAGCCAACATCATATCATTGTGAGGTGGGCTTGGTAATAGTGAGCCTCCCATACCCTACTAAGAGTTTCCTCCAAAACTCTCGAATTCCGATGAGGGATATGGAATTTGCAAAAATAGTGGGTGGTGCTATTTGATTTAAAGACCCGGATCAAATGGCTTAAAATCAATCAATTTATTTCCGTTATGTATTTATTTACCGATATATTTGCAAACGCTATCCTAAACTTGACAAAGAAAAAGCCGAAGGCCTAAGTTTCCGGACTTGGTACCACAATCCCATAGATTGTCTTGAATGGATTGTATATGTACCTAAGTAGTCTCATTCTCACTATCTTCCTATTGATAACGTATCATTGGAAGAATATGTTAGATAAGTCTATCATAATGAGAACAACTTTTGATAGTTGGAAATTATGTTTGGAACATAATGGTTGTTTGACAAAAATAGTCCATAAAGATGGACTTATGATGATTTTGAATCACTAAATGTTGAAGTATTAAACCGCTTAAGGAGATGGAAACAAGGCAAGGACTTCACCTTTGAGTCCCTATCCAAATGGTTCACTAAGTTTATTGTAAACTATGTAGTGAACAATAACTACATTCTCTCCAAAATCGTTTGATGTGTATAACACAATTGAAATAAGTTTCAAGAGAGATAGTGGGAGTTTAGGGACCATGACTATTGTAGTCAATGGAGAAGTCAAATGAAGAAGGCAAAATAACTCCAAGGGAACAAACTTTCTTTATGAAAGGATGGACATTGGGAGGGGTATTTGCAAGTAATGACTTGCAAGTGTCAAGAACACATCTTTCGAAGGTGTTGTAAATGCTCTTGAATAATTCAAGACAGTTGGTTCCTCTACTTGAATGCATGATTCTGTATTTGTGACTATGTGTTTACAATCGTTGTAAAAGTGTGGCAAATAAGAAGTAGAAGATTAATGAGAGAAGAGAAAGTACTTCACATTCGGAACGTGAGTCAAATATTGATCTCTGCGAAAGCAGATAGTACTTACTTCCACATATGAACTACCAAAATATTGGATTAATGTAATCTAATAGATTGTCTCTATAGTAGAGATGATGTGGTAGTGTTAACTGTTTAGAATGTAACGATGCTTAAAACCCAAAAGGTTACAAGGTAGTGACTAATCCCAACTAAATTGTGACACCTCTAAAACATGAATTACGAGTTGGTCATAGATGGATGCTATGGATCGTTAGATCCGGATCCAATGCCTTCTTGTTAAAATTATATAGAGGCGAAATGTTCGAATCTTTATTCTTTTGGAAAGATTAAAGAATCACAAAGTTGTTGAGGTTAATTCACTTAGATGTTAGTGGCACTTGACCACAACATAATACTACTCATATTATATGACATTCACCGAAGATCGCTCTCGGTTGGACTATCGTGTATTTTGAATTAAGGTTAGCATGGTCTCGTGCTACACATGTTGAAACGTGGTGGATATACAGGTGTTGTCCGCTGAACAAGTTCATTGAACATTGACTGCCTAAGAAGCTTAAACGTATGTATGCTTACCACATGTCAAAAGTTACAAAGCTTTGGGTTGTAGTATGCAAATAGTTCTTAGACTTGACGCATCATCAGATATCCTATGCTTATAAATATGAACTTTAACTTCACCTCAAAGCCATCAATGAGATTGCAGGGCCTGATAGTGTGTTGCTTGGGTTCATATAGATTAGTATAAAGATATATGAATGTGCAATAAGGTATCTATCACCTTATGGTAATTGTTTAGTAGAAAGAGATGTCCCTCAAAGCCAGTTGAAGATCCATCTCTGAAATCTTTGTGCAGAGTACTTACTGATCAAACTATGTTTTTAAGAACAACTTCAACTTGAGATGCATCATGGTGATCATAGATGACTACATGTGATTTGATATAAATTTATATCACATAAATCTTGATCAAGATACAGATGATAGAAGAACCGAATTGCATTGTAAATACAATCAAGGTTCGAAACAGTATCATGATTATATCACGAATACTTCTATCTAATATGGGTAGCCATGCCATGTTGCTAGGTGTCACTCATAGCTTGTGGAATTAAGTTATTATTAATTAATTTCACTACCGACTTTAGTTAGAACCTAAGAGGTCACACACCTATGATAGTACTAACGTCATTACATTGATGATGATAAGATTCAATTAATAATTATATCGGAATAAATATTTGGTTTATTATATATAATTAATTATTAATTATATTAATAAACATTTGGGCCTATTGGATTAGTTTTAAAATTTTAATTAAATTAAGCTTTGGGCACAAGTCCAAAGTGGCAAGTGAGTGGGCTTGATGCAAGGCACAAATCCTAGGCGTCAAACCCTATAAGGATGTGCAGCTAGGGGGTGTTATATATATACCCCGTGTATTCTCTCATATGTCACTTTATGCTAAGATTTGTCCCTTAGAGAAAAGAGATAAAACCCTAAGAGGAAAATCCTCCTAGTGTCCCGCCCAAAATATTGTTCCAAGTGAGTGATCTTACTAGCACAATCGAATGCCTCACTCCATCATCCGTCGTTGGTGTATCAGT
Source organism: Gillenia trifoliata (assembly GCA_018257905.1). Taxonomy (NCBI): domain Eukaryota; kingdom Viridiplantae; phylum Streptophyta; class Magnoliopsida; order Rosales; family Rosaceae; genus Gillenia; species Gillenia trifoliata. The sequence goes on along the minus strand of CM031081.1, from coordinate 12,777,949 downwards.
GGATACTCCTAGAAGCTCAACATTTGGGGAGCTTTATTGTGGTTCATCATGAAAAGGAAGAACACAAGCACAAGGATAATCTTACAAAGCGGTGCACACATGGCTAAAGATTCATGTAAGTAATCTCTTCACCATCTTTCTTTGTTGATTTATCAATCACAACCAACCAAATATATAATTGGGATAATATATTGTATGTTATTTATTTATTTTTCTCTGCATATTTAACTATTCAAATTAAGTTAATCCCAATAATATGCCTGGAAACCAAACATGCGGACCTCACCTACTATTCCGGAGTCCAACAAGATGATTGTGGCATTGTTGGTCTGTTAGACAACTTAGTTGGATCGGAGCTGTAGAATCCATGACTAGACTTCTGTGGTATTTGTATTCTTATCCGCCTTACTTCGACTCTGAAAAATTCATGGTCCCACATGGGTGTAAATTAGGATTCTCATTGATTATGGTGGTTAAGGATTTGATTTTCCTATAATTGTATAATTGATTAGTAGACCACTAATCATGCTGTAATGGTGTAATGGATTAGCCTGACCCTTGTAATTAGTCTTGATTGATGATGTAATTACTTATTTTCCTTGTATTGTATACAAGGGGGTTAACCTCCAATGGAATGAATCATCAAATTCCCAAATGTCTTCTACTTTCCATATTCTAACAAGAACTCGACCACTTTTTGAAAAAAAATGAGGAAGTCAACGGTGCCGTGAAAAAGCACATGCCGATTTGTGTAAAGCTATAAGGAGGGAACCTATACCATTGGGTTGCAAAGATAGAATGTCAATTATCCAATGTAGATGATAATGAAGACATCGACCTAACCGATGTGCAAAAAAGAATGAAAATGCGTCTTGTGAGACAAAGAAAGGAAGCTCAAGCTAGGGAGATATCCAATGAAGTCAATAAGTGTTGGAGTTGTGCCCGAAAAGTCAATTTCCTAATATTGGAAATTATGTAACAACTCCATATTAATTATTTAATAAAGGGCAAGATTAATTTTATTAATTAATTCATGAGTTTGGCTTTATATTATAGAGAAAATATACTATGAATGAGTCTATATGGTTTAAGGTATGAAAACAATGTCCTAAATGAGGTTAGGGCATGAAGACTTGTACTCTATAGTCGATCCTTAAACAAAGTTTCTAGCCATTTGGAAAGTCAATTGGACATTGACTATTTGGAAAGACGGGTGTATATCGCATTAAGGTTAGCATGGTCTTGTGCTACACGTGTTGGACACGTGTTGGACACATGGTGGATATACGAGTGCTTGTCTGTTGAACAAGTTCACTAAACACTGACCGCCCAAAAAGCTTAAACGTATGGATGCTTATCACATGTCAAACGTTACAAAGCTTCTGGTTGTAGTATGCAAATAGTTCTCATACCTAAGACATCATATGTATCTTATGCTTATAGATATGAACTTTGATTTCACCTCAAAGCATCATTTCTTTGTAGGGCCCGATAGTGTGATACTCATGTTCATATTTATAAGTATGGAGATAGATGGATGCGCAATAAGGTATATACCGTCTTCTGGTAATTGTTCAGTAGAAGAAGATATCCCTCAAAGCCACTTGAAGATCCATCTCGGAAATTTCTAGCTAGAGTAACTGTTGATCAAGCTATGTTTGTAAGAACTGCTTCAACATGAGATGCATCATGGTGATCATAGATATCTATATGTGATTTGACATAATCCCATATCACATAAATCTTGATTGGGATATGCATGATAGAAGAACCAAATTGCATTGTAACTACAATCAAGGTTCGAAAAAGTATTATGATTAGTTCACATATACTTCTACTAATCTGGGTAGCCATGAAATGCTGATAGGTGTCACTCATGATTTGTGGAATTAAATTAATTCATTAATTAATTTCACTGTCGGCTTTAGTTAGAACCCAAGAGGTCACACACCTATGGTAGTTCTAGCAACGTTTACCAAGGTGATGATTAGATATAATTAATTGTTAATTATATTGGATTAATTATTTGGACATATTGGACATGATTTTAATTAAATAAGCATTGGGCTTTATTTAATTAAAAAGGGTCTAAGTCACAAACCCAAGAGGCAAGTAAAGAAGGGCTTGACGCATGAGACAAATCTCATGGCGCCAAAACCCTAAAAGGTGCGGTTAAAGAGTCTATATATACCCATTGTATTTCTCTCATATGTCTTTAATGCTAAGTGCAATTGGTTTTGTCCCTCAGAGAAAAGAGAGAAAAAACCTAAGCCAAAAACACATTGTGTGTCCCTAAGTGAGAGATATTACTAGCACATTTAAATTAATCACTTCATCATCCGTTGCTAGTTTATCAGTGTGTATACTCTTAGAGGCTCAACACTTGGGGAGCTTCACGTGATCAATCATGAAGAAGAAGAGCGCAAGCACAAGGATGAACATACAAAGTGGAACATGCATGGCTAAGGAATCTTGTAAGTAATTTTCTTCGCCATCTTTCTTTGTTGCTTTATCAATTACAACCAACCGGATATATAATTGGGATAACGCATTGTATGATATTTGTTTGTACCATACTTCACCAATCCTCGAAACTACCAAGCACTTAGGTCAACTTTGTACCTTCGAGACCTACCGGGGTTTGCGGCGAGCGCCACGCAGCTTGCACTGAGTTTCTCTCCAACCAAGAGGCCAATCACAACCTTGACACGTGTCAACACCCAGAGAAAGCTCCCTAGAATCCCACATCGGCCGCGGACGAAAATAGAGGACTCTTCTCAACTATAAAGAAGATCATTCTCCCACAATTAAGCTCCTCATGATCTTAGACCCTCCCAATCCCTTATTAGAACTCACTAATGATGATTATGCCTAAACCCATGTATTATGTAAACTCTACATTGTGTGAACTCCTCTACCTTCGTGGACGTAGCCCAACTTAGGGTGAACCACGTACATCTCGTGTTGCTTCCCGTCTCTATCACGTCATGCATTATCTTCGCCCATTGACTTGAACAATCTATGAAGGTCATCTCACCTTGACTTTACGTTGTTCCAAAGTCCCACTCGTTTTTGTGCATCAACATTTGGCGCCGTCTGTGGGAAACGACACTAATTTCTACTCTCACCACCTTGACCAAGCTTCAGTCTTTATCTTTCCTTACATTTCCATTTGACCGAGTACCCGCTCCCGGCATAGGAGCGAGGAGGATCCTTAGCACTCCTCTCAAGCAAAAAGGCAAACAAAAGCAGCTTACGGTTGTATATCGGAAAGAAGATCCAATTGAACACCTTAACCTTTTGATACACTATGAGCGTATCGCATGCATAGTGATGAGGAGACGTCTCTTCTTTTTCCCTCGCTCTCTCTGGTGGAGCCATAGCTGGTGTGTGGAGTCTTGACCGAGACGGTAGATTCCTTGACGACGAGAACTTTTCGTGGCTCAACATATCTTCCAAACGTCGCTTGCACTCCTACAAATGACTTGTACACCATCCACGGAAGTCGACGAGTCATTACGCGGGCATGTGTCGGTCGAGCACAGCCACAGGTACTGCGTTGCAGAGAAGGCGATGAACAACCCTTAAAGCCTTCCACGAGCGGGCATGCGTGATGTTTCTTCAAATACATGATCAATGCTAATACTTGAAAGACTTACTACGAGGTGATGACTAAAGCTTACAATCATGCCTTTCTTAGGAAGCAAAGATGTATACATCGAGGAGCCCTTATGACCCTTCCCTTTCCGTGGTAGGAAGTGAAAACTGGCTACACCAAGTGAGAAGGTTTTGACCATCCCGGAACCCCATGTTGCATCCCTTTACAGCTCTGCCCGGCTGACAGCTAAGTCACCAAGTCTATTTGTTATATGGCAAGAGGAAGGAATTTTACCATAACAATCTTATTACAACAAAAGGGATAATGGTTTGTATTAAGACAACCGGATGTGAGCATGCCTCCAACTACTGACTAGGTAACGAAGAAAAGGCTACTCATTGACAATGACTGAAGTGGCAAAACCCTCGCTATTATAAAGCTTCGGCATGCGATACTATATACTCTAACTTAGAGCTTGATAATATGCATATTTTTACCGAGGTAAATAAAACTAGAATTAGTGCAACCAACATGGTTAGCCAAAGCAATATTGATGCATATTCTTATATTTCATTAAGCTCAAACCTTAGGTCATATAGCCAAACAATGAATTCCATAGCAACACATTCATAAGCAACATGCATACATGATCATCACTCATGTCATAAGCATCCTCATGTCAATCATCATAAACGTCATACACATTCAACACATTCATACATAAGCCAGGCGGAGCTTCGAAGGGTGTCCACATATATTTCGACATGTGCTACATTGCACCTTGGCAACTCGCCACTTTCCTACCAACTAGGTGATGAAGGGACTCACATTCACATCACCAACTAGGTGATGAAGCGAGGTACAACTAGTATTACTCTAATAAACAATTTTGTCCTTCGGCATATGTTACATTGCACCTTGGCAACTGCGCCACTCTTCCCACCATCTAGGTGATGAAGGAACTCACCTTCTAAAACCAACTAGGTGATGAAGAATTTTGCAACTCCTAATAGACAATTTTGCCTTCGACATGTACTACGTTGTTTCACGGCAGCTACTTAATTCTTTTCCCACTTCATTAGGTAATTAGGCAGGTACAATTTGTACCTTAAACAATATTTTTATCCCTTGATAGCTTTTTGCCATCCATTCCACCAACCGGGTGATAAAGGAACTTACCTTCTTCCTACCAACTAGGTGGGGAATGGTACAACTTCGTACCTATGAACTCTTAGCTTTCACAAACAATGAAAAACCCTCGAAGCCACAATTCAAAAGGTCAACAAGCTTAACTCAACTCAACTAGGGAGCAAAAGCCCATAAAGGGCAACAGCCCAATTAGGGAGCACTAAGCCCAATGTGCCTACTATTTGGTGTGTGTGTGATACTCACCAGCCAGGCCAACGAAGGCTTCAAGCTATGTATAACTTATTTCAATTCAAACGAGAGAACTACAATGGAAATCAAGGTGCGCACAACGATAATCACAAGTGTGCGAAGCATAATCTGGCTTATATGATTCTCGACCATGCTTGGGTGGAGAATAACCCAACAAGGGAAAAAACCGTACAGCGATGATCACAAGTGTGCGAAGCAAAATGTCCATTATGATTCTCCAGCCGCTTCCAACGAGGTGGAGAATAACTTGACAAGGGAAAAGCTTCGCACAGCGGTGATCACAAGTGCGAAGCAAATCTCAACATATGATTCTCTAACCCTTCAACAATTGGAGAATAACCCAACAAGGGAAAAGCTTCGCACGCGTGGTCACAAGTGTACGAAGCAAAACCAATTTATATGGATTACAAGAGCTTCCCACGTGTGAAGGCCTAGAGCTTCCCACATGCGAAAGTCCAAAGCTTCCCACATGCGAAGGCCCAAAGCTTCCCACACATGCGAAGGCCTAGAGCTTCCGACATCTGCGAAGGTCCAAAGCTTCCCACATGTAAGGTCTAGAGCTTCCCACATGCGAGAAGATCCCGGAGAAACCACACATGCGAACATCCGGGAGAGCACCCACACATGCATGCGAGGTCCAAAGCTTCTCACATGTAAAGGTCTAGAGCCCACATGTGAAGGTCCAAGCTTCCCACATGCGAAGGTCCAAAGCTTCCCACATATAAAGGCCCTAGAGCTTAACAATTGAAAAATAACCCAACAAGGGGAAAAGCCGCTGCCCGATGATCACGAGTGTGCGAAGCAAAACATATTTATATGGTTCTACAGAGCTTCCCACATGTGAAGGCCTAGAGCTTCCCCACATGCGAATGTCCAAAGCTTCACATATGCAAATCTCCAAAGCTTCCCACATGCGAAGGTCCAAAGCTTCCCACATGTGAAGGCCGGGAAACTTCCCACATGCGAAGGTCCCAAGCTTCCCATGTGAAGGCCTAGAGCTTCCAACGTGCAAGGTCCAAAGCTTCCCACATGTAAGAGACCTAGAGCAACAATTGGAAAATAACCCAACAAGGGAAAAGCTTCGCACCTTGATGATCACAGTGTGCGAAGCAAAACCAATTTATATGGTTCTACAACGGCTTCCCACATGTGAAGGCCTAGAGCTTCCTGTGCAAGGTCAAGAGCTTTCTACATACGAAGGTCTAAAAAGCTTCACACTTACGAAGGTCAAAAAGCTTCAACTATAAGCTTCCAACAAGGGGCCACTCACACGGAAGGAAGACTACAAATCTTTCAAGGGCGATACTTAATATTTTTAGTACTTTGGCGCTCGGGAAGATCGAGACCACTTCTAGGAAACCCTCCCTCGATCGAGAGACTTGGGGGACTCCCATATATGCTACACCTCGATTTTCAGAAAGTTTCATGATTATAAAGTCACTTGAATATTACAAGGTCCCCAACCGAAAGGTACCCTCCTCGGGAACTTGGGGAGCCTTTGAATTTGTACCACTACTTCACCAATCCAGAAACTACCAAACCACGGTCAAGCTTCTGTACCTTCGAGACCCTCTTTTGAAGGTTTGCGCTGGCCTCTGCCCAGCACTTGAGTTTCTCTCCAACCAGAAATGCCCAATCACAACATGACACGTGTCAACACCGAGGAGAAAGCTCACAGAATCCCACATCGACCGCGGACGAAAATGAGGACTCTTACCGACTATAAAGAAGATCATTCTCCCACAATTAAGCTCTCATGATCTTAGACCCTCTAATCCCTTATTACAGAACTCACTAATGATGATTGTATAACACAAACCCATGTATTATGTAAACTCTACATTATTAATGAGAACTTCCTCTACCTTCGTGGACGTAGCCCAACTTAGGGTGAACCACGTACATCTCGTGTTTGCTTCCCGTCTACATCACATCGTATTACATTATCTTCACTTGATGACTTGAACAATCTGGCGAAGGTCATCTCATGACACTTTACGTTGTTCCAAAGTCCACTCGATTTTGTGCATCAACAATATTTATTTTTTTCCATTGCGTATTTATTATTCAAATTAAATTTATCCTAATAATATGCCCGAAAACCCAACAATAAGTACTTTAATGATCCATATGAAAGCCTTACAAACAATGACTTCAATCTCTTGGATTGGTGGAGAGGGAATGTTGTAGATAGCCAACCATTTCTAAGATTGCTAAGGATGCCTTTGCTCTTTCTAGTAGCACCGTTACTAGTGAGAATTCTTTTAGCCTTGGCGAGAGGGTTGTCGATCCTTTTAGGGCTTCTTTAACACTTAGAATGGCGAGACATTAGTGTGTACTAGTGATTGGCTTAGAGGTGAAGAGTTTTGTTACTACAAGAAGTCTACACATGAACTTTATAATTTGGTTTTATTCTTACATGTAGGTGCGCCTAATGCTCTAGGTAGAAATCCAACTCAAGGTGAAATGCCAGGTCCACCAGCTCCTCTAGCAGCTAAAATGGCCACCTCCACGTTCTACTAATACTCAACTTCAAGTGGAAGAGGTTAAACTTCTAGGTCAAGGGTTATTTGATTGCACTTATGTGCTAAGTAAAATTTTTGTAGATCACATTATATTATGTTATATGTACATACAATTGAGTAGATCACATTGTGTTACAGTAGATTATAGAGGTTTAGCCCACACGTTGTCGCATGAATGCAAATGGATATAAGTATTGTGTGTAGATATGTAGAAACTATTTACATTACATAAAACATGTACAAAGTATTTACATATAAAGAGTTCTTCAAAATATAACTGTTCCTATTTTATAGATGTACTCTCAAAATTGTGGTGCTTTGACCATTGAGCAGTAGTTGGTAGCTAGGCTATATTTACACAACTTGTTTAGTGCTGATCTTCAATGCTATTCCACTCTTGAGGTTCATTCCTTTTTTTCTTTGGGTCCTTTGTTACAAATCAGATCAACCAAATAAAGAATCCATCAACGTGATTTTCAACCCAACTAAAAAAAGGAACTTGATAACAGCATCATCAATGCCATTTCAACCGAACTCAAAACAAATTGATTCTATGTCATAAGTTTATAAACACGCAGAAAATATATCAACTTTCAGAACTAATCAATAGCTTACAAATGTAAGGTAGGAACATACTCAAAATAAAGAACTTCTCGATTTACCCAAACAGCAGAAATCAAACAAACGCCAAAAGTAAGGTAGTTGAAATGAATACAAAAGCTGTTCTAAATCATCCCATTCAAACTATTAAAACAATTTTAACATTATTTGCATTGGTGAAACAAATTCTATGATAGTAAATTTCAATTGAAATGTATAAAGATTACCTTCAATCCTTTGTAACCATATATCTTAGCCCGTCTTGCAACCGCAATCCAATTAGTAAATAAATTTGTACATGTGCAATAAAATCTTGAGTTTATTTATACAGAGACATATAGAGGATGAATATTGGTGCTTACATGATCATAGTCATCCCAATCACGGTGCTAAAGAATAAATCACCCAAAGTTTGAAGAAGTAGGCAAGAAAAACATTCAAGTTGTGACTTAATCATTGAGACTATGTCAATTGTGTCCAATTATTTGATGACGGGATGGGGGATTCGAACTTGAGGCTTCTTTCAACATTAGGAAGAGAATATCATGGGATGGAACACACCAAACCAAGAAAAACATAAGCAAGAAACCGTTCTATTCACTGGTGACGGCTCCTTTAACTCTTCTTTGTTGCTTTCGTTTTGTTTTAATCTTTTTTCTTTCTAGACCCTTTCGGGTTAAATTACTATACAACTGTCAATTCATTGGCATCTTTATACTCAAAAGCACCATACTAAAGATAATATTTTCAAATAAATTACAATCTCATATCTAATCACCAAAATAACAATCTCAAAGTAAGAAAACACTTATCCTTTCTATAAACCCTTTTCAAATTAAGCCCACTTCTCTACAAATATCAAATAACCAAGCATCATAAATTGCTAAAAGAGAAACAAAAATTCAAATCTTGCTGAAAAGGAACAACCAAGAACTAAAAACTCAATAAACCCCAAAAGTTCACAGACATAATCAACCAATCAGACTCCAAAAAGCCCAAGTGGTACAAATAATAAAAACATCAAATTCAAAACTTTACATGATGATCAGATTTATTGGAAAATCTAGCATAGCGAAAGAAAGAAAGAAACTTGCAAACATATACATACATCTATATATATATATATAAAGTATATTATTGCGATGCATAGATGCTAACCTGGTAGAGAAGAAGTTGCAGAGAAGACGACTTTGTGTTCATCTGGAAGTTTGATTGGATTATTGGGTGCTCTGCCTCCGGATCTTTCAATAGCACATTAGGAGCAAAAAGCAACAATTTCACAGAAAAATTCAACTACGAATGAAAATGATAATCACATTAAATGATATGAGTAACACCAAAAACATGCTCTCCATCAAGGGCTATAGCTATCCCTTAAACTACCTCGTTAGCCAAATTTTTTTTATCAACAACCTAGAAAACCACCAAAGAACCACCATTCCAATAAATCTCACAAAAAACCCAAGAAGGAACAATGCAAAGAATAATAGAAAAAAAATCATGAAAGATAGAATTTACCTGAATGTTCACAATGGAGAAGAATTCTCGCCTATCTTGTGCTGCATATTTTTGTAGAACAAAAGGATTGCAAAAACTATATAAATTACAGCCATCTTTGTGCCAATTCAATGTTTTTGTTCGGCCCATATGTAAGGTGGTTAGGAAAAATCTTAGTAATAAAAAGAAAAAAAAATCAAATATCTAATATGGAAAAACAAATAAGCAGTCAATCCTAATTTAAATTAACAAAAAAAAAAAAAGAAAAGAAGAACACCTGAATTCAAAAGGTTCTACATGTTGTATTCAAATTGATTATGCAACAATTACATTATCTAAAATCGATATCTGTTGTGGACAGTTTTTAGTGAAGGGTGCGGCAAGAGAATAATAGAGAGAAAGAGAGAAAGGCTTGAGGAATTATGTTGTATTGTAGTACATTATTCCTCATGCCAAGTGCCTTTATTTATAGTGAAAGAAGTACAATTACAATAGGATTCTAATCTTTAACAGAACAGAATATCTCAATCCATATCTATCTAGGATTTACACAATCACATTTAACATATGTTATAAATTATCTACAACACTCCCCCTTGAATGTGCAAATACTCAAGTAGATATCGCATCAGATCTTCAGGATGATAGTTGATGAAGTCGTCTCGTAGGCACAATAGAGAACACCCGAGTCTCATATAGGGAACTTGCATATAAAAAGAATAAAAACTCTCACAAAACCTGGCTATGGTAAAACCCAAGACGGGACAAAACCCATAGTCTAGGAGAAAAGTGAGTTAATGCAATGTCGATACTTAACATCTTCAAGACGTAAGTAGTAAGAAACACACACAAGAGTATGACTAGCCTAGAATGGGTGCCTCATTAAAACCTAGTCAGGCAACAAAAACCCAATGGGAAAAATGATTCTGATCGTAGGGAAAAAGAGTACATTAAGGTCAAGCGAGTATACTTCAGGATACTCCCCCTGAGTTCGACGAAAACTCCCCCTGAGAACTACAAGCGTAGCAAATGAGAAAATTTGCACATACCAAATCCTCGAACAAGCTTCTTCGGCAATGACTTCGTGAAGAGATTGGTAAGGTTGTCTTCGGATCAGATATGCTTGACTTCAATCTTCTGATGCTCATGCTGATGTAATGTAGACGTAATATGCTTGGTGTTGACTTCTTGGATGTATCATGTTATGGTTTGGTCGATACATGCGGCGTTGTCTTCATAGATCGTTGTTGGAACTCAACAAAGGATGAAGAATTATAGGTGCTTCGAATATGCTCCCATGTACACGGGTGGCTTCGTATATGGCGATGAGCTCGAAGACGTCGCAACTAAGGTCTATTTGGTTGACCTCCAAGATATTGCGGTGTTCCTAACGGTAAAGACATAATCCGTTTGGAAACGTGCCTTGTGCGGATCAGACGGATAGTCTGTGTCAACGTATCCCACAAGGTAGACATCATTTCGATAACCAAGGGGTTGTGGTTAATTCTGAGATGCGCAGGGATAGAATAAGCCCAAATCCATAGTAACGGAAAAACGTCTTTAACACCTATTTGGTGATAGCGTGTAGGCGCAGTGTTGTATCTTACCAAAAGATCAACAACGAATGAGATGTCATGCATAATGTAATGAGCTAAGTACAATAAAGCGCTAATTGAACTTAGATATAGAACTTCAAGTTCCACAACCTTTTCAAGGATCTCATTTGCATTTAGCGTATGAACGGTCATAGGTGTACTCAAAGGCAACACCTTCTAGGTGTAGTTCGACTGGTGGACCAGAATACCATATGAACTTTGCTCGAAACTTCGGGTCGAGACGAAAACGAGTTTTCCCAAGATCTTTCAACTCAAATTTTGACTTCAGGTGCGAGGCAGTTTTCTCAAGCTCTTCTAAAGTCTAAGTGAGATTTATGTCATCGACATAGACTACAGCTCTTGCAAATTCGGTTTAGTACACGCAGGGGCATAGTTTATTCACATATCCCTAACTAATCAAATATTCACTTAAACGGGTATACCACATCCGCTCGGATTGTTCCAATTCGTAAAGTGAAAGCCTCAATTCAATAGAAAGGGTGTTCTGTGGTCTAGAACTATTTAGATCAGTCTATATGTCCTTCGGGAACTTCCATGTATATTTCTGTATCAAGATCCCTATAGATACGTTGCAACTACGTACATAAGCTGCATATTCAGTTTTTCGGAAAAACTACCAAACTGATAAGGTAGCGGAACGTTATGACGTCCATTACGGGGGAATAAGTCTCCTCGTAATCAATCCCAGGGCGTTGAGAGAAACCTTGCGCCACAAGGCGTGCTTCGTATCGCACTATTTCATTCTTCTCATTTCGATTCCTTACTAAAACCCACTTGTAACCAACGAGCTTCACATGTGGAAGTGTAGGAACTACAGGCCCAAACACTTTACGTTTCGCAAATGAATCAAGTTCGACCTGGATTGCTAGTTTCCAGTTTGACTAATCAGTTCTACGTCGACATTCATCAACGAAACACAGTTCGATATCGTCGCTTTTCACTATTTCGGGTAGCTACCATATACGTGAATATCATCGATGATAATCTCATTCCAATTCCATTAACTCATCCAGGCATGCATAATGGACCAAGACTACAGGTCTCGGGATAATCCGGATTAATTTCATGAGGTGGAATGGTTGAGATAGCGAACGAAGAAGGGATTCATTTTGTGCCATACTTCTTCACTTCTAGGGAGGTGAAACCTTCGAACTGAATGATCTATCGCGCTTCAGGCCGAGAACAGATTGATTGGCTAGCCGTCGGCGTACCAGGCCGTCCAACAGGGGCGGCCAAACCGTCATTCAGGGGCGGCACACCCTTCGGGGATGTTGACTCGACGTCTGTTAGGTACGTCTATCCTTGCAAGCATGTTTGCAGCTAGTATATGTGATCTCGTCACTTTATCTAGATCAAAGAAAGCATCTGGAGCAATACTCTGAAATCTAGAATATGGGGATCGAGATGAGACATAGTGGGGATGTCCACGATAATTTGCGTCGTTCTTCAGGAACGTTGACGTTCTTATCTCCCCCTAACGACGGGAAGACTGTCTCATCGAAGTGACAATCCATAAGATGGCGGTAAAGAGATTGCGTGCAAGGGCTCTAAAGAGCTAATTCGAAGGAGAATCACAATCGACAAAGATTCACATCCTTCTTTGAGGACCTATATTGGTACATTACGGCGACGCAATATGGCAGAAGGTGCATACCCAAAAATGCGTCAATACGAAACATCAAGTTCGTACCCAGTAACCAATTGTAACGCTATAAAGTATCGGGTAGCAATGGGCCTCATGCGGACCAACATGGCTGCATACAAGATTGCATAGCCCTAGGCAGAAACCAAAAGCTTGGTGCGTTCACCAAGGTCCGGGCGATCAATTGATAATGCGCTTTATGATCGCTTCTGCGAGGCTGTTTAGGGGTTGAACATAGGGAAGTCAATGTTCAATTTCAAGCCCAAAAAAATGCAACACTTATCGAATATTGTTCGATATAAACTCTCCGGCATTATCCAGTCTTCTAGACTTTATGGGATAATTAGGGTGGTGAGCCCTTAAGTAAGAATTGGCCAGGAGTTTAGCAGCAATGTGTATGTAGACAGACATGTGACCATTGTGTCGATATATCAACCAAAAACTATATTTACATGGTCCGCATTTTTTGGTTGGAAGAGTTCACATTATTCCCTTTGATCCACTGTGAAAAAAGGGTTATGTAGTAGCTTTGCTAGGGATGATGTAAAAATCCAATTTCCCCAACGAGCAGGCTTGGCAAAGTGTGCTTGTAGGCACAAAATCCTTACTTCAGGTAAGGTGATGCATTGTGTAACATATTGCATCGTGTTTTGACCTGAATGTTCCAAACGGTCGTGCCAGAGCAAGTAAACTGCTCGAATCACCGACTTTAAGCCGGCCTATATGTGGCATGTCCTAGTTGGGAGGTAGCCCATTGGCCCCAAAACATAGCTTCAGGCTTCATATTTTGGAAGGTGATGCAAAGATACGTCACTCTATTTTCTACAGTGGTTTTTATGATCATTGTTCGCTTGAATATCCTTATAACTCAATGACGTTCTTCCAGAACGGAGAATATAAAGCCCCTTAATAGTAATTCAGTACCATTAATACAACGAGGTGCAGTGCCATTGCTCTTAATCAGGTTAGGTAGACCTGAATTCGTTGCTAGAGGGGTGATTTAGGTATGAAGTTAGTGTGCATAGTCGCACGTTCATCCAGACAACTAACTTCCCCACATTTATACCTTATCACATGTTAATTGAATTCGGTCACATGTATAAGAAACATGATTCAATTAACTCATATTCGAGGACAATATCCATAATAATATCCAAAAAATTTAAAGCAAATACCAAAACAATCATCCAAACAAAAAGGAAAAATTGTTCAAAACTTAAACCAAAAGATAGGGGGTTTCGGCCAATAGGGCCTTCCATGTCAAAATTTTGCTTTTCCATATGTGTTAGGTGAAGCAAAATTAGTCTCACAAATTGGCTACGGGAATGGTACGCCTCAACAGCATTGGTAGGGGCACAAATAAGTTCATAACCAATGATCTATTCCATCAAAATGGAGGTAGCTTTTGCACGGTTGAGGTTTGGGAATACTGTCCCTTATTCTTAAAGTTTTGGGTTTTAGTTGCCAAGGGATCACGTGTTGGTTGTGATGCCACCCCCTTGGTTGACCCTGATTCTACCACTATTCAGTACTCTACAGCCGAAGAAGGAAGAGTAGATTCGGTAGGCCTCTACTGAAGCAGAGCTTTAAGTTCGGTACACCTCTGCCGAAACAGAGCAAGACCTTCGGTACATCCCTGCCGAAGTAGGGCATGCCGTTCGATAGACATCAGCCGAAAGCTGTCAATACCGTTCGGTAGACTCTGCCGAAGCAAGGTCTATACCATTCGATAAGCTCTAGCCGAAGCTGGATCACACCGTTCGGTACCTTCCAGCCGAATCACTGGGGTGCCGCTTTCACTGTTGTGCTTTTCAGTGAGCAAAGTGGTAGTAATCAGATCCGAGAATTTAGTGAACCTCCACTCTCTAGGGTGCTTCTTCAGGAGCATTTTAGAGGTATGGAAGGATGAGAAAATCTTATCCAGTCAAAATTCAATCGGATTCTATAAACTTCAGAATTTGTACCTATTCACGGATGGAGTTCAATCATGCCTTGTGTCAGGGCAAGATATGTCTTGCTTCGGGCAAGGTATGTCTTGCTTTTGACAAAGTGTGTCTTGCTTCGGGCAAGATCATCTTTGCATGATTAGAACGATCCGTAGAGTGAGTCAAAGAGCCATGGAATCCTCGTCATTGAGGTGCTTCCATTTACAATGCTTCAGGCATAAGTCTTCGGATGAAAATCATGACGGAGGCTTATTTAGCTCTATCCACGTCATTGTTGGCTTCAATGTTTCTTAACTTCTTAGTAGTCAAGTGGAGCTTCACAACTTGTGCCCACATAAAGTAGTTTCTGCTAGAAACTTCCATGTTAGTGAAATTGAACTTGTTACGATTCGGAAATCCACTGGATGGAGGGAACAAGATTGTGGTTGGTGTTTATGGGAAATAAATTCTCCATAATCATAAAAGTTAGAACATTCGGGTTCTAAGACATGGTTTAGTTTAAATTTTCACGAAAACTACGGGTTTCATGGGTATTTAATTTTTAAGGAAACTTTAGGTTTCATGGCACTTATTCGAAGCTTCGGGTTCGAATTTATGAACTTCAAGTTCATATATACCTGTAAGCAAACGCAATATATATAGAACAAAAAATAAAATTTAACATATATTGTGAATGGGTAGTGAAATATAGGTCTACGGGACCTTCGGGGTTTGCAAATATGACCTAAATAATTTTTGGTGGGTTGTGGTTGGAGCTGCAGGCCCAACCTTTGTTTGCTAGGCTGCTGGCCAGCAAAAAAATAAAGAATTTTTGGACAAAAAAAGGCAGCCCAAGCAGGGGCTGGTGGTCCAAAGCCCACACGGGCTGGGTGAAGGAAGGAGAAGGCAGCAAAGCTGCTGGTGCGCTGGGCTACAGGCCCTGGAAGTTCAGTGGGCCCATCAGGGGCCAAGGAAGAAAAAGGCGCGGGCCGAACGAAAAAAAATGGGCCGAGAAAAAATTCAAGCCCACTGGGCTGCTGGCCAAATTAGTGCGGACCGAGAGAGAGAAGAGGCCCACGGCTCTGCTGCAGGCTGAGCTAGGCGCTCGGCTCGGCTTCAGGACGGTGCCGGCTTGGCTAGGGGTTTTTTTTTTTTCTTTATTTTTCAAAAAAGCGAAAAAAAAAATTTTAGTAAAGAATTTCTAGTTTTTTTTTCAGAAAAATGAAATTTTGTGTTTTATTTGCAGAAAAGCGAAAAAAAAAGAAGAAAAAACCCTTGATTTTTCCTTCGTTCACACGATCATCAATTCACTTAATATATGACAAATATATTAAATGTCGATGTTAACACAATATTTGCAGAAGATCAATAATTCGTTAAACGCAGAAAATTGGGTTATGCATCATGGTGAAGGTTCATGCAATCAGGTCTGACAAAATATCGACAATCGAGACCGTGTTTTAGAAGAACCTGGATTGCTGATGATGATGGTTGAACAATTTGTTTGCAGAATTGCCTTCAACTCCGAATTTCCATCGTTAATGCGTTGAATCTCGTTCAAAATAACAGGGGAAAAATTGAATCAATATCAAGTATATTAATTCAATAAAATAAATAAATCAAAGTAAAAACTAGTGAAATTAATACTCCCCATGATTGAAGATGGCCAAAACTCCGGTATAATTCTCTTGAGCACAGCGGAAAGAGCGTGCTGATAACGTGTTGTGGACAGTTTTTAGTGAAGGGTGCGGCAAGAGAAGAATAGAGAGAAAGAGAGAAAGGCTTGAGGAATTATGTTGTATTGTAGTACATTATTCCTCATGCCAAGTGCCTTTATTTATAGTGAAAGAAGTACAATTACAATAGGATTCTAATCTTTAATAGAACAGAATATCCCAATCCATATCTACCTAGGATTTACACAATCACATTTAACACATGTTATAAATTATCTACAACAATATCAACTCACCTAAAATTCTAATTGTATGTCTGACAACTTTTAACTAATTTCAAGAATTCCCCATTCCTTTATCCCCACAAAACTCCATTATGAAATTAATGTGATATAATTTAACCCACAATAACCCCATGTCTACCTAATATTCTAAAATAAATTGCACTACTCCAAGCAATCCAATAACCTCACCAAAACCTAAACCTCTCTCAGTCATTCCAATTCATTGTTGCATTCATTAGTTTGCTTATTTATTCACACACAGTTATGAAAATCTTTTCTAGGACTGTTGGGAGTAACATTTAAACAAAATTAAAGAAAATGAAAATCCCTAATTTAAAAAAAATTAAAACAGAAAATATTAAAACCCTAACCTTGAATTCAGCGAAATTTAAAAAGAAAAAGAAATAAAAAAGGAAGTCAAATCTGAGGAAAAATAAAGATGAAGAAAAATACCTAGGAGGAGGAGAGGAGGAGCGGAGGAGATGGTGTCCAGCGGAAGAGGAGGAAGGAGGGAGGAGCCTGAAGGGGGAGATGTTGTCCAACGGAGCAGGATGAAGAAGCCTAAAGGGGGAGATGTTGTCCAACGAAGTAGGAGGGATGAGGGAATGGGAAACAGAAAAATGATGTTATGGGATGAAGAAGCAGAGAGCTGAAGAGAATGGGATTCAGAGGGTGGTTTTGGTCAAAGAAGGCAAGAGCTGTCGAAAAGAGGGAAAGACAACACACGCATCGCACAGGGTTCTGCGTCCATCTAATCCACATGTGTCTCACAGGAGAAGAACTGTTAGTCAGGGGCAAAAATGTCAATCCACTGTTAATGAACAATGTTTTTCAACTGGATTTTAGTATAGGTATAATTTATGCCTAATTGAAAGTGTCGGTTTGATATTCGGTAACTGTGATTCGGTTTCTAGCCCTAATAGTTAGAGTAGAAAACTTTTAGAGTTAGAATATTATGAAGTTATATCGTTTCAAAATCTCGTCAGGTGAGCATCATTGATTCACTAGTACCTCAAAACTTAGGAGGGTCTGTAGATGTCATTTTACTGCAGTGGCGAAAAACAATCATGTCTATACACCTTGTGTGGGTTCGATCCCCAACTATTCTCCTTTTTCATAACAACTAAGGTTGGGCATTTTAGTGGGTCTACCGATCAACCCGACCAACTCACTCGATATAGGTTAGGTTCTAAACATTAAAACTTTATTTTTGGGTAAAACCATGACCATCCGTTTAATAGGTGGGTTGAGTTGGGTTAAAGTATTATCAACCTGATTGAAACCGACCTGCTCGAATGACAATAATTCTTGAACATACATGTATATTAAATAAATTTATATATGAAATTTAGTAACTTTTAAATACACTTGTTTATTAATGCTTGATTTGAATAGTGAAATTTAACTATTAGTAACATGTAGTGATATTACAACATTAAATTCATATGATTTGGGCCTTGTTTGACGTAATTATTGGTCATTTGTACTCACATTAGGAATAAGAAAGAAACCAATCAAGCCCAACCCATGAACCCACCCAACCCAACTCGCCTAAGAATGGTTTGGGTGGGTTGGATTGCCACTTTTCTTGAATGACAATAAATTTGACAAGTCTGTTGAGTTGGGCAAATGGTTGAAGTCTAACAAGACCAATCCACCCAACGCCCACCCCTAATAACAACTAACTATCCAACTCAACAAATGTGATAGTCTACTAAAAAATTTAGGAGGGTCCACCGCAGTATTCGGTTACCAAACCCCATTCCATCTCACCTACTCTGCTTCACCGCATGTGTCCCTCAGCCGGTCACCCCTACCCCGACCCACTCCAAAAGTTTCACTCCCACTCCACGCCATCACATATATAATATATTATATATACATTCACCCCAGTAATTTCATTCTCTTTCCTTTTCGCCCTCATTTCAAAAACACCGCTTCTCTCCCTCTCTCTCTCCCTCTCTCTCCTCCATGCCGTGGGGATAGAGCTTCTCTGCTCGCGTCTTCGCCGGGTATTAGAGGCGTTGCCTTTCACTCTCTACCTCTACGTCGGCGTTCGCTGAATGCGGTTCGTACAGTTTCTTGGAGCTACAATGGCGGCTCCATTGGTGCTAATTGCTTATACCTACTATTTTATATGCCCTTTGTTTTGTAAGTCCATCTTCCTTTAATTGTTTTTCATTTCTCTATATTGATTTATGATTTCAGATGGGAAATTATAGTGTTTATTTGAGTTGGTGGTATTCAAATTTTGAATTTTGAGATGGGTTTTGTATGTAGGCGATTTCAATCTTTGGTTACATTGTATTTGGTGGTCGTTTATTTTCTGTTTGGTTGCTGAGAAAGTGTGGGAAAATGCAAAAGATTTAAAATTTGAATTTTTGTTGTTTAACTGACAGAAACTGATATCATGGCGTAAGATAAGGCAGAAAAAGAACCCAATATCATATAATTCAAAGTTCAAATTTACTAAACAAAGCACAAATTTCTTACCATCTCTTTCTTTTTCCTTTTTAACTTTATAATTTTATAATTTTCTAACTTTTTTGTGCATCAACTTTAATTGATTAAATAACATGTGAGAAATTTAACAAAAAAATAGTTTTGATAGCTTGTTTTAAATGGAAGATTTTGGGTTTCTTTAAGAAATTTTATTTTATTTTTAATGATATTCTTGGCGCAGTGAGATTTTCTAGCGATTTTGCTTCCAAACCCTTTCTCGGGTTTTTCATGTTAAGCAAATTTTAGTTTCTGCTAATTTTTGTTTCCATATTTGTAAAGAATGGTTAATGACTTTCCTGTTGTTCCCAACTGTTCTGTTTTTGAGTCGCTTCAAGTCTCTTCTATTACTGATTTCTACCCCTTTCTGATCAGAGTATCTTCTTTTCTCTTTTTCACAGGGATTTTTATTAGGAACCATTATCAGATTACGATTCCAAATTCGTTTTCGGATGTATTATTCTTGTGATAAGTATATGATTCTCTATTTTGTATGGCATTAAGGTATATGATTCTTTTTCGGTCTCGTGTCAATTTCAGGTAAATTCTTTTATTAATTGAAGCATGTGTGGTGTCCTGGAGCAGTTAAGTTCCGAGTCTCCAATTCCGTTATCTTCCCAAGACAGTGAGACTCTGAATAAGTCCATGGGCAATCCGATCAAAACAGTTGAAGCTGAACATTCTTTCTCCAGTTTGCTTGAGCTTGCGGCTGATAATGATGTCAAGGGCTTTAAGCAGTCTATCAGTGACGCTGCTATGGTTAATGAGATTGGACTCTGGTATGGTCGCCAGAGTGCTTCAAGACGAATGGTTCTTGAGTATAGGACCCCATTAATGGTTGCTTCTAAGTATGGTAGTGTTGATATTGTGAAACTGATTATTTCTCTTTCAGAGGTGGACATAAATTTCTCTCTCGGCTCAGATAAGACGACTGCCCTTCACTGTGCTGCGTCTGGTGGGTCAGAAAAAGCTGTTGAAACTGTGAAGGTTCTTCTGCAGGCTGGTGCAGATCCCACTGCTACTGATGCCAATGGATGTTTCCCTTTTGCTGTTATTGTTGCTCCTCTGAATCGTTCCAATCTGAAGGTTGTGCTTCAAGAGCTCTTACAATATGGTGGCTCAGTCCATGGTTCAAATGTTAGTTTTGGATCTAGTTCACCATCTCTTTCAACGTCCTCGACCAATGATTCCTTGCCATCATCAATCCCTGATTCAACATGTAACTCTGATATTATACATGTTTCATCAGCACCTGAAAAGAAAGA
This sequence comes from Gillenia trifoliata, assembly GCA_018257905.1. Taxonomy (NCBI): domain Eukaryota; kingdom Viridiplantae; phylum Streptophyta; class Magnoliopsida; order Rosales; family Rosaceae; genus Gillenia; species Gillenia trifoliata. Next base: position 12,757,424 of record CM031081.1, on the reverse strand, counting down.
ATACCCCTTTGATCCGTCACTTCCCAACATCAAGAATAGCATTTATGCCACGGATGAGTTTCGAATGTTTTCATTCAAGATCCGGCCTTGTTCGCGAGCCTATTCACATGATTGGACTGAATGCCCTTTTGTGCATCCTGGTGAGAATGCAAGGAGAAGGGACCCGAGAAAGTTCCACTATAGTTGTATGCCATGTTTGGATTTTCGCAAAGGAACATGTAGACGTGGAGATTTATGTGAATATGCTCATGGGGTTTTTGAGTGCTGGCTTCATCCAGCACAGTATAAGACTCGACTCTGCAAAGATGGCACAAGTTGCTTGCGTCAGGTTTGCTTCTTTGCCCACAAACCTGAGGAGATGCGACCCCTGTATGTTTCTACTGGATCTGCCGTGCCATCCCCTCATTCAGCCACCTCTGCTGCTGCTGCTTTCATGGACATGGCTGCAGCTTTGAACCTGCTGCCTGGATCTCCCAAAGAGGTGCAGCCCATGTCACCTCCTCCTTTTACTCCACCCATGTCTCCTCGTCATGGTAATCCAGACCATTCCCTGTCACGGCCTCAGAAAAATATCCCCATTTTGCATCTCCCAGGCAGCAATCTTCAGGCAAGCCGTCTGAGATCTTCTTTTATTGCAAATGATGTTCCTACTGAGGAGGTTAATATGTTGCATAATTTTGAAATGAAACAACAGCAGTCACTTAATGATGGGTCTTCCTTCTCGCATTCATACATTAGTGCTTCCTCAATGAGTCATCCTCACCGTCTAGAAACCTTGACACCTTCAAATCTCAATGAGCTTTTCACTTCCCAGGTCTCATCCCCTCGATTCTCTGACCAACTTGTGTACTCATCTGCTTTCTCACCCTCAAAAATATCATTTGTTTGTACTCAGCTCCAGCAGCAACAAACATTGTTATCTCCTATCAGAACAAATGTGTTCTCTCCGAGGACAGTTCACCAGAATCTCTTGCAAGCTTCATTTGGTCTTTCCTCACCGAGGATGATGTCACCTCGAAGCATGGAGCCTCTTTCTCCAATAGGCACTAGGGTCGCCACTCTTGCTCAGCGCAAGAAGCAGAAGCCGCTTTACAGCCCCAACTCAAGTGATGTTGGATCCAATGGTGTTGGTTCCCCTGTACCCTCTATATCAAAATGGGAGTCTACCAATGCAAAACTAGATTGGTCTTTTCAAACAGATGAGCCGGGTCATTTAAGCAAATTCGGTTATACAGAAGACAATGTCGACGAGCCTGATGTTTCATGGGTTCAATCTCTGGTGAAGGAATCACCATCTGATGGAAAGGAAATCACATCTGTTCCAGAATCAGGCACACTGCTACCTATCGGGTGTTCTAACTGAAACGTCGCGCAGTTTCCAAAGCATGGATTGAGCCGTTGCAGGTTGATCAACATGCTGCTTGGTGAAAACAAAATCATTTTTACCGAGCTCGGAGGTAGTTACAACAGAAATACAAATTCTTGAGTTGGTTGGTAACAGTAACAATAGAAGGAAGAAGATGCTGGACAAAGTCTACAGAAAAGAATCATTCATTCATTATTTATTATTGTTACAGAAGTCCAGAAGGGATGGAAAACTCCCATTTGGGCTTAAGAGAAGACCAACAAACCCAGGTGAAGGATCTTCTCTCCCAAGTCTATCATAATTTTCGTATTTAATTTTCTTTTTGGCCCTTAAATTATTTGTTATTTAAAAGTAAAACTGCAAAAGCTCATATTCTACCATTTTTTGTTTAAATAATTTTGAGGAACTTTTTTCTTTCTTCCACTGTCAGATACATCTTTGATACTGTAATGGAATTAAGGAATAAATATATTTATTTATTTTCCTGTATATTGTGCTCTATTTTTTGAATGCTTTGGATTAGTCCCAATGAACAAAGTATAACATATTCTTTCAAGAAAGAGAGAGACGGAAATGCAATTTGCACGTGTTGGAATTTTCTAATATACTCCGAGGTATTCAATATTTTAGTCATTAAATCCTTGATCAAGGATAAAATTGCCGAAATCTAACGATTAAAAACCTGAACAGCATAGAATCTTAAATAAATTATTGCTGAGGCAGATGGTGACACTCGGTTCCTGCTTGATGCCAATTCTTTGTTATCTTTGATTATCTCTTCATTTGCTTTTCCTTTCCTTGTTATCTCTGTTTTATGAGAATCTCGTGGTGAGGTGGATTCCAATAGGGAGTATGGTGGGTGGGGAGTTTTTTTTTATTTGGATAGGTGGAGAGTTGCTTTTTCTTATATGGATTTGTTCATTTTTCCTCTTTTTCTTTGGGGTGATTAGATGTGATGCTGGACCACTTATGAAATGATAATTATTGTATTTTCTTTTATCAGTGGGGGTTGGGGATTCGAGCACTTCAAACATTGAAAATAAAAATACCACTAAATTAATTGCCGGATTTTCTCAAGCGTTAGCGCTTGATTTTCTCCTTGATTGATTCTTATCTTAAATAAATATTTCAATTACATGAAGTGATTCCATTTGAATTACAGAAGTTCACTTTCAATTTGCTTGTTCAGTCACTATGGTTGCAATTGTATGAGAAATATGCAGAGAATGTGCACTCCTTTCTCAAAAAATACAGACTTTTTGTATGATTCATCTTCATGTAAGTAAATTCGGAAGCATGGAACGAATGGAAGCGGAAAAACTGTTAAACTTCCGAATGAGTAAAACCGGGTTCACATTTATGCCCGGAGGTATTCCCAGGGTCCTGTTCTTGTTCCTATCCTGCAGTTGCATACCAAAATTATAAGTTAGTTATGGGAATGCGCGGGCGTGCGGGCTAAAACTGTAAGATTATACCTCCAAAATCCGGCAAATGTCCGGAGACTCATATAGACGGCCAAGGCAACCCAGATCCCAATGAATCCGTTAGTATAGGAGAGTATAAACAGAACTAAGATGCTGACAATAGCCACCAGAACCTGGAGGAATGATGATTGTCATGTTAACTTGTATCCCAAGGAACTAAATGAGCTCGCATCATTACTTGTATTACAAGAAAGGGACTAAAGACTTGCCATGGAAAAGGCTGAGTATGCGAAATCAGATGCTCCAAAGTTGACACCGTCGAAAACAAACGCCAAGGCATTGATGGGCTGAGTAGCTGCAACAAACTGATTTCGAATTTGAAGACTGTTAGTTCAAATCAAAATCGCTGGAACATTGTGTTCTGTTTCAAGACAAGGGGGCTTACCGGAATGCCTATGCCAATGAGACGTAGCACATCGACATCTTTTGTGAATAGTCTTGCCCCATACTGCATCCCCACTCCAAGTACGACAGCGAGCATCAAACCCAAAACCAAACCCAGCTGCAGTTTAAACGCAATTACGAATTTTTAGAGAAACTGACATCATAGGGAATCCATACTTGATCCTTCTGAAATATGATTACGCACCTGTAACACCCGGGATGCAGTGGCTGTTGCCTTATCGTAGTCTTTTTTGGCAAATGCACTTGCAAGTATGGCCTGAAAGCGGAGCAGGAAATTTCAGCACGAAGGCAGTTGATCATCATCAGTTCTAACCAAACTTAACAGTTTAATTAACAACCTAGAACTCTACTGGTTATCTAACTACTTTAGTAAATATCAGTATTGCAGTAGTTTCATGCATTAACGAAATGATATCCGACCTGTCCAGCAACAGCCAGCCCATCGGCTAGAAGGGAAGCTGCCAACCAAACCTGCAAGCAGACCTGAAATGCAGCCATGGGTGTCGGTCCCTGGCGTGCAGCCAACGATGCAGCAAGAGTCACACAGAATGTAACAGCAATGACCCTCATTAATAATAGAAACCCTGGAGTGAAGAAAGAACTAATGGGGTATCAACTTCATAATTAACGGTAACCATCTTTTAACAAACGCTTCCAATGTTTTTGGCTCACTGAAAGCAAGGCCTAGGGATTCACAGAGTCAAAAATGCCATTTACAGATAAAATCCTCACCGTTTTTAAGAAATCGACTGAATTGGAGATGTTTGATACTCGGGGGTAAGAGATCGACTTGAGCCATTAATCTCCACAGGAGTATGAAACATATTAAATACCTACGTGCGATGACCATATTAACGATAAGAGGCAAAGCTGACATACAGTGTGGAGTTCCAGAGAAAGCACACAACACAACAGGACCAAAAGCAAACACGAAACTTGGGAGATAAGTTAGATAACACTTACTGAGATAGAACATGAGCAATAGCTGCACCATTGACACCCAGATGGAAAACAAAAATAAATATTGGATCTAAAATTATGTTTGTTACATCTCCTGCCACTGAATTAAAACAGAGAATTTATGCATTAGAAAGCTGAAAAAATGTTTTATTCTGGTGAAATAGATGACGTAAGAAGCTAAAGTTTAAGTTCGTTAAGGTATACCAGTGGCGTATAAAGGAGTTTTTGTATCCTTCAACCCACGGAAGATTCCTTGCATAGCAAGTGAAAGAAGAACTGCAGGAGCACCGAGCGACCTCAGCATCAAGTACTGCTGTGCAGGTTTTAGCATAGGGGAATCCTAAACAAACAATAGTTCCCTTCTGTTACTATAAGTTAGAGTACATAACATTTTAGCGCTTGATATGAAAAAATATTAAGTAAAACCCTATGTCAAAAGAAAAAGATTTACTTACAGAACTGACTCCCATAAAGTTCAATAGAGGTTTTGCTCCAGATATGAGGAATATGGCCTGGATGAGGCCAAGGATGCTGCCAATAACCATTGCTGATGACGCTGACGGGATGTACCTTTTCTGATGATTGGTTGTAACAATTTCAAAGCTTGTAGCAACTGATTTTGAGTTGTATGCATTCTGAGCGGTATCTGAGAAATAACATCGAAGAAAAAAACAAAACTATCAAGTAAGAAGCTTTACGAAACTTAATGCAATTATACTCTGTAAGTCTTTACACACTGCATACAAAGTACATTATAGAAAAGATGGAGCATACCGCTTTCTGGTATCAATTGTTTCATTTCACCATTCGTTGATGAGCCTGTTTCCAGGTAATCGTTGTCCTTTGCCTTAGGACTCACTGTTCCAATAGTATCTTCTTCGGCAACAAAAGATGTTGTGACACTAACAAGTGGGAATATTGCAATCCTTGATGCTTGATTGAACAAAGCAATAGAAACTCCCACAGCAGCAAGCTCCACTGGACCTTTAAACATTAAGACAACAATTGGATATTAAATTTATAAAAAACCGTAAGTTTTAACAAAGATGCGAAGGACGAGTACAACTTGTTTCAGATCGAAGAGCATAAACGCAAAGTTAAAAATGAAAAACAAAAAAGAAAAGTACCTATTTGGCCAATGAATGCTGTGTCGACTAGAGAAGCGATTGGATCAGCTGTCAAAGCCAGCGCCGCAGGCAATGCAATTGACGCTATTTCTAAACCAAGTTTGTCCAAATTCAAAACACATCTACGCATAAAAGAGAGAGAATCCAAGCATTAGATTAGACCATCTATTTCCAACTTGAGAACATACATTAACTCACATACAATCCTTTTTGGTCGTTTCAATTGTAATTACAATTCATTTGATAACTCTATTAATCAATGAAATCGTAGGACTACATGATTCGTCAGGAAAGGGGATGATAGCTACTTTATTCCTAATTGCAATTACAAAATCACTTGGACAATGTGGCTCTTGGAGCAAACATATCAAAGGTAAGAAACTCTGAGCTGGTCTAGCCATGGATAAGAAAATTACAACAGCCAATGTATGCGAGTAAAAGCTCGCGTTGCTTATAGAAAGTACTTTTCACTGCTTTTCTGCTATGTTCAGTTTAACAAAAACTCTAACTACAAACCAAGGGACCTCCTAAACAGGCAAAAGAAATGTAAACTGCATAAAACCGATCGAAATGATATACCTGCAATCCTTAAAGAAAATGTAGATAGGAGTTTTCCTTTTGTTCCCATATGAATATGAACCATCTTCTTCAGCCATCAGTTCGATAGCCGATTCAATGAATTTCTTTTTTGCTGGGATGTGGTTGCAGAACTAGGTGCTTATTGGAAGCAGGAGTTATCAAAGCAATGCCGATAAAATCGATAGACGAGAATTCACAAATTGTGCTCCAGCCCCTGAAGATTACAGTGTCTGTCAATTCATAACTCTGTTTCTTGCAAACCCAAAAAATCACAGAAACAAAGTAGACTAAAAGAAAATTGGGTTCCAAAATTAATATTAAAACTGAGAAAATTATAGCACTTGAAATTCCCACCCTTCAAACCAAACATTCCAACTCAAAGACTTGTAACAGTTTCAATTCCTTCAAAACCAAAACAATCAAATGAATGAAAGTCTTGTAGGCATTGGCTTTTAACACTCAACACCAGCCAATTTCTCAGTCTAGGCAAATGAAGGCGGAGCCAAGGTGGCTAGACCAGTGTGCTCTCAATCCCTCCCGTAGTTTAGATTAAATTAAAGGAGAACTAATAAAAAGTCTTTCACAAATTGAAAAATACTTGGACAATTTTTTTTATTATTAAGGATATTTTTTTATATAAGGACAAAAAAAAAAGTTTGACAAGGGGCTTTTTATTAATTTTTTGTTAAATTAAATCATCCAATAAAGAAAAAAAAAATCCTGAGTCTAGAAGAAAAACCAAATTCAAGAGAATTTAAAGCTTGTTAAAAAAAAAAACAGAATTTAAAAAAATTTACATATGAAGACCAAAACTCACTGACCTTTGGGCCTTGAAACTTGAAAGCCAATCAACAGAAGAGCACTCAACTTCAACGTACAGAAAATTCAAAGCTTCTTCTTCATTGGCATGTTAATTAGCATCGAAACTTTCATTAACTTCAGCTTTGAAACTTGAACAACAATTGTGTGTGTGTGTATATATACCCAAATTCCAAAGTCCATGAGAGAAAAGAACCTTCACAACAGAACACACCAACTGGGGCAGGCTCTTCTTGTGTACGTTAGACAGAGAAAGCTGTCAGAGCTAGCAATTAAGGTCTTCTCCCTAATTTCATATTTATGATAGGAAAATACTTAGGTACTCAATCGGTAAGTACTTTATATACTCTTTTGATTATTTGATCCAATAATATTTTAACACATGTTTTCTTGTTTTAAAAAATAAAATATATATTATTTAATTTTTTTTGAGCTTTTAAAAATAATAAATACATGTCATCTTTTGAGTAAGTCAAATCAAAAAGTAAGTATATAGGGTGAATACACAAGTATTATGATATCTATCACAAATCATTCCTGAAATTGACCAAACTCTTTACTTTGGTCACTGAACTTGAAAATCAATTAATATTGTCCCTCAAATTAGACGCCCCAAATCAACCTCGTCATTCCGTTAAAATTTCGTTAAACTTCCGTTAGTATGCTACATGGCACACCCGTGGAAAATATGAAAAGTAAAAATTTTGAAAGTGTTTATTAAAAAAAAAAACTAATAAGATAAATTAAAATTAAAAAAAGAAAGGGAATATCATTCACATCCTCGTCCTTCAACTCATCATCGTCATCAACCTTCGGACCCAGCACCAACTCCCGCCGGCCACCACTTCTTTTAGATCCGAGCCGCCAGCGCCATCTCTCCGTTGAGTCATCGTCCTCGTTGATCCGTCGATTGCTCCCGCCAGTCACACAGCCGCCGAGAGCGTCCGATCCACCAGCACCAAAGGCAACACAAAAAGAAAAACATTTGGGTCGAGGATTCCATCGGTAGCTCTTCTCTCTAACAAAAACAAAAAGCAACACAATTATTTGAAAAAACACCAAAAAGAAATTTAAATGAAGTTCTGCAAAGCTTCATTTTCTCATTAGTCCTACTCCTCCTTCTCTGTCCTCCAATCAATACAGCCCAGAATGAAAATCATTTGGGTCAAGGATTCCAAGGGAAAGGGGTGGGTCGACGATTCGACGGAAAGGGGTGGCTCGACGGAGCTGGCCGCTTAGATCTGGAAGAAGGGTGACCGGCGGGAGTTGGTGCCTGACTTCGAAGGACGCTGTTGATGATGTGGAGGAGGAAGATAGTCCTTCATTTTATTTATTTTTATTTTTAGTTATCTTATTATTTTATAGTTTTAATTTGTTCTTAATAGTGGGTCAAAAATAGTTCTTAAAACTTTAAAACACTTTTAAATTTTTTGGTTTTTTTATAATCCACATACCACAATATTATTGTAATAGTGGGTAAGTGAGCATACTAACAGAATTTTTGATGGAATTCTAATGGAATGACTAGATTGATTTCCGGTGCCTAATTTCAGGGATGAAATTGATCAATTTGCAATTTCAAGGACTAAAATGAAGAGTTTAGTCAATGTCAATGACAATTTAGTGTTATTTCCTCAAATAAAATAAAATGAATGAATAACTTAATTTTATTTGTCATCAAGCACAAAAACTCTTGCATAAAACCCCTTTATTTGAGCTTCATTGATGTCTTGAAGCAGGAGAACAACTTACATAAAACAAGTTCGTAGCTACTTGATGTCTTGATTCAATAAAATATTGTTATGTGGAGAAAAATTTGCACATGGCAATACATTATTGGACAAGAGACGCCACGTGACGGTAAACTTGTTCCATGTAAGTCCTTTTTCTTGAAGTAGGGTCTTCTTGGCCAACAGGTAGCCACGTGTAAACAAATTATGGCACGACTTCAATTTATGTGCAAATGATGCATACAATTAATATTTTAAAGAGATTTTTTAGGGTATATGGAACATGAGCTGGTACACACCATGTGTCATAATACAAGTGAAAGAACATTGAAAAATATATAATCTCTCCACTTATATTATAACACGTGATGTAATGGCGGTTACATGGAAAAATCTCTCTAACGTTTAATGAAATAAGTTCATTATTTAACGTGACATGTACACATCACTTGTCACATGAGTTTGATACACCAATATGGTATAAAAATGTGAACTTCTTAATACTTTCTTATAAAATAATATATTTTTACTCAGCACTGCATTAATTGTCGTTAAATGAATGTAATTTAATCTATCTCCAATACTATACAAATCTTGAAACTATTTGACTACAATCAGTGTCGTGATAAACATAACCATCGCATAAGTGTGGTGGGCAAACATTTTCCCATCATTGAAGAGTTGCTTTTATGGGGGTGATGGTGTGATGCCGAACTGCCAACAGAGGTGGTTACATGTGTCATGAGAACCAGATTCCCAGAGAAAAAACGCATATTTGCATCACCATCTTAAATCACTATCTTAAATCATATGGGACAGTGGCACTGCATGCATGCTTATGGCTAACAGTCAAGTGCCCATCACTTTCATGCAAAAATGACTATTGGAGGTCAAATCAATAATGGAAAATTGCATGTTCACCGAATTAAAGTGAAATTAAAGTGAAATGTATTTTTACAAAAAAAAACTTCAACTGATCTGCTCATCACTAATAACCAAACTGATACCGATTGTGAAACTCAAATCAAACAATATATTAGTACAAAATGTATTACCAACGGGATTGACTATAAGGAAAAATTTGCACAAACTGCGACATGCGTTTGTTAGAAATGATTGATTTGGATATGACTATTATTTATGGTAACAATTTTGTCATTAACATAAATAATTAGAGTTCTCACTTTCCCTCAATTATTCTTTAAGAACAAAGTATGATTTGTATTACTTTGCTTGAATTCATACTTTGTTCTTGAAGAATCATGGAGGGAAAATGACAACTCTAATTATTTATATTAATGATAAGATTATTACCATAAATGATAGTGAGGAAATACGAAGACTAAAAGAATACTTATCCACTGAATTCGAGATGAAAAATATTGGTGAATCAAGTATTTTTTTTTTCAATTTTTATAACTGAAGTTGCTTGATCTAAGCAAGGCATATATATTGATATCTCAAATGAATTATGTTTTACACTTATTAATTGATGAATAGGGAATGCTCTTTTGCAAACTTCCAGATACTCTGATTGTGCAAAATCATCATTTAAGAGAATATCTCAATCCGGTTCATAGATAACAAAGAACGTCTAAGAACATCTCCAATCATGCTCTCTATTTTATAGCAAAATTTTAGTTCAAACTATCAAAAAGTTATTTTAGGAGCTCTCTAAAAATGTTGTACTCCAACCATACTCCCTACTTTAGAGTGTCATAATGACTATGACATATTTTGATCCTGACACGCCAGGTGTCGAAAAGTGCTGGCTGACACGTGTTAAGTGACGAAAGCCAATTATGCATGTATAAGTGAAACAGTGAAAAGATATAGAGTTAGAAGCGGAAGTAAGAGTGCGGTGATGGGTAAAACCCATTATTACAGGTGCATAACAGTCAGAGCTTAGTAAATAGTGCATGGAATAAAAACATTCACATCCTTGTGAGGATGGATAAGTAGAAATTAACTAAAAGTAGGAGCAAATCCTACATAATCTGAAGGAACCGTCAGAACCACCAACCACAGCCGAAGCAAGCCCACGTCTCACTGGAAATCAAATCCGCCACTAAGTCTTGGAGGGGCGCAAAACATAAAAAGGTGAGTGGGTCAAAAAGCAAAGTTTGATAAAACTTTTGTTTTCAAGAGCATACTATCCCCTCGCTGGAAAACATGTATAGTTTTGAAAATACGTCATACTCCTCGGTATGATCCTCAAAATACTATAATAGTAAGACGGGTACTCCCCGTAAACCAGACTGCTCAAAAGACGGGTACTCCCCGAAAATCAGACTGACTGCTCAAAACAAGGGTACTCCCTGAAAATCAGACTGACTGCTCATCCATATGTAAACACACAAGCCCAAGTAGAAAAGCTATGAGGAACAGAATAGGTATATGAGTAATACGCTGAGTACTACAATGACGCAAGTCTAACGCTAATCGCTGTGCACAAAGTGTGTCACACAAGTTCGAGTTGCCTAGTGCAACCTAGAACAGGCTAGTACCTACAATGGATCCAAAGTTGCGTAGCGGTACTGAGAGTGACATCTCCAAACGTCAAGGCTAGTCCTGGCCACAAGACTAAGTACTGATACCCGAGGTGTTATACATCTGCTGATGAGCAACAGTTTAGAAACATGTATGGCAAATATAATACGAATGTTCTACCTCCAACATTCGCATATGATATGAGTCATGCTAACAATTTAAAGAAAGTAGTGAAAACCATACATAATAATATATTTATCAAAACAAAGACACACTCACTCACTTGTAGCCGGGTCGTAGCCCCCTGTCCTGGGTAGCCCCGATAGTCCTCTGGATAAGTCTCACCTATATGAGATATCACTATAATAATGATTAAACTCATAAAGGTTACTATTAAACTAATTAATTAAACCTATCCCTTGTTTGCTCAACACGGAGGTCCGAAACACTTCGAAAAATACCATACGTACTGCCCCTAGGTAGTATGCGTTGTCACGAGTTGCCTCGCGTCGATGGAATTGAAAAATAGTGCCCCACGCGCCCTCACGCGTGGCACAAGCGCGGCTCACTCGCTGGGTCAACGCGCCGGTCAACTGATGACGTCAGTTGACGCTGTTAGCTTTAACGGAATATTCTAGCATCTTTGTTAAATCTAACGGAATATTTCTAACGGCGTTAAAAGAATATTCCAAGAATATTCATGGTTTAGGTGCTGACGTCATCACTGAAGTCACTGCTGACATCAGCGGCCGGTCCGGCCGGTCACTTGTGCCGCCTACCGCTGCCGTCGCCAGAATTTTGTCGGATTTCTGGGGAATTTTCAAATCTCCATAATTCGCATTGCCGACGACGAGATCTCTCCGCCGTGATTTTGTGGGTTCTAATCGAACCCCGGCTCGTCCCCCGTGCCTGAGATCACTTCTCCGAACGCCTCTGGGGTCTGTGTGCATCCACGCCACCGCCTGCAGCAACACTATTCTTGGTTTCCCGATGAAACCCATAAACCTTAGCCTTACTGGGTTGATCTCAAACCAGGCTTCTATTTTTTTGGGCATGTTGTCAATTGGCCCACACCATGGATCCAAGTCCAGATAGGCCCTGATCCTTTATTGCCCAAATTTTTTTTTAAGGCCTATTTTATTTTAGCCCGCATGAAAAAACATACCCATATAATGGGTTCTATTTTTTTCACTTTTTCTTCCTTAACCCAAATTAATTGGGCCTGGGTTTTGTAACCCACCATTTTCTCCCGCTAGCAAGCAGCCCAACAATAATCAAATTGGGCCTACAACCCACGTCAGCCCTATATTTCTTGGGCCCACGTCAACCCATTCCACACATGGGTCCTAAAGCTACCCATATTCACTATATCTGTTTTCAATTGCTTTATATATTGCGTTTGTTTGCAAGTACCATGAACCTAAAGTTCATGATTTTAACTCGAACTTGAAGTTTTGAAAAGTGCCATAGAAACTTGAAGTTTCCTAAAACTCCCCACACATGCCGAGACCCAAAGTTCTACATGATTAATCCACTAAACCAAACAATGTCTTAGAACCCGAATATTCTAATCTTGATGCTTATGAATATTTATTCTTCATAAGCACCAACCACAATCTTGTTCCCTCCATCTAGTGGATTGTCAAACCGTAACAAGTTTGATTTCACTAACATGGAAGTTTCTGGCAGAAACTACTTTGTGTGGGCACGAATTGTAAAGCTCCACTTGACTATCGAGAAGCTAAGAAACCATTGAAGCCAACAATGGCGTGGTTAGAGCTAAATAAGTCACCACCGTGATCTTCATTCCAAGACTTATGCCTCAAGCATTGTAAATGGAAGTACCTCGATGAACAGTATTCCATAGCTCTTTGACTTTCTCCACATACCATTCAAATCATGAAAAGATGATCTTACCCGAAGCAAGACATATACTGCCTAACGCAAGACATGATTGAAATCCATCCGTGAATAGGTACAATTTTGAAGTTTATAAAATCTGATCGAATTTTGACTGGAGAAGATTTTCTCCTCCTTCCGTGCTTCTTAACATGCTTATAAAAAAAGCACTGTAGAGAGCAGAGGTTTACTAAATTCTTGGATCTGATTACTACCACATTGCTCACTAAAATGCACAACAGTGAGACAAATGTACCCTAGTGAATCGTCTGGGAAGTACTGAATGGTATAGACGCAACTTTGACTGGAGTCTACTGAAAGGTGTGACCCAGTTTCGGTTGGAGTCTACTAAAGTACAAACCCTGCTTCGGCAGGTACGTACTGAAGTAGAACTTTAGTTTTAGTTGGATTCCACCGAAAGACATGCCTTGCTTCGGCAAGGATGTACTGAGGGACACGCTCTACTTCAGCAGAAGTGTACCGAACGGATGACTTTGCTTTGACAAATGCCTAACGAATTTGCTCATCCATCTTCGATTGGAGAGTACCGATATGAGAATAGTTTTGCTTCGCCCAACAGATATGGAAGAGCACAATTTTGACATGGAAGGCCATGTTCGCCGACCCCCTTTAGAAAAATTTGATTTACTTTGTGAACAATTTCCTTATGTTCCTTGATTTAAGTTTGGTGTTTGTTTTAATTATGGATAATGTACCGAAGCGTATTTTTGGAGCCATGAAACATGGCCGGCCAAAAGCCGGGTGATTCGAACAGTTTACTTGCTTTAGCACGACTGTTTGAGATATTCAGGTCGAAACACGATGCCACATCATACACAACACATCACCTTACCTGCAGTAAGGATTTTGTGCCTACAAGCACACTTTGCCAAGCCTTCTCGTTAGGGAAATTGGATTTCTATATCATCCCTAACAAAGATACTACATAACCCTTTTTTTAAAGTGGATTCAAGGGAATAGTGTGGACTAATCCAACCAAAATGCGGACCATGTAAATACGTTTTTGGTTGATATATCGACACACTGGTCACATGTTTGTCCACACACATTGTAGCTAAACTCCTGACCGTTTATAACTTAAGGGCTCACCACCCTAATTATCTCATAAATTCTAGAAGATTGGATAATGCCGGAGAGTTTATATCGAATATTTTTCAATAAGTATTTGCATGTTTTTTTTTTTTTGGGTTTGAAATTGAACATTGAATTCTCCATGTTCAATTCCAAAACAGCCTCACAGAAGCAGTCATAAAGCGCATTATCAATTGATCGCCAGGACCTTGGTGAACACACCAAGCTTTCAGTTTCTGCCTAGGGCTGCGCAATCATGTATGGAACTATGTTGGAACGCATGAGGCCTATTGCCACCTGACACTTTTTTTGTGTTATAGTTGGTTACTAGGTACGAACTTGACGTGTTGTACTTATGCGTTTTGGGTGTGCATTTCCAGTGCCAAATTGCTCCGCTGCAATGTACCATATGGGTCCTCACATAAGGATTTGAATATATGTCAATTATGATTCTCCTTCAAGCTCTCTTGAGCCTTTGCAAGCGATCTCTTTACTGCCAGTTTGCGAATTGTCACTTTAATGAGATGTCTTCCCGTTGTTAGGGGGAGATAAGAACGTCAACGTTCCTGAAGAATGGCACAAATTATCGTGGACGTCCCTATTATGTCTCATCTTGATCTCCGTATTCTAGATCATCAGAGAGTTGCCAGACACTTTCTCTGATCTAGCGAAAGTGACGAGATCATATATACTAGCTGCAAACATTCCTACAAGGATATATGTACCTAACGGACGTTGCACTGTCCCTAAAGGACGGGCTGCTCTTAGTGCGAAACTGGTAAGGTATGCCCCCTACTAGGCCGCCCCGGTACACCAGCAGCTAGCCAATCATCTGTCATCGCCTGAAGAACGACTGATCACTCGGTTCGAAGGATTCATCCCTAGAAGAGGAGAAACATGGCATAAAATGAATCCCTTCCTCGGTTGCTATCTCAACCATTCTACGTTATGAAATTAATCCAGATTATCTCGAGACTTGAAGTCTTCTGTCCATTATGCATGCATGGATGAGTTACGAAATTGGAATGAGATTATCATCGATGATATTCACGTATATGGTAGCTATCTAAAATAGTGAAAAGCGACGATATAGAACTGCATTCCGTTGATGAATGTTGATGTATAATTGATTGGTCAACTAGAAACAATACATGTCGAATTAGATTCCTTGGCAAAGCGGAAAGTGTTTGGGCCGGTAGTTCTGAAACCATCCAACACCAAATGAAGTGTAATGAGATGAATGAAATATTGCGATATAACTCCGCCTTATGGCATAAGGCTTCTCTCATAATGTCTTGGATTGATTGCAAGTTATGAACGTGGTTGTAACGTATCTATGGGGATCATGATACCAAAATGTACATGGAAGTTTCTGAAAGACTTTCATGGATTGATTCAAATAGTTCTAGACAACAGAACACCCTCTCTATTAAATTAAGGCACTCACTTTACGGGTTGGAACAATCGGGGTGGATGTGGTATACTCGTCTAACTGAATATTTGATTGGTTAGGGATATGTGAATAAACTATGCCCCTGCATGTACAAAACTGAATTTGCTAGAGTTGTAGTCTATGTCAATGACATGAATCTCACTTAGACTCTGGAAGAGCTTGAGAAAACTGCCTTGCACCTGAAGTTGGAATTTAATATGAAAGATCTTGGGTAAAATTGTTTCCGTCTCGACCTAAAGTTTTGAGCATAGTTCAAATGGTATTCTGGTCCATTAGTCGAACTATACCTAGAAGGTGTTGCCTTCAAGTATACCCATGATCGTCCATACGTTAGACACAAATGAGACCTTTTTTAAGAAGGTTGTGGAACTTGAAGTTCCATATCTAAGTTCAATTAGAGCTTTATTGTACTTAGTCCATTGCATTAGGCAAAACATCTCATTCGCTGTTAATCTTTTGCCAGGATACAACACTACACCTATGCGCTACCACCAAATAGGTGTTAAAGACGATTTTTCGTTAATTGCGGATTTGAGCTTATTCTGTCCCTACGCATCTTGGAATGAACCACAACCCATTGGTTCTCGGAACGATGCCTACCTTGTGGGATACGTTGACACAGACTATCTGTCTGATTCGTACAAGGCACGTTTCCAAACGGATTATGTCTTTACCGTCAAGAGCTCCTAGATGATAGGGAGCATGATTGGAGTTCATTTTTTAAACCCCTCTTAAATTCTAGTTAGGAGCTCATTTAGGGAGTCTGTTGGAGATGCTCTAAAAGATTATTTTGAAGATTAATTTTTTTATCATATAAGACCTGATTTTGCATATGTTGTGAGTCTGGTAGTGCATTGATGCACTCTCCTAATGAATACTATATATTAGAGTAAAATTTAGAATTAGTCATTGAATTCTCACCCGAGTTTAAATTTGTCTTTGAACTATTTTTTTGTTAATTTATGTCCCTGAATTTAACAAAATGTGCACCATTCGTTCTTTCATGATGCCATCAGCCTTCTCGTCCAAAAAGACCACTTGCCACGCACCTGAGGTGTTTTTCAGAGGTATATTGGGTAACAAAGAGGCAAAATCAGATATGGAGGCAAAATCAGACCACGACACCCATCCTTCCGAGCAACTCCCTATCCTTAACCAAATGTCCGACCTTTCCGATCCCAAAGTTCTCGTCACCATACAGCACGTCGTCTCTGACATCTTCCAGACCCATTTCGTTCTTAAAACCCTCGGCGACCGACCTGACCACAAGCTCGTTGACACCTCCAAGGCCAAGCTGGTTGAAATCGACTCCGATTTGGCCAAGAAACTCAAGGAGCTTGTGCTCTCCCCCCACCCTCCCCTATATACCCCTGAAAAACACCTCACATGCATGTCAAGTGGTCTTTTTGGACGAGAAGATTGACGACATCTATCGAAAGGATGAATGGTGCACATTTTGTTAAATTCAAGGACGTAAATTAATAAAAAAAATAGTTCATGAACGAAAACATTTTATTGAAGAGAAGTTGGAAGCTCAGGAAGTTTGGTTTCCGTTTGTAAAGTCTGAAGATCAACTAGCTAGGTATTTTACAATTCACTCGAAAAATTAACATTAGAGATATTTATACACCAACTTGAGAGGAAGTGTTGACATAAGTAATTTTGTAGATTAATTGTAAATATTGTTTCCTATTGTCATTAATTTAGGTTAATTACCTTTCTTATTTTACTAAATCTTTATAACTTGGTCTGTAAAAAGGACCAAGACCGAACTCGGCCCTAAAAATAGAAGAATACATGTAAGAAAATTCTCAAATTTTGTCACTATTTACTTGGGAAAACTGAAGTTGACCACAAAACAAAAAACTATTTATTATCACGAATTAAAAAGCCAAAAATAAAATAAAAAGAACAACGTTACTAATACATTTTAAATATATTTATATTATAGGTCTTAAAGTTAACTAGATGATCATCATATCAATTACGTATCTAGTACTTATGGGAATATATGGATTTATAAGTTAAATTCAATAATTCGAATATGATAATCTGATTATACACACACTATCGATTCAAATTTAGATGGAGTAAATCCGATTTGAATCTAGCCTTTTAGAGATAAGTTATAACTTTCTAAGTTGTTTGATGAATGTATCATGAGGGTGCTTACATTGCACAAAAGTATTTACTATGAAACATAGAATAGTGGGATTATAAATAGGCAGTTGGAGTTGAGTCTATCCATTTTCATTTTGCAAGCAAACATTCAGTCACTTTGAATCAATCAAAGTAGCACATTAAATCAAAAAATGCCTCCTTCCAACATAGATGGCAACGACGAAAATGAGTCAATATATCGGCGGATGTCACTGGTAGATGTTCCGGACTTCCCTCAGGTCGATTTTTATGGAAACAGATACCAGGACCTCATGGACCGTTGTCGGGAGAACGGGAACGAAGAGGCTTTGTTCCGGCATGGAATGGATCACTACTTTGGTAGAGGAAGTGTTAGCGGTGCGTTGGGACGAGAATGGCTGATGCGCGCAGCTAATGGGGGGCATCCATGCGCATCGCTTGCTTATGGCTCGATTTTGGTGATGTCCGGAGGAGACGACGTCCCAACAGGTCTAAACATCATGTCTAATGCAGTTAATCCATCGAATTTACAGGAATGTAGGGACCGAATGGCTGAATATGTTGGGGGCATGCCATATGTGAGTAAGGAGCTGGTTTACAACACCATATTGCCCTACTGCGAGCAAAAGCTACATTGTACTGCATGCGGAGCTGACCTGGAAAACGACTGGATAGTTGGAATGATGGAAGCTACCATGATTGGACAAAAGCAAATCGATTGGAATGAGGAATGCAAAGCCTGTGATATGCATTGGGAGGTCTTCATATTTGGTATGCTTTTGTGTAGCCGACGGATGGATTAAGTATGCATGGCAGTTGTGCAACAAATGGTGCATTGCCCTGGTGGATACGGTCTTTCTCTTCAACCTGTTGAGTCTCGAGTTCAAAACTTCTTCCCTCTTAGTCTAGCTTAAGATTAATAATCTCATCGCTTATAATAAAATAAAATAAAAAGTATACATGGCAATTGTAATTGCATTGTTACCCTAACATGTTTTTCTTACCTTGCGATGAATAATGTATTATGTTTTAGCTTACAAAAAGTAAGTGTTTTGTTATGTATTTTCTCTTATGCAATGAACTTTTGTTTCTTTGGCTAATATCATAAAAAAAAAAAAAAGAAGAACTTATCTGTTCCACAATCAATTAACTTGCATCCGGCCTAACATTCATGATTTTTATCTTAGCTAAAAATATGCTAACAAATAATACATAATAGGAGGCGGGGAGGGAGGAGGGAGAATTAAAGGAGATTATGAAAGCCAAAAGTGAAGTAACTTCTAAGTTGTTTTAAGTTTTTTGTTTTTAATTTTAACTCGCGTGTCACTCCGTACACATTTATTTACATTTCTTTCACAATCATTCCTTCATCATTCTTCATTCATCTTTTTCACACCCCTTCAGCCATTGGGCATTTTTGGTATTCACTTCACGTTAGGGAAGTGGTGGTGAAGAAATTCTTGGGTAGAGATTTCTCAAACATGTCATCCACAAGATACTTCTCACAAACACATCAAACCCATGTATTCTAATTCCATCATACCCCACATTGAACCCACCAATGCAAAAGCTATCATAATCAGGCAACCCTACCAAAGATTTACCCGTGGTGGATACCCAATGCTGATCCCTACTTGATGAGTTGGGCATCATGGCACAATTGTGATAACAAAGGCCGAGTACCTAAATAAGAAACTTTGAATCTTTTAGAAGAACAACTTATATGACACGGGATAAGAGTACATTCAAGCATCAACAAATGATGATTCATCAATTGAAGTGTCATGCTACATCAAAATTTGGGGGTACATTTTCTAATTTCTGCTCTAAAATTGACGACCTATGTATACCGATTTTTCACCAAAAGGTCTCCCTGAAATTTGAAACGACGAAAGATTATTTCCATGTGAAAGAATTCAAGGGTAAGATCATAGTGTGCCCCGGAAAGAAGTGAAACAACTGCATCTGAGTGAACAAACATAAAAAACCATGCCGAATTTCAGGTCGGCAGATTTTCATGGCCAACCCCTTTTACCACAAACCGATGAACTTCCACCAAACCCCTCCAACTCCAAGCCAAATAATGATGTTGACGACGGATATAAGGAATCCGTAACCCCACCACTTGGCAAGTGGAACGTAGTTAGCACCATAGAAAACAGGTGCTGACCCAATGCCGTAATGGGTAAGACCACCCATGAGGTTGGAGAGGAATGCAAGCACCATCGCTCCAAAGTATGGAGGAGTACCAAGAGCGGTAGAAACAGACAAGAATGCTGTAAACATGGCACCGATATGAGCAGCCCCACTGGCGAAGAAGTAGTGAGAGTAGAAATAGAGAAGAACTAGAATGCCAAAAGACGCCTGCCATGAAAGGCCCAATCCTCCAACAAACTGTAAAAAGAGCAGAAAAGTCGTTAATGATGACCAAAAGTAAAACCCTACACGTATTTCTAATACAAACATATACATATATTTAATACTCATTTTCTCACTATTATCAAAAGTATCTTGTGTGCACAGGGCACATCTTATCCAATTCGGCATGGAGCCTCACATCGGAAGATTCGTTAGGTTGAGGTCACATAGCAGGACACATAATATTTGTGTGCTAATGCATATGCTAAAACTAGAAGTAGAGCACTTAGCAAACTGTAAATACAGCAGTTTATGCCAGGCCATAAATTAAGTTAGGATGAACCCTCTTTTGTGTTTCTGTAATCTGTAATTAAGTTTTTCACCACAGAAACAAACAAAAGGAAAATGTAATGCTAACCGAAACTTCCAACTACATTTATAACTTTTAAAAGTGGCGATATCAGAAGCATGCACAACTAGGTGACCAGTAAGCGGAAAGAAAGACATACCTTAACTACGGTCTGGCTAAACCAAGAAATAAGACCATATTTGTTGAGATACCCAGCCATTGCAATGAGTGCAGCAAACCAAGTAAGTGTATCCCAGGCCACTGACTCAGCTAAGCACTCCTTCCATGTAATAACACCAGTCACGAGAAGAACGGATAATCCAAGAATAGCAGCAGTAACAGCATCCACACTCAAAACTCCTCCAAAAATCCAAAGCCCCACCTGATATATGCTCAGATAAAAAGGAGGGAAACTATGAGCATTAATATTTTAAATGGCACAATAGATTTACATATGCATCCAAAACACTTGTGTACGCACATAGTAAAGGGAGATAATTTACCACAATCAGGTGAGTTATTACAAAGCTAAACTGCGGCCTAGGAGAAATAAAAGTGAAAATTATAACCCCTATCCACCCAGCTGCAAAGGTGGTAAATGGGAACACCAGCAACTTGGGCTAACAACATCCAAAGATCAAGCTGAAGGTAAATGCTAAACTCAGAAAGGACAGATTACTGAAGGGGAATGACGCCTAAGAAAGACGCTGCAAGTAACAGCCAAAACAAGCTCCCACCCAACACCCTGAGTTGGCAGTTAATTTGAGCAACTCAAAAACTACAACCCCACAAAGGACTACTTCCCCTTATTTGGTGAAGGGAACCTTGCCAGTAAAAATTTTAAACAGCATAACGCTCGGTTCCCAAAGCACCAATTGAATCAATGCCACCTCACAACAAAAACTGAAAGTAGACAAGTCAACTTTGTAGGTGCTGAATGCATATCATGTCAAATGGGACTACCATCTATATAAGAACCATTCTAGCCTACTGAATTTGGATAGTAATGCTTGTAGCCATTATATGCAGCATCTTATGAAATAGGAGTTTGAGGCAAAAAAATGGAAATGGATGGTATTTTATGTAGCATCATGGAAAAGGGAAAACAAAAAAAAAATACCAACATCCATTTACAGGATGAATCAATCAAATTGTCTAAACCTCAAAAACTGAAGGCACGTACAAACTTAGAACATCCAGCTTATATTTGTCAGAGCAGATCACTGGCACGGAAACCAAGCATGCTGATGATACCAATTAAACTCTTGCATGTATTCCATCCGGAAACTTGTTACAGCCTCTTTCAAAAATAACAGAGAGTAGCTCTTCAACAAGCACCACTCATTAAATTAATTTAAATCTCGCAAATAACAGAGTGTAGCTCTTCCACGTTGCAAATCCTTGAAGTTAAGCGAGAGTAACTCAATGCAGCCTTTGTCCTCAATGCATGTATTCACCATACCCAATTATTGTCAAATTTAGCTTATAAAGCAACTTCAAAACATACCCAAATTTGAAAAACCGAAAAGGGCACAAAATCTACGAACAAACACAAGAAACTAACTACATTTCACCAAGCAATGCAGGCATATTAACAAAAAAGAAGAAATGAGTACCGTAAGAAACAGAGTCCCGGCCATGATAATCTCTTTGTTAGACATTGGCCCCATCTTCTCCAGCCTCTCCCTTGCAAGCTTTGGCGCGTCCGGGCTGCTCTTCACCTCTGGCGGGTATATAATGTACAACAGCAACGGCACCACAATCAACGACACCAAACCGGGCACAATCGCCGCCTTGGCCCAATCAGTCCACCCAATTGTCTGCTTAATCGTGTTCAAAGTCAAGTTGGCGCTCAAGGGGTTAGCAGCCATGGCCGTCAAGAACATTGCCGACGAAACCACCGAGGTCTGGAAGCACGTGAGCATCAACCACGACCCCAACTTACCCTCGGTCCCGTCGCCGACATTGCTGCCGCAGGCGACGCAGAGGGACTTCACCAACGGCAAGAAAATCCCTCCGGCCCGGGCGGAGACGGAGGGGATAGCCGGGGCCAGCAAGGCCTCGCTGAAGACCAGACTGTACCCTAACCCTAGAGAGGAGCTACCGAAGAGGGAGACGAACTGGTACGCAATTCGATTTCCGAGTCCGGTCTTGATGAAGCCTCGGGCGAAGAAGAAGGCGAGGGCGATGAGCCAGGGGATTGGATCTCCGAAGGCGGAGAAAGCGGCGGCGAAAGTCAACGTTTTGGTGAGGACGGAGGCGCCGAGGCCGAGCAAGGCGACGGCTCCGAGAGGCAGGGGCTGAGTGATGATGCCGACAATGGTGGCGAGGAAAATGGAGAGAAGCTGCCACGCGTTTTTGGTGACTCCTGCAGGAGTGGGGACGAACCAGAGGATAACTCCCGTCGCGATGGACGCGATTAGAGGCTTCATCGCCGCGCCCTGCCATGGTTCCTTGGCGGGAGTGATGGAGGACCCGCCGGTGGCTACAGTGGCTTTGACGGAGAAGCCGCGGCGGGAGAGAGTGCAGTCGCGGGTTAAATTGGCGAGCTTGGGGGAGGAAATGAGGGGGGAGAGGGTTTTGTTGAAACCGAGGGCAGCTGTTTTGAGGGAGTTTCGGCGGTTTTGGGAGGCGGGAAACGGCTTTACGAGTAGAGATTTGGGGAAGGGAGTGCGGGATCTGAGGGAGGGGAGGGTGGAGGTGGGGGTGGTGGCGGCGGTGGTGAGGGCGATGGACGCCATCGGAGTGGGGGTTGGGATCTGCTGCGGCGGAGCTCAGAGACGCAGCGGCAGCAGCATGTGTTGGTAGTTTAACGAGAGGAAATGGTCGAAATGGAGACGCTCGAGGAGGGAGGGGTATTTAAGTCAAAGTAGGGGAGAAATGTGGGGCGTTGGATTGAGATCTGACGGAGTGGAATGGTGATTGGAATGTACGGCCTTTTAAAACAGCGGCTTTGGAAATGCCGTCTGGAGTGGCTTGTAGTTGGTACTTGGAAGTTTGAAAATCGAAATGTCCGTCTAAAGTCTTTTAACATCCCTTTCGATGTACTAAGAACATACACCATATGTTATAAATTAAATTAATAAATAATTACAAAACATACTTATTTCTGCCTACATAAAGATACATAGTATAACAGTTCGAGTTTCAGACATCTCTCTTGACATCGAACGACTTTACTCTTGTTTGATATTTTAATTTAATAATGTACTATTATGTGTAACATTAAATTACTGAATTGAGATGTCTCTATAACAATGTACATATTCTATATAAATCTACCATGACGATGATAACGTTTTGTGTAAATCCTTCTCTTCAACATCAACTATTGGAGAACTCAGGGTTCTTGACGACGCGCGCTGGTGGGGAAGTCCACGTGGCAGGATCTGACTGGATATCGCATAGCTTTTATTTGTTGATGACCTGGGGGATGGAGAAGGAGAGGAGAAGGAGAGGAGAAGGACGAAAAGAAAGTGATTGGTTCCACGTGGCGCGTTGGGATTGGTACGGCGTATTTATCTGGTCGTGGAATGGAAGGGTAGCAAAGGGCTTTCTGATTGTCTGAGGAAGATGGCGACAAAGGAAAGGGAAAGTGGGAGTGGAGTGCTGGCAAGCGGCAGAGGACATCTACGCCTCTGGGCCACTACTTTAAGTCACCTGAAAAGACATAAATGCCACTGAAACAGTGAGAGTTGGAATTAATAGGCACCACACAAGTGCACGCGGGCTGGATCTCGTTGTCCAGAGTGTTTGCGCGTAACTTCAATAGTACGTACTGTTAAATGATTTAAGATTTATTTGAAGCTCATCATAAATTAATTTGGATCATTCAATAGATGTACCATTAAATGATACGTATCACTCAAAATTTTTCTAACATTTTTCCAACTACTCAATTTTTAAAAAATACTGCACATGTGATAATATAAGTAAAACAAATAATATATTTTTTGCCCTTAAACTAAGGAGTTGAGATTTTGTCATTAAACTCATTACTTACTAATAATTCAGGGTTATATTTGTATTATTAAGGACCTCTAGGTTGAATGATTGGGTTTGTAAACTTGTTAAAGTTTTTTGTTGATTCTCAAAATGGGGTATGTGATTTCAATTTTTTCACATTACACTATCAAGTTTTAAAATCGTATCAATTTATGTATTTCGACTATTTGGCCGTATAATCTTTCGTTAAATTGATTAGTGATAGATGTGGGACCAGTCTTTCAAAAAATGTAGAAGTCACATTTGCACAATTCGCCCAAAATTGTGCAAAGAGTAGTGTCGATTATGTGCTACGAAACACCACTTTAGAAGAGGACGAAGCTCTACGATGACTATTTGTTATCCAAGTAATGCAAGTGTGGCTTCTTTGTCAGCCTAAAAAATTAGTCCAATGTCTGCTTTGTCATCAATTTAGCTAGGATGAGAAGATCAATCAAGCAGAAGACATAAGTTAATACATTTTAAAAACTTCATAGTGAAATGTAAGAAAAACGGAAGTTTTATTGTCCATTTTGAAAATTACTTTAAATGGTTCGTAAATTTGGTTACCTATTAAGTTTATCAACATTTTATGCATTACGACAAGATCAATGAAGAGCGATTCAGACAGCTCAAAGAATTTCCATTGTTGGGCGAATTTCCAACCCAGCCCAGTCTTAGCCTAGACCATTGTCAAGGCACTAGCTCTGTCATATCCCGGACCGGCTTCGCCGTAGCATGATATTGTCTGCTTTAGGCCAAGCCCTCACGGATTTGTTTATGGGAACTCACGAGCAACTTCCTAGTGAGTCACCCATCTTGGGATTGACCTAGCCCAAACTCGCTTAATTTTGGAGTTCTGATGGAATCCGAAGCCAGTAAGCTCCCAAAAGGCTTCGTGCTAAATGGCGGTGTGCATGTACATATAAGGCACACCACCCCATCTCCGTTGGTTGATGTGAGATGTCACGATCCACCCCACTCAATGGGAACTCGACGTCCTCGCCGGCACATCCGTACCAAACGGCAAAGTGGCTCTGATACCATTCTACACAGATCACAATGCTTTCCAGCAACAATTCCACAATTGACAACAAATAACATTCCAATGAAACAAAGATATACAATATTAACATTTAAGCACATTGATCAACGGAGAGGGGGTGATGCACCTCCATTTAGCACGAGGCTTTTTGGGAGCGCACTGGCTTCGGATTCCATCGGAACTTCGAAGTTAAGCTAGTTTAGGCTAGAGCAATCCCAGGATGGGTGACCCACTAGGAATTTGCTCGTGAGTTCCCAGAAACAAAACCGTGAGGGCATGGCCCAAAGCGGACAATATCGTACTATGGCAGAGTTAGTCCGGAATGTGACAGAATGGTATCAGAGCTCCCAGGGATTAGATACCCTTGGGCGTGTGGTCTAAGTTTGTCATTATAGCTCAATTATTAGACACCCTTGAAAAAAAGAAAAAACTGTAGAGTTACTTAGATAGGTTGAGCTAAAAGAAGCTAGAGCCTTATTTCACAGGCCTTTGCATTTCATTACTTGTTGATACTTGCCTTGTAGTATCAATTTGAGTTTGATTGTTGTGAGAGATGAGTTCTCTAATTGTGGGTAGTATCTTGGGTTATTAGAAGTGACGTATTTCATTTCATTGATTGTTTGAATTAACTTCTACCCTTGTTTTTTATATGTTAGTACTTGTGATACAACCATCATGATCACATATTGCTTTGGGTTCCATGTTGTTCATTAAATTGTGGTGCGAATTATATGAAGGTAGTTATGATCTACATGCTTTCGATTGAGGTCGAGCAGATGATTAAGACTACTAAACTTATGTTTGCTGCTTTCGCAAACATGATCTCTCTTGGAGAAAACCTTTAGTTGGAGTAGTCATTCATTCGATAAGGTTTTGAAAAGGAAATGAATTTGGATGTGACACATTCCTACTCGGATAAAAGAAAAAAGTGATGGTCTAGTGAAATTCTCATTCCTACACGAGGTGCTATTATAAATGGTGATTCATTTCTATACAACTTTGGGTTGTATGATGAACTAGTTAAATCTCATTCATATACAACTTAGGGTTGTATGATGAACTATTTCAATCTCATTCCTACACAAATTTAGATTGTGTGATGGGTTTGGTATAATTTCATTCCTATACAATTTCGGATTGTGTGATGAGCATTGTTACAACCCGTCCCAAAATTTTGTGTGAAATTATCAAAATACCCATAGTGGTCAATGTTGACTTTTGTTGACTTTTTGTGACGACTTGTGAAAATTTATTTCTTTACATATTCATGATGTACTCGTCGAATATGTAAAGAAATAAATTTTCACAAGTCGTCACAAAAAGGGTTTAAACGAACGTTTTATGAAGCTTTAAAGTGTAGGGGCATTTTAATAATTTTCACCCCGTTTGTTAATAAGGGTTTTTGGGTTGACCTAGCTGCTCTGCAGCCATTCCACACCCTCTGCACGATTTCTCTCCCTCTCTCTCCCATTCTCTCGGCCAAACCTCACAAACCATACACAAATCCTAGTTTTTGGACAAATCACAATACCATCAAACCGCAACACGAGACTATAGCCATTACAATCGTCTCGTCATTCTGGACGAGGCTGTGATTTCAGAATATCCAAACTCGAACCCAATCGACCAAACCGACGTCGGAACGGTATCGGCAAACTGTCCTTCAATTTTCTGTACAATCCCGACATAGGTAAGCCTCGAAACCATTACCATTGGTTCTATTACGTTGAGTAGGTTCAAATCGATATAAAGAACGTCGAATTTGGTGCATTTTTGAAGGAGAACGGAATTAGGGTTTCCCGAAGCTTTCCGGCCAATTTTAGGCCATATCCGGCCATTTTTCCGGCCCCAAATTGGTATGAAAATATTCTAATCTTCAGTACCTTCAATTTGATATGTGGCACGTTGAATTTGGCCAAGGAATGAAGGAGTTATGAATTTTTAAAGTTTTGGAATTAAATCGGGAAATTTTCCAGAAATCTGGCGAACCAGACGACGGAGGACGGCGGCTCAGGCGACCGGCGAGAGGAGGAAGAAGAGGAAATATTCCTTCAACGGTAACGGAATATTCCTGACGGCGTCAGAATATTCCGTCAGAAAGGTATATTCCGTTAAAACTAACGGTGCTGACGTTAGTTGAGCGTGGGGTGACGTCATCAGGCGCGTGCGCGCATGGCGGCGCGTGGCAGCGCTTGGCCGGCGAGTGGCGGCGCGTCCGATCGTTTCTCGGCGCGTGCGGCGGCGCCGGCGGCTGTAGGGTTTTCGGGCCCCGGAAATCGTTTTTCGAGCCCGTTTTCGCTAAAATAGTATTATTTTTGGAATATTTTTCTATAGGGCCTATATTAATTTATATTAGGGAGGTTCTAATTTTTCCCCTAATACTAATATAGGTAATTCTTCGGCGCCACACTTCGAGGAGGGCAACACTGAGGGAGATTTCACTCCCGATCACCAATGAGTGGACTTTTGTTTTCGTACTTGGTTTATATACTTGAAAATATTTATGAAATAGTTTTCTTACATGAATTTAAATGTTTTTGGGGCATGTTTATATATATATATATGTTGGTATTCGATTATGCAACCATGTGGTATTTAATTATGGTTATATATTATGAAATGGTTTTGAGATATGAATATATATATATGGATATATTTTATGAAATGATTTTGAGGGTTGAATATTTATATGGATATATTGGTACTTAATTTGTGGCTACTAAGCATGAATATGTTCGATTATACAATGGTTGAATATTTGGGAAATTATGAAGTATATGATATTCTTCACTTTTACACATGATGTATATATGTATGTTTTCAAACACACTTGGTATGCTTTCACTACGTTGTAGTACCGTCTCACGGCCGTAGGACAAGTCTCACATGTTTGGGTCACACGCACTGTACTCCAGGGGTATTGTCCGGTAAATACCTTAGTGCAAGCTTGTCTTACGTTATGTTTATTTTTGGGGAAAAGACCCCACTACGTAAGGGCTCGGGTGTGACGCGCTAATGCGCAAGTGCTTACATGCGTGTGGTACTAGGAGTACAAATTGATTGATAACGTAAAGTGCTTGTACGAGGATTGAGAGGCTGTTCCTCAACACGTACATGGGTGATTGCACATATACCCTGTGTTGGTTTTCCTATTTATACTATTGATATTATATGATGAAATGACTTATGAAAAATATGAATTATTATATACAGATTTCACGTTGAGATCTACTTTCAGCTATACATATATTTTAGTACGATTTGACACATACTACGATAATATGATTTTACAAATATACTAGATTTCAAATAGGGGGTTACTATGTTGAAAAGAGAAAGGTATTTCGAAAACTTTTATTTTTCGTCCACTCACACCTTTGTTTTTGCGTCCCCTTCAGGACCTAGTGATAAAGCATCTGGCGAAGTCGAGGCATCCGAGTGGCAACTCTGATTCTATTTCCCGACCATGTAGGGATTTACTATTTCTTATTCAGTTTCTTTAATAATATCCATCCTTGTTATGGATAGAAATTCTAGGAACTTGATTCATTATTTTGTTTCCGCTGATTCAAATTAGTACGCTCTGAACCTTATGCATATTGACATTAATTTCCGCAACTTTATGGTAATTTAATTTGCTTAAACTAAGTGTTGTCATGCATTTAATGGCTTCGTCACTTACGAGTGTCGGCCAGCACGCCCGAACTCGGTATCCATGTGGGTATCGAGGGTGGGGTGTGTCAAGCATACTGAACTTCATTTCTATACAACAATTGGTTGTGTGATGGAACTAATAATTCTCATTCCTATACAGCTTCGGTTGTCTGATGAGTCTAAAGGAAAAGGAAAAAGTAAATTTGTTGACGTGTGATGAGAATAAGATAATCAACATAGTGGACCGAGTGATGGGTCATAATTTCGAATGATGTAAACCATTGAGCCATTAGAAATACTACTTGTAGTTGTTGTGTTTGATACTAGTTTTAGCTAAGATGAATTATTGTGCTAAATAGACATATGAGTAGTAAGTTCGATATTTTGGTAGTGGAAAATAATTATAGTTAAGAAATGAACCTTTTCTTTGGTGGGAATATTGTGATGTTATTAGAATGATATTGTAGAAATGAAAATGGTGAAATTTCTTAAATGAATGATAACGAATGTTTCTAAGTTTTAAGGGAAGAAGAGTGATCAATTAAGGACTAGGAAACTGATTTGTCAAATTTGACTTACCGGAGAGAAAATTTTTGATGTTAGATTTGATTGTTATAAGATGAATTTGTACGATGGCATCTGGTCATTAACTTATATGAGCATGATATTTTACAGTCAAAAGAAGTACTTGGAATATACATATATTTTGGTGTTTCAATTCACGAGATGGAAATATTACTCAAGATACTTACATGATAGGTACCATATGTAGCAATAACATTGATTACAAGATTAGTCACAAACGACATTTGTTAAGTTAAGGGCAGAAACGTTAATGGAAAATATTATTTTTCATGCATGAGCTGGTTGTGCCCAGTTTTGTGTGAAAGTGGACATTCAGAAAGTCTATGACTCAATGTATTGGGATATGGTGAATGATGAAATAAAATTATTTGTGCATCACTCATATGTGTGAAGTGGTTGGAGCTTCAATGTTGAGAAAAGAATTGTGGAAATGAGGGTATTGAAAAAGATTTTTTGTGTAGTTGAGCCAAACTCTTAGTAGGTACCAAGTCTCAAGTGAGCCCACAGTGCACAGTTTCTTATAGGATAATTCGGGATTGGCGAAGAAGAGTGTTTGGCAAGACAACTAACAAAAGAGGAAATTGGGATGATTGAGTTACGGGGGTTAGTTCATATAATTAAGTGCTAGGGATCAAGTGGTATAAGTACGGAATGTGACGTATGAGGTTTGAGTATTTAGTTATACGGATTAACGGGTATAGACGAAGAATCTGCATTTGCACTCTGCATTGTTATTGATAATGATTTGATACTTGTTATATGATGTCACGACACTTAATTTAATTTGATCAAGATGTTGTTGTAAGGTTATGCCCCTATTGAGCTGTAAAGCTCACCCCTCCACTGTTTATGCAGGTGTAAGAACTAAGCAATTGGTAAGCAAGATGAGATTGGATTAGATGTGAGGTTAGAAGTTGTATTTATTTATTTTAGCCTTGTAAAGAATTATGAGTTTTTTTTATAAGAGGAATTTTATTTTTCGTCCCGTTTTGGTTTTTCTATCTTTATTTATTTATTTTCATTTTACTCGGGCGATGGGCACGGAGTTTATTTATTGTTCTACCGACCCCGGGTCAGGGGCGTAACAAGCTCTTCCCATGCTTCCTCACCTTTGGCCCCTTTGTAATTAACTGGAAAATTAAAAATGTACGGAGGGACCAATAACCGAATTTTAGTTTTAGTCTTTGAGTTTAAAATTCAAAGATGGCAGAAATTTGATATGGTAGTAGTGAACGATAGCCGTGTAGGAATTTACTTATTATGTTTGTATGTGCAAATAATCTTTCGATTATCAGGAATATAACATTATGGAGCCAATAATATTTTGAATCTTGCAATAGCATCAGACTATCAGTCAACATGAAGTTAGATGTATAGATAAAAAAGTTACACTTAATATACTCATTTGTAGCTCACATGGTTTTAACTTTTGAGAATTTGCCACTGCACCACCGGATCTGTTGGAATACCTTTTCTTTAATCTTGTTGTTAAAAAAAAATAGTATAAATGGTCAACAAGAATTAGATGATTTAGTTCAACTAACCTATCTACTTCAATTAAGTTTGGCTGAAAGAGTGAATTACTCACAATAAAACGTTATATAAAATAAACATTTAGCCAATTAGCATCCAATTGTCGCTTTGGCCGAGTGGTTAAGGCGTGTGCCTGCTAAGTACATGGGGTTTCCCCGCGAGAGTTCGAATCTCTCAGGCGACGATGTCTTTTTGTATGTTTTTTTCAACTTTTTTTCTCTTTTCTCTTTGGGCTGGACCCTTTCTCGCTGTAATTACTCAACTATCCCCCAATGCAACCTCACATGACATGACCACATGACATGACTGCCAAAATGCAGCAAAAGTTGATGACTGAATTTGTTATCCTCCCCCTTTTTTAATATATATGCAATTTAATTTTTTTTAAATAAGTTATATTTTACATCCTCCTCGAAATTTGAAGCTTAAAAATAGCAAAGTGCATGCACTCTCAAAGTTAAGATCGTTGCAACATTAAACCTTCCATTAAGTTGATGGTTAGCAGGTTAGGTCAACAATTACATTTTGAAGGTGTAATTCAATAACTTTTTGGAAAAAATATGTACAATTTTAAACACTCGAAGTTTGATATCTGTAACATATTGGTTCTCGAAGCTTAGAAAAGAGTAAAGTGCACTCCCGAAGTTATAGATTGTTGGAACATTAATCCTTCCATTACGTCTACCCTCAAGTCAGCAATTACCTTCTTGCTTTTCCCTTTCTTTGATCTGCCGCTGAAACCACTAATTTCATTGTTAATCTTGGCAAATAATATATCTTCAAATCCTTAGTTTGGAATATAAATCATGTTTAAGGACTACAAGTGATAAAAAACATATTGAAAATAGCTTGATGCCAGTTCATGGCACTCTAATTAATTAACTAAATATACTTTCACGATCACATGATCTAACTTTCTCATTTCTCCATTATTTTTTTTCAAAACTACAACCCACTCCAGTCTGCACAACCACCCTTCTCCTCGCCACCACTTTCACAATCACTATTTTCACCCCTTTAGAGATATTGTCCTCAACTTCAACCTCTTTTGTGACCAAATATTCCTTCAGAAAAAATTACATTTTGCACTCTCAAGGTTTGCCATTTTGAAAACTGCAGGGACCAATGACCAATGTGTAATTTGCCCGAATTTTGTTTTTCAACAATTTGATTAAACTTATTACAAGTTTATAAAGTATGTTATGTTGGGGTGTTTCAACCTCCCAGTTGTGATAAAAAGCACAGATTATTACAACTTTTAATAGTAAAAGGATTTTTGTTTTATTTTAGGGTGTTACAATTTGGGAGTGGCTAGGATAGTGTAGGCTAATTTTGCTTGATAGGCTGGACTAATTATGTGGAATGGGGTTGTGAGGTTTAACTAGGATGACTAAGAGAAATTTGTGACTAACTATGATGAAAAGCGCTTTCAGACAATTAACGACGCTTTTAGTGTTTTATGGATTTTTAATAAAAGCGAAATTTGCACAAATGTGCCACCTAAATTATAATGTGCGCAATTACCACCTATAAATTTTTGTTGACAACACCTCACCCAAACTTACATTTTGGTGCTAATGTGGCACCTCTCTGCTTAATGTTGATGAAGTCTCTTTTGAAACATTCATTTTAATTTATATTTTGAGTAATTTCCATTTTACTACCTTTAAGTTTTGCAAAAATCATAATTTACTATAGTTACTTTTTTTCGTCTCACTTTCATACCTAAAGTTTAATTCTTCTGTCATTTTCATACTTCTGTTAAACTATTCGTTAAGTGTTATGTTAATTGATGATGTGGTAGGCATTTGACCTATCAAAAAAATTAAAATTATTCAAAAAATTGAAAAAACAATTAATAAAACAATAAAGAAAAGAAAAAGTCTTTTTCCAGATAGCAACCAAACCCACGCCATCCCCACCGCACCTTGACCCCCTCCTGATTCCCTACCGTGCCTCGAACCCCTCATACACTCTCTTCAATCCCTCGACCCTTGCAGCTCCGACTGCTTCCTACTCCAGTCCCGACCCAATCACAACACCCTTCAGACAACCCCCATTTTTTACCCCCCGGTGAAAAATTCCTCTCTCTTTTTGACTGACACCAGAACACCATCAAACCTCTTCCCTTGTTCATCAACTTGCATACTACAACCCATAGCCTTGTAGCGTTTGACATGTGGTAAGCATCCATACGTTTAAAATTGTTAGGCAGTCAGTGTTTAGTGAACTTGTTTAACAGACAAGCACTTATATATCCACCACTTGTCCAACACGCGTAGCACGAGACCATGCTAACCTTAATGTGATACATTCCGACCTTTTGAGATAGTCAATGTCCAGCATGGAATACAAGTCTCTTTGACCTAACCTCGTTTAGGATACTGCTTCCATACCTTAAATATTATGGACTCATTCAGAGTATATTACCACCATAATATAAAATCAAACTCATGAATGAATAAAACTTGTCCCGTTATTAATTAATTAATATGGAGTTGTTACATAATATCCAATATTACAAAATTGGCTTTTAGGGCACAACTCCAACACCCTAATCATAGGATTGTCAATTGGACATTGACAATCTGATAAGATTAGTACATACTATGTATGCTCTCTTTAGAAAGTGATTGGTCTCAAGTCATTGGTGTGAAAGACACTAAGGCAAGTATGTAAGTGCTCAATAGAGAGTGAGTTCACTGAACACGATCAATCAAGAGTTCTCGTATTCATGTCATATGAGAACTCACTAGTTTGGATAATGCAAAGTAGTCTTTTGACTTGAGACACCACAGTTGTCTTGTGGATATGTCTTTGATCATTTGATGATGCGTCGTAATCCGATGGTTTGTTCCGCGCATTGTTGGGATCACTGATTTACTCACAGAGGCATGTGAGTGTGCAACAAGTTATTTTTAACTTTCAACCATTGAAGGAGAATACTTTATCATATGATTCAAGAGTCTTTGGTCAGAGCACATGAATATGATTTAGGAAGTATGTTCTATATCACATTCACATGAATCATATAGATAAGAGAATCTCATTCGATAGTAGATATGAATAAACTACCAACCAAACAATGTGATCAAGAGTATTGATTTAGAAAAAGGATCGTATTGCATTGTAATTTCAACTGAATAGGTTCTCCGCATCTTCTGCCTAGCTTGGGTAGTCATGACATACTGTAAGGTGTTACTCATGGCTTGTGGAAGCCGTAAGGATTAGCACTCGCCAGCCTTCATTAAAAGGAGAACTGAAAAGTAGTTTCAATTCACAATCGATTAGTAAGAGTTATAATTGCCCACTGCCTTGCTAATTAGAACCTAATGGATCATACACCGTGTAAGGTATAAATTGAAGAATATAATGAAGTTGAGTAAGTCAATTGAATGGTTTAATTGTTTTTTACTAGGATTAATTAATATGTTAATTGATCAAACGAATAAGTTTGTATTAGACCTTGAGTTAGTTTTGGACTTTGAGGCCCAATGGGCTTTGATCATTCAAGCCCATTAAATTTGGTTGTTAGACAACTTAAAACTCAAAGGGCCCAAAGGCCCAATAACTCTATAGAGGGGGGAGTGAGCTAGGGATTTCTCTTTAGTCACTTAAAGGAAGAGACTATATAAAGGGAGTAAGAAGCCTAGCCTCGGGCTTTGTTAGGAGAAATGAGGGAAACTCTTTCTCTCCTTTCTCTCTACATAAGCCAGCCATTAGGAGGAGACTCATCTCCTCTTCACATCTTTCCTTGGTATGGAGAAATTAGAGGTTCCCTCTTTTGGGAAATTCGGAGATTCTATTCCATCATCCAAATCCAAGGAGCCAAGGAGCAAAGGAATGAAGGCCCTCACTTTGGGTGAATATCCTTTGCAAATGCAAAGAGGTTTCTATAAAGGTATACCAAATCCCATGTTTTTTTTCTTTGATTTGAGTTGAGTCTTGGTTCAACACCTACTAGGCATTGAATTTCATGGTTAAAGATTTGATTTTGAGTGCATATGAACAAGCTTCCGCCTTTTAATTGTTAATTGATGCATGTATGTTGCTCAAATGATCTTAGATAAAATTTTTTTTTTCTTCACACTTCACCCAGTGGGGACAAGGCTCCGATTACTTCGATAGACACCATCTATTTGAATAATATTATGCAATTGAAAGATGTTCTATGTGTTCCCAGTTTTGTCGTTGCATCTTTTTCAGTTAGTAAAATTACGGGTGGATCGAGTTGTTGAGAGGCTTTTTTTTCCCTTCTTGGTGTATTTTACAGGACTTGCTTTCGAGGATGACAATTGATGTCGGTAAGGGATGAAAGATCCTTTACTACCTAATGCCATTGGCTTCCACCATTCCCCATCAGTGCAAACTAGCATACCATTTCCTCACCACCTCCATTGCACTTATGCATCGTTGCCTAGGACACCATTCCTCTGCCTGTCTGCAGGTTTTAGTTACCAATTTTATGAATTGTCTGTTTAATTTGAGTCATGTCTGTGACGTTTATCCAGTGGCGAAACAAACTCGCCAACCTTTTGGAATTAATTCTATTTCAACATCATTTCCTTTTGCTCTTTTGCATTGTGACATTTGAGGTCCTAATAAAAATCCTTTACTTACTAAGGCTTATTATTTTCTATCTATTGTTGATGATTTTTCCCGTTTTACTTGGGTTTTACTTATGCGACACAAATCATGAGACAAAAACCTTGCAACCTTTTTTTTCATATGTTGAAACCACACTTTCAACTACCTCCTCCTCTCCCACTGTTGTTCCCATTGAACAACCCACAACACCACCAGCCCGCGACATCTCTCTCACCGTTGTTCCTCCTGTATAGCTCACAACCCACTTTGACATCAAGCACCACACCATGCCAAAGTGCCTACTACCCTTGAACAAACACCACCTCCTGCTCATGTCACCGTCACCTAACTTACCTTGCCCACGTGCGTCTCTAATCCCCCTAAGGCTTCTCTATCCTATCTCCAAGACTATGTTTGCTAGCAGGTAATTTTGCCACGATACTAATCCTTGTGTTCATCAACCAGTCCCCCAAGAGGTACTCGGTATCTACTTTGTAATTTTATTTCATATCATCGGTACTCAGATAAACATCTTTCTTTTGTTAATGCTATTAGTCGAAGTGTATAACCTTCTTCTTTTGCAGAGGCCAGCAGTGATCGCAATTAGCGCCAAGCCATGGTGTTATATACTTGTTGTGTATAATATGGATTTATAAATGTGATTATTACCCAACCATCGATCTTTTTTGTGAAATGTATATATATGTATGTTTGAAATGATTGTGAACTGAGAAGGCTAGTATTGGACCAGTACCCTTGTATACTTTCTTTTTTTGTTTCCGCCGGATATCTAATGTATGTTATGTATGAGTCCTAGTTGACTCTATGTATTATTGTACTGCTACTTTCGGCTGCTAGGTGTCGATCCTGAGAGTATCTCAGGATTGAGGCGTGACACATGGCTTCTAAACTCGATGTACTTGCCGCCAATAACACTTGGACGCTCACAATTTTGCCCCCTCGCAAGTCTCCCATTGATTGCAAGTGGGTATACAAGATTAAACATCGACCCGATGGTTTTATTGAGCGCTACAACGCTTTCCTTGTTGGAGTTGTGCCCTAAAAGCAAATTTCGTAATATTGCATATTATGTAACAACTCCATTTTAATTAATTAATAATAAGGCAAGATTAATTCATTCATGAGTTTGGCCTTATATTATAGAGATAATATACTATGAATGAGTCTATACGACTTAAGGTATGGAAGCAATGTCCTAAACGAGGTTAGGACATAGAGACTTGTATTCCAAAGTCACTTAGTCCTTAAACTAAGTTCCTAGCTGTTTGGAAAGTCAACTGGACATTGATCCTAAAAGGCTAGTTTATATTGCATTAAGGTTAGCATAGTCTCGTGCTACGCATGTTGGACACGGGGTGGATACACAGGTGCCTGTCTGTTTAACAAGTTCATTGAACATTGATCATCCAAGAAGCTTAAACGTGTGGATACTTACCACATGTCAAACGTTACAAAGTTTCGGGTTGTAGTATGCAAATAGTTCTCAGACTTGAGACATCATCGGTATCTTGTGCTTATAGATGTGAACTTTGATTTCCCCTCAAAGCCCTCACTGCTTCGCAGGGCCTAATAGTGTTATACTCGGGTTCATATATATTCACAACACATATAAATGAAATACCTAGGTTTGCTGTAATATCTTGTTGTACATGTTTTGGCTATTAAAAAAATAAGGTCTAATATAGGGCCTACACATTTTTATTTACGCAAAAGTCGCCACCTTCGGCCCACCAGCTTTGAAGCCCAAAATCAAGGCTCGAAAAACCACCACATTTCTTCCTAACTTGTTCGAGGGCTTAAACAGTATTCTCTTCGAGTTGCGTCAGCCACGTAGGCGACCAAGGCCAGGGAATATCTCACCCCCTTAAATGCAGATAGACGCATCATCCAACACGCCGACGTCACCACCAGGATAGTGCAGACGGCCTCAGGAAACAGCTGAAGGCCACCTACCAGGAATTAAAGTCACGGTCAACGCCAAATGTCCAATCTACCCCTGCTCCAGCTCAGATATATGATTGAGGTTGCTCCTTCCTTACTACCTATAAATAGAGCTAGAGGCCTCCAAACTCAAGTCCTTCGTCAAATTCAATCTCTACGATTATATAAAAACCTTGAGTGATTCTTCAATCAACCCAACTGCTTTTTAGCACAAAATCAATTGGTTTTCAGCAACCAACTCTCAACTATTCAACTGCAAACACAAAGCCTTCCTTCGAAACAAACAGTGCCTATAATCCTTAAGATCTAAAAATGTTATAGCTTTACCACCCAGCGATATGAGTTAGTTGACGTGGAATTCCAACCACATTATTCCCTCTTTGAGGATGTTGTTTTGTACTGTTACGTCCGAAGACAGTGATCTGGGTGATCTCATTTAACATTATCTTGCCCATCATGGCCTAAATCTTGCTAGAGTTTACTGCTTTCTTTACAACTTTCTTTACATTTCCAGTCATTTACATTTCAAGTTATGTAGCTCGGACTTTTGGCCTCGATTTTACTTTATGACCGTTTGTATTCTTGACTCAATCATACATTCTGTTTCTCGCTCTTAAGTTACTATTTCATTTCCATTTACATTTGATATGCTAGAAGCTAACACGCAATTTAAAACCCTATAATGTAATTGTAGTATGGATAAGTATGGATTGTTCTAGGCCGGGGATTAGAGGGCTCTGCTAATCAAATAAAAAACAAACAAAAACTAAACTAATTAAAACAATTAACAAAAGAATGGGGGATTTTTATTTTTACATAACTAAGACTAAACTAAATTCGGCTATGTAAACAAATTGTGAACAGCAAGAAAAATAAATTAAAAACAAGTTTAAAGATAATGGTGAAAAGCTGGCTAAAGGATCCTTCTCCACACACAAACATATGCTCACAAGTTGATTACCAATTATTCCTTCCATAAACCATGAATGACAATGCCCCAAATTAACCGTGAAACGCACAAATTAATTCTCAGATTTTCCTAAGTTCATTGGTTTGAATGAAACGCAACTCGTACCAAATTATGCTGATCAAGTTATCTAACTATGAAACGCATGATAGATAAACATATCAAAGATCATTAAGCTTTGTGAAAATCATAAGCATTGACTAGACAATTGTAACTTTGAAACGCATGATACTCTTGCCTAGGATTTTACTTAACACAACCGATGTCCCTTCGATTTTTACTACTTATGAATACAAGTTCATAATGATTAGGTGAAACTCACTTATATTCTAGCTCCAAGCCCTAGTATGCAAACTAAGTTGGCCACCTTAATAAACATACAAGGATAAGTTCTCTATAAAACAGATAAGTAAATCGCATTCACAATTTATGAAGAAATAATTAGATAAACCAACTCATAATAAACGTATGTTCATGGCTTCAAGTTCACCCTTAGCTATAAACAAAATTAGTTACTCATGATTGAAAAGCAATTCACAAGAAACATTGAAAAACAAACTAACAAAATCACAAAGGTTTGAATAGATACAACTTTTTCCACAGCTTCGACTTGAACATCTTCTTGTCTTCACCTTGGATGGATGGATGAATTGAAGGGTCAATGGAATAGATTTTAGGGCTGAGGATGTGGTAGAATGCAGCAAAGAAAAAAAGGAGATGAATGCGTGAGGTGGTGTTTTTTAACAAATTGGTGCTTCTTCGATGTTTTATGCGTTTCCAAGTGCTTGAATCATTGAAGGACTCCTAGGGCACGATTTAGAGAGTGTTTAGACATCCTTAGGACTCCTTATTTCATTTGAAGTAAGTGTAGAAACACGCACAAAACAACTGCCACGCTTTTTCTTTGAAACCAAATCCAACTAGGACTCTACTTCCTGTTTCGACCTTTGCTCACTAAAATAAGATAAATTATTCTAGAAGAATTGGAATTGAGATCTGTAAAATCTTGTGGAAACTAGACATCTAGAGCTTTCTATTCATATATGGAAGGACATGTAGTTCAACCTGAGGAATTATGGGTGCTCTGTCGAAGTTAGAAGTTCTGCACAACACTGTCCAAATCTCACTAGGATTCTATTTTGTTGAAAGTTTCCTTGTCTTTCAATTTTTTATCTTCTAATCCATTCAAAGTCAGGTCATTATCCATCACTTGTGTCCATTCCATAATAGCTTTACACGTCCAAATCCTTGCTCTCCAATGCTTTCCACACAAGCATTCTATTCAAGTCCAAATAGCGCTCCATTTCGCTTTTTAACTTTTTAATTTCTACCTACAATAAAACGAAAATAAAATAAAATACTACAATTAACAAAAATTAACTAAATAAACATAAAGAAATAAGATAATAACGTCGCATAAATATGCTCTTATTAGGTTGCAGGCAATTCCGTTTGGCAGGTCAGAGATCTGAGACATGTTAAAGCTGGTTCGAATCTAAATTGGTCTCTTTGGTTGTGGTACAAAGTCGTGTATCCAGATTTGGGAAGGCCAAAATTGTTTATTGGGATTCTTTTTCACTGTAATCATTTGTATCAAAAAGATGGGTCGTTGGCCCCAAACGGTGCAGATCGTTTGATGATTTTTCCTGCAATCAAAACAACAAGCAAGATAGAAAGCAGTAGTTTCCACATAATTTTTCTCTCATGGACGCTCTGTTAGTCTCGACAGATAAATAACATATAATTGCTTACATACCATTAATTAGCTCGAAGCAGAAGAAAAACAAATTATGCATTAAAGAACATAATAAGGAATAGAATTTAAAAAAAATAAATGATGATCTTATCTTTTTGGGCATGTTACCTGTTATAAGTGCAATTGTAATAGTTTCTTTGCCATGGAGAGGAAATGCTCCATATCACGCAGAATTAGGGCTTGTAGTTCTTCAGTCAATCATGAAGTATTCGTGACTGCTTCTGTTCTTGCTCATGGCAGAGGCCGTTGGCTAGGAGAATATGATTCTTCTCTCAATGAAAGCACCAATTGTTGGAACCAAATTTGAGCACATCCGCGGACGGAGGTCAAATTCGATTGGAATTGCCCATGAACACCGGCGAGGGGTGAATAGGGTTGATTGGGGGGTGTGATTGAATCTGAATCGGATTGTCTGCAGATCTTGAGGGATGGAGAATCAAATCACAGATGTAGTTCTAAGGAAGAAGTATGTATGATGTGTGACATCATTGACGATAATCCTATGGTAGGGCGTGAGGAGATGAGTTCTCCATGGACATGAGTCTACGTGTAGACGACGACCTGTATGAGGAAGATGATGAGCCCATGTTAGGCTTGGAGAGTATTAATCGTCCTTGATAAATACCTAGGCTAAGGTATTTATAATGATCTTCAGAGTCCTTTTAAGGAGAGTAATCCCTATTAAATCGGAAGTGTATCTAGGAGGGAATTTAGGATAAGATATCCAATCCTCCTAGGATTATAATTACGTTGCCTAATCCCCAAGATATCCTAATTTGACATGAATTATGGTTTCCTTACTTAGGAGACAAGTAAACTCCTCAATGGGCTTTAAACTTGGTCCAACTAAGGCTGTCTGACTAGGCATTCCGACTAGTCACTCCATATGAATAGCTTACTTCGATTATGACTAGGAAGCCTAAGTAGCCTGATTGCCTGAGCACCTTGAGCTATGAGCATTCTAGTCATTCTCGCCACCCGGGGGTAACACGTGCCAGAGACCTGAAAATCATGGTCCCACACTGAACTTTATTCATGAAGGAAAAACTTTTATAAACTAGAACATTTGAGGATGGCAAGCAAACTAATTAACACTTAACTAGAAACATCACTCAAAAACAATTGTAATCCCAAGGCCTAGTGAGTGGTGAACCAAGACTCTTTCAAAATTAAAGAGAGGGTATGATTCAATTACCCTTGAAGCAAATCCTTGTTTACACAAGTAAATCAACCAAGTGGAGGGCCTTCAAGTTCACTCCAATCTTCTTGAATGTTTGCTTAATTGTTTTGCCTCTTTCTTCCTTGATTTGATCCTTGTAGATTTGTTGGATTGATTCTCCAAAGCCTCCAAAGTTGCAAGCCTCGAAGCCTTTACACCAAAGATGAAGTGTAAAGAGTTGATGGATGATATATGAGATGATTTGGTGCTAGCAAATCCACCCTGTATGGTCGGCCTCCTTAGAGAGAAAAGAGAATAATGTGTTTCAATTTTTCCTCAAAGAAAAACCCTTAATGAAGTTTATGCTATAAATCAGTATTTACACCTTATTTCATTTGAGTGGCAAAGTTGTAAATTTTGCCCACTCAACCTAGCATGGCTGACCATCTTTAAAAGGATTGGGCTTGGTGCTCATTTAATTTAGTTGTCATACAACTTAAATATAATGGGCACTTTTGAACCATAGTCCATAGTGCCTTATAGACTCGAAACTTATTTCTTATCCATCACGTTAATGTTTCTTTACACTTATCTTTAATCGGTGTACGATTCATTAGGTTCTAGCTAGCGAGGTAGTGAGAGATTGTAACTCTTACAAATCAATTGTGAATCAGACCTACTTTTGATTCTCCCTATAATGAAGATTAATAGTTGTAAATCTTCAGGGCTTCCACAAACCATGAGTGACACCTAGCAGTATGTCATGGCTACCCAAGCTAATTCGAATTGGTTGGAGAACTTATTCAGACACAATTATAATGCCATACGGTCATTCTCTATATCAATACTCTTAATCACATTGTTTGGTTGATAGCTCATTTCATGTCTACTATCCAATGTGATACTCATTCCTTTTATATGATTCATGTGAATACGATTTGGAATATATTTCCAAAATTGTATTTAGTGCATTGGCCAAAGTCTTTCAAACTATATCTTAGAGTATTCTCCCTTCACTATGAAAGGTTAAAGATCCCTTGTTGTACATCCACTCGTCTTCGTGACTAGGTAGCCTAACCCTAACTATATCGTGGACACCCTCTTACACCGGCATGTCTTTGACATAATCAAAGATTAAGGACCCAACCATAAGACAACTATGGTGTCTTAGGTCAAATGACTACCTTGCATTATTGTAACATATGAGTTCTTAATGACATGTGATTAAGAACTCACTTTTGATCGTGTTCAGTGTACTCAACAACTCTTTTGAGTACCTATGTATTTGCCTTAGTATCTAGCATACTAATGACTTGAGACAAGTCATACTCCCACTTGAGTAGTCATAGCTCATACTAGCCTTAGCTGATTGTCAATGCCCAATTGATAATCCTATGGCTAGGAACGTTTTGGGAATGAACATAAGAGAAATGTCTCAATGATCTATCACACATAGATCACTAATCTTTCAAGTGAAATACATTCCTTGGACTTATTTATTGAATATATACTTAATACATTAAAAGGTGAATAATAACAAACATTGCCCTTCAATTAAACAGTATAAGTGTTTAACATAAATATTCCAAAAAGCT
The DNA here is from genome assembly GCA_018257905.1 of Gillenia trifoliata. Lineage (NCBI taxonomy): Eukaryota > Viridiplantae > Streptophyta > Magnoliopsida > Rosales > Rosaceae > Gillenia > Gillenia trifoliata. Next base: position 12,714,347 of record CM031081.1, on the reverse strand, counting down.
GTTACATTAAATGAGTGGCTTTAAGGTCATACTTCTAACAATTCATATTTGAAATATAACTTGGTTACTAGAGCCCGAGCTCGGACACAATGGTAAAAAGCACAGGACTACAAAGAAAATAAAGATACATCATCATTGATTAACTATAGACCGAAGTCTCACTACATTAAAAATAAAATCTATCTGCAAGGCTCAGACGGATTCTAAATCTTCATCATAAGTGATATATGCGTTTTTCAGAAGGCCCTCTTCAGCCCAGAAGAGGCTGCCAAAAGTGCACTCCCATGACTCGACCTCAATTGCTCAGCATTTTCTCCTTCGAGCGATGCTTTCCTCCTTTCTTTGCTCAAACTTAAGTACAGGCAGGGAAGAAGAGTGTTGAAAGGAGAATAATCTTGACCTATCCAAAGCTCAGGTATGTCAAACTGACAACATCTGAAATTTAAAAATTGGAAAGGGAGGAGAGAAAATCCCCTAACCTTCCTCGAAATGTGGTAATATACCATCATCATGGAAAGATAAGGGAGTGAGATGGAGGTGGAACCTAGGCCATGAAAGCATGTAAAATCCAACCCAGCCTAAGTCCCTTAATCTTGAACATGACTTTAGGATGGTTCTAGATTCTCACGCTGGAATTGGCGAATAGCAGAAGGCTCGTAAAGAGTTGGATTTCTAAAAGCGAGGTGTGGCAACGGTCTTTCTTAAAGGGCACAACAGGTTCACTCGATAGGATGAACCTGTCTAATCTAGGTTCCACTCTTCTCAAAGCACCATTGTGGCACTCAAAGCTCAAGAAAGATTCACTAGTTGGCGACCAAGGAATTTTCAAAGGAGGCATTTCAAAAGAATTTGAAGTTATTTAACTCTGATACAACACAAGGAAAAATAACTTACTTTTATAGGCGCCCAAAGAAGACGAGCATGATCGATTAGAATCAAAAGAAGGAAATAGAATGTAAAAGGGCGTGGCGATTGGGAGATGTGTCATCCAGACATTAATGGTAAATTTTAGGAACAGGTGCTAACAACATTATCTTGTACATGTCTCCAAACGACTTTTCAGTATCAGCTCATTATTCACGACTAATCAATAGAGCGGTGGAAAATATGGAGAATAAAAAAGATTGCATCAGTTTTCCAGTATTAAATTAAATTAAAAATCTAAAAATACGAGATTGGGCTCAGACGCGCATTTTCTTATCAAAAGCCCAGTCCGAGGGAGGTCTAGAAAAAATCAAGAAATAATGGTGCAGGAATTCGGCCTATTTATAAGCCCAGGCGAAAGAAAAGATATGAGAGTAAGCCTTATGACAACGGGGATATGATTTGGGGAAGTCAACCTCCTCGGCTTGCAGCATGACTCGACCAAGACCAACCTTACCACTCCGAATATCAAATTGACCTAAAAATTCGGTTGGGAGCGAGCGCTGCTCTACCAGCGTCGCCCAACAAAATTTTAAAGGTATATAGCAATTCAACAATATTTGAGCTCAACAAACTGAGAAGAAGGGGAGTTAGTGTAGGCGAATGCAAACCGTTCTGAAGAAAGATATAATTAAATCACCAGCCAGCTAGAAAGTACAACTCAAGATGAGCGTTGAGCTCCCAGCCTTACCCAACACTGTACACCTGAATGGCAGAAATTTTTACCCAGGGATCCAACAAGATTCAAGGCAATGTAGTAAGGTCCCCACCTGATGAACCGGTGAATCAAGGTAAGGGCACCTACATTCAAGTGAGGGCGAAGGCAAACCGTTCCCAATGAAGTTATGATTAAACCGCTGATGCGATTGGCGAACAGGTCGTCAAATTTCAAAATTGTTAGAAGTTGGTGGCAATCAAAACAAGTATCGCGACTTTTGATAACTTCTCATTCTACAAATTTAAGCAGGCCTCTCACTCAAGGCTTGCTAAAACTTTGGGGGGAGGGGCACTGTTTGGGCCATACATAAAATAAGACCTACTACGAGGCCTACACATTTTTATTTATGCAAAAGTCGCACAACTTTGGCCCACCAGCTTCGAAGCCCAAAACCAAGGCTCGAACAACCACCACATTTCTCCTTAACCTGTCTGAGGGCTCAAACAGAATTCTCTCTGAGTCGCATCTGCCACGCAGGAGACAAAGGCTTCGGAAATATGTCGCCCTCTTAAATGCACATAAATGCGTCATCTGACACATTGACGTCACTATCAGGATCGTGTGGACTGCCTCAAGAGACATCTGAAAGCCACGTACCAGGAATTACATCTCAGCGATATGATTGAGGTTGCTCCTCCCCTACTTTCTATAAATAGAACTAAAGGTCTCCAAGCTCAAGACCTTCATCAAATTCGATCTCTACGATTATACAAAAACTTTGAGTGATTCTTCAATCAATCCAACTGCTTTTCAGCACAAAATTAATTGCTCTTCAGCAACAAACTCTCAACTTTTCAGCTGTAAACACAAAGCCTTCCTTCAAAGCAAGCACTGCCTATGATCCCTGAGATCTAAAACTATTATAGCATTATCTTGCCCATCATGTCCTGAATCTTGCTAGAGTTTACTGCTTTCTTTACAACTTTCTTTGCATTTCTAGTCATTTACATTTCAAGTTATGTAGCACGGCCATTTGGCCTTGATTTTACTTAATGAACATTGGTAATCTTGACTCAATTGTGAAATGATTATATTTCTCGCTTTAAGTTACTATTTCCATTCCATTTACGTTTTAGGCATAACACACAAAGTCGCACTAAATTTTAAGTCCTTGTTCACTCGAGGCACTGAAAAGAACCTAGCTAAACTAGCATCCTACTTGGTGTATAATCGTTTGGTTCAGAAGTCATTTCTATGCGCAAATTCATATTCACTCAAACACAGACACTGTCTATTGGCAGTCTCCAACAGTGGCTCTCCTATTCTCTCTTTCTCTCGAACTATCTCATGGCACTGAGACAGAAAGCAAACACTTGGGACAAATACGTGTTGACACCCAATGCCCAAGCTCTGTTCAAGTTTTGACACCAACACTGCACTTTCACATATTTTCTACGTCAACAATCTAGGTCACGTGATGGGACACTCACGCATCTAAATCAAAGGACCACAAATCCTTCTAAGCGGCCTTCCGGGCCGAAAAGAGGGAAAGATGTTTGGCAAAAAACCTTGCAAAAATTCAAGGAAAAAAGAAGAGATAGCTGTTCGCATAAATATATGTGGGGAGAGGGCTGAGTTTATTTATTTACGGTGAACTTTTCAAGTTGAGGAGTTTCCCTTCGAGTAGGGGTTGTTTAAGAGGGTTTTCTTTGTAGATTACGTTTTCTGTTGAACAAATTGAAGTATAAATAACATGTAGAGCTCGTACACAAAAGGAATATATAATTTTTTTTGTAGAATGTGAAATTGTTTTATCTCTTTTAGAATTATAGACTAAACTTAGGCGTAATCATCGGTCATATAGATGTCAGTCTCAACTCTCAACTCTCAAGAAAAACAAGGTTCATAATAATTAATAGAAACACATGTTAGTTATGAATATGCTACGATAAAAATCTAAAGGCAAATGATAGCAATTAAGTAGAAGCACTCTCATCATCTGTCATTCGAAGTGAAAATGGTCACCTTGTCTTTTTTGCATAACTAAATGGGTAATGCCATCATCACATTCCAAAGTTGCTTTCTATTCACTTCTTGAATGTTTGGCCAAAATCTATCTTTGCATTGATTATTTTTTAGGTGCACTAATTATATGTGTGCCCATTGGAATGGTTAAACTATGATAATTGCTCTTTAAACAACCATATAGCCTAACTAACTAATTTAATAATGAATAAGTCCATGCTACAATGAGAGCTTAAGCTGACTATATTGCTCTTTCATTGATGTTGAACTTTGTTATAACTATTAACAAGTGGATATGACAACAATTGAAGTGATTAAACCCTATTAGAGAAGCTATGATCATTTATATATGTTGCTATTTCCTTTAGAAGGAGAATGATAATTATAAAAGAGTATTGTTCTATAGTTTAGATCAATTTAGTAAGGACTGCGCTCGAGTTTTTATTAACCGCTCGAGTAAATGAGAATTGTTACTAACACTTCAAAAAAGTGTGTGTGCTTCTCTTATTTAATTTTATTGAAGAAGAGAGTGTCAATAACAATTGGTTTATGAAAATTTCACTCGAGATAATTTAGAGAAAGAGAGAAAAGAGAGGGGACAAAAGTATATTATCTTCATCAAATGTGTAGTACAACAACCTACTTATCTCCCACTGATAACAAAATTCCACCCACCATTATTCTTTTTGTACATCTCATAATAACTACAATTGATATATATACCAACTAATTATTATTATTAACCTTGATGTATCTCTCCTTACATTTTATGTAGCTATTCACATCTTCCTTCACAAAGTATATGACACTATTTGAAGCCTCTGAGCGCCATGAAAAAAGCAGATACATACAAGAGTCTTCCTTGTCACTTTATATATATACTCAAGTGTGACCTTTATTTCAGACCACCATGTCCCACTTCATCTAAGCTACCTTGAACTCTTGCCTTCTTATACCATGTGGTAATATAAAGTAGAATAAACACTGTTTTTCTACTTCTGCAATCTATGACTAGGAATAATTTCTACCAACCTTCAGGAATAAAAGGAGGGATTCTCAAATGAAAAAAAAAGGGAAGAAATCAAGATTAAGTTTGTGAAGAAAATTAAAAAGAAAAAGGAAACAAAAAGATGTTGGAATATTTGAAGGCAATTATTCAACTTTGGTAGTCAAGAAAAGGAAAAGAGGAAGATGAAACATCTTTCATCAAATCCTCCAAGTCCCAGTCCCCCATTGTTAGCTCTTCCTGATCATCATCAAAGTAATTCCCAACCCCAATTATGCACTCACCTTTGATATTTTTATTAGTTTTATTGCAGGTGAGGATGCTATTTGTATTATTGTAGTAATTATTATTATTACTACTAGGGTTTCTATGATCCCCATAGATGGTTTCAGTTTTAATATTTTGATCTTCAGCGCTCACACTCTCAAGGGGAGGGACAAATATCTCTCCTTCTACCCCAATATCAACATCCCCATTCCCAAACACTCCATTTTCTCCAAAATTATAACAATCACCACCACCACCAACTCCAATCTCCCTTTGTGTTATGCATGGGTTGGCATTGTAGTATCCACCTGCACCGGGCAAGGTTAGGCCACCATGATCTATATCGAGCATAGGCAATGGATCGAACATGTGGTTGAGGACCGCAGATTGCATGAACGACGGTGTTGAGTCCATGTAAACTGGCACCATGCCATGTTCTTGCCCGGGAATAATGAACCCTCCGGCCGCCATCACACAATGATCTTTAGGCTCTGAGGATGAATCGCTTGTGTTTGGTGAGCCATTGGAGGATGACAAATTCTTTAACCTTTTCTTTATTGTTGAATTCCAGAAATTCTTTATTTCATTGTCAGTTCTCCCTGGCAAGCGTGCTGCAATTTGAGACCACCTACACGTATAAAAACAAAATAATTAAGAATTAAATAAGAGTCATAAATAATCAACAAATTTAAAGAGTTGGTTTTAGCAAGAGTGTTTCATTCTTGACCTATAAGAAAAGATATTCAAGTGTTTTGATTTCTTTTTTCCCCAACAACTAGTGTTTGATGGGTTATATATTATATAGTGTCTTATATACGCTTCCTTAATGCATGAATTGCATGACTTCCTAACTTAAAACACAAAAAGATTTTGAGTGTCTTCGACTCGAAAGGTAGAGATGTAGACATCACATTACGGTATCAGTTTCTTTATTTAACTATAGCTTTTGGCAGCCAAAGCCCAAAGAAACATTGAAGAAACAAAAGTAATTATACATTTAACAAACTATGTTCCCTTTTCACTAGACCATACTCTAATTTCAGTGGTTGTCTTATGTTTTTTTATATATTGATGGTTAATTTGCATGGAAGCTTATTAGGATTTGGACTTAATAACTACCTCTTTATTACAAGCGAGTCTCACTTATATGTATTGAAAGAGAGTCTCATATATATATATAATATTGAAATTTGTTTCGGAGGTGGTCATCAAAGTAGTCAATTAATATCGGACAAATAGCATTTTTACAAATAGCATTTTTCTTAAAGCAATAAGGGGGTAACAAGTGGTGAATTGCCATGATAGGTAGAGAATTCCTCTTCAACCTTCTTTATCCTCTCTAACTCATGATTGCATCCCGAATTCAAACTATTTTTTGTAGTTTAGATCAATTTAGTGTAAATTATCTTTAACTCAAATAGCATATAGACCATATAGACCATATAGACCAACCCTTTTTCACTTTCATATATTCCAAAATTTAATAAGTTTCAATATTTGTAATTATAGTCAATATTGGCATACTCATCCCAAAACAATAAATAAATAATACTCAAACCAACTAGTTATTTATGCATATGATCAGTATTAGGAAAAAGGAAAACATTAAAGTATATGGATGTTTATATATACATGTGTCGTTCAAGGTGCTTTAATTTGTTTAATAATAAGATATAGTTATAGTGTCTATATATACACACACCTACATATATCTGTGTGTGTGTATTTTTGTTCAAAGATATATAGTTATATTTTGAGTATCCCTTGTAAGTGGATTAGCACACATATACTAAAATGTAATTAATGACCTCTTGATCTAGTGGTGTTTCTTTTCATTGATAAAAAAAAATTGTATTCGTTTATGACATGCTTTGTATGCTATTTTGTATAAGGACCTTTGATAATTATTTAGTTTTTAGTTTTTATCTTTTATTTTATTTTTTTTTTAAATTGAAAATTTTATTTAGTAATTATTTTCAGTGTTTAGTTTTTAAAGAAATAGAAATTAAAAACCAAAAATTGAAAGCTACTTTTGTGATTTCTAAGAAAATGAAAACTAAAAATGAAAATTGGCTTGGTTATAGTTTTCATTAAAAAAAACTAAAAACAGTTATAAAAAATGTTTTTAATTTTAAAAAAATTAAAAACTGAAAACTGAAATGGGTATGAGATGGTTTCAAAAGATACACGGTCAAAATTGCTCTACCATGTCAAATTTGGAGTCTATCAAGATCAAACCTAATTGTCAAACAGTAAATAAAGAGGGTAGAGACCCCAAAATTTCAATCCTAAAATCCTGTAGTAAACCTTGTCACATCAGCCTTCTCATTAGTGTTTGACCTCATTTTTTCTTCTTAGAATTTACTCTTCCACACCAAAGCTTTAACAGAAGAGAATCCCAGCTTATACTGTATAATGTGTGTTTCATTGGAAAAATATTTAGCTAATTAGTAACGTCTTGTGCATCTGAATTTACTACTCACAACAGCATGCAGATGCAAAACATTTCACAAATAGGAAGTGATCACTTATGGAAAGTGATACCAACAAAAACTAGAAGTGCTCCTTTTTCGCATGAATATTAAAAAAAAAATCAAACATGTAAATAGTAAAAAGTGTGGATTGATAAACAACCTGTTTCCAAGGAGAGAATGCAAATGGATAATGAGCTCTTCTTCTTGTGGCGAAAAGGCGCCTCGCTTAAGGTCGGGCCTCAAGTAATTGATCCAGCGCAATCTGCAACTCTTGCCGCACCTCTGGAGGCCAGCATTTCTTGCCACGTCACTCCAACAACCTTGGCCATTGTTGATCATATAGCTCATCAGCTTATCATCCTCCTCCGGTGACCACAAACCCTTTCGGAGCTTACTGTTGGAGTTGTTCTCTTTGTTGTTCTTGCCTGCTGCTGCAGAGGACGGCTCTGGCTTCCTCATTGTGATGAGAGAGTGATGAGCGAAAGGAGAAAGCTGATCGAGAATTAAAGTTTTGGATGTCTTATTCTCTCCCAACTGGTATGATGTAAATATGTGATGACTTTATAGAGAAAGGAGAGACACAAGGCTTCATATGGTGGGAATGATGATGATAATGATGATGGTGATGGTTGTGGGGTTTGCTTACAATATAGGGAAGAGAGAGAGAGAGAGAGAGAGAGAGAGGTTGGTTGATGGGTCTGAGTAGAAAACGGTTTGGAGAGGGACCTGGTATGAGAGAGATAGGTGGTCGTCTTGTCTTTGACTCCATGACCTTTGTCTTTTTTTCTATACCTATTTTCTTCATTCGCAAGGTAATCATCATATTATATGAATCATATAAAAGAATCAAAGAAAAATTTATATGTAGTATTTTGTGTGTGGTTTTTTTCTTTTTGGAACCAAGCCAACATATAAATTTGCTTCCACTTCACATAATCTCTCTCCACACGTGTAGTTGAAGATAAAGAATAAGATAATCAAGAATAATCCATGCTGTGCACTTATTGGTCCAGTTCATTCACCTTCAATGTTGATTGGCCATGAGATCCACATGTTTAAGCTTCATATGTATACATGAATTGAATATAGAAAAAGTAGAAAAGACTACAATGTGTGGAAATTTATCCTTAAATTATTCTCATATGAGAAAGGTGACAAAAGAAGTGATTTGATGCAATACTAAACCGGTTAAAACAAATTAATATATTATTTGCATATAGCATGCATCTTAGTATTTTAAATAGAAAACTTGATATCAATCCGGTTTCTTAAAAAAAAAAAAAACTCAACATTTTTATTTAAATCCATTGACCACGTAAGCAAACATACATTTATTCTGTCAAATTTTTTGTCTATTAATCTTATTTACCCTAATCTTATTAGTAATTCAATATATGTATGTGTGCCGGTGTATTTTCTTCATGCATGTGTTTTTTAAATTAGGGTTCCGTTAAAATGCATACTGGTCAATGATTAGGGTTTAGGGTTAATCGATTCGATCTAGATCATTTAAGAGTTGGATTTTGAGAGCTCAAAAGTCGAGATTATTTACATTATTTACATTCTAAAATATAAGCGACTAAGATGATTGTATGCATCATCCTTGTGGAAAATGAGATGAAAGCTGGCTGGAAAAATTGACCAAAAATTGTTGTCTGTCGACTTCCTTGTGATAATTAAGTACCTGATGCTTTATATATGCATGTAATTATCAATTAATCTATATTTTCAAAGCCAACAGAAGAAGAAAGATTTACATAGAACGGGTTCACTGTCACGTAGCATTCCGTATCCAATAATACATTGCCAAGTACAAGTTTTTCTCCACATGGCAATGTATTATTAGATTGGGACGCCACGTGACGGTGAACTCGTTTCACGTAAGTTGCTCTCCAATTGAAGAGTTATTTATTTATTTATTTAATTTATTATTTGAATATTTGAATATAGCCAATCGAAGAGTTAAATTCTAACTCTAGGTCCTAAAATTGGTTTGACACTCTAATTAGTCTAATTTTAATGCCTTTAAAATGGTGCTTTTTGAGCGATTAAACGGTGTGACGTCCAGAATTAGTTGCAAATTGTTTGGACCACTAGTAGAGATAATTTATTTATTCACAGAAAAAGATAAACTGATCAGAAAATACATTCTTACCAGACAGCCTATCAACATATATAAGATGTTAATTTAGTGTCAATACTTTAAATTTATAATTTAACAACATAGCATAAACGATTTAGATCATTTGCTTTACAATCACAAGCTCAAAGCCGCTCCTTAAGACCTTTTCTATTGAATCTATGGGTCTCCCCCCGGGTCGAGGTTTTGAACCCTACGGTGAGAGGGACGCCTCGCAAACCGGGCTTCTTCTGCCAAGTGGGCAGCAAAGCGCCTTAGGTTTTTCTGCCATAGTCCTAACATGCACATATAATAGGTACTGGGTTGATGATCTTTAAAGACCATCAAATCTGCGATCGATCAACACCCAGTTGGGCACTCACTCTAGATTGTTCGTTAGCAATCTATCCAAATCTTGAATAACCAATTATATGTACCTACTCTGCGCCTTGATATTTTTCAGTATTTAATTAATTAGTTAGTTTCAGCCACTTGTAAACAGGCTGCATGCGTGGATGCCATGGATTGGTTTCTTTAGTTTAATTATATTCTACAGCTACAATAATTTAAAGGGTTCACCATAAAGATTCAAATGGATTAGAATTCAAGCAAGCCAGTCTCTTATTCCTTTAACTTAAATTGGCAGTTTTGATTTGATATATTCAGTGTAGCGTCAAGAAAAGATGAATCATGTGAAAAAGGACATATATATAGGAAGAAATTAATGGTGTAACAGATTATTTGACTTATAAGAACATCTTTTAGAAGCAACATATATTACATGCATGCACATTTCTTTACTAATTTTTCTCTTAGCAAGCAATATATGAATATATATATATATATATACACACACACATTGCCTTCTGGGCATGCCGAAATTTTTTTTTTCTATACAACAATATTGGGTGGAAGGGGGGCATGTGAATTGAGGTTAACCCACATAATTGGTATCGAACTCATCATTTATGAAAGTCAAACTTAAGACCTCACACTTACAAGTGTAAAAGAATACAACTATACCATAGTAATTGTGGTGATTTAATACTTTAATTACTCTACGCTACATAGTTTTTAAATAAAGAGTTAACTGTTGCTAATTGGACCACTTTTACTGACCATAATATTGACCACCTCTATAATACAAGAGGGTCATACATGTATAGGTCTCTATTAAAGAGATGATCAACAAAGTGGTTAGTAAATATGGTATTATTACATCATTTTAAATAAAACAATTACATTAAGTTAGGGTGATAATTTTCACACACCTCGTTTTACTTTACACACACTTTCAATTGTTTAATAGTTTTTTATGTATATGTATATATATATATATATATATGAGAGAGAGAGAGAGAGAGAGAGAGAGAGAGTAGAGTGGTGATTTTTGTGAGTATGTGAAAGTTAAAGAGTTCTACATCGGTAAAACGAGAAATATTGCAATGGCTTATAAGTAAGTTGGGCTACTCCCCATATTGCCAATTAGTTTTATGGTGGAACCTCAACCTTTTTCATAATATCATAGCAAGTTAGCCCATGTGTGAAGCCCAACGGCCACATGTGCTCCACATCACCCAATTTGTGGTGTCCACATTTTTGGCTTGAAAATGCGTCACATGTGGGGGGGGGGGGGGGGGGGGGGGGGGGGGGGATGTGTGAGAGTTTCACATCAGTAAAGAAGAAACCTTGCAAGAGCTTGTAAGTACGCTGGGCTACTCCCTATACTGCTAATTGGTTTTATAGTGGAACCTCAACTTCCTTCAATTTTTACACACTCCATTTTATTTCACATATACTCTTAAAAGCTATTAAACAATTAAAAGAATTTGCAAAAAATAAAATAAGGTGTGTGAAAATCACCGCCTATAAGTTAAACGCCATAGCCATGTAAACTTGGAAAGGACACAGTACCACCTTCTAGAAGGTGGTACCTGGAACTGCAATCGAGTTAGCCACTAATTATTTATCGAACAGGGCTCTTTGGTAGTTAATTAAGCGGTGATGGGGCAGTCTAAACACTTTTCAAAAATTCATTGGCAAAAGGATGAAAGCCTACATGAAATGGTTCATGATTGGAATAATTGACCAAAAAAAAATCAAGTTCATAATTGAAACCACTATGTTAGGTTTTTTTACCTCACGCATACACAAATCAAAGTTTTTTATCCTAGCCAATAGAATTCAACATTTTCTTCATGCAGTCGGATAGGATAATCTGTTATCGGACAATACTGACTAAATTAGTCGGGCGTTTGGTGCAGTATCGGACTAATATCGACTATTTATACTGTGTTGGCCGGCCATAGGGTGTGTGTGAAGAACACAATTTGTTCTTCATACAAACTCACTCAAATCCTCATCAAATGCAAGAACTACGAAATGTTTGATCTTCGTAGGAGACGAAGTACATAGGTAACCTTCAATTTGATTGAAGGTGCAACCACAACTCCTCCAAGCAAAGTTGTTCATCCAAGATATATGAGATTGAAGACCCTCTTGGGTATTTAGCCTTTGCTCATGCAAAGAAGATTCTACAAAGGTATAGGATGGTACAACTTACTAATGTGATTTTGAGTTGTGTCTTGGCTCACAACATCTAGGCTTCAAAAGTTATGAGCAAAGTTTTGTTTTTGAATACCAACATGCTAGCTAAGAGCCTTTCATTTGTTAATAGCATGCCTAAGTGTTGCTCAAATGAACTTGTAATTCAAATATATTCCTTCGAGCGAGACCAAGAGAGCGAGAGGGACGGACCCGACTAATTATACAGAGGTTTTTGGGGGTATAATTAGCCTGGTGTGAAAGGTACTAAATGGTGGGCCCGGTTTAAATAGTCAAGTGACTATTTTAGTACAAAGAGCACCAAACACCCGAAACCGGATTATTAGTACTATCCGGTGCGTTATACGACGTACCAAACGAGGCTTTCACAGTGCTATTTCACCAGTGATGGCGTTCAATTATTATTTTGGCTGCAAAAAACACACAATTAGTTGTGTACAAATGTCAATCCATGTCGCTAAAGTACTGTACGTTGATATGGGAAAGATTAGAGATTTGGAAGGAAGTGAAAAGTGCAAACCCTAAACCCTACAACACAATCTCTCTTATCATTAATCACTGTAGATAATTCTCAGAGGTTTTGACTAGTCCTTATTTATCAGGAATCTAAGTGGATGTAGAAGCATGTGGCATAATCTCTTATTTATTACCTATAGGAACCTCATTAGTGATTAGTCCAACTGAGATAGCTAAGCTTAGCTATCTTAAGGTGGCGAGATAATGCACCAAAGGTAACAAAATAAGGGCTAATTAACTAGCGTTACATATATCCTAGAACACAACCTGGAATCCACTTGATACTAGAAAACTCTAAATTTGACGGCAACTTCCAAAAGTTGTTTATACTCCTACCAAACCCCAACTCCAAAAATGAAATAAAAAACAAACATTCAAAATTACACAAAAATCACAAAAATCTAAATTAATTAATTAATAAAAAAAAACATATTTGACCTAAGATAGTACCTTGAACGCTAGAAATGTCATGATATCAATTGTTGACAATAGTTTCTAACATTAGTTGTGCAAAATAAGGTGAGTAAAGTCTTAACGGTGGCTAAAATGGTGGATATATCTTTACCCACTACCTTAGCCACTGTAAAGCCTTTACCCACCTCATCTGGGACAACTAATGTTAGTAGCAATTGCCAACTTTTCTCGTAGTAAAGTTCTAATGTCTTCCGCAAAAATTGGACACGAAGGCATGCAAATAGAAAACACAGTATCTGTTTTTGTGGCCTTACATCTGTTGGGATGTGTATGATTTGATCCACTAGTATAGTGACAGAGCCAATTCGGTACCACAGTGTACATAGGCAGAGCGCAAACATATATAGATAAATATACTCACTTCAAAAGGAGTATGTTACATTAACTTGAAACAAGAGAAACTGGTAAATACTATCAAATGTGAGGTGGATAAAACCTTAACAATGGCTAAGTGATAAAGAAATGGATCACAAAAAATCCGAAGTGATATTTTTCAAGCAGTTGTCGTTTATTTAAGGCAAATGTGTGATTAGGAAAACACTTTTTGATATAGAAAATTGGCATGCTTGATCTTTAGCTTCTTCAATGTTTATAACTCAAGAGTATGTTTGGGTGAGGGACTTTCAAATTCTATGGGATCTGGGCAAAGTGATGAAGAAGTGGATCACAAAAAGTTATATAAGAAGAAGTAGAAATGCACCATATGATGTAAGAGAGATTTGTAAATAACTCATTCCAAGTGCGTAGTCATTTGCAAATCTCTCTCACATGTCTTTTGTAATACTTCTAATCCCTACTATCTAACTTTTTGTGATCAATTTCTTCATCACTTTGCCTAAATCCTATAAAATTTAAAAATTCATCACTTAAACATACCCTAAGAGAATCCAACCAGTTGTAAGTTTGTACCCGAGGCTTAAGAGATTAGGAACAAATCTAATGTGTATAAACAATGTCTATAAGATAAGGCAAATCCAGCCAGTTCTAATATTGTCCTATTACCCATGCCCATATTCCATACCTTCGGGTCCACTCCTGATCATGATTTTCCTACCCCCAAAGGGAAAGGTCCTTCCCTTTTTGGCCAGTTGTGGACGAGGAGGGATTCCAACCCCTGACACCGTGGTTCGTAGTCACGTGCTCTAATTCTCTGAGCTACAGGCTCTACCCCGTCTCTACTGGATTTGTTTCTAGGAGTACTCTAAACAAAAGGAACATTTTCTCATCTCCCCAGCTGTTTCCGGTTAAGAAGATGTGAAAGCGTCTCTCTCTATATAAGAATGGTGCGTTCCAAGGTATGGAGTGGGAGAGAAGGGATTTCATAATTGGATTGGAGTTTTGAATAAGACAACCTTTTCGTTTAATTTTTATTTTTTCATATTGAAAAACTAATAAGAATGAGAGGTGTTAAGCTTTTTATTATCCTAGCCTCGAGCTATTTTTCCGCAGGAGCTCCCCTACAATATCATCACCGCAGTAGAGTTTAACCACCAAGTTCGGGATGGATTGGTGTGATTCCTCTATGCTTAGGACACCAAAATATCAAACCAAGAAAAGCATGAGAGAAAAACATATTGGCTAGTGATTGTGACGCCCAAATTCTTAATTGGAGGGGAAACCAAAGGCCTCTACCCTTCCATCCCTTGGATAGATAGAGGAGAGGGCAGAGCTTTTGGTTTGTCATGTTGTCAAAGAGTTGAACAATAAAAATAAATGACGAGTGCCTAAATTAAATTAATCGGGTCATGTAGGAACAAGGTTCATCTTCCACATATTCAAATATACCTTTTCGATCATATTCTTTTGCCTTGTGTGAATCTTTAGCACCTCCTGTGTACATACACAAGATGCCATAAAGTTAAAAGGAGGGGACTAAAATTTCCAATTCCACTAATCACATTTCGTACGTACTCATCAATACCATATATGTGGGTGGCAATCTACAATTTGTTACCCAGTATCCTGGTCGAATCAAATATACATTTCTAAAAGAAAAATCAGACCAAAAGTTTAAGACTAAATCAGTGTTTTATGTTTTGCCAATATGCTTGAATGCCACTTTATTTTGAAGTCAAATCGTATGATTAATTGCAGTAATTCCGAGATAAAGCAAAGTTAAACTGACCTTGAAATAGTTAGTTAAGAATTAGTTATAAACCTTGTCGGCAACAGAAACAACTCAACAAAAAGTTGACAGCCTTTTAACCAAAAAAAAAAAAAAATATATATATATATATATATATATGTTGACAGCCTTTTGTGGTGATTAACTGATTACGAATGAAGTCTTTCTCATATACTTATTGATATAAACCATATATTAATATTAAAGAGTTGGAAAATAAATTAGAATTAAATTTGTCATTCACGAAATTTAAATTTAAAACATTTCACTCTCTTTAATATTTAAAAAAATTAATATTATATAAACATTTTTATCCAAAAGTCATAAAAGTAAAAATAAGCAATATTAACCCCAATGTATTATAGTTTCGAGTAAGTAACTCCAATATTGAAAAGTTAATTAATTTTGAGAATTTCGCTCTCGCTAAGAAGTAATTTTGGAAGGGCTATAATCATTTCTGAGAAGAAACAGTACCTTTCAGGTGTTTCATTTTAAAACCATTTAAGTGATTTATTCAAGAAACACATAGGAAGTGTTGTTCCATAAGATCACCTAAAGTGATAACTGATTTTATGGAAACACACCTCTCGCTTCCAAAATTACTTCCAAATGAACTCTAATTTTGAAAAATTAAATCCCCGTTTCCATCCTAATCTACAATTAAATCGTGTATTTCAATAGTGAGGTACCCGTAAATAATTTATGACATATTTACTTATTGTGAATGGTCGTTAGAATTAGACAAGAGAACAAATAAGAATTCAATCAACTACTTCCACATAACAATCTAATTGCTAGTTTCCAAGTATTAGTTTACCGATTGTAATATAGGAGCCATGTATATTTTTTAGGGTAATTCTCATTTTATTACCCTCAAGTATCGTGAAATTCGCACTTTGCTACTCTTAGTTTTTTTCGTCTCACTTTCATACCTAAAATTTGATTTTTGTGCCACTTTCATACTTCTGTTAGCATATCCGTCAGATGCTCCATTAATTGATGGCGTGGCGTAGTTTTGGCCCACCAAATTTGCCACGTGGGGGTAAAAAATTAAATAAACATTAAAAAAAAATTAACTAATGAAAAAAAAAAATCTCTCTCCCTCTTCCACCACACCCACTCCAGGCTCTTCTCCAAAAACACCAACTACCACCTCACTTCCTCCTACAAGTCCTTCAATCTCTTCCTCTCCTTCGCCAGCAATGTTCAAATCGAAAATGGATCGATCCCGACTTTCATCCAGCACTAACAAAAATCACACTTTCTTCCGCTCCGTCTTGTCGACTTCACAGAATCTTGAAGTCCAGTCAGTGAAATCGCTCCATTAAAATGCGGTCCTCTTATTTTCTCTCTCTCTCCCTTCATCCTCTCAGTATGGCATCGATCCAAAGCTAGCGATGAGCTAGCAACCGGGTCAAAGTTCGAGATCTAAGATCTCGTTTCCGACTGGGTCGAAGAACTTAGATCTCGTTCCCTATTAGGTCACTTGCCACAATCGGTGCTTCATCGAGAGGAGGAAGGCAGAAGAGGAAGAGAAAAAAGAGAGAAGAGGGTGGTCACCAGATTGGATAGAAGGGTGAAGGTTGTCACAAGTGGGGGGTTGGGTTGCTTTTTTATTTTGTTGTTTTTATTTTTTATTTATTATTTTTTATTTAATGAAAACATTTTATTTTAGATTAAATACCCAGTTAACAAAGAATTTTATTAAGTGCCATGTGTCGATTTTGATTGGAAGATCCAACCCAATTCGTCCACGTGACAATTTTAACTGGCCAAAAGTATGTCACGTCATCAGTTAACGGAGCATTTGACAAAAATGCTGATGGAAATATGAAAGTTACACAAAAATCAAACTTTAGGTATGAAAGTGAGACGAAAAAAACTAAGGGTAGTAAAATGCGAATTTCACGATACTTGAGGATAGTAAAGTGAGAATTACCCTATTTTTTATTTCGTATGTCTCAGAGCATCTCCAACAATTTCTCAATGTGAGTCTTAAATACAAGTTTGTTGACCCACATGGCAGTTTGAAAACTAAAATCTGTTGATTCACAATTTTGCTCCAACAGACTCCACAAATCTTTGTATTTTTTTATTACTTTCCATCATGTGACCTTTTTTTAGCATTTCATATTTTTGGAAAAAAAATGACAAAGACACATTATTATAATAAAAATAATGTTTGAATAGTGAGATAGAGAGTCTCTAAGGCCCTGTTTGGTATTGTTTTTTTTCACCAAAATCTGTTTCACTTTAGAGTTAAGAAATAAAAAAGCGTTTGATAAAAACAAAATATCTAGCTTATTTTAAAAGCAATGGCCTTAAAACAGCAGCTTTTAAAAGCATCATGTAGGTTGTTTCTAAAAGCTGTTTTTATAAAAGGAGAAGTTTAGTCTTTAATGAATATTTTCAATTCCTGTAATGCCCTCATTTAGTTTTTTAAAATGACATTATTTATCCTTCTACATACATTTTATCCCTTGCAGAACAAAGTGACCGCTACCATCTACCACTACAAACACTAACCTTTGGAAACCACCACCGCCATTACCACTACCATTGTTGCCACCGCCACCACTATAGTTACCACCACCACCACCACCGTAACCATAATTGCCATCACAACCACAACCGCCACCACCACCACCACAACCACAATTGTCACCGCCGCCACAAAAACCACAACCTTTACCACCGCCATTGCCACCAACATCGTAATATCATTGCAGCCACCACCACCACCATCACCACCATCACCACCATAACCACAACCTCCACCACTGCCATCACAACCACAAGCACCACCACTGCCATGTTGCTGCTCCTACCACCATTTGTTACCTCTGCCCCCTAACCATCACACCCCACTATTGGCACCACCACCACCACTACTTCTACCACCTCTGTCGTTGCCACTACCCCCACTACCATGTACATTTTTGTCGTTGTATATAATTATATCACTTTTACATTAAAATTTACCAAACACTTTTACAGTTTCTCAAATGCTCAATTGCTTTATTTTACAACTAATTATTCTTAAAGCACAGTAGAAGCAGTTTTTTTTTTTTTTAAACATATAAATTCCAAACTAGCCCTAAATCTAGAAAGAGTGTAGGATATTTTTTAAATTTGAAGACTCATTTGACAACTTTGTTGGAGCACAAAAAATCTTATATGACACTTCAAATTTAATTTTGTGGACTCTCTTGAAAATGTTCTAAGTGAACGCATGGGTAATTAGAGATTGCAATAATTTTAGTACTCATGTATTAGTGAACACAAAAGAATGCACTATTCAAAATAATTTCAATACGCATTTATTTTAAATATGTAAACATGTCATTAACAATAGGGCACTTAAAAAAAAATAACCCAACCCCACCTCGCCCCATTGCCATCCTTATATGCAATTGAATCGTACATTTCAACATGCACAACATAATAAAAGGGAAGAACATCATAATTCTAGTAGCCAATCACCCTAGGGGGGTTATTAGGGCCTAGGCCTAAGATATGCTTTTATCTTTAATTAGCCGGGAAAGCGTAAGATATGTGAAGGGTATAAAAATATAAAGAATGTGTAAGAGAAATGGGAGAAGATGCAGCCTTCCAGGGGAAACATTGGAAGTACTCCAAAGGCTCCAACTTTTTCAATGCTTTATCTTTACTGTTTTGTTGCCAAAGCTTAGCCCCTGCCGACTTTGATTACCGTCACAATAAGCAAATATGGCTTTTGGTTGATGAGACTGGCCCAACTCAGAATGCCCTTCCATTTTTGACCACGTAAAGGAATGTGCATCCATCATTGGATTTGGATCAGCATATCTTCAACTTCCTAGTGCACCAAAGAACATTGACTCTGTCTAATTACTAATTAGTATCTTTTTTAGCCACACTGACATTACGGTAGGGGGAGAATAAACCTTGATAGAAGGGGCTCCCGAGTCCTATAGCTAGGGGCATAGGAAATGATTCAGAGTCCCTTTTAGGGCTTTTTTTTTCTTTTAAGGGTCCCTACGAACATCTTCATCCAACAAATGTCTATAAAGCATATGTATATATGATTGCAACATAGGAGCTGTATATGTAGAGAACTGGATATAATGCCCCTCAGAGGTTTACCATTATAGACAAATCACTACTTTACTTTATATCCTCTCAATATACTCTTCCCAAAAGAAGCAAGATAATGTTGTACCAAAATAAAATTCTATTGATAATACTTAAAATGTGACAATTTTAACGAAAAGTTAGATAAAATGTGAGACAACATATAAGTACGGTGGAAATTGGCCAAAATAAAATTTCAAAGACCAAATTCACAATGGGATACAAAGTTAGGGTGGAATAATAGCTAGCCTTTTCTCTTTGCTCTTTTTCTTGTGCCAAATAAATAAATAAAAAAGGCTTGCCTTTTCTCTTAAGGGGTATCCACCAATTTGCCCTCCGAACTTTTAAGGCACTGTCAATTTCTTTCCTAAATTTTTATTTTAGCCAATTACCTCTATATACTTGTATTATTAGTCAAATTCCCCCCTAAACTTTTATTTTAGCCAATTACCCTTGGACTTGTATTATTAGCCAAATTTCCCCTTACTGCTAGATTTTCAATTTTTTTTTCCAATAAAAAAACATGACTGGGGATGAAGTGGATTGTTTGTAAAGTTAGAGAATGAGTGAATTTAATTTTTATATTTATAATTTATACATGAATTTTCAAAAATTGTTTCATGTTTTCTAGTTAGTGTTAACATTTTGCTAAAACTTTATTATATTAAACGTGTTTCTTTCATCCAATGATATTGCTCAAGCATATAGGGAATTTGGCTACTAATACAAAAGTTCTAACAGTAGGGAGAATTTGACTAATAATACAAGTACATGGGGTAATTGGCTAAAATAAAAGTTTAAGGGGGAATTTGGTTAATAATACAAGTACATGGGGGTAATTGGCTAAAATAAAAGTTTAGGGGGGGAATTGGCAGCGCCTTACAAGTTTAGAAGGCAAATCGACAAATACACCATTTACCTTCTCTTAATAAGAACTGAGCAAATGCTAACACGGCAATAATGACACTACTAATAAACAAACACCTCTATGAGAGTGTCATAGTGTCATAGTGGGTAAGATTTGAGGACGCTGAAACTGAGTCCAAGATGAATGAGTAAAGAGCTCAGAATTCTTACAAGATGAAACTGAATTTGTATTCCATTATTCTTCTAAGAAAGATAAGAAAAATACCTATTTGTCGATTTGTCTCCTGAATTTGTATAGAGTCGTCAATTTCCCCCTTGAACTTTAATTGTTGCCGATTACCCCCCCTGAACTTTTATAAATAGCCAATTTCCCCCCTGCCATTACATTTTGAAATTTTTCATCCATATTGGTCACGTAGACAACACATGTCAACTGTAAGAGGGCAAAAAGGTAATTTTGTTTTGGTAAATTGGGCACAAAACCAATACTTTCCAGCTATTAATTAAACTCCCATAGCTAATTCAAACAGAAAGTGTACGGAGTCAACTAGCGGAAGAGAAAAATAAGAAGAAAAAGCAATATGTTGCCCACATTAGGGATAAAATTATTTTATTGCCTTCAAATATTTGCTATGTGTTGTTCATGTGATCAAAATGAATGAAAAATTGGATGGAAAATTCCAAATTTAACATAATGAGGAAAATTGGTTAATTATAAAAATTCAAGAGGATAATAAGCTAAAATTAAAGTTCAGAGGATAATTGGCATCTCTATACAAATTCATAGGACAAATCGACAAATACCTCTAAAAAAATATGAGCTTGTTACTAATTAATTAGGATCTGCTCTTGATTCCCACAGGTACAAGGTAGGTACGGCTGATGATACTCTACAAGTTTTTTATTTTTCCTATTTTCTTTTCATTTATTGGCAGCAGTATCTGCAAATTTTTGGGTGAAGTGTGAATGTCGCTGCGGTCACATCAAGAAGTTAGGAATATATGGAGGATAGCGAGGGAAAGGCATGCAGTAAAATTTGGCTGATAGAGATGGTTGGACCTCTTAAGCAGCTCGATCTAGTGCATAATAGCCAGTCAAGTTTAAGAATGATTATATACAAGTAACAAGCTAACTGAAAATCAAAGAAAGAAAATAAAGTTCTATACACTCCGCCACGCACTAGTCATACATGAGAAGAACCCCATATACTTGTGTGAAATGTAAATAACATTTTATTAGGACTCGTTTGACAATACTTTCGAATTTTTTTACACAGCGGTATTTTTACATCAAGGGGTGAGGGGGTTTTGGGCATCCGCACAATAAGTCGGTTATAATAATTTAGTATCAAATTCATCATCTATGCAAGTCGAACTAAAAAACTCTCACTTACAAGTGGCGAAAAATCTAATGACTTACTTTCATTTCAGTTTTCAAGGTTTCTTTTAGCTGAAAAATTTATTAAAAAAAAAAGAGAGGAAGAAATGAAAGGCAATGTAAGGAATTAACACTTGATGTGATGACCCGTTCCTAATTTTATTATATTTATTTCTCGAACGTGTGAATTGACCAAAATGCTCCTGAACAGGCTAAGTGGAAGTCCTATGTTGACGTTTGAACTCTTTTTAAATTTTGACTTCTTACTTATCGTATTCTTGTAGCACTCTTCATTACGAATGCATAAGTGCAAACGGGACGAAAATCTGACATGTAACAAAAACGTTACGTACATTTAAATAATTCTTTCCTGTTTTGGGGATATTGTGTTGCATGCCACGAAGGACCCCCTGTCCCCTGCTAATTTTAGAAACCAAATCTCTCTTCTCTTTCTTTCCCTCATATCTCTCTCTCTCTCCACCTCATTTTTCTTCTCTTTCCCGTGACAAAACTTACACTCAAACAAACAGTGGCCACGCCACTTCCTTCGAACTAAGCCAAACCACCACCACCACCTTGTTCGTTGCAACTCATTGAGTTCAACCGTACAAACCGACTGCCCAAACTCTTTGCCGATCGACGAAAATCGCACACGGAAGAACCTAGCTTATTCCAACCAAGGTGAGACTTCTAACCACCACCATTAGCTTCCTCTTGTTGAGTAGATGAATTTGCATACTAAACTCGTATGTTTTGGTCGTGTTTTGGAGTAGATCCGACTTTAGTTTTAGACCGAGACTTTTCGGCCAATTTCAGGCCAATTCCGACCACTTTTCAAACTCCAAACAATTCAATCTTGTTCCCCTTCTCTCTAACTTCATTTTGACATGTAGATCGTGTAAAATGGTTGAGAAATGAACAAGTTATGAAGCTTTGAAAATTTTTCAAAAACCGACGAGTTTTAGACGGCAACGGATGGCGGCGCTAGCGACCAGCTTGAGTTGCAACAGTAACCAGTTCAGACCGGCCTAAACCCAGTCCAAACTTGGTCGTGACGTCAGCAAGCCCGGTTCAGACCCGATCCAGACAGGGAATATCCTCAGGTATATTCCTTTAACACCGTTAGAAATATTCTGTTAAATTCTAGCATATTCCATTAACTTTAACAGTAACTATTAAGTATTCCGTTAACTCTAACGGCATTAACTAAAGCCGTTAACTCTGTGAGCAGCCACGCGTGCCAGCTCGTGCAAGCCAGTTATGCTCACCTTGGATCCATTGTAGGTGCCAGCCTGTAATAGTTTGCATTAGGCAGTTAGGACTCGTATGTCACGTGATTAGCGCCAACTTCACTTGATCGTAGTACTGAGCATATATCTATTACACCCAACATGTTCCATATAGCTACTTTTTGCATGGGCTTGTGTGAATGCATTTGTTGATGAGCATACTATATTATGTTGAGATAATTGTGTTTACCCATATCTTTGGCAGTTGTGCCTTTATACTGTTTTGACAATACTATACGTAGTATGCTTTTGGAAAACTATACAAGTTTTTCAAAGAGGGGTTACTTATGGTACGAAAAGTAAAGGTTTTAGAAATGGTTATTTTTGTCCACTCATACTTTTGGTTTTACACCCCTCTAGGACTTAGTAGCTGGACTTGTGGCGAGCGAGAAGGTTTTGGTATTTACGACTTCAGCACCAAATAAACGTAGAATTTCCTTCTCCGCTAATATGTTTCATCCATCCTACTCATAATGGGAATAATTTGTATTTTCTTTACTGCACTTTAATTATGCTCTGAACATTGCATGTTGTGTATTAAGGGTTCTACCCGTACTTTTACACACCCTTACTCTTGGTTTCACTAAATCTAGATTTTTGTTTTATTTTAATCGAAATTTTTTACTTCATCTGCATGACATGGCTTTCGTCACTCTCCACGATGTCGGCCAACATGACTCAATTTCGGTATCCTTCGGATATCCGAGTTGGAGTGTGTCACTTGAAATTTTATTCATTTAATGAAATTGGTATTATAACTTATATGGCCACTTTGAGTTCCCCGTGTCACCAATTTATTTTTTATTTGTTTAATTTTTGGTGAGAGCGTGGGTAAAGAACTTGAAAGGAAAAACAAAAACCTCAAAGCCACTCGGGTTAGCCCACAGCGGGTAGGATAATAAATAGGAATAAATTGACAGAGATGAAGCCAAAATTTGAAGATGGGGTGGACTGAATTGTAAACCTTTTTTTTTTCCTCAATGAAAAATCTTGCTCAAATTTTAGATTAGTACATTTGTTTTTTGGAGTACAAAATGATCAAATTTATAAGATATTAAACAAAAACTGACGGTACTAGTGACTTTTGTTAATAAATAAAAAAATACACTTAATCGGGAGGACGTAGTGAGCTTTATTTCTCAAAATACATATTTATGCATAAAGTAAATTATGCATTAGTCGATAAACTATAACCTGAGTTTTAATTTGATCCCTAAACAATTTTAAATTTGTAGCGTTAATATTTCAAGCCAGCTTCATAATTTCTTTAATTCAAATTGCGCGGACTAAAAATCTACCTTTGTTTGAAAAGTGGAAAACATACAAAAGAAAAGAGGAAAAAAAAGAGTAACTTCATTTGGCACCCAAATTTTAGTTAAGTTCACCCAACTAAAAAGTTTTGTCATCAAACTTCCTAATTTGCCCTCAATTTTGAGTTCCCCCAACCAACCAACCACCAACGACCACTCACCAAACGAAAGAGAACCGAACAGACACACCCACCACCGCCGAGATTACCACACCAGCCATCCTCATCTCCTGCGTAGATACTGTTCTTGGTTCTTGCAGGAAGTTTGCCAATTCTTTTCCGGACACTTGAAATTGTCACTCTCGAACAATTTGATTGCATTCTCTCATGGACATTAGTTGACAATAAGAGAGAATCACAATCAACTTTCTGTTAATAATTTGTAAAGGTCCAATGCAGATGTTGCGGGAAAGCTACAAGGATTTCATAAAATAATAAGAAAACGTTAGGGCTGGACGAAACCAAATCGCTTTTCCATATTACGACAACAAACATGGAGAGACATTTCGAGATATATCAGTGTATGTAGAGTACTTGGAAATGGGGTGATTCCGCCGAAGTCGGCATTGACGAGGGGGGGTGCTATAGTTTTGTCGGTGGTGGTGGTTTTGTCTCTTCATTTTCTTTTTCTTTTGGTCTACGGGAGAATGATGGAACGGGTTCATGGCGTCTCTTGTCCAATGATGCATTGTTAAGTGTAAGTTTTTCTCTACATAGCAATGTACTATTAGATTGGGACACCGCGTGACAACGAACCTATTCTAGGGGTCATCATTTGGCCCAAAAGCCCATGGGCCAGTGGAGGCCCACCTGGCCCAAAGAGAAAAAGCATGGCCTTGCCCAACATGGGCCATGGGCCGTCCAGCCCATCGATTAGTAGGCTAGGCTTGGGCAAAGGTTTTTGAAGCCCGCCTTGGCCCATAGGCTCGGCCCACGTAGGCCCACATAGGCCCAGCCCGGCCTGCCCATGAAAGCCCAGCCTGCAAGCCCACCTATCTACCATTAGCTCTTTATTTCAATTTTTTTGCAGATGCAGGTTTATCTACATCTTGGTTTGCTGAGTTGAATGACAGCCCATACCTACCACCTATTTAATAATTAAAAAAAATTGACCGTTTAATTATTACCGTTAGATGCTTTGACTCACATAGGCTCATGCCATTCTCAAGCCCAAGTCCCCTTATACTATATATGGCAGATGCTATTGTTTACCACCACAAATCCTAAACCTAACATTTTTCTCTCTCATTCTCACTCACTCTCTTTGTCCCTGCAGTCTGCGCCGCACCAGCCAGCCTTGCCTCTCCTCCCAATCTGTTCTTCTCTTCCTCAATACCCAAAGAAAAAAAACCAAAAAAACTCACTACAACCTCCTGATCTTTTCTGCTCTTCTCTTCCTCCTAAACAACAATCTCTCATCTTTTCCTTCTCATCACAGACCCACCATCTAATCTCTTATATTTCCCTTCTAAACCCAATCTTTCCTCCACTGCAAAAACAACAATAAAATTGTATGGTTTGATCTGAAATCAGTTTTTTCATTGTGAAGGTTTAGCTGCTGAATTTCAGCATGTGGCAATGGTATCACGGTTTGACGGTTTAACCGTCATCTGTTATCCTTGAATTGTTGGCTTACTTGGTATCATTTCTTGTATTTTAGAAATATCATATTTTGATCATGGAAAATGCTAGTGATAGTACACCTCCTTTGAATGAATATGTTCCAATTTCCACTGTTAATCCACCTTTTTTTAATGAATATGTTCCTATTTCCACTGTTAATCCACCTCCTTTAAATGAATCTGTTCCTATTTCCATTGTTAATCCACTGCCACACACTGCATCTAGGCATACAAGTAAAGTTTGGGATTTTTTTGAAAGGATTAAGGTTATTGAAAATGACAAAGAAGTACCAAAGGCTAATGCGTTATTTGTAAAACTTTGTTTGCTGGTGCTTGTGGTACTAGTCATTTACAATGTCATTATGATTCACATAAAAAACCACAAGCTAGGATTTTCCAAATTAAATGCTATTGAATGCTGATGTTGCTGGTAATTTAACCAATTTTGCTTATGATCATGATGTTGCTCGTAAAGAGATTGTTGATTTTGTAATTAAAGCTTAATTGTCATTTACTTTTGTAAAAAAAACATGATTTTAATGGTATGATTCGTCGTGCATTTTGTCCTCAATACAAAGGAATTTCTGCTTCTACTTGTAAAAGAGATGTAATGAAAAAATTTCGAAAAGATAAAGTTGATTTGCATGTTGTTTTTGGAAAATTAGATTCAAAAATCTATTTAACTTTTGATGTTTGGTCTTCACGTCAAAAAATGGGTTATATGTCTCTTACTGCACATTTTATTGATAAAGATTGGTGTTTAAATAAGAGGATAATTTGTTTTAAAATGATTGAATATCCACATTCCACATTGTCACTAGCAGCTCATATATTTGATGAATTGTTATCTTGGAGCATTCATAATAAAGTATTTACTATAACATTAGATAATGCATAAAATAATGAAGTTGCTGCTAAAATACTTCCAGTTACTCTCATGCTTGATGAGGTGACAACTCTGTTATTTCATGTTAGATGTTGTTGTCATATATTGAATTTAATTGTACAAGATGGACTTTTAGTTTTAGATCCTTCTATTAAAAAAATAGTAGATGTTGTTCGTAATTTCAATTCCTCTAATAAGAGACATGAACTTTGGGTCAAATGTTGTGCCTAAGAAAAATATTGATATTGATGTACCACATAGGTGGAATTCCACTTATGAGCTTTTAAATGTAGTTATCAAGTACAAAGCCCTATTGCATATGTACGTTCATAAATTGAATTCGGGGTTGCTTGTTCCTATTGAACATGATTGGATGGTATCTCAACTTATCTGTGGGTTTTTATCAATTTTTTATTCTTCAACAAAAAAAATTTCTGGTGTGTATTATCCTACATCAAGTCGTGTTATTCCATGCTTAGTAGATATTCATGGGTCATTTGATGCATATTCTGAATTTTCTGTTTTTGAAAATGCTTTTATTGTAATGAGGGAAAAATTTGATAAGTATTGGGCTGAATTTCCTCGTATTTTTTGCTTTGCTACAATCATATACCCTAGGTTTAAATTGTATGCAATTGGAGAATGGTTAAAAATGTTGGGTCTTGATGCTCTAACTATTGATAGTAAACTTGATGATTTGAGGAAGGAATTATTTAAAATGTATAATATCTACAATAATAGGGATGTGTCTAATTCGAATCCAACTGTCCAAAGTGTTGTAAACACAAGCACTTTGAGTCAAGCTCCTAGTTCTATAATTGTACCCGTTATGCGTAATTTCTCTATGCAAAGGTTGAAAAAGGCAAAGCTTACATCCACATCTTCTCCCTCAACCACATCTAATTTGCAATTATATCTTGAATTAAATACAACAGAGGTTGATGATGATAATCAATTCAGTGTTTTGGGATGGTGGAAAGCAAATTAGTCTTTATATCCAATTCTTTCTATTATGGCTCGTGACTTGCTAACTATACATGCTTCAACTGTAGCATATGAATCATGCTTTAGCAGTGGCGAAGCCAGAATTTCTCGGGAGGAGGGGCGAACTTAAAAGAATGTAAGGTTAAAGAAAAAAGGCAACAACTAAATCTTTTTATATGGTAATGTCTTCCATAATTAATTAATACAACCAAATTACAATTGTTGCCGGCGAGGTTTCATGTCATGAAAACGTCGCATAATAGGCTCATTATCAATACAAGCAAATACATCTTTCTCAATGTAAACAAGCATACTATCACTCCACCATTGATCTCCCATTTGGGGCTACATTTTAGCTATCTAAATTTTTTTTTTTTTATTACATAGCCCAAAGAAAAACAAACCGTAGCTATCCCTCCCACCACCCAACCAATCTTCCTATCCAACGACCCAATCCTCATCCCCACCCCACACCACCACCACCAGATCTTATTCCAGTATCCAATTAGAAATCACCACCCCCAAAATTCACTCAACTTGAGATCCTCAACAATCAAAGAAACATTGGAAGCATACGAAAGTCAGTAGAAAACATTGACCATCAAAAGACTTGAGGAAACATATATATCAGTCAGTGTCAACGGCACCTGCAACTAAGGTTTTATCTGCAGTGCAACCAATTAATGATTTCGATTTGATTGTAAATAAGAGAAGAGAGTGAGGGAGGGGAGGCCACCGCGCCGCGCCCTCACTGCTTTCCAGTTTCCGGTCGAACCAGGGGGTTCAAGCGTTACTCTACCTTTGTTTTCCGACGAGCGGAGGGGCGGCCGCCCCCCTTCGCTCCTACGTAGCTTCGTCCATGTGCTTTAGTGAAGGTGGTAGAGTTTTATATGAAAAGAGGGCTTGTTTGAGTCCATCTACTATAGAAGCTCTTATTTGCTTAAAAGATTGGAGCTTGGCAAAGGGAAGGATGCAAGATGCTGCAGTAAAGGAAGATATTGCTGAAGAATTAATGAATGTTAGGGCTGCAAGACCAGATTGGATGAGAGCTTGTGATGGAGAGGCTGAGGTTGAATCCGATAATGAGACAATTGAAGTTGAAGTCAATACTATATGAGAGCTGCATTTTTTGTATTTTGGAGTTTCATAAGTTGAAGACAATATGTTTTGAGCTTTTTTATAATTTGAAGATACTTCTATTTCAGATTTTAATATGATTTTAAAAAAAAAATTTTAATTATATTTTTTTGTCTTCAGCCCGTTTAGGCCCAGCCCACAAAAGTTCAGCCCATGAGCTGGGCTCGGGTTTTAATATTTTCATAAAAGCTCGGCCCATACTTTTTGTTATTATAATTGAAGCCCAGTCCAACCCAGTCCAAGCCTAGTATTTTTGGGCCAGGCTGACCCACCCTGGCCCATTGCCGACCCCTAACCTATTCTATGTAAGTTGTTCTCGGTCAATGAAGGATAGTGTGGATTTGGGTGAACTTAATATTTTAGCTAGGTGAACTTCACTAAAATTTAGCTGCCAATAAAGGCACCCAAAAAAAAGTAAATGTGTTCGAAAATATTTTTAAAATTACTAAATTGCTTTTGATGAAAATACTAGAGTTCAACTTTCATGCTACTTATACGAGCATTGAATGGATTGGATTCACGGACCGCATACTATCCGGAAAGAATTTTCCGAAAGTACTGACAAATAAACAAGAATTCCTATCTCCTTCTCGGAGCGCCAACCCACTGCCTCTCCTGATCCCCCTCCTTCCTCAGCCTTCCCCCCCTCCCTCTGCGCAACCCAAATAACCACCCCACCGCCGCGCCGTCCACAATTGTTTCAGTTGTCCGATTTCTCCCCAAGAAAAAGATGAATATGCAATTCCGAATGATCTAAACAATGAAACAACAACTAAAACAAATCATCCACGCCCAACTCATCAAAAACCCTAAACCCCAACTCTTAAACCCTCTACTGGGACGCCTCACAAACTCCCCCTCCCCACAAAACGCCCTCCTCCTCTACAACCAAATGCTCCACCACCCAACCTCCAACAACCACTACACCTTCACTTACGCTCTCAAGGCATGCTGCTTCCTCCATGATAACAACAAGGGCCGGGAAGTCCACGCCCACGTCGTCAAAACTGGGCACTTTTCCGATACCTTCATCCAAAACTCGTTGCTTCACTTCTACGTAACCCAAGCTGACATTGTCTCCGCTACCCGGGTTTTCGATTCCATTCCAAACCCAGATGTTGTTTCGTGGACTTCGATGATTTCGGGTCTTAACAAGTGTGGATTTGTGGAGGAAGCAATTGTGAAGTTTATGTCCATGGATGTGCAGCCTAACTCTACTACTCTTGTGATTGCTATGTCTGCTTGTTCGAGTTTAGGAGCTTTGAAGTTTGGTAAATCTGTTCATGGATATTGTATCAGGAATTTGGATGAAATGAATGTTGTTTTGGACAATGCAGTGTTGGATTTCTACCTGAGATGTGGGTCTCTGGTGAGTGCACGGTACCTGTTTGTAAATATGGCCAAGAGAGATGTGTATTCGTGGACTAGCATGGTGGGTGGTTATGCACAAAGAGGCCTTTGTGAAGAGGCAGTGGGGATTTTCCAGGAGATGGTTCGGGGAGGGGAAGCTGAGCCTAATGAGGCTACCATTGTAAATGTATTGTCAGCGTGTTCTTCGATTGGGGCATTGAGTTTAGGCCAGTGGGTGCAATCGTATATAAGTGCGCGTCCGGATCTCATGGCGAATGGCAATGTGGGAAATGCGTTAATCAACATGTATGTCAAGTGTGGTGAAGTAGGTATGGCGGTTTCGGTTTTTAAAACACTAGATTGCAAGGATAACATTTCGTGGAGCACCATCATTGGCGGCATGGCCATGAATGGCCATGGCATACAAGCGTTGCAGCTCTTTTCGCTTATGCTAGTCCACGGCATTCCTCCTGATGATGTAACCTTCCTTGGCTTGTTATCAGCATGCAGTCACGCAGGACTAGTCGATCAAGGGTTGATGTTCTTCAATGCTATGAAAAATGTTTACCGGATTGTCCCTCAAACGCAGCACTACGCCTGTGTAGTTGATATGTATGGTCGAGCAGGGTTCTTGGAGGAAGCAGATGGTTTCATCAAAGAAATGCCAACAAAAGCAGACGGCGCTGTTTGGGGAGCGTTGCTTAACGCCTGCAAAATTCATGGGAATGAGAAGATGTTTGAGAGGATCCGAAATGGTCTCCTCAGCAGTAGAGGAGTAAGCATTGGAACTTATGCTCTTTTATCGAATACATACGCTAATCACGATCGGTGGGATGATGCTAATAAGGTTCGAGATGAAATGAGACGGATGGGGTTGAAGAAATTGGCAGCATATAGTCAGATAGAGGTTGATCCAAACATCTCTACATTGTTGTAAAGTAGATGAATAGGAAATAGAAATTATTGAAACACATTGACATTCTTTATTTTTGTTTCAAGATCATTTATATGTATAAGGCAAGGCCATCCTGTAATTAGGTTTCAACAGTACTGGTTCATAATCCGAAAATATAAAACCGGGGTTTGCGTGGAGTGATTAGAAATCTAGGGATTCAAATGATATTGTTTGTTTATACTATCTCAATTCATGTATGCTAAGGTTTGAACGAGAAGGAAATGAAGAAAAGAAATAGATTCAAATGATTCTTTCGCACATAATCTTTCAGACATCTAATGTTTTCCAAGTTTTGTAGCGAATTCAGCGCATTGTCGTATTTGAACCCCCCCTTCAAAATTTTCTTCATCCAAACGGAGGCTAACACGCTTTGGCAAGAGAATGAATCGGGAGGATCCAGACGCGGGCAACAAAACCACTCAAGTATTGAAGGGGGAAACCGAACTTGGGCACAAAGAGACTGACGCATTCACATTGTCCTACGCCAACTAACCTAACCTCCGTCTGCAGTTTCATAAAAAGAAAGAAACAAACAAATAATGCCCTGCAAAAAAGCATTACATTACCTTCGAGGAAATTAACAATTACGGGAACCTCAGCAGGGATGGCTTTGACCATTAACTTTCAAAAGTATAAAAATTAGACATTCCAAAAGTGAACCTCTTTCTTCTGCAAGTACAAAAGTTAAATTGAATGTGTAAAACACAGATAAACAATAATTTCACTTGGGCCAAGTTTCACAAGTCAAATTACAAGCAAAAGGAACGAAGTAAACAATTTGTAAATTCAATCCTCGGGCATTATCTCGGATCCAAAATTTCCTATAACAAAAATTATAACTTCAAATAACGAAATAACGAAAATTCTGGTTGCTTGATCTCGCATGCTGCGATCTCCTGCCAAGCCAGAAACAAAGGAACTAAATTCAATTTCAGGAGCAAGTACATGTCATGGTGCATAATGCACCGAAGCACAAACCTACAACCCTGCAATGAGAAAAAGCATGTTGATTACTAGCTTAAACATCAAGAAGATCGAGCACATGAAAATCAAAATCAACACCCCCAGAACAGGAGAGTAACTCCACACATCAGAAAGATTGAGCACATGACAAATATGTTTCTTCAGTCTTCTTTTGTGGTCGGTATTTCTCTAGTCGTAATACCTCAAAAATTATGGAGTGAGAATCAACACCAAATAACAAGAGAATAACTCTACTGATCAATATGGTGTCTCTAGCCTTTCCTCATAGACCGAAAACCTTTATCTGATAGCTACAAGAATGTTATTTTTACACATCCACATCCAATGCATGGTCCTAAGAATTTGTATGTAATAGACATTAAAAAAATTGTAATCTGATGAGATGAGGTATGTATGTAATAGACATAAAAAGAGAGTGCAAGTGGTCCCAAGAACATGTAATATGCACAAAATATGCATACCTAAAGCTAAGGCCGAGAACAAGGAAAATCAACATATAACTTTTTTTTCCAGAGAGTGCTTAAATCAAAGACAAGCTGAATAGAAAGAGATCCAATTTGTTTTAAGTACCTCAAACAATCAGCGCCTTTGTGTTTTTCCAATTGAGCGTTTTCCAGAAAACAAGTGCTTTGGTTTTAAAGTGGGAATGACCCTATCTGCCTCTCCACGACGAGCATTCTTGTTTCGCATCGTATTAGATTTCCTGGCCTTCTTTATTGCCTTGGCCTTTTGGGAAGAGTCCTTGAAGCCCTCTCCAGGGACAACTTCAGTTGGAGGCCTTGATCTTGAGCGGGAGTGGGATCTAGATAACATGCGCTGCTTCTTGTTGGGTGCATCAACATCCATGTCCATAGCATCGCCACCATCAGTATCACCCCTGTCAACTGATCTCTCCCTCTTCCGACCCCTGGAGACAGATCTGCTTCGGGCTTGATTAATTGCCATAGAAGGATCAATCCCCAACTTTGTAAGCTGCCTCCCCATTCTCTTTGTTGTGAACTCCCTATCCTTGTCAAATTTCCTTGGTACAATTGGTCGACTCTCTGCTGTACTTTTCTTGATTCTATGTTGTTGAATGAGCATGCTTTTCTTTTTCCTGATCTCAGCCAACGTCTTTTGCTCTTCTGGAGTCAGTTCCAATCCATCCATCTCAAAATCATCATCACCCTCCTCTTCCTGCCGAAGTCCTTCTTCTCGTTCCAACTCCTCAAGCCTATGCAAAATATCAGGATCAACAAAGTCATATACATTGTGCCCATCAAGAATTTCTGGCATGACATCCTCTTTCCATTCATCATTAGCTAAGATATAGTGCTTCTTCAAACTGGCAGAGTACACACCAGCACCGCCATTATCATTCTCCAAATCCCTTTCTGTACTCCTCTTTTCCTTCTCTGCTGCTTGCTTAGACTTAGCCTCTAAAACTGCCTGAGGTATACATGGGGGCCTTTCCTTATTGTCACGCGGCTTTGGCATTGCAACATGAAAACGATTTAAGCAGTCATTTATTTTTTTGGATTTCATCTTCAATTCTACTCTCTGATTCAACAACCTCTCACAAGCTGCATTCTTTACAGAAATCACCCCCTCCTCGGTCAAAGTGCTCATGGTCAAGAGTACCCCCTCATCATTCGTAGCCTCACCTCCTTGACCAATCACTGTCTTCATAGCTTCAGTTTTCATCTCTGCAACCAACTTCTTGTCTTCCTCAGATATACCGTCCAATGGCTGCAAATCAGTCTTGTTGCAGACTATAATCAGTGGTTTGTTCATAAAAAGAGACTTAATGCTGTGAAAAAGAGCTGCCTGTTGGGCAATGCTGTACCCACAAGACCCCGAGATGTCCAAGAAAAACAACACCGCAGCTCTCAAGTGGGCCAGAGCTGTGATGCTGCACATCTCAATAATATTACGGTCTTCAAATGGTCTGTCCAAAATCCCTGGTGTATCAATAACCTGGTACCTCAAGTATTTATAATCTGTATGTCCCACAAAGAGTGATTTGGTGGTGAAAGCATAGGGCTGGACATCCACATCAGCCCTAGTAATCTTGTTAATGAATGAACTCTTTCCAACATTTGGATAGCCACAAATCAATACTGTCCTGGTATTAGGGTCAATTGAAGGTAGCCTTGCCATGTGTTGCCTAATTTGTTCTAGGTAAGCTAAACTAGGACCAATCCTCTTTATAACCGTGCACATGCGGCCAAGAGCAGCGACCTTTAGACATTTGCATCGGTAAAGTGAATCACCATACTTCAACAACTTCACATAGTCTTTAGAAATCTTTCCAATAAGGTTCCTTGCAGTATTGATTTGGCCAAGTGCAAGCTTGTAGTGATCTTTGTTGTAGAGAACATGAAGAAGGTCGCCATAGAAAGGATGGATGTCATCAAGCCTAGGAAACTCATCAATGATTGTGGAGAGCTTCTCATGAAAATTCTGTTGGGTATATTTCACCTTGCGCATATAGAACTGACGAAGGCGGGTAATGGCATAACCCTTGTGGACTACAGTTGGGGTCTGCCGCTGGGTGCGAGATAGGATAATGTCAATGAAGTCCTTCCCGTTTGGTACAACAGTCATCTTCTTGAAGTTATATTGCACCATGTTTACTAATTGGTCTGTTTGCAAAAAAGAATAAAATCAAGTTAACACCAAGGTCGATTGTCATACACTGAAAGTACAAAACATGAAGTATCCAACTCAATCCGAATTCAAAACTGATTTTCACAGCACATCAATAAAAAAGTAAAAGAGTCAACTACTGTGCCCAAAAATTCATAACAACAGCGCCAACATCATAACATCAGCCACCAGACAAATGCTAAATACACGTAGTGAACCTACTTCTACTGAAAACAACGAATCGCTAATTACGTCACCAAAATCGTAACTTTCATGATGAAAGGGAATTCATGTCAAAACCCCAACTAAGCCAAATATGAAAAAATGTTTCAAAATGAAACAAGCATGCGATAATTCAAAGGCAGTTGTTACTTTTTAGTAATCTAAGACGAACGTAGATTTGAGATAAATTCAGAAAACAAAAAAGTCCTTTCCTTGTAATTGGCCTTACCTCCCCACCCTTCCATAACGGATAAACGGTTTCCACCCTACCCCGACTTATCCCATTTAACTAAAAACATTTTACTTCTTTCTTCTCTGACAAATTTAACAACAAATGAACAAATTATCCCCAACACAAAACATCATAATTACCGAACGATTGTATACAAGGGAACAAACAAAGTTTGCCAACGAAAATTGAGACTTTTTTTTATAGCAAATTACACACAGACTCCTAATTCCCGAATTAATCAAGCATTTGTTCTATAAGAAATGGTATGATTTAAATGAAACAACAAGAAATCTGAACAAATAATGATTGTATAATTCGATCCATTAACAAACCCGCCTACAAAAAGCTGCAAACAAATTGAAAAAGCAGAATAAAAAAAAAATCCCATCACCGGAAACTATGAGCAAAGGACGGTACGGAAGTAGAGCTTCGACGGAGAGAGATAGAGGACTTACTTTACAACAGAGGGAGAGACTGAGAGAAGCGGCGGCGGCGGCGCCTCTAAGAAGGAACGAAGAAAGGTGAAGATGTATAATCGAAAGATTATAAACAGCTATTTCTGAAAGGTTTAGGGTTTAGGGTTTAGGGAGGCATATTCTAAAATCTTCCTCCACCCACTCGACGGCCCCCGCTGTAGCGGCTCGCCCGGTTCGATATCAAACGAGGCTTGGGCTTTTCTAACGTACACCCAACCAAACTGACCCAACAGGTCCGATTTGGTGCGAATTTTTGTTTTCGAAATGTTTTGTGGTTAACCCCGAACCGAGTCAAACCGAACAGAAACGAAAGCCTATGTACGAAGAAAAAAGAACAACCAAGAAGAAGAAGGATAAGTGAGAGACAAGGGTATTTTTGTAACTTAAACTCTAAAAAATCACATGTATCAACTTTTGTCTTTTATTGAAGGGTAAACTGCCGTTTGACTCCCTGAACTATTTTTTTTGGTAAATTAACCCCCTAAACTTTCCTAAATTAGTAGATTTACCCCCTACCGCTAGATTCCATCCAATTTGCTGTTAATTCGTTAGAATGTCAGCTAGATCTACCAATTAAAATACGACACGTGTTAGTATTTGACAGCAAAGTGGATGAAATTTCGTTGAATCTAACGGTGAGGGGTTAATTGGCTGATTTCAAATAGTTCAGGGGATCAATTTACCAAAAAAATAGTTCAGGGAGTCAATTTCAACTGGAGTAATAGTTCAAGGGGTCAAACGGCAGTTTATCCTTTATTGAAATACTTTAAAAACCTTGTCTCAATTCAAAATTAAAATTTAAAAGGATACCTATTGTGTAATTTCTCCAAAAAATAATGACATTATTGAGATTTTCGAAAAGAAGTTTGACAAGGGCTCTTCTAGAGTCTCATTATTATTAGTACCAGTAAAGCCCAAATGTTCCTTGCCTACGCCCAATAAACTCAAAACTCGTCTTAAAGCCCATCAATAACACGAAAAGGAAAACGCCAACACGCCTTATCCGGAAGCTCCTCCACTGTTACCGCCATTTCCTCCTCCCCTCCAAAACCCTAAATTTCAAATCAGCACTCTTCCCCCAACCTCCAACTTCCAAAACGCAGTCGTTTAGTGTATAATGTGCATGCAACGAAATCAATGACGAGAGTAATACCAATGGCTATGGCGGCCTCTCTACTCCCCCACATCACCTCCCTCTCTCTCCCTCTCAAACCCTATCTCTCGCTTTTCCCTCGCTCTCCAACCCCGACAAGTCTCCTTTTCTTCAGACCCTTCTCTCGCTCCTGCGCCGACTACTCCGGCCGCTCCGTCAACTGCTTCGCCGTTCCCCAAACTCCACGCCCTCCAAGCAGCTTCATTGGAGATATTGGCCCTTACTTGTCCTGTTCTATGCCCCATCAGAGACTTAAAGTAGCCGTCTTGCTTAGCGGCGGCGTCGATAGCAGTGTCGCCCTCCGCCTCCTCCATGCTGCTGGTCACTCCTGCACCGCCTTCTACCTCAAAATTTGGTTCCAAGTATGTTTCAATTGGGATTTGAGGAATTTTAATTCTTTTTACAAATCCGGGGTATTCAATCAGGATTTTAAGTGATCCCCTGAAAGTCTAGATGTATTCAATTAGGATTTTAAGAGAGTATGTTAAAATTCACAGAAATCTAGTTGTATTCAATTAGGATTTTAAAGGAGTTTATAACATTTCAGGTATATCTAATTAGGAATTGATTTTAAAGGATTTTAAAAAGTTGAGGAATTTAAGGGAGTTGGAGAGATTTTGTAGTGTATTTTAACCATTCACAAATTTTACCTCTCCCCGTGAGAATTTGAGGGAATTCACTCAAAATTTTACATGGAATATCTAGAAATCAATTAAACTCCATCAAAATCCATCGATTTATAAATCCATTAAAATCTCTCAAAATCTCAATTGAATACACCCTCCTGAATTGGGAATTTTTTTTTCTATTGAGTAGTGTAGAAACATAGCAAATTGTGAACTTGTTGGGTTATTGGTTGGACTGAATCTGATTCTGTGTTAAAATTTGGATTATTTTGGGAAGTAGAAAATAGAAATTAAAAAAAGCTGCTTCTGATGTGTGGTTTTGTGTAGGAAGACTTTGAGAACTTTTGGTCAGAATGCCCATGGGAAGAAGACTTGAAGTATGCAAAAGCTGTCTGCAATCAGGTCACTTTATTTCACTTGCAATCTTCTTTTTTTCTAAACTACCAACCTAAAGTGGGGTGAAAGTAATTTGATCTTTAATCTTATTTTTCCAAATGAGGCTTCACTCTGAGTGTTCACATTTTTTGGGATGCTATGAGTTGCAAACACAGACATGAGTGCTCACATTTGATCTTAAAATTTATCTATCCTCATTTCCATCTGTCTGCCTTACATATATGAATAAAGAATCCCATATGTACACGTTTTTGGCGGAAACCTCTTGCTATTGTTTGTGATAGAAGAAGTTTATCATGGTTTTATTGGTATAGGTTATGCAAACGACGGCTCTTTACAACTGAAACTAATGACATCTGTTTACAGGTTGATGTCCCACTAGAAGTTGTGCATTTGACGGATGAATATTGGAAGAATGTGGTATGCATTGCTTTTCCTGTGCTGCAATTGTAGGTTATGTTCCAATTGTAGTCACATCTGTATGTAGCCTTTTAGTAGTTATATGCTTGATAATCATGTTCCGTGTATCTCAGGACTGTTTAATATTCTATTAACTATGTCAGTTTAAAACTTTATAATACCATATGTGGGTTATGCCAGTTGGCCAGCACAGTGTTCTCACCCCTTTCACCCAAGTTCGAATTACCCTCCCCGTAGTTTAGATTATTGCCTTGTCACAAAAACAACAAAAACAGCTTTAAATGAATAATTATTTTTTTGGCCCGTCTTCTTCATCAGCTGCCTTCTTATTTGGTAACCGGAGGAAACTATTGAAGTTTTTCTTCCCATCATGTTTTAGGTGTCCTACATTATTGAAGAGTATCAATGTGGCAGAACTCCCAACCCAGATGTTCTTTGCAATACAAGAATAAAGTTTGGTATGCAATGAGTTGAATTTAAGATTTACTTCCGACTCTTATGATGCAGAATCCGACTTTTAGTTTTTTGTTTCTTCAAGTTTATGTAACTTTTCAGGTGCATTCATGGATGCCATCAGCAGTATGAAGTTTGACTATGTGGCATCTGGGCATTATGCAAATGTTGTCCACCCACCTGCAAGTCAAAGGGACAAAGATTCGGTTCTAGAACTATCACAAGATATGGTACCTATCTTTGATACACATTAAACAACTTATATTTTCGTCTTTTTGTCATTTTGGATTAACAATATTGGCTTGTTAAACTTGTTAAGTTTGAGAGTATTTCATTTCATATTCAAATAGGGATTTTTGCTTTGTAGACCTATTTGTAAGTTTTGCTGTCATCATACATCGTATGTATGTCTCTCTCTTGTGATAAGCCTTGAAACATCACAGAATTGCATCTCATTGCCTGTTATATTTGTTATGCTGATTTTCCCTTCTAAATAATATCAAACTTCTGAAATTTTTAGGTGAAGGATCAGACATACTTCCTTTCACATCTTTCTCAGGCTCAGCTTAAGAGATTAATATTCCCACTTGGTTGTCTGTCAAAGGTCAGTGGGTACTGTAGTTTGAATGCTGTGCAATACTTCACTAGATACTTCTCTTAGCTAGTTCTAAAATGTGCACATAATATTTCTTGAATCACAAATTTCAGCTGGGGAGTAAAGCATGTATTGTCTATAAAAATTTGAAAAGGCTCACTGTTACTGTATTAAATTCTCCAATAAGGGCACGTTTGGTACCCCTCACTGTCTTGGACTGGACTATGTCCAGGGACTATGAGGGCTTGGCTTGGCTTGGTATAAGTTAGACTAAATATTAGCCTGTGCTTGGTAGAACTCTAGACTATAAATAAAGGGCTGTGCTATCCACACACCCCTTTTCACTTCTCACATACCCCTTGTTAATTTCTGGCCTTAGATCTTCTTCAATTTATTCGATCCGATGGCCGGAATTGAAAAAGGTGTGTGGGAAGTAAAAAAAGGTGTGTGAACCCTAAATAAATATATTATTTTATTTTAATTTTCACATATTTTTTTTGGCTTAGTTCACCAAAAAATTATGAAAGGAAAAAAAATTCACATATTCTTTTACCAATAGACGAGAATCCATCTTTCAAATTTCTTCGTGCTGTTACCAATAGATGACAATCCTACTCAGAAATTTCAAGAAAAGGAAAAAAAATCCTGGAGAAAGAAATCAATCAAAGAACACAAGCTAGAAAAAAATTCAATAGAAGGAGAAATAGAAAATTAAAAAATTTCCTGGAAAACGAAATCAATTGAATAAGAAGAACCCAAGCCAATGAAGAAATTCAGTAAGAGGAGAAGAACCCAACCTAGAAAAAAAAAAGGAAGAAGAAGAGATTGGGTATGATGGTGGTGTGGAAATTGAGAAAAAAGGCGAGGCAAAGGCTAGGTTCGGGCCCAACCCAGAAAAAAAAAGAACAACAAAGAAGACGAATAGATTGGGTGCGGTGGTGGTGGGGAAGTTGAGGAGCGAGACAGAGAGAGAGAGAGAGAGATGAGTTTCGCGAGGGGAGAGAGAAAGCAGGAGGAGCGAGGAAGACGCGAGTCTTATTTAGTCCTCCACTTTTACACAGGTCTGCATAAGACCGCCTAACGAGGTGTTTGTGGTGGGACGGGGCTTGGATAGTCCTGCCTAAATTAAGAACCAGCTGCACCAAACATGGTATGCTAGTCCTAGCCAAGCCAGTCCCTATATATCCAGTGTACCAAACATTCCCTAATAGTATAATACTCATGGAAATGAAGTGACATTGGTTACTTGTCAATAACAAACTTTTCCATGGTTTCTCATTGCTCACAGGAAGCGTAGCATTATTGTTGTGAATATGTGAAAGTGTGTAATTTTCTGTTTTGTAATTTGTAGTCTCTCCTTCATTATATTATTTCTTTATGTTATGTAATCCTTTTAATTCATTTTTTGTTACTTTTCTTTCCATTCTGTAGACTCTTCAGTCTTCACTCTTTTATGTAATTCCTTATGCTGGCTCCTTTCTCTAA
The DNA here is from genome assembly GCA_018257905.1 of Gillenia trifoliata. Lineage (NCBI taxonomy): Eukaryota > Viridiplantae > Streptophyta > Magnoliopsida > Rosales > Rosaceae > Gillenia > Gillenia trifoliata. The sequence continues at coordinate 12,673,635 of CM031081.1, read as the reverse complement.
TTTCTATGAATATTTCTGTAGGATGAAGTTCGCAAACTTGCAACAAAGTTTGATCTGCCTAACAAAGGCAGAAAGGATTCACAAGGAATATGCTTTCTAGGGAAGGTATGTTTTGTGGAGGTCCCAACATTCCTACCCGTTTGCAGAAAATAATTTCATCCTCTGAATGGCACAACTACCTATATGGATGCCAAAATTTATATGGTAGAACATGGAGTGGTACTAATTTATTCTTTATGGGTTTACTTGAGTGGACATTTTAAAATTCCTAACATCATTCACTGGGCTTTTTTGTTTTTGTATTTGTTTTTTTATTATAGATCAAGTTCAGTGAATTTATAGTGAGACACATAGGGGAGAAGGAAGGTGTGATATTGGAAGCCGAGTCAGGAGATTTCCTAGGAAATCATCGGGGGTTTTGGTTCTACACAATTGGTCAACGACAAGGTCTACGCCTCCCTGGAGGACCCTGGTATGCTGTCTTGCTGTAATTGTTGGACCACTTCTAAGGTTTTCTGGTGGTACTTGTGCTGTTATCCTAAAACTGGTCATTTGGGAAGCAATAATTGCAATATTACAGTGTTTAACTGACTTAACTTGTTATATTACCCAATAGTTTTAAATTGCTATATGGTTCTAAATTGAACATCAGTATTCTAATGTATATAATATATAGGATGATAATGACTTCTATTTCATTATTTCCCTTGACGTAGATAGTAGCTACTAAAATCCTGTCCGATATTGCTACAAAATGTGATTGTGCCTTTGTAGCATGGATACTTTTGAAATGAGGGTTTTGATGAGGTAGTTCTATAATTTGGTTGTGCCTATATAACATTTAGGGTCATGAATTGGTCAGGTCAGCTTGACCTGTCAAAACGGGGTCTCAAGCTGGTCCATGCTCGGTGTTGTCTGCCATCACCAGTCAATGGGCAGCATTGGGTCAACTTAGTACCTAAATCTAGGGATCATTTCCTATCAGCTTAAGGGCCAATGGGCCTCTAGTGGTGTAGCACATCGAGTTTGGGTTAGTGATAAGATCACTCCTATCGAATGAGGATAATTTGGATAGTTTAGATCACTTTGAGGCAATCTGACCTTCTAGTATACTTAGATAATTGTTTATTTTTACCATGATGCCATATGGCATCTACAACACCATTTTATAGGCATAGACTCATAGCATAGAATACCTAAGTACATAGATAATACCGATAGACACTAATTGAAAACACAAATGATGACATGAAATACCAACAGAACCCATTAACCCACAAACTCTTATCCCAACATATTAATAGTCATAATAATTATACTCATAATTATCCTAACGTTCCAACCCGGTTAAAACAACCTTGCCCTCAAGTTGTGAATAATTCTGAAAGTTTCCCTGTGATCGAATCAGGAGGCTTCCACGTAGATGCTTGGGGGCTCCCAATTTCTTTTTGAGATATGAACCCCAAACATAGGGTGTATTTTAATTGCAGTAGGAAGTTCAGGCTGATAAGCCACTGGTCCTATGCACTCCAATATTTAATAAGGGCCATAAAAACGGGGAGAGGGATTCTTGGATGCACATACCTGAGCAGAAATCTGCTTAGAAGGTTGGGTGATTAAAATCTTTTTTTGTTTGCATTGATGGCCTTTTTTTCATTTTTCTCCGCAGTAAAAACAAAGCAGTTCAGGGGTCTGCTCTTTTAGTACTTGTTCAGATAGTTGTCTTGGCATCCATTTGGGATCACGAATTTAGGACTCTAATGATGGCTTCCTAGAAGCCTTAGTTTGACAGCGTGCAAAGTTGAGTTTCTCCTCATACCTACAATCATTGTGCTGGGTATGGATACCTTTCATTTGAGGAGGATTTGGATTGAAATTTTGATTGTATTGCTGCCCAGGAAACACCACGTTCAGGTGTTGAGCCTGATATTTGACAACTTCTTCCATGACCTGAGAAATTGACTCTCAGATGGCATGAGTAATTAATTCTTGAAAGGCCAATTTGATTTCCTCGATTGCATTGTCAAGAGCAGTCATGAAGCTTGCTCTAATCCTTGAATCCATATGGGATCGTTGTGGCTCTAGATATCACTTGATAAGATCACTCCTATCGAATGGGATAATTTGGATAGTTTAATTCACTTCAAGGGGATTCAACCTCCTAATACTCATATACTGAGATAATTGTTTATTTTCACGATGCTGCCATACGACATCTACAACACCATTTTATAGGCATAGACTCATAGTCAAATTAGCATAGGATACTAAGCTCATAGATAATACCAATAGACACTCATTGAAAACACAAATGAATCACCGAAAATACCAACAGAACCCATTAACCCACAAACTCTTATCCCAACATATTAGTAATCATAATAATGATACTCATAATTATCCTAACAGTTAGTCATGGTCTTTAGCCAATTACTCTAATAAATACTCAAATTCAAAATAAAAGAATTATCTAGAAATAAGTATTTAATTTAATTTATTGATTAAAGTAGCAGATATTGTTTTGTAAATTAGAATCCCAGGATGTTTCCATTTTAAGCATACATTCTTACATTTTTCAACTGTAGAAACTCAACCATGTAAGGAAAGGTCGAGACATATGTGCACATTATCTGTATCCCTGTTTATTGAGAATCACTGTATGAGCTTATGTTTGGGTCTCCTTGTACCACCTCAAACAGGGTTTTCAGCTTTACTGTCTGTTGTATCTTCTTATGCAGGTATGTTGTTGAGAAGGATATAAAAAACAATGTAGTTTTTGTGTCAAGAAATTACTTTTCAGTTGACAAAAGAAGGCGCCTGTTTCGTGTTGGCTCCTTGAAATGGCTAAATGGTTTGCCCCCGAACCAGATCAGTCAGCTAGAGTGCAAGGTACAAGGATGCTATAGGTTTTTCCTTATATTAGTTTTCAGAATGCAATGCTATTGTTTTCGCAACGAGTGTTGAGTAAATATTGGTCTAAAATGACTCTTATACATAAATTCCTTATTAATCTTGAACTCATACTCTCAATATTATAAACTAATGGTACGTGCACAACATGCATACTAGCCACGTTGTGGGTCCACTGCTACTACAGATGTGGTCCACAATGTATACATTTATTGTGGTATAAATAGTTATATTGAGATATTATCTGGGTTCTCATCAAACCAAAGGGAAAAAAGAAATTATCTGTACAAATGAATGTATCAAGTACATGTTTCTAGCCTAAAGATATTACATGATTTTGTTTCGTTTCGTTTTGTTTCTGTTCTTTGCTTTTTAATTGATCTTGTCTTTCCTTTTCTTTTGAGTTTTGAAAGCAAGACAGTTTTATGTTAGTGGCAGTCTCATAAGTAATGACTCTCGACTGCGGCATAGAAAACTTACCACTAGTTTTAGTTGTTTTCTGTGTCTTTCACTCCGTATCAAAGTCAGAACTTGCACCTGGAAGCACTTACAACTTATTGTACCGCCATTCATCACATAAAGTCTTAAATCAAGTTGTGTTAGTTAGATGTGGACCAATTGTCATGTGTGGTTTTGGATTTCGACAAGTCTCGCAAGGAAGGGTCATACAAGGAAAGTTTTGAATCATGTTGTATGGTTTGTAGTTAGTGTTTACTGTTTAGAATCCAAGTCAGAAGATGCTGAAATGTTTTAAACCTTTCAGGTTAGGCATGGGCCTGCCTTTTGCAAGTGTATCTTTATAATGGAACCTGGTGAAGATGGTCATGAAGATGTTGCAGTTGTCAACTTATCTCAAGATGATCAAGGCCTGGCAGCTGGGCAGTTCGCGGCCTTTTACCAAGGAAGAACCTGCTTGGGCTCCGGTGTAATTTTGGAGTCTTGGGATGATCAAGGTTTTCCCGTGTGTGCAAGAGCCCTTGAAATTGCAAGAATGGAAGATAAATCACTTCTTGGTAAACCAGTAAAGATAAAAGTTAAGCCAGAGAATCTTATAACGGAGTCTGGTGAGGTAGATGGTATGGAACTTTGCGGAGGACTGGAAAATTCTGGAATTGCTGCTGCCAGACAACCGATGCAGGTATCTCAATGAAAAGCAAAAACCCGATTCCCTGTAAATTGTAGAGAAGTGGTTGCACATATTCGAGCATTTATACAATCTCAGAATGCAGACAGTTTTGACTCATATGGCGGGGAAAAAACCCTACAAATGACTATTCGAGGCAGTGCTTTGGTCTTGCGACGATCCTCTGTTCTGTTCATGTATGTGGGAGTATTAGTAGTAAAATTTGTTTAGCAGAGTTTGCATTGGTCATAAGGAGTTTTGACCCTTGGTGCAGCAATTGTTTTCAAGCCGTCTGCAATGATAACCACACAGGGAGGGTTTGCATCTGCGGCACCTGGCTGCTGATTTTCCATGTGTTTAATTCACTCGTATTTATCTATTAAATCCCAATTACTTGTTCAAAGCTGCTTGAATTTTCTGAACTGAAGCTTGTAGTCTGTAAATGTTAATCCCCCTTAGGCTCTGTTTGTTATTGTTTTTTTTTCACTAAAAACTGCTTAACTTTATAGTTAAGCAGATAAAAAGTGTTTGGTAAAAATGAAATATTTTGTTTATTTTACAAGTTATGGCATGTAAATAACAACTTTTAAAAGTAGCACAGAGGTTGTTTTTATAAACATTTTTTTAAAAAGCACAGAAAATCCAAACTGGTCCTTAATGTTTGCACGATTTCTTTTCGTGTTTGGGAAAATTACTAACTCGAACCACACGATACGATACAAATTTTCAAGGCCCCTTCAATACGTCGAAGTTCGATTGAGTTGCGAGAATTAGGGATGCCCATTTGACCCATGGGTACTTGTATCCATGGATATTTTATTCTAAGACGACGAACCCGATTAATAAAAACGCATATTCTCTCAAAACTCAAACACTCCTCTCGTGGTCTCGCCTCCGACGTCTTCTCTCTCTTGTTTCTAGGTCGTTGAGATTTTGTACTGCCATATCTTGGGGTCAGCTCGAGTTGTAACTCTCATGGATGCATTTAGGGCCACTGGCTCTGCTTTGACATACCGTTTGACCTAGAAGCCAAAAGTGCGCTAATGCTCTTCAGTTCCTTGTCCAGACTTCTCTAAAAGTCTCTTGACAGCAACTTCTTGACCATCTACAAACGTACCCTGGAATTACATTGGATTAGCCACACATAATTACATGCTTACTTTTTATATAGTCTATTAGTGATTGATATATAACAAAATGTACTTCGATAAGTAGCTTGTAAACACAACCGAAAAGTTATCGGTAGCCGCTGCTAATGTGTTAATATCAAACAATGGCAGCTGATGTAGCTCATCATTGCTCCTTTCACCTGAGCAGCAATCCTTCTTACTTGATATATAACCACCTCACGTAGCAGACAATCCCTGTTTCTTTGATAAGAACCTGTTCAGATGAAAGTGAAATATACATGAAGATTTTGTGGACGGGTTAAATTTTAGTTAATTAGCTGATCCAATTGTTTTATTTTTCGACTCACATTTTAGTATTAATATTTATGACATGTTTGCCCCTTTGTAAAATGACTTTTAAGGAACCAAATAGAAAACAACAAAAAGTAGAACAATGCTTGGCTTCACATAATTGTGAAGGAATTCCTCCTTCAAATACTTCGTGACAAATTAGCAGAACTTCGTGCTTATAATCGAAATTGTTCAAATTATAAATCAATTTGCAAAAATAATTTATGCAAAAAATTAATTAAAACTAAAGACGTTTATTCAATCAATTGTAACAAACCATAGACGGTTACGATCTGTTTCTAATTGATGACTGAAAAAAATCTTATATTTTATTTTTTTCTTACAGAGATAATCTACATAGTGATTTATCATACGAACGGTTATGATCATACGCATGAAGTTTCATAAATCAATAACGAAGTGTTTTGAGGAGGAATTTCTTTGCAAATATGTGGAGTTAATTGTTATAGAAAGTTTAAGGCCTAAACTCAATTTCCAAAACCAAGAAAGAAAAAATAAATCTCATTAATCAATTTTTCTTCAATAGTCTGGACTACTAGTACAGGAAATGAAAGGTTAAGATTGAATTGAAGAAAAAATTTTTTTTTTTACTTACCAATTTAATGAATAAAAAATCGAACAACTTAAGACAACCCCTCATAAATACTATTGAAAAAAATAAAAGGTTCGGAAGTAAGAAAAGGACGTGCAGAACACAGGCAAACCAAAATCGGTGGCACAGCAACAAACAATATTGAATATAAGTTCATTAATTCCCTATTTCCACTAAAACCATCACAAGAAAATCTACCTGAGCTTTACTAGAAAGCCCACAATATTGAACCAAAATCGGTTGCCTACTCATTGTGTCATGAAAATAGTTGGTTACTCCAATGGATTATGCAAAAGTGTATTATATTATTTTCTTTCATCTTTTTGTTTGTTGTTCACCAAAAAAATAAATGGTAAAGCCTAATTAAATATGACTTACATAGCACGGGTACATTGCCACGGTGGTGTCCCGTGCCAATGAAATAAAGACATGTATAAACTTTTGTTCAAATGTCTTTGTTTCATTGGCACGGGATGCAACATGGTGGTGTACATGTGCCATGTAAGTTGTTATCATAATTGAGGAACAGAAAAAATATTTTAGGGGCATTTTTGTTTAGACCCAGTCAACGCACAATATTTTAAGATTAGCCCAAATCAGTTTTTCTGTCAATTAATGTTTTACATCTTATTTTATATACCAATTTGCCCTAAATTAAATTATAGGAAGTAATTGAAACCCTAATCTATGCATCCTTTTGTTAGGAATTTTGAAATTTGAATCATCATGCAACACATTTAAACAATGAATTATATATATATGTGGAGCATACCTTCAAAAGAGGATAAATAATGGGAAAAGAAAAAAAATACCTTCGAAAAAGAAAGAATGGAAAGAAAAAAAAAATTGAAGGAGGATAAAGAACCTTCGAAAGAAGATAAATAATGGGAAAGGGAAAAAAAACATACCTTCGAAAGAGGAAGAATGGAAAGAAAACAAATTCCTTCAAAAGAGGAAGAATAAATCCAACCTCCCAATAGATATCAAAACTCACTCACACATATTACCTATATACTCGGTATCAAACTTCAAAACAAAATCCAACCTCCATAATAAGTATCGAAATTGGATCACCCTTACCCAAAACAAAATATGACACACCCCGACCCAAATATCCAAGTGGACACCGAAATTCGAGACATGCTGACCGACACTCCGAAAGAGTGATGAAGTCATACCATGAAAAAGATGTAAGAATTAAATGAAAAAGTTAAAAATCGAAGTTTGAATTTGCAAATTAAGAAAAAGAAGAGTGTGTAGAGTGGGGTTGAACTCTTATTATAAGCATGTAGTGTCAGAGCATCGAGAAGTCCAGTAAAAGAAAATAATATTTCCATTCCGAGGGATGGATACTAACACAAAGTAAGGAAACACTTCCTACATTATGAGAAGTACGAGTCAGCTAGTGCCAATAATCCTCGCCTGCCAAGCTCAGTCCCTAAGTCATGGAGGGCCCCAAAAACATAAAACATGAGTGGGCCAAAAAGTAAAAGGTTTCTGAAACCTTTTATGGTTTTCAAAAATAGTAACCCCTCGCTGTAAAACCCGCAGTAATTTCCAAATCACATTTGTAATAAAATAATCACTAGGCGTTGGAAACAACGCTTCAAAGGATACATGTACTTATATAATAAAACAGTAGAAGTAAAATAAGTTCGCTTATCAAATAAATACAGGCACACGAGTTCATGCAGAAAGTAGCCACACGAACAAACTGGGTGTTATAATTACGCTCTAGTACTACATGTACATGAAGCTGGCGCGCATCACAACGAGTTATAGATGCAAAAACAACTAGAACATGCTGCACCTATGGTGGATCCAAAGTGAGCGTGTCGGTGCATGTGAACATACACGTGAAGCTGGTCCTAGGCCGGCCAATACTAACACCGCACAAGCATACATGATAAGCAACATTAATAAATGTATAATCATGCCAATAATACTTTCTAAAACTCATGTAAAATGAAGTAAGAACATTTAATAAAACCATTTCTATTTTCTAAGAAACATGACATGATATATGATAGTTCACATAACACATTTCAAGAACACATACTATAATATATAATTTAAAACAAACAAGCTCACTCACTAGTAAGTCGCTGGGTCGTAGCCGCCCTATCTAGCCTGGCTTTGGTATTCCTCGGGGTAGGTCTCATCTATATGAGAGATTACTAAACTACTCATTAAACAAGTCACATCCAAGTTTTACTAAGGAAAAGACTTGAAATTCCCTTTGTTTGCTCGTTTCGAGAGTTAAAGGTATTGGAAAGTGACACACGCGCTGCCACATGCCCTCACGCGCCACCACGGGACTGCACAGAGAGTCACGTGCCCCTATGAGCCCACCAAGGGTCAGTTACATGCGTCGTTAAAGTTAACGATGCACCGTTAACTTTAACGAAAAATTCTAGGTTTTTAACGAAATATGTTAACGGCGCCATGGAATATTCTGTCATCATTAGGAAATATTCCATCACAACTGTCAGTTAGGAAAGGAATATACCTTTAGAATATTTCCAGTTCAATCGGATCTGGACCGGGTTTGCTGATGTCAGGACCGGGTTGGCTGACATCAGAACCGAGTTTGCTAATGTTAGCTTTCCGGTTGCCTCTACAATTAGCGGCGATCGCTGCCGGCCATTGTTCGCCGCTGTCCGCCTCCGTCCGCCGCCGCCCCTCCTCGCCGTAAACTGGAAAAAAATTCAGAAAAATTCAAAAGGCCATAACTTGGCCATTTCTCAACCAAATTTGACGTATAAAATGTCAAAATGAAGCTTAAGAAGCGGGGAGTTCGATTTTACCTAAAGGAGGCCCTGTTGGTGGCTGGAGTTGGTCGGAAATTGGCTCAAAATCCTTGGACCGAAAATGAAGAATTTGGTTTTAGTTGAAATCGAGTTGGATCTTCACATGCATGTCCTGAAAACTAAACTAGGACTCACGGGGAGTCATTTGGCAGAGAGAACGAGGTCGATCGTGGCTTGAACCGACGAGAATATTGTCAGAAAATTTTGAATCTTCGCCAGACCACAGTGCATACAAGGTTTCGAGGTCTGAGCAGGTTGCAGGGATGTTAGAGGTGAGTTGAGGAGGCTTGAGATGGTGGTTTGTTCAAAATCTCAAAGGTGGTGGTGATGGCACCTATATGCAACAATATGTGTGATTCGATTCATATCTTAGAATTTGTATCGCGTGATGTAGAATCCGGAACTCAAACAACATATACTGAAATAGTTGAAAACGCATCGTAGGTGCAGCATGACTGCTTTCAACACAATAATGGAAAAGGTCAAAGGCAACCTCAACAACAAACAAATTGAGTTGTTACAGCAAACTCCTTTTCTTAAAACCGTTCTATGATGGACGTATAAGTGCACCTGATACAATAAGTCTGACCTTGACTTAATTGAGCTGACGAAGGTCTTCAACCATAAAACCAAGTCGTTCGAGTTTAAGGAAACAAACTATCAAGATAACGCCAACTCAGTGACCAAAATTTTGGGATTGCCAAACGAAGGACGCGTGCTTAAATTGACGGGGCCAAGGTACAACTCTGCATTTTGACAGAGGTACTTTGGAAAATGCCATTGAATCAAGAAAGCGAGACTTGACAAAGCACTCCTAAAAGCAATTGGATGGGCCAAAAATCCTCCTAAAATTAATAGTCATCTGAAAAAGAACGCAACAACCGGAAATGTTTTTAAAAAAAGTAGGCATACGACGTACAAAAAGTTCGCGCCCCGCCACCCTTTCTTTGAACCTTGTCAATGATCGAACTTAAAGATATGAACTGAGTGCCATTTGATCAGTAACTGAGAACAAGGGAGAGGGATATGAAAAGGATGAAGTAATGAAAGAGGAAGTGATTGTTAGTAGTAACGACTTGTCACGATACCTTGATGCTTTGAGATTGAACAATTACCTTAAATCAGATAAAAAAATTGTAAACACTTTATAAAAAGAAAAATTTAAAGAGGCATAATCAGATATACATTTACATCTCCTACTTAGCATCAAAATTCAAGAAGATTTGAAGGAAGGAAGAAGATTAGAGTTTTACCAGTAGGCAAGCACGGAAGCACCAAGCATAGAACTTCTTTTCTTCACGTATGTGAGTGTGATTGTGAATGTTTGATTTTTTATGAAGAAAGCATAAAGCTTCTTCGTGCCAATCCTCAAATTTGTTATGAAATTTTGATAAAGATTTGAGAAAAAATTAATGACAGAAGGCAAAAAAAAGGAAAATATCACCCCAATGTTCTTATGAATTGATTGATTAGATGGAAGTGTGAGAGTCTGAGAGAGAAGAAGTGAGAAGTCGTATAGCTCATAGGTTTTTTAACGTCTGTTATACGGCTTTTAGAATCTCAAAGTTTTTTTTTCTTCTTACCGTTTGCTAGCTTTAATGAATAAATAATGAAAGTGGGTCGGTTGGGCTTTGTGTTACTTTGAGGAGAAATGAGTATAAACTAGTTTGCACCTCATATTTGTTTTTCTTTGGACTATTTTAGTTAGAAATAACTTATATATATATATACATATACATACTACATATAAAAATAAAAAATTTGGGGCCGCTCCGAGTCAGGGCCCTAGCCGTTGCACTCAGTGCCCACCCCCTAGGGCCGGCCCTGGCGCAATGTCCCGTGCCTTGCCAACACTCCGCAACTTGCCCTCGCTCACTGCCACGCATTGCCATTCGAAATGTCATCCGTCGCCATGCCTACTCCATGGTCTTCACCTAGCATGCTGGCATAAATCCGACGCCGCGCTAACAAGCCTCGCGCCCACCTTCATTGTCTTGCATCCATTGGTGAGCTTACCATGGTTTCAAGGCAACGCCCATGTCATGGCACGCCTCGCTGCTTAAAAAGGGTGCGACACCTTGGGACTAGGAAGAATGTTAAGTTTTGTCAATGCCATGTCTGCCCCCTAGCTAGTTTTCTTTGATTGTAATTTGAAATCAATAAATAACAAATATGATAGATATGAGGATCCAGAAGATTTTCTCGCATGCGGCTTATTGTTTCCTAATCTCGTCGATCTCCTGATCATTGATCATTGGCAGTCGTTTTTGCTTCACCTGCCATGTCAACTCTTCTTAATGGGCTCAATAGTTATTGCCAGAGTGGAATCTGTTGCGTATCGATCGTCTTCACTTGTACTAGGATCTCGCTTCGTCGTGTTTTTGACAGTGGACATCAAGAAAGTAAATCCATTCAAACATCCACGTCAAACACTCAGCGCAATAACAATTTACAGCAGCAGCTGAAGTAGCACGGAGCCAAATGTTATTCGTTGTGCTGAAATTCACAAAAAGTGAAACATTGAATAAATTTAAATCCAGCACCAGATAACTTTGGTCCTTTAAGCCATTTTTTCCCATGCTACATCCCTCATAAGATGGAGCTCATAAGATTTAGCAAACTCCGAATGCATCATTTCGCAGTTATCATCTTTTCAACGCACCCAAATCAGATTTACAACTCTTGTGCATGAATAATTGATATATCTTCCTGGTTTCCAGTAATAGTAATCAAGCAGTCCTCAAGTAGAAACACATTACAGTACTTATATTGCAATACAGGTTGCGACAATAAGTGGTTTTTACTGCCTCAATATCAAAGTGCTGATCATGGGAAGGTTAAATATGAGGCCAATGGAAACTGAAATTCGACAGTAGTAATTAATTTTAACTAAACGAAAGCAATAAGTCCCAAGAGTTCAAAACTGCCAAGCATCATTCGAAGCAAACATTCTTTCCTATATTTGCACGACCATATAGACGGAAACACAACCAAATTAGTTAAGATATTTGTCTGCTGGATAGTTCCTGCACTTTAAGCCTACCAAACTTGGTGAGACAGGACAGGTTACCAAAACATTAACAAAGGATCGAACAGTTGAAGTTTCCTGCTTTAACGGGGTTATCCGCTCATTGTTTTCCTCGCACCGTCAATTTGTGAATAAGCCAGTCTGATACATCAACTTCAGAAGCGTCATTAGAAGTAATTATATAGCTTGTTCTTCAGCTGCAGTAGCTCCATTTAAGTCCACACGAAACTATTTCTTCAAGTTGTTGGTATTTACAGGGGCTAAAGAGAAGCCTTTGGAGGATTCCCATGCGACTTGAAATACGAGTGAGCAACTTCTCAGGAAGATCCATGGTATTTGACATGCCCGAATATGTTTTATCAGGAGTTAATGCTGCATACATCAACACTATCAGTCATCGTCATTAGAGCGGAAATGTTGCAAACGGAATCAAATAGTTACCACAAATGTTGAAAAATAGATTCCATGTTAGAACGCACAAAAAGCATGCAAATGAGAAGATAAGTGGCAGTTGCACCAAAAATTTACCAGTCAAAGACATACAATTCCTTCCCTTATCAAGTTGTTAAATTACAATAGTTAAGTAGTTTTTGGGACTAAAGTTCGTAGAAGACCAACTCCAACTTTCTTCGGAAGCAAAATGGAAGGTATATTCATGATTTCCTTCTTCATAATGTTGTTTATTTTTGAGTTTGAAGTTTTTAGATTTGAGCTTAATTTCAGTACAATCTATCTGATTATGATAATACATTTTTTCTTAGAACTATTATTAGGACAATACTTGGTGTACGGAAATAAATTTATGGGAAAGTTCCTTGAGGAGAGCCAATAGACGCCATTGCACATGCTCCCCAATTGAAGCCCCCCACCAAGTTTTAACACACCATATATATGTATATATAATATATTCCATAATAAATAAATAGAAAATAGTCTCATAGGAAAAAAAAAATTAGATTATTTCTCTCATAAGTCCATAATTCATAATTCATAATCCTGCTCTTAAGTAAATTCCCAAATAAATGAAATCATGCAATTACTTGGATTGAGGTGCTTACAATTTGATTCATGTAAGGTATTTAGCATATATTATGATACGATTATTGATTGAATTTGCATAGTAAATTTAGGTATTTTATGTTTTTATTGCTTTTATGAATGTGACTTGAGTGTTTCTTCATTGATCATGAGCTTTAATTTTAAAGTTTGTGTTAGTTTTAATAATAAATTTGCTTATTGGCAGATGATTTTCATACACCATTTTTAACTTCTCAGACCTCCCTCTTTATTTCTGGTCATCTAATTGAATAAATCAAACGAAAACAACGAACAAGATTAAACATAAATGTGTGAGAGAATAAAAAGGGTGTATGCTTATCATATCCTTGTACAATGTCTAAAACAAATATTAGTATTTTCTTAAAAAATTACATTAAAGACGGCCCTACAAATTAGTGATTTCTTGGCAAGGATAAAGTTGAAAAAAGAAAAATATAAAGAATTTTATGAACATAATAGTACAAACAATATTACTATTTTAAATAAAACTAAGAAGAGGAGAGTTTGAATCTAAGGGGGGTGTATTATATTTAGATTTATACAGACTTTTGTAAATTTCGTAGACTTTTAAAAAATTTATCAGACTTTGTAATAATATATACTTTTTATTTTATTTTTTACCAATTTGGAGTAGGCAAGGGTACACTTATGTAATTTTACTTTTTCTGTTATGACCAAAATTGTTAGACATTTGAAAGAATCCTTAACTCATGAACATTATATTTTTTTTATTCCAAATTATTGTAAGTCGTGTATTTCTAATATGGTATTAGGGCGGTGGAGGAGTGAATGTGGGGGTGGTGATTAGCGTATGAGGTTTTGTACGGTGATCATGGGTATGATAAGGTGGTAATAGAATGAGCGATATAATGGTGGTGGTTGCGGTAGCAGTGGTGATGACGGTGGCAACGATAGTGGCAATGTCGGTAATATGGTAGCGAGAATGGTCATGATTAAAGTGGTGGTGGCCACATGGTGTGGTGGAAGTGCAAATAGTGATCCCTATTGCATTATGGTGGGTGGTGAAGTATATCATTTGAGAAGTGAGAAAAAAAAGTCTATCAAAATCTTAGAGGGCGAAGTTGGATTTGCTATGACAAAAACCATACTATAAAAAGCCTCAAAGTCTATGAAAGTCCATGACTATTTAAAATTCTTTAAAATCAATGAATTTTTTAATATACTTAGACTTTTGTAGACTCTACAAAAATCATAATTGAATGTTACAAAATTTTCGTAGACTTTTTAAAACTCATAAAAAGTCAAGATTGAATAGAGCCGAATTTGAAAGTCAAAGTATATCAAACTCCATATTCAATACAACCTTAAGACGCACATCAGGACTATAACGTAATACTAATCGGCTTTTGGCCTAATAATTAATTCAAGAAGAAATTAGAATTAGATGCCTTATTCTAGGCATTTGTAGATTAAACATTTATGCTTTTTTAGTTTTTGATTAAGCTTTTAAAACTTTTGATTAAGATGCTCTGACTTGAGCCACTCTAATTGAATTGAATTGAATTTACATGTCTATATCTAATATATATTTTAAATAATTTCAACTATATTTAAGTCTAATTTTTTTTTTCAAATCGAAACGTACCCACACCAAATGAAAACATACCCGTGACAAATGAAAACGTACCAACGTCAAATAAAAACGTGCCAACCCCGAATTAAAACGTACCCAATTATGAAACTATATAAAAATGAATATTTCATCATTTTGGTATAGTCTAAATATATGTTAATTTGATTCATAGATAATGCTCTAGATAATTTTATTTTTTGGTAGATAAGTCTGGAACAACTTTTAATTAAATTGGAGATAAATCTTAATTAATGTAGATAATGCTAAATTATAAGGATAAATCATATAATTTTGAATTAACAAAAAAGGCAATTGGACTTTGATTAATATAAGAATGTTCAATAAAAAACCTAAAAGGCACATATGTTTAGTCTAGAAAATTTAAAACTCAGGTGTCTATATCAAAATACCTCTTAATTCAAATGATTGTAATTAACAATTTATAAAAGAAGCATAAACCCCAACCAAGATGGAACTGGATAAACCTCCCACCCGCCAAACCCCCCGAAAACTCACACACACAAAAATGGCAGCTCCATCGGAGGTCTTGTGCTACAGAGGTGGAACCACCACTTCCTCCCCCTCTCTCTCCAAAACTCTCTCTCTCCTCTCTTCCCCATTCGCAATCCCCAAATCTCTCTCTCCGATTCTCCGCACTCCTTCCATTTCCATCCACGCTTCTCTTCGCACTCTTCCTCGCTTCGTTTCCCGCCTCTCGGCCAACGAATTCAATATCTCCTCCATGACAGATGACCAACAACTAGAAGAACATGACGACGGAGAAGAAGAGGGGGAGCTCGTGGATGAGTCCGACGGCGGCGGCGAATTATTGACGGTCGACGTCGACGACCTCGAAGAAGACGCTCGATATTTAGTTGAAGAGTTCTCTTCCTCTTTGTCCACCCAACTCAGAATCGGTGCGTTCTTCTTGTCAATGGAAAATCCCAGTTCATAATTTGATTTTATTTACAAAACCCAATTCGTAATTTGATCGAATTCTTCTGAAAGCTGCTGAATTTTTCCGAAAATTTAAAAATTCATGGAAAAATGAGGCTACATTAACTTTCTCTTTCTTTTCAATGGGTGTCAAAAAATTTATTGCAAAATCAGGTTTTTACTCCTTTAAATGTTTGATAAACTAATTAACTTTGTGTCTGGTGGAATTTTCCCATTTTGTTTTGGGATTATTGATGGCTAAGTTTCTAATGTGTCTTGCATCGACGGTTTCAGAAGATGACAATGATGACCAAGAAAAAGTTGGTAGAAAGCAGAGGAGGCATAAAAGTACAGTTAAAACTGTGAGTATCTACTCATGGTACATTATTTATTTTTAAGAAACTAGTGAGAGTTCATGTTTGGTTATGTTCAAGGATAATGGTATTACCGTATCGGTATCTTTCTAGAATTTTGGTGCTTTTAATAATGAGATATCAGAAGTTCATAACCATAAAGCATAGTCTAGCTTATTGAGTTCTCTGGAATCATTAAAATCGTTGTATGGGGTGGTAAGAATGAGATAACTGTTGGTTGAAACTCGCAACAATGTAGGGCTCCCAAGGTCTCTGGTACATGACCTAGCTAATGGACATGAGTTCAAGGTCTCATTACAGTGGTTATCATTATATTTGCCACTTAGGACCTTAGGCCCTTTATCTTTGGAATTGAAAATGGATATACTGTAGTTGAAAGATTATAACTAGGATCGTAGATTGGTGGGATTTCTCAAAATTACTGCAGCCATTGTTTTGATTAATCAGTTTCCGCAACTAGGTATCATGAACAATTTTTTGGAGTGTATAGACTTTTGCATATGCCCCCATTTTTGTGTATCTTATACTTCTGGAGAACTATTATTATATTTTCTTTCCTTTTTATTTTCCAAGTGCACGGTTGATTTCTATGATGCAATCAGACTATTTTTTTTTATAAAGAGAGAATTTTATTAGGGGAAAAAAAAAACAGAGAGGGTGGTCTAGTAGACCAGCCCAAACACCGCTACCACAATAAGGGACACAAAACCAAGCAAACAAAAACAAACATCAGCCTAAAACAAAACACAGCCAGACTAGCAAATAGCTGCCTTCCAATCTAAACAAAGCAATGAAAGCGATATTCCAGTAAACTCATTAGAAACTGAAGCCCATAAGACTGATAGAAACTGAACTTTATCCCCTCCTCTATACTTGCTCCCCCGTAATCTTCGAAGATCCTTTTATTTCTCTCCATCCAAACAACCCAACCCACAGCATGAAACATACAGCCAAACAGTACACTGGCTTTCTTCCCCTTCCACAAGGAGAATGGGACTCATTGATGAGGGAAAAACATTTCTTTGGGATTACCCATGAAATACCCATCTCCCTAAACAACGTCAGCCATAAACTCAAAGTCACTGGACATTGAAGAAAGGTATGGTCGGTTGATTCAGAGGCAGATTTACATAAGATGCACCATTGAGGCAGCAAGGTAAAATAGGGGCGTCTTCTCTGAACCATGTCACATGTATTGACCTTGCTATGAGCTACCAACCAATATAAAATTTTGACTTTTTGAAGGAACTCTAGATTTCCATCATGTAAGTTGGGGATTCTTTGTGTTGGAATGAAGAAAATATAGAGAAAATTCAGTCTCTAAACCATTCAAATTTCAATTGCAGATCCCTGACCATCGTCTTCCTAGGGTTGCAATTGTTGGAAGACCGAATGTTGGTAAATCAGCATTATTTAATCGTCTTGTCTCGGTACGTAACCAGAATATAGTCTTTTATTTTCTATTCACCATCAGTACTTTCTAATACTGGGGGGTACAATTTCAAGCTTCCAGATGTAATTATATATGTGTTTTTACTTCTGTAAATTGACTTCCTTTTTGTTTTTCTTTTCCTGTTTCTATATATGTTATGTATTTCAGGGGAACAAGGCAATTGTAGTGGATGAGCCTGGGGTTACTAGGGATCGCCTGTATGGTAGATCCTTTTGGGGTGACCATGAATTTATGGTGGTGGATACTGGTGGTGTTCTTACAGTTTCAAAGTCCCAGGCTAATGTCATGGAAGAATTAGCTATTTCAACGACCATTGGTATGGATGGAATCCCACTTGCCTCCAGGGAGGCAGCTGTTGCTAGGATGCCCTCAATGATAGAGAAACAAGCTACTGCAGCTGTTGAAGAATCATCTGTCATTATATTCCTCGTTGATGGCCAGGTACAGGTTTTGGTAAATACATGCAGGACTACTGTAATGTGCCTTTTATTTTCTGGCTTTCGACTTCTTTGTGCTAAAAAAGAATATGAGCTTAAATTCTTTTGAACTTCTAACTACAATCATTCAAGCATTGGGAAGTGATACTGGTATTCTGAAAACTTTCGAAGTCAACAAGTATGATTAATATTGGAAATACTAAACAAAATTGATCATAGAAATTGTACAATAGTATAAATATACACTACAGGTTTACAATAATAAGGTGGAGGAAGTGAATTTACTTTTGGATATAATTAAATTTACAGCTTGGTTTTGGGGATCATTGTCAAAGACTTTCAAAAATATTCTTTTTAGTGCAATTTTGATTGTGGGACGTTTGAGTTGAATGCAATGTGTTTTTTCTTGAGTTATGTCGATCTGATTATGATAAATTTTCCCATCCATGCTACTTGTACTGTTATTCAATTTTTTGATGAAAAAAAATAAAGTTTGTGTTTCTTACAAAATAAACATTGAATATTCCCAGGAATACTTGAACTTGTCAAAAACCTGTACATGAGGTTGAGTAATATGATTTCGAAAGTTATAAAAACTTTGTTTTCAATTGATAACCATTTTGTACAAATGATTGAGTTTATATAAGTATGTATTTGAAATTTTGAAGGTTTTTAAACTAAAACATAGTTTGGTGAAGACTGTGAACTTGAATAGAGCCTGAGTTTATATAGTAAAGATATTAGTACATAGTATTGACAGTGCTAAACAGGCAGGTCTAACTGCAGCAGATGAGGAAATTTCAGATTGGCTACGTAAAAACTTCTCAGATAAGTACATCATTCTTGCAGTTAACAAGTGTGAATCACCACGTAAAGGGATCATGCAAGCATCAGAATTTTGGTCATTGGGGTGGGCTAAACTCTTGTCCATTTGTTCACATATGTTACTTTACTAAATTTTGAGGAAAGAGTTCTGGTAAATGTTTTTATTTTCTTGTAAAAACTGATAAATAGTAATGTCTATCTGTTAGCCTGATGAATTTATACATTCAGGGTGCCTTGGTTTTTTTCAATACATAATAACCTAGTATTAGATAGTAAATTTCTCTAGTTCTTTCTTACAACACCTGTTGTGTGTATTATAGGTGTAGGGTTGTGCTAGGGTGGTGCATGATAGCATTTATCCTAGGCATAAATACACTTTTTTTGCTATGTTTGATACACTTTTCACCATTATAGTCTGGTAAATGTTCCAATTTATCCCTGCTTTATTACCAACTTGGACAAGACACTAAAGACACAAGAAAAAGGGAAAATAATCTGATAATCAAAAAGAAATTTCAACATATGTTGCAAGTTTCAAGCCGTACTAATCTGTTTATTTATCTAATTAGGCTTGGGAATATTGAACTGTCTTGATAAGAGAAAACAAGAATTAATGCTAGGAGCCTAGGATAAACTTTTATTGTTCTGATAAAAAAAACATTTCAAGATTCTGGTAATTTACAAAAGGCACGATTATGGTTGGTTGACCAGGTTTTCACCACTTCCTATATCTGCTATATCTGGAACTGGAACCGGAGAGCTTCTTGATCTTGTGTGTTCAGGACTGAAAAAGAATGAGGTTTGTAATCACAGAAATTTTACTGTGGGTATATCAATATTCAAGTTTGACTGTCTTTTGTTGTATATTGAATTTCAATTGGCAGTTGGCAATTGGCTTTGGCTTAACTTTACCATTTAATACTCACTTTTCAAAGCATTTTGAGCTTGTTAGTAGAATATCTTCATGCTTCTTATTCTTTAGTTGAAATTTTTGGTGCTTTTCTTCATTTATTAAGCCCAAAAATGCATGTTCTTGCCTTGTTCTGTAAATATGTTCATTTCTTTATGATTTAGTTTATTATGCTTCTATATAGGACCCAGAGGATTTTGCTGAACAGGAAGAGTATGTTCCTGCAATTGCAATTGTTGGCCGACCAAATGTTGGTAAAAGTAGCATTTTGAATGCATTGGTTGGAGAGGACAGGACAATTGTTAGCCCAGTCAGTGGAACGACCCGTGATGCTATTGATATGGAATTTACTGGACCAGATGGACAGGTTTGATTGGTTTACAGCTATACATTCTACTATACCGCCAGTTGTTGACAGTTATTACACAAATCTATTATGTTTAACGCAATTAATCTGAAACTGAAGAATCAGCAAATAATACTTCAGGTTAGGTGTTTTTAATAACATTATGTATCCCCTCATTAACTGACCTTATATATAAATTTCCTTTGTGGATTTCTGCATAGAAATGTTGAGAGACTTTGTACTGAAATCAATGATTAGCAAAACTTTGACTGCAAACTCGTATGTCGAGACTGAACCATGATCTCTAGCCTAAGCTGTTCATTTACTTGAAGCTATTCTTACTTTCCATTATTCATCTTTTACTGAATTCAAGTACTGATTTTGTTGACTGAATCATGGAATTGGGTCTGCAAAGAACCTTGCCACTCCTAGGAGTTGCATCAAGGCCAATTTTGAGCCTGTTTACGCAAGCTTGAGTGTAGGTAGAGCTCTGTTATCTACATACCAAGCCGAGCTTAAACAAGTAATAGTTTGGTTCGGGTCAACTTATATGCACTCCTAAGTTGGATCCTAAAGCTATTTTTGGTTCACATGCTTGAAATATATTAGTGGACAACTGTCAGATCAGTTATCTTTTATATTATTCTATTTTCCTTTCTTTCTGATTCCCTCTTTATGTAAAGATAATACATTATTGATATTCAAAATTACTTGGATACTTATAATTGGAACAATTTTATTTTGTTTGTTTTATCTTGTAGAAGTTCCAGCTAATTGATACTGCTGGAATCAGAAGAAGAGCAGTCGTTGCTTCATCAGGTAGCATGACGGAGGCTTTATCGGTAAATCGAGCATTTCGTGCCATTCGTCGTTCTGATGTTGTGGCTCTTGTCATTGAGGCCCTGGCTTGTATCACAGAACAGGTACTTTGTCCATTCTTTTTGAGTTATCATTTCTGTAAAGATATGGAGAACATGCCTACAGTTTTCTGCCCGCATGTGCGCAAGGTTACAAGTTGGATATTGATGAATGTTTGAAACAGAGTTCAAAACTAATGAACTGTAAATATATATATGCGTGTATATATTTACGTCTCTATATGTATGACATTTATTCTGTTTGTACAGATCCAATACATTAATCACATCCAAGCTAAACCAAAAATTGGTATTACTCTAAAGAAAAGAAAAATCAAGTTAAGGCAGACAAACTTCTCAAAATAAATCATGATATAACTTTACGGATGTTTTGGCTATACGTTTAATCTTTTTCACAGGAGGATATCTCCATGTTCTATGAATCTCAGCTCGTCTTTTCTGGTATAATAATGGTAACAAAATCCAATGTAAATGGAATAAGATTCCTCTCCATACCCTAGCAAGTCCTTGCAGACTTGAAAGGCAGTTTCATTCATGCCAACCTAGCTACTGTGCACGTGTGATGTATATGAACAGAAATAAAATTTCTATTGAACTTTAGAAAGTTGTGGTTTTC
The DNA here is from genome assembly GCA_018257905.1 of Gillenia trifoliata. Lineage (NCBI taxonomy): Eukaryota > Viridiplantae > Streptophyta > Magnoliopsida > Rosales > Rosaceae > Gillenia > Gillenia trifoliata. Next base: position 12,652,263 of record CM031081.1, on the reverse strand, counting down.
TTGAAATGATTAATGAGTATAATTGTGCTTTTTGTGTGCCTTCTTGGCGGCTGTTTTAGTTTTATCTTGTAGGTTTTAAAAAAAGTTTCATTGAACAAACTTTTGCATATTTTATTTCTCTATATCTTCAAGCCATTTTAGACTTTTTTTTTTTAAAGAAAAAATGATTCAGACATGGATATGTGGTTAGATAGTTTTGAACTATACAATTTGGATAAACTGTACTGAAAAGGAAAACAGAAATGGCTGCTATTTGTTAGAATGCTTTCAACTATTAATATCTACTAATGTTTTGTGAATTGTCAAATTCTCATGAAAGCAAATACGTTTATAAATTTCAAGTATTTAAGTGATTAAATTCAGTTTATTACTTGAACAACTTATTCTAGAGTGAAAAAGGCTTTTTCTTTTCAATTTTTTTAAAAATATTTTCAAGTATAGCTTCTTTATAAAATTTGTCATTAAATTTTTTTAAACAATGGCATCTTGGAGTTTTTATTAAATGAGATGTTTACTTTCCACAAGTAGATTTCTTTTAACTTTGTTTCCTTCTGTATTGATCTCCTAGGATTGCAAGATTGCTGAAAGGATAGAAAGAGAAGGTAAAGGTTGCCTGATAGTTGTAAACAAATGGGATACCATACCGAATAAAAACCAACAGACTGCGACATACTATGAGCAGGATGTTAGGGAAAAGCTTCGTATTCTTGGTTGGGCACCTATTGTTTATTCAACTGCAATAGCTGGTCAGAGCGTTGATAAGTATGTTGTGTTAACAGCATCTCTTTTATAGCTTTACTTGCATCATAGTTTCATTCTTTAGCTAACTTCGTGTATGTGAAGAAACTGATATTCTCCATTGACACCATAATGTATATAATACGAGCATCTCTAACTCGAAGAAGTTTCTATTTTTTGTCTTTTTTATGTTGAATGAGATGTGGGTAATATTTTAAATTAGCTTGATGTGCTGCATGTTCTAATGAATGTTACTTGAGGTTCAGATTCTTGTTAAGATAGGCCAGTGTTGATGGTAGGCCAGTGTTGTTGATGTATGACGTAAAGGTGTATATATAACATATTCTTTCCCCTGTAGAAAGAAGTTGGATGGTTCTTTTAAGGTTTCAGTGTGATGTCTATGGATTTTAGGCTTAAACCATTTTGTAATTTGGGTTTATAGTTTATGTTTTATATGCATTTTTATTAGGGACCAATGAAAGCTATACAGGTTATGGATAGATTTTGACAAGAATCCTATGCATAAATTTCTATATTCATTATCAGAATAGTTTGAAGTTTTCTAGGAACTTAAGGTCTTCGTACTCTGTATTTTTCTTAATAGGAAAAGAACGAGTTCAAAGAATCTATATATGTCCATTTTACGCTGAACAAGATAGAGTTTGGTAAAAATAATATAGGGTATTTTCTCTGTCCTACTTCCCCTGTTATTGTTCATGGATTACTGTTTGAGCCACAGAACACCCGAAAACCTCCTCACCCCCAGCCTCAATATTTTAGCCTTCTTCCGCCTAGGATCCCCCAAATTTCTAGACAACTTGTAGACTCAATAGCCCTTCCACAGCCCCAAAAAACTGTCATTACTGCTTCTCAGTATCATTCAACTTAGTTTCCCCAAAACCAACCGTTTGTTCTCCCCTCTGATCCAATCTTTTATTGTAGTCTTGTGATGTTGAAACTTACTATAGATGTTCCTTTCAAAAGAAAAACTTACTATAGCTTTAAATCTACTTGGTTTGAAGCAATGAAAGTTTCTTTGTTAAGCTTTTATTTATATTTTTTTGAAGTTTTTGTTATTTATCTCTTTTATATTCCAGCCTTTAGATTGCCGGTTTTCCTTAGCAATAATCATGCTTGATGCATAATGAAAACTATTATATAAGAGAAGTACTTTTCAATTACCTATTGAAAAATGAATTAGATTTACTTTCCGAGACACTAGACCTTCATAATGCATCCTTGACAACTACTTTGCTTCTTAGGAAGCCAAAGATCCATGAGATTCAGTTTCAAAATCCCTGTCCCATTTACAACTTAAAAAAATGTGCCAGAGGACTTCAGTTATTATGATTATATATTTGACATAATGCATTACTCTGATGTGCAAGGAATTTAGAATGACAAGTCGTGGTCTAAAACCTCTTGTAAACCCCAAGAATTCATTTCATATTGCTGATATTTTGGCTTGTGGCTTACATTAATGGCAATACTGTCTTGTTTGGTTTTAGGATTATCGATGCTGCTAGCACAGTCGAGAAAGAAAGATCAAGAAGGCTTAGTACTTCTGTAGTAAACCAAGTGGTCCAGGAAGCACTAGCTTTTAAATCACCACCGAGGACACGAGGGGGCAAAAGAGGCCGCATTTATTACTGCACTCAGGTACTTGTTTTATGCAACATGCATTTTTCTCCCTTTTTTTGGTGATTATGTCTCTTTCATTCCTGTTGATTATAAATCTTTCCAAGTGACACCCTTGTTTACGCAAACTTTGGATGCTAGTGTCCACAAAATTACGAGAAATTATTGTAATGAACATAAAGCATTATGTGTTAAGACCTGGAAGAGTACAGCCTTCATTACTATAAGATTTTAGATGATTCAGTGCTACATACCCACTCCACGAACTATTTTTCACGCATGCCTATCTTTAGGGTAGGTTCTGTTCTTTTGAACTTACATGTCATAAACTGTGTATCCAGTATTTTCTTTTTTTTGGTCTAAATCCAGTATTCTCTTATGAACATGGGAATCATGTGGGTTTACTTTGTATCATTTACAGGCAGCTATAAGGCCACCAACATTTGTGTTCTTTGTCAATGATTCAAAACTTTTCCCTGAGACATACCGGCGTTATATGGAGAAGCAACTGCGTTCAGATGCTGGGTTTTTGGGCACTCCAATTCGGCTTTTATGGTCTAACAGGAGGAAAACAGAAAAAGAGGAAGGTCTGTTCTGATCTAGCCCGTTGTAACGCTCACACATACATTTTTCATTCATCCATGCCTACATAATTTTCATATGTTTGCAGGCAGAGCTGCAACGAGAACACAAGCAAATCTTGTGCCACGTGACAGAAAATTGGAGTTGGCTACATGAAGCATATGGAATATATACACTGTATCTCATAACCGGCAAGGAATTTGTTTTCGAAAAGCTTTGTGCACGGGTGAAACTAGTCTTTATCAGATCCTGAAGGTAAACTTGCAATGTGGTTGATGTAAAACTTTCTCCAATTCATGCTTGGGACTTGGGGAGTAGGAAGAATTTTTTATGCAATCAACCCATCTTACGGAAAAGGACTGCAATTTCGTGTATGTACCCAAGTTTTGATGGCTTAGAACTTGTAAGTTAGGCCTTTGAATTGTAATTTGAAATCAATGTAAATAACAAATATGATATGAAGATCTAGAAGCAGAAGATGCTATCGATACAATTTTGATGGCTTATTGTTTCCTAATCTCGTCTCCACCCGATCCCGCCTTCTAAACTATCTAAACATTTGAACATCGATCTAACTTATGGCTTCAAGGGAAATGAAAGGTAAACTTGACAAAATGGTTCTGAATTTCTGATATATATTTGCAATAACCCGAGCCGAAGAACTGCTTTCCTTCACTTTAACAAGTGCTGATGCATCTTGGAAGTTGGAATTGTAACAAGAGCCTCTGCTTGTTTCCTGTCTATATGAGCAAGGGAGCTTTTCGCTTGTTCGTCAAGCTTTCAAGCGCTCTCTCGAGTCTCAACTACTGCATGATCTCAGAAGCCACGGGTTTTAAGGTAGAGGAAAGGAAATAGAGCATTTCTACTTGCAGGCTGTAATATTTTGAAGGTGTTGGAGGTTGTCTCCTTATGAAACATGACCATCAGATTCCGATATGTGCAGAAGGCCATTGCCAAGCCGCAGTCTTGTTGCTTCTCCGGTCCTGTCCTGTCGTGTTAAGGCCAAGAAAGCATGCCGAAAAACAATACTGCATTTGCACTGATCATCAAGGTCATTACAAATTCAAGGTAATGCCAATATTATTTCAAAGACAAGGTTTGGCTGCTGACCCTGCAAACTTGGCCTCGTCCTCGCTGTCTGAAAATGGCGTGGGGAGATTTTTCAGACTGAAGGGAAGGGTTACGATAGAAAACTTGTGACAAACTATGGTCGGTCTTTAAGCAAACCATGTTCATGTTACTGTTTTGTTATTGTTACCAGGCGCTCGCTCGCATTCATCATCATCGTGTTGTTCATGCCAACCTCGCAGTTGAAGGTCAGCTCATTCCTGAATTTAATCCTTGATTTAAAAGATTTTTAGGAGGGAAAGGGAGGGCATTCATAAAAATAAAAATAAAAACAAAAACAAAGATGCTTTAAAAATATGTTCCTTGTGTTTAAATTTCTCAAAGTCTCACTCAAATAGCAATAAATAAATAAATAATTTAAAACAATGTAATTCGGGGAAATTAAATAGAGATGGTAGTACTAGTACTAGTATCCCAAGTGACATCATAAATTAAATTTAATTGAGAGGGAGGAGGAAGGTCAAAACTGTCTGTTCCTTCTGAAAACGATTGAACCTGGAATCAGAGGTACTTGGCCAACCAAGGAAGCTCCTTGTTGGCCTTGAGTGCAAACGCCACATCGTCGCTGAAACGCAGCCATTTCAAGATCATATCAGCAAGTCACGCAACAGAAAACCTCCGGACAAGCAACCGGAGTCTACTCGGTTGCTGCAATGCTAGGACTGGACACAGAAGTACTAACCTTGGGAAATTGAGCTGCAACTTCTGCAACCTGTGCTTTGCTCCTGACTCGCATAAAATAATTCTGCATTCGCCGAGCTTACAACTGCCAAAAACAAATACAAATGAGATATATCGGATAATCCATGTATATATATATATATAAACATAAATTGGTATCAACTCCACCAGAAATTAACTCTAATCGTTCGCTCTCAGTGACTATTCTTTAAAAAGACAATTGCAGACACAAATAAATATTATCCTTTCGTCGAAACGTTTCGAAGGGCCTCAGTCATCAGAAAACAAGTCTTACCCTATTTTTAATAGTGTGTCATGTCCAGGAAATGCTTCTCCATTGCTAGTACAGAGGCATGAGACTGTCATCGCCAACTGCAATGCAAAACACAACTACAATGAAAACACTATTACATACAAATTAATCATAATCCTCGGCAGCTAAAATTCTACAGCGAAGGCAGCGAAGAGACAGGTAAACCAAAATCAAAACCAAAGTGAAAAATAGTGTCTACGTAATAGCGTCCGGGACAACTAAATATTATACTTCACCTTTTCAAAAGTAGTTTCCCCCATTCCTGTTTTATAGAGTTCATACACCATAGCAGTCAAAAATATTTTACTCAGTTTGGAACAAGTTTTCATCACCTGCAAGAAGAAAAACAAAGACAAGGATTAACATTTATATCTCTCAAGAAAGTAAAGAGAAATATTTTCCTTTTACAAGTTTAAACCTAAGTAATCAAAATTTCCTTTAGAAGCTAAACTAGTATCTAGTTAATTGTTACTGTTGCAGAAATTCAAAAGAACATAAACTTAAAAATCTTAAATCCACCACTTGATAATTTGGGTCATGTAAGCTATTTTTTCCCTTGCTACATTCCTTATAAGAATGTCACATAAGATTTAGAAAACTTCAAATGCAACAGTTTCACAATGCAGGAATATCAACTCTTAACTCTCCCCATTTTCATCTTTTTAGCGCCCCTCTAGACCTCATTAATCGAATATTAGGAAAAGCACATTGACGTAGTCATCACTGTGCCATCTACATCACTCAAGAGCATTTATACCCTTTCCAAGAAGTAAATTACCAGTTATATAGAACAAGTTTCAACTACAGGAATCATTGTTCATCAACAATGTGACATAATTTGACTCACTTGAATATGAGGTGCCTGGAACATTTCTTGGATGGCTGCTTCAACCTCTGCCATACCAACAAGGATTTTTCCTGCAATGTGGAAACATATAAATCCTGTAAGCGACGAGAAAAAAGCTTCATAAGAAAGTTAATAACTGTAATTCCTTGGTTGAATTATCTCAAGATTATTGGTTAAAAGGCTGCTTATTCAATATGATCCAGAATAATACATTAGGAATATTTAATTTAGTTTCCTGTTCTTATTTCTTTCTGTCTCCTGGTTACTTGTTCTACATCTCAATATTTTGAGGAAGTCCCAATATGGGACCATGTTGGAGGAGAGAGGCAAATCAAAATTCGCTTGAGAAAGAGGTTGTATATCTCTAGAACCAAATTATCCACTTCAATGCATCAATCAACATCAAATGTTTTGTTTCCTTGATCTAACAAACGTGCAAATCAAAACATCCACACCAAGCAAATCAAATTTACAACTCTTGTGCACGAATGATTGATATATCTTCCCAGTTCCCAGTTTCTAGTAATCAAGAAGTCCTCACGTAGAAACACAATGCTTATATTTCAAGACAGATTTGGACAATGAGTGGTTTTTAGTTTTACTGCCTGAATATCAAGTAATGATCATGGAAGGTTAAATTATCACTCTATGTTCTGTTCATGTGGTCAGTGGAAACTAAAAGCCGAGATTAGTTATTACTTATTAGTTTGACCTAAACAAAAGCAATAAGTTGAAAGTTCAAAAGTGTGAAATGAGATTGAAAAGCAAACATTCTTTCCAAAATTTAAGATGTTTCTGTCTACTAGATCATTCCAGGAATTGGAGCTTATCAAACATGGTGATAGAAGTTGAAGGGAGTGCAGGGAGTATAGGACAGATTACCAAAACAATAACAAAGCAAGGATCTTTCAGTTCAAGTTTCCTACTTTAAAGGGGTTGTCCCTCATTGTTTGATTTGCACCATCAATTTGTGAATAAGCCAGTTTGATAAATCAATGTTAAAGTTCAATACCTTCAGAAGTGTCATTAGGAGCTGAGATTAGTTTCTTTAGTCGATAATCTGTGATTTCTGCTGCACGCCTGCATATCTCCAGTGCACGACGCGCATCTCCTGAAATAGCTGCCACCTGAATATATTTTCAAATAATATCAGACTAAGGGTATAGTGCAAGCGTCCACTATGGCCAACTAATGACTACATAAACAAAAATTCAATTTTATGACGAAACAGAGAACATACAACTAACCTTTCTTGAAGCAAACTCTATAGCTTGTTGTTTAAATGCATTAATTCCTTTAAGGCGACTTGATACTATTTCTTGAAGCTGTTGGTAATTATAAGGTCCAAAGCAAAGCCTTTGGATTCCCATACGACTTGAAATACGAGGAAGCAACTTCTCAGGAAGATCCATGGTATTTGCTATGCCTGAACAGGTTTTTTATTACAAGAAGTTAGTGCTGCAGTCATCAACAATCTCATAATCATCGTCGTTATTTTTACTAGAACTGCTTTTTCTTCTTCCAGCTTTCCTATTTGTATTTGAGAGTCAATTAATCTCAGAAAAGAAAGATCACTGTGAGGTAAAAGAATGCAATGATCTTCAGTAAGATGTGTACTGAAAATAAAGTATACCTATTACAACTAATTTTGAGTGTGGCTTAGTAGGCCAGTCAAGAATGTTGTACAGAACCTGAAACCAAAAAAGGACTTGTATATTTCAAGAATACGAATAGTAAAACAATCTATATCATATATAACGCATGACTGGAATAATATTTAACAAATATTCACATCACAAATTGCAGAAAGTGCTAACTGATAGGAGAAAAAATGGTTACCGACTGGTTTCTGGTCAGAAGAAGATCGAGTTCATCAATGAGAAGAATACAAGGCTTGTCATCCTCTTTACCAATTTTCTTTCCTTCAGAGAACCGCTCATTTAGCAAGTGGAGAGCCTTTTTCCAACCAACTCTGTGCCCACTTAACGCTTCATATATAACCTGTGAGAACACAACAGGTGTTACAAGGCAACAATGGCGTGCCAGCATGATAAGGTATAGCAGGTATAGCAGGTATAGCATCAAATCTAAATATAATTTTACCCTGTAGATATTCTCTGGTGATGCCAATTTTAGACCATTTATCTCCACAAAACAGTAGGGTCTTATACTTCCGGCATCAACTTCAGACCTTAGATTCTTCATTACTGCTAGCACACTCATTGTCTGCAGTTATAGAAAGATACGAAAAGAATAAGTGAAGCTCATTTCATGCATCGAAAGTACATAAAGCAATTTATAGGCTATCAATCTACAAATAGTACCAACAGATTGTACCTTGCCAGTTCCAGGAACACCATGAATGTACAGGCAACGTCCCAAACACTTATCATCAGAGATGGAATCTTTGATAAATGCAGTTATTTCCAACATTTCTCTGCATGCAAGCAGGTCACCATTATTACAAACAATGTTTACAGTAACACAAATAAAAGAAGAAAAAAACCTTTAATGAACGACTCTCACATACTTATCCCTGCAAGGCAAAGACTTGGGCAATGATGACAGCAGAAGTGCTGCCTTTGCTATTTCAAGATCAGTCTGCTTGTGGCATCTTATGTGCTCTGGGATTTTCTTCATTCCTATCTTTTGAAGTCCAAAGAACCGCCCCTTCTGTGAATTCTGTGGATACACAATTGAATAGTTTAATTTGGAGGAGAAAACAAACTAAATCCACAAGTATGAGGTAGAAGGTAGTGTCCATACTGCAGCCAACTCATGAGCTCGAAATGGTTTAGCTAGTATACTTTTTATGCTTTCCTCGTCATAGTCCATGTCTTCTTCTGAATCAAAGTCCGAGTCTTTGTCAACTTTCCAATCTTCATCACTTCCAGCTTCATCATCATCCTACCAAATTGTTAAAACCCGTAAATTTCAACTCAAATTCAATCCATTTGGATTTATGTAGTATGTTCGATGTTGATTCTCATTGCCTGAAACACTTACCCCTTCATCGTCATCAATTTCAGCAAGACGCTTGAAGCTGTGCCAATGAATATCATATTCATATTCGCATAAAAAAACATCATCCCCTTCATTGCTTGCTTTGGCATATTCTTTAGGACTCATGACAAAACAATGTCGAAGAATAGATTCCATCTGTAAAAATATGAGTTCATCGTAGAAATGTTATAAGTTAATGAAATAGCTACCAAAAATGTCAAAGAATAGATTCCATGTTAGACAGTAAAAAAAACATGCAAATGAGAAGACTCGAAGACTCCAGTGCAGAAATGAAAGAGGCACTTCACCAAAAAGTTACCAGTCAAAGACATACATTTCATTCTCATATCGAATTGTTAAATTGCAATAGTTCGGTAAATTTTAAGACTTCTGCTAAAAGTTGCACCTATTGCCTAACCTTACAACTTTCCAATGTCTTTCTAAGCTCCCAATACAAGAATAAAAATGACTGCAGACTAGCCTTTCCTCTTAGAAAAGCCTAAAACAATTTTAGAGTCGATATCCGGAAAGAACCCCACCTATAGCATGTTCTGCCAGCTTTCAATATCTTTAGGAATTAGAAGCTACCTAAAGGAAGGAAAACTGGTGGTATATGAGCCTATCAAGTATCAACTTCCCCAAAAAAAAACACTAAATTTTACCAAGACCTCACAGTCAATCCTTTCCCTGAGATCCTAGTAATGTCAAGATCTCTCCTTATTCAAAATTAAAAGTTACCTCTTACACAAGAGAAGTTGTTACTTGCTATATGATTCTCGTCTTCTCTTTCACAAGTTTTTCCAACTTATTTAGCATGATCCTACAAACTTAATCAGCACAAGTCCATGAACTTAATCAGCATAATTCTATAAACTTATTCAGCATAACATTATAAATTGAGTCCGCATGTTAAAACTTTACACTGGAGTATGGCTTCATGGAAAAACAACTCTAACTTTCTCCATGAGGAAAATGAAGTTATACTCAATTTTAAACTATTTTGAACTAATAAGGTACTAATAGAACACGACTGCCAATGAAAGTAGTCAAAACTACAGAACCTGGCCCAATCTGAAATGCAGGCTTTTTCCATGGTCACAAGGGAAAATAAATTACTGGAAACTAATGTGAAAATCTGTGTGCATCACTCAACTTATATAATCCTTGCGCAATCAACTCCTTTGGATCTAAGAATTAATCCTAGTTTATGTTTAATGGTGTTGACTAAATATGCTTTTGTTAATTTATTTTGGCTTCTTTTTTTCACTCTCGGGCTAAACATATGCCATGAAATGTTTCTGGCTTAGTTTCTCTTAATAACAATTGAAGGATTCACTACTAACAAATACAAAATAAACAATTAAATGAAACGAGCAGGATGTCACGCTATTTCTTTCGATAAAGACATGCTACTATGTCCCATCATGGTTATTCAAACACAAACGGCTCCTTTCTATGACATGAAGCAATCGCAGCTGTATAAGAAATAATTCTTACTAAAAAGACTAATCAAGATTAGATAGTATCTCTCACCTCAATGTCAGCAAAATCATTTGTGCAATAAATTTCTCTCCGCAAATTATGAGGTTGTCTTCCAGCTGCAGTCTCTTCTGGGATTATATACCAACGTACCCGACACCAATAGCTGCCATCTACTTCTTTCCATATGCTGCACAATTTCAAATACCAAAGTCCACATGCAGTACAATCAAAACTACAGCAAACGTCACACCGTTCACAAAATTAAATCAAATTACATATCTACCTTTCGATGTGGGCAGCCCACAAATCGCTGGACAGAAGCTTCTCCCTCAATGTTCTAACCAGCTTCTTCCCCTCTGGAGGTGTCGGAAGCTGGACTGCTTTACCCAATTTGCGAGCCTCACAAAACCCGCAAACCCAATCACCTTCAGGAACACCCTTCAGTGGAGGTTTCAAGCATTTCAAATGAAACCCACCTAAGCAATCATCACACTCAATCATCACAGCCTTCCCAGACTTAAAGCAAACCCTACATTCCTCCACTTCATCCAATTCCTCATCCGAACTCGCATCCTCTCTTCTCCTCACATACACATTATCCCTCACCTCAAACTCACCCCCATCATACACAACCTTCTTGTAATAAACCCGTCTTTTCGGTACTGACTTAACGCTCTTGTTCTCCTCAAAATTGACATTTTCCGCGGCCCTAGAACGCGTAACCACCGTGCTTTTCTGCTCCCTTTTCCTCTTCTTAGTCTCCGACTGCCCTGGAGTCACTGGAGAGATTGCAATTTCAACCTCGGTCAAATTCCCCTCCTCTTCATCCTTCCACTTATTTCCCTTCTCAGCAGATTTTGGGGTTTTTGCAATTCCCACATTTCCTCCCTTTCTTCGTGTTTTTCGGGAATCATTTCGCAGTTCGTGTTGAGGCGTCGAGTCTTTCTTCGGAGAATCTTCGAATAGCCTCTGGGGAGTGGCGGAACCCTCATGCAGCGAGGCCCGGCGAGCCGACCGGCGGGGAGTCGGAGTTTGTGGAGTTGGGGGAGCGAGAGAAGGCGATGGCTTGGGGTTGGAGCGCTTGGACTTCTTGGAGGACAGCAGGACCCTCTTCGGAGTCTCTGCCATGGCTGCTCCGACTCCGAGCTTGCAGAAACGACGGCAATGTAATTAGAGAAGAAAAGATTCGAGACGGACAAAGAGAGTGAATTTAGGGGAAAAAATGGCGGGAAAAGTGCTATGGTGGGAAAGTATCAGATCTGAATCTAATACGGTAACGTGGATGGGGCTGCTCACTGATGCCCCAACTACTCCTACTTGGCCCATTTGATCTGTTACCCAAACCTTAGGGACCATTTGTGATAAAAATATTTTTTTGTTATTGTTGAGTCACGACTAATCTATATTTATACTACTGCTTAAACGTAAAAGACGATGATAAAAAATTTAAATACTCCATTTGTTTTAGCGGTGGCGTAATCCAAATTCGACAATATATTAATCACTTATCGTTACATATTTATACTACGCAAACGTAAAAGACGATGATAAAAAATTAAATCTCAAGCTGTTTAGGTGCTTAATCAAATTCGACAATATATTAATCACTTATCGTCTATATTTATACCTCTTTTGCTTAAACGTAAAAAGACGATGATAATAAAAAATTAAATCTCAACTGTTTAACTGGTCATAATCAAATTCGACGATATATTAATCACTTATCGTCGATAGATATTAGGAAAATTAATTATAAATGAAATCTCAATTGTTTAAATGATCATTATCAAATATTGACAATATATTGATCATTTATCAATGACATATTGATCAAATATCGACTATATAACATTCAAATATTGACAACATAGCAATAGTGAAAGGGATATGATAAGTTTTTAGCATGTTGTCATTATATCATCGTTATCATTGTTGTGTCTTTGATATATGATCAATATGCCGTCGTTACTAAAATATAATCATTTCTACAAACAAAATGTCAAAAATATAACATTTCAGGTAATTGACCCTTTTTTTAAGTGTGAGGAGTAGTTTTTTCTTTCAAAATTTGAAAGGTCTTTTATTTGATACAAAACGTTCAATATTTTTAGACTTGCTGTCGCAAGTAAGATGAGAAACTGTTGGGCGAAATAATGAGGAATTTTTTCAATATTTTCCCACTAAATTTGTCATTTACACATAGTTGTGAAAAATAGTCACATTGGGTAGAGTGGTTGTGTCGCCCCTTTGCATCCTAGTTGAAACTACCCCCACCCCACTTTAACCCAACCCATATTAGGGTTTATATCAATTTTTTCTATAGTTAAAATAGAATATGACTTGTATCAAAAGTAACCACTAAAAAACTAATCCCTTTTTCCTCAAAAATATATTAAAAATTAATAAACTTTGTCCTTGATACTGTTTTAAACTTAGCAATCGAGCTAGCTCATGAATATGGATGCAAAACGTTTGATAACTCAAAAATATTTATGCGAAAATAAGGGTCCTAAAATTAACTCAAAAATAAGGGTCCCATATATCTCAGAGACACCCCAAACCTATGCCAATAGGCACCAGGTCTCAAACTTAACACAATTTCATATCGCCAGCCTCCGGTTGGACAAAGAGTCGGGGATTAAATCCTACGGAATACTAGAAAAAAGTGGAGTGTACCACTATACTCTTCCCGGCCTTGGTTTTACTCCATTGTTTATAAAGGCGAGCCGTATCCTGATTGCTTCTTCTCTTGGAACCGAACATTATGCTAACCATGAGCTTGCTGCGTAAATGATGATGTTCTCAGCCACAAGGGCCGGCATAAAATGGCCCTTTCGTGGCGGGCGAGGTAAGCTGCATTTAACCTAGCAATCAACCCAGAGAAGCAAACAAGTCAATACACAGTTATGTATAAAAATACATGGTAGATGGTTTCCTCTGTACACCAATGGTGCCGAGAGAATCTAATATTACGATTCACAACTTCGATCTTTGAAAGTAGGGAGTATTGGTTCTGTTCTTTCTTGCCTTAGAAGAACTATTAATGCAAGTAATGTAATAAAAAATTAAAATGTCTATGCATTTCAACCAAAACTAAGTTTGTATGTCATGTGGGGCCATTTTTTTAACAGTATGAATATTTCCATAATGGTTGATAGTTGATACAATGACCTTTTCGCATGGTTAAAAGATACAAACCGACAACATATAAGTTTATATATTAACTCGTTCAACTTTAATTTTACTAAATAAAATTCAGTTAAAAGATGTTGCATTAACAGAAAAGGTGAGAAGATGTACTTATCAACATCTGGTGTAGCCAAGGGATCATCCAACTCTTCTTTCTGTTCAACAGATGGGATAGTCCCTCCCATAGTAGCAACATCTTGAACTCCTTCAACCTGAAAACAGAACATCCAAAAATATATTCACAGAAAAGCAAACGAGTTGCAATATTTAATTAGATTCACATCCTTCACCTTCTTGAAGCATCCGAAAGTAGTCCTTACAAAGTCTAAACAAAAATTTTTACAGAGCAGCGATGACTCTCCCAAAGAGCCCAAAATTCTAAAACAAAAAATGAAAGTTCTTTTTGGTCCGAGTAAAAGGAGAAGTTCAGATAAATTGCAGACAGTGCAAAGTTCTTTTAATTTATTTTTCCAATTTTCACCCCATCTTACTGATTCCTTAGCCTATGTTTGGACAAGGAACTTCCAAATCCCAAGGGATTGAGTCTAAGTTAGTAAGGAGTGGACCATAAAATGTAAATACGAGGGGATAAGCAATGCCGTCCATGAGCATTACAAAAGGCATCTGAGAGAAATTTGCAAATGACACCTTCCAAGTAGGGTTTTGCAAATCCCTCTCACATGCCTTTGTAATGCTCATGGAGGGCATTGATAATCCCCTCATATCTACATTTTATGGTCCATTCCTTACTAACTTGGACTCAATCCCTTGGAACTTGGAAATCCCTCATCCAAACATAGAGCATAAGGATGCAAGCCGTTGTTAACTCGATGTGACTTGCACCCACAATGAGAAATGAAAGGTAAATAAATCCAAAAGAATAAAATAAAATCTGTGATAGAATGAAATTTTAAACTCTTATAGCTCTTGCTCTTAGCATCCTGATGAGCATATGTATTTCATCTATCTCGGCTTCAAATTTAGAACTAATATACATGGCTCCCTGATTTCTATCATAACAAAATAATAAAAGACACATTGCATGACTCAATTCCTAGTCCAGTGGTAGATGAAGTGCTCCAGTACCAGCTTGCTTAGTTGAACCATATGGAAGACTACAAGTTGAAAGTTCTGTAAACCAACCGTAACAACGATCGGGATAACTGAATTTATAGACTTGCCTGTTGAGGATATTGGCCATAGCCAGCATATGCACCGTATGCATATAATGATGGATCAGGAGTAGCCCCGTAAGCATAGGCATCGTAGCCTTGCCCATAACCATAATATGCAGCCCATTGGTTTGGATCTACTTGCTGACCCCAGCTTCCAGGTACATCCTACAATGCAGCAGTTTTTCAGGTTATGCTTGCAACAATAAATGTCTCTCTTATGCATCTGTGAGTGGATGTAACAAACTCGATTCTCTTTCATGCACAGTGCATCAAGGAAAGAAGAAATAAGAGAACAACACTCTCATCCAAAAAACCAATCACCTGTTTAGCGGTTGGGCTCCTGCCCCAAGAAATACGGACTACTTGTTGACCAATCATCTTTCCCTGCATCCTTTGGATAGCTTCTTCAGCAGATGCCCTGTATGGACACAAGTGAAACCAATAAACAACAAAAATTAACATTTTGTCTTTCTTGGGGAAGTTGAAAGGCCTGACAAAGACATTGCAACATTTTCTTGCCTATTTCCTGCATACTTATACAATGCCCTTTGTTCAAGCAAATGAGAAACGTGACAAGGGCTAACCTAAATAAGCCAACACTCTAACTCCATTTAACCATGTATTTGGAAATCAGTAGGAGGGACTAAGGGAGGGACCAAGATTTGGGGGGGTGAACCATTTTTTTTTATATAAAGAAAATAAAGGGAACGGAACAATCAAGTGAAGGCTTCAATGCTAAACGAACCTTGTTCCAAACTGTACAAAACCACATCCTTTGCCCACAGGTATCTTGACATAGAAAATCTCTCCAAACTGCATAAAAGTTTGCTTGAGTTCATCCTCCGTGACATTAGGATCCATGTTACCAACAAAAATCTGCATGACATAATCATGTAGATAGTAAGAATAAAACATTAGACACAAAAACAAAATAAAGTAATACAGTTAAGCATGTCAGACTTACTGTAGTGTTGTTTACGTCATAATCTGCTGTTGGAAGCACGGGAACTGCTGGTGTAGTGTATGCTGGAACAGGATATACCGCTGCCAGAAAAATCCACAGGTAAGTACATTGTTGAGCCAAGTTAAGTAGATTTTTTTCAAGAGAGCATTGTGGAGGCAATAGAAATGATAGTACAAAAGCTTCATACGTGAAGACAAATTGGAGCATGTCTTTCTGTCCACAACTTGAATTTAGTTCTATATTGATATATGAAATGATCTTACCTTTTGCAGCAGCATATTGTTGCTGAAAACCAGTGGTTTTCTTCGGTGTTGCTGCACTGATACGCATCGGTCTACTTGAGCAATACTGACCATTCATTTCTGACATAGCTCGGTTCCTTTCAGTCTCATCAGCAAACTTGACAAACCCATATCCCTTTGAGCGTCCAGTGTTAGGATCAGTCACAACCTTGGCACCTCTAACTGATGGATAATTAGTTCGAAAGGTTTCTTGCAGCATATAATCTGTAACATCAGGGGCTAAATCACCTACAAAAATAGAGTGCTCAGGTCCAGCATCAGGTCGTCTTTCCCCAATACCAAAGGAAGCCCAGTTTAACCTAAAAGTTTGTTCAGTTCCAGGCATCTGTGTCCCATTGTAAGCATGCAGAACCCTTTCCGCTGCGGCATGAGAAACAAATTCCACAAACCCATAACCCTCCGGCTGGCCAGTGATTTTATTACGTATTATCTTTATTGAAATCACCTGCATAAAGTAATCATCTAAAAGTAAATAATAGCATCTCATTTCAGCACACTGCTATAGAACTGCCTACTTAGTTTAAATTAAGCCACCTATCAAGCGTACTTTTTTTTTGCTTTTGTGGATGGGAGCCTGAGATACATAAACTTTCTTTATATTGTACAAAGAAGAAATACAACCAGAGATGGATGAGATGTCTAGCTATGCTGAGAAGCCACAAAACTTAATTCTTTCTTATAAAATATCCACTTCCATCACCTTATCATCGAAGACTCTATTATTTCATTCAACTAAACTTAAACAGAATCCAAACCCACACACCACCAAAGAGTATCACCCTCCTATTTGTCCCAACTCTCAAATACACATCAACCAGCAAAGAATAAATTCATGCCCATTAAAGGGTTGGGGAAAAGACGTCCAAGAGTTCCCCATTAATTATTTTTTTATTTTTTGAAAAATTCACACATAACTGATATAAGTAAAAAACCAAAGATTGGAAAGATGAATCAACATTCCAAATATCTTCCCAAATGAAGTCTAATGCAAGTAAAAACAAATGGAGCTCACTTGCCCCAGCTGGTTGAAGTTAGAGATTATGTAAGCATGGAAAAGAGAAAATAACAAATCAAACAAAAGTTGCAAATCCTATATATGAAGTGAGCATGCATTCAACACAAGTTAATCAGCTAAAGATCAAAAAATGCTCTAACTCTATGATATTTTATTGGCTATGAATTTGAATATTGGCATTTCTCCTCTCGCTAGTTCAAGTCATATTTCACACAGTATTTAGAACAAAGTTTCATATATCATCAGGACCAAACGCAAAGCAAAGATTGACCTAGTTTCCAGAAAGTCAACAATAAAGAAGGTGCCAGCTAGCATAGATGGCAAATTCTCTTGGTCTCATGAATTAGGGATGTAATCTCACATTCATCAGGGCTTATGGAATGGAAAAGGACTACCTTCCATTTTGTATCCCATAGGGTTAATAGACCTCCAATGGGTCAAAAAGGTAAATATCAGAAGAGTTGCCTTGCTTTCTTCTAGAAATAATGAAATCACAATTTCACTTGGCCTTTACAAAAT
This sequence comes from Gillenia trifoliata, assembly GCA_018257905.1. Taxonomy (NCBI): domain Eukaryota; kingdom Viridiplantae; phylum Streptophyta; class Magnoliopsida; order Rosales; family Rosaceae; genus Gillenia; species Gillenia trifoliata. The sequence continues at coordinate 12,634,687 of CM031081.1, read as the reverse complement.
CACAGGACTCCAATCACATATATCTTGATTAATAGATAGACACTAGCCATATGCTTTACACCAACTTAATTTCCAATTACAAAGCGACGACATCCAACATATCCTCATCCTCACTGGAAAAAAAAATGTCCAGCTCCACAGTAGTTTTTTTTCTTTCCCTTTTTTGGGTTGCAACGGAAGGGAACCGAACCCTTCACCCAGCCTAATCCAAACCCATTTCCTCATCCACCCCTCATCACTTGGGCTAACAAAACAACAATATTCAGCTCCAAAGACGATAAGCAATAAGCAAAACGCAAAATTAAGAAATACCCATTTTTATTCCAAGCAAATTATGATTATTAAACTCAAAATTTCTAAGTAAAACCCTAAAATATATATTACACATGAAGAGAGAGAGAGAGAGACCTCGCCGGTGTGAGCAAAGCAGGTATTGAGGTAGTTTTCGTCGACCCAATACTGTAAATCCCCAATCCAGAGGGTTCTGACCTCTTCCACTGAAGTTGGCTGATGATGATGCTGGTACCCCTGAGACGCCGTCGTAGGAGCCGCTGCCATCATACTGCTCGGCGGCTGAGGCTGAGCGCTCATCATTTTCTCTGTTTCTGAAACTATTTGCTTGCTCACTTGGAGCCACTGCTTTTCTACCGGTACCGGGAACAAGGACCCAGCAATAACAACTTTAACGACAGCGGTTGCTGTTTGCCCCGACTAATTAACACACCGTTTTTTGCTTTGCCTCTGAACCAACATGAATTTACATGGAACCCGTTTATAGTCGCGCGGCGTTTCGACCCAATTATACATTGTCGTATGAAAAAAAATTTGTACATAACAATATATTATTGAATAAAAAAATGTGACGTAACGATGTAAATTCTTCTCCTCTGAACCCCTTTCTAAACCTGGCAGAGCCCACGAAAAGGTAGGAGATTTGACAATTGATTAAATAACGTTATAGTAAAAAGGATTTTTATCACCGTTGGTTATTGAAATTGGACCTTCCAATCAAAATGATCCCTAAAATTGAAAATTCATCAATTTGGTCTCTAAAATTGGGTCTCGCAAATCAATTTGGTACGTCCATTACATTTTCGTCAATTTTTCTGTTATGTGTTGACGTGGCACACAAGTAGGTCCCACCTATCCAATTATATGGTGCCACGTGAATTAACCATAAAAATAATTGTTTTATAAAAATTTGAAAAATTGTTTTATATGGTGGCAAATCTTTTGAAAACAATAACTTTTTTATGATTAATCCTCGTGTCACCATATAATTGGATAGGTGGGACCTACTTGTGTGCCATGTCAACACATAACAGAAAATTTGACAGAAATGTAACAGAAGAACCAAATTGATGGATTTTCAATTTCAATGACTATTTTGATTGGAAGGTCACCATGATAAAAACCCTAGTAAAAATTAGCCATTTGTCTTTTTTATTTTTTGGGTCAAAAAAATTAGCCATTGTCTAGTGGTATTTGATTCTGAGTTCGAATTAAAGTATTATAGTCAATTGTGAGGCTTAGTCTATTCTCTTATCTTTTTGTGTAGATAATATTGTATGTATTAAAAAAAATAGTAAAAATTAGAGTCACGAGATTTTTATTTTTTATTTTTTTTAAATAATGGCTTATATAAAAGGTTTAAAGGGTTAGGAGATTTGGTTCAATGGATTTGTCATAATAATTTGGTATGGAACTTGACATTCATGGGAGTCGAACTTAAAGACTAAGACCTAAGTGGAGAAAATTAACACTAAACTGTAATACTCAGTGATGAGTCAGAGGAGTTATTAAGTTAAGTCACTTAATACGTCGGCAAAATTTGGTATCCGACTCGCCGCACAATGGGCTTAGCCTTTGAATTTGTTAATATTGGAAATGGTTTTTATCACGGTCAGTCCTTGAAATTGGACCTTCCAATCAAAATGGTCCCTGAAATTGAAAATCCATCAATTTGGTCCCTGAAATTGGGTCTCACAAATCAATTTGGTCATTCCGTTACATTTCCGTCAATATTTTTGTTATGTGCTACTGTGGCACACAAGTGGGTCTCACCTATCCAATTATATGATGCCATGTGGATTAACCATAAAAATATTATTTTTAAAAGATTTGGCACCATATAAAACAATTTTTTCAAATTTTTATATAACAATTTTTTATGGTTAATCCACGAGGCACCATATAATTGGATATGTGGGATCCACTTGTGTGTCACATAATAGAAAAATTGACGGAATGACCAAATTGATTTGCGAGACCAATTTCAGGGACCATATTGATGGATTTTCAATTTGAATGACCATTTTGATTGGAAGGTCTAATTTTAAGGACCAACGGTGATAAAAACCCATATTGAAAATAATGCAAATTGCCTTTCAGATTGTAAAAATAAATTAAAAACATAATCGAATTGCCACTTTAATGCTTGGAAATAATGCAAATTGCCTTTGAGATTGTAAAAATAAATTTAAAACATAATCGAATTGCCACTTTAATGCTTCGAAATTCCTAGTATGACATCTAAATGCTAATTTAGGGATGAATTTGTTAATATGGTATGAATGATAAAAAATAGAGACGTGGACGAGTTTTGAAAAAATTTAGGGTATGGTGTTTAGGGTGAGGCTAGGATGGTATTTTAACCTTCAACCCAAACCCGCCTCATTTGGAGTATATGTTATGTTTAATTATTGTTTTGTCTTGATGATAGTGAGTCATGTCTTGAAAATTTTAAGATCATATAATGGTAATGCGTCTTGTTACTTTAGTTAATTTGGAACATCTATCCTTATCAGCATTGGAGTATGTAGTATATATATTTTTTGGTGTTTTGTGGACTTGAAATATTAGAGCATCTCCTAAATTCTAAGTGGAATGCCACGTAATAAAACATGAAAGTAGATAGAAGATCCAGTCAATACATGGATTGACATAGAGATTGTGTGCTACCAATTTTGACATATGAGAAAATATAATGTCTTTTTATTTTTTAGATGTTTTGTTGTGTGAATCCTAGTAATGCACCAATCATAAATCATGAAAACTTTGTTTTGATTAATTTGTTTTGAAGTGTGGATCCTACAAATATTAATTGAATAAGAAAAAACATGAGTTGGAGCAAAATGAAATTTGACATTGACACATAAGCCTTTAAATTTATATCTGGCATTTTTCTTTTGACATTTTCATTGAAGATGCTCTTAGAAAATACTTTTTGACATTCGGATTTACTATTATGATTATTTTAATATGTATTAATTGTAATAATAAACCTCTTATGCTTATAGAAGCCTATACAAGAGTTAAAAAATCCAAAAGTTACTTGTCCTAAATGTTCATCAAACCCAAGAATAATTATAACATGTACAAGAGATAGATCTCACTCGAACTACAAGCATACTGTTTTAATCTCACCCCATAGCCTATCTTTATGAAAATGTAGAATAAAAAAGCAACTATAATCTACATAGGACGACATATATTTGTAACAGCCCAGCTCTTTTGAGACCTTAGTATAATTTGCCAAACTGTTTAAGTGGAAACTGGCAGACTTTAGCACCACAAATAGGCACCATTTATAAAGTTAAGCTGTCACCTCTTGGTTAAAGCAAACCCTCATTTGAAGTAAGTTACCACCTCTTGACAAGTAAACTCAAAACTGAAGTAAGCTTCCACCACCTACTTAAAGAAAGTTGTTGCCTTGTTATTGATAGATTATGCTTCTCCCAACCTTTTTTTCACTTATTTCATAACCAAAACAAAGAGATTAGTTTGGAAGAGAAAGATCTAAGATAAGAAGTGCTTGGAGTAATTGTTAGTTGTTGGATTTCATGGTTTCAAGCTTAGTAAATCAGGTAAGTATCGTTGTGTTGTTAGCTTTGCTTTGCTTTACTTCCATGTCTTTGAATCTCTGAGCTATTTTGTTATTGAGCTTTGATTCAGTCTTCAATTGCCTCTTTTGATAATTGAACCTCGTTTTGATTATTGATTTAGATACCATTGCTCAAAGTGTGTGTAATCGAGTATTGAATAACATCTGAACATGTGGTTGATTCAATTTTTTTAAATCATAGTGTTTGTGCCTTCTTTTTGAAGGAGTCGAGATCTTTGATTAGTTAGTAATAAGACCCATACAACCATTATGAGAAGAGGCCTCATTGGATTTATAATGAGGAATTACATAAGCTATTTGTATTGTTACTAATTCATTGAATTCTTGTGTGCATTGTATTGCAGCTTTGAATCCAACACCTTTGATTGTATACTTTCATATATGCTTACTGAGTTTTGTACCTCACCCTTTTTCCCTTCCCTTTTAGATAAGCTTGGATGAGAAGTTGACATGTTATGGATGTATTTGAAGAACTGTAGAAGATTTTATGGTTCCTTTTGGAAGACCTTAGACGCTTTTGTAGTTGTTTTGATAACATCGAGTACATTCGAAGTTTTGTGCCTTTTTGCTGGATTTGGAGCCTTTGTAGTTCATTTTGAGGTTTGTTTATAAGAAATGGTAATGAAATTGTTTATGTTTTTGAGACTTTAGTTTGTTTATAAGAGATAGATGGGAGGCAATCTTCTACTTTCAACACACGAAAGTTATCTCTGCTATATGAATAAGGTTTCAGCGTATGAGAAAGATGTTGTGTGAGAGCAGGGACTGCTCCTATATATATGCTTAGGGTTTCACTCAAACCATCCTATTATTGGTGGAGATATCATGTTACAACCTGTCCCAAAATTTTGTGTGAAATTATCAAAATACCCCTAGTGGTCAATGTTGACTTTTGTGACGACTTGTGAAAATTTATTTCTTTACATACTCATGATGTACTCGTCGATACGAACGCGTGGACGCAAGCGGAACTCGATTTGGAGTTAAAACGAACGTTTTACGAAATTTTAAAGTGTAGGGGCATTTTAGTAATTTTCACACCCGTTTGTTAATTAGGGTTTGGGTTTAGGGATTGACTGTTGTGATGTTAATTCCCACTTTTGCTATCCCATCCCGACCTATCTCTCTCTCTCTCTCTCTCTGTGACCGTCGAGCACACAAACTGAATCGGCAACTTCAACTGAAGTTGCTGATCTAGTGATCTTTTCCAAAACCTTCAGAGCGAGATAGGCATACTCTACTCCATGAAGGTGCATGGCACCAAGTATTATCCGCATTTTTGGAGATTGTCTTTGATAATGCTGACAATCGAATCCCGGTTGACAAGAAGTGCGCTTGCGAAGGGCCATTGGTTTGAGAAGGATGAGTATTTCAGGATGAAAACATATCTGAACGGAATTTGAAATTACTGGAAGGTGCTGGGTTCTCTCGCTCCAATTTTTATTATGTTGTGCAGCAAGGAAAGATACATCCTTGACACTGATGAAAGACTCTGAACGGCTGGATTTACTAAAAGAAATTGGTGGTACTCGAGTTTATGAGGAGAGGCGTCGGGAAAGTTTGAAAATTATGCAGGAAACTGGAAACTAATTAAAACAGTTTCTCCATGCTCCCAAGAGATATTAGTCAACAGATCATTAATGAGTTGGTGTACTCCGGGTCCCTTACTGATGTTTCTTTTGAAGGTTTTCGGGATTGTGCTTTGCAGGATCTTTACTTGGGAGAATGGGTAGATGGTAGTTGGATGGATGTCATCTCCTCACAAGGGTCATCTTTACTCTCTCTGGATCTCTCTAGTTCTGATGTTACCGACAATGGGTTAATTTATCTCCAAGATTTACACAAGTCTCCAAGCATTAAATTTTAATGATTTTGACCACATATCCGACCATGGCCTGAGACAAATCAGTGGTCTGTCTAGCTTGACAAACTTGAGTTTTAGAAGAAACAGTGCAATTACTACTCATGGAAGGAGTGCGTTTGCTTGTTTGATTAACTTGATAAAGTTAGACTTGGAGAAATGCCCTGGGATCCACGGTGGACTTGTTCATATTCAAGGTTATTCTTCGACTCGACGCTTCGAGGAGGGCAACACCGAGGGAGATTTCACTCTCGAATACTTGTGAGTGGACTTTTGTTTTATTAAATGGTTTCCATGCTTTAAAATATTTATAATTTGGATAGTTTTATTATATGAAATGATTTTGAAGCATGAATTTATATGTTATGAAATGGTTTTGTGATATTTTATATATATATATGTGTGTGTGTGTGTGTTTTACGAAATGGTTTTAAATGGTGATTTCGATTGTGTACAAAAGTATGAATATTTTACTATGAAATGGTTTGAGATATGAGTATATATATGGTTATATTTTATGAAATGATTTCAAGGGTTGATGATATTTATATGGATATATATTATTATTAAATGGTTTTTGCCTATGATTTCGGGTATGCATAAATATTGGTATTTGATATATGACTCCGATGAGAATGTTATTTATGCAACATTTAAATATTTGGAAAATTATGAAGTATATGATATTCTTCACTTCTACACATGATATATGTATGTATGTTTTCAAACACACTTGGTATGCTTTCACTACGTTGTAGTACCGTCTCACGGTCGTAGGACAAGTCTCACATGTTTGGGTCACACGCACTGTACTCCAGAGGTATTGTCCGGTAAATACCTTAGTGCAAGCTTGTCTTACGTTTATGTTTATATTTGGGGAAAAGGCCCCACTACGTAAGGACTCGGGTGTGACGCGCAAATGCGCAAGTGCTTACATGTGTGTGGTACTAGGAGTACAATTTAATTGAATAACGTAAAGTGCTTGTACGAGGATTGAGAGGCTGTTCCTCAACACGTACATGGGTGATTGCCTATATACCCTGTGTTGGTTTTCCTATATCTATACAATTGATATATTTTTGATGAAATGATCTATTGGAAATATGACTTGTGATCTACAGATTTTATATTGTTATACGTTTTCAGTTATACTTATAAAGTACGTTTTAATACATACTATGATAGTATGATTTTACAATTATTACTGGATTTCAAATAGGGGGTTATTATGTTGAAAAGAGAAAGGTTTTGCAAAAACTTTTATTTTCGTCCACTCATACCTTTGTTTTTGCGCCCCCTTCAGGACCTAGTGATAGAGCATCGGGCGAAGTCGAGGCATCTGTGTGGTAGCTCTGATCATATATCCCGACCATGTAGGGATTCATCTTTTTCTTTTCAGTTTCTATAATAATATCCATCCCTGTTATGGATAGAGATATTAGGAACTTATTCCATTATTTTGTTTCTGCTGTTTCAAATTAGTACGCTTTGAACATTGTGCATGTTGACATTATTTTCCGCAACTTTATGGTAATTTACTTTACTTAAACTAAGTGTTGTCATGCATTTAATGGCTTCGTCACTTACGAGTGTTGGCCAGCACGCCTAAACTTGGTATCCACGTGGGTATCGAGGGTGGGGTGTGTCATATCAACCCTAATCACAATCTAATCAATTAGAGTCCCACCATGATACTGAATCTTTGTATTTTACTTAATAAGGGTTCCTTTAATTAGTTGCATATTATTAAGGCCCCGTTTGGTATTGCATTTTTTCACTAAAAATTGCTTCACTTTAAAGTTAAGCAAATAAAAAGTGTTTGGTAAAAATAAAATATACTGCTTATTTTAAAAGTTATGGCATTAAAACATCAACTTTTAAAAGCAGCATGGATGTTGCTTTTAAAAGCTGCTTTTATAAGCAGTTTTTTTTTAAAGCACAGCAACCCCAAACTGGCCCTAAGACTCCACGATTCTTACTCATTAGAGTTTCTTGATATTTTGAGTATCAATTAACCTATATTCCAAGTAACTTGAACCCCAAGCTATTGAATTAGTAAGCTCATTGCCATACACATAAGGTTTTACATTCTCCCACTTGAATGTCAATGAAGTTACTCTAACTTAATAAGAACACATGGTAATCACTGAGTCTACGAAAGTTTACAACTACCCTTTCTAGCAACGTGTCACTTCAAGCTAAATGCAGAACTATAGAAAACAAAGCACACATTAACTTGTGCTTTGCACTTTATAATTACATATACACATTTAACTTTAAAGTACTGTGTTGCTAACAAAGTAACAATGATTGGAACTGGTAAATAAAACATTAGTTCCCTAAACCAAATTGTATTTTTCATCAATACCAAATTCTCTGTCAATGATAAACTGAAAAGTTTTAAAACATTCTAGGGCTGCAAATTTTTCAGATATTAAATACACATAAGAAAACCGTGAAAAGTCATCTATGAATGTTATAAAATATGAGTTACCACAAATTTTTTTTGTTTGGGAAAAGACCACAAATATCAGTATGTATGATTTCGAAAAGATGTTGGCTTCTAGTTGACCTAACTTTCTAGTGTTGGTGAGTTTTCCTTTAAAACAATCTATGCATGCATTCTTTGAAATCACTGAAATCAAGTTGTGTTAACAAATTTTGTTTCATTAAACTAATGATTCTTTCTTTAGAGATGTGCCCCAACCTCTTATGCCAAAGCATGGAGAAATTTTAAGAAGTGAGTAGCCTTTTAGAACCAATATATTCAACATTGAAACAGTCGTTTGGATAAGTACAATCCAATTGCCACATGTCAACCTTAAGAAAAGCAGTACCAATCAAAATACTCATATTATTTGAATGGAAAAGTCTTATATTTTCAATGTCACCAACAAAAGAAAAACTTGATTAGACTAACTTAGATGCAGAAATCAAACTTCTTCGCATGGAAGGTACATAAAGTACTGGACTCAAACTTAAAACAAAACCAGATGATAAAACTAACTTGACACTTCCTATGGATTTGACATCAACTTTACTCCCATTTCCGACATAAACATTGTAGACTTGATTATTTATCTCCTTTGTTTTTTAGAAGCCCTGCAAAGAATTTGTTATGTGAATTGAATAGCCAGTATCAAACCACCAACTTTGAGGTGGAATAAAAACTAAATTTGACTCAACACACACAAAAACATTTATCACATTACCTTTCTTAACAAGCCAATTTATGAAGCCAATGCAATTCTTCCTTATGTGACATGTTTCTTTGCAAAAATAGCATTCATTTTCTTTTTCAATTTTAGTGTTAACATGCTTGAGTTTATTCGATCTTTAGAGGTATGAGTACTTTTAGTTGAAGAAAGTTTTGCATTTTTCTTCTTCTTACCAGCAGTAGTAATTGTACCAACAAAATCAGCTTTGTTGCTTTTTGTAGCTTGAACAAAATTGACTTCCACAGTTTTGTCCAACCTCAACTGATCTTCTTCTTGAGCACACATTGAAATTAACTCATCAATGCCCCACTTGTCCTTTTGAGTGTTGTAGGAAATTTTCAAATGTCCATACTGAACAGGCAAAGAATTCAAAGCCATGTGAGCTAAGAATTGATCAGTCATTGGTACCTCAAGATCCTTTAGTTTTTTAGCAAGGCCAGCCATCTTGAGAATTTGTCCTCTAACACTCCCAACACCATGGAATTTCATAGAAGTGAGCTGTGTGAGAAAACTTCCAGTTTCTGCTTTCTTTGACTCTTTAAATTTCTCCCCTACAGCAAGAACAAAATCTTTGGCTTTGGTGTATTTTGGAATGTCTTCTTTCACTGACTGAGTCATAGCCTTCTTCATGATCATCAATGACATTCTATTAGCTCTTTCCCACTTCTCAAACTTTGCTTTTGGGTCAGCAAGACTTGCTTCAGTGAGTTCTACAGGTTAGACCTCTCTTAATGCCAAATCGAGATCCACGAGACCAAGAACGATTTCTACATCCTCTTTCCACTTCTTGAATTTTGATCCAGTCAAAGTTTCAATGTTTGTGAAGTTTAAAGAAGTCATATGAGGAACTGCAGATGAAATACATATTGAAAAATTGTTAGTTTTGATCTATTAATTCTTTGACAGATGATGGAAAACTCTTACTTAATGTTTTGATCTATTAATGTTTTCCCATTCCCATAACACAGTATCATCTTTGGATAGAAACTGTTTATATTTGTGTTGCATAGCCAAAACATAAAACACAAGGGCAATTTACATAGCTTCAACATTTTTGAGCAGATGAAGTATATAATTTGTCAATTTCATGCTTCACTATACATTGATTTATAGAATTATCTTGAACAAATAAACACTTTTGACCATATTAGTTATTCATTTAGGACATATAAATCGCAAGTCCAATTGTTTGGACAACAAGCGATATCAACGATCTAAACACTTTTGAGAATATTAGATATTTCAATTGTTGTTTTATGTTTCATGCAATATCTGTCAGTTTAGAATTGATAAATAAGTCATGAATCCAAAAGTCTTCATTCGAGTTTTCCAATTGGTATCTGCAGTCTCTTGCAGATGTATTTATCTGCAGATGAATTGAACAAACACAACTATACATATATATATTGTATGTAATTACAGAACCTGATAAACAAAACATCTCGAAATATGCAACGGAACTGTATCAGGATCAAGAATATAATTCAACTTTATATTACTGTACAATTTTATCATGCCTTTATAAAGTTGGTATAGAATCCTAACCACGTTGAGTGGCTATGATACCACATGTAAGCAGTTAAAGAAAACTAACAACCTGGTATTAGGGTCACTATCGAGCACAGACATATAGGAGAACACAAGTTATTGTAGTTAACCATAGTTGTTATGGTACTTACAAGCAGATGACGACATTGGAGATAGATGGAGGGTAATCTTCTACTCTCAACACACAAAAGTTTCAGCGTATGAGAAAGATGTTGTGTGAGAGCAGGGACTGCTTCTATATATATGCTTAGGGTTTCAATCGAACCATCCTATTATTGGTAGGAGATATCAACCTTAATCACAATCTAATCAATTAGTCCCACCATGATACTGAATCTTTGTATTTTACTTAATAAGGGTTCCTTTAATTAGTTGCATATTATTAAGACTCCACGATTCTTACTCATTAGAGTTTCCTGATATCTTGAGTATCAAGTAACTTGTACACCAAGTAACTTGAACTCCAAGCTATCGAGTCAGTAAGCTCATTGCCATTCACATAAGGTTTTACATAAGAACCTCATTGATCAGGCTCGTAGTCTTCTTTTCGGCCCATGAATTCACTTCGATTCTCGCTTCTTCAGGGCTTGGTCTGGAAATCGACTTCGCTTCTGGCTGCCTTGTGAAAACTGTCCACCACCTGTTTCAAACGAGGGTTGAGGCGGAGCGAGAGGCCATTGGCAAAGGACACTCTGGGCCCCCGGTGGCTGATCGGTAGGCAATGACCAGAGGGATGATATTGGAGGAGTTGAGGTGGTCGGTGGACTCGGACTTGATGAAAGAGAGCAACTCTTCCTTTGCGGGACCCTTTGTACCGGCTGCTATCAGACTCAACACAACGTGGATGGACAGCGGGGAGTTCACCATATTCCTCTCTTTGCCTGCAGTGAGAAACAGCTGCTTCGTCATTCTTAGTCCGACGTGGGTTTGGTTGCTTACGGATTTTTTGAGCTCCTTTGTTTCCCCAGCGGTAAAGGTGCTCAGAGTTTGGATGCTGTTGTTGTGAATGAAAGGGAAAAGAGAAGGGGCCAGAGGTCGCATCTTCAACAAAGAAGAAGACAGTTTGATGCTTCGAGCGTGTCGGATTGCCATTATCAATTCTGCTTCTGCTGCCATCCTGCGCCAGAAACTCACCTATATATTCTTATATATAAGGGTCGAATTAAAATCCTAAATACTTCCTTTCTTCTGCTCGAATCTTGAGTAACTGGAGCTTTTAATAGCTTGGCCCACAAGGATACGCTGCTGCCAATTTTTTGATATTTTGAATTCAATTAATAACAAATTATTCTTATTTAGAATACTAATATTACTTTGACATGTTTTTGTTTGTCGCACTACTTTGTAATGTTAATTACCATTACTGTTAATATTGTTAATACTAATCACGGGGCTGATGCCCTTGGGATCTCTTGGTATGCAAGGATTTGGTGCTGCCAAAACTGCTGATGGGCATTCTACAAAAAATATAAATATTTTACCCATATAGTTAATACTACCGTCTTTGAAAAATATTTAATTTTCATTAACACCTAATGTTAGATTAAATTTTGAATGAAAAAAAAATAAAAAATTCCAATCTGACCATGATTGATAAAAAAATAATAAGTGATTAGATTCCTTTTTTCTTGTGATTATATATTTTATTTTTTTAGAATTTTTTTCAGGTCTCGGGTGTTCGGAGAGCAACTTACACGAGTTCATCGTCATATGACATCCCCATATAATAATACAAGGCCACATGTTGAGAAATTTACATATGTTATTGTTTTATTGGATCCGAACACCACGCGACAGTGAACCGTTCTATGTAAGTCATTCTCTCCTTATAAACGTGATTACATTTGTACTTTATTTTTGTTGAAATAAGAAAAGTGACTAGATTAGAAAATGTCAAAACGCATGCGGTTCATCATGAATTAATGAGTTCCCTTTGTAATTGTAACGACATGGAGCGTTTGAAGCGGCTTCCAGTTCGCGTCTCACGCAGTATTCTCATTTCGTTATGACCCCAAAACGGTCTCCTCTCTGTCTCCCGTTGAATCTGTGTCTCTGTGTCCAAATCCAAAGGCAAAACAGCATTAACAGCCGCCGCCGCCGCCTCACAATCCATGGCCATCCCAACTGTAGTTGCCGTAGTCCCGCTCGGCGTTCTCTTCATTCTCTCCGGCCTCATTGTTAATCTCATGCAGGTACGTACGTATACCTGTTTGATGACATTAATTAAATAATTAAAACGTGCTTCACTTTTAAGGAAAATAAAATTTTCCATCCTTTTTTATTGTTGCATGGAAATTGAATGACCCAATTGCATGTTAAGGAGAACGTTGAGATTTTTGAAACCTATGTATGTCACAAAGCACGATGAGATAGAATTTCTGGTAATTCAATGGGTCTATTTCATTACGTAACAAAAAAATTCAATGTTTAAAGCCGTCGCGTAATTTTGAGAAATGGGATAATAGTAATACAAATTTGTATTCATTAGACCATGGTTTTCTATAATGCCTCCGATTTTTCGAGTAATTTGATCACAATAGTAAGTTTGAAACACAATGGTACAAGTTTAGAACACATTGGTACAAATTTACAAGTTGCTAAATATGTTTTAACAGGAAAAAGTTGCACATATGAATTATCAAAACACTAATTTCATATCTAAATTAGAAAGTTAATTGAACAGAAATAACTTCCATAATGCTTTGACCTTGTACCTATTTATCACCATCAGAAAATAATGCCTTCCATAAGTGCTTACTTCCAATATGTTTTGGCTCAACTTATGGCATCCTTGCTGCATATGAGGTCCTGCACTTCCATGCCGCACACACACACGCACACATAGACGCATACAAGAATGTTCAAATATGTAGCGTTGAGTAACTTTTAAAGAAACACTCCCTGTTCTAAGTTGTCGGATAAAAATCCAATGGTTAATTACAAACATGTCATTTACTTACACGCCTTACACTTTTACGTTCTATAGATCGTTCCATTCCATCCAGTGGCTTAGAACACCTCACTAGACTTCTTAACGGTATTTGTCATTGATTAATCAATATTCGCTTTCAGATAGTGTTTTTCATCCTTGTTCGTCCTGTATCAAAGAGTGTGTATAGAAAGATCAACAAAGTAGTAGCAGAATTGCTGTGGTTGGAACTCATATGGCTAATTGATTGGTGGGCAGGCATCAAGGTGTGCTTCTTTCTTCAAGTTGTTTATGTTTATGCCTTTACGTCTCATTTGCTCAAATATTATCACAGATCTATCTTTTAGTAGTTGTAGCCTTGTGGAGACAAATGCGCAGTGGTAGGATTTATATCATTGAAACCAATACAGACACATCTTGGGACAAATTGATAATCCCAAATTTTTGGTGTGCTTAATCGAAAATTTGAGTAGGGAGAGGAAACATAATCGTTGCTATGTTTCACCGTATTGACCTTGCAAGCATTAAGCATTCCCGTGTTTAATGGGTGTACTTGGATTTTAGATCTTAAACACGGTCTAACTAGTTGGAACTTCTGCTGCAGGTTGAGCTGTATGTAGATTCAGAAACTTTTCAATTAATGGGTGAGGTGACAAATTTTAATTGGTTGTGTGCCAGAATTCTTTCAGTCAAAGAGAGGGAATTAAGATTTGATGGAAAAAGAAAGAGAAGTTGAATTTTGTTTACATTTACAAATCTCTCGCGTCGACTGACTGTTGCCTTGTTTGAGGAATTTTCAGGTAAAGAACATGCACTTGTCATTTGCAATCACAAAAGTGACATTGATTGGCTTATCGGATGGCTTGTAGCTCAGGTGCTTATCTTTCCGAATATATCTCTAGCAGTCACTTGTATGATGTTAAACAAGCTTACTAACTGTTGCCAGTGTTTTAAAAGCATATAATTGTCTGACTTCATGAAAAACAAGCTACCATCATGGGGTCTGCAATCGTCCCGCCTCCCTTTGTTGTCTTTCATCTGTTAACCTTCACCAAATTAATTTTCCAGAAAACCATATACTCACGTTGTATCTTGTGTCTTTTTAGTTTCCTTCATTCAAAACACCTCAGACCTCACCCTTATCATGAAAATGGGATTTTCAGTAAATTTGGCAGAGTTAGAAATTTATTAACCTCCGGCATCTTTTCGATTGTGTTGTTTCTAATTCACTGATCGGTATAAATATGTTGCTAACAGCGCTCGGGTTGCCTTGGTAGCGCACTAGCCATCATGAAGAAAGAAATAATGTTCCTCCCAGTGAGTTTTCACCCAACATGTATCTTTCTGTTCCTATTGAAGTTAGTGATGGATTTATGCTGTATGTATTTAGTTAGCTTTCTGTAATTGGGATTTAAGAAAACCAGAATACCTGATGAAGTAGATAGGATAACCAATTTTTTTGACTTTCATAATTTTTTTGATAGGATAACCAATTTGATTAATTTTTTGAACTCTTGTCACCCTCCTCAATCTGATTGTTATTGGGGTTGCCCTTACTTTTACTCAATCATCTAATTTTGTATTGCGAAAAATCATTCCGTACGGGTTGATAATATGGCACATGCACACAGGTCATAGGTTGGTCAATGTGGTTTTCTGAATATGTCTTCTTGGAAAGAAGATGGACGAAAGATGAAAGCACATTGAAGGTATCTTTAAATTTGTTTGTATGCATATGTTTGACACAGTCTTCTTCTTTGTCATGGTACGTATAACTCACTGGTTCTTCACTGCAGTCAGGTTTTCGAAGACTAGAGGACTTCCCCGTGCCGTTTTGGTTGGCTCTTTTTGTAGAAGGAACTCGATTTACGCAGGCAAAGCTAATGGTAGCTCAAGAGTTTGCAGCTTCCAGAGGGTTGCCTATTCCTAGGAACGTTTTGCTTCCACGGACAAAGGTAATTATACTGTATTTACAAGTGAAGTTTGACAGAACTGTTACTATGCCAACTACCTTTTACGGGGCAGAATGATTGGCATTAAAGTAAAAGAAAGAGCAATGCGTCGTTATAGCAGAAATGAGAATGCTAAGATGATTCCTTGCCAGGCCAGACGTACTATTGAGATATATGGCTTTAGCATCACTATCTGTTCGTTTCTGAAATTTATTTTTTGTACTTGCAGGGGTTTGTTTCATCAGTAAGTCATATGCGCTCATTTGTTCCGGCAATTTATGACTGTACAGTGGCCGTTCCCAACAATCAGCCACCACCTACATTGTTGAGAATATTCAGAGGGCAATCTTCTGTGGTACGACAACACAACGCGTTCTGCATATGCTAGTAAAGTTGTGATTAGATGATATTAACCTTATTTTGTTGCTAACTGCATCATTAGTCTCTCGTAGGGAACATCACACTTTCTGTAATCTATCTACCTGCAGATGTCATTTAATCTGTTTTGAGAGCCGGTCATTTAGGACGTGTTTGAGAGCGGTAAACATAACATGTAATTGGATGAATGAATTGAAATTATATGAACCGTATGCATACATGACATGTGAAATGGATTTTTAGCATATGACCACAATAAACACTAAGGATGCCACCACAAATGGGAAAAAAAAAGGAAGATACAAAGTACTCATGGATGTACAAAAACTAAACTGGACAGACATTCTGTAGAAGGCAGCATTTTGTGCTAGATGGTCTGGCGTGCCATTGCATCCTTCTGCATGATCTTGTTCTGTTAAAAAAAACTAGGCCTTAACTTCCGTTGGAAAATGCAATGGAGCCGACATATTACCAACTGCATCTGTTTCCATGAAGAGTTGAGGTCGACGGTTGTGGGAAAAGGTTCGAAAATTATGTTACTAACTATAAGGAGTTCCAATTGTTGCAGGTAAAATTACAAATCAGGAGACACTCAATGCAGGAGTTACCAGAAACGGCTGATGGAATTGGACAATGGTGTAAAGATGTGTTTGTTACCAAGGTATAGTCATCGATGCAACCTTTCTTTTCTTTTTCTCTTCTTATCTGGAATTTTCCTGTGCTTGAAAACTTCTCATACAAGCAATATTTGGTGAGAGGCGAACCGAACACAAGACCTTGAGTGCAGGGGTGAATCATTGAGCTACAATGCCCTTCCTCGCGACTATATATTTGATGTTCTTTTCTTCTTTTTTTCAACTTTCCAACTAGCAGGATGTCTTATTGGAGAAGTACATTGCCAAGGGCTCATTCAGTGACCAGCAACTTCAAAACATTGGCAGACCTATCAAGTCCTTAATTGTAAGATCCTTCAACTGACCAAATTACCATTTTCATCTTTATTACTCTTTTTTAATCTACGGGGAGGAGGTTTCAAACTCAGTTGCAAGGGACAGGATGTGATACACTGCCTTGACCAATTGGCCTAACTCACAACTACTTCCTCTTTCTCACTCCACTTCCATTTTTTTTATTACAACTATATAGGTCGTCGTACTCTGGTCGATCCTCCTCGCCTATGGAATTTACAAATTTGTGCAGTGGTCTGCCCTCCTAACCTCATGGGAAGGCATTGCATTTTCAGCAACATTCTTGGTCCTAATTGTAATTGTCATGCAAATCCTCATCCAGTCATCTGAGTCAGAGCGTTCTACACCTCTCACGGTACCCCCAACAGACCCAGCACAGCAGCTACTTATTCAGAAATGATCTTCATGTGTATATTTTATTTAGGACTAACAACAGCCTGTCCACATGTATGATGATGTATTTCTTCCTTTCATTTTTTGGAAATATAAATAGAAAATATATAGATACACACACACACACGCACATATGCATTTAGGAAATGTCTCTAATTTGATTGTACAGGGTTTAGTTTGTATCGTTAGTACTGCTACATTTTCTTATTTCATTCTGGTAGGAAAAACGGCTCTGTATTTTGTTGATTGATTGGTGACTGATTTTATTCCAGCTATATTAATCTAATTTAATTCAAACTTGAATACAAAAGGAGAACACACAGTCTTAGTTAACTTGGCTAAGTTCATGTCTACAATTTTAGAGTGCAAATATATCACCCATGTGTCTTATTTTCTCACTCACTTCTTATTAAGAATTTTATTCACAAGTTTATCCCTTGACAAAATGACATATAAGGACTTAGAAGCTGTCCAAAGTGCAAAGCTTTGATCTTTACTGTTCCAACTAACTACTTTGCTCTCTTTCTCCAATTCCTTTTCTTCCTCCTCCCTCACAGGGGTCATCAATGGGCGGGGCCGGGCCAGCCTGGCCCAAATTTAATGGGCTTGGGCTAGGCCGGACTGGACTTAAATAAGGTAATAGAAATATATGGGCTAGGCTGGGCCGGGCCGGGCTTTTTCAAAATTTTTAAGGCCTAGGCCCAGCCCACGGGCTAGGCTTTTATGGGCCAAATGGGCTGGGCTACATGGGCCGGGCTAAAATGACCTTATTAAGAAAAAGAGTTTGAGCCAAGTGACTTATGACTTCTTATTTTGAGTATATTTATGTAAATTGGGATCTAAAATTGGCTTTCAAGTTGGGCCTATGCAGGCTGGGCCGGGCCGGGCCTCAAACACCCTTACCCAAGCCTAGCCCTCTATATTATGGGCTGGGCCTGGTGGTGGGCCGGGCTGGGCTTTTTCCTCAATGGGCCAGGCGGGCCTCCGGGCCCCCATGGGCCACGGGGCCCCCATGGGCCACGGGCCAAATGAAGACCCCTACTCCCTCACAGTATTATCCTCCTTTTTTATTTTCCCCATCCGATTCGTTTTTTCTTTTTTTCTTTTAAAAAATTATGCGTGTTGGTTACCCAATTTGTTAATTTTGGGATTTAGTTACCGGGTTATCGATTTGATTAATTTTTAGATTTAGGTTTTTGTTGGTCTGCCTTCCTCTTCCCAATCCGTGTTCACATCGCCTCCCTCCTCTTCCTTGTCAATCCCACCTTCTCCTCATGAATCAATGAATTCCTCGCGAATTAATTTGAATATTAAAGGGCAATTAAGGTAGAGCCTTAATTCCCACCTTCAGATTTGTACCAAATTGCGGTACCCTGGTCAGGTCCAAGAAGCTGCAGCGAGCGTCAAGTTACGGTGACTGAGCGTCGCGAGATTGAGAACCGCGTGGGATGAATCAGACCGAAGAGGGAGTGAGCAAGAAGAAAATTCTCACATTCAAATTTGTACCAAATCACGCTACCGTGGTCAGATCCAAGAAGCTGCAGCGAGCGTCAAGTTACGGTGGCTTAGCGTCGCGAGATTGAGAACTGCGTGGGACGAATTAGAGACCTTAGAGGGAGTGAGTGAGAAGACGCGGCAGTTGATGTTTTGGGCTTTAAATGTATCAATATTCTACGTATTATTTAGAACTTAAAACTGTTAGGGATATTTTAGGAATATAAGTGGGCGGGAAAAGAGTGTTTGGTTTTATTAACTTTTTATGGTGGGTGAAAATATAAATGGGGTGGGGAAATAAGACTACGAGGTGGGCATAGCAGCACTCTTTATTTATGTATGCTATGATTATTTATCAAAATGCTCCCTAAGCATTGCGTAAGTACCACTTTGCCCATGCCTTTGCAACTTAATGACTTTCTTCCTAACTTTGATTTTGTATCTCATATTACCCTAGCAATCTAGCCAATCTACTGACTCGTTAACTATTGCTCATGTGGTAAGGAATTTTAGTAAATTTGCAAGCAGTGGACAATAAGTAACCAATATGTAGGCAATTAGTATGCTAAAATGATGAAAATGCCCCTCCATATAAACAAAAGTTAATGGTCAATAGGTGGACTAGTTGACGGACTGAAGTAATGTGAGATACAAAATAATTGTTATGAGAGAAAGTGATGAAAGCTGGTAAAGTGATAGTTTATTATAATAGCTTTGTGGCCACATTGATTGTTTTCTCATGGCTGGTGCGTCAAGAAATTTATTATTCTAAACACTACTTGTCAAGGAGAAAAATTAATTCTTTGTTTAGTGGTATTTCTCTTCATATCCGCCTGCTTCTCTATTGTTTAAAGAGAGTATATTCATCACTTAATAAGTTCGAATTAACTTTGACAGTAGTGTTAAAACTAATGGTGATTCTAGTGCAAGTTACTTAATAATAAATTCTTCTAGTAATATAGTTATGGCATGCCTTTTTTTTTCTGTGGAATTTCTTGTCTTGCATGCTGAAGTTATAGCTCTACAGATAGCTCTCCAACAGGCAACACGAATGCGCCTTGCAAAAGTTGATATTGAAGGTGACTCCAAAATCCTAATACAACCAATCAAAAGGAGATATAGTTTTTGTGGCAAATTTCTTCCCTTATCAAAGGGTATTTGGCATTTACTGAAGCAGATTTTCCATTACACGATTAATCACATTTTTAGAGAAACCAACGTGTTTGTGGATGGTTTTGCTAATTTGGCACATAACCATTGTCACTCTTGTGTTTAGTTTGATAATTTTCCTCGTATAATAATTCCTAGGTTACTCTTTGACAAATTTGATAACTGAATCCGGCTATGATCCTCTTTGTAAGTTTCTTTTTCTCCTTCAAACAAAAAGTTCAAACATTCTGCCGCCTCTCACACGGCATTTATTGGACAGATTCCCCATGATTAATCTTTTTTTTTTTAGAAGGATGGAGTGGTGATAGCTCACCATTCATCCCCTTAATCTTATTAAAATAAAAAGAGAAATACAAATGAAGGGGACATAAAACCAAATCTCATTAACGAAAAAACAGAGCAAGTAATGCGGCAGAGGATATCAATATGTTTGCACGCAAAGGGAAAATGGTCACCAGGTTATACGAATTGACCGAAATTTAACAATCACAGTACTTTATTTTTTGGTCAATTACCTAATCCACAGGTAACTCCAGCTCGCAAAAGCTATCAGAAAAATTAAAGGGAAATTGACAAAAAAGAGACAAATCTTTAATTTTGGGACCAAAATAGGACTTTTGGGACATGCACATCACATGCACAACAATAGCACCAAAATAGAATTTTGCTAAAACTTGAAACTACTAAATAGCCCTCACATATAAATGGGTTATTGCAGAGACCCAATCATCATTTTTTCCTTCCTTGTCCGAAAACCTCTCTCACGACCCCAACTCGACGAACCCTAACCCCCAAACAGCACAACCCAAATCCTTCTCCAGTTTTTCGATTAACGCCGAGTTTCCAAAGTTCGTTCCTTGGTTTTCTTCTTCTTCCAATTTCTGAATCTTCAATAACTATTTGCTCCTCTTCTTTCGCACCAGGTAATTTCAATTCTTTCAATTTCGTTGTTTAGGGTTTAGTTTGGGTCGTATTCAAATTTCCAGTTGATTTTAAATTATCCGTAGGTTCCTTAGTTGGGTTTTTTGTTTTTATGAAGAAGGGATTGAATTTCATTTGGAGAAATAAGGAAGGTGGGGCAACATTTCAATTTTTTTCCAATACGCTTCTTGATTATTGATTTGTAGTGTAGTTGGGTGCAAATTGCTGTGTTTAACAAATAGCTTTTGGACTACCATTTTTGCTGTATTCGCCTCACTTGTGTTCAAGTAAGTGTAGAAAATCAATATTTGCTGCTGATGCGTTTGTATATTTGCTAAAACTTGTTGGCATGTCGATCTGTCATATATATAATTTTTTTGGTCAATTCGGTCTGTAATATATCAAAGTATAGGCACACGAGGATGACTCGTTGTTCTGTATGTAAAATAGTTGTGATTAGTTTAAACTTTGTCTTTTGTTGTTCCTTTTCTTTTTTTTAAGATGTTCTTTGTTACTCTATTGGTAGGACTCTGATTCCTTGCTATTCTTCTATTCATTGATCTGTATGCACGATACCATGTATTCATTTCATGTAGTTAATGGTGTACTAATCATGCTTGATACATAACTTGGAGCACAAAAGAAAGCTGCAACTACTTAGTCTTTTTCGTGTTGAGTCCTCCTTGGTTTTCTGAATAGTGTGTTGCATCTTACTTTTTTATGATAAGAATGGAAGAGGTGTAACATGACACATTATTCACTGCCTTGTTGTTGTTGATATTACTGAATGTGTCATTTCTCACACGTATGTGTGGCAAACCCCATAAAAAGGAAGGAAGCATTGTTGACTATCCTTCTTTTATTAGGTTCCTTTTATGTTTAATGTTATGAGATTTCGTGAATGCTGATGGGTCTTTGTATGTTACCATCATATGGTAACATGTTTTCCTTTTGAATTTAGTTTATGCATTTAATGGACTTTGTTATTTGAAAGGATGCAGGTTTGAAGTGACAACGCGACTCTATAATTCCATTGATTCATACAATTTTAATGGCAAAATAAAAAAAAAATGTATGTTTTCAATTGAATATTCATTATTTGAACTTAGGTTTTTCCAATTTGAGAATACAATTCGAAGTTAAAAATTTCAAGAAACTTATTTTCTTCGAGTAAGTAGATTCAGAATTAAGAAAAGGAAAGACAAATTAAGGGTTTTGGGTGCGATTGACTATTTTGTACAGTTAATTTGGGGAAAATTAACGTAATAGGCTTTAGGGTTGTGTAATTGCATTTATTTTGTGCGTATTGTCTACATATTCTTTGCATGAGCATAGATATTGCTGGAAATTAATTGATTAATACTTTGGTTATATGGTGTAGATGTTGGATATACTTACTTTTATTTGGTTCTTGAATTGGTTGAATTTGATCCATATGAAAGACTACACATCCTATGTAGATTAAGGATATAAAGTGCATATACTATGCATATCCTATGTGCATGTTTATGATATTAATTTGATGTGCGTATAAAACTTTATGGTTGTCATTGTTGGATTCAAAGGCCGTGTTCAAAATCTTGCAGGTTGAAAGTCAAATCTTCTCTTCAGCTGGAACTGGTGTGTTCGCTCGACGAGGTCTTTCCTGCCATCGCCTTGTGTCTACTGTCATAGCAAAAATCTGCCCTTGACGATTTGACGAAGTTGTACCTGTTGGATATCAGTAACAAAAACCATAATATAATAACATGATTTTATTAAAGAATGAGTCAAGCTTATTGAATGAAACTTAAAAAAAAAAAATATATATATATATATATATATATATATATATATATATACACAAATTGTATAAACAAATGAATATAGGCTAATATAAAGTAACTTGATGAACATGATAGAGGCTAGCAGATTGCAATGTCCTTATAGATGAAATTTGCCCTTACTCTCGTGCTTTGTAGTTCTCGTGGACGTCGTCCACCAAGATACAACTATCAATATTCAAAGTCCTAGCATTTAGACTTTGAATCTGGCAAACTTGAGTGTATCTTTCTCTCGATAAAATAACATAGAAGAATAAGAAGTTTTGGTAGAGCAAAATTCAATGAGTTCCAATGAACATGTTGAAGGACTTTTATAAGGATTCAAGTGTCCCTTCAGATAAGGCATAACTTCCCAGAAAAGTTGCAACTGCTAGCATTTGAAATTCAACCAATAAGGCGCCCAAGAGCCCCAAGGCCCAAGGCCTATCTTATATATATATATATATATATATAATTGTACATGTATATCTCACTAGCCAAAAACTTAATATTCCAAGTCCATAATCCACTCAACATGTTGAATGCAAACACACATATAAACATTGTTTTAAAAGATGAGACAACCGATGTGGGACAATTGTTTTTAATACAAACTCCAACAATACCTGCAAACAATAAACACCTTTAATCAAGGCCAAGACCACGCGCGCCACAAAAGTGGGAGGGGGGGGGGGGGTGGGGTTTGGCCAATGGATATCCAATGCCTAAGTCAGTTTCTCTGAAAAGAGAGAGAATTAGGATTGAGTTGTGTTGATTCAACTTACTTGAGAAAGTGTGTAGAATGGGGTATTTATAGGAGTTAGGGTCGGCCACCACCTCCGACACTAGAAGTTGTCCCAAAAACATCCCCCGCTATTTCCGACCGCGACCTTGGAGATTCCCGATGGAATCTCGACGGGAATCGTCGATTCCTCCTCTGTTCCATACCCCAAAGTTGAGAACTTCGAGTTCTTCACAGGAATTCAGTTCGCTGCTGCGAACCACGACTGCTGTGCCTCCGTCCAGCAGTCACCGCCTTTCTGCAGGGGTGTCGCTGCTCTTTTCTCGATGAACCAACACACCTAGCTCCGACTAAGGTTCTTGCAGGCCACCCAGACCTTTGAGCCTTTGTTCCTGGGCTTGGCCCATCCATTGCACTGCCCCAAAATGGGCCTTCAATTTCCTGCAGACCGGCCCGTGCAAACGAAACCGACCCTATGTAGGCCTGATCCACCCATCAACCTTTTTTATTTATTTATTTTTTGGGCTTTAATGGTCTGCAGCCCAGCTATTTCTCATTTGAACCTTTAGTTCCAAATTATTTTGAATCGTAATTTTCATACTCTATAGGTCTTGTAGACCTACGTTCATATACTTGTTAGTGCTATGTATAGTTTTTATTTTTTATTTTTTTCTCTATATATTGCGTTTGATTGTAGGTATACATGAACCTGAAGTTCATAAATTCGAACCCGAAGTTTCAAATAAGTGCTATAAAACCTGAAGTTTTCATAAAAATAAAAATAAATACCCATGAAACCCGTAGTTTTCATGAAAATTTAAACCAAAACATATCTAATAGAACTTGAATGTTCTACTCTATGTCTATGGACCGTTTTTCATAGTACTGACCACAATCTTGTTCCTTTCGTTACAGCGACATGTCAAATTTGAACAAACTCGACTTTATCGCTCTAGAAGTCTTTGAAAGGAACTACCTCAAGTGGGTAGAAGATTTGAAGCTCCACCTCACTGCAAAGAGTCTTAGGGCTACAATTGAAGTTGAGACGGATAACCCGGTTGGCGAAGTTGACAAAGCAACCGCCATGATCTTCATCCGAAGACATATGCACGACGCACTGCAGATCGAGTACCTCACTAAAGAGGATCCAAAAGCTTTATGGCTCACTTTGGAAGAGCGCTTTGATCATCAAAGAGATATCTTCTTGCCTGAAGCAAGACACTACTGGCAGCATTTACGCTTCCAAGACTTTAAGTCTGTGAATGAGTACAACTCTGAAGTTTGTCGAATCCGATCACTTCTCAAGTTTTGTAAAGAATACTTGACTGAACAGGATCTCTTAGAGAAGACCTATTCAACTTTCCATGCCACCAATATTGTCCTGCAACAACAATATAGGGCACAGAAATTCACCAAATTCTCATATTTAATCTTTGTCTTCCTACTTGCTAAAAAGAAAAACTAGTTGTTGATGACAAATCATCAAGCTAGACCTACTGGCTTGACCGCTGTGCTTGAATCACACTCTAATGCGAATCGAGGCCAAAATTGACGCCAGAGGCGTGGTGGAAAGGCAAATGTTCTAAGCCTAAGCTATAAGCCCAAGGTCGACAGAGTGTAGGCCCATCCAAGGGAGGAAATAAAGCTCTGAAGCATAACAATTTAGCTCCCAAAGCCTCAAACTTCGAGACTAGGAGCAAGGCAACAAAAGAGGCAAGTCTATGTTACCGATCTGGTTCTCAGGACCATTGGTCCCTCACTTACCAAGCTTCAGCTAACGCTATTGCTCAGTATCATTCACGTCGTAAAGCCATAGAGACTAATCTTGCTCAAGTGGAGAATCCGAAACATACTACCGTGTAGATTTCTGATTTTCAAGAAGCATCTACCCCGATGGAATATTAGAATTTAGACATAGGCCTATATGTTGGCCGAAAATCACCACTAGTGGCTAAAAATCACTAAATGGCCTAACCCCCTATCTTTTGGTTTAAGTTTTGAACAAATTTTCCTTTTTGTTTGGATGATTTGTTTGGTATTGGTTTTAAGTTTTTGGATATTATTTCTCGAATGATTAATTGAATGAATGACCCTTTTTTTAATTTCCTTATACATGTGAATGATTACTCACTCACATCATTTTGTGGGAACGTTAGTTGTCTAGCAAATAGTGTATCCACGCACACCATTTTGCGTGAACGCATCTATTTTACTAACTTCATAACTAAAATATCACCTTTGACAACCCTTTCAGGCTCATCCAACCTGATTGAGGGGTATGGCACTGCCCATTTAATGTTGTCCAATGGTACTAAATTAACCATTAAAGAGGCACTTTACTCACCCCGTTCCGGAAGAATGTTGTTAAGCTTTAAAAATATTCGAGATAATAATTACCACGCTGAAACTTCTAAAGAAAATGGAGTTGAATTCCTTTGCATCACTTCCTATGAATATGGCCAGAAGCGTATTTATGAGAAGATGAAGCGCCTTCCAAATGGTTTGTATATTACAACCATTCACTATGTTGAGGTCCACCATGTGGCCGGCCCTAATAGTGGGCTTGCAATGGAAACTTTGCTTTGGCATGACCGTTTGGCACACCCTGGACAAATTATGATGCGCCGTATCCTCAGTACTTCACACGAGCATTCCCTTACCCACAATAAGAACTTCGTTCTTCGCACTTTTTCATGTCAAGCATGCTCTTTGGGCAAGCTAATCACTTGCCCATCCATGCACAAAATCCAAACGGATCCTCCCAAATTTCTTCACAGGATTCAGGGGGACATTTGTGGACCTATTCAACCATCTTGCGGACCATTTATATACTTTATGGTATTGGTTTATGCTTCCACACATTGGCCACACGTGTGCCTTCTGTCCACCCGTAATGCTGCATTCTCCAAACTCCTATCTCAACGAAGATTGTGAATCTATGTCGGTTACGATTCTCCTTCGATCATTCGTTACTTAGAACCTTTGGCAGGCGATCTATTTACCGTTCGCTTTGCAGATTGTCACTTTAATGAGACAATCTTCCCGACGTTAGGGGGAGATAAGAACATAGTTGTTCCTGAAGAACACCGCGAATTGTCATGGTCTAATCCCACTATGTCTCATTTAGATCCTTGCATTACTCAGTTTGAAACTGAGGTGCGACCTATTTTGAATCTACAGAGTGTTGCTCAAAGCATGCCGGATGCTTTTACAGATCCAGCGAAAGTGACGCGATCACATATACCAGTTGCAAATGTTCATGCAAAGATAAATGTACCAAACGTACGTCGAACCATCACCCATGAAGGACGAAACGCCTCCGAAGGACGTGTGGTTGCACCTGATGCACGGCTCAGTATTCTAGCGGCTAGCCAATCATCTGCTACTACCATGAAGTGTGGCAGACCTGTTGGTTCAAAGGATTCACAACCCCGGAAGAGGAAACCCACGGCACCAACTAGTGAGCCTAGTTCGAATCCTACCATCGCCAACTCATCCTTTCCAACGCATGAGGTTATTTTAGATTACAGTAGTGTCCTTGAAGAGACCAATCCGTGACATGCCCCGACCCCGATATCCACGTGGACACCTAGATCAGGTCTTGCTGGCCGACACCTGTAAGGAGACGCAAGCCAAAATGTGCATAAAAGATATGAAACTGTAAATTCATAATAGGGCCTACAAAAATTTTGGCATAATTCACCTTAAAATGTGGTTAAAACCAACCTCCACAAAGGGTAGTTCACATCTATTTATACACAGAACATCCCCGAATGGCCACACCTCATGGGTTTTAGACCCTCCACTACATGCATGTTCATAGTTCAGAGCATAAGTACTAATAGGCATGCGGAAGCTAAAGTAATCAAGAAAGTCTAGATATCCTAATCCATACGAAGATGGATTTATTACAAAGGTGGATTTATTACAAAGGTTCTACATAAAGGTAAGTCTCCTTACTCTTTTTGGAGTGTGTCAGAGATGCCCACTAGTCCTCGACGTCGAACCGATCACGGCTACTAGGTCCTCAAAGGGGCGCAAAACAAGAAAACGTGAGTGGACAAAAAGAAAGTTTTGAAAAACTCTCTTTCTTTTTTAACATACTAACCTCCTTGTTTTGAAAACCATAAATATACGAGAAAACATACTACATATAAATATACATCTATACATACTTCCAAAATTCATAGAAAATCAATAAGTATCTCAAATCCCATAAATCACGAATAGTTCCAAAACCATAAAACATCGTCATCATAGAGCAACATCGCAAACATAATAATTCAAAACATAAATAATCACTAAGGTAATGCATCACACATGCCTAAGCTGGGACTCTAACCCAGGCATAGACAAGCTGCAGGTCATAAATAAATTTAAGTAATGAGTACCTCATGCAACATGTAAGTTGTGTGCCAAAAGAATGACATGCCGTGCTGAATAAGTCAAGACACGAACAAGCTGGGCACAGGGCACATGACATGCCTATGAGTTGGGACTTTAACCCAAAACATAGACAAGTTGTGCACTAATAACGAACAAGGCTTGGCTGCTGATTATTCAGCAGCCACTCCTGCTTATACCCACTCCCGTGTGAACACGTGTCCACGTTTTGATTTTTTTAATCAAAACTTGGACACGTGTCCACACGGGATTGGGTATTCAACAGGAGCTCCTGTTGAATTGTCAACAGCCAAGTTATTTTCCACTAATAACACATAAGTAACTGAGAATAGGCTAGTGCGGCATGCGACATACACGTGCAAGCTGTGTCATACAGCCGTAGATGGAGGGTACTAAGACCTAGGGGTGAATATATACCAAGTGATATGAAAATCATGGTGTAATACAATATTCGTATTAATATGCTTGCGAAACACATAATCATGCCCATGAATAAATCTCGAGATTCATAAATCACAATTCGTCAAGAAATCATGTTTCTTTAAATAAAACCATGCATGGGCATAATTATAATTATTCAAGAACTCAATTATGTAAATATATTACGTCAACCAAAATCATTTTTAAAACAAAGTCCATTCACAGAAACTCCGGTCTATCCTCGTTTTGAGGAGGATGCTCTCTGAAGCATCTAGTCGATCCGGAAGAACTTGCACCTACATAAGCTATTTTTACTCAGAAATTAATCAATACATAAAACTAATACAATATGGACAGATTCTAATGAATCTGCCCAATACCACAATAGACCAAAACTTCTTAGAATTACTTAGTTTCTCAACAACACAACATAATACACCAATTTACTCAACCTAGTTCATAAACCCAAAAGGAAAAGATTTAGGATTTTGTTGAATTCTCACCAAATTCACGTCCTAACTCGGAGCCGAGTTTTAATTCCACACCTAGTCAACAACTCGAATCTAAACTTCGACAAACAACCAAAATTTCAAGTTAAAACCTTGAATTTCAAAAATTCTTCAAAATCCTAAAATTGAAATCTAAGGAACCCACTTACATAAGTAGAAAGCTCGTGAGGAGAGGATCAACTTTCTCTCTTGGACCGAGTTCCAATTCCCGAACGTTTGACCGGAAAACCAATTTTTCCGGGGGACGCACTTTGTTGTCTTGCCTTCGAACCGGCTGGTGTGGTGGTTTTTCAGAGATATAGATGTGAAAAACGTGTCAGGCTCAACGAGAGCTTGAATTTTGATATAAAGTTTATCAAAATCGGTGTCCGAATGAAAGAGATATGATAATTTGAAGTTAGGAGAAGAAAATGAGAAGAAGAACAAACAACAGCTGGGAGCTGCTATCTGCACGCAGGGAAGAAGAAGAAGCAGCTGGCTTCAAAAATTTCTCCCCAAAAATTACCAAATTGTCCTTTGTGTAAAATGTTCATAACTTTCTCGTTGGAACTCCAAATTCCACTCCGTTTGTGCTCATGCGTTCGTAACAACAAATACTAGTCGAATACAATAAAATATTGACCACCACCTGTCTCGTACTCAAAGGTCCAGCAAAAGACTTAATTTACCCTTCTAGGGGCATTTTGGTCATTTCCATTAAGAAGACTGTTTTACAAGGAAAAATTTGGGACGGGTTGTAACAATCTGCCTCCCGAGAATTGTGAGATTTTGGTCAATTATGCAAGCTTGGATGTACTTTGCAATAGGAATGAGATGATAGTCGACGATACATTCGCGTATACAGTACCTACTGATATCATGCTGAGCACCCTCTCAATTAGATTGAAGCGTTCACTCTATGGATTGAAGCAATCCAGACAGATGTGGTATAACCGTCTAAGTGAGTATTTGATTAGTTAGGGATATGTGAATAATGAATTATGCCCATGCGTGTTTATTAAGAAGTCACACTCCGGATTTGCGATAGTTGCAGTCTATGTCGATGACATGAATTTTATTGGGATTCCCGAAGAGCTTGAGAAAACTGCCTAGCACCTGAAGTCGGAATTTGAGATGAAAGATCTTGGGAAAACTAGATATTGCCTCGGCCTAGAGCTTGAGCATCGTTAGGATGGTATTCTGATCCACCAATCGAACTACACCCAGAAAGTGTTACGTTGTTTTAATGAGGATAAAGCGAAACCTGTGAGTACTCTTATGATCGTCTGAACACTAGACGCAAAATGAGACCCCTTCCGTGTTAAAAACGATGAGGAATAGGTTTTGGAGCCTGAAGTTTCATATCTGAGTGCAATCGGCGCTTTATTGTACTTAGCTTAATGCACTAGACTGGAAATCTCCTTCTCTGTTAATCTTCTTGCAAGATATAACAACGAGCCTATACGCAGACACTGGAATGGTGTTAAAGACATCCTTCGTTACCTTAAGGGTACTTCGGATTTGGGTTTATTCTATCCCTATGCATCTCAGAATAGATCACAACCCTTTGGTCTTCGAAATGATGCTTGCCTTGTTGGTTATGCTGACGCAAGTTACTGATCTGACCCGCACAAAGCACGTTCTCAAACGGGTTATGTCTTTACTGTTGGAGACACTGCAATATCTTGGAGATCAACCGAACATACCCTAATTGCTACCTCTTCTAACTATGATGAGATTCTAGCCCTCCACGAAGCTACTTGTGAGTGTTTTTGGCTGAGAGATGTTGTTGAGCATATTCAAAGCAACTGCGGACTCTCTTCCGTCGTTGGTGTCCCGACAGTGATCTTTGAAGATAATGTCGTCTGTATCTACCAGATCAAGGAAGGATATATCAAAGGAGACAACACCACAAATATTACGCCGAAGTTTTTCTTAACATCAGCAGCAAGAGCATCAGAAGATTGAAGTCAAGCAAATTTGTTCCCAAGACAACCTTGCCGACCTCTTCACCAAGTCATTGCTGAAGTCTACTTTTCATAAGCTTGTTCAAGGAATTGGTATGCGTAAATTGTTTGATTTGCAACATTGTTAGTTTCTCATTTGGAATTTTGTCAAACTCAGGGAGAGTATCCTGAAGTATACTTGCTTGACCTTAATGTATTATTTTCCCTATGATCAGGATTATTTTTCCCATTGGATTTTTGTTGCATGACGAGGTTTTGATGAGGCACCCATTCTGGGTTGGTCATACCTTTGTGTACGTCCTACTAACATTCGGTAGATGTTTAGTATTGACTTTGAATTAACTCATTTTTCTCCTTAGACTATGGGTTTTGTCCCGCCTTGGGTTTTACCATAGTCAGGTTTTGTGAGGTTTACTTCTTTATGCAAGTTCCGTATTTGAGACTAGTGTGTTCTCTATCGTGCCTACGAGACGACTTCATCAACTATCTCTACATCATCTTGAAGATTTGATGCGATATTTACTTGAGTATTTGCACACTTAAGGGGGAGTGTTGTAAATAGTATTGACATGTGATAAATGTGATTGTGTAAATCCTAGGTAGATATGGATTGAGATATTCTCATCATTCTAACATCATTGTTCTATTATGAGTGTACTTATTTCACTATAAACAAAGGCACTATGAGGGAAATTATTCACCACAATTTCCCTCAACTCTATTTCTCTCTATTTCTTCTCTGTGCCACCGATCTACAATCGTCATGTTCTTAACCCTCAAGAAAATAGGCCACAATAGTCCTTTGATTCTATTATATAACCATATATGATACGGCAATGGGTATCATCCTGGTAGGGGATAATCCAGCTACTTACCAAAGTAAAGCAAATAGCAGCCAATTCTTTTCTTTTCTTGGCTTTGTTTGTTTATGATAACCTAGCAGGTTAAATCTCAATAGTACGTATCATTCAACAGTACATACTGTTAAATAGTTTAAAATTCATTTGGGGTCCATCACAAATTAATTTGAGATCATTCAATAGTTGTATCATTAAATAGTACGTATCACCTAAGATTTTTTCTAACCTAGCTGCCAAAGTTTTTATTTGATGTGATTGGACAAGGCACGTTAAATCGCGTAACCATATTTTATGTCAGTAGGTGCAATTATGTCACCTTTTGGCCTAGGACAAATTTTTGTTACAGTATGACAACTGCAACAATATTTTGACAAAGTAACGACTCCATAGGTAGGGATCCCCAAACCCCTAGTGCAAGCTAGATTTTTGGTACATGCAGCCCAACCTTGCCACATTTTTATAGTTATAGGTACGTCCGGAAGAGTTTACAATTGTATGGAGTTAATTAACTGTACCTAATTTTGTAAAAAAAATTAACTGTACCTAATATAAACTTCATTTTGCCAAACTCTATGCCTATAGACTAGGTTATGTAAGGTCCCTGCAAACCCACCTTACACAAAATCAATGAAGTCCGAAAATCAATCAAGTTGTAATCTTTTAAATCAAGTTTGAAAAAAAAATATAATTAAGGCATTCATCTTTTGAACGGTTTTTGAAAATTTAACTAAAGAGAGAAATTTGGCTTCCGATAAGTCGATTCTAAAGAAAGTTACTCTTGAATCAACAAAAAAAAAGTAATTTTTACATGTATCAAACTGTTATTTACGGTTAAACAGAAATGATTGCTTACATATTCATACCTATAAGCGTTCTTCTCTTTTTTTTATAGTACTCTCTCTCTCTACTCTCTCTACTCTCTCTCTCTACCTGCCTGCAATTGTACGGATTGTGTGTGTGTGTGTGGCCATGGAGGTTAGAGCTGTATTGTGCTCAATTCCTTTTGGAATGATCTTTTTTTTCTTCGGTCTAGCTATTAATCTTATCCAGGTACTTATTCCTACCCTAAAATAGTCGTTTAAATCCTTTTCTACACTAAAATAGTTGTGATGTGTAAGGTGGCATAACTAATCATATCCATTCCATCTAGGCAATTTGCTTCCTCACTATTCGGCCTTTGTCGAAGAGTGCGTTTAGACAGATCAGTGGAGCAGTTGCATCACTTTTATGGTTAGATCTCATTTGGCTCATGGAGTGGTGGGGAGGCCTTAAGGTATGAACAAATTTGCATCAATTGTTGTAGCCCTATATATGACCAAGGTTAATTGTACGTACGATCAGTTTCCTGTTCTTCGTACAATTACTTAAAATCTCATACAAAAAATCTCATACATTGGTATTACTACGTACTCATCCTGTTGACTGATAATTACAAACTTTTGATGACAGGTTAAGTTGTACACAGATTTGGAAACTTATCGACTAATGGGTAACTAGAATGTTTTATTTTATTTCTTTGATAATATATTTTAGCTCCCAAAAATTATTAAGTTTGAGAAATTTACAGGTAAGGAGCATGCGTTTCTCATGCCAAACCACATCTGTGATGCTGATATACTTATGGGGCTGCTTTTAGCCAATGTACGATAATCTTATATATTGTACCCTCTCGCTTGTTAACTGGAAATTGCTAGAATGTCTAGCAACTTTCTTATAGTGTGCAACCTTATAAGTTACAACCTGCTAAATTTTCTTATAGAATCCTAATTTAACGTGGACATTACCTGCAGCGCTCGAGTTGCCTTCGTAGTGCGCTTATGGTAGTCAAGAAATCTTCAAAATACCTTCCTGTGAGTTTCTGAGGCAAAAATTATATAATCATCTTCACAAGTGTGCTAGCTTTTTCTAGGGTTCATTAAGAGAACCGTACGTAATTATTATTATTTTCTTAAATATATCTCGTTATCACTTCCAAAATGGAGCAAAGTTTTTAATCCCTTTAACAACTATAAGGTAAAGGCAGCATCAAATTTGAAAGGAAAAATTCATCAAGATTTAAAGAATTCAGATATATGTTAATTGCAACCAATTTGTGCAGGTATTTGGGTGGACTTCTTGGTTTCAAGAGTTCGTTTTCCTCGATAGAAGCTGGGAAAAAGATGAAAGCAACCTAAAGGTACAAATTTCTTCTAATGAAATTAAATATACTACAATTAATGATAAAATCGATTTCTCAATGCCTCAGAGATAGGATTCATATGTAAGGCCTGTTACGTCATTTCGTCCAATTTTTGTAAAAGATGTGATCAACAATACGACCATTATTAAATATTAACGTGTTTGTAACCATTATTAAATATTAACGTGTTTGTAAAATTACACATGATTAACTTTTTGAGAAAAGTTTCACTATACGCACTCATATGAGTTAATTTGGTGATGGTGCAGGCAAGTTTCAAGGGGCTAAAGGATTTTACCATGCCCTTTTGGCTTACCATGTTTGTGGAAGGAACACGCATGACTCCAGACAAGCTTTCTGCAGCTCAAGAGTTTGCTGCTTCTAGGAAATTGCCTATCCCTAGAAATGTCATGATTCCTCGTACTAAGGTACGTCAAATCCATGCAAAAATATCTACTAAAAAAATATTCGCACTGAAAGGAAAGTTTTTCATTTTCCCCCCTTTGATAAAACAGAAGGTGGCCGAGTCTTGTTATAAACAAAATGGCAATCATGTGGAAATTAAATATCGAATATATTGATGCTCATTTAATATGGGACATTTTCTTTCTTTATTTTTCCTCTTCAAGTGAGCTTTTCAAGTAGTTTTAAAATCTTAAATTTGATTATCGATCATTTGTTACTCTCAGGGTTTTATTACAGCAGTCAAGAATTTACGCTCGTTTGTCCCGGCAATCTATGATGTTACTCTCGCTGTTCCAGAGGGTCATTCTACTCCTTCACTGTATACGCTAATGGAGAGGCAACATACAGTGGTAAACCATGGAGTTCCAATAAATTTTATATATAATATATATCATAAGTTTTAAATCCACTAAACATAATTAACAGTTTTTTTCTGGTTGAAAAATTAGAAGTTTTATTTAGTGACACTAAATAAATAAACAATTTCTTATTCTCTTTATCTTTAACACTGATCGACGCACTTAGTGTGAGAGATAAAAAATGTGATAAATTACCGGTTACATCAAAGAATGTCTCATGCACATGAGTGTGGATACTCTTTGAACTGGTTTCTCGCATAACTTTTCTTTTTAATCTATTCTCTTAAAAAAAAAAAAGGATTTAAGGACTAAAATCAGCACCAACATCTCCATGACCATCACCCACAACTATGGAATTTTTGACACCGTCAATCAAGTGGGTAATATGTAGTGTCTGTTTGAAATTGTTTCTGAAATGCCAAGAAGAGTTTTCAAACATTCAAATTTAAAACACTTCTAATTGCGTTTGGTAAAAAATTTAGAAGTGCTTATAACGTAGAGAAGTGTTTATGTGCACATTAGTTGATAGTCACATAGTGATTTTTGGTGAAAAAACATAAGTAATACTGGATCGAGATAAATAAATAAATTTCAGATGTCCATCTGTGTAATTTTTATTTTTTATTTATATTTATTGTTGGTTTTCTTTTCTTAGTACTAAGTCGTCACATAAAATTTAGGTCAAAGTACATGTAAAGCGATACTCAATGACTGAATTGCCAGAATCAGACGAGGGCATTGCCCAATGGTGCAAAGATAGATTTGCGGCCAAGGTACGCATGAACTTTGAGGAATATAACACACATATGTTCGTATATGTATAACCTTACTTGATACTACAAAAAATGAAGACACCCTAGCTACCATAGCAATATATATATATATATATATATATATATATATATATATGGGGTTTTTGAACATTAATCTTTAAAAAAGATTGAAATTAAAAAAAATTTTGACACATCCCGACTCGGATGTACACGTGGACACCCAAAAGTCGGATGTGCTGGCCGACACCACGTAGGGTGACGAAAGCCAAATTGAAGAAATAAAGAATATTTGAAGTAATTAATGAATAAATACAGATATCGCACGAATACGAAATACTGAAAATTTACAAATTTCAAGATAAATCTGAACATCTTCATACCACCGGGTCTCGACGTCAACAACTCCAATCCGCTAAACCTGAAGGGGCGCAAAACAAAAGGGTGAGTGGGCCAAAGTTAGTTTTGTAAAAAAAAACCTTTCCTTTAGAAGATACTAACCCCTCGCCGTAAAACAGGTATTAAGTTTCGTAAAACCTTTCTTGAAAACATAATATAGTAATAGGTAGAAAATCAAGGTAAGTACGGAAATGTACTTA
Organism: Gillenia trifoliata; assembly: GCA_018257905.1. NCBI lineage: Eukaryota > Viridiplantae > Streptophyta > Magnoliopsida > Rosales > Rosaceae > Gillenia > Gillenia trifoliata. The sequence goes on along the minus strand of CM031081.1, from coordinate 12,598,896 downwards.
CCGTCCGAAACGGGCAGAAGGTCACCGTTCGGCATAAAATACTTTAACAAAAGTTTGTAAAATAAAGTCATACGGAAAATTCGTAAATCAAATACAAGTATCCGTGGCATCAGTGAAAATCCGAGATAACTCACAATCCAACTACAAGATAAATGCTCGGTTAGGCAAGGCAGACACACGAGTTCATACAGATATATTCTGTCATGAACAGGCTGGGTGTATAAATAAAGTTACGCTCATGTACTACGATCACGTGAAGCTGGCGCTAATCGCATCACAACGAGTTCGGGCGCCCATGCGACCTTGAACAGGCTGGCGCCTACTATGGATCCATAGTGAGCGTATCGGTGCGTGTGAACAATCACGTGAAGGCTGGTCCTGGCCCGGACAGTACAATAAACACCGTGTAAGCCTCCCAAGTTGAGTGTATAAAAACATGCCACGGAGTATTTTTAAATAAAACAGTATGAGGTAATTTCCCTTTTTGGGATAACCTTGAAACAACTAATAAATAAAATATTCTCGGGTGCCGTACCCGAAATACTAAGTATTTACCTAAAATACGTGAAATACCAAGAATACACCATACGGGTACCAAGGTATAGAAATACCAACTTAATGGTAAACTAGGTGAACCCAAAGTACGGTAGAAGATTACCATTGTCAAGGTTCACCCAAATACGGCTCAAGGCCGTCAAATAGGTATAAAAACCCATAATCACAAATAAGCACAAAGTCCAATAATTCTCTGAAAACCCCCTAAATAGGGATGGTTCGATACAAGCAATACGCGTACAAAAATAATACGGAAATTACCAATTTAATGGTGTAATTCCCAAAATGGAAATGTAGGCGAAAGCCCACTAATTTCCATGGCCTAACGAAATACCGAGACGATATAGTAAACCAAGTATTTGCCATGAAATACAAGGTCTACTAACAATACGAGATAAGTACCAATCTAAAGTCACTAACTAGTGTAGGCATAAATAAGTTTTGCTAACAAGTATAACAATAATCAATTATAGCATAGGTAAAACCCAAAATAATATTTAAAACAAGTAAAACATTTAGTTTAGGTAAGAAAAGGGCCCACTCACAAATACCGAAGCCGGGAATTCTAATTGCACGTCCTTCGAACGCCACGGGTCGCCAAAACCTATTTTTGAAACCCACAAATTAGTAAAGTATACGAAATTACAAGAAAAACGGCGTTCGGATACCCGAAAACGGAGTTTCGAGGTCGGAAACTCCAAAACTGCCGCCGTACGCCGCCGCACGCGCCGCCACACGCTGCCGTTTGGCCTCACGCGCCGCCACGCGCCGCTGTGAGGTCACACGCGCCTCCACGCGCCTCCACGCGCCGCCACGCGCGGCTGTGAGGTCCCACGCGCCGTCACGCGCCGGTGGAAGTCCACCACGCGCGGCCACGCGCGGGTGACTGACGCCGTTACTATTCCGTTAAAGTTAACGGACGGAATATTCCTTGGAATATTCCCGGTCCGACCGGGTTGAACCGGTTTGCTGACATCAGCAGGACCGGTCTGACCGGTTCGCTGACGTCAGCGCCGGTCATCTTCAACCTCAGTCCGGTCGCCGGCGCCACCGCCGACCACCGCCGGGAGCCGCCGCCGTCGCCGGAAACTGGGAAAAAGTTGCAGAGCTTCAAACCTTCACCATTTTTCACGAAATTTATATGAAATTGAAGCTGGAGTGAAGGGGAGTTCGAATTTACCTAGACTTGGGTCATGAAATGGCCTGAGATGGCCGGAGTTGAGGTCGAAGTTCTCGGCTGGAATTTGGATTCACCGATCTAGGCTAGTGATCGACATGCAGAGCCTGGGTTCGAATCCCAGAGCTCCCAAAAGCCCAAAAATGTGATCTCTGGGTCAAATCGAAGTCGGGATGGCCGTGCTAGGCCTATCGATGCTCGCCGGAGAATTTTGTAGTTTCTGGATCTTTGAAGCTCGAAGCTTCAGGGTTCAAAGTGGTCCAGATTTGTTGGGGATGAAGGGAGTGAAGCCCAGGTTTGAGGCTTCACGAGTGTAAGCCGAGAGTGGGTATGATTTTGGGACTCGGGTGTGCAAAGAAGTTTTCCAGGTTTGGGTTTTTCTGCAAATTTGGTTCGTCGAGGCTGCTAACTTAAGGCTCAAAGATGATGACGTTCATCAGCTCAAGGCTGGTTGCAGAGGATCGTCGAGAATGGAGAAATCGAAGGCAGGGTGCCTTGAGTGAATTTGGGAGATTGATTTCTGTGTTCTGCAAGGTTGCACACAGGTTTTGTGTGAGTGTGTGGTCACGGGAAGAAGACAGGGAGATTGAGTAGAGGCAGAATCAGGGGCTGGGCCTAATGGGTCCACTGGGCCCAAGCCCAATTTTCAGAACACAAACCCAATTAACAGAACGTTAAAAGATTAACGTCCGTAAAACGTTCATTCGAACTCCGAATGACGTCCCGCTCGCGTCTACGCGTTCGTAGCGACGAGCACGACAAGAAAATACAAGTGAAAGCGTCGTACGAGTTACGACGCAAAAGTCAACCGAAAGGTCAACCAAGGGCAAAATCGTCATTTTGCACCTCCGGGAATAAAATAATATTATTCTCCGGTACGGGCTGTGTCAAATTTGGTGTTCGATTACATATTGATTTTAATCATTTAAAGTTTACTTTTATTAAAATACATATTCTATTTTTTTTTTGTCAAACATATTCTAATTTTGTTATTTAATGTGCATTTTTATTTAGGGAGATGTCTCCACATTGAAATTTTAATTTTATTAATGTGCACATTTTAGTTCTTTCAATTATAAATAAACCACATTAAAAAAAAATTGAAAATTAATGAAAAGCCCTTATTTAAACAAAATATTAATCATAAACAATCAATAACAATTTATTAATAATAAGGACAACAATCCAAACAGTATATTAATTATGAACACTCAATAACAATTTATTAATAATAAATGACAACAAATAAACAAAAAAGAAAAAGAACAAAAAAAAAGAAAGAGGCGGTGGCATTTTCATAAATAAATTGAACTTTGGTGGCACTGACTGTTTGTACACAATTAGGTCAACTGTTTATATACATGTAGATTGTGACCTAATTGTGTATAAACAGTCGATGCCACCAAAGTTCAACTTATTTACCAAAATGTCACCGCCTCTTTTTTTTTTTTAACGTCAACTTATTATGATACCGCCACTAAACTTCAACTTATTTACGAAAATACCACCACTTCTTTTTTTTAGTCCTTATTATTAATAAATTATTATTAAGTGCTTATGATTAATTTTTTTTAATCTCAAGGGCTTTTCATTAAAGCTCCCTAAAAAAAATTAGTGATACATAAGAAAAATATGTAAATATATAAGTATATAGAAATGACTGTACCAAAATATATTAAATTGACTTGTTTGTACCTAAATGTTTGTATCGATATACAATTATAATGAGTTAGTGTACCTAAATATCTGTACCAAAATATATCATAAAGAATTAGTGTAGAAATTTGATTCTCTTGTACATTGTGAACTCTTCTATAATTTTTTTTCCCTTCTATAAGTTACTTACAAGTTACAACCATAAATTATTGATGCAAAATGTCAACAAATAAATAAAAATTTATTTGAATTTGAAATGAGTCTTAATATCCTATAATATCTTTCATAAAAATGAATTAATGGATGCAACGGCAGACTTAAAAAAAGAAAAATCATGAAATTACCAAAAAAAAAATAATGACATGGAATATAAATGCAAGTATTTAAATAGAACCAAACAACTAAACTCAAATTTTAATCTTGTACCAAGCTTTAATCTAAACTTCATCTTATTTAAGGATTAAAACAATAAACCTTTTAACTCTCTGTCTCTGTCTCTCTCTATATATCTATACCACTCGCGCGTTTAGAATTTTAAGCAAGTGTCACTCTTAGGTAAATGTATAATAAAAATACAAGACAACTAGAAAAATTCCATTGTCACACACGTTTGTTTTTCAAAAACAGATTTCAGGATAATAGAAAAAAAATTACATTATAAAACAAAGTTAGAGTGACACACCCCGACTCGATTAGTCTTCAAACTAAGGGCAGAGATGGGTTGGCCATCACAAAAGTAGTGACGAAGCCATAGGTAAAGATTACAAATAAATGTCACAATTAAAATTTTTGTTTCAACACCCACCACCACCGCTACCCACAACCATCACTGCTGCCATCACCCATCCGCTGTCTCACCACCGCTACCCACCACCACTGCCAACATCTCCACCACCACCGCAACTGCCACCTCCCACCACTATCACCTCACCATGTCCACCACTACCTTCACCATCTTCGCCACCATCTCTCAACCAACATTTCTACAACTATCCCTCACAACTATTGTTAACACAACCAGTCTCTGACATCGTCGTCGTCGTCGCCGCCGCCACCATCACCACCTCTACCATTATTCCCTACCCCGCTATTGCCACCACATATATCCCACCACTATTGACACCTCTCTTGTCACCACTACTACTACCACCCCAACCACCATTGCTACTACCAGCACTCTCGTTGCAACCACCATCTACTAATATTACAAAAACATTACTATCAAACATGAAATTATTATTATTTAACATTTTATGTATTGGTATCAGACACGTTTTCAATGTTTTCATTCTTAGAAATCAGAGTAAACATTCACAAATCATAAAATGCAGAATCCTATTTGCCTTTTTCCTTTTACAAAAAAGTTCTTCAAAAATCATTTTGTAAAACGTTACTGAAAGAACCCTTAGATTTCCGAATAACCTAACATCGCCCCTTAATTAAGATTTGTTTTTCACCACAACTAAGGGAAAATAAGATAAAAATAATCCTTGAAATATAAATATATATATATATATATATATATATATATATAAGTCTAAAGATGAGAATAAACTAAAAATAGATAAATAAAAGTAGGAAATTCGGTTTAAAAGTCAATAAATAATTTTGTATTTCGGTATAAGTTGATGGACATTTAATTTTGTAAATAGGTCCATAGAATCAATTTCCTAGGACAATAAAAACAATTGTCCTTTCCGACTAAGATCATGCGGCCTCGTGCTAAAATTTATCTTTATTGACCTCTCCTTAAAATAAAAAAATATTGATTGACCCAATTATAGTATTGAAAATATTTTGTGACCTCAAACAAATTGCTTATAAAAGTTTAAGAGTAAGAAAAACATAGACGTTTTGTTTGTAATTTAATTTGTTAAGGTTTTAAATTCATAAGACCCTCAAATATATATATAGATATCAAAGATGTGATTTGGTTATAAACATATAAGTTTGGTGTTGCTCTTTATAAACATATAAGTTTGGTGGTTTTTTGTTTTATACAAAGGATTCCTTGTTGGACAAGTTTAAAGCTGATGGTACATTTCCCGGCCAAGAAATTCATGACACTGGTCGATCTATTAAGGCATTGCTTGTAAGTTATTCTCTATTATTTCCCTTCCTTGAAATAAATTTGTATTATTATTTCTGAAAGTTCTCTTTCTCTGTGTAACAGGCTTATACGAGCAGTTTTTGTACACTTTGTCTTGTGATTTTCAAGCTGTTCCAAAAGTTCTCTCTTTTATACACATGGAAAGGGGTGGCCTTTTTAACAACTTTTTTTCTCACCGTTATGCTCTTAATGCATATTTTTATCGAATACACAAAGTTGCCGAAACAAAAGGGAGTTAAGACGACTACATTACGAAATGGTCAAGCCAAATGGGAGTAATCATGCTGCAACTTTGTCATACAAATGCATGGAGTTGGAATTTAAATTAACGATTTTTATTGTGAGAAATGATCAATTTACAATGTGAGCAGAGTAATTCAATAAATGGGGTATGTTTCAGATGTGGGTTTTGTGGGTTTCTTGTTAGAAATATACCCTTAAAGCCACATGTAATATCTTTTGAAATACTTATTATGTTAAACTCTTATTTAGTTTAATAAAAGAGCAATGTTTATTGTTATTCACTATTTAATATATTATGTGTATAATAAATAATTGAATCCAAGGAATGTAATTAGCTTAAGAGACAAGTGATCTAAGGAAGTTAGATCAATGAGACCTGTCTCTTATGTTCATTCTTAAAACGTTCCCAGCCATAGGATTGTTAATTGGGCATTAACAATCCGCTAAAGTTAGTATATGTTATGTCTACTCAAATGTGAGTATGACTTGTCTCAAGTTATCAGTGTTAGACACTAAGACAAACACATAGGTGCTCAAAAGGTTATTGTGTACACTGAACGACGATCAACAAAGAGTTCTCATACACATGTCATGTAAAAACTCATAAGTTGCAATAATACAAAGTAGTCCTTTGACCTGAGACACTATAGTTACCTTGTGAGTACGTATTTGATCATTTGACAATATAGCAAAGACCATGCCTCATCTTAAGCGTGTTCCTATAATTATTGGGGTCATTGATTTATTTAGAGACATATGAGCGTACAATAAGGGATCTCTAATCTTCAATCGTAGAAGGAGAATACTTTGTGATATAATTCAAGAGTATTTGGCCAAAGCACATGAATATGATTTAGGAAGAATGTTCCAAATTATATTCAGGGGAATCATGTAGAGAATAATAACATTGGATAGTAGACATGAATGACTATAAACTAAAACAATGTATTAAAGAGTATTGAAATTAGAGAATGACGTGTTGCATTGCAATTGTAACTGAACAAGTTCTCCACCACTTGTACTTAGCTTGGGTAGATATGACATATTGCTAGGTGTCACTCATGGTTTGTGGAAGCCCTGAAGATTAGCAATCACTAACTTTCATTTTAGAGAAAATTAAAAGTTTTAATTCACAATCGATTAGTTAGAGTTACAATAGCCCATTGCCTTGCTAACTAGAATCTAATAGATCGTACACCGTGTAAGGATGAGATTGAAGAAATACAACAGAGATGGATATATACAATTAAATAATTTAATTGAGTATGGTTAAGATTAAGTAACAAGTTAATTAATCAAATGAATATGTTTGAATTGGGCTTTAAATTAGTTTCGGGTTTCGTGGACCAATGGGTCTCGATCCTTAAGGCCCATTAAGCTTAAGTTGTATGACAACTTAAAACAAAATGGGACATAAGCCCAATAACCTAAGGGAGCCGGCCATGCTAGAGGGAGGATGATAATTTCCCTTTTGCCACTCAAATGTGAGAGGCTATAAAAGGGGAATTATAACTCAAATCTAATTAGGGGTTTGTGAGAAGATTTTGGAGGGACAAACGCTCTCCCTTTCTTCTCTACATAGCCAGCCCTTAGAAGAAGTTTTACTAGCATGAAAACTTCTTCTAGGTTTTTCGTATTCTCTTTACATCTCACTCTTGGTGTGGAAACTTAGAGGCTTCCTATTTTGGAAGCTTTGGAGATTCTATTCACAACATCCACAAAGCAAGTAAGGAGCAAAGATTCAAGGATTCAAGGTTTCAAGGAGCGAAGATCCAAGGAGCAAAGAAAGAGGATTAAGGCCCTTCAATTGGGTGATAACCTTGTGAGAACAAGGATAAGCTTCAAGGGTATGAAAGCTCAATCTTTTCTCTTTGAATTTGTGTTGAGTTTTTTATTCAACACACACTAGGCTTTTGAATTTCATGAATAATGATTTGTTCATGTAGACATTTTTTTTGCCTCTACTCTTAATCTATATGCATGTGTTGCTCAACTAATCTTAGAATGGATAAAAGTTTTCCTTTATCTCTCTTCACAAACTAATACATTCTCAAGCTTATAAAACTTTTGGTAATATACTTATGTCAAGGTACACAATTATGTCCTGTAATTATTAGTTGATAGAGTGCAAGTGAAAAATAGAGAACTTTGTGGAAAATGACAAAAAAGAAGAAAAATAATTTTAATATTAGGTTATGACAATCTCATGTTTGATATTGGGTTATAAAACAAAAGAAGAAAAAATTATAGTGATATCACCAACAGATATTACGCGGCGGATCCTATCCAAAATGGTGCAAAAATATGTTGGGGGCAATAATTATATTTTTTCAGTATAACATCCGGTCAAAAGTTTGTTATAAAATAATTTTTGGAGAGATATTTTGGTCACGTGCATGCTAGATATTTACACGGAGTGTACAGTGCTTGACACTGTGTGCCATATGATTGTGCAGTGTGGTTAGGTGCATGTGTGGTTTGAAATTCACAGCCCTTACTACTTATAGAAAGTCGGCTCGTGAAGTTTCCTCACAACCTAAACCAAATATCTCTCCTTTTCTCTCTTTTCTCCCGTCACTTTCACTCACCCTCTCTATGTTTTCTTCTCACTTTTTCTCACTCTCTTTCTCTCTCTCCCTCACCGACTATGCACAATGCACATCGTCGAAAAACCAAAAAACCAAGGCAATCTGAAGTCACCACCTTGCTCTACTCGATGAGCTGAAGACAACCATGCCTTTGATTGTGTGAAACTCGGTCCAAGACCACCCGAACGGAGACAAACTGATCGTGGGGTTTCAAAACTTTTTCCGGTGCTATCTCGCCGAGTTTAGCCTTGAAACCACCGCCATTGTCTTCCCCAACGTCCCTAGACTCGAAGCCAAGGAAGAAACCAGCTCGTTCGACGTCAAAACGACGAGATCGAAGAGCTACAGTAACTGCGGTTTCGAGAGAAATACATGCTATTTTCCGAGTTTTTTTTGTCAAACCAAAGGTATACCGCCATTCTACTCATCTCTAACATCATTTTGACATAAAGAATGTGAAATTTGGTTGAAAAATGAAGAATATATGAACGTTTGAAGTTTTTTCTAGAAACCAGCCATTTTTCGGCGATTGCAGACGGCGGCGAACGGCAGCCGGCGGTATGAGACATGAAATATTCTTCAAAATATTCCATTACTGTTGGGAATATTTCTTAGAATATTCCGTTAAATTTAACGGAGATACTGGCATCTTCCGTTAGATCTAACGGCGTCAACTAACATCGTTAGTTAACTGTTGACCATTGACCCAGCACGTGAGCCGCGCATGGGAGGTTGTTTTCGACTTCCGTTGACCTAAGGTGACTCGTGACGACGCGTACTATCTAGGGGCAGTACGTATGGTATTTTTTCGCAGTGTTTCGGTCCTCTGAATTGAGCAAACAAGAGATAGGTGTCGTTAATTAGTAACATTTATGAGTTTAATCATTATTGTAGTGATATATCATATAGTTGAGACTTATCCACAAGACTATCGGGGCTACCCAGAGCATGGAGGCTACGACCCGGCTACTTATAAGTGAGTTAATGCGTCTTTGTTTTGGTAAATATATATTTATGTATAGTTATCACTACTTTCTTTAAATTGTTAGCATGACTTATATAATATGTGACTGTTGGAGGTAGAACAGTCGTATTATATTTGCCATACATTTCTTTTACTGTTGCTTATCAGTAGATGTAGAACACTTAGGTATTTGTACTTAGTCCCAGGGTCAGGACTAGCTTTGACGTTTGAAGGTTCATACCCAGTACCACTATGCAACTTTGGATTCATTGTAGGTACTAGCCTGTTTTAGGTTGCACTAGGCAACTAGGACTTGTGTGTGAGGCACTTTGCGCACAACGATTAGCATTATGACTTGCGTCATTGTAGTATTTAGCGTATTCTTTTATATACCTAGCAGGTCCTCGTAGCTTATCTACTTGGGCTTGTGTGTTTACATATAGATGAGCATTTAGTCTTGTTTTTCGAGTAGTCCAGTATGGTTTTACCATTGGTTTTTAAGGAGTACCCGTACTATTATTATAGTATTTTAAGGATCATGCAGGCAAGTATGACGTATTTTCAGAAATTATACATGTTTTCCAGCTAGGGGATATTTTGCTCTTAAAAACAAATGTTTTGCTAAACTTTACTTTTTGACACACTCACCTTTTATGTTTTGTGCACCTCCTGGACTTAGTAGCTGTCTTGAGTACTAGTGATGTAATATCTCGTAAAAAGTTTGTTATAAAATAATTTTTAGGGAATATTTTGGACACGTGCATGTTATTTTGTACACAGGACCGTGTAATTTTATCTGTTTTGGTGGGTACACAATGCCCCCAAAACCAAAATATCTCTCTTTCTTTCTCATTTTTTCCTCCCTCTCTCCGTCATTTTCACTTTCTCTCTCTATCTCACTTTCTCTCCTTCACTGACTGTGCACAGTGCATGTCATCGAAAACCCAACGAATTGAGGCGATCCAAAGTCACTACCTTCTTCATCTCTACGCCCTGAACTCAACGGTGCTAACAGTTTGTCAAAACTCTCAGCCGTTTGACGAAAAAAGCACACAGAAGAACCGAACCTTCTTGGTGATTTTCTTGCCATTCGAGACCGAGGTGAGGTTTCTAAGTACTACCATTGGAGTCCTCTCGTTCAGTAGATGAATTTTCATATGTCATTTGCTTGATTTGGCCAAGTTTTGACGTAGATCGAAGAGCTACAGTAGTCGCGGTCTTTCGGGAGAAATACAGGCCATTTCCCGAACTTTTTCGGCCAACTCAAAGGTATACCATCATTCTACTCATCTCTAGCTTCATTTTGACATAAAGAACGTGAAATTTGACCAATAAATGAAGAAGTTTTGAACGTTTGAAAATTTTCTATAAATCGACCACTTTTCTACGATTGCAGATGGCGGCGCCAGCGATCGGTTCAGACCGCTTTGAACCCAATCCAAACGGGGTCGTGATGTCAGCAAATCGGTACAAACCCGCTCCAGTCCGAAAATATTCTTAGGTATGTTCCTTTAACCCTGTTAGGAATATTCCGTTAGATTTAACGGAGATATCAGAATCTTCCGTTAAATCTAACAGCGTCAACTGATGTTGTTAGTTGACCGTCAGTCTAACCTAGCGCGTGGGGCACTATTTTTGACTTCCATCGACACGAGGTGACTTGTGACGACGCGTACTACCTAGGGGCAGTACGTATGGTATTTTTCGGAGTGTTTCAAACCTCCGTATTGAGCAAACAAGGGATAAGTATCGTTAATTAGCTTAATTAGTAACCTATATGAGTTTAATCATTATTACAGTGATATCTCATATAGGTGAGACTTATCTAGAGGACTACTGAGGCTACCCAGGACAAGGCGGCTACGACCCGGCTACTTACAGGTGAGTGAGTGGGTCTTTGTTTTGATAAATATATTATTACGTATGGTTTTCACTACTTTCTTTAAATTGTTAGCATGACTTATATAATATGTGATTGTTGGAGGTAGAACATCCGTATTATATTTGCCATACATTTTCCTATACTACTGCTCATCAGTAGATGTAGAATACCCAAGTATCAGTATTCAGTCCTAGGGCCAAGACTAGCCTTGACATTTAGAGGTTCACACCTAGTATCGCTATGCAACTTTGGATCCATTGTAGGTACTAGCTTGTTCTAGGTTGTACTAGGCAACTCGAATTTGTGTGTGAGGCGCTTTGCGCACAACGATTAGCGTTAGACTCACATTATTGTAGTACTCAGCGTATTCTTATATACCTAGCCTGTCCTAGTAGCTTATCTACTTGGGATTGTGTGTTTACATATGGATGAGCATTCAGTCTGATTTTCGGGGAGTACCCGTGCCTTGAGCATTCAGTTTGGTTTTCAGGGAGTACCCGTATTACTATTATAGTATTTTGAGGATCATACCGGGGAGTATTACGTATTTTCAAAAACTATGCATGTTTTCTAGCGAGGGGATAGTGCGCTCTTGAAAACAAAGATTTTATCAAATTTTACTTTTTGACACACTCACCTTTTATGTTTTGCACCCCTCTAAGACTTAGTGGCGGGCTTTGATTACCAGTGAGACGAGGGCTTTCTTCGGCTGTAGTTGGTGGTTCTGACAGCTTCTCTAGAATAAGTAGGATTCGTTCCTACCCTTAGTTATTAGTTTTCTGTTTATCCATCCTCACGAGGATGTGAATGTTTTATATTCTTTGCACTATTTATTATGCCTTGACTGTTATGCACCTGTAATAATGAGTTTTACCCATCACCGCATTTTTACTTCTGCTTCCAACTCTAAATTTACTCACTTTTCTCAATCACATGCATAATTGGCTTTCGTCACTTAACATGTGTAAGCCAGCACCTCCCGACACCTGGCCTGGCATGTCAGGATCGGGATGTGGCAAGTGAGACGAGGGCACCCTTCGGCTAGTTGCTGGTTTTGACAGCTTCTCCAGAATATGTAGGATTCTTTCCTACCTTTAGTTTTTTGTTATGTAATATCCATCCTCACGAGAATGTGAATATTTTATATTCTCTATACTATTTACTATGCTATGATAGTTATGCATTCTTAATAATGGGTTTGCCCATCACTTCACCGCGCACTTTATTTCTGCTTCCAACTCTAAATTTACTCACTTTTCTCAATCACTTGCATACTTGGCTTTCATCACTTAACATGTGTCGACCAACACTTTTTGACACATGGTGTGTCAGAATCGAGATGTGTTAGCTTTACTCTTGATTTACCTATCTCAATAAAATCTATGATTGGTTCGAAGAACGTCTTGAGATTTAGGCAATTGCCGATGATATAACTAGTAAATATGTTCCTCCTCACGTCAACATATTTTATTGTCTAGGGGGAATTACGCTTACTTGTTTTTCAGTACAAGTAGCTATAGGGTTTGCTATGACTTTTTATTATCGTCCGACCGTTATGGAGGCCTTTGCTTCTGTTCAATATATAATGACTGAAGCTAATTTTGGTTGGTTAATCCGATCAGTTCATCGATGGTCGGCAAGTATGATGGTCCTAATGATGATCCTGCACGTATTTCGCGTGTATCTCACCGGCGGCTTTAAAAAACCTCGTGAATTGACTTGGAAACACCAAAACAATCACAAGTTGCTTCTCACTCAATTCTCTCTGCCTATGGATCCAAATCCATCCCTCCCAATAATATCGCATATCCCTGATTGAGATCGCATGCAAATAATATAAAGTCCATAATCATTCCCTGGGTAAAATTATAGCTTAGGCGCACTAAGCCCATAGACTATGGGCCATAGTGATGATAATAACAAGCTAAATGGTCAGGTCTTAACATAAATGTCATTTAAATCAATTTGGTTTATAACTAAATATAAAATATAATGGGATGTCTTGCTCCCCTTATGCCAATAATATTTGCACCCCCTATCTTAGATTTGTAGGACTACTAGGCTATGACTATGTCGAAAGTAAGGATGAAAGATTTTTTAAAAGCAACCATGTAGTTCACTATGTTATCTTTTAGACTATTCGCTCCCACTATCATGTGAAGTTTAGCCTTACACATTGTTTGTTAATAAGTGTTGCCAATTTTGAAAGTGTACGAATCGAACAAATATTGTAGTAATAAGTAGAGTATCATTCCCACAGAGATTGAATTAGTTATAGAATACCTACCAATTAAAACGAAACAAATTCTAATGTGAAAAGCTTTAACAAAGTTGATTTGAGTAAATTGCATTAAAACAGAAAATTATAAGTTTGAGTTATACAAATAAAACACACAGCAAACAAGTTGAAATTCGAAATAGACAAAACACTAGAGCATCCGAATTCACCATAATCAATCATACTTAATCCCTTTAACTAGTCATCAACAAGTTTTTCCCCCATGTTGATGATAGATTTTTCCTAATTCATTTTGTAGAAATTTTCAGGTCGACGGACCGAGGGCCCACTCCAACAACACCGATACTGTCCCCACTTAATCACCTGCACAATCCTTAGGTGTGAGGTTTTATCACAAAAGGTCTCGGTATTAGTTAGAGTGGGATAATTCTATTTAAAGTACTCTTTCTCCTTCCCTCTGTCCAATGTGGGACAATTGGTTTCAACACATTTAATGATCATGGCATCTGGTCGCATAAAAAATATCCATACATGTTAATCCTGTATGGCATCAAAAGCATCGTTTGGGTTCAGCTCCTAATGTAATGCATAGTCTCGCAAATCCCAGATCGAATTGGATTTCCAGCACACTTTGCACGACATCTAGTTAACAATTTTCAACTCCTTCCTTATGATCGTTTGGCTTCCGCTCCTAATGTGATGCATAATCCATGGCACTATTGATTACGTTTTCGCTTCATTAGAATTACTGTAGGCACCGAGGTTCACCCGTTTCTTCTCATTTTCGACGTAGTTTTGATATCGATCGAAGGCCTAAAGATCAAAACAATATAATTTAGTGCATTTAACTCATTCAAAATTACGTAATTTAAGAGAAATATATGATAAAAATATGTTAGAAATATGGACACATTAATAAGACAAACTCTAACACACGAGATAATAATAGTGGTCAAGCATTTACTATGAACAAATATTATATAATTTGTTAAAAGTGCTTTTGTTTTCAATGAAAAGGTTGAGAGAATGTGAAACTTGTTTTATAGAGGTTCAAGTGTCCTTTTTTTCAAATGGTTTGATACCCATTCAAATCCAAATGGCACTTGGATTACACCCTCTTTATTAAGAATTATGTTACATAAGGGAAATGCACAGAAATGACACTCTTAAAATGAGTTTCTACAAGAAAACCTAATGGGCAATCTCTCCAATAAATAGCAAAGTTAGCCACAGAAATCGGTAATCGCTATTTTAATACTCAAAACTCTCTCTGAATTCAGTTTCTCTTATACCCTTTTCTGACTTAGGCCTCATAAACCCTTTGGCAAATACCCTCCCCTCCTGTTCGAGTGTCTGTCAATTAGCCCAACAATGTTATTTGTTTTGTAAGTTTTATCGTCAATTAATCCTTAACTGAAATTTGCATCCACAATTTACACTTTATAATTATTAAAATATAAAAAAATATTAATAAATACTAAAATAATAAAATCCTTATCTATTTGCCTTATCCTTTAGGGACTAATTTATACAAGTCTTTCAATCCCAACTGTTCAAAAAAATCTAGCGACTAGCAATCGCACCACATCATTAATTAGCTTAGTTTTTTGGAAAATTAGCTAAAATAGTCTAATTTCAAAAGTGTTTAGCCAAAATAGTCATATAGACACGAATTACAATAGAGACAACGTATTAATAGGATAAAAATGTATGAATTACCCATTCCACAACTCCTCTCTCACTTTCCCTTTCCTTCACGTATCGACATTATATCAACGCCATCAAAACACGAATAGATAACGTATTACTACTGTATCAACACAATATCTACGATATAAACAATGTATTACTTCTGTATCAACACAATATCTATGTCTTCTCCAATCTGCCAAAGGAACAACTTGGATTCAGACGGACGTCAAAGAAATGGAGCAGGTCACACATGTTCAGGATGCAACTCAATTCAAAAGTAGACAATCACTTGTTCTTGATGAGGCCCTGGCCGAGAAGGAGGTCCAAGTTGCGGAGCCAGACAACGACGATGATGACCACGGAAAAGCCGAGGCAGGGTGAAATCGGATAAGCTGCGGTAGGTATAGAGCTTCGAATCGTAATAGTACAACCCATGGGCTAGCCAAGGAAGGTGAGCAGGTGGGAGAGATTTGGGTTTGGGAGGAGTTGGGGAGGAGGTGGAGAGTTGTGGAAGGGGTATTTCAGTCTTTTCAATGTCTAAAATTGATTATATTAGCAATGAGCTTAAATGTTGTTTATTTTGACAATTCCAATTTGAAATCTGACTATTTTAAGCTAAATTCCCTAGTTTCTTTGTACTTTTAACTCTCTTTCAACTCTTGTCATCACTGAACTCGTCCTTTCAGAACAAAATAAATAACTGGGCAAATTGCCACATTGCCACATTACCTCATATAAAGAAGCTCTAATTTTAATTTTTTTCTAAAAAGCTGCTCTAATTTTATATATATATATTTTTAAGAAGATGCTCTAATTTTATAAAGCTTTTCTTTTTTGTAAGTTTATAAGATATTCTTTCCTATTTTTTTGATAATATTATCCCACCAAAGTTCCCAAAAATAAAAGTCAAAAGCATGATTTTAAGGTTTTAAGTAACTCAAATCTAAAAGAAAAGTACAAAAAGCAGTAAAGTACTCAAACCAGAAAGTCGCAGATAATTATTTACGTTTCCTAAGAGAATCCGAACACGGATCTTCGATTCCTCAGTCCCCACTGTTTCATTTCATCTTCTTCTCCCCCGGTACTCTCTCTGTCTCTGTCTCTCACATACAAAGAAACTACATAGATTGAAGTTAATTGGGTTATGAGGAATTAAAGAAACACAGAAAATAAAATTATGGGATCGTTGAAGAAGGAAGAGGAGGAGCTGGAACAATCGGGGGAGGATTCAAAAGAGGCCATACTGTATGTCAATGGAGTTCGTAGAGTTTTGCCTGATGGGTTGGCCCATTTGACCCTTCTCGAGTACCTCAGAGGTTTGACATTTGTTTTGATCAGTTTAATTGTAATTGCAACTGGGTTTTCCCAGTTTTGTTTGTTTGGTTGCCAGGAAAAGTGGGAAGAGAAATTTTTAGTTCAGATTAGTTTGGTCTTGTAATCTGTCAAGTTTGTTGTTGTTGTTATAAGATGTCATAATTCTTGTATTCCTAGTTTGTGTTTGCGTGTTTGGTCTCTTCTTTTGTGTTGTGCTTTTGGGTTTTCGAAGAAACTTCAATCACTTTGGAGTTGGGAGAGTCATTGATGGTACTAGTTCTCTTCTCTTTTCGCCACTATCGGGTCAAAAGTACTACCTAAGATGACATGGTGCAGAACAGGAACCACTTATTGGTATCTTCCTCCTCAATGCTCCGTTGATCCCGTTGCGTATTCTTTGTGGATAAGGCTGTTTAGGGAGTCCATATTGACTTTGGGCAACCCCAGAATCTTGTAATGCATTACATTTTGAGAAGCCTAAGTTTTTTCAGAGGAAGGAAAAGGGGCATGGTGCTGAGATCTTGGACATATTTTGGGTTGTTTGGATGGAGAGTACTATGAAATTTTTAGGATGCTAGGCGGGAGGACGCTGACCATTTGTGGTACAGAGTTTGTTTCTGGACATTCTTATGGGCTTCAGTTTAAACTGTTTTAAGGTTGTGTATTAGTTTGTTCTTTTGTTTTGTTTTCATTGGGGTTCTGCTTTGTTGTTCTTTAGTTAGGAACTTGGGCGTGGTTTAGGGAATGACTTGTTCTCCGCGTTTGCAGTTTCTTTTTCTCGTCAATGAAATTCTTGGTTTCTTATATAAGAAAGGAGTTTTCTTGAACCACGGAACTGATTGTTGTAAATAAACTTTAGAATGGTTGATATTTTAAGCGCTGCATATCATCTGTTTTACATTCTTAACTGCTGAGTTCTTCCAGATTTTGATGTCCATTTTCCTCTTTAATAGCCTTGACGTAAGTTATACACACTTTGGGTTCTATATGTTGAAAAAAAACCTAATTAGGTTCTATTGCCTTTTCGGAAATAAAGATATAGGTTTGACGGGGACAAAGCTTGGCTGTGGTGAAGGTGGTTGCGGCGCTTGCACTGTTATGGTTTCCCATTATGACAAAGAACTGAAGAAAAGTTTGTGAGTCTCTCTTTCTCTTGAATATACACGCGCACACATACATTCATATCAAACTGAAATTATTATGTTTTTCTTTTTGTAGGCACTATGCTGTCAATGCATGCTTGGCTCCTTTGTATTCTGTAGAAGGGATGCATGTAATTACTGTGGAAGGACTAGGGAGCCACAAACAGGGCTTGCACCCAATTCAAGTAATATATGCTGCCTTTTTTTCTCTCTTTATTACTTTTTCTTTAATGGTAATTCTATTGCAAGCGTTACCTAGTTTAGCCAGTACGATCTCTTGTTTCATACATGAGGCATGAGTTGTTGGGTAGAGAGAGGCTATCTCTTACTGTGTACCAGGGATCTGCAATGTGAAATAAAGAGGCCCCTTGAGGAACACCTGAGGCATTCCTCTGTTTAGTTAAATTGCGAAGAGGATTAAGCCTCTTGGGCACGTGATTTGTTTCACCTAGGTCAAACGACAACAATTAAGCTAGGGTTTCAATTTTGATTATCATTTTGTACAAAATCAAATGCCTAGCTGCTACTAAGTCTATATCCCTCCAGGTCAATCTAAAACCTAACAAATGCCCAGCCCCTCGTCAGCAGCCCCTAACACAAAACCCCCATAGCTGGGATACTCAGTAGCTCGAAGGTGCATCCCACAACCCAGTAGCTGTAAGGTGCATTCCCCACTTCACCTGCAGTTTTTAAGTTCTGCCATTTATTTCTTCGTGCATTCCCCTGCATGGTGGACTTTGTTTTGGTGGACAACTCTGGAGTACTCTTGCTTGGGATTATTTCTGTAATCAACCATGAATAGGAAGGATTTTGATTGGGAGCATGCAAAAGAAATTGGAGGGAGAAAAAGGAAACTTCAGGTACATATTTTGTAATCCTCAATTGGGTGAGGGTATTTGTTGGTTTACATCACTTAGCATATTCTGTAATCAACAATTCAGTGAAGGTGTTTTGTAGGCTTAAAAATCACTTAGGTCGGACTCATGAATGTATGCAACCGTGTACAAAGTCACAAAAGTTGGATTTCACCTCAACATAAGAAGTATCAATACGTGCTTAAAGAATTCCCAGCTGTAATTGTGTTGTGTAAGATAGGAATTCATTGATTACAAAAACAGGTCTTTGCTACCATCCTCTATACTGATATATACCATAATGCTCCAGATTTTTTCTGATTTAATCACTCTTTCTTGGGCGAAAGAGAGGATATCTCAATCAGGGAAATACCATATGTTTTATCCGACAACTTGTCTTATACTGAATTGCTTTTTTGAGATTGGGGAGGGTCCTGGACGGGGGAGTCTGGAGTATGGAATCTCCATTAATGGGATATTTAGTCATATTACGTGGTTAATAAGTTCGTAACCTGCCGTATTGAGATTCTAACCTATGTCTATTTTCTTTCATGTTATCTAGGAATCATTGGCACGATCTCATGGTTCACAATGCGGATTTTGCACCCCCGGTTTTATTATGTCCATCTATGCATTGTTAAGGTCAAGTCAGAAACCCCCTAGTGAGGAACAGATTGAAGAATGCCTTGCAGGAAATTTGTGTAGATGCACAGGTTACAGACCAATTGTTGATGCTTTTCGTGTCTTTGCCAAAACGAATGATACACCATACATTAATACATCTTCACTAAGCCCTGAAGGAGGTGAGTTTGTATGCCCTTCGACTGGAAAGCCCTGTTCATGTGGATTGAAAAGTGAAAGTTCATGCACCACTCACGAAAGTGGTACTCATGATGAGAGGTATGAACCTGTATCATACAGTTTAATTGATGGAAGCGCATACACAGACAAGGAGTTTATTTTTCCTCCTGAGCTTTTATTGAGAAAATCGACTTATTTAAGTTTGGCTGGTTTTAGTGGATTAAAGTGGTTCCGACCCTTGAGACTTAAACAAGTCCTAGAGTTGAAGGAAAAATATGCAGATGCAAAATTATTGGTAGGCAATACTGAGGTGGGAATTGAAATGAGGTTGAAAAAAATTCAATATCAGGTTTTGATTTCTGTTACGCTCGTACCTGAACTCAATAAATTGACTGTGAATGATGATGGCATAGAGATAGGTTCTGCAGTAAGACTTTCTGAGCTACTAAAAGTTTTAAGAAGGGTCATAACTGAACGTGCAGCTCATGAAACTTCTGCTTGTAAGGCGTTCGTTGAACAATTAAAATGGTTTGCTGGGGTGCAAATAAGAAATGTTGCGTGTGTGGGTGGAAATATATGTACAGCCAGTCCTATATCAGACTTGAACCCTCTTTGGATGGCCTCCAGAGCAAAATTTCGCATTATTGATTGCAAAGGGAATATTAGAACGACGCTGGCAGAAAACTTTTTCCTGGGTTACCGTAAGGTGGATCTGGCAAGTGGCGAAATTTTACTCTCTGTATTTTTACCTTGGACTAGGCCTTTCGAGTATGTGAAAGAATTTAAGCAAGCTCACAGAAGGGACGATGATATTGCAATTGTGAATGCTGGGATTCGTGTTCATCTTGAGGAAAGAGGTGGCTGGGTTGTGTCTGATGCATCCATTGTTTATGGTGGAGTTGCTCCTCTCTCTCTTTCTGCAACAAGAACGAAAGATTTTCTCATTGGAAAGAGTTGGAACCAGGAGATGTTGCAGGGTGCCTTGAAAGTCCTGCAACAAGATGTATTGCTCAAGGATGACGCTCCTGGTGGGATGGTGGAGTTTCGTAAATCTTTGACCTGTAGCTTTTTGTTCAAATTTTTTCTTTGGGTTTCTCATCAGATGGAAGAGAAGCAATGCATTAAGGAGAGTGTACCATTATCCCATCTTTCTGCTGTACAATCATTTCACCGGCCACCTGTTATAGGAACTCAAGACTATGAAATTACAAAACATGGGACAGCTGTTGGGTCTCCCGAGGTTCATTTATCAGCAAGACTTCAGGTATATTCTTGTATATACTGCCAAATTGTTTTTATTTTTTCTAATATACCAATTATTCAAAATTTTAATGTTTTGGAGTGTATACTACCAAAATTTTAATTAACATTCAAGAGTTGGATGGCATAATTATTTTTATGTATGAAGGTCCTTTTTTATTTGTAAATCAGTATGAATTTTGTGCGCAGTACATGAATTTTTCCTTGTAGATAGTAGTAGTATGGTGTTTGTACTGATATGAGAATTTCTACCAGGTTACAGGAGAGGCAGAATATGCCGATGACACACCATTGCCTCCTAATGGTTTACACGCTGCTTTAATACTCAGCAGAAAGCCTCATGCTCGTATACTTTCTATTGATGATTCTGGAGCAAAGTTATCACCTGGGTTTGCAGGCATATATTTAGCAAAGGATGTTCCAGCTGATAATAACATTGGACCAGTTATTGAAGACGAGGAACTATTTGCTTCGGATTTTGTCACTTGTGTAGGTCAGGTAAAAATCAATCTCTCTGTGCTTGAATCAAACGCTATGCAGGATTTTTTCTTGCGTGGTACATTTGGTGCTAGGCTACCCCGTTATCCTCTTTTATGACTTTATCCATGGTGTTATTCAACATTTTATATAGGTTATAGGAGTGGTAGTTGCTGATACACATGAAAATGCAAAACTAGCAGCAAGGAAGGTTCATGTTGAGTATGAAGAGCTCCCAGCCATCTTATCAATACAGGATGCCATTGACGCTAAAAGTTTCCATCCTAATACGGAGAGGTGTTTTAGGAAAGGGGATGTGGATTTGTGCTTTCAATCAAGTCAATGTGACCATGTCATAGAGGGGGAAGTTCAAGTTGGCGGACAGGAACACTTCTATTTGGAGCCAAATAGCAGTGTGGTATGGACAATGGATGGTGGCAATGAAGTTCATATGATCTCATCCACTCAGGTATGTTAGAAGCCCCTTGAAAGAATTGCTTCTTCAACCAATTTTGATATGACAGGAGGGCCAGTCTTAAGTTGTACCTTTTTCCTTTATTGATAAAGTTTTGTTTCTTATGAAAAAAGAAGACATCCCGTTTTACCCAAGGGCGCTTCTAAAATCATTTGATGTTCATAGTTGCAAAGCATTGATTAACAATCCTTGTCTTCCTGAATACTGCAAAGCATCAAGTGAGTGGATCAATTAAGTTAGCTACATGCTAGACATCCTACTCCCTTGGTGGTAGCAACTGACCCGACCTATGTAATTTACATAACCATGGGTTATCCCTCACCTTTATATGTGTCCCATAACATGAAGCCCCGCCTTTAAGACTCTCCTTCATTCTAATAAAGTACGGTACCTCTAAATGGGGCCGTGTTCACAAGACAGCCATTAAAAGGTACCACTTGGGGAAGTATTTGCTTTTAAGCAGCCTATGTAGTGGGAGTCTGGGGTTTTTGTGATGCTCCGTTCCGGCTGGGCAATAAATTCAGAATTAAAGCAGGATAGCTCCCTGAAAGCCAGCTCCCTATCCGCTGTCACCTTACCCTCACGTCTACTAGTTGGCCCATGCAACTTCTGCTTGGTATACTTCAACCCCCACCAATATGGAGCCATCACCTTGCCTATATCTTCACCCTGCCTAATCTTGCGTCTTTGATTCCACTTTATCCTTGATATCAACGAAGCAGGCTCTTATGGGTTCCAAAGTTAACCTGCAAGCCCAATTATTTCCCAAATCGATCTACCCACCCCATCTCTAACCAAGCAGCCACAGCATCCCTTTCTGCATGAGGAGGTGCTTAAGTACATAGTTGTCCTGTGGAAATTGACCTCTTCTTGAGACATCATATTTAGCTAAAATTGGTCTTGTATGCAGCTAGCTTTGTGTTTATAGGGTCTGTAGAAATAAAGGGTTAGTTACAGTTTGCATTGATTTTGACTTTGCTCCCTGACCTTCGAAACTCTACGATATTCACCCTAGCGTTGACAGAGTCATCTGCAAAAAGACATACAGTACAGTTCATCCACTTCTAGACATATAAGAACCATTCTTCCCTTTCATCACATGTAGAAGCTCATGGACTATCAAATCATCTGTTATTTTCCAAACTAGCACGCATGTGCATTGAAGTTAACCTACCACCGATACCCCTTTCAACCTATTGGCCAATACCTTGAAGATGATTTGATTTGCTACATTGCAGAGACTATAAGCTGAAATTGCATCATGTTTATCGGGGCTAAGACTGATGCTAATGTGATTCAGCTTTTAAGTTGCCTACCCTGGTGGAAGAACCTTGCACTTAGCCACCTTAACCACCTCCCAAAACTCTTGAAAGATTTACTTGACCTTTCTATTGGACCAGTTGCTTTGGTAGCGTTTGAACAGCGCCATACTTAGCTTTCCAATCGCTTCTTTTAAAATTGGTGCATAGACACATAACCTCTCTCTCCCTCCTCCTCCTCCCTTTCTTTATCTTACTATTGTGCATAAGTACTGGTTGTATGTATTACAAGTATTTATGTCGCTTCGATTCGTAAAAAACAAAGAATAAAAATGTATTACAAGTATTTACGTGATAATTGCAAAAAGTTTGTTAGGTTCCAGTGTCAATCAAATGTCTATGATCTTTATTTTAGTACTTAATTTTCAATGGCAATGTAACATGAAGTTATCAATGTGCAGGCCCCTCAGAAGCACCAGAAATACGTTGCTCATGTTCTTGGTCTTCCAATGTCAAAAGTCGTTTGTAAAACTAAGCGCATTGGTGGTGGTTTTGGTGGCAAGGAGACTAGGTCAGCTTTCGTTGCTGCTGCAGCCGCTGTTCCATCATATCTGTTAAATCGTCCAGTTAAAATTACATTAGACCGTGATACAGACATGATGATAACTGGCCAACGCCATAGCTTTGTTGGAAAGTACAAGGTTTACTTCTGTTACTATAATTGTGTTTTCTGTTGGAAGACCACATTTATGTCCTGCTCATAGGTTCTACAATCTGATGTTAACAGTACCTCTTTTTTTTTCACATTATGCTATTGTTGTTTTGTTAGATTTTGGTTTTTGCTTTGTTAAAGTTACATCACTTGTGTAGAAAGAAAAAAAGTATTGATGTCATATATACTTTTACACAGGTTGGATATACAAATGAGGGCAAGGTGTTGGCACTGGATCTTGTAATCTACAATAATGCTGGAAATTCACTAGATTTGTCTCTTCCCGTACTTGAACGTGCTATGTTTCACTCGGATAATGTCTATGAGATTCCAAATGTGAGGATTGTGGGAAGGGTTTGCTTCACTAACATTCCAAGTAACACTGCTTTTCGAGGATTTGGTGGTCCTCAAGGTATGATTATTGCGGAAAATTGGATTCAGAGGATTGCTGCAGAACTCAAAAAAAGCCCAGAAGAGATAAAAGTACGTTAAGGAATTTTATTATGGTGTAGTCCTTATGTTGCATTTACACCTTCAGTTCATAAGCACCGCATTCCTTTTAATTTGAGCTTGTTATATACATTTGTTTCAGGAAATTAATTTTCAAGGGGAAGGATCAATATTGCATTATGGTCAACAACTTAAACACTGCACATTGGGTCCTGTTTGGAATCAACTGAAGTTATCTTGTGACTTTTCGAAGGCTCGCTACGAAGTTGACCAATTTAATATTCAAAATCGGTGGCGGAAGCGTGGTATTGCCATGGTTCCAACAAAATTTGGCATAGCCTTTACGTTAAAGCTTATGAACCAGGTAATTTTTCATAAAACGTGATTTGGTTCCGGATTTAAGTGATTTTTCTCGCTATAAACTGTTAGAAAAATAGAGGTTTGACAAAAGGATTTTTTTACTATCTTTTGTCGACAATTGATTTTCATTTTTATAATGCTATGCAATAATGCTATTGGATTCCTGATTAGATATTGTTAAATGACTCTCAGGCAGGTGCTCTTGTTCATGTCTACACAGATGGAACTGTTTTAGTTTCACATGGAGGTGTTGAGATGGGGCAAGGTTTACATACAAAAGTTGCTCAGGTCGCTGCTTCTGCCTTCAATATCCCTCTCAGTTCCGTCTTTATTTCAGAGACAAGTACCGACAAGGTAATTGACAGCGTTTCATTTCCTTATGGGGAGCTTTGGTTCGGTGGTTAGATTTTGCACCTTGTTTATTCATCCAAGCTAAAGATAATGTATAGATGTATCAATTTATTATAAATGTCATATGGGATAGATACCTTGTGCACACTTTGAATCTCTTATTGTCGCCTAAAGGGCAAGGGGTTGTTCCCGTTTCTGCTGTTTTAAGGTTCTTTAGGAAACCTGTGATTGTCCTTCTTAAGGGATTCTTAAGGTTTGTTAGAAATAGACCATCCAATTCAAAACCAATTGCAACGGATGGAGAGGCCCAGGACCTTATAGATTAATATGCAGTAAGGCTCAGAACTCCCTATGTAGGATTCTACATTCTCCACAAGTTTATTGCATTATTATATCAGGGAAGTTGCTGGAGTGTCGTTTCTGCAGTTAATGTTGAAATGCATTTGATAATAGTAAATTTACGAGAATGTGTCTACGAATTAGAGCCTGTAATTCTCTGTAGCACTTATGATAGGATAGCTTTTGAAATAAATATTTTAACAAATTATCGGGTGTGAATAACTGATTTAGATTCCCATTCTGTTTCTGTTGTTTTATTATTTCTATATGCCTGCCTACAAAGCTGATGATTCCATGCTCGTATTTTGATGGATTAATAAACTAGGTTCCTAATGCATCGCCAACAGCAGCTTCTGCGAGTTCTGACATGTATGGAGCTGCAGTTCTGGATGCCTGTGAGAAAATTAAGGCACGTATGGAGCCTATTGCTTCACAGAAAAATTTCAGCTCTTTTGCCGAGGTACTCTTCCTGTCATAGTTTCTAAATACTGCATGCTATAATTTGTTAATCGTGTCTTTCATAGAAGTTTCTTGCCTTCTTTCTCTTGAGGAGAAAATGACTGTAGCATTTAGGATGCTTTGGAAGTTACTCACCAGGAGTGTTCCAAAACAATGGAGTTACTCATAATTACAACGGAAACAAGAGGAGAAAAACAACATCGTGAATGGTTTAGAAGTAAATCAATAAAACTGTTAGGACAATAGTTTAGGCCATCAATTATATACCCCAAAATAGACTGAAAATGACGGTCAGAAAGATTTAAATGTTCCAAGATAAATTTGTTGTTGCATGAGCTTATTAATTGCTAATACCTTAGGGTGATCTATAGTAGTTTATCAGTCATAAATATTTCAATTAACTATATTATATATTTGTAGTAAAAAGTGGGTATTGAGTATTCTGATTTTCTGTTTGAAAGATTCTTTGTCATCTCCCATTTAGCCAAAGAATTCTGGGTTATTTTTTGTTTTGTATTCAACATTTATAGACAACAATGCAAAGTATGATGGCTTTGTGAGTGCGCATCGCTAAAACCCTCCAATGCTTAAACATGGTTGACTCACTCTTCAGTTTCACAAAAAGCAAAAAGTCAAAGACCCATGTAGACGATGTAGTTACATTCTTTGTCAAGAATCCAAACCTGTTGAGTTTTTTTTTTAATAAAGTTAAATAGTTCAACAAAAATTCATTGGTTAACATACTTGTGTCACATGAGAATTGTAAAAATAGGCTGAGTGAGAAAAGAACTGCTGTTGAATCTTATAGATAGTCTGTTGAAAGCTTTTGTTCTTGTGTTAGTAATTCTGATGGACCGTGGACTCTTTCTAATGGTATGAAACTTACGTTAGCTTCATGTTTCACAATTATTGTCAGCTGGCAAGTGCATGCTATGTGGCGCGGATAGATCTTTCTGCTCATGGGTTTTATATTACACCTGAAATTGACTTTGATTGGACGACTGGTAAAGGGAACCCATTCAGCTACTACACTTATGGGGCTGCTTTTGCTGAGGTTGAAATTGACACATTGACTGGAGATTTTCACACTAGGGTGGCAAACATATTCTTGGATCTTGGTTACTCTATCAACCCCGCAATTGATGTTGGGCAGGTTCTTTTCTCCCCTTTTGTTATTAGTATCGTCAAATGTGAAATTATTTTATTTATCAATATACATCTTTAGATATAAACATTAAACTATAGAAATGGCCTAAAGATTGATGTAAACAGGGCTGGAACTTCCTTTCAGTTGGAACTGATACACACACAGACACACACACATACGTACGTACATACATACATACATACATACATACATACTTACTTACATGTTACAGTGGAAGAGAGAGCAAGAGAGATCTTCTCTTGCTAGATTGTGAAGGAACAGTGTATTTGATTCTTGCCAGAATGTGTGGTCCAATTCACACATTATGGCAACATAATCATTTATCTGGCAACACAAGTCTGGCAAGAGATCTATGTTACTAGACTATGATTGGCCACGATTTGAGGAAATAATCAGTCTGATCTCTGGCCCATGTTCCGAGTCATACAATATAACCAGCGTATGTGGCTTTTCTAAAAAGATAATATTTCCATCTTGCGTGGTAAACTATCCAGTCTATTCGTGATCTCTTATTACTTTGGTCATCTAAATTAATGCACATGCTAATAAACTCCCGGATCCTGATCTAGTTTCAGAATGTCAATCTTGCTGTTTCTTTAATCTTGTTTTATGAAATTGGGAAAGTTGGTGATCTTTTTCTGTTCAAGGGCGAAGTAGAGTAGTTGTTCTTTTATATTTTCTTATCAGTTATATTATGTTTCTAATGCAGATTGAAGGAGCATTTGTACAAGGTTTGGGATGGGTAGCTCTAGAAGAACTAAAGTGGGGTGATCCTGCTCATAAGTGGATCTCTCCCGGTTGCCTCTACACATCTGGGCCTGGAAGTTACAAGATTCCTTCGATAAATGATGTCCCCTTCAAATTTAGCGTTTCACTTCTGAAGGTATGCTGATTACTTTGGAAGAGCATGTTATCAATTAAAAATTACTCTGAAAGTTAATTATCTAACAGTGTTATGGGTGGGGTTCAACATAGGGGAGCATCATTAGCAATTCGCTTGGGTTTTGCGGTAGGTGAATGTGGTAGAAAAACTATGGAAATGGTTAGATGGGTGGAGGAAAGGTATCCTTTGGACAGGATACTTAGCTTCTGTTTGGAAAAGCTTTAATTCTTTGCTTAACAATTGTATTTATCGATATTGAATTTACTTGGCCACTCAGCATAAGTTAATGATTCATTTTTAACCTAAATCAAGTAACAGTGTTGACTTTGTTTGTTGTTTGCTTTGCTAATCGACAGGGCCATCCGAATGTGAAGGCCATCCACTCATCTAAAGCTGTTGGTGAGCCACCATTTTTCTTGGCATCTGCAGTCTTTTTCGCCATCAAAGACGCCATTATAGCTGCAAGAACAGAAGTAGGGTCTAATGAGTGGTTTCCACTTGATAATCCCGCGACACCTGAACGGATACGGATGGCTTGCTTAGACGAAGTTATAGAACCATTTGTAAGCACAAATTTCCGCGCCAAGCTTAGCGTTTGATTGCTAATTTCTGGTTTCCTGTATTTCGTCTATACGACACTGGTATCAGACTATGCCAGACTGTACAGTATCATGCTTCTAACTAAGTACAAGAGATGCATGTAATTGTTTTTGGTTTTCATGAGATATAATACATTTACAGAAATGCCATACATGACGATAATAATCATTAGATACATTGTTATTGTAATTACCATCTCTTTAATACACTTAGTCAATTTCATTGTTTAATTTCTAAGGAGACGGTATTCAAATGGATAATGATTTCCACACGCCTCTTTTCTCATACTGCGCTCATCCCATTGTTTATGCCTATTGATTCTCCATTGATTGGTTTACTCCTACGGAGATAACAAAAAGAGGGAGTACGAAAATCACTCTCCTATTCAAATATCTGTTAAGCGTGTTGTTTGGGTAAAGGAAATGTCTTTCAAATTCTGCGTTTTATACAGTGAAATACAAAGGGAGCTGTTATCATGCAAATCCTCATGAAAGTATAAAGGAGAAATTGCAGTTCGACTGGTGCAATCTTTGGTAGCTATTATTATCGTGCACTCCTCATAAAAGTATAAGACGGAAATTGAGCTTCAATAAGTGCAATGACTATGGAGCGTCAATAGTAGATTTTGTTCATAAAAATGTGTTTTCTACTTTTTATCTTGTGCATTGCATATAACAACCCTACAAAAATATTTTTTGGCTCGGATTTTCTTTGTTGACAAGGAGATGTTGTAAACTAGAGGGGTTCGAATTTGGGTGCAAGGCGGGACACATTAACCCATGTCTGCGGAACACTTGGTGATTCAGAAGGCCAAGATGTAATGCAGGCTGCAGCTGGGAGATCATTTAGAAATAAGAATCATAAACGAGTGATCCACTCTCTTGTCATATCATGCATGACATTTTCTAATGAACATGTAGACATTGAACTTAATTTCTTTCTTTCTTTAATGTATAAACAAACAATGTGATATTATCATATTATATATAGCTACCTTATCTTCTTCACCAACAAAAACAAAAAACTAGCTTATCCTGGTACATTTATTCTTGTGGTCCAAATTTTTCATATATTAGCTGTGAAGATGCAAGTATAAAACCATGCTAATTAACCCATAATTTTTCCTATATTAGGGTTATGCTATATATTTATGTCCTAATTTATAGTAATTATCATATATGCAGGGAGTTTGTAGGTCAACAAGTTAAGAGAATTTACCCATGCACCCGCTGAGTCCGATTCCCTCCTCTGCCAATATCGTTAGTTACAAAAACAATAGAGATAATTAATAATCATATACATGATCTTCTTGGAGCAAACTAATTTCTTTCCAGATATTTAAATTGGGGCGCAATGGGAGAGAAGAAACGTATACCGACATTAACTTCATCTTTTCAGTATATACATACATGCATGTGGAATTGCCAAAGTCAGAATTCCTATAGATATTAAATTGTTAATATCGAATAATCAATAGTAGTTCGATTGGAATATTGATATGCAGAAACGTTACCAGGACAGTTTGGAAAGCTTAATTACAGTAGGTTATAGGGCATATTGACTCATGAGTAATGACTACTTTTTTTTTTTAAGAAAAAACCAAATTTGGCACAGTTCCACGACAGCTCACCTTAACGACTACTGACTGGGCTTTTTCTAGAACATATAATTTTAGGATGAAATTATAATTTTTTAAATTCTTTTTGTCAAATTTTAGGATGTAAAATTGAGTATAGCAAATATGTTTATGAAATATGACTCAAGAAAATTTAGCCAATATAGATCCTTATATGTTAGTACTTATCAGCCACTTTACACTCAAGTTCAATGACCTTCAATAAACTAAAATAGTTCAAAATATCTATCTGTGTCAAAAACTTAATTATGTGACGGTCAATGCCTTCAAACCTAATCACTCAGTTCTTTCTACAATTAATAATTAGTTATCATATAATCTAGCATTATATGATCTTGTACTGATAATTAAACAAACATGAAAACGTCAAATTTAAAATTTATTTGAATGTTTGGGCAGGTAATTTTGGGAACCATGAACTGGTCTTGTGAGTTTATTTCATGCTTGGTATCATATTTCTGCTATTGTACTTCTTACAAAATTGACATGAAAAACTTTATGGTTGTAAAATATATGCAAGATGTCAATCATTAAGTTGCTGATGAAATTGATTTATATCAATTCTTAACACCAACCACAGTTGATACATTCCAAATTCCATAGGTAAAGTTCTTAATGTGAAAACCTAGCTAATCTCAACTACTTCCTCTTATAAATTCAGAATTATTCCACAAGAATTTCAATGTCAAATAGTTGTAATCCTTTTTAATAATATATTTTCCAATTACTTTTCTCCATAATAGCCTGTTCTGTATGATTTAATCTAAGACCTTTCAAGTACATATGCATGAAGACTCTTGTGCAAGGCTAGTGGGAACCCAATATCCAATTGTATACTATTTGAACAAAGAAATGAGAAGATTTGCAGGAGTTTGTCTCTATTGGTTTGCTACACTACAGGTTGGAAATTTCATATAACATTATACAAATGCTTCTGACAAAGGATTCTCACTATATACAGTAAAACTCTTTCAGTTGTCACTCACAAAACAACCCCTTCGGTCTTGAAGTTGAAGACATACAGTCACACAATGGCCAATCATTGGCCAAGCCTGGTTTGTGCTTTGGCTATATGCTTGGTAGCCACCAATGTAGCAGCTAGTTATGACAAGCCTTATGTTTATTCATCTCCACCACCACCTGAATCTTCATACTACCACCCTATTTCTACAAGTCATCCGCACCACCGCATTATCGTCCCGAAACACCGCCTTACTATTACAAATCACCACCTCCTCCATCACCATCATCCCCACTTCCCTATGTTTACAAATCACCACCACCACCTTCTCCCTCACCTCCCCCTCCGTATGTCTACAAGTCACCACCGCTCCTTCTCCATCACCCCCACCTCCCCCTATGTTTACAAGTCCCCACCACCACCATCTCCCTCACCTCCTTCTCCTTATGTCTACAAGTCACCACCACCTCCTTCTCCATCCCCGCCACCTCCTTATATTTATAAAATCACCACCACCACCCTCACCATCACCTCCTCCTCCTTATATGTGTACAAATCTCCACCACCACCTTCTCCATCACCTCCCTCCTCCTTACGTATACAAGTCACCACCACCTTCTCCATCACCTCCCCCTCCTTATATCTACAAGTCACCACCTCCTTCTCCATTCCCACCTCCGCCTTATATTTATAAATCACCACCACCACCCTTCACCATCACCTCCTCCACCTTATGTGTACAAGTCACCACCACCACCCTCACCATACCCTCCACCTTATGTGTACAAGTCACCACCACTCCATCTCCATCACCTCCCCCTCCTTATGTGTACAAGTCACCACCTCCTCCTTCTCCATCCCCCCCTCCTCCTTACATTTATAAATCGCCACCACCACCCTCACCATCACCTCCCCCACCATACATTTACAAGTCACCACCACCTCCCATCTCCATCACCTCCTCCTCCTTACGTGTACAATCTCCTCCGCCACCTTCTCCATCACCCCCACCTCCCTATGTTTACAAGTCCCCACCACCCTTCACCTCACCTCCCCCTCCCTTATGTCTACAAGTCACCACCACCTCCTCTCCGTCCCCGCCGCCACCTTTATATTTATAAATCACCACCACCACCCTCACCATCACCTCCCTCCTCCTTATGTACAAATCTCCACCTCCACCTTCTCCATCACCTCCTCCTCCTTATGTATACAAGTCACCACCGCCACCTTCTCCATCACCTCCTCCTTATATCTACAAGTCACCACCCTCCTCCTTCTCCATACCCACCTCCGCCTTATATTTATAAATCACCACCACCACCCTCACCATACTCCTCCACCTTATGTGTACAAGTCACCACCACCACCCTACCATACCTCCTCCACCTTATGTGTACAAGTCACCACCACCTCCATCTCCATCACCTCCCCCTCCTTATGTGTACAAGTCACCACCTCCTCCTTCTCCATCCCCCTCCTCCTTACATTTATAAATCACCACCACCACCCTCACCATCACCTCCCCCACCATACATTTACAAGTCACCACCACCCCCATCTCCATCACCTCCTCCTTACGTACAAATCTCCTCCGCCACCTTCTCCATCACCCCCACCTCCCTATGTTTACAAGTCCCCACCACCACCTTCACCCTCACCTCCCCCTCCTTATGTCTACAAGTCACCACCACCTCCTTCTCCATCACCTCCACCTCCCTATGTTTACAAGTCCCCACCACCACCGGCCTCCCTCACCTCCCCCTCCTTATGTTTACAAGTCACCACCACCTCCTTCTCCATCCCCGCCTCCTCCATACATTTATAAATCACCACCACCTCCCTCTCCATCACCTCCTCCACCATACGTTTACAAGTCACCACCTCCTTCTCCATCCCCACCTCCTCCATACATATATAAATCACCACCACCTCCCCTCCCCATCACCTCCTCCACCATATGTTTACAAGTCACCACCACCCCTTCTCCGTCCCCACCTCCTCCATACATTTATAAATCACCACCACCTCCTTCCCCATCACCTCCTCCACCTTATGTCTACAAGTCACCACCTCCTCCTTCTCCATCCCCACCCTCCTCCTTACATTTATAAATCACCACCACCACCCTCACCATCACCTCCTCCACCATACATTTACAAGTCACCTCCTCCTCCATCCCCACCACCTCCACCACCCCACATTTACAAGTCACCACCACCACCGTCTCCATCACCTCCTCCTCCTTATGTATATAAATCTCCACCACCACCTTCTCCTTCACCCCCACCCCGTTATGTTTACAAGTCACCACCACCTCCTCTTACATCTATAAATCCCCACCTCCCCCATCCCCATCACCACCTCCTCCCTATGTCTATAAGCTCACCTCCACCATCTCCGTCACATCCACCATATTATTACGCGTCTCCTCCACCATATTATTACGTCCTCCACCACCCACTCATAATTACTAAACATATTGAATTGCTCTTCTCTTCATGTAAGTGCACCTTGCACCTAGTTAGAATTGTATCTCTCTTACTACTATTCCTATAAATCATGTTTGAATTTCTCACTGTTCTTTATTTCTGTTAACTATCAATATTGGTTTACATTGCAGGTTACAGATTGGGAGCACAAATAATTTCTTCAAGAGAGAGTTTTATCCTGATTACTAGTTTACATATGATCAGTCTAAAGTGCGGCCCGAAAACTGGTTGAGGAATAAGAGGATTAGCATGGACATTGTCTTTCAGCTTTCATGCAATTTATGCTTTTATTATTTATTTATTTTGTCATACACGAGAAATGTTTCTTGTGAGTTCCTTATGTGGTTCATTATTGGTTACATATGCTGAAATTTGTTAATTGCCCTGAAGACTTTGAAATTAATAAAATAAGACGAATACGGTGCTTAGTTATTCCCTCCAAACTGTTTATTTTAACGATCCGAAATACTTTTTAAGTAATTCATAGATCATCTTTGTTAAAAAAACAAAATGAAATCATTAAGCCATTTAATTTTGACAAAGAAAATAGACGAATGATGCTCTCAAGAAACAGTAAAACGATGTTAATGTAATTCAATGATCAAATGGATTCCTATTTGGGTGACTCTTTATAGAGATGAATGTTTTAGACAAGACCAAAATATAGATGGTTTCACTATTAAAATACAAATGCAGAGTGAGCCCTACAAAGGCGTCCCTCAAATAAGCTCTTATTTGAGAGATCCCAACTTAAGGGAAATGCATATATATGATACTATATATTATAAATAAGATTATTCTGTCTTGTGTTAGATAAACGAATTTAACTACCAAAACAAGTACAAACCGTGCCAAATGACCAGAGTCGATCGGCTGAGAGGCAAGGTGGCCAAGGCCTGTGCCTTGGGTCTGTATAGTATCTAAGACTATAGTGACAGAGTCTGTGAGTAAAGAGTTTGGTGTGCCATGTATCACTATGAGATTGTGTAATTTGGTCATGTTAGTTAGAAGTTAGTTATGCATTGTTAAGCCTTGTGAGAGTATAAGTAAACTCTAGCTAGACTTCAGCTTTTCTCTCTATCTCCTTCTGCTACTAATTCTTGATTGATGATTATCATCACCACTGTTGCGAAATCCTACTACGATTTCTAATTCATGATAAAGCACGGCTGACGTTGATCACAACGACTCTGTCACAATCAGCAATTTCTTGTGTTTTTGGTATTCGAAGTTCTAAAGAAATGTGGCAAAATACAAAGGAAAGATTTGCTAATGTTACAAAAACTAGCATCTTTCAAATGAAAAC
Source organism: Gillenia trifoliata (assembly GCA_018257905.1). NCBI lineage: Eukaryota > Viridiplantae > Streptophyta > Magnoliopsida > Rosales > Rosaceae > Gillenia > Gillenia trifoliata. Next base: position 12,564,491 of record CM031081.1, on the reverse strand, counting down.
TAATCTACAGTACCAAATCTCCTTATGGTTTTGTTGATCCTAAAAATTACAGTCTACGTGGTGCGCAAACCGAAGTAAAAAGAGCTAACTACGTCTTTCGGTGTCATGAGTGTTGATGCGGGCGTGCCAATTCATCTCTGAGCTTGGCCGGGCGAATAACTTGATGTGGTGGTGGTGTGGAATGCGCTACTACTAACTTCTGAACCAAGCGATCTCGACTGAGGAAGGAACACTCTCGACCATGTTCTAAAACCTGAAGACAAGGTTATGCAAATCGCTGTGAAGTTTTGGATCTTCTGCACCGGGCTCGGCAGTCTCAACTATATTAGTGAGAATATAGGTGCGCCGAACTGGTATTATAAAGACAAAGATACTAAAAAAATATGAGTGTCTTTATTGTAAACATGGTTCAGCCGTTTGAGTGTCGAACTCTGAAAGTAACTTGTGAGTAGCCGATCATAAAACACCTCACTTCGCCGCCGAAAAGGCTGATAAGATGACCTCGTTCAGCAAGAAAATCAAAGATTTTTCGCCAGCAAAGACTTAGAATTCCCAACTATCCAGTAGGTCGAAACTCCTTCGGTAAGATGACTTTACAGCTCCAACCCCGTCTATCTAGTTGGTGGCCTTCACTGGTGCTTTTGGAAAACTCGTTTATCCAGTTGGTTGTTGTCCATGTGTTGCCAACCTAAACCCTTCTATCCAGTCGGAATTTGTGTCGACGGTTAGCAAGTCAGTTCTTTCACAAAGGGTGTGAGGGTATGAGAGAGATTTCGCGTAGAGCATTGATTTGTGTGTTGAGTTGAAAATCCTTCTCATGTTGCATGCTAACTTGCCTTTATAGCATTAGGCACAACCTAGTCCACGGTCCAATTGTTGAGTCCGAGAGCACCATGATACAGATTTTACCACACCCAAAATTAAGGTTAAAATCACATAAAAATACTTGCAAGAGAACAAGGTAATTGTAGTATAGATAACTCAAGCAAAGTCATTCTCCACAATGACTGATATAAATAACAAGCGTTTAAAACTAATACTTAATTAACTATTTAATACAACAAATTAAAGATTGAGATCATGAAGTAAAATAACAAAACAAGTAAATTAAATTCATCAAAACAATTTTGAAAATCAAAGATAAAGATAGTAGAGTTCAGCCTTCACCATTAACAGTCCTATATAGTTCTACCAATTATTTATGAATTACACATGCACTTTGAAAGTTAGGTTTCCCTTGTACATATTCTACTAGTGATATTCTACCTAGAACGTATATCCAACATGCAACCTGTCTATGATATTCAGATCAAATATGAACATGCAAGACTCATTAAGTTAGGAAAACCTTTTGAAAAACCATGCAAACCCTTAAGAGCGTGATATTCGCCTTAAGTGAACTTACAATTATCGATCACAAGAAGCCTTAGCCAATTTAAGGGTGATATTCCAACATAAATTGTATCAAATTACGTATCTAAACATCCTAATGGTAAGGACTAAATTGATGAATGAAACAATAAATAAGGGACGACATTGATGATTTTAAAACATAAATGACCAAACTGATGAGTTGGTAAAAGATAAATGACCATTTGTGATAAAAACCCTATTTTAGAACGTAAAATATCGAACAATATTTTCTATACTCGTTTTCTGGTCGGGGACAAACGTATAGTCCAATAGCTACTCACAGAGAGACAACTAATTAAGGAAAGACATAATTTTATTAATCCAAAGTTCAAAGGTCATATGTAATAGCATAGTACTTCATGAAAACAACTACATAACGGAAATACTTTTCGCTTTTATTCATTTCTTTAAAGTGAACTAAAACAGTGAGTTCTTACAACAGAATACATGAAGGGTTCTGTTAGACCCTTATTCATTAATATTCACAAACACATTTGCCTGTGAATAATAGAGCAAAGCTACAAAAATAAAGATCGACCCAAACATCGAAACGAAGTAGTTATTCGGAATTCTTCAAGTGGTTGTAACCGTAAGGTTAGTAGTGTTTTGGAGGTGGTGCTGATTTATAATGATATTTGGGAGGTGGTGAAGATTTCAAAGGTGGAGGAGGAGAGTTGTAGTGGTATGGAGGGGAAGGTGATGAGGAGGGTGGTGGTGGGGACTTGTATTTGTAACGAGGTGGAGATTCAGAGTGGTATGGAGGAGGAGGAGACTTTGATGGTGGAGGTGGTGACTTGTGAACATAAGGAGGAGATTTGTGCACGTAAGGAGGGGGTGGTGGTGACTTGTGCACGTAAGGAGGAGATTTCTGAACATAAGGAGGCGGTGGTGATGGAGAAGGGAGAGGAGGGGATTTGTGGATATAGGGTGGAGGTGGTGAGTGAGTAGGTGGTGGTGGAGATTTGTGCACATAAGGAGGTGGTGGTGAAGGGGATGGCGGAGGTGGTGACTTGTAAATTTTTGGAGGAGGTGGAGAATGAGAAGGTGGTGGAGGAGATTTATGATAAGGTGGAGGGGGTGATGGAGGTGGTGGTGACTTGTAATGTGATGGTGGATGTTTTACATACTTTGGTGGTGGGGGTGAAGAATAAGTATAAGGCTTAGTGGCAAGAACACTAGTTGCTAAGAGGCACAATGCCAAATAATAAAACATTGCCATTTCTGGCAATTCAACTTTTAGTTCTTAAAACTTGTTTGTCGTGGGTGTTTTGTGAAGGGTGAGAGCTAACCCTTTTATAGTAAATATGTGACATCATCTTTGAATAAGACATGTTTGTTTATAGCATAACTGACTGGATTAATGCTGTAAATTTTCTACCAACTGACTTTGGGGGATTTTTGAGATTTTGAGTTCCCACAAAGATTTCAACATTGATCTTTCATGGCTTGCATGGACAAGTCAAGTTGCATGGTAGGTAAAGCGTTGTACGGCTGAAGATTGAAGATGTAAAGCTTGTTCAAACTAAACAGTTGAACTTTTTCTCCGGCAATTAGTGAAGCTAGCTAATAAAACTTGTGTAGAAAGTTTATAAAGCTTGTACTCTTTTTCCTTAATTATTCATATAAGTTTTCTTTTTGATGTCGAAGAAATATTACGCACATTATATTGTCTTCGAATTTAACCTTTAGAATACACATGTATAAAAAAACCTTTAGATTAATTAGTTAATACTTATTAACTAACTTACTGATTAGACTCAAACGCACTGCAAATGCAATGTGCTATTTTAGCAAACTTTGTTTAACATTTTCGTTTTTCAGAAATTTTTTAATTGTATTGTTCTCTGGGCCCTTGTGTGTAAGAGTTCAAGAAAAAAAAACCATTAAAGTCTAGGTTGCATTTAATGTGTCTTGGCAAGTGATGTTCTTAAGATGCTTCTAGAGAAATTTGAAATTTATATTGAAGTTTTGTGCATCTCTCTGTACGTATTAGTCGGTGAGGAAGAAAAACACAATGTATATGTATAGACTGTAGACTTTCTTGCCAAACCAAAAATGGGACTATGTAAAAAGGTCAATCGTAGATGGTCATCAAATAACACTAATAAGAAAAAAAAAAAGCAAAAAAGATGTAAAATTATTTTGAATAATGTTTGTGTTTCCCCACATGAAACCTATTTGTCCCCCCACCTATTATTAGCGTATTTTCACGGTACAAAAATCATAATCGAATAAATTCATTCTCTTTAACAGTAGCGGAACCAAAAATTCTGTTAAGAAGGGTCAATCTTAAGTGACTACAAAATTATGGTAAATTGAGCTTATTTATGAAAATTACTTAAGAAATGATCATAAGTATAAACTTATTTAGCATCAATAATACTCTAAGTTTCCAACCTTGACATCGTTATGATTTAATTAATTACATTATAGCACACTTCACAACAATGACAAAAATCAATTATGTCTATGCACCTTGGTGCAGATTCGAATAAAAGTAATTAGATACAAGTATGAGGACATGAAATTAAATATCTTTTATTTGTAACCGAAAAAAAAAGAAATTAAACTTCCGCTGTTAGTAACTAGATGCTCTGATTAGCATTTCATGCATTTTTTTAAAGGTCCTACACACTTCTGCGCACTCTGCTCTTGTTTTAATTTTCAACCTTCATTTTATTCGTGTCAATTACACTTTACTTGCATGTTATGGCTTTCATCACCCTTAGGGTGTCGGCTAGAATGACTCGATTTCAGTGTCCATGTGGATATCCAGATCGGAGTGTATCAAATGCTTATATTTTTAAAATTACTATGAATGTATTTGAATATATGAGAAGTTTATCTTTAGGGATTAAAAATTTAAGGGATACATATTTTATGACTCACATTGTACAATACAAAACGGGCTTTTCTTATGTAAGATAAAGCATTGATACTATAACAATGGTAGTATTTGTTACAATTTATATTGGCATAGTGTGTCATATCCTGGACCGACTCCGCCGTAGCACGATATTGTCTATTTTGGGCCACGCCCTCAAGGTTTTGTTTCTGGGAACTCACGAACAACTTTCCAGTGGGTCACCCATCCTGGGATTGCTCTAGCCCAAACTCGCTTAACTTCGGAGTTTTGATGGAATCCGAAGCCAATGAGCTTCCAAAAGGGCTCGTGCTAAATGGAGGTGAGCATGTACATATAAGGCATATCACCCCCTCTCCGTTGGTCGATGTGAGATGTCACAATCCACCCCACTTAAGGGGAACCTGGCGTACTCGCCGGCACATCCATATTGAACGGCATAATGGCTCTGATACCATTCTGTCACATCCAGGACCGGCTCCGGCGTAGCACGATATTGTCGGCTTTGGGCCACACCCTCACGATTTTGTTTCTAGGAACTCACGAGCAACTTTTCAGTGGGTCACCCATCATGGGATTGCTCTAGCCCAAACTCGCTTAACTTCGAAGCTCCGATGGAATCCGAAGCCAGTGAGCTCCCAAAAGGCCTCATGCTAAATGGAGGTGGGCATGTACATATAAGGCACATCACCCCCTCTCCATTGGTCGATGTGGGATGTCACAATATTTTGTCACATCCCAAACCGGCTCCGCCGTAGCACGATATTGTCCGCTTTGGGCCACACCCTCACATTTTTGTTTATGGGAACTCACGACCAACTTCCCAGTGGGTCACCCATCTTGGGATTGCTCTAGCCCAAACTCGCTTAACTTCGGAGTTCCGATGGAATTAGAAGCCAATAAGCTTCCAAAAGGCCTCATGTTAATTGGATGTCGGCATGTACATATAAGACACATCACCCCCTCTCTGTTAGTTAATGTGGAATGTCACAATCCACCCTACTTAAGGGGAACTCGGCTTCCTCGCCGGCACATCCATACCGAGCGACAGAGTGGCTCTGATACCAAGCTGACACACCCCGCCCTCGATGCCCACGTGGATACCGAGTTCGGAACGTGCTGGCCGACACTTGGTAGTGACGAAGCCATTTTACACATGACAACACTTAAATTATACAATTTAAACTGTCAAATAGTTTGCAGAATTTGTTACAAATATGCACAAGGTTCAGAGCGCAACTAATGTAAGGCAATAGAAATAAAAGATAGAGTCAAGCTCCTAAAATTTCTATCCATAACAAGGATGGATGTTATTAAAGAACTGAATGAAAGATAAACTCCCTACACTATCGGGAGGAAACTAGAGCCGCCACGCTACGCCTTAACGTCAATGGAACGCACTGCTACTAGGTTCTGAAAAAGGCGCAAAACATAAAGGTGTGAGTGGACGAAAAAGAAAGTTTTTCTAAAGTTCTTTTCTCTTTTTTAATATAGTAAGCCCCTGTTTGGAAATCAGTACATAAATAAAATCATACTACATATACAGTGGTCAAGTAAAATTCATCGAGTAGAAACATAAATCCAGAAAACCTTCTTGTACGAGATAAATTCATGGTGAAACACAAATTCCAGCTTAGCACGATATAAACCATTTTTCCAAGATATCACGATGTATATATATACAACAAAATATCACAAGGTATATAAGCAATCACCCATGTACATGCTGAGGGACCTCCCTCCAACCTTGTACAAGCTTTTTATGTTATAATCACTTTTGTACTCCTAGTATCACACCCATGTAAGCTCTTGCGCGATCAGCGCGTCACACCCAAGTCTTTACGTTGAGAGACCTCCCCCAAATAACAAACACAAATGTAAAGACAAGCTTGCACTAAAGTATTTACCGGACAATAGCCCTGGAGTACAGTGCATGTGACCCATACATGTGAGACTTGTCCTACGACCGTGAGACGGTACTAAAACGTAGTGAAAGCATATCAAGTGTGTGAAAACATATACATTTTTCGGTGTAAAATGCATGATCATGCCCAAGTAAGAAATTCGTATCTCAAATATCATATTTTCATAGATATTCAAGTGTCGTATCAAAATACGTAATCAAATCTCAAATATCAAACATGCATAAGCATGATCAAATCATCGTTTCAAACCATAAGTAACTATATATTTATATAAATACTAGGATAAAAACCATTATGTAAAACAAATGTCCACTCACAGGTGCTCGGGAGTGTAGTCCTCCTGTAGATCCTGATCCTGCAAAAGCCTGAATGTACCGTCCCAAAACATAATTTAAAGAATCGACTTAATAACTTTCCCTAAGTAAATAACCCTTCAAGGTACAACTAATTAAATACCAGGAGAAATATAGAAAAACGGGGCTCGAATTGGAATTTTCGATGTTTGAATTTTTTTTTTCTGGACGGAATATTCCGTTAAGTATAACAAAATATTCCGTTAAAATATAACCGAATATTATGTCAAAATCGAAATATTATGTTAGCTTCTGTTAGATGGAATATTCCAGGAATATTTCGACCCGAATTTGGAAATGGATCGGGTCAACGGGTCGGGTTGACCCGGTCTGGGCTGCAACATGGCCGGTTTCTGCAGATTTTGGCCTGAAAATGTATAGGGTCTATTTGGCTTCGTTACTCAACCAAATTTCGTGATCTTTCTATCAAAACGAAGCTTACGAAGAGAGGAATAATATTATACCTATTGAGAATCCAAAAACTAATCACAGATGGCCTGAAACAGGTCGGAAACACACAGAACTTGCTGGAACTTCGCCGGAAACAGAGAAATATTTCTTCCCTTCGATCTGCATAAAAACTCAACCGTTTAAGGCGTATAATATATGAAAATTCATCTACTTGACGAGACCTATCTAATGGTAGTGGTCTCGAGGCTTACCTTCTCTAGAAACAATGGGAAATTCGCCGAACAGTAGGGTCTCGTCATAGTTCCTTAGTTTGAACGATTTCAGTTTCGACTTTCAAGAGATGAGGACCGGGGCATCGTTCAACAGGGAGGGAAGGTCATTGTGGTGGTCTGGGTGATCTGGATTCGATGAATTTCAACGAATTTTGGTTTGTGGGTGTGTGTCACCGAGAAGAAGAAAGGAGAGTCGGGAAGAAAAATAGGGTTAGGGTTTTGAAACCCAAAATTATAATTTTCTTTACTTAAAATATTCTCCCAATTCTCTGGAAAGGGAAAAATAATTAATATTTACAAAAATCTGCTATCAACGTGAAATTACTAAATCACCCTTGAACTTTAAAGTCCCGTAGAATGATCGTTCTAGCTCCAAATTACGCTCTGCTTGCTCCCACGTGTTCGTATCAACGAGTACTATAAGAATAAGCTGAAAAAATAATTGATACTTGTCATGATGAAAAGTCAACAAAAGTCAACACTTACCCTCTAGGGGTATTTTTGTAATTTCACAACTATGTGCGAAAATTTACATGGGAATATTAGGGACGGGTTGTAAAAATCTACCCCCCTTAAGAAAAATTTTGTCCACGAAATTTGCAAAACAAAACTACTAGAACAACTGCGGATACTAAGCCTGCATATGCTCCTCGGTCTCTCAAGTAGCCTCCTTAACCTCGTGATTACTCCATAGAACCTTTACTAGCAGTATCACCTTGTTCCTCAGAACCTTCTCTTTCCTGTCCAGAATCTGTATCGACTCCTCATCATAACTCAAATCCTTTTTTAGCTGCAAAGGTTGGGGCTGCAGTACGTGTGACTCGTGCGGTACATACTTCCTCAACATAGAAACATGGAAAACATCATGTACCCGTGATAACTCTGGTGGCAAAGCTAGTCTATAAGCAACTGCGCCTACACGCGTGTAAGACCCTGAATTTTTAAAGTGCTTAGAAAATATTGTTATGACTTTTAGAGAATTTTGTAGTTTCTTCGAATTATACGATTTGTGGTTGATTTTGAATAAGCGAGAAATTAAATAATTTTTGTTGAGGTCAAGGATTTTATTTAAGATGATAGGATGAAAGTGGATGGAATTACGAGTTCGTAGCATTTTTCGGATTTATTTTTAGAGTGGAGGTATTTTTAAGTGATATTAAAAGAGATTGAGATGAATTAAAGTTGTGCCACGTGTCGAGCACTCATTGGACCATTGAAAGGAAGCGGTGAGGCGGCATAAGCGTGGGATAACTCTCTGCTCTCTTCTTCTTCGCTGAACACATGCACAGAAAAGAAAAGAAAAAAGTTTCCATTAATCTTTCGAAATTCGTAAGTTTCAATCCGGGAATCCAATTGACGAACGGTTTTTCGCCTACATGCTCAGTGAATCGAACCCAACGTTCTGATGTAAATCTTAAGGATTATTATTTAGGTTTGAATAATTCGTTCATATTGAAGTTTTTGAGTAATTAAGCTTAAATCTTCGATTTCAAGCTTGTTATTGGACGATTGAGACGTGTTGAAGCTTATTTGTTGACTGGAGAACGAATTCAGAGGCATTAAGGTAAAGATTACATATGATTAGGATGATTAATTCTTCTGCAGATTTGATTATGATGAGATTATGAAAATTTTGATGTTTGATTCGAATTTCATCTAATTTGGACTTCAATGGAAGTTGTATCGAATAGATGAGTTTGTTCCATTGATAGATTGTGTTTTGGCTTGAAAGTTGAAGTGGAATTTCTGGAAAAACAGGGCTGGAACTCGCTGGTTTCATACCAGGGACCTAACTGTGAAAACAGTTTCTGTTTTAGGACCATTTCGTAATTTTCAGAAAGTTAAGGACCAAAATGTAATTACCCAAAAGTTTGGGGGTAAAACTGTAATTTCAGAAACTGTAGACAGATTGTAGTTGCTGTACAGTGTAGAGGCTGACCATGTATTTTAAAGATTTGAGGACCTAAGTGAATTTATAAGTTTTGGTTACCATATACGAACATATAGTGACATATTTTAATTGTTGGATTAGGAACCCTAGTTATCCGTGACGCTTGAGGTGTTGGTGAGGAATATTGCTTGCTTTTTCTTTGGAATCCAGGTAGGGGAAATACGGCAGACCTTTACGGAGATTGATTATATTAAATTTTGTGAAGTGATATTTGATCTTATTGGTTGATCAATGTGCTTAAATGTTAATATTGTATATCTTTGCTTCATTGGAATGTTATTTGTTGTTGATTGTGGAATTGTTGTTGGAAAGCATTGTGATATATGTGAAAGATGACATATTTGTGCATCAGTCATGTGTGAGAAGTGGTTGGAACTTCAGTGTTGAGAAGAATTGGAAATGAGGGTAGTTGGAATGGATCTTTTGTGTAGTTGAGCCAAATTCTTAGTAGGTATCAAGTCTCAGGCGAGCCCACAGTGCACAGTTTCTAAGGGTGGGCACTTGGAACCGAAAACCGAAACCAAAACACGAATCAAACCGGACCGCACCGAACGGTTTGGTTTTTGCGGTTTTGAAACTAAAACCGTTTGAAACCGAACCGCAAGCTAAAGTAACGGTTTGGTTGCGGTTCCTAATCTCCGGAATCAAAGCGAAACCAAACCGAACCGCAAAACTGCAAAATATAAAGAAATATATTTAATTTAATTAACATATTAGATGTTGGGATGTAATTGGTTAATTGATAGAGTCCATACATTTAGTATAGACTCAACCACATCGTAACATGTCTATACCTAAACCCAACTTGATACCATTTGACACACACCGAGACTCACAGACATTGGCTCCTCTCTGAGCTCTCTCACGTCCTGGGCTCCCACCTCCCAGTCATTTCTTCCATTCTCTGAAACTTCAAATTGTGACCAATCCCGATCAATCTTCGATCAACTCGCTCCTCTCCGTCAAGTCATCCATCCAATTCAAAAAATATAGAGTCAAATGTGTTTTTGTGTATAATTTTGTGAATCAAAATAGAATAGAATATTGATGCAAGTGTCAATAATTATTAATTGGTATGAGAAGCTTGCAATTTTATTTGTGCAAGCGATGCTGCACCTCATACTTCCATGACTTTGATGATCTAAAAAAAATGTTGAACTTTGTTTCAATTGGGTTTGAAACCGTTTGAAACCGAAACCAAACCGTTTGAAACCAAAACGAACCAAAACCAAATGGTTTGGTTCCATTTCGGTTCCACTATCAAACCGCATCGAACCGAAACTGAAATAAATTTCAATTTTGGTTTCGATTTCACCTCAAAACTGCACCGAACCAAACCGTGCGCACCCCTAACAGTTTCTTTCAGTGTAATTCGGGATTGGCGACGAAGAGTTTTGGCAAGATGACTAACAAAAGGGGAAATTGGGATGATTGAGTATCGGAATGGGACGTACGAGGTATGGGTGTTTAGTTATACGGATTAACAGGTATAGACGAAGAATATGCATTGCACTTTGCATTGTTATTGATAATGATTTGATATTTGGTTATATGATGCCACGACACTTAATTTAATATTGATCAATTTGCTGTTGTAAGGTTATGTCCCTACTGAGCTGTAAAGCTCATCCCTCTATTGTTTATGCAGGTTTACGAATTAGACAATCCAGAGGGTAGGCGGGGTGAGATCGGATTAGATGTGAGTCTAGAAGTTGTTATTTATTTATTTTAGCCTTATAAAGATTATTGAGCAATTATTATAAGAGGAATTTAATTTTCGTCCTGTTTCGGTCTCTCTTTATTTTATTTTTAGCTCGCGCGTCAGGCGCAGGGTCATATTTATTTATTAGTTTTCCGCCGATCTCGGGTCCGGGGCGTGACAATGTGCAACGATCTCATAAAGACTAATGTTTCAGGGACTTAGTTTACCCCGTTTGCCGAATCTCACCACACCCTTCCAGGGTGTGATGTGCCTTATATGTACATGCCCACCTCCAATTAACACGAGGCCTTTTGGGAGCTTACTGGCTTTGAATTTCGCCGGAACTCCGAAGTTAAGCGAGTTTGGGCTAGAGCAATCCCTTGATGAGTGACCCATTGGGAAGTTGCCCGTGAGTTCCCAGAAACAAAACCGTGAGGGCGTGGCGCAAAGCGAACAATATCGTGCTACGGCGAAGCCGGTCCAGGATGTGACAGAATGGTATCAGAGCCACTTAGCCGTTTGGTACAGATGTGCCGGAGAGGATGAAGGGTTCCCCTTAAGTGGGGTGAATTGTGACATCCCACATCAACCAACGGAGAGAGAGTGATGTGCCTTATATATACATGCTCACCTCCATTTAGCACGAGGCATTTTGGAAGCTCACTGGCTTTGGATTCCATCGGAACTCCGAAGTTAAGCGAGTTTGGGTTAGAGCAATCCCAGGATGGGTGACCCACTGGGAAGTTGCTCGTGAGTTTTCAGAAACAAAACCGTGAGGGCATGGCCCAAAGTGGACAATATCATGCTACGACAGAGCTGGTTCGGGATGTGACATAGTGTGATTGTGTAAATCTTAGATAGATATGGATTAGGATACTATTGTAAATCTAGTAATTCTATTCTATTAGGTATGTACTTACTTAGAGATAATGTTTATCCCTTCTTGTGGTTTACTATAAATAAAGGCACTGGCATGAGGGAAATCATATCACAATTTTCCTCAACCCTATTTCTCTCAGTTTTCTCTCTGTGCCGCCAGCCTCCCTTCTCCCTATTCTTAAGCCTTCAGTAAATAAGCTACAACACGTTATCGGCATGCTCTTGACGCTGCGCTACGAAATCTGAAGGACATTTTCTACTACAAATTGATCCACCATCACCATCCGCTAGGGGTGGGCAAACAAACCGGCAACTCGAAAAACTGACCAAACCAAACCGTTTGGGTTGGTTTCGTTTGGAATTTTTTATATATTTTTGTCCATTCGGTTTATAAAACCAAACCAAACTAAAAGAATTTGTTTAGTATGCGATTTTAATTTTTGTAAACTGTGGGTTAACCAAACCAAACAGCTTATAAAATATATAAAATATTACATTATATATATATATATATAATAGTATATAAAAAACACACACACACGTATTACTAAACATCTTGAAGTTGTGGGATTAGAAGTTTGAGACTTTTAGTTGTGATATAAGATTAAGTATTTTGAAGTTTAAGGTTTAGTATGCAGTTTTGATTGTAAATTTAAGTTACGATGTTGATAGTTTGATGATGAATTTTTTATAAAGTGATTGATTTACAATTTTTTTCTAATATTTACTTCGACATAGATTTGAATTTTTCTTTTGGTAATAGATGCTTGTTAAACTGCAAACCGTACCAAACCAAACCGCAACATTCATGAACCGATTACATTGGTTTTAAGCCATTGTGGTTTGGAATTCAGGCAAACTGAAGCGTGCAGTTTCGTTCGTGCTTTGAATCCAAAACCGAACCAATCCACATTGCGCCTGCCCTATCATTTGCAATCCAAGTACTTCTAAAACACGGCTCCAATTTTGATATTTTTTCAGCCTTGATTGCATGAACATTCACCATGATGCATGAACCCAATTTTTTATGCTTTTTAAAAGAATTATAATCGTCTGCTCAATATTGTGTTCGCATTTAATTTAATATATCTGCTATATATTATTGTGAATTGATGATTGTGTCAACGAATCGTTTTTTTAATTTTTGAAAAAAAAAAACCTACCGTGTCGAGCACGACTTCAGTTGAGCAGACCCATCCCAGAAGCCAAAAAGACGACGTTTACACCACCTGGATTGCCGTGATTCACCCTTTCGGGTGACACCTTGAACCTAAACAACCAACAGTTGTCTCCAATAATCCCAGTTGTCCTCGACGACATACTCAAGATTTCCCGTCAAAATCTCACCGGATATCGAGACCCAAATTTGGAATCTACTCTGTTTTTAAACCCCAACATCGAGAACTTGAGTTCTCCGTGAAATTTTTGGTTCCCTATTGCGAACCATGGCTCGCCCCGCCACTAATCTTTTTCCGGCGACTCCGCACACCCATCTCTGGCTGGTTCCTTGTACTGTCACTTCGAGCCATTGGGCTTTCTCTGCTATCGGCCTACTCACCCAAATCCGGCCTCTGTTGGGCCTGGATCACTTATTTCCTTTCAGCCCAAGTGGGCTTAGCTTACTCTCATTGCCAAGCCATATCAGCCCTTGCTGGGCTTTGGGCCTCCTACCAGCACTTCATAGCAGGCTTGCAGCCCAACTTCTTCTTGTTTGGGCATGTAGCTCCAAACTTAGTCCACCCAAATTATATGAACCGTGGCCTTCACACCCTGTGGGCCCCGTAGACCTACATTCATCTACATGTTTGTGCTATATATATTTATTTTTGTTTTATATTGTGTTTGCTTGCAAATACCCATGAACTTGAAGTTCATAAAATCAAACCCAAATTTTTCGAATAAGTGCCATGAAACCAGAAGTTTCCTTAAAACAATATACCTATGAAACCCGAAGTTTTTCATGTAAATTTAAACCGAAACACGTATAATAGAACTTGAATGTTCTTCTCCATGTCTATGGACCGTTGTCCATAATACTAACCACAATCTTGTTCCCTTCATTACAACGACATGTTTAATTTGAACAAACTCGACTTTACCGCTATGGAAATGTCTTGAAGGAACTACCTTAAGTGGGTTCAAGATGTGAAGCTCTATCTCACTGCAAAGAGTCTTAGAGCTACCATTATAGCTAAGACGGATAACCTGGTGGGAGAAGTTGACAAAGCAATTGCCATGATCTTCATCCGAAGGCATATGCACGACACACTGCATGCCGAGTACCTCGCTGAAGAGGATCCAAGAGCTTTATGGCTATGCCTTGGAAAAGCGCTTTGATCATCAAAGAGATTTTCTTGCCTAAATTAAGACACGACTGGCAGCATTTATGTTTCAAAGACTTTAAATCTGTGAATGAGTACAGCTCTGAAGACTTGACTGAACAGAATCTCCTAGAGAAGACCTATTCAACTTTCCATGCCACCAAAATTATCCTGCAGTAACAATATAAGGCACATAAAATCACCAAATTCTCGGATTTGATCTCTGTCTTACTAATTGCTCAAAAGCAAAGCCAGTTGTTGATGAAAAATCATCAAGCTAGACATATTGGCTCGACTGCTGTGCCTGAAGCACACTCTAACGCGAATCTAGGCCAAAACCAAGCGGAGGCCCATCCAAGAGAGGAAATCAAAGCCTCGAAGTGCACCAATTTAGCTCCCAAAGCCTCAAACTTCAAGACTAAGAGCAAGGTAACCAATGAGGCGACACTGTGTTACCGTTGTGGTTCCCAGGACCATTGGTCCTGCACTTGCCGAGCTTCAGCTAATGCTGTTGCTGAGTATCATTCACGTCGTAAAGCCGTAGAGACTAATTTTGCTCAAGAAGCATATATCCCAATGGAAGATTATATTTTAGACATGGGCCTACATGTTGGCCGAAATTAACCATCCCCCTTATCTTTTGGTTTAAGTTTTGAAAAATTTTTCCTTATGGTTTGGATGATTTGTTTGGTATTTATTTTAAATTTTTTGTTATTAATTTATGGATCTCATTTCTGAAATGATTGATTGAATGAATGATCTTTTAATTTCCTTATACATGTGACCAATTGAATTAATTTATTTCTAGGTATGTTTTGTGGGGAAGTTAGTTGTATGGCAGATAGTGCAACCATGCACACCATTTTGCGTGAATGCATCTATTTTACTAACTTCATACCTAAAATATCACCTCTGACAACCCTCTCAGACTCATCCAATCTGATTGAGGGGTATGACACTGCCCACTTAATATTGTCCAATGGTACTAAATTAACCATTAAAGAGGCACTTTACTCACCGCGTTCCGGAAGAACATTGTTGAGCTTTAAAGATATTCGAGATAATGATTACCACGCTAAAACTTATGAAGAAAATGGAGTTGAATTCCTTTGCATCACATTCTATGAATATGGTCAGAAGCGTTTTCATGAGAAGATGAAGCACCTTCCAAATTGCTTGTATATTACAACCATTCATTCCGTTGAGGTCCACCATGTGGCCGGCCCTAATAGTGGGCTTGTAATGGAAACTTTGCTTTGGCATGACCGTTTGGGACACCCTGGACGAAATATGATGCGCTATATCCTCAGTACTTCACACGGGCATCCCCTTACCTGCAGTAAAGACTTCATTCTTCTCAATTTTCCATGCCAAGCATGCTCCTTGAGCAAGCTAATCGCTAGACAATCCATGCACAAGATCCGAAAGCATCCTCCCAAATCTTCAAAGGATTCAGGGGGACATTTGTGGACCTATTCAACCATCTTGCGGACCATTTAGATACTTTATGGTATTGATTGATGCTTCCACACGTTGGTCACACGTGTGCCTTTTGTCCACCCGTAACGCTGCATTCTCCAAACTCCTAGCTCAAATTATTAAGCTAACGGCACACCACCCTGATTATCCGATTAAATCAATTCGATTAGATAATGCTGGAGAATTTACATCGAAAACTTTCGAAGACTATTACATGTCAATTGGGATTGATGTTGAACATCTTGTACCCCATGTTCACACCCAAAACGGCCTAGTAGAAGCGTTCATTAATCGCCTTCAATTGATCGCTCGAACTTTGGTAATGCGAATGAAACTTTCAATATCTGCTTGGGACCATGCAGTACTTCACGCAGCCATGTTGGTCTGCATGAGACCCGTCCTGACCCAACCTTATTTTGTGCTACAGTTAATAACTGGATACGAGCTTGATATCTCACATTTGCGCATTTTTTGGTTGTGTGGTCTATGTACCAATTGCTCTGCCCTTACGTACCAAAGTGGGTCCTCAACGAAGATTGAGAATCTATGTAGGTTATGATTCCATGTTGGTAGAGCGCAGATGCGCCGGACACCCAAGGGGAACTCCAGAGAGTCAATGCCTTGCCACCATTAAATCGGGTATGGTCCGATGACAGGATGTATTATGGGCAGCCTGAAGAGCCCATGACCTACATCATGGGCGACCTCGGAGAGCCCATGATGTGTTGGTGGCATAAAAGCCCAATTACCTTAGTGCAGATTATGTCACATTTCCTTAGGGCAATTTTGTGGTCTACTCACGATGTCAAGAGTAAAACCGTCATATTGAGCATATAGTCCACGTGTCCTCTTATTGGATGTGGTTAATTTTTGTCTCCACAAATGCCCTCACATCCGCTTGTGTTTAAGTAGAAAACAAAAGGAGATGTACTTTCTATTTGAATAGGATTTCCTAAATAATTAGGCCCTTTCTTCCAAGGCAACGTAGGTTTTCAAGTCATAGAAGGAAAATGTTTCATTTATTTCCCCACAAGGATTTAGTATAAATAGGAGATAACCTTTGCTTGAATTCTCACAAATTCCTTAGTTTTGAAATTCAGGATTTGCGTAAAGAATTCACAGAGAAAAATAAAATCTCATGTAAGAAAATTTTTCTCTTCTTCTTCCTCCGTCCTTAATTTCTTCACGCATGACGAGGCGGCGGGGGGCTGCCCTCTAGTTTCTCTTGACTTGGACAGCACGGGGGTGCTGTCGTTAGGCTTCCCACGTAGCAGCAATTTGCTGCTGTAGGGCTGGAAATATAATCGAGCCCTCGGGCCTAGTCTTGTTGCTGCAGCTCGCTGGAGCTCGTGAGGGAAAAAGCCGGTGCTACGACGTGGGAGCTGGTGTCGCGGCTTGGAGTGAGTCACTTAGAGCAGGTCGTCGGGTTGAGTCGATCCAATTGGGCCAGTCTAACTGCTGTTTTTTTTTTTAATTTCGCCCGTTCGTGCTAATTTAACCCAATATCAATCTATCTCAAGTATTGCTATCAACCGAAGCAATATTGAATTATATTAAGGTCTTGTAGGCAGTCTTCTAAAATATATTCGTTTCTTTGGCAAGTAGAGCACAATGTCTTCTTCAAAGAAAGTGGCAAGCAACACTGAAGTTCCATTGTACAAGTAAGGAGGAAATTTATCCATCGGCAAAAATTTTCTCTGAATCTGCCAAAGCTGGATTCGAAAAAGGCTTTCTTAACTTAGCTGGAAAAAAAAATGATGCAGTTTTTCCTTCGGACGTTGGCATGCAGCTGGTGGAGTACTACACCGGTGATCAACCATGCACATCGGGGAGGAAGATAAAATTTCATCCATTCTACATCTCCTTGGGCTTCAAATTTTCAATCAGGGATTGGTCAAGAAGGTGGTCTGCACGATGAGATGCGTGCTTGCTCAGTGTTCTCCAAATGCGTATAAATGCATGTTGGTCTTCTTGAACTTGAGAGAGTTCTTCAATCTAGAGTTGACTTTCCAAGATTTTTTTTACTTCTTCGAGGTTAGCAAATTCGAGAAGTATGCACAGTTGAAGGCAGTTCACAAGCTCTTCAACAACTCGAGCATAGGTGACCATCAGTAAAGGAAGGCCACGTTGAAAATTAGTGGAAATTGAGAAAGTGACAAACCTACAAGGATGAAGATTTGCGTCGATTTTAATACTGGTAGGTGTTCGTACCTTATGCTTCACTTTATTTTCCCATTTTGCACCTTTGTTAGTCGAAATGTATAGTCATTGATCATCCTTGCTTGGTTTTGCAAGTGCTTCTTTCAAGAGAAAGATCAAAGTTGTCTCAGATATGTGGAAAGTTTGTCGTGCCTTATGAGTCCCAGAGGTATACCGCAAGTGGAGGTGGTTGTTAAGTTGATGAAGATGAGCTTTTCGAATCTAGTGTCATGTCTAGAGTTGCTGCGAATGGCAAGGGCAAGAAATCTAGCTCCAAAAAAAGTATTCGGGACAATGCTGTCATGGTTGAAGTTGAAGATAATGCTCCAAATAAGAAGTTGAGGTTGACTCGTCTGGCAACATTGAGGTCGTCATCTGCGTCTTTGAGATCTTCCTCGTCAAGAGGGATATTAGAGGTGGTAACTGCTGATGCTAGCATGGAAACAGGCGAGAAGAGGATCGTCGCTGCCCTAGTAGCGTCATATCAAGCAAGAAGGAGAGCTCTACGCAAAGAGAAGCTATCATTCATAAAGAAGGCCTTTATTCGCCTAGTACTTCAAGTAAGAATCTAGTATCCGTTGGCGTTCCGAGTGTGAGATCTCGCCAAGTTGAATCTTTGATTAGCTCACAACTTAGCATGGTGAAGCAAAAGGTTGTTGTTTGAAGGAATCAAAGGAGACAAGTCGAGCGAGCAGTCATGGGGAAGGTGCGGCCAAGAGGGAAGGCAGTCCTGCACATAGGTGCGGTCTTTATGGTAGGCGTGGTTCTTGTTGAAGGAGAGGACTTAACTTTTGACTTCAAAGATTCCATTCATGCAAATGAAGATGATGCAAGGACTGTGATGGATTGCTTCAAGCCAATGAGTTTGGCATGAACTATGCTCTGCCGGAGGATGATGTGCATGACTTGTCATGAGGTGATATGTTAAAGAAGTCATGTTTGAATGGAGGGGACAACAACATAGATGGTGATGGAGTGGTCTTGAGAATTGAACTGTCGTCTGTTGAAGCCAAGGTAGACATCAAGGATGGACTGTGCGCTTGTGGAGGATCTTTTGAAATCCGGTTTAAAAAATTTGTCAATGTCTTTCCTTGCCCTCGCTTTTGATCAAATGGAAGTACTAAGGAACGAGTATGAAGACATGCGTGCTTCACTGACGGCTGCACGAAAGAACTCTTATGTCATCCTTGTTGAATGTACTACAGAAGTAGAGAACGTTTGTCAAGCACTGAAAGTTGAGGAAGAAGCACATGGTGAAGCTTTATTCAAACTTAGTCGTCTGAATAAGTCGCAATCTAGTGTCGAGGACATCTTATGTGTGCAAGGTCTTGTGTTGGCGCATGTTCAACAAAGTCTCTGTCAATTTGAACAAAGATGTGCCGGTTTGTAGACTATAGTGGATGAGCTTGCAGAAGTGAATGATTTGGTTGGCAAGCTACAACAAAAGCGGGACAACGCCCTTGTTCATGTGGACGAGTTGATTGAGGAACTCAAGCTTTTCAAGTTGTCTACAAGAGATTCTGGTGAAGTAGCTGTAGTTGAGGCCTACAAGATCGGTTACTTGGATGGCAAGAGTGGTCTTCAACCATACTATGCCATAATTGATGAAGACGTGGAGCTAATGGCATTGACAATCGATGCAGTTGCTCCAGGTGGTCCAAGCTGTCATCGAAAAAGGGTGAATCACGGCGGGGTTCGACTGCAAGCGAAAAAATTCAGGTGGTGTAGTCCGAGGACAAGGACGACGTGGAAACGTCATCATTTGGCTTCTAGAATAGGTCGACTCAACTGGAGTCGTGGCTTGGCTCAATTAGAGTCATGGCTTGGCTCAACTAAAACCGTGGCTCAGCTCGGCTAGACATGGCGCGGCTTCAGGCCGGTTCGACAGGGTTTTTTTTTCAAAAAATAAAAACAAAAAAAACCCTAATTTTTCCGTTCATTCACACAATCATCAATTTACAGTAATATATAGCAAATATATTAAATTAAATGCAATCTATTAAATTAAGTGTGAACACAGTATTTAGCAGAAGATTATAATTCTTTTAAAAGCATAAAATTGGATTCATGCATCATGGTGAAGGTTCATGCAATCAAGGCTGAAAAAATATTGAAATTGAAGCCGTATTTTAGAAGTACTTGGATTGCAGATGATGATGGTGGACCAATTTGGAGCAGAAAACGCACTTTAGATTCCGTAGCACAGTGTCAGGAGCGTGCTGATAACGTGTTGTAACCTATTTACTGAAGGGTTAAGAATAGGGAGAGGGGAGGCCGGCGGCACATAGAGAAAATAGAGAGAAATAGGATTGAGGGAAATTGTTATATGATTTCCCTCATGTCAGTGCCTTTATTTATAATAAATTAACCACAAGAAGAGATAACCTTGATCTCCAAGTAAGTAAATACCTAATAGAATAGAATCACTAGATTTACAATAGTATCCTAATCCATATCCACCTAGGATTTATAAAATCACACTATGCCAATATGAATTGTAACAATAAGGAAATAAAATAAAGAATATAATTACATTCCTATTCTAATTGGACTCACTGTAACATCCCGTAAAAAGTTTGTTATAAAATAATTCCCGGGGGATATTTTGGACACGTGCATGATTATTTTATACACGGAACTGTGTAATTTTACTGTTTTGGTGGGTGCAAAATACCCCCAAAACCCAAAATATCTTTGTCCTTCCCTCTTCCCCGTCATTTTTTTTCTCCCTTATCCTTATTTTTATTTCTCTCTCTCTTTCTCGTTATCACCGTATGTGCGCAGTGCACAGTGCACGTCGACGAAAACCCGTCGAACCGAGGCAAACTAAAATCACCACCATCTTCGTCTCGACGGTGCAAACTGTTTGACGGGAAAAGCTCACGGAAGAATCGGACCTTCCGGCGATTTTCTCGCCATTCTAGACCGAGGTGCGGTTTCTAACTACCACCATTGGGTTCCTCTCATTGAGTAGATGAATTTTCATATATGGTTTGCTTGATTTGGTTGAGTTTTGACGTAGATCGACGAAGTTACAATAGCCGCGGCCTTTCAAGGCAATTACAGGGCATTTCCTGAGCTTGTACGACCAAACCAAAGGTACACCGTCATTCTACTCCTCTCTAGCTTTATTTTGGTGCTGGATGATGAAAAATTATCATGTCCGGTTCTTTCGGGGGATGGATCTAGAATAATTCACCAGGAATAGATCGACATTAGGCTTACACATCTTCTTACAACTAGCTTAGCTCCTTAGCGAAGAGTGGGATGACCTTCAATCAATTACTCGTGAAATGTGGCCAAGAAATGAAGAAGTTATGGAGATTTGAAAATTTCCCAGAAAACCGACCAAAATTTCGATGACCGGCGGCGCTGGCGACCGGCCGCTGAAGTTAGCGATGACGTCAGCAACGGAGAATATTCCTTTTAACGCCGTTAGATCTAATGGCATCAACTGACACCGTCAGTTGACTGGCGCATTAACCAGCGCGTGGAGCCGAGCGTGAGCCGCGAGTGGGGGCTCGTGGGACCTTATTTTTTAATTTCGTCGACACGAGGTGACTCATGACTACACGTACTACCTAGGGGCAGTACGTATGGTATTTTACGGAGTGTTTCGGACCTCCGTGTTGAGCAAACAAGGGATAGGTTTAATTAATTAGTTTAATTAGTAACCTTTATGAGTTTAATCATTACTATAGTGATATCTCATATAGGTGAGACTTATCCAGAGGACTACCGGGGCTACCCAGGACAGGGGGGCTACGACCCGGCTACTTACAGGTGAGTGAGTGGGTCTTTGTTTTGATAAATGTATTATTATGTATGGTTTTTCAATGCTTTCTTTAATTTGTTAGTATAACTCATATCATATGCGAAACGTAGCCTTAGAGAATTGCGTTTGACAAAGAGAAAGCCACAATTGTTGTGGATAATATAGTGACAAGTAAGGATCGATCCCACATAAATAGAATTAATTTAAGCAACAATAATAACTAACTATTTAAGAATGCAAACAATGACTATTTTTATTTTATTTTCGTATTATGACTCAACTAAACACTAAAACAATACGATTTGGTTGATTGATAAGCAAATAAGAAAAACCGATGAAACAAAATAGTAAATCCCATCATTATTAATTTGTATCTACCAATTGGCGGACGAATCCATTGAGATGATTTGTGTAGGAGTCTGACTAGAAGAACACTTTGTAAATTGAAATTAAAATGGAATTTTGAGGCCAGAGAGGAGGCTGTTGAGCATCATTGAACACAAAATTATTCCTCTCTTTCCAACAAAACCAAAGAGTTGAAGCAAATATAAGGCTCCAAGGTAAACCATGTGTGGAGGTACAATGAGTTCTAAGGTTTATAACGATCCAGCTCTGAAAATCAAGAGCAAAGGAATGGGCAACTTCATGAGGGATTCCAACACCATTCCAGAAAGAGAGAGAGTGCTTACAAAACCTGAAAAATGTGATCCATTGATTCCTCC
The DNA here is from genome assembly GCA_018257905.1 of Gillenia trifoliata. Classification (NCBI taxonomy): domain Eukaryota; kingdom Viridiplantae; phylum Streptophyta; class Magnoliopsida; order Rosales; family Rosaceae; genus Gillenia; species Gillenia trifoliata. The sequence goes on along the minus strand of CM031081.1, from coordinate 12,542,226 downwards.
ATAGTATGGCCGATTGGACAGCAAGGGTTATTAGTAAAACCTCTTCTAGCTCTCTGCACATTAGTGAGGATTTTCCCATGACCAATAGTCCAAAGGAAAGTCACCAACTTGGGCGGGAGCTTAAGTTTCCAAATGAAATCCCATTTCCAGGGAATGATATCATCATCGCCAAAGAGACAGAGGTATGTTGTTTTCACGGAGAAAGTTTCAGAGTTGGAGAAGGACTTACATGGAACGGGTTCACCGTCACATGGTATCCCTTGTCCAATAATGCATTGTCATGTACAAATTTTTCTCCACATGACAATGTGTTATTGAATCGGGTCATTGTCATTGAATCGGAACACCAAGTGACAGTGAACCCATTCAATGTAAGTTGTTCTCCCAGAGTTGGTGAGGCTCCAAATTAACTTATCTTCCCTGTCATTCCCCATACCAACATGTAAACTGAAAATTTGTTCCGCAATATCAGGAGGGAGGCAAGAGTACAACAAATCCATATTCTGACCATAATCAATAAGGAAGTCCTCAACAGTCCATTCGAGCATGTCATCGGAGAGGGGGATGGTAGCAAACTCTTTGAGCACACCACACTGAAGCCAATTGTCTTTCCAAAAATGAATTTGGTTTCCAGATCCGATTCTCCACCTCATACCAGCTTTCAAGCACTTGCCATGTCGTGGTGTTTGAGATACTTTCCCTGTAAAACTTGAGCCCAGAGGCCTGAGTCCCTTTGCATAAGTTTCCAACCTAGCAAGGAGAGCTTGGTTCATAACATGGGTTTTTTTCAATCGCAAACCACCGATGAACTTGGGCGTGCAGACCTTCTCCCACTTAACAAGGTGAACCTTGGATTTTTCCTTAGTGTGCCCCCATAAGAAGTTCATGTTGAATTTATCAATTTTATCACAGATAGAAATTGGGAGGCGAGTAGATTACATGGAGTAAATCGGAATGGCTGAGGCGACTGATTAGAGATAAACAAGCCTATTTGCCATGGAGAGGGTACTGCTCTTCCAAGCAGAAAGCCGACGTTGAACTTTCTCAACAATGTTGTCATATGTCTCTTTGTTGACTCTAGAGTGCAATAAAAAGGACACCCAAGTAGTTTTTCAAATCAGAAGTGAGAGGGGAACCACAAATGTTGGCAATTTCAGTAGCCTTGCTTTGATAGATATTAGAAGACCAGTAGATACAAGATTTCTCGAAGTTCACCTGCTGACCTGACACGGCACAAAAAACATCAACACAATTCTTCATTAATCTGACTTGAGTGAAGGAGGCTTCGGCAAAGAGAATAATTAAGGTCATCAGCAAAAAAAGAGATGAGAGACAAAAGGCCCATTGCTAGTTAGCTTAACTGGTTTCCATTTCTTAGTAATGACGCATCCATTAATTATATGATAAAGTTTTTCCATGCAAAGCACAAATAAGTAGGGAGAAAGGGGATCTCCCTGCCTGATTTCACATTGTGGGAAGAAAGAATCAGTGAGCTCACCATTTACAATGGCTTGGTATTAGACTTTGGTAACGCATTGCATGATGAGTTCCAAAATATTTCCCTCTTAGCCCAATCTCCCATAGAATTTCTCCGATAAAACTCCATTGGAGACGATCATAAGCTTTAGAAAGGTCAATTTTCCAAGCAATGAACCCTTTTTAAGCTTTGGTGTTTCTGTACTTATGGAGGAGCTCTTGAGCAACAATGACATTATCAATAATTTGCCTACCTGGAACGAAGCTCACTTGAGTAGGACTAACAAGTTTGTGAAGAAGCAGTCACAATTTACTCACCAAAATTTTGGAGATGACCTTGTAAAACGTAGAACACAAACTAATAGGCCTCAACTGTGTTATGCTTGTAGGACTGTCAACTTTAGGAATCAAGGAGATAAAGGTGTTGTTAATGTTCTCAGGAAGTTGAGTAGAATTGAAGTAAACCTTGACCATGTCACAAACATCCTTGCCACAGAGATGCCAAAATTTTTGGTAGAATCTAGCAGGGATACAATCTGGTCTAGGAGCCTTGAGACCACCAATAGCAAACATACAAGCTTTAATCTCAACATCAGTGACTTCCCCATTCAGACCAGCTAGGTCTTCACCATTCCGGTGGGGGAAGAGATGGGGTAGATTCTCCATGGTTGTTGTCGCTGTGTGAAGGGAGAAAAGGTTTATGAAATAATTGACAACAATCGATTTTATAGCCTCTTTTTCATCTGTCCAAACTCCCTCAGAATTATTGAGGCCTTCAAGCTTGTTTCTCCTTCTGCGCACCACCGTGGAGAGGTGGAAGAACTTGGTATTTTCATCTCCCTCCCTAAGCCAAGTATTTCTGGATTTTTTAAGCCAAAAGAGTTGTTCTTGTTCAACAATAGTGCTATACTCATTGGTGAGCTGTTTTGCTAAGTAAAAAAGATACGCATATAGGGGCAAAAAGTCTTCTTTTCTTGTGAAAAATGCATCCAAAGACATTGTGGTTCCAACTTTGCAGAGCAGAAGAAACAATGATAGATTTGCAACTAGCATCACCTTGAGCACTGTTCCAAGTATCATTGATAAAAGGGTCAAAATCCTAGTGGAGCATCCACATTGCTTGGAATCTGAAAGCTTTCATTTCGAGATGAGGAATATGTTTGGAGTGAAGGTCAATAAGCAAGGGGCAATGATCAGATATAACTTTAGCTAGATTCCTAACATACGCCTGAGGAAAAAGGTGCCTCCCAAGCTATGTTGCATAGGCCTCATCAAGTCTTTCTCCCAAACAATTTCACCGTTCTTATTTTTCTTGCTCCAAGTGAATTTAGCATCGATGAACCCAAGGTCAACCAAGCTATTCCCTTTGCAAGATTATGTTCACTATTAACAGTTCGCTTCTTTATTTCACTTTTGTAGTCTTGACCTAATCTCAATTGGACTCCAAATCCTATACTATAGGATCAGCACAGAACCAGTGTAGAAATTCTCAGACTGAGCAACAATCACTAAAAATCCAATAAAAAATTCTTCAGATCTCGGAATCACAAACTGTAAAATTCTCCCAAACCAGTGACATTCAGGGCTTTCCATTTATATATATGGCTCACCACCTAGTTCATCCTGAGCTATTCTCGAAAAAAATTGTTGTAGTTAACGTATCTGCACAGCCATATTCCAGCACTTCTGGCATGAATTGCATCTTAATTTCTTCAAAATTCTTCCTTCATCTCATTTTTTCTCCAATTGACCTTTACAAACACAAAAATAAAGTAAATGACTCAAAAACAAAAGAAACCAAGTAACAGAGTTGAGGAAACTAATAAAAATAATACTTTTAATTAAGTACTTATCAGCAATGTGTATAGGGTAAGCATCTACGTTGAACAACCTTTTTTATCATAGTTGTTATGTTATGGATGGATTTGCTAAGAATAATAAGGATTAGGAAGGAATGAGAGAAATGGAACAACAAATATGAATGTTCTTCTCTGGGTTACTCCGCAAATTGCAGAAAGAAATGCAGCTGTATATTTTCTTATATGCTGAGCAAAGAAGCACGCCGTAGTGCATTTACAAAATTAGTTAGATAGCACACTGATCACACATGTAAGAAGTGATCTCACCCATCCTTTATCTAACAATGTGGATCAAACACCACCTCGGCACTCAAGGCCTTACATAAGAGAGATTCTTCACACTTGGCATTTTAAGCACAAATGAATACACAAATGGACACAAACTTATTCCTAATTACTAATCAATCGGAGACTTATAATTCAACACTCCCCCTTTAAGTCTAAAGCCGATTTAACTCCAAGCATGTTTTTGAGAAACGTGAAACGATCCTTTGCAAGTGGCTCGTGAAGATATCTCGCTAGCCGTTTCGTAGGACAAGATTAGATCAATGATGCCTTCCCGCAATGCATCCTTAATGAAATGATACCTCCTATCAATGTGTTTGGTCTTCCTCGATGGAACACAGTTCTTAGTGATTCAATCACACGTGTTAAGCCGCGCTGGAGTAGTGAGCAGCTTCCCGTCCTCCGCACCTCCCGCCAAAATCCTCCGTAACGAATCTCCGCCACTTAGCTGGAGCAAAGTTGCCTCCCGATGCACTTATGCTCAAGTAATAAAGTGCAATACAATTTTGCTTAATCGAGGCCCAAGAGAATACACCACGCTAAATGAAAAGCATAACCCGATCGTACCTTTGCTATCTTCTAGAGAACCATCGTAATCACTACGCAGTAAGCCAATTAGACAAAGCTTTCCCTACCTTTCACATACCTGTGCCATAGTTCGTAGTTCCTTTGACATATCTCAAAACCCTCGCATTCCCATGCTGTCTTTATTGGTAGGACAATGCATGAATCTAGCCACGTAATTTGCCGCATACACAATGTCCGCCTTGTGCGTTGAGGCATGTGGAGACTTCCCACAAGCATTTCTATATAGTTCTTCACTGCCAGCCACCACTTCCATCATCTTTAGACAAGCCAAGAGTCACAAGAGGAGTTGAGACTAGCCTTGGCTTCACTCAATCCAAACTTGCTTAGCAAAGCACTTGCATACTTCTTTCCGTGAATAAAGATGCTAGAATCCGCCTTGATCACTCCCATTCCAAGAAAATGATGAAGCGAGTCCCAAACTGCTATTTCATAGTTCATCTTCATGTCTTCCTTGAATTCTTCTAACAAAGTGACTTATAACTTCCAATGTAGACAATGTCATCCACATAAATGGAAACAACGTGACATATTCTCCCCTTGTCTTTATGTACAATGTTAGTTCACTCAAGCTATTCTCAAACCACACTCGTAGGGGCAAATTCTCCGTCAATCTCTCCATACCGTGCTCTTGAGCTTGTTTCAGCCATAAAGGGCCTCAGAAGCTTGTACACTTTTCCCTCCTTGCCTTTAACAACAAAACTTCTGGCCGTTCAACATAAACCTCTTCTTCTTGTAAACTCCATCTCAGAAAGCGATTTCACATCTAACCATACAGCTTCCACAGGTGCAACTAAGGCAATCAAGGTCCAAATAGTATCTAGCCTAGCAACTCGGCATGTGTCTCATTGTAGTCCAAATCGGGCTTTTGTGCATAGCTCCTTGCAACCAACCTTGCCTTCGTTTCTTAACACTCAACCATCAAGATTTAATTTTGTTTTGTACACCCATTTTTACCCCAATGACCGGTCGCTTAGTCTATCAACAAGCAACCAGTGCCATTCTTTTCCTCAATCATAAACATCTCATCCTCCATGGCTTTTAACAAGATTCATCTTGTTTGAAGATCCCCTCATACTTCTCTAGATCCATGATGCAAAGATTACATTGAGCTAACACTTCATCTAGATTTCTCCACTTCAACTAAGTGCATGATCAAATGCTTGTCTGCCTTTTCTCACTCAAACTTGAGTTGTTTACATATTTACTCGAGGTTGTTTCCTTAGATTGAATAAGTCTTCTCAATGCTAAGAACTTCTCTAGGTGAGTAGGCTATAGATGAGACAGGAGTCAACTCTATTTCTTCACTTCTTGTTGTGTATAACTCATCACAAACCTGGATTTCCAATACAGGAGATAGGCTGTACGTGCATCCACTTCCCAATTCCAAACGTAGCCTTCTTTCATAAAAAACAATGTCCTCGACAATACGCTTCTTTCGAGATGGGGTCAAACACTCTATATCCTTTTCTCACGTATTGCATATCCCACAAACACTCCCTTGAAACTTTTAGGCTCAAGCTTTCCAGCCCGTGCTCACTGGGAACATGAACATAGCAAGGTGAACCAAAAATTCTCAAGTGTGCTATTCCCGGTTTTCTTCCGCAATGCTTTCAAAAGGTGTAATGTTGTTCAAAGTTTCTCAAGGGGCATCTCGTTTACTACATACACGTATGTGTGGATCGCTTTGCCCAAAGAGAGTATGGCAACCGTTTTTCATGCAACATGGATTTAGCCATCTCTACGATCGGCCTCCGTTCTTTCGTTCCAACCACTCCATTTGTCATGGAGTGTATGCAAGGGTGTAAACCTGCCTGAATTCCGCCTGATCAAGGAATGAATCGAATTCGCTGATTTGAACTCCCACCTCTCGTCACGTACATTTGATCTCGAAACCACTTTGTAGTTCTACCATGTTTTGAATTTCTTGAAGCGCTGAATGCATCGTACTTTGTAACGCAGAAATAGACCCAAATCATCCCGGTCATATCATCTATCAAAAGCATGAAGTATTTATTTCCCGCAATTGACTCATTCTTTCTCATTGGTCCACACAAATCAACATGTATAAGTTCAAGTGGTGTAGTTGCCCTCGTTGCTTGATTTCTGGAAATTCTTCTCCCTCGTGTTGTTTTCCCAAGCCGACTACCTTCACAAACTCCACTATAGTCTTCAAGCCGCAGGCAAACCGTGCACCATATCCTTGTCTTTCAACCGTTTCGAGGCCACCAAAGTGTAAATGTCCAAATCTCTTATGCCAAATCTCGCAGTGAGAGACACTAGCCTTCAATACCATTTGATTCTGTGATAATAAGGCTAGTGGATAGCATCCGCTCACTTTCTTCTTCACTTTCATAACCAAGAGATTCTAGTGATGGACCATCATATATTACCGCATCCTCCACCACCAAACACAAAGAAGTACCCATGTTCATCCATTTGACCTACACCTCGCAAGTTCTCCCCTTAAAACTGTGCAGTAATACATCACCTCCTCACATATTTTCTCGCCTGCTTGTATCTATCACCGATCCCATTCTAGCTATATTCACGAGATCTCCGCTGGCATTTGAACTTTGCCGAAGAATATTGGTTCTCACATCAACCAGCAATTCCACATTTCCCCGTCATGTGATTGCTACGTACCACGTCAATAGCACTAGTCTCCACTACCCTTGGTTCTCAGAATCGTGCGTTTGCATATGAACGCATTTCCGTCATCTCCACTTGACTCCGCATTGTTTGCCATTTCCACCGATTTTGTTGCAATACACTTCTAGCCCAATGTCTAAACTTCTCTCGCCAAAGCATTTTGTTTCCCTTGAATCTCGCATTCACCAAAATGGAATTTAGAAACATACTTTGCACCCCCCCGTGGCTTTGTTCCTTCTTGGCTTGTTGATTGAGATCCATAAGATTGATGATAATTGTTTAGAGAGGTTTTTTGCCGAAACTTGGGTTTTGATTCCCATTTCTTCCTTTTTGAGTTCCGCTTCTCTAATAACGAGATGAAATCCGTAATGTGCACCACTCTTGTTTTGCTCCTTTGACCGCACAAATAGTGTGGAGAATGCCCTCTCGCTACATCAATCCGTGTGCAAATCAAAAACGCCGCTTCCCGACTCTTCAAGATGGCAACAACTTCTTTTGTAAATCTAATGCCTCCAAACATTTGTATTTTCAATGACCAAACATATAGGATCATATGGTTTACTAAGGCTAATCGTAACTTTCCGCACAAGTCTTTCATTAGACGTAACTTTCACCAAATGTTTTCATCTCTGGGTTACCTAACTCATTCAAATGAAAGGACATACCTGCATGCAGCTTCATCATCCCCTTTTATCCTAGCATACTCGAATTCACGTTTCAGATTTTGTAATTTGGCTGCATCGTACCCGATCACCACCATGGTACTCACCATACAAGCTGAAATCCCATGCCGTCTTTTGCCGATTCGCATTAGCCGATTCGAAAGATTTGATCCGAGATCGCATTCCCGAATGATACCCAATGCCTTAGCATCTTGCACGAAGACGCTAGCCATTTTTTCATCTCCATCCTCTTCTCGATGCTCCTTCCTGCTTCTTCGTCTTCTTCTTCGAATCTATAGGGCTTGAATCCCCTTTTCCACCAAATTCCACAAACCCCATGCATTTGAAAATCGCCTGCCATCTTGATTCTCCGTAACTCTGTAGTTCTCACTCGCGTGAGAAGATTAGGTTCTCATTTCGAGCCTTCGCTACAAACATCTTCAGTCCGAAAGCTTCTCGTTTTCTTCTTCTCTTTCTTGACGATGAAGATTTATGTGAAACTTTCACCGAGCTTCGAACGTATTCGATTCAAACAGAAACCACGTATTTACGCCCAAGTTTTTAATTGATCCAACTCCGGCTCTTAGGCCATGTTAGTGTTATGATGGATTTGCTAAGAATAATAAGGAATAGAAGGAATGAGAGAAATGGGAAATGGAACAACAGTATGAATGTTCTTCTCTGCTGCTCTGCAAATTGTAGAAAGAAATGCAGCTGTATATTTTCTTATCTGCTGAGCAAAGAAGCACGCGTAGTGCATTTAGAAAATTAGTTAGATAGCACAGCTGGATCACACATGTAAGAAGTGATCTCAGCCATCCATTTATCTAACAATGTGGATCAAACACCACCTGGCACTCAAGGCCTTACATAAGAGAGATTCTTCACACTTGGCATTTTAAGCACAAATGAATACACAAATGGACACAAACTTATTCCTAATTACTAATCAGCTGGAGACTTATAATTCAACAATAGTGCCACATAAATTTGTCCACCAGCCTTCGAAAACTCAAAGGCAAGCATCGAATGAATGGACCTCCACTTCAAGAAATCCATTGATGTTGGTCTTCTAGGATAAGCCCATGGGCCAAGGGAGTCACCTATCTTCCCAAACTCTTAAACTTCTCGCCTGTACCAATCTATCATCTCGACCGTAACTTGATAACTTCTCTCCTTTAATGTGTTCTTGTGCTACTATATTGATTGATGGGTTACTTGCTATTTATTAATTGATATCGTCGTAATTATTTGAGGTGTAGGCAACAAATGACATGAAAAGTATTAAACTGATTTAGAATTATTTTATTGACTACAAATGATTATGTTCTATTTAATCGAAGTTGCGGAATTGAATTCGAAATATTTATGATGATTAATCAAATTTCATTGTGAGGGTAGTGATTAGAATACCTTGAGTCCCCTTATTCTATTGGAGTGTATGATTCCATGACAAGCAAGTAGGTTTGTGAAAATCCTCACAACATTTAGTGCACTAGTTGTCTCTATCTTCTATACATGTTCGTGTTTGAGCTCATGCATTCTCACGTACCATATATATCAGAGTGTATGATATGTGTGATGTTTATACATGAGGAATCCCAAGTGTATTCTCGCGTTTATTAACTAAGCTTGGTTGTGTGAATTCATTTTTTATCAGATTATATGTTACAGGTCCGCTGCGAAGTACTTTGTAAGGGAATTAAGATTTGAGTGCAAGTGTGATTATATGATGTTGCTGAAAAGATTCATATTAGACAAGTGATTCTGGAAATGTAGTTAGTTGCCATGTTTGAAATATGTGATGGTATTTCTTATGATTACTTGCTTTGAGTTTTTTTCACTTAGCTTACATACAGAATTTTTTATGTGATTAATAGGAGAGCAACTTACATAGAACGGATTCACTGTCACATGGCGTTCCAATCTAATAATACATTATCATGTGTAGAAAAACTTACACTTAACAATGTACTATTGGATACAGGACGCCGCGTGACGGTGAATCCGTTTTATGTAAATCATTCTCATTCAATAGGGTTTAATTCTGCAGAGTTTATAGAAAGTATTTGTATATGCCAGCAAAGTGCCGATAGTAGGCCCCAAAGGGCATAAACACATATCCGGTGTACTCAATTGCAGTAATGTTTCAAGAACATGGGAACATTAGGTCAACTCCATTTTTTTTTTTTGGTCACTAGGTCAACTACTCCAATCAACATTTCTTAAAATTTGATTACATGTATGGCATGTTGACTTTTAGCCAGGATTTGAAAAATCCCGGTAACAAATCAGTTATAATATGCATGGCTATTTTTTTTAACAGTTTACAAGAATAATAGCTACGATACACTGACATGCATTATCATGCATTCAACTTTTCAACCAAAAAGCACAAGTCTAATTAAACCAAAAGTCATAAGTAACGGAATAGAAGATTAAAACACTTCGATCACGTACAAGAAATTAATGTTCTTCACTTTCATTTAATCTCTTTAAAGAAGTAATACAATGAGTTCTTACAACAGAATACAGGAAGGGATCTGTTAGACCCTTATTATGGTCAAAAACACACTTGTTTGTGAACTGAATAACGATGAAAAGAAATGGTACCCAATTAACATCCAAAGAAAGAATTTATTCCGACCCGTTCAAATAGTTGTAACCGTTAGCTCTTAGTAATGCTTCGGAGGTGGAGGTGACCTGTAGTAATATGCAGGTGGTGGTGGCGACTTCAATGGAGGAGGAGGTGAGCTGTAGATGTAAGGAGGAGGTGGGGACTTTGATGGTGGTGGTGGGGACTTGTAGTGGTAAGGCGGTGGTGGTGACTTTGCTGGTGGTGGAGGTGATTTGTAGTGGTAAGGAGGAGGAGGGGAAGGTGATGGTGGAGGTGGTGACTTGTAGACATAAGGAGGAGGAGGTGAAGGTGAAGGAGGTGGTGGTGATTTGTAAACATAAGGAGGAGGAGGTGAAGGTGATGGAGGCGGTGGTGATTTATAGATGTAGGGAGGAGGAGGCGATGGAGATGGAGGTGGTGGTGACTTGTAGACATAGGGAGGGGGAGGTGATGGTGACGGAGGTGGTGGTGACTTGTAGACATAAGGAGGTGGAGGTGATGGTGATGGAGGTGGTGGTGATTTATAGATGTAGGGAGGAGGAGGCGATGGCGATGGAGGTGGTGGTGACTTGTAGACATAGGGAGGGGGAGGTGATGGTGATGGAGGTGGTGGTGACTTGTACACATAGGGAGGAGGAGGTGATGGAGAAGGTGGTGGTGGAGATTTGTACACCATAGGGAGGAGGAGGTGATGGTGAGGGTGGTGGGGGTGATTTATAGACATAAGGAGGAGGAGGCGATGGTGATGGAGGTGGTGGTGACTTGTACACATAGGGAGGGAGGGAGGTGATGGAGAAGGTGGTGGGTGGAGATTTGGTACACACAGGGAGGAGGAGGTGATGGTGAGGGTGGTGGGTGGTGATTTATAGACATAAGGAGGAGGAGGCGATGGTGACGGAGGTGGTGGTGGTGGTGACTTGTACACATAGGGGAGGAGGGAGGTGATGGCGATGGAGGTGGTGGTGACTTGTAGACATAAGGAGGTGGAGGTGATGGTGATGGAGGTGGTGGTGACTTGTACACATAGGGAGGAGGAGGTGATGGAGAAGGTGGTGGTGGAGATTTGTACACATAGGGAGGAGGAGGTGATGGTGAGGGTGGTGGGGTGATTTATAGACATAAGGAGGAGGAGGCGATGGTGATGGAGGTGGTGGTGACTTGCGGCCACACATAGGGAGGAGGAGGTGATGGAGAAGGTGGTGGTGGAGATTTGTACACATAGGGAGGAGGAGGTGATGGTGAGGGTGGTGGTGGTGATTTATAGACATAAGGAGGAGGAGGCGATGGTGAGGGTGGTGGTGATTTATAGACATAAGGAGGAGGAGGCGATGGTGATGGAGGTGGTGGTGACTTGTACACACATAGGGGAGGAGGGGAGGCGATGGCGATGGAGGTGGTGGTGACTTGTAGACATAGGGAGGGGGAGGTGGATGGTGATGGAGGTGGTGGTGACTTGTAGACATAAGGAGGTGGAGGTGATGGTGATGGAGGTGGTGGTGACTTGTACACATAGGGAGGAGGAGGCGATGGAGAAGGTGGTGGTGGAGATTTATAGACATAAGGAGGAGGAGGAGATGGAGATGGAGGTGGTGGTGACTTGTACACATAGGGAGGGGAGGATGGTGATGGAGGTGGTGGTGACTTGTAGACATAAGGGAGGTGGAGGTGATGGTGATGGAGGTGGTGGTGACTTGTAGACGTAAGGAGGGGGAGGTGATGGTATGGAGGTGGTGGTGAATTGTACACATAAGGGGAGGAGGAGGTGATGGCGTATGGAGGTGGTGGTGACTTGTACACATAAGGAGGAGGAGGTGATGGGGAAGGTGGTGGCGGTGATTTATAGACATAAGGAGGAGGAGGAGATGGGGATGGTGGTGGTGGGGATTTGTAAACATAAGGAGGAGGAGGTGATGGGGATGGTGGTGGTGGAGACTTATAAATATAAGGAGGAGGAGGTGATGGAGATGGGGGTGGAGGAGATTTGTAGACATATGGAGGTGGTGGTGAGGGTGATGGGGGTGGTGGAGACTTGTACACATAAGGTGGAGGAGGTGAGGGTGATGGTGGTGGTGGGGACTTGTAGACATAAGGAGGAGGAGGAGGTGAAGGTGAAGGAGGTGGTGGTGACTTGTACACATAGGGAGGAGGAGGTGAAGGGGATGGTGGTGGTGGTGACTTATAGACATAAGGAGGTGGGGGAGAGGGTGAAGGAGGTGGTGGAGACTTGTAAATGTATGGAGGAGGTGGAGAATGAGCAGGCGGTGGTGGAGACTTGTAGTAATAGTGTGGTGGTGGCGGAGAATTGTAGTGATACTTTGGAAGTGGTGGTGAGCTATAGTGATATGGTGGGTGTCTTACATGCTTTGGTGGTGGGGGTGACTTGTAACTGTATGGAGGGTGCGCAGATTGCTTTGGTGGTGGGAAATTGTAGTAACGTTTTGTGCTCTGGGGTGGTGGTGGTGAAGAATAAGTGTAAGGCTTAGTAGCAAGCACACTTGTGGCTAAAAGGCATAATGCCACGACATAAAACATTAGAGGCCAATGCCTCGGCTGTTTCGAGGCTATCATTCTCTGGCAATTCAGATGTAATTGCCAGAAAACTGTACTTCTGAGAACTTGTTTGTTAGTGAGTTGAGTTGCTTTTGAAATGGTGAGAGCTATCCCCTTTTATAGCAATATCAGAAATCGTCGTTGAAAAAGACGTGTTTGTTTATTCAGCATAACAGGCTGGACTGATGCTTTAAAAAATTTCCATATATGTAACTTGTAGATTTTAAAATGTTTTAATCAATCAAAGTCTACTATTTCGAGCAATGAGTGTGGTTCCCACATATATTTTAGCTTAATTTGTTCTTTCATGGAAGCCATGAACAAGTCAAGTTGCATGGTTGCTAGAAAAGTGTCGTTTGCATGGCTGGATAAGAGTTCAAATGTAAAACCGTGTCGGAAGCATACACCGTTGAACTTTTCTCCAGGTAATATATCTGTCTCTTTTTATGATTTAAATATTGAGGCTTCTTCTAACAAAGTAGAGAAACCACTTTACCAATAGATATATAGTTGGTAGTAACTAATGAAGTTAACAAATGAAGAAGTAAAAAAGAAGGCTGAGAAGCCACTTTACGACCTAGTTGTTGTGGACTAATTATGCTTGTGTAGAAGGTGCATCCCTTGAAATGTGCTCACTCTGAAGTTTTACTATATATATTAAAGAACACAAAGATTGAACGTTTGCATATAATCGAATTTTAAGATCTATATTCTTTTAGACAACGACATGATACATATGAAGACTTGTTACAATGCATTCGCATTACAACTTATAAGTTTTGGACGAGGGAATTTCAAGTTTTAAGGGATTGAGGTGAAGCTATACGAGTCCATGAATCTCATCAAAAATATATATCATTTTTATTATTCACATGTAAATCAAGCATGAGATAGTGGTTTAAATTGAGTGGAGACGAATATTGATGAATCGATAGGGATCCATGTATTTTTTTTTTTTATAAATGACAGTGTTAGTGGATTAAATAGTTAGTTGTTAGGGGGAAAGAAAATTAGTGGAGATCAAACTCTCATCATGGTGCATAGGCATGATTGCTTTTTGCTACTACGGTAAAGCATCATCTACATCTATGTATCTCATTGAAAATATGTATCATTTTCATTATTAATGTAAATCAAACATGCATGAGATAGTGGTTTAAATTGAGTGGAGACGAATATTAATGAATCTAAAGGCTAATTAAATCAAAGTTAACTTTTAGGTTCATTCTTTCCTTTTGCATTAGTTCATTTCTATCTGAATTGAGTTGGAACGAGCATATATAGAACCCTCTTAATCAATGGCGAAACCCAGACAGATGAATAGGTTTAAAGATTTTCTTTAAATCAAAAGTGTCGCAATCCTCGAAGGCATGTGCTTTAATTAATTTAGCTTCTTGATATAGTTATTGTGGGGGTAATAGAACATCGTCCATATGGCAGTTGATTGGCGAATCTCTTGAATTAATAAAGATTCCAAGTCTCCAAGGTCGTTCCATATCTTAATTAGAACTTTGGTTAGGTTTCCCTTAAAAAAAGAATACAAAATTTGAGGTTTAAGTTAGATTTATTTATTTGTTTTTTGAAAATAGAAGGTATGGTACTTTTGGTCTGGTACCATATGAGGCATCATCGTATTTTTAGCTCTAGGATCAAACGGTACGCCAAAGCAGAGTCGGTGACCCCAAAAATGCGTATGTGAGAGTTCGAACTTGGGTTAGGTTAGACTTAAATGAAAAGAAAAGAGGTAGAAACAGTTCAGGAGAAAATTAATAAGAGTGGGGGAAATAAGGAAGATTATGGAAATAGCACCATTATTCTTGAGCTGTCATTGATGGAGAAGTTGACAATGTGAATGGATCAAGACTGAATAAGGAAACGAGATTTTTTTCCCCCCTCAAAATTATGATCTCTTAATTAAATTTGACTAGTACTTATAGATATTTTATTGTGTGTTCATAATTAAATTTCTTTGTTTCTTTAAATATTAAATTTGTATGCACGGTAATAGAATAGAATATAAATGTTCAATAAGAACATGCTCTCTGTTTTTTTTTTTTTTTGGTCAATTTAGAACGTGCTCTCTAGTCTCTAGCTAGTTGCGGTTGCCAACAGTGGGCGCCAGACAACATATATAGGGATTGGGGTTAATCTGGTCTGGAATGTTTGTTATGTTCATCATCTCTTTCAATTTATTTATTTATTTTAACGTGTTATAATTAATTAAGTCAAAGCCCAATCATCATTTCTTTCATCTCTCTTCTTATTGAAATCCTTCTGAAAGCTTGGTGCATTACGCGTTTTTATTAATTTAGTACAAAGTTACAAATTAATATGTTTTTTAATGATTTAAGAATAGTAACTTATCTATTTCAATTTACCCCTTCGTATACATCAAATGAAACCAAAAATTCATATCAATTGGTGCAGGACACGGACTCGCTAGAATAAACACAACCCTTTGCCAAGGTGCCATTGCAAATTAATGCGAATGTATTGTGTATAGTGATATCTCATCATATTGTGTTTTAAGGTTAGCTCATTTTAGCCAATTTCTCAAATACTTTCAACTACCTATTCCTTTTATCATTTTTTTTTATATAACAAAACTTCATAATTTATCTTGAGAAGTAAACCCTTCCCTATTATACAGCCAAGTGTTTATTTTGTAATTAGGCTCACAATATACCAATTACATGGGGCCTCCTTTCTAATTATTCCTCATTTACTCTTGACCTTAAATCCATACATCTCTGCAATTCCCAGATCCAATGATCTCACAAAAACCCTAGTCCAGTAAATTTAACAAGTGAAACCAAATCCATCATAGTCGATGAATTTTAGACAGCAGCTCTTAGACAAAATTAGTTAGTAAAAGACTGAGACTAAAGACAATCCGCGTTTCAGGTTAGAAAGCTAGTAGTGTACACAATGGAAAATAAAATTTAAAGGATAATGTTAAGGAGACCAAATTTTTTAAACTAAATTTGTAAACTAACATAGACCCATGAATCCATACATCTCGATCGGAAAAGAATCAATAGAAAAGAATACCAACCGTCAATTGTCACGTCATTTGATTTATAAATTTAATTTAAAACATTTGGTCTCCCTAACATTACCCAAATTTAAAATTGAATATCGTATGTATTTTGTTATATTTAAAACTATATATATAAATTTGTTTGTCTTACTTATATATTTTATATTAACTTTGACACAAATAACATAAATGTCTCTGGCTGCAATAATGTTAGATTAATTTTTATTAAAGTTAAATGTGAGTGGCATCTTCGTGAAGAACGTGCAAACGGCAAAATCTTATATGATCCCAAGTTTATATGCTTGTTACATGACATCAAAGTAGGTAAAGCAGATGTAACGCAGCTGCAAAAATACAGGATTTTTTCTGTAATACAACAATACATATACAAAAAGGGTGAGGGATGAGCTAATTTACATAATGCACAAGCTATAGTAATTTAATTTGAAATCATCATCCACACAAGTTTAACTTAAAGCCTCTTACAAGTGAAAAAAAAGAATATATATATATATATATAATTAAACTATAATACTAAATGACCCACTTATTAGTTGATAAATACAGTTTTTAAATATGAATGTACCTCTCGTTTGACAAAAAAAAAATATGAATGTACAAGTATGAATTATGTTGGACAGATAAGATGTAATCCATTATTATCAACTAGTGATGTGGGGGTCAATGCGAGAGTCGAAAGTCAAAGGATCAAGCCTGCCTGTCTTTTTTCTTGTTTGTTTGGAATCGTAGGTCAGCATTATTCCACATTACTAATTTTCAGTAATACTATTAGTAAAATAATCTGACTGTTACAGAATGCCACCGACAACAAGAAAAAAACCCTTAATAAATTGACTATATTGTTGTACGTCTAAATTTACTGAAGGCAGAGATAAAAGGGTGCGACAACAAGAAAAGAGATGAGAGAGGGGGATTCCTTGTCTTGCAAGTAATATAAGTCTACATGAATACAATTTTTTAGATTACATAGAAATCTTAATCACAATTTATTAAGGATTAACACAATTATACATGTGCTAGAATATTAACTATAACATATATAAAGTATATATAGTGCATTGCTGGAGTTTTACTACCTCTTTTCTGATTTTTTTTATTCTTTTGTTGATACTGACCTTCTAATAAATTGACTAATTTGTATGAGATTTTTTGTACCGACTTCTCTAAATTATTGACTAGTTATGTTCTTTTTGGGGACCTTGGAAACATCAGAAAATGAGCTTCCAAAAACAATATTATAAATTAAAAATTCTTTGTTGTTTGCCTTGTGTCTTTCCCTTTCATGAATACATGTAGAAATTTTTATTGAAAACTTGAAGTGCTTTATTTAGAAGTACTTTTTAAAAAGGGTCCATCTACGATATTTAATTAAAAAAATAAAGTATTGGTGGTACTATTTAATTTGAACGTTAATACTGTAATATAACAATGTCCAATTATAATCCAACGTTCACACTGCAAAGGCAACGTTGGTATAATAATACCAACGTCATTTGGTGTAATGAATTATAACGTTAAGATAATTATGTAACATTGGAGTGTAAATTTGAACAATTACAGTGTAACTTTACTTTAGACCATGTATGTTGATATCATGTTGTAATACGATTACAATGTTGTGTAAGTTCATAACGTCCCCTAGTAATAGCATACATCTATGCTATAATAGTACGTCCATGGTTTACTAGTAAACGTTGATATTGTAATGTAATCATGTTGAAGTATAAAAAGCTAGCTTGACAATGTAATAGAACGTACACAATGTAACTACCAACCTTGTTATAGTAATAATCACGTCATTCTTTGTTATTAACTCGAACTTTATCATAATTATGTAATCTTGGAGTATAATTCTTAATAAATTAAATGGCACCAATACCTTATTTTATAATAAGGTATCATAGAATCTTCCTTTTAAAATAACACATAATAGAAAACACTTTGGAAAATTGATAAACTTAGTCAGAATCAGAAATGATTTTGGTTCTTGAAAAATACTTTTGGCCTTTTCAAAAGCAATCACAAATAGGCTCTAAGAACACATTTAACAATTCTAGAATGGGAAAAATAAAGAGAAAAAACATTTATACCAAGTCATATAAGAGCGCCACTAGCATTATATATGGCATAGTGGTATTAATCTCTACTTGTAATGGGGAGGCTTCATGTTCCCCTTACATGCATGAGAAGTTCAATATATAATTATTATGATTAATCTATTGTGTGGTTTTTTCCAAACTTCCTACTCCTTAATTGTAAAATATCAATGTATAAAACAAAATTAATAGGAGACAAAAGTAAAGTACACTATTTGGTTGAGGTGTTAAATCATTTTCAATTAAGGATTTGATTACAATACTTACCTATATTTAATATAAGGACAGAGCCACACTCTCCAGCCTAGGGCAAATTTTGGATTTCAAAAAATTGCATGTAATTTTACATGCAAAAGTTGTCTAAATCAATACTAGCCCAGCCTTTTTGGCAAAATTAGCCTATCTTGAACAACAAAGAAAACATAGCCCACCCCTATAAATTTTTCTAGCTCCGCCCTTGATTTAATATAATCACCATCTCAACAATTAGATGGTGATTATATTAAATACATATATTCACATGAATATATATATATATATATGACTGTCATATGGTCATTGTATTAAATATATGATAATATTGTAGCCAATCCTTTCAATTAGGATTTGGCTACAATACTAACAAAATACGTATTTATTCAAATTGAGTTAGGTTATCAGCTAAGGCTCTCTTAGAAGTGCTGAGTCCCAACACGTTTTAAAAAATAGGAAATTTACAACTTTATTCTAGAGTTATATCTTTGATATAGCCCATAAATTGAGTTATTTGAGATGTATTAAAATTAAAAGAGGAAAGCGACGTTTAATAAAGAAAAAGTGATTGGAGAATTGGAAATTCCAGGGTTAGAAGATTATTTCTTGCTGCCATATCTCGAAAGCTAATGCCCTCGACTTTTCAAGTTGCTTGACAAGCGAAAAACAAAAAAGAGTCAATTTTGACATGTGACGACCCGTCCCTAATTTTATTGTATTTTATTTTCCCAAAGTTGTAAATTAACAAAAATGCCCCTGAGCGGGCTAAGTGGAAGTCCTACATGGACGTTTGAGTTCTTTTTAAATTTTGACTTTTCACTTACCGTATTCTTGTAGTACTTGTCACTACGAACGCGTGAGCGCGAACGAGATGAAAATCCGACGTGTAACGGAAACGTTACGTACGTTTAAATATTATTTCCTGTTATGAAAATATAGTGGTACGTGTAGCAGGCGAGATCCAGCTGCCCGACCTAATTTGGGAAAGATCCCTTTCTTTCTCTTTCCCCCTGATCTCTTTTTCCCCCTCACTCTTCTCTTTTCTGCCTTCTTTCTTCTTCTCCCGTGAAAAGTGCACAGTGCACAACGGCCACACCATTTTCTTTGAACCGAGCCAAACCACTACCACCATCTTGTTCGTTGTAACTCACTGAGTTCAACGGTGCAAGCCAATTGCCCAAACTCTCTATTGTTTGACGGAAATCGCACAGGGAAGAACCGGACTTTTCCGACGAGTCACTTGCAAATCCCGACCAAGGTGAGGTTCCTAACCACCACCATTAGCTTTCTTTTGTTGAGTAGATGAATTTCCATACTAAATTTGTGCGATTTGGTTGGGTTTTGGAGTAGATAGGACCTCAGATTGTAGACCGTGACTTTTCGGCCAATTTTCGGCCATTTTCGGCCACTTTTCAAACCCCAAATAGGTACAATCTCATTCTACTCATCTCTAGCTTCATTTTGACATTTGGATCGTGAAAAATGGTTGAGAATTGAAGAAGTTACAAATTTTTGAAAATTTCCCAGTTTCCGGCAAGCTTGGACGGCAAACGGCGGCTCCAGCGACCGGCTGGAGTTGCAGCGCAACCGGTCCAAACTAGCCTAAACCCGGTCTAGACCGGACCGTGACATGAGCAAACCGATTTAAACCCGGTCCAGACTGGGAATATTCCCCAGGTATATTCCTTTAATGCCGTTAGGAATATTTCGTTAGATTTAACGGAGATACCAAAATCTTCCATTAAATCTAACGGCGTCAACTAACGCCGTTAGTTTGACCAGCTCAGTTTGACTGCGCGTGAGCCGTGAGTGAGGCGCGCTTGAGCCGCGTGTGAGCCGAGGCAAGCCCGTGCGTGGGGGCGCGTGGGACCAGTTTTTCGACTTCCGTCGATGCGAGGCGACTCGTGACGACGCATACTACCTCGGGGCAGTACATATGGTATTTTTCAGAGTGTTTCATACCTCCGATTTGAGCGAACCAAGAATAAGTGCTATTTATTAATTTAATTAGTAACCTTTATGAGTTGAATCATTACAATAATGATATCTTATATAGGTGAGACTTACCACGAGGAATACAGAGGTCAACCAAGGCAAGGCGGCTACAAACCAACTACGTATCTGTGAGTGGGCTTTATTTTGAGAAATTAATATTATTTATATTATTTCTCACTATGATTTTATAATTGATTTTTCTATCATGTCATGCTTTTACTTACGAGTTAAGTATAATATATATATATATATATATATATATATATTATGTTGGGATTTGAGAAATTGTGATGGCATGATCATGTGTATTTTTATTTGCTCATCATACATGCATTCACCGGTGTCTAGTACTCGTCCGGGCCAGGACCAACCTTCACGTGTATGTTCACATCCGCACCGTTATGCTCACTTTGTATCCATTGTAGGTGCCAGCCTATACTAGTCTGCATTAGGCAGCTAGAACTCGTATGTGAAGCGTTTAACGCCAGCTTCACGTGATCGTAGTACCAAGCATATATTTATTACACCCAGCCTGTTATGTGTAGCTACTTTCTACATGGGCTTATGTGTCTGCATATGTTGATGAGCATATTATATATGTCGTTGAGCATACTTTACGTTGTTGAGATATTGGTATCTACTCATACCTTTATCATGGATGCATTTATACGGTTTTGTCGATGAGTATACGATATAGTTGTTGAGGTGTTGGTATTACTCGTATTTTTTTGTAGCAGTGCCTTATAACGTTTTGACGTTGAATATTATATATTGTGTTGATATAAATGTATTTATCCATATCTTTGGAAATTTTCATACTATACGTAGTATGATTTTGGGGAAACTATACAGGAATTTTCAAAGAGGGGTTATTATGTTATGAAAAACAAAGGTTTTCAAAATGTTTATTTTTGCCCACTCACATTTTCTATTTTGCGCCCCTCCAGGTTTTAGGGGGCTGATCTGGTGGCAAGTGAAGTTATCACGGGTGGTTCTGACACCTTCTACAGCTATTGTACGGAAGTATGTTCCTACTAGTTGTATTACGTCTATCCTTACCAGGATGGAATTATTATTACGTTACTGCACTTTAGCTATGCTTTGAGACTAATTACTTTGTATTATGGGCCCTGCACTTCGCACACTACTTTGAAATTAAATTTCAAAGTCGACCTTAGTTTTAATTTATTTGCACTTTTACACAACACTTACATTATGGTTGTCGTCATCCCTTCTGGGATGTCGACCAACATATCTAGACTCGATATTGACACATGGATATCTGGGTCGGGGTGTGTCATGACAAATCTCTGGGTATTTAATCTAAAGCCTTGTTTTCCGAAAAATAGGGGTCTAGTTTTGGTATTTTTAGTTTTGAGACCTTTTCGGCAGCAATCTTTATTCCTCGTTTTTCATGTTTTAGGAAATCTTTGAGATTTAATTATTCTTATTTTATTTTCCTTTTGTAGCTAGAGTTTGCTAAGACTATATAAACAATTTTTAGGGTTGTATTCCAACAATCTTTCATATTATTATCAATTAAACTTTAGAAGTTTCTCTATTTTCTGGTGGATCCTAGATTGCTGATGGACTTCAGCTTTTGTACTAGGATTTTACGATGATCGGTTCTAATTATCTCGTTTCTCACTGCGTCAATCTTTGCATGGACTAATGATATTTAGATGCACTTGACATGTTTACTAACACAATCTCTGAATATATTGGTCTCATATATAATAGAATAGACACCTTTAGTAAGAGTGTGTCAGCAAGTATGTCATTTTTGTCTGTCAAAAAACATCATTAGGTGACAGAATTTCAAAGCCTTATGGAACTTTAGTGTCAAGATTATAAATTTATACTACAAGAGCATTATGAATGGAATACAGAAGCACTACATATCTACTAATAAAATATTAGAAATGGATTTGGATCCCCGGCGGATGTTAGCTAATGGAGCCAGCGGAGCCAGCGAATCAAGAGATCCGGGTTGTTGAAAATTAATCATGCGGATTAAATTAAAAGGTGCTGAAGTTTGCCTTGTTTTGCATGAAAATGGTGGACCGTAGGATTAATTTTCAACGGCCCAGATCTCTTGATCCGCTGGCTCCATTGGCTAACATCCTCTGAGGATCCAAGCCCCTACAAAGACACTAAGCAAATGTGTCATTTGAAATCTCTCGTCCAAACGCACTTTTAAGTTGAGGATAAATGCATTCAAATGCTCTAGAAAATATGTTCTACATCAAACAAACAATTTGGCTAAGGACACTTGGTACATCAACATTTTGTTGGAGTTGTGCCCTAAAAGTCAATTTGCAATATTGGATATTATGAAACAACTCTACATTTTTAATTAATAAATAAATGGTGAGTTTAATTCATTCATGAGCTTGGCTTTATATGTTAGATAATATGTGTTATGAATGAGTCCATTAGACTTAAGGCATAAAAACAATGTTCCTAGCTATTTGGAAAATAAACCAGACATTGACAATCCGAAAAGGCCGATGTATATATCGCACCAAGGTTAGCATGGTCTAGTGCTATGCGTGTTGGGTGCTGGATATACAACATTTGTCTGTTGAACAAATTCACTAGCATTGACCAATCCAAAAAGCTTAAACGTATGGATGTTTACCACATGTCAAACATTATAAAGTTTCAAGTTGTTATATGCAAAAAATTCTTATACCAGAGACATCATCATATTATTGTGGTCTTATATATAAACTTTGACTTCACCTCGAAACTCTCACAAACTCTCGGGGCCCAATAGCATGTTGCTTGAGTTTATATATATAGTACATGAATGTGCAACAAGAAATCGATCACCTTTTTGTAATTGTGTAATGGAATGAGATGCCCTTGGAAGCTACTTGACAATCCATCTCTAAACCCTCTATGCAAATAACTTTTTGATCAAGCTTTGGTTGTAAGAACCGTCTTAGTGATCAAAGATATTCACTTGTGTGACATTATTCCATTCCACATACATCTTGATCGGGATATAGATGATAGAATAATTGTATTGTATTGTAACTACAACTAATGTTCAAAAGATTATTATGATTATATTACGTATACTTTTATCTAATATAGGTAGTCATGGCGTGCTGATATGTGTCAATTTTGGCTTCTAAAATTAAATTAATATATTAACTAATTCCACTAAAAACTTTAGTTAGAAGTTAATAGGTCACACACCTATGATAATATATGAATCGTAATTAATATAATTATTTGTTAATTCTATTATATTAATATATATGTATATATTGGACTTGTTTTAATAAAATTAAAAGTTTTGGGCTTTAGTTAATTAAGGAGGAAATCATAAGATTTTTGGGCCCAACAAATAAGGGTGATGCAAGAGAGGGATAAAAGTGATCAGAAATTCTCTCCTGCACACGCAGGATGTGCACATGGATTGTGCATAACCGGTATTTATAGTGTATTGCCAACGTATTCCTATCATAGTATATAAATATTGTATCATTATTATATTATCACCATATTGTCAGTAAGGTGGAGGCCATGCGCAACCCACATGCACAGGAGAGAATCTCTGTAGAAGTGATTATATAAGTAAGTCACCTGTATGAAACTTATCAAAACCTCCCTAAAACCCAAGGGGCATTTGCCTTGTCATGGGCTTATTTGGAAATTTTGTTATAAATTGTCATGCACAACTTAAATTACAAGCCCAATATAGAAACCCAAAACTAACTTTATGGCATATTTCAGCATCGATGTGATAAACTTTTTAGGCTCAGTATGGTTCAACACCTACCTTACTGATATTGTCTCAACTTAACCACCTATCACTAGGTGTTGGCTTTTATTACAAAAGGTCTTGGTGATATTAGAGGTAGAATTTCTCATATATTAATTGTATATTTTTTTGTCATATGCCCGATGTGGGATTTTATTCTCTAACATGCCTCCTCACGAGTGGCCTTACATAGGGTCACATGGGAAATGAATTCCCACTTCAACTACTGGTCAAGTCATTATACCGGAACTAACAACAATCTTTTCGATAGCCCGATAGGTATTCAATTAATGGAGCCAACGCTAATCTTTTTGAAAGCACAAACATTCAATACCTTAAGTCCCACCTTTTCGAAAGCCTAACTTAAGGAAACATATTCGAGCCCAATAACTCGAGCCTGGACATGTCGAGCAAATAGTCTGCTCTGATACCATGATAAACTTTTTAGGCCCAACATGGTTCAACACCAACATCTCTGATATTGTCCCTATTTAACCACTTATTATTAGGTGTTGGGTTTTATCACAAAATACCTCGGTAATATGTCTAGAGAATAACCTGCTCTGATACCATAATAAACTTTTTAGGCCCAACATGGTTTAACACCAACATCACCGATATTGTCCTTATTTAACCACTTATTACTAGGCGTTGGGTTTTATCACAAAATGTCTCGGTAATATTATGAGTGGAATCTCTCATATATTTATTGTATATATTTTTGTCATATGGCCAATGTGTGATTCTATTCTCCAATAGTATGCTCTTAAAATTTATTAATAACTTAATGAGGCTCAATTAACATCCTTAACTGAACTAAGGCTTTAATTATTCTTAATTAAATTATTCATTCATCTCCATTGAATTATGGAGGTTTTGAGCGATTAAAACTCTTACTAATCGATCATCAATTAAACTTTCTTTTTAATCCTCCCTTTTATGAGAACTCGTTATGGTTAATTCTTATGGCTCCCACAAGCCATGAGTAATACCTCGTAGTATATCATGGTTATCTAAGCTAAGAAGAATGGTATAGAACCTATTTAGTTGGAATTGCATGCAATATAAAACAATCTCTCTATTCATTGCTCTTAATCACATTAATAGTGCACTAAATCCGTGTTGATCTCCTAATGTGAATTCTCAAGTCCATATGATTCACATGAATATGATCGAAACTCTTACTCAATTATATTCAAACACTTTGACCGATGATTCCTAAATCATATCTTCGAAACTCTTACCCAATTATATTCAAACACTTTGACTAACGATTCCTAAATCATATCTTAGAGCATGTCGCCCTCTTTACTAAAGGTCGAGTTTTCTTGTTGTACGGTTTGAGTTTTTATGTGGGCATGCATGGCTCTTTTTCCTTCACTGTTGTTTCTCATGTGGTCTTATTCGAGCAAGGTTTTTTCTAAGCCACTCGCCCATACACGCTACATACTGATAGGAGCATTTTTATGCGACTTTGTTAGCTTATTTTCTTACATTTATTTAGCTAGTTTCTATTTATTAGAGTGTTTTAAGTTATTTTCGTGTATTTGTAGGTCCAAGTAACAAAGTTGGCGAGATCGGGCTTTTTGGAGCACTTTAGAGCAGTTTTGAGCTTGAAATGGATAGCACATGTTTGGAGCATGATGGCTGGACGTGTTTGAAGTTCATATGAGGCTAGGATTGTGCTAAAGAGTGAAGATAGAAGTTCGGAAGACAAGCAGATTGCAAGAAAGTGGAATCCGAGTGGAATTTGGATAGTGCTACACATAACTGCCAACTTCGACAGAGCACCCAGATTTCCTCATGACAAACTACGTGTCAAACCATATATGGTTGGAAAGCTCTGGATGTCTAGTTTCCAGAGGATTTTACAGATCACGATTCTGATTCTTCTATAAAAAGTTATCACTATTTTAGTAACTAAAGGTTGAAACAGGAAGAAGAGTCCTAGTCGGATTGGGATTCAAGGAAGAAAATGGGACAACTGTTTGACTCTTTGGGAGTTGATGATGATCTGAAAAGTGCATTTTAGAGGGAAACAAGGAGTTAAACTTTGGAATATCTCATGGCTAAATCTTCAGAAATTAAAGGATAAAGGGCTGCATTTATCTAGGATTAAAAATCATGGGATGAACCTAGACCTAATTGCAGCTACAAGGGAAGACTCATTGCCTTGGAAATCTTCTTCTCTCTTATCCAGCCGTGCAACACAAAAGATGAAGCCAAATCTGATTCTTATCTTTGCCTCTCAAATTCAATCTTGTCCATTTATTTTCATTTCAATCCGAGGGCTGTGAGCAACATAAGGATCAACTCTCACCACTATATAAAGCTCGGCATAGCTTCAAAAAAAGGGGTCGAGATTTTTACACACACAACCAGCCAAAGCTTTGCCAAATATACTCCCTCACTCTTCCACTATCACAAGGCCGAAACCTCCATCACTTCCCCATCTTTCAAGCTCCGATGCTCTAAGCCTAGGAACTTCCATCATCACAAGAAGAGTCAAGTTCATCACCTTGTTGCTGCTCCTCTAAGGAAAAACTACAAAGTGTAACTCTATGGCTCTCTCGAATTACTCAGTTTCTGTTTTGTGTATGGATGCTTATAAATCAACTTTTGTTTTATTTGTTTGGATGATTGAGTTGTTTATTTGGACAAGTGAAATTTTCAGATTATATTTCATGTATAATTCGGAATTTACAGATTGCTTATAGTTTTCTAATTCGAAATTTATTCTGTGATTCATGTTGCTATACTCCATACTTGTTAGATTAAATAATTTTCAGTTTGTGCTTTGTAATTAACATGTTAAACAGGCCCTAAGTTTGTCTAAATATGTTAGTTTAATCAACCAAGAATCAGTAGCGAATCAAGCATGCCCTAAGTATACTAGATAGAAACTGATTTCACAAGTGGTAAAAACTATGTTTAATGGTTAGAAACTGAAAATTAGCATGGAAGTTCTTGGTATGCTTTAATGTCTTTTTCTCCATGTTCTGATGAAAGATGTGCGCAAATTATGTGATTCCCTTTAGATTTTGCCCTAAGCATTTATTTGAAGTTTAATCACATAGATTTTAAGTAAAGACCTAATCTGAGCTTAAATGTGTTTTGAGAATCTTGCATGATCAAATGTCCTCTAAAGCTTTAATCATAGTCGTTTTTAAGATAACTTGTTAGGGAGTATAGTATTGCTTAAATTCGAATCTGAAAGGCATTTGCAATTTGTTTGGATGGCTAAATGTGTTGAGAATCGATCATTGTAAATATGTACATTGTGATATTTTTGCTTTGTTTCAAAGTAATTTAGAAAATCAATCTTAAACCCCCTTTATAGTTTTTTACTTTAAAAGTTTAGGATACCCTACAATTCCCCAGACTAAACAATCCTTGCTTACCAATACTAACAATGATATTTTTGCAGGGTTAAAGGTGAGATCCATTCTGGAACACATCAATTTTGAGTTTTTATGTGGGCATGCATGGCTCTTTTTTCTTCACTGTTGTTTCTCATGTGGTTTTATTCGAGCAAGGTTTTTTGTAAGCCACTCGCCCATACACGCTACATACTCGTCCAAAATTTCTACATATTTCCATCAAGAATTTAAAAGCACAACTTTCTAAACACATTTCGAAACAGTTTAGAAGTAAAGAAAATATACCAAAGAGACTTTCGTACTAATAACGTGTTGTAAAACAGGCGTAATGACTGAGGTGGGATCCAATGTGAGAATAGGCATAATACCTCACACAAATGGACATAACATTCAACTCTATGGAGCAAAACTCAAAGATTGTTACTACCCAACTCAATACAAAGGAAAAGTGTAGCATGCAGAAATAAAAGGAAGGGAAATTATACCTACTGCAACTAGCTTCCATATATACAAGATCATTTTTGTGCTCCACCGTAACCGTGTAACATTACCAAATCACCGCAAGTTACGAGCCGGTCCTGGAATTTACGAGCGTTTTGTGAAACTAATATATATATACATATATATAACAAAAGCATAAAACTCTTCATAAACACCATTGCACCTCACAAACGCCACAACACGATCTAATTATCAGAATCCTTCACTTCGTAATATTTTCATTTATTAAAATAGCTAACACAATGCTTCTACAAACAACGTGGAAAAATGAAGCAAACATGCACCTCTGTTAACCAAATTTGAAGAAGAAATATTTTCAAGGCTCTCTTCTTTAAGCTCATCGGGCCTATTTTGCGCACTTTGACGCGTCACCAAACACCTCAGTGTAACATATTGGGCAAGCCTGATGAAAGAAATACTTGTCAGCTAAATTGAGTCGTTGCCAAATAGATTCTAAACACCAATGTATTCATCTTAAAAAAAAAAAAAAAAAAAAAAAAAAAAAAAAAAAACCAAAATTGCTTGCCTTGTTGATGCTAAGCCATCTGGTCCCACAACCAGCATGATAGAGGTGTTTGCATGGTAGAGCAATCCGCCGGTCCCCTCGTTTGTACTCCATCTGGCAAATCACACATCTACGTGGAACAAGGGAATGCAAGTTAATATGACCGCAAAAAGTATACATGGAAAGCTGCTCATATGAGATGGATATTACAATATAAAATCATACAACCTACAATACCTACCTTCACTCCCCAAGTAATCAGTGTTCTATATGTTCTCTACAGAACGCCATATTAATGAAAACAGCAAAAACCAGTTCCTTTGATTTTTTATTGAGATTTGAGCAAGGGAAAAAGTTGTTCTTGCAAAAATTAGTAGATATTCAACTCCCCATTTCTATATTTAACCGAAAGAGATTCCATAAAACAGGACTTCAGAGAGAGAGAGAGTAATCACATTTTATCAAAAGACAACAAATAAGAGCAATGTATACCTCTCGTCTCGTGATTTCTTTCTCGAGAAAAAGCTGCATTTGTACTTTGAGATTGGAAGCAAAGAGATCTGATCTTGGGAGAGACCTCGACTTTGAGTTCCAACTGCCTCACCTAACTCAAGTAATTCCTGAACGTGAAGAACATTGTCATTAACATTTATTCCAAATATATGTAAAGAAGCAAAATCATAGGCATGCAAATAAAAGGTTTTTAGTACAACACAAGACATTACAGACCTACAACTACTAAAACTACCATCACAACTCGAGAACATTGTTCTGCTTCAGAGATTCACTCACTAACGATAATATAGTTAGGTCCCCACCATGAATACAACTCTCTAGCCAGATCCAACATCACATCCACAAGTGAAAGCCTATGACACAAACCGGGAATATGATATGCTCAACAAACTTCTATTCCAGTGGGCTCAAATAAATGAGAAATCCAACTTAAATTGAATTCAATTCAAAATTAGTCCATACACATGAGTGCTATAAAAGTAAATTTCACCAAAGTTTGACATGAGTTTGTGTGAGAAGGGGAGCACTTATGAAATAATATGAGGCCAGTTGTCCTATAACTACAACCACATAATACTGTTTCAAGTGAGATAAATCAATGACAACAAAATTCGAATTCTACGACATGCCCAGTGCCACACAGAAATTTGTGCAGTTGAGAGATAGAAAAGCAAAGAATCAGAGACTAAGAAATTTGCAAGAATCTCCTCATTAAGAACAGAAATTACAAAAGGAGTCGTGCAATGATTGTTTAGCACACAAGCAATCCTCCTAACAATGAAGTAAATCTGTACCATCAAGAAAATGTACAGAAAAACACAATTTAAATTTCCAAGGCTAGGGTGGTAGATGGAATTTGTTCCACTATTAACCATGGCTAGTGTATCCATTTGATACCATAAAATCTAAACAATACCTACTCCACAGAAATGTTAAACAACAATTCAATAGATAAGACGGATTACTTGAAATTATAATATAATTGTATTATCCAAATTCTCAGGAGGAGAAAGTGCAATTAGCTCTAACCTCGTAACTCATGCTGTCAGGATCAATGTTGTCTTGCCAAATAACCTACATATTTCACAGAAAATGCTCCAACTTAGTAATCTATTGAGCTCATTTTGTTTCACATAAAAAGTTTGAATATGATAATGATGTAAAGAAAAAATTCCAGGTATAAAAGCTGTGGTTAAGGTAAGTTTTGAAGTTATCACTGGCAACCAGGAAGAGGCCTGCCAAGGCTGTGATGATTTACTCATCTAATACTTCCATTCATGTTAAGCCAATCAATTCTACTCAGCCCCCAATATAGGTGCCCGTGTGCACATGTGTTGCACATACACATACATGAATGCATTCATAGTTATATGTATATACATACATTTAGAGAAAGACCCAGAATATGGAGAAACTAAATACCTGATAATCATGGGAATTTTGATGTCTCCGTGGGCCTGAAATGTAAAGGATGATATTCAAGTCTCAAGTGTATAGAAGTGACTTGGAACAGACCAAATGACATTGGGAGCAAAGAGGATAGAAATGGAGGAGTACATAGCAGCCACACCATCAACTGTGGTTAGAAACATCTCCATAGTACACAGTTCTTAAACATTGCAAGTTTATAATAAACAGTCACAGGGTAACAATCAGTGGTGCTACTGCTACCTTTAGGCAACAATATGAAAAATGACAAACTTTATAACAATCAAACACCTAATTCTATCTTCTTCTTCCCTAGAGGTATAATATATTTCATCTAACTCTATAAGTCACCACTAAGATTACTCTGGTCCCTCCAGGCCCTGTAATGTTTTAATCCACAATTTAGGAAAAATAATAAAAATAATAGAGAATGCTATTAGACTTTCCACAAACTCTGGAAACTTTATTGCCAGTGAACATACATGGTAACTTATTTATTTTCAAAATCATATTTTTACCAGTCTTCAGGGCCTCTCACATAGGACCCAGAAAAGAGAAAACCGCAGAGCATAATCATGAAACTTATCACCACCTGCAGCCTCCTTCCCCACCCCAAGAAAAGAAAGAAGAAAAGCAACACTTAGAACTTACATTCTATGGGGTTCTCATGTGTAGAAGTATTCGCATTTCCTTCCCATTCTGAGTTCACTGCCACATTCTGTTCATTAGTCATTGTTGAAGCGGTGTGCAAATGCCTTCTTTGTTCACCACTTCTTGGGTCAGGACCATTGATCTCATAAGCATGATTAAACCCAAGATCATAGTATGAAGTATTCCCAGGTTCCGATAACCCAAACTTGTAATAATTTGTATTCATTGTTGGGTAAGCACTCTCCTACACATGTGAGAAGGAAATTGAAATTGAAAGACATTTAAATAGATGAAATACAGATAAACATTCCAAGGTTCAAAATTTGCATTATAAATGGTAGAACATTAAACAATAACTCGCTACTTATGACTTCTGAGCAATCCTACCATGGCAACCCATATAAACTCCCTTTCAATTAAGTGCAGCAATCCTACAGATCTAAATTTTGGAAACATAATAATTAAAGACTAACTAAACAAATCACCATGATTGGTGGTTGAAAAGAAAACCTTTGTGCAGATATTTAAGGTAAAGTACCTGAGCATGCGAATCGCCTGAAAAAATAAAGTTCACATGTTCATAGGTAAGACCCTCAAAATACTCCATAAAGCTACCCGCTGAGCTATAAGGACAGCTGGTGTAGGTGTAATGAACTTCCATGTGTGGGTTCCAACTCATTTTCAGCAACCGCAAGACAGACGAGTAATCTAAAGGGCACAAAGACAATACAAGGAATGAGTACTTTACAATGATGAAGAGACCACAAGGTTCACAAACAAAACGAATCAGGAGAGATGTAAACCTGATCTTTCGACAAATTCTAACACCCAATATCATATAAAATAAATTCAGACAGGCAACCGAAAAAGGAAATCAGTTTCGCACTTTTAGAAATACCTGCAAATCAAAACGAACAATCAAAAACTCATCCCAGAAGAAAACTCAAGAGTTGCAAATTAACAGACAGAGCACATCAATCAAGAGTTTAGGAATGCAAGATGGTTGAAACAATTAAATCGAAGTCGTTCCAAATTCATATAGTTTCCGGAAGCTTCAAAATTCAACTGACTGGTAGATCTAAGCAGATTTGTGAAATTATTCATCTATCAATGGGAAGAATCAAACTAAACTCAATTGGTTATTAAAAGAAATTCATTTCTAACATTAATGAAGATAACAGTTTACTTCTACTGAATTAGGAACTCTCTAATGGAACAGTTTTTCGTTTAAACAGTCACAAAACAAATAGATTAAAAGAAAACAATTAATACTATCATCTCATTTCCTGTACTTTCCTATCAACTTTCTCGGCAACCAAACACAAAAGGAATCCCGCCAAATCTACCTAATTAGACGGCATTGATCTCAAAGAGCTCTCTAATCACACCAAATCAACCAAAAACCGACGCCGGACAGAAAAGAAAATCCGACGGAAAAAATGTATCAACGGATCAGAGAAAGCTAAAACCAAAACGAATTAATCAAAAAATCAAAAAGATTGAATCAATGAGGGATCAAAGAACCGACATTGCTGGCTTTTCTCCTCAGAAGCGCTTCTTCTCCGGCTTCTGCTCGAGGAAAATGGCTTTTTCTCTCTCTGCTCACTGCTCTCTCTCTCTCTCTCTGCTTCTTTCTCTCTCTAGGTTGAGGTGGGAGGATGTCAGGATAATGGTGTTGTATTTAGTAAGGATGAGGAGGAGAGAGAGAATCCCGAGTGACTGCCATGGCTTTATGCAGTGGTTTCAGTGACACGCGAAGTCCGTTTGATGAGAGGAGATTGGGATCTGCTGTCACGCGTCATATGCTAACACAATCATATCTCGCATCGCATGTCTCTCTCTCTGCTGCTTTAACCCTTTTATTCTTAATCCATAAGCTCAGCTCCGCCCCCACCCACCCAAGTAATTATCCGCATTTCCTTTCTTTTCTTTGTAATTTTCTTTCAAAATTATTTCGTAGATGTGAATGTAGTCACATTTACTCGAGTTGACTAGTTTATTTTATGAATTTGGGTTCGAATTTCCTCTCTCAATAACAATTTAAATTGGTGTGAAGTTGAATATTGCTTGCCATTAGCACTATGCTTTAGTGGTATTCTTCATTATGAGATAAGTTTGAAGTACTAGTAGTATACTAATGGACCTTTAGTTCAAGCACCAAAACTCCAATATGACCAAAGTTCGAGGTCTAATACTCCAATTTCTCCTTTCATTTTCTCTCCTATCTCTAACACAAAAATAAAAACTAAAAACTAAAATATCTCAAACATGATTCTTCTTTCCGAGCAAACAAAGTCTACCATCTAGTTCAAGTTGTCTCATAAAAAAAATACGAGCTACTCACGAATTTTATGAGCTAAATAGACCAACGTTCAATATTGACTTGTTTCTTAATCAAGTCAAACATTGCCTTGTTTCTTTCACAAACTAAACTCAAGCTCAAGCTCTTTCATTCCAATTTGCAGCCCTAAGTTAAGCTTATCATTTTATATGCATTAACGGGTTATCCGATTGGGTAAATGTGTTGAAGCCTGTAATTTTCAAGTTAGGCAGATTTATGCAAAACACAAACTGTTTATTAACTGTGGCAAATGGATCGATGTGAATATAATTAACTGTCTATTTTGTGTATTTTTCGAATCGATTTATGATGTTGTGTATAAAAATACGACGTCTAAAGCACATGAATGCAAATTTACAACTTGATCCCTTAAATATTCAGCAAGACAATAAAAAATGATAAAAAGAGAAGAAAAACAAGCATGAGATGAAACATTGATCACCGGAGTCATGAAGATTTGAAGCATGGGCTCCACAGAAGTCGAACCAAATGATCCAAATCCAAAATTGTGGTTGGGATTGTGTAGTATTAGTGGTTGGCTTGCCAAAGTGCCATTACAGAAAAGGGGCCATTAATTTGGTTGAAGATAGATCACCAAAACCATCTGACTCTCAACCCCAAAAGGAAGTTGGTGTCAGTTAAGGTTCGTTACGACTCAACTTCTTGTATTTTTGGGAGATCTGGTGGTATTTTTGGAAGATTTTAGGTTTGATTTTAGCAGATGGCGAGTTTAGTGCAAATTTATTAAAATTAGCTTTTTATATGGCTTAATTTAAAATCCTACACAAATTATTATAAATAGATACTTGTACTGTAGTCACGTCCCACAAAGAGTTTAGTTGTTTCTTTCTTGTGACTAAACACCCATGGATGATGTGAAAGGGGTGTGGGGGCCACTATATGTTTTAAAGTTATTATTGGTGGGGTGGTTCCCTTTTGACACATGATTCAACAAATAAACTATAAACGGAGCATGCAAAAGTTTGTGATGATTGCTGGTTGCCACTAAGGAACTTGTACTTATTTTTTCTGTGCGGGTGGCTGCGATGCAATTTTCAATCTTTCATTTTTTTTAAATATTTTGGATGAGAAAGTTGGGATTGGCTACAATGCTCGCAAGTATTGAATGCTCACACCGATCTCACTCTCCTTTTCCCCCTCTCTCCTCCCTCCTCCCTCTTTTTAACGGTGAGATCGGTGTGAGCATTCAATGTTTGCGAGCACCGTAGCCTACTCCGAGAAAGTTTGCCTAACTCTATCACAATCCTTTGGGCATGTTACAAACTCAAATACTAGGTCGTCGAGTAAAGGGTCAAACATATTATATTCATATTACAACGACAGACTAAAGATCAAACATATGCATTTATTGGGTCGAAAAATGACCAAATGGTTAGAACAATGTAGCTTTAGATTAGACAATGCAAATAGCATTTCAATCAATAAACGAGGTCATTTGACATGTAGTCCCCCTTATTTTTCCCACTTCTAAATTTGAAGCAATGTTGAAAATGTTTTGCAATCCTGCATCCCATTATGCATATAGTTATAGTTACTGAACTTTCTACGATACAATTAGCACTATACATAATGCAGTTGCAACCCTGAGATCAATGAGTTCACCTTTCTCTATTAGGATATAGATTAATCCAAAATTCAATGAAGCGGGTTCGTATTAAGTACAAATTCGTTTGTATTGAGTTGATGCACTTGTATAATTCATTTAAGGGATGCCAAGTTAAGTGAAGGCAACCAAACCCCATCAATAAGCAATGAAAGTGCAGTTGCAACCTTGCCAATGACGGCAACATTGAGATTTGATTACAATACTTATGAGCACTTAGAATTATCATCATATGACGGTCAGATATATGTTATAATGACATCTCATAAGTATATATAATCGTCACATAGTAATTAAATGCTTATAAGTATTGTAGCTAGTTTGTAAAATTTGTGCTGCTTCTCCCAAATGTGGGAGAAAGGATTACTGTTTCACTCTAGTTGTGGTCTCTCCAATTAATGGTTTAGTCATTGGTGAGCTTTTGGTCTGCCATGAGAGAAGAGCAGGTAGGTCTGAACAAAACGGCAACAAAGGCTGAGGGCTGGCAGGCATGTGATACGAATGAGTGATAGAGGGATGGAATCAAAACCTGGCGTGCAAGACAAGTAAAGGACAAGTCATCATATATATTCTCTATTCTTTTTGTCTGCCTACGTGTCGCACCCAAATTAAAGCTGGCCCTTCAACTTCTGTCCCAATTGCAACCTGGGTTGGGCCCTAAATATATTTGCTTCTTCTCTTTTATTAACTCGAAAATCTGTAACTTGTAAATAAAAGATTTTAGATTCCAATTTTAAGAATAACGAGTTTGCAATCAACTTATTTCTCCCGTTCCTTAGTGTAAATATATTATTGTATAAAGAAAACTCTAAAATCTGTCACTTAGTACCAGGTGTAATGGTATTCTTCTATACTTGTAAGTTGGAGGTTAAAGTTGGACTTCTTTTAGATGGGAAGTTTAGTACTAATTTATTATGGCTGATTGACTTAACCCGAATCCTCAATCCCTTAATATAAATATACCATTGTATATTAAAAAGAAACCACTAAAAATAAAAAAACAAAAGAGATCTCTTTACCATAAAAACAAAAGAGATTTTGCCTCCTTGTCAATGGAAGTTGGAACTCCACAAGTGACAAGTCACATTTTTGGGCTTGTTGGGACCAAATCTTACCCAAACAGTGTACCAACATAATTTATTAGATTGTTTTTTCAAACGATGGAAAAGAAAGAATTTATTCTTACAAACAATGAACAAGTTTCGTGAGAATCAATGCTTTCATTTTTATGCTTCTTTTGAAGAGATTACAGAGACAAAAGAAATGCTTGAAACTGTTAATTTTGTATGTCCGTGGTAAATCACTTTACTTCATTCCGCACATGCAGTAAAAAACGTCCAAGTACCGTTATTCTCTCCTCCCGGTTTGAGGGAGGTATTCTACCATGCAACCGGTGGTATGTCTATGTGATGATAAAATTAGAGAGACGGGATATACAACTAGTTGGACCCAAGATTCTACCTAGTTTGAAGCCTAGGCTCATTTCCTCGGACTTTATTCCAAAACTTGAATGCATTCAAAAATACCTACATGAAACTGCAGCAATCTGGGCCTATATGAAGAATCTCATTCCAAAACTTGGGAGGATGGCACCTTCTCAACCTGAATTTAAGTCCTCGTTTGGTGGCTATGCTTGGATTGGAGTAAATTACTCACGAGATTCAATGTAAGTTGAAACAAGAATGACTGTCAACTCTCATATCTTGTCCAAGTTGAAGGTGCAACAGCTTATCCTTTACACCTTTGTAGGATTGGAAGTGAGAAGCTTCTTTCATAACTCCTCCATCTTCTACCTTCAACTTCGACATGATTTTCAAGTTGGAATCCATTTCTTGTTCTAACTTAAATTGAAACTAGTAAACTATTCAATCTAATCCGATACTAGCCGCCAAACGAGACCTTAGTAGACATCGCATCCTGGTCTAAATGAAGAATCCCATGCATTTTCATGCTCAATGCTTTGTGAACAGAAAACTCCGGCATTGGCAAATTCGTTATACATAAAAGAAAATGAGGGGGATACAAAACATTTCCAAACAACCATATACTGTGACAAGATAGAAAACTAGAGAAAATCATCTCATCCTAATTAATATTGCATTGAAGCTTACGCAATTAGAGAAATCAGCTATTTTGGACACGATCACTCGGTGGCGCTATCAGAAAATCAATGGTGAAGCTGGAAAAGCCTGCATGTGTGTATAGCAGAACAGACCGTCAAGTTACACAACTAAAGCTAGCAGCTCAAGAAACCAACAACTGAAGCAGAAAATATCTAATAAAGAGCAGACCATCAAGAGCTCATAGAGCATCTTTGAATACCTTGACACACAGGATGCAACTGAGATAGTGAAATGTACTTGACTAGCAACCTTGACAACATTTTGGCGGTGATGAGGAACAGCTACCATGTTTTCCTTGTAAGAACACCGGCATCAGTGCAAAAAGAATTGTCAGTAAAACAAACACTGAAACGAACTCATTCAGAAACCTTCTCATACTAATTCTTTAATTATTTTTGTGAAAACTGTCAATCCAGACGGAAGGGTTGAAGAATCATAAAATGTAGAAAGCGAAAGGAGAAAATAGAAACAACAAAAAAAGAAGCTCAAAGGATTCATACCACAGTAGATGCACCCAGGAAAAATATTAATGGACAAGTTCATTCTTCAATTGTTGCAATCATATTGTTGTCCAAGTTTTTTCTTGGACGCTCTTCAAAGGAAACTACACACTCAAAATGCACTCTTTGCACATTGTCTTACAGTTTGAGATGGAAGTCTTCTCATCTGCAATTTTTTCATTCACCCGCTAATTCAAACTTGTTGCCTAAGTTCAGCACCAAGGAGAAAATCATTCTAAAATGCATGAACTTCCGATGTACTGCCAACAACAAGCTCCATTTGTTTTGTTAACTCAACCAAACAATCATATATCGGTTTCGACTGAGGATGTGATTTATCTCTGACGATAAACTCATATACAATGCCATTCACCTCGATTGAGCTACAACCAGGAGTCTTCTCTACTCCTCGCTCCTTCATCATATTCTGTATCTTCTCTGCTTCCTCCCACATATGTGATTCCCTATAAATTTTACCAAGCAAAATATAAATTCCTCCATCATGAGGGTCCAACTCAAGAAGCTTGGAAGCTGCTCTTTCTCCCATCAAAATGTTTTTATGAACATAACAAGCAAAGAACAATGCACCCCACACCCCAGAATCTGCCTTGATTGGCATGCTATTGATAAGATCTTCTGCTTCTTGCAAAAGTCCAGCCCTGCCTAAAAGGTCCACCATGCAAGAGTAATGTTTAACTTTAGGGCAAAGATTGAATTTAGAGTTCATTAACGAAAAGTACTTACGACCTTCTTGAACCAAACCTCCATGACAACAAGCTGATAAGACCCCAAGAAATGTGATCTCATCCGGCTCCAATCCCGTTTTGATCATCTCTGCAAAGTAAGTTATGGCATCGTGTGCATGTCCGTTATGGGCTAAACCACAAATAATAGCTGTCCAAGTCATAGAGTTTCTTCCTGGCATATCCCAGAAAACCTTGAGAGCCTTTGTGATGTTCCCACATTTAGCATACATGTCAACAAGGGCAGTCCCCAAGGCAACATTTAACGAAAGACCCTGTTTCTCAATATAATGGTGAATCCATATTCCGAGATCAAGTGCTCCAATTTGTGAGCATGCAGATAAGCAGCCAACCATGGTTATTCCATTAGGAGTTATATTTCTCGCTTGCATTTCGTGAAACAGAGCCAAAGCTTCTTTGCCATGCTTGGCTTGGACATATCCGCTAATCGTTGCATTCCATGGTACGACATTCTTCTCCGGAATCTCATACAAAAGCCTGCGAGCAATTTCCAGAAACCCATATTTGGCATATCCAAATATAATTGTAGTCCATGAGACAATGGTTTTCTTTTTCATCTTGTCAAATATTGCTCGAGCACCCTCAAGATTCCCACACTTAATATACATGTCCATAAGCACATTAGCAAGAGGAATAGTTACACTTAGTCCATTTTCTTCAATCAACCGATGAAATTCCCTCCCGAGACTCAAATCTTCTAGTTGGGCACACGAAGAAACGACCCCAATCATTGTAACTTCATCCGGTGCAACTCCATCCACCTCCATTTCCCGATAAACCCTCAATGCTTCGCACCCCAACCCACATTGGACATAACCATTAATCAAAGAATTCCAAGTAACCAAATCTCTCACACAACTTTCATCAAACACCTTCCGTGCAGCCTCCAATTCTCTGCATGAAACAAGCATATGAATCACAGCATTGTGAACAAACATATCCAAATACAAACCCAATTGCATCACATGCCCAAGAACCTCACAACCCACAAAACTCAACGACAAATTAGCACAAACTTTCATCAACAACGGGTAAGTATAATTATCCGGTCTCGACCCACCATTCCTCAACATTTTCTTATACAACACAACCGCTTCCCTCGGATTTTCGCTCTCCGAATACCCTCTAATGGCTGCATTCCACGAAAACGCATTTGGGTTACCCACATTGTACAAAATCTTGGTACAATAATCAAGATTTCGTGACTCTGAAAGCGCACAAAAGGCGATGAGGCGGCTCGAAGCGAACCCATCTGAGATCAACCCGGTAAGGATCATTTGGGATTGGATTTGCTTCAGCTGGGACATGGATTTGCATGTTTCGAAGAGGGAGAGGAGTGGGTTTGATCGAACTGAAGTGTGGGTTGTGTTCCAATTGGTGGGTTTGTCTTTGTGGGGTGAGAGGGAGCGAGTGTGGAAGAGAGAAAGGAGAGGGCGTTGGAGGGGATTCGGGACTGAAGTTGGAGGTCTGAGGGTGAACATAGAGACGATGATGGTGGTGATCATTAGATTTGAGCGTCGGCATGTGTGTGTCAATGGCGGGAAAGGCTGTTAGTCCAATACTTAACGTTAACTCAGACAGAAAAAGAATCAAAGAAACAAAAACATGATTCGCCAAAACAAAGTAGGAGTAGGTTACATTGCTTTCAAGCATTGAATGCTCACACTGATCTCACCATTAAAAGGAAGTAGGAGGGAGGAGAGAGGGGGGAGAGGAGGGTGAGATCGGTGTGAGCATTCAATGTTTGCGAGCACTGTAGCCAGTCCCAACAAAGTAATAAGGCATACACATAACCAGATTTTTTTCTCTTGCGCACGGATTTTGTGCGCATGACGCGGTTGGGTCTAATGACGTTATAACAACACTGCAACAAAAATCATTCATATAACAATCTGACGCCATAATGACATTGTAATAAAATTGGGTCATGGGCAACCTATGACTCTTTCGTTACAATGTCTGTATCGCTAGATTGTTGGAGTATCGTTATATTGTCGTTGTGGCGTGTTGCTGGAGGTAAGACTTGGGTAAGGCTTTTGGTACCCTTATATGCAATCTTATACTATATGTAGTACATATGCTTCTTAATGTCATTTAGTACTATTGTCTAGTGGTATTCTTCTTCACTAAGTAAAAGGTTTTAGATTCGATTCTCGTTGAAGGAAAATTTTAACCAAAATATTATGCCCAGCCTATTATGTGGGTTAACCCAAGTCTCCACCTCTTTAGTGTAAATATATCGTTATATTAAAAATAAAATAATAAATAAAAACCTATGCTTCGTATTGCTTTGCCAAAGTAGGCACTGGACCCTATCACCTTAACAAGATGAAGTTACTCATTAAAATGAATTCATATCTGTAATTTGACCAATCACAAACATAAACTCTATTTTTGTTGTCGCTAATCCAAGTCAGATTCATTAGACTCACCATCACCACCATGGTCGAAAGCAAGACTGTCACGTCCAAGATTCGAAGTTGGTAAAAAGATCTTACCCTGCTCCTCGTGCGCGAGTTAAAATTAAATAAATAAATAAATAAAAGAAATTAAAAAAAAAGAAATAGGCAAAAGTACTTACCATTTGACTTCTTAAATAAAAAACATTCATCTTTTTTTTTAAAATTAATCAAAAGTACTCAATATCGACACTATATAAATAACGTATCAATACTATATATGTCGATATTGTATTGATACAGTATCGATATTGAGTACTTTTGATTAATTTTCAAAAAAGTAAGTGTTCTTTTATTTTAGAAGGCAAATAATGAGTATTTTTGCATATTTTTCTAAAAATAAACTGAAACGGGGTGAAAAATATTTCTCTTGTGATAACAACTCAAATTTATATATCAGTATCCATAATAGGTGAAATTTTGCATGCTCTTCACAATTATTA
The DNA here is from genome assembly GCA_018257905.1 of Gillenia trifoliata. Classification (NCBI taxonomy): domain Eukaryota; kingdom Viridiplantae; phylum Streptophyta; class Magnoliopsida; order Rosales; family Rosaceae; genus Gillenia; species Gillenia trifoliata. The sequence continues at coordinate 12,501,126 of CM031081.1, read as the reverse complement.
TTATTATATTTATTTCATTTTAGCTCGTGTTCCAGATTCGGGTTTTCTACTGACCCCGGGCCCGGAGCATGACAAAGACGCTTCCTACGATTATTGTCATATATAGTACTACTTGTTTTCTTGTTACTAGTTACTACAGCAACAGTAGTCACATTTCCGTGGAGTACGAATTTAGCCTCCAGTTTGTTGGGTTATAGATAGTTAGTTGTTCGGGGGAGAGAGATCAGTAGGGATCGAACTCGCACCAGGGTGCATGGGCGTGATTACTTCCGCCACTGCTGTAAAGAGAGTTGAGCAGTGTTAAATGTGTCTGAGAGAAGATTGTGACAGCACATGTGAACTCCAAAATACAGGATCTGTTGACATCACAACTATGAAACACAACCTCAGGAAGTAAATTAAATACCAAGACAAATATGTAAAGAGAATAATTAAGCATAATTATAACACAGAAATTAGCTTAAACATTTAACAGTACGAGCTTGCAACAGCTCTTACAGCCAGGATAATGCGAACAAAACTCCCGGAATATGATTAAATAGTGTTCAGGAGACGAAATCCTCTAAACTAGGTTATTGAGTGAGAATCCCCTTAATTCCAAAATTTTTAAAATAAAACTCAAGATGAAATTATGTTTTTTCATCAATATCTGTAGCTATATGGGGGTGGAGTTGTCCTTTTCTTTTTACTTACGCTCCACCAGAACCATACTTCTTTCCGAACACTAGCACCTGAAGCTTGTCGTAACCTGCAAGCACACCGGCACCAGCAACTGCACGAAGAATGTTAGCACCAGCACCCTTGAAGAGAGACTTCGCACCCTCGTTCTTAAGGATTTGAGAGAAAGCGTCAAACGAGCTCTTGTACTTGACTGCTTCGCCAGATGTCATCATCATCCTTCTACGGACAGTGTCAATAGGGTAAGATGCAAGTCCAGCGCCGTTGGTGATAACCCAACCAAGACCAAAGCTAGCAAAGAAACTATCCTGAAATTTCCCAAAGAAAAAACGAAAAAAATTGTGAGATAATCCCCATAAGTTTGTGTATATGGACAGTGGAAATATGACTTAGTACACAGGCAATCCACTTACCTGCAACTTTCCAGTGAGGATCACAGGCTTCAAAGAATCATACATTCCAAAGTACAGACCACGGTACACAATGATTCCAACACAAGAAATGTTGAAGCCTCGGTAAAGGCCAGCAATACCATCTGACTTGAGAGTCTTTTTGTAGACATCAACCAGGCCATTGAATTGCCTCTCTCCTCCCTTCTTTGCAGCCTTAGAATCATTTGCAAGACGGGTACGAGCATAATCCAAAGAGTAGACAAAGAGTAAAGAAGAGGCACCAGCAGCTCCACCAGATGCCAAGTTACCTGCAAACCATTTCCAATAGCCATCCTTGTCCTTTCTGAAATTGAACAGCCTCTTGAAGTAATCTTTAAACGCAAAGTTTAAGGCCTGGACAAAGAGACAACAACGTAAGCACACAGCAGTAAGACGCACAGATACAAGAGACAGAGTGCGAGAAAAAAATGACGTAGTTAAAGAACTCGGAATATGTGGAAAGACAGACCTGAGTTGGGAAGTAACGGATGACATTTGCCGTGTTTCCTCTCCACAGTGATACCATCCCCTCATCTTTCATTGTTCGGCTAAAACAATCTCCAATTCCTTTGTAGGGTTCAGAGAGCCTACCGGCCTTGATCATCTCATCCTGATTTTGAATCAAGAGCTTTACGCGCTCAATTGGAGCAGCAGCAGTCTTGGAAACAGCAGCAGAAACACCACCCATTAGAAAATCAATAGCAAAGCCCGAAAATCCTTTCTCCTTTGGGGCTTGGACACACACAGGCAAGGCACCTGAAGCCACCAACGGATCATTTGCTCGACATGCGTGGTTCATGGGATATTGCAATGCTGCATTTGAATAACTTCCATATGAAAAACGCCTTTGATTGATGGAAGGCCTCTGGATGGCCCCATAGTGGCTGGAACTCAGATGTAGCTGACCAGAAAACTTTTCGGTGATAGTTGGGTGCTGGCGCCTATCAGCCATTACTTAGAAAAGAATCAAACACCTGCAAACTGATCCGATCTTGTAGTCAGAAAGGAGGCCAAGGGAAAACATCCACTATGCTTCAAACAGTTTGAGAATATCATGCAAACTATAGAATACAATGTTTCCAGACAGCAACAAAAAAAATTGTACAAGTGATCAAACAAATTATAACAGAAACTCCAAGGGATTAACAGATCAGCAACAAAACTGAACCCTAAGTTAAAATTTTCTGAAAATATATAAACCGAAACAATTTTCAACTATTGAACAAGATCATAGGGGAATTCGTTGCTTAAAAGTTTTAGAAACCTCATGACAACCTATACAGTTCCCTAGTAGACCATTTAAACTCCAAATAAACAAATAATCATTTTACAAGTCTCAATTGTTGAAATGATCACTGTTCATTTGATATTTCATCGATATTTAATTTTGATCAAATCGGCAATCGGAATAATTCAGCACCCGAGATTTGTATGATCATTTCAGTCAATTTCCCAACAAAAAAAAATGATAACACTGACTGAATGTGAATTTCTAAACACGATGATAAGATTTATTATAAGGTAAAAGAACATTAAGAAAAAAGGAAAAAATAAACAAATCCCAAGCTTCACATAAAATGATAGGTGTAAACAATGTATCAAACACATTACAAGCATATCTACGTTAAAACCAGAAAATAATAATTTGAAAGCATTTACATTATAAGCAAAAAAAGATTCAAAACCAATGAAAGCAATCGACAAAGCATATATCAACAACAACGTCAATCAAAAAGGGTGCCAAATGTTTACACTACTATTTTTATAGACTGGCACTCCTGATCCAACTTAGTTTTGTGCTTCGATGATTGAGAAAACAAAATGAGAAAGCATCAAATCACTGAAGGAGCGCGAACAGACGAAATGGCAGTGTAAAAATCGCTATCCTAACCCTAAACAAGATCCAAAGATACGTTCAAGAAACATATATACCTTTTACAACAGTTGATGTATGCGACGCAGAGAGAGGACGGGGGAGAGTGAAAGACCTAAGTGACCTAAATGAAAAACAGAGATCTGAAAACACCATTTTGCTGGTTTATAACAAAAATGAAAAAACAACAAAATATGTGAACTCCGAAACTTAAGTAAAATACAAGGTCAAAAACATAAACACCACATAAAATATAAATAGAGAGAGAGAGAGAGAGAGAGAAAGAGAGGGTTACCCTTTGAGCTTGGGAAGCGGAATGTGAAAGGAGGAGAGGTTAAGGAGGAGATATGGTGGGAAGGCCAATGACACTGAGGAGGATTTAAAACCGAAATGAACACTCCCTCTCATAGTTATAGCCTCTGACTTTCTTTTTAGCCAACAGAAGAATGATTTTTTTTTTTTTACCTTTAAAGCAAAGAATTTTATAATATTTCCCCAGTGACCCAATGATTAAAAAAACAATTAGAATATGAGATTGGGAAGGTAATCTACAGCCGTTGATATGGAAGAAATTAAATTTTTTGTTGGGGAGATGAGTGAGTGGACTTGGTGAATGGGAACTTTATTAGGAAAGTTCTGCATTTGGCATAAGATTATTTTTTTTCCTCCCAAATTGGCATGTGATTAAAGTGATTCTTTGAATTTGTTTTTTTTTTCTTTTTCAAATACAACGAGGATTTGGGTGAAACCACTTAATGGACCATTTATAATAATTTGGTCTACTAAAATTTTCCAATTACAAATGAAGAAAGGAATACTACTGTACCGCAGCGTTAAGTGGCAGAATTTTATTTGATTGGTTGGGTCTTGGTTTAATTCAACAATTAGGCCAGGTTCTTAGTAAAAAAGAATCCGTAGGTTTCATTTTCATGCTTCCTTAGCATTTTGAAGGTCCCGTTGGGTTCACGAATTAGAGATGAGTATGAAATTCCCTTCATGTTTGACAAGTACAATCATGAGAAAGGAGGGATGAAGAAGAGTATATGAATGATGGCGGGACACATGTAGAAGATACGTATAAAGAAAGACAAACACAATGAAAACTAAAACAAAAAAAATTTTAATGATCCCACAATGAAATTAGAAGATTCGCCAACTATATGCCAAAACCCGCTAGAGTAATTGTAGAATCTGCTCGAGCTCGCAATCTTCAGGCGAACCAAATGGTTGCATGTATCTAGAAATATTTTTTATGACGAGCAGAGTGATGTTATTTGGACACACAAAGATGACATACTTGCTGACATAGTCTTGTGTGTACAAATAATGTTATTGTTATTTAAAATCAAGCATACAGGTTCAATTCAAATTCAAAATGATGCAACTGTTCAGCGTGCAATGAACTACAAGCACCGTGAGTGGGGGTGAATTGCAAGCCTCTCTATCTTCTCTCTAATTAACATTGTATATTTTGTTTGTAATTAATTTACTAAGCAACAAAATTCATAGACAAACTATTCCCGAACCAAAGGCCCTTAAAGTTTACTACTTCTGCTATTTTGTTTATGCATCATTTCTGAGTCTCTTTTGTGAGTAACTTAATGAGAAGGACTTGTATGACACAAGTACACCGTCATTGTGGCATCCTGTGTCATGTAAGTTGATCTCGTCGTAAACTTGAGAGCAAACAAATAGACAGGAATCCTCCCTAGTTACCATGTGCTGTTATCTTGTAATTCTCTCTACTCCCATAGACTTGTACCTCTTATCTGGTGAAAGTGTGCCAGATCAATACAATAATAGCGCACAGCTGATATGCTAGAAGCTAACACACAATTTAAAACCCTATAATGAAGTTGTAGTATGAATAAGTAGGGATCATTCTAGGCCGAAAATTAGAGGGCTCTGCTAATCAAATAAAAAAAAACTAAACTAAACTAATTAAAACAATTAACAAACGAATCAAAGTTAACTAAAATTCAAACTGAATTCAAAAGCAAATTTAAAGATTTAAAACAACAAAGTTGACGATGAAAATAAGTTTATTAAATGGGTGAAAAACTAGTTAAAGGATCCTTCTCCACACACAAACATATGCGTACAAGTTGATTACCAATTATTCGACCTTCTATAACCATGAATGACAATGCCCCAAATTAACCATGAAACGCACATATTAATTCTCAGATTTTCCTAAGTTCATTGATTTGAATGAAACGCAACTCGCACCAAATTATTCTTATCAAGCTATCTAACTATGAAACACATGATAGATAAACATATCAAAGATCATTAAGCTTTGTGAAAATCATAAACATTGACTAGACAATTATAACTATGAAATGCATGATACTTCTACCTAGGATTTACTTAACACAACTGATGTCCCTTCGATTTTTACTACTTATGAATACAAGTTCATAACGATTTGAAACTCATTTATATTCTAGCTCCAAACCCTCTCATGCAAACTAAGTTGACCACCTTAATAAACATACAAGGATAAGTTCTCAATAAAACAAATAAGTAAATCACATTCACAATTTGTGAAGAAATAACTAGATAAATCAACTCATAATAAACATATGTTCATGGCTTCAAATTCACCCTTAGCTATAAACGAAATTAGTTACTCATGATTGAAAAGCAATTCACAAGTAACATTGAAAAACAACTAACAAAATCACAAAGGTTTAGATAGATATAACTTTGAATGCCATGACTTTGACTTGAACGTCTTCTTGTCTTCACCTTGGATGAATGGATGAATTGAAGGCTGAATGGAATGGTTTTTAGGGCTGAGGTTGAGGTAGAATGCAGCAAAGAAAAAAGTGATGTGTGTGTCCGGTCTGTTGTAACAAATTGGTGCTTCTTTTATGTATTATTTTGCGTCTCCAAGTGCTTGAATCATTGAAAGACTCCAAGGGCACAATTTAGAGAGTGTTTAGACATCCTCAGGACTCCTTATTTCATCTCAAATGAGTGTAGAAACACGTACAAAACAACTGCCATTTTTTTTCCCTTGAAACCAAATCCAACTAGGACTTTACTGCTTGTTTCGACATTTCCTCACTAAAACAGTGATAACTAATTCTAGAAGCATCAGAATTGAGATCTGCAAAATCATGTGGAAACTAGAAATCCAGAGCTAGACATCTAGAACCTTCCATCCATATATGGCATGACACGTAATTCGTCCTGAGAAATTCTGGGTTCTTTGTCGAAGTTGGCAGTTCTGCACAGCATTATCCAAATCTCACTCGGATTCCACTTCTTTGCAATTTTTCTTATCTTCCAAGCTTCTATCTTCTAATCCACGCAAAGTCAGATCATTATCCATCACATGTGTCCACTCTTAATAGTTTTACATGTCCCAAATCCTTGCTCTCCAATGCTTGCCACACAAGCATTCTATTCCAAATCCAAATAATGTTCTGCTTTGCTCCTTTAGCTTTCTAATTCCAACTTTGCTATTTCTACCTACAATAAAACGAAAATAAAATAAAATACTACAATTAACAGACATTAACTAAATAAATATAGAGAAATAAGATAATAACATCGCATAAATATGCTCCTATCAACAACCACTGTATTATGTGTGGCTTCAACTACAATCCTTTATAATTTGCACTACAACATAAAACTCAAATGAAGTGAAATGACAAGATACAACCTCGTCTGTCAAGCTACCAAACAAAGGAGCAAAACTTCCATGTCACGGGATGACAGGGATAAATCCCCAATATTTTTGTATCTTACTCATCACATGGAAAGCTATTTGACTACAAAAATAGGTAACAATATGCTTTTCTCTTGCACGATATCTAGACATTGTCCTAGACTCCTAGGGTTTACCAAGTCATCTAAACATTCCCACCATGCGACAAACGATATGTAACACATTGATTCCACGAAAGAAACTATAGGAAAACTGCAACTTATACTTAAATTACTTATTATGTACATGAGAAATAAGAGCCTTGAAGCATATGATCTTCTATGGCTTTTCTTGACCTAGAGGAAAAGACTGAAAGAGTCTGACCAAACCAAAAAGGATGGTAAAAAAGATGGACTTTATACAAATGGCTAAAGGGACTGCGTCACTTACCTTCATTTTCATAGCCCAAATTGACAAGTTTGTTTTGAGACAGATTAGTCACAATGACCGTTTGAAGACTTAACCATATCGATATATAACACCTACTACATGCCTTAACAAGTGGAAAAATACAACACTAGCTTACATCTTTACAGGAGAGCATCCAACATTAACAAAAATCTCAATAATTCCTAATACTAAACTCAAGAGAGAGGTGATTGAATTTCGTTTAAAAGAAAAACAAGGAAAAACACCAGAGAAAGAGATAGATGTCTCACAAGGTTACAGTGCTCCCAAAGCTTTGAGTTTGAAGGTATTCTAGCTGAATGACTAAGCACAGACTGTCTATCATGCTCCAATAATAGTTCACGAATAGTACATGAGCTCGGAAGATACTTATGCCTGCCTAAATCAATATGATCTCTTCCTAGCCCGAGAGATGAATGCTCTAAGGAAGCTTCTGACCTCCTCAAATCTATTTCCAGTTCCTTCTGTCTCAGTTCAAGTACCCTTCTCTCGTTCTCTAATTTTATTCTCTCATTCTCTAGTCTCAACTTCTCCAGTTCCTTGTCTTTCTTGCTACAATATCTTAGCCATTTATACCTTTGATTCTCAATCTCCAAAGCTTCAGCCTGGAAGACAACTTTTTGCTCTTAGAGTTACAGCTTCTGTTTCTTGATCCAATCTCTTCGCTCCCATAACGACTTTTTTGGGTCATGAAAAATATCACCCATTTCAACTTCAAAACTATCAAGAAGAACATGTTGTGGCCACAAATGGCCATCTTCTTCCCTAGCCTTCTTCCTCTCACCCATTCTTCTCATTCGCTCCATATCATTATTGGCATCGTTGTCTAATTCATCATCCTTAGTATCATGATTTTCTACAACTTCTTCTTCCTCGGATCCATTATTGTCTTTTAAGCACCTCCTAAGAGGTAGAGAATAACGATGGGGATCGAGATCTTAGCAATCAGGTATCCTCTGTCCATTATGATATGCACACATTTCTTTATAAAACAAGTGTTTTGACCTCAGTATCTTTCTAACGTCATCCTTTGCCTTGGCATAGAGATGGGGGCATTGCATCCATAAAAGCAGGATTCTCTACCATTCTACAACTAGTTCCTCTCCTGAGAATATCGTTCAACCTCTTATACCTTTTGTTCAAGTCATTAAATTTGTCTTCACACTGCTGAGGAGAGACATGACAACCTTTAGTAATCATTATTTTTGACACAGTCTTCCACTTACCCTTCTTCTGTAAAATCCCAGATTTTCTCTTAAGCCACTCACCGCCTTTAACCGAACCATCTTCACCCACACAAGCAACAACATCTATAAGAAGCCTGACCACATTATCTGTCCACTTCATCCCCTGCCATGGAGATCCCTTTTTGCCTTTGGCACCTTCAATACTCTCATCCTCTGTATAATTTTGTTCGTTTTCATCACTCAAACTTTAACAATTATTGGCATTAAACGAAGCAACTGCCTTCCCTTTGACAATAGTCGAACCAACTTTTGGGATTGACCTTTTCACTTCCACAAGCCTAATGGGATGACGATCACTTGCAACGCCGCCCATCACATTGACGTGATGTTGATGATGTCCTAACAATGGATAACTCAACTGCATCTCTTGTCGTCTAGGAATCGGCGATTCAAGGTCTAGTATCTCCTTACTGGGACCAGACAAAAACCCGCCTCCCAAACTCGAGCCATCCATCTTGCCACACTCAATCACAATGCCTTAATATGACTTCGATTTCTTACAAAAAAGCAAGAAACAATCAGAAACTAAAAGCTTTCGATCCTGACAATCAATTCAAAACCCATGTCCAAAAAAGTTGACCTATCTCAACTGTTGTTTTTCCATCAGCAACCTCAATAAAACCAGATGACTAATAACAGATTAGGAAACAAAAAAATCCACATAACCATGCCTGATGCAACTAGTTGGTTTAACACTCACAACTTCTTTCATTTTCTCCATTTTCTCACCAACCAAACATATAGTATCTCGAGATTCCCATAATGCCCATTAGACCAACTAATGCCAATCACTCGATGCCTTTTTAGGATAAACCTTGAAACCCAATACTTGTGAATGAATATAAACCAAACCCAGAAACGCCAAAAAAATCCAATCTTGATGTTTACCAAAGTGTGTAAATTTTCCTAGAAAGTTGAACAAAGGAGTTATAGCAGGAATTAATCCAAATTTCAAATATGTAGAGTAATTTAATCCAAATCACAAATATAATGGTAAATAATCCAAATTCCAAATATAGAATCCATATGAAAGAAAACACATAGATTTTTCCAAGTGTACCTTTTCAAGATCGACCACAAAGATTCCAGCCAATTAGTGAAGAGAGCTCTAATTGAGTTTTGAGAGAGGTTTCAGCGATGAGTTAAAAGTAGTGACTAGTTTTAGACTATTTGAGTTTGAATCGAACGAGTTAAAAGTAGAATGTACAAAGACCTCACTGCCGTTTATTACATTGACGACTGTATCAAAGTCAAATGCAATGAACAATGGTGGTTGTACGATGTTCAATTGATTTCTAAGAGCATGTCAAAGAGAAGCTGTAAAACCAATGGTGGACCCGTCAACTAGGGAGAAAAGAGTGAACTAGGGAGAAAAGAAAGAGAGAATGCGTTTTAGAAAATGAGTGGGTTGAGTTTGAAGAGAATGACTTACATGGAATGGATTTACCGCTATGTGACGTCCCTTATCCAATAACGTATTGTCATGTGTAAGTTTTTCTCCACATGGCAATATATTATTGGATCGAGACGCCACGTAGCGGTGAACTTGTTTCATGTAAGTTGGCTCTGAGTTTGAATTGTTAATAACAAAATATTCTGAAATTGATACCAGACGGAATAACCTATAATGAACACAATTTCTTGTCTATCTGACTAGTCGAAACAACTAGTCAACTAGTTCCAAGATTGTTACTGACAGCAAATCCAGATACAGGTAAAAACCTTAATTGACTATACTACACAATTAATCAGATATACCACAGATTCAACTCAACAAGACAAGCATGCATCAAACATATCATATAAATTAGATAACATGAAGGGAGCATGTAACATACTTCGTGACATAAGTAAACAAGTTATATCAAATAACACACGTCAATTTGGTGCCCGGAAAAACCCCTAACTGGGTTAAAAAACCGGGGGACTCCAAGGAGTCCTATCCACTAGTGATGAATAAGGTTCATACAAAGACACACACAACAAGCTCAATTCCTAGGCATATTCAGAGGGCAGCTTGTACCTTTGTGCAACCTTATTTAGCACCAAATGGAAATCTCTTCGGTCTTCACGAGAGGGCAGCTTGTACCTACAAGCTCATGTTCTTGTGGCACCGATTCCAACCATGAACTATGCAAATGATAGTGAAGATATAGTTATGAAATGCAGCTGTGGATTCAAAAGAAAAACAGTCAGTTTCTCCCGCTCAAAAGGTTGAAGGAAGAAACTAACGAGAATCCAAGACTAAGGTCTATATGAAGATTTGGAAAAACAAAGTTTTAGACCATGAACAATGCAAACATATTTTTCAAAAGATTTGTGTGGGTTGACACAAGATTTTGATGCACAAAATATAAGTTTGCAGCTGGGTTTTCAAAAAGGAACCGAGAGGGAGCTCAAAGCTTTAAAACACTCTCTATCCTCAAATCTGATTTTTCTAACCAGTTAGAAATGAAACCCTAAACTTCCTTAAAATAGAAAGACATCCAAGGGACACTTGTCACTTGTAAAACCAATCTGAAAGGATCAATGGTGAAAACTCAGTCTCGGGAGTGTACAGTGTCAGAGAAGCCCATGTGGGTTTTCTTAAATTGTGTGCCAGTTTTCTGGGTGAAGTTGATACTCTTATTGATTAGACGATTTAACTAGTCAGAAAGGCATAAAAACTATGACATGAAATGCATATGCATGTACAAACCTTTCTTGAGGACATGCTTGGTTCTTCAAAGGATCAGACTTCAACAGTACCATTCTAAGACTAATCTAATTGAAATTCATCTAAGAGCTTGTGTGAATGAATATTACAACTTTGACAAGGAAAGCCAAAAACACTTAAATCTAGACTTTACATATTCAAAGTTTGTTAAAATAAAGAGTGTTATTGGAGATGAAAAGTTAAATTGAGTAGCTAAAATAATTTTTTGATACTGTTCACTTGCTAATTTAACAAAAATGTAGAACTTCTCTTGGAGATGCAACCCCAAATTCCAAAAAATAATAAATAATAAATAAAAAAATGTGTGGGCGTGAGCCTGATCGATCAGAGGATTTTAGAATATTTTGTCTTTGAGAGGGCGTGCCAACTCGTGACCTTAACTTGAGCGATAAAAGATTTTTGATTGTTGTGTTTGTGTTTGGATTTGACTTCTTTTGATTCGATTTTGGACCAAAGAAGAAACGCGTCTCAATCAAGAGTTTTATGTGCTTTAGGTGCAAGGACTTTAGAACGGTTGTGAAATGGGTGTGAAGTGTGTTGTTCATGTGGGCATGAAGTGTGTTGTCTATGACAGACGTAAAATATGTTGTCTTCGGCGAACGTAATATGGATTTTTTTTGTTTGGTAAATGAATGATTATATCAAAGAACCAACACAAGCAACAAACTATCAAACAACACCGACAAAAAAGGCCAAGCTAAAAACAAATACTACAGGAAGGCTGTAAACAGTAGCAATAAACCAACCTAACAACCATTACCAAAGGGAAAACAACTACATAGGAATTCTTAATTCTTGAAAAATAGGCATATTTGCAAATGAGAGCAGAATCTTCAAAGAACATAACCGCAAGCATATAGAGCCCACAATGCTTTTAAAGACATCAATCGATTGGAAGTGCTCATTTATGAATTTATGGTTATTCTGTTCCTTCCAAATAGCATAGACAATAGCTTGGAGGCACAACTTTCTAATGGTAACATCCAACGACTTACTCGTCCAATTATTTGCAGCCTAAGTGATAAACTGATGCCAATCCAAAGAAGGGGGATCACAACCATACTTAGAAAGCACATGAGACCAATACATGCACTATACGGAGACTCAAGAACAAATGATTGTGAGACTTATTATCAATCAAGCAAAGAGAGCAAATAGGTGAGGCATGAGGGTTAAAGACCATTACTCGATTCATAGTAGATAACTTACCCCTTATAGCAAGCCAAAGAATGAAGCTTCACATTAGGACATGCTTGCCAACCCACAAGAGACTAGTCCATAGGACCTTCGGATGGGACTCCCTAATAGAATTCCAAGCAAATGAGGCACAATAGATTCCATTAGGAGCCTACATCCAATGAACGCCTAAACTGGTTCAGAGAACGGTGAAACATAGAAACTCGAATTTTCAATAAATCATTAGAGGAAGAGAATGGCCACCTCTAGCTAGAACCATTCACATCAACAATCTTGCACACCAAAGAATTTGGTTGGAGCTCAGATTCCTCAATGATATTAGAAGGCCATCTATGAGTAAATGGCCAGAGCGGGTGCCAATTGTTAAACAAAAGAAAGGTGGAACACTTGTCACCAATGGCATGAAAGAAGAAGGGTATAACTAACCTTTTGAGATGAAGTAATTTCCTCCAATTCCAAGAGCAAACTGAAGGAAATGGGGCACTCCAAAAAGAATTACCTTAAAGTAAATAAACCTTCACCCAGTTAGACCACAAAGTAGAAGCACTAGAAATTAAGCTCCAACTATGGCGAATCATAAAAGCTTTATTCCAACACTGTAATCTCTTTAAGCCAAGCCCCATCTCTGCCTTAGGGAGACAAATTATCAGTCCAAGCCACCTTAGCTGTATAACGCCCTAAGCAAGTACTAAACCATAAGAAAGAGCGAAGCCTTCTCTCAACATCTACAAGGCATTTTTTTGGAAGGATCAAAGAACGCTGCGAATTGTCGTGGTCTAATTCTACTATGTCTCATTTAGATGCCCGCACTGCATAGTCTGAAACTGAAGTGCGACGTATTTTAGATCTTCAGAGAATTCTTCAAAGCATGCTGGATGCTTTTACTGATCTAGTGAAACTGATGAGATCACATGCCTGCAAAGATAGATGTACCTAATGTACGTCGAAACATCTCCCCTAAAGGACGAAACGCCTCTGAAGAACGTGTGGCCGCACTTGTTGTGCGGTCTGGTACACTAAGGGCTAGCCAATCATCTACTCCTACCCTGAAGCGTGGCAGACCCGTTGGTTCAAAGGATTCACAACACCGAAAGAGGAAACCCATAGCACCAACTAGTGAGCCTAGTCTGAATCCTACCATCGCCAACTCATCATTTCCAATGCGTGAGGTTATTCTAGATTACGGTAGTGTCTTTGAAGAGACTAATCCGCCTCCCGGAAATTATGAGATTTCGGTCCATTATGCTAGCTTGGATATACTTTGGAATAAGAATGAGATAATAGCCGACGATGCATTTGCGCTATCATGCTGAGCGATGACGTTGAACCGCATTCCGTTAATGAATGTCGATGTAAAATCGATTGGTCAAACTGGAAACAAACAATCTAGATCGAACTTGATTCACTTGCAAAACGTAAAGTGTTTGGGCATGTAGTTCCTACACCTCCACATGTGAAGCCCATTGGCTACAAGTGGGTTTTCATAAGGAAACGTAATGAGAAGAATTAGATAGTGCAATACAAGGCACGCCTCATGGTGCAAGGCTTCTCTCAATGCTCGGGATTGATTATGAGGAGACTTATTCTCCTGTAATGGACGTCAAAATTGAATATGAAGCTTATGGACGTGGTAAATGCGTATCTCTATAGGAATCTTGATATGGAAATCTACATGAAAGTTTGCGAAACACTTCCATTGACTGGATCAAATAGTTCTAGACCATGAAACGCTCTCTCGATTGGATTGAGATATTCACTCTACAGATTGAAGCAATCTGGATGGATGTGGTATAACCGTCTGAGTGAGTATTTGATTAGTCAGGGATATGTGAATAATGAATTAAGCCCATGCGTGTTTATCAAGAAGTCACATTCCGGATTTGTGATAGTTGCAGTTTATGTTGATGACATGAATCTCATTGAAACTTTGAAAAATCTTGAGAAAATTGCCTCGCACATAAAGTATGAATTTGAGATGAAAGATCTTGGTAAAACTCGATACTGCCTTGGCCTGAAGCTCAAGCATTGTTCAAATGGTATTCTGGTCCACCAATTGAACTACACCCAGAAGGTGTTGCATCATTTTAATGAGGATAAAACAAAGCCTTCGAGTACTCCTATGGTCGTCCAAAGATGAAACTAGACCGAATATCTCCTTCGATGTTAATCTTCTTGCAAGATATAGCAATGCGTCTACACGCAGACACTGGAATGGTGTTAAAGACATCTTTCGTTACTTTAAGGGTACTTCGGATTTGTGTTTATTCTATCCTTATACTTCTCAGAATAGATCACATCCCCTTGGTTTTTGGAACGATGATTGCCTTGTTGGTTATGCTGACGCAGGTTATTTATCTGACCCGCACAAGGCACGTTCTCAAACAGTTATGTCTTTACTGTTTGAGACACTGTAATATCTTGGAGATTAACCAAACAAACCTTAGTTGCTACCTTTTCGAATCATGCTGAGATTCTCGCCCTCCACGAAGCTACTTGTGAGTGTTTTTGGTTAAAAGCTGTTGTTGAGCATATTCGAAGCAACTATGGATGTTCTTTCGTCATTAATGTCCCAACAACGATCTTTGAAGATAATTATGCATGTATTGACCAGATCAAGAAAGGATACATCAACGGAGACAACATCAAGCATATTAGTTCGAAGTTCTTCTTCTCACATCAGCAGCAAGAGCATCATAATATTGAAGTAAAGCAAATCCGTTGTCACATCCCGGACCGGCTCCAGCGTAGCATGATATTGTCCGCTTTGAACCACGCTCTCACGGTTTTGTTTCTGGGAACTCACGAGCAACTTCCCAGTGGGTCACCCATCCTGGGATTGCTCTAGCCCAAACTCGCTTAACTTCGGAGTTCCGATGAAATCCGAAGCCAGTGAGCTCCCAAAAGGCCTCGTGCTATATGGAGGTGGGCATGTACATATAAGGTACATCACCCCCTCTCCGTTGGTCGATGTGGGATGTCACATCTGTTCCCAAGACAATATTGCTGACCTCTTTACCAAGTCACTGCCAAAGTCTACTTTTTAAAAGCTTGTTCAAGGAATTGACATGCGTAAATTGTCTGATTTGCAAAGCTTTTAGTTTTTTTTTTTCCGAAAGTTTTATCAAACTCAGGGGGAGTATCCTGAAATATACCCACTTGACCTTAATATACTATTTTCCTTACGACCAGGATCACTTTTTTCCCATTGGGTTTTTATTGCCTGACGAGGTTTTGATGAGGCACCTATTATGGGTTGATTATACTCTTGTGTGTATACTATTAACGTCGCGCAGATCTTTAGTATTGACTTTGCACTAACTCAGTTTTCTCCTTAGACTATGGGTTTTACCATAGCCAGGTTTTGTGAGATTTACTTCCATGTCTGTTTCCTTAAGAAAGACTAAAGTGTTCTCTATCATGCCTATGGGATGACTTCATCAACTATCTCTACATCATCTATGAAGATCTGATGCGATATCTACTTGAGTATTTACACACTCAAGGGGGAGTGTTATAATTAATATTGGCCTAGTGTGATTGTGTAAATCCTAGGTATATTTGGTTTAGGATTCTATGTAATCTAGTGATTCTATCCTATTATACATGTATTTACTTGGAGAACAAGTTTCTCTCTTCTTATGGTTTACTATAAATAAAGGCACTGGCATAAGAGAAATTATATCACAATTTTCCTAAGCTCTATTCTCTCTCTTTTCTCTCTGTCACCAGTCTTCCCTCTTCCCTTTCTCTTGCCCTTTAGTAAATAGGCCAGAACAACTCACATATTTTTAATTCACGACCAAAGTCCAAGGACAATGCCACCAATTCTCGCCCTTCAGTAAATAGACTACAACAACTCACAGATTTTTAATTCACGAACAAAGTCCAAGGACAATGCCACCAATTCTCCCTCCTTATGGTTTACTATAAATAAAGGCACTGGCATAAAGAAAATTATATCATAATTTTCTTAAGCTCTATTCTCTGTCTTTTCTCTCTGTGTCACCGACCTTCCCTCTTCCCTTTCTCTTGCCTTTTTCAATAAATAGGCTACAACTCACATATTTTTAATTCACGACCAAAGTCCAAGGACAATGCCACCAATTCTCGCTATTCAATAAATAGGCTACAACAACTCAGAGATTTTTAATTCAGGACCAAAGTCCAAGGACAATGCCACCAATTCTCTCTTAATACGACACTTCGTTTTTGGTTCCTTCTCCCTATGCAGGGGAGGAGATATTATTTTGGGCCATGACCCAATCTCTCAACTCTCAAGCATCTTTCCCTAGCTTCTCCCTTCCCATTCCACCCAAAAACCCAAACCTTTCATTTCCTCCAAAGAGATGGCTATGTCCAGCCTTCTCTCTCCTCCCATATCCCCTCTCACAGTCACCATCTCTCACTCCTCCCAACCCCTCCTCCATCTCCACTCCCCATTCCTCTTCTCTCTAACCCACCAATCTTCTCTCACTAAACTCACCAACAAACTCAAACCCAGAAGACCCCTCACCACCACCCAATCCAAGGGCACCGACGACTCCGTCGACGCCCCCGACCGCCTCATCTCCGCCGTCTGCTACTTCTACCCCTTCTTCGACGGCATCCAGTACGGAAAATACGTGATTACCCAGTTCACCGCCATCCAAACCCTCATTCAGCCGTTGATTCCGGCCATACGGGTCTTCAAGAGCTTCCCCTTCAATGGGTTTTTGGTATTCTTAACCCTCTACTTTGGGGTGGTCAGAAACTCGAATTTTAGCAGATATGTGAGGTTCAATACCATGCAAGTCATTGTGCTTGATGTGCTGCTGATTTTTCCTGATTTGTTGGAGAGGAGCTTTAATCCGAAAGACGGGTTGGGATTGGATGTGCTGATGAGCTTGGATAGTACGGTGTTTCTCTTCCTTTTGGTGTGTTTGGTTTATGGGTCTGCTTCCTGCGTTTTGGGTCAGGTGCCCAGATTGCCCATTGTAGCTGAGGCTGCTGAGAGGCAAGTTCCTTAATTAGAGCTGGTTTTTTTGTAGCCAATTTGTGGGAGCAGGGGAAATGGGAAGAGGTAATTACATTTTCATTGTTTCATAAAAAAAAAAATTTTACATTTTTAATGTTAGGTACTTTATTATGCTTAGCCAGAAGAAGAAAGAAGTTCATATAGTAGAATGTTGTTGTTGTAATTGGCATTATATGTGTTGAATTGTTTTCAAATTATTATTTACAATGTCGAGTTACAATACGAAATTAGAAACTGGCTCCTGTTTTTATGATATTGGAACTATCTTTTTTCGTGCTTTGACCGACACTCTAGTTAATCTAATCTAAACTACAGGAAGGAGGGGGGGGGGGGCGTCGAATTTGGGTGCAAAGGGAAGCACACTGCTCTAGCCAATTTGACTACGTCAGTGTTTGCATTAGAACTTAGTATGTTTGTGTGGAGAAGTATGTGGAGTTTAGATCAAATCCATTTTTCCTGTCGGTTTAGCTTCTAGGATATGTTTGGCTGAGGGACTTCCAAGGCTCCGCTGATGAAGTTACGAATGAACTGTAAAATGTTAGATAGAGGAGATTAAAAATGTACTTCAAACGAGTTATAAATGTTGGGTAGTATTTTACCAATCATTGATTCGTTGTTCGAGTTATAAATGTTGTATGTAGATATAAGATTCCTTACCCCTGCCGTATACCTTCCCTACTATCAGTTGTATACAACCATTTGTTTATCTCTCTCGTCATGTCTTCTCTTTACAAAGAGGAGTTCCTTCTAATGTTTTTGCCTTCTAAAGTCCCTCATAACTCATAAGAGGTCATGACTCATGAGAAATGTGATCATCTGTGAAATCCATTTAGAAGAGCAATAAAAACAAGACATGAGATGCATTAGGTGTACTAAGACATTGAAATCAGTGTGAGTTTACGTGACCAAGAGAGGGGATTAGGTTTTCATCCTGCTAAGTTCTGTTGCTCTGTAACAGTATATAGGCAGCAATGGTAAGAGCTGGTAAGCATGGTAACTCGGTGACCAGGGCCGGCGCTCTGTGCTCTACCTAGGTTCCGCTCTTGCGTACGCCCTACCTCACATAGAAGAAGTGGAACCTCTTCATTAGAGGAACCGTGTGGGAGGGAGGGGATTAAATCATTCTTTCATTCATCATATACGTCTTCTTCCGTGATCCATTTCATCTCAACTCTAATTAGTTATCAAAAGGCATATTTTACAAAGGGAACGTCGTTTCCCGGAGTCCAAATAATCTTAACTCTGATTAGTTATCAAAAGGCATACTTTACAGAGGGAACGTCGTTTCCCGGAGTCCAAATAGTAAGAGGAGATAGGATGCAAAGGGAAATGATTTTTGCACTTCCGTTTTCTCATTATGCACTCATCTCTATGTTTTTGTTTTTTAATTCTCATTTGATTTATTCAATCTAAATGTTAAAAAATAAACAAGAAAGTACATGAGGAGACTAATAGAGTGCGTAAATCATTTCCCGTTTACAAATATCTATACATTCCCGGCTTAATCCTATCATCATCTAGCATAGAAGAAATGGAAACAAGGGGAAGTTGAAAACTATGAAAGTCCGGAGTGGGCTTTGTTGGCCCTAGTTAACCAGATGATCAGCAGCTTTGTGGATGCCCGATCGAGCAAAATATTGGACACAAGCAGGGCTAGGTTGAGTTCGAAAATTATGGAGGGGTAGAGTAATGGTACATGCATATAATTAAAACTAAAACTCAAAGCTGAAAATGATTATAAGTAGTTTTCTTGTTCGAGTGTTGGTTTCATACATTTAGGGTTGTAAATCAGCTCGACCAATTCGAGCTCGATTCGTGTTCAAGTTGTTAACTCGTTCAAGCTCGGTTCGTAAGTTAAACGAGCTAAGCTCGAACAATATATTAGGCTCATTATAAAATCAGCCGAGCTTGAGAAAGTCATTCGAACGAAGCTTTCGTATGTTTACGAGTTTTTTTTTTCAAGCTTGAGGACCTTGATACTCGGCTTGGCTTCGCTCATTTACACCCCTACATTACATACATTCTCCTATCCCTTACTCCTCCATCCCACATCATCCTTCCCCTTCATGTAAAATTTAAGATTATAGGGACCATAATGCCAAATCTAATGGGCGAGGACCAACATGACTCTAGATGACCCGTTAGAGGATAAAATTTAAGTGTCATCAGCAGTATATATTTCGTGTGAATGTAGCACTCATTGTATGCAAATTTTTTTTCTACTATACTCGTGTCATAAAAATTGTCCGCAAATATAGAGATTTTTTAGCTTATATTTATTTTGGCTACAATATAATCCTAGAATTTCTGAACCACTAACCAGCACAATATATAATCTTTATTTATTTATTTATGCTAATTATATTAACAATATATCACAATATTTATGTTCTTCCCCGGAGATTGGAGATAGAACAATGAAAAGGAGGCGAACGAGGTGTCACAAAATAATTGGTGAGGGCGTGGAAAAAAAAATCTAGTCATAGAGAGTTTAAGTAAAAGTGACACTATTACAGTTGTGGATATTGGGAAAATTCTACGGTACTCATCCTTATGTCATACTTATACGATCCAACGGTCAGATGTGAAGACCATTAGCTATAGGATCATATCTGACCGTTGAATGGTACAAGTATGGCATAAGGATGAGTATTGTTGCCAATCCTGAATACTGTCTAAAATTTTAAGAAAATGGACGAGAGCAACTTACATGAAACGGGTTCACCGCCACGTGGCGTCCCGATCCAATCATACATTGCCATGTGGAGAAAAACTTGCACATGTCAATATATTATTGGACAAGAAACGCCACGTGACAATAAACTCATTCCATATAAGTCATTACCAAAATGGACTAATGTCTTTAAAAAGAGAACATTGTGCCACAAACTGCACTAGCGTCGAATGAACCGAGAACACGCAGGCAAAGACCTAAAATAGACACATGCAAATTAAACAACTTAACTAATGAAACCAGAACCATAACAGTACAGTTGTTCTTATTAATTCTTTTTGTTCAATTTCCCACTTCTAGCACTAAATTCTCTTGCAATCAAATCCTAGGAGAAAAATTTTGTGAAAACTGAACACGCAAAATCTCAATCTAAATTTCCACTAAAACATGCGACATTTACCAAATTTCACACACACTCATATATATGTAGTATCCTTACACAATGAAATATACTAGAGATGACCATATACCCGAACAAAAAATATTCGGCGGCCAAAGTGCGAGCAATAACCATAAAAGAAACAGACAGAGTACTCTTATTCTTTCACTTATCAAGTGACCTAACTATCAAATGGCCAGAGCTAGCTCCTACAAGAGACTTCCTACCATAACACACAATTTGAATTCCAATGGATCGATCGATATTGCATGCAGTCATAGTTTTACGAGGGATAAACATGGTCCAATAATTGTGCGGCATGGGGTACTTTTGACGCAGTTCAGCAGGGGACATCTCGACCAACGCAACTGGTGGGATCTCTCCAAGAAGAACTGGAGTCGGCGGAGATCTTTGATATCAGCGTCGTTCAGGAAACTTAAAATAAATGAATAGTTTTGACTCACTGATTTCGACAAATCATTGAAACCCGAGTGTTTAAACAACACGGACTCCACTTCAGCAGCAACTTTAGAAAGGCCAGATGCATTGATAGAATCCATATATCTTTCATTAGCTTCCTTGGATACCTTGGACAAAGCGTGCAAAATGAATTTCCTTACAAAAGCCCGTTCTTTTTCTTCATCTGTTGTGACAGTTTCAAAACCAGTATTAGCTGGAAATTCTTCAAATCGTTTTTTGATTACATAATGATTTTCTTTTAACAAGGATTCAAAACTGAGAAATAAATTGCATATTGATTAAACTCTGAGATACACCAAATAAAAAAGCCATAGTTAAGAGCAGACAAGTATTTGTGACCATCCTTTTAATTCTAAATATTTTTTTGAGAGATGAACGGTAGATTTATTCGAAAACTCAACTCAAGTACAAGAGGAGTCTTGGAAGAGAAACATCCTGGAATTCCCAAACCAAACTAAGTCATGAACAACCCATCTAAATATTAATTTAGATAATTTCGTTAATAACTTTATATTTTAAAAATCAAAATTTACTACTTTTTATTATTATTATTATTATTGCTATGGATGGAGATGTTGTAAATAAATATATGTTGAAAGATTTGATAAAAGTGCATACATAATGTTGTATATAATAAACAGAAAACCAATTTAACATTTAAATAAATAAATAAAATGAGAGAGATAGATCACCTGTGAGGACACAGTTTGGCTTAAGTCGAATCTCTTCTCCATGTAAGTTAAAGATACGTGGCCGAAACTCCGGCAGCGGTTCTTTCGTTTTCCTCTTAGACCAACTCTAATGGTTGGGGTTAAGATCTAAATTTTTGGCCCAGAAAATTTAGGTTTTAAGAGCATCTCCAATCATGCTCTTTATTTTTTTAGTTAAATTTTAGCTAAAAAGACTATAAGTTACTTTAGGAGCTCCCTAAAAAAAATTCTACTCCTATTCTACTCTTTAGTTTAGAAAGTCATCATGATTGTTGACCAATAGGAATAGAGTTTATTTAAAATATTAATTAAATATTGATAATTAATGCTAGGAGCTCCTTTCTTGGAGCATCTTCAATCATGCTTTCTATTTTTCAGTTCAATTTTAGCTAAAAAACCTAAAAAGTTATTTTAAGAGCTCACTAAAAAATTTCTACTCCAATCATGCTCTCTAGTTTAAGGAGTAATAAATGTTTTAATTTATTTTTAAATCAATTTAATACTTTTTAAGGGTTTGTGTTGAGTCAAAATCCGCCCATGTCCAACCCAGTTTCAAACCCAATCGGGTGGGTTAGAACGAAGTCAAAACCCGCCCAAACCCAACCCATTTTCAACCCGATAATTTATTGGGTTGGGTTGATGTCTTGCCCACTCATGTCAACCTAAATCCAACTCGATTTTAAGCTCGAATTAAATCTTGTACATCTGACTCATCCTACGTCATAGTATATAAGCTAGGTATAAATTTTGGCATGATCACTCTTGAAGTTTTTTGTTGGTTTTCATTTGGATATATAATGAATAAGAATGTGTTGCTTTTCTGTTTTTTTTTTGTTGAAGCTTTGATATTGTCTTGTAATTTAATTTTAACTTTGCATGGTTGAAAACTTAAAAATGATGTCCACATTATTTGTTTTAACTTTTTTTTGGACGATGTGTAAAATTAAAATTTAACTAGTATTGACATTGTTAGTTTAATTTGGTTCAAAAATTGAAAATCTTGTAAAATAAGGTCTTACAAGATTGAACTAAATGAAGTTGGACAAACCCGAACCCAACCCAAATAAGCCTGAACCCAATTAAAATTTGAACTCGAATGAACCCGAACCCAAACCCAAGCCCGAGTTGTGAATGTTGGGTTAGGGTTGGGTTGACCATCAAACCCTCCTAACCCGCCCGAGTTGCACCCCTTATACTTTTCATAAGTTTTGTTTGCAAATAAAAAATAATAAAGAATAAAAGCGAATGTTTAAATAACATTAATCATCAGTAATTAATGCTAGGAGCCTTAGGAGCTCCTAGGAGAATCCCTATCTTAGGAGGTGGATAGGGATTGTCATTGGAGATGGATTTTTCCAAATCTTCTCTAAAATTTAGCTAAGAACTCATTGGAGATGCTCTAACCCATAAACAATTTTTCTCCTCCAATTGTTTTGGCTTAAAAGTTTAGCCTGAGATTAGTAAAGAATAGTTTTAGCCTAATATTTTTTTTTCGGTAACTATTTAAAAAATAAAATTTATCTAGATTATCCTAATTTATTTTTATAAACATTTTAATCTAAAAATATTTAAATTCCGATACATAATGAAAAATCACTAAACCTACCCCATGAAACATGAAAGTCATGAAACAACATGGAACATGTGTTTCATGGAAGTCATGGAATAACATGGAAAACCCCTTATACACATATGAAACACACCAACCATGGCCCTCTCCAAGCTTCCCTTCCACAAAGTGCACGCTTTGTTGATAATCTACTGCCGATCGTAAACACCACCACCTTCCCCTCGGTTGCTGTTGAGGTTAGAATTGAGCTTGTCAACAATTTTAGCCCACAAGAGCTTTTTATTTTGATTTGTGCCCACGGCACCATCTTCGCTAGTAGAAACCCATGCCAACCACAAAGCAACATCTCCATCACTTGACCAATTAGGTCCCCTAATATCATCTTTTGTCATCTTAAAAAATTTGGAAATGGGAAGAAATAACTTTTAGGCGACGGAAATTAAATTATTGAATTATTTTTTTATTAAATTAGATATTTCTATTAATTTGATGAATTGGTATTTAAAACACAAAAAAAATATATAATAAACAATGTACAAAAGCTAATTATATTATATACAAAAATGTACGTACAAATTAACATTAAAAATTATTATATAATCCGAATACAAAATGACTATTGAGGTGGCGGCTGAAAATCTGCTGAGTGAGGTGGTTGGGAACCCGGTGGTTGGGAATCAGATGATGGCATATTTAATGTAACGTCGGACAACTGGAGGGCGTGTAAGATCTGGCTCATCTAGCTGCCCTGAGCCGCGAGCTGTCGCCTCAGGTCCTGAACTTTTTTCTTCAACGAGGTGACCTCTCCCGAATTGTTTTTAGAAGATGAGGCACCCATCTCACGGAGTCGCGCATTCCCCATCCCCCGGTAAACTCTATCAGGCCTACGACCAAAGGTTTGGTCTAACGTCTTCTTCAATATCTGAAGACCAGCATCCTCAGTCGAAGTTACCTGCTCGATAAAGGTCTCGGGGGGAAACTGCGATGCCACTTCTTCGAGAAGAGCATTGCTCTTCTTCACCATAGTGGCTTGTAATAAGAAAATAAATATTAATCTTTTTAATAATTATAAATGAAACAAAAGCAACAGCTAGTTAGAGAAACTTACGTGGAGTCGCTGAGCCATCTTATCCCGGAGAGAACATAAACTTTCGCGAACATGTCGATCTCTGGAAACTTTGCACCTTCCTAAAAAAAAGTTAAAGAAATAATCAAAGAATGTTAAAATTTAAAATTCAAAAATTTAAATTTATATTAAAATTTAAAAATATAATATAGTTTTACCTCTCGTCGCTTCTCCAATCTATACGAGAAGGGCTTCGAATCAGAGCGGTGTAGAAGTTTCTTTTTGGACCTATTCAGCTTGTTGGCTCGAGATCCCTTCTGTTAAACCCAAAATTTATTAGTGCATATATTAATTTGGAATAAAATTATAAAAAAAAAAATTATTATACTTACCAAAAACTTATGGTCCTAAAAGTGTTCACATAACCATTCCCAATCCTTAGGCCGCGTCACCAATTCCTGAGGGCATCCTTCAGCTAGAGCAGTTTCCGTGTCAAGATAGGACAGAAAATGGTGGTAGAGGTCACTCTTCCACTCAATGTACCGACTTGTGAAGAGCTCCTCAATGTACGTGATCCGATCGGCATCAAGGTTGTCAGTATAAAAGTTCACCTGCCAAATATAAAAAAAATTATTAAAATTTTAATAATATTTGACTTAATTATAAAAAGTACTAGTAAATATTGAATACACTCACAGACAGCTCATGCAACATTTGCTTCTTCGTCTCCTCCGTCATGTCTCCATGTTGTTTATTGCATAGGGCAATGGGCACGGAGTATGGACCCTACGTCATGGACCCGGGTGTTGTGCTGGTCAGACGTAGCAGCAGCACGGTGTCGGGGATCATACGTGATGGTGATCCGGTCAGAAGACACACGTGTGACCTTCGCAGACTTGAGTTGTTTGCAAGGGCCTTGGGTCTTTTTCTTCCCTGCAAAAAAAAAAACAAATTCATGGCTAACACTAACATACAAGTTAAAACTAACTTACAATTCTACAGAAAAATCAGCAAAACCTCCCCTAAGAGTCTAACATTTCCCATAACCTGCAAACATTAATACAACACATATCCATATCCACACAACATTTTCAACAATAGTATTCATATATTATCCATATCGTACCAATATTTGCAACATGCAAACAATTATAAACATCAAAACAAAATTTTAATATGCTAGGAAATGGAAAAAAAAAAAAAAAGAGATTGGCTAGAGAGGTTTATTATCTGTCTGCGAGCACTCTCCTTTGGCTGTAGATGTCGCGGGAGTCTAAGCTGCATGGTCGTCTGCACCATGTCGTCGGTGAGCCCGACAAGCGCTGACCGGGGGATGCGTCACTAAAGCAGTGGACGACGCGAGAGCCTCAGAAGTAACCAACTATGCGGGAGCTGCACTAGGAAATGAGCGACGGTGTGTAGAAATCAAACTCGACATCTATAAATTGACCCAGTTACAAATTAGTTAAATAAATAAATAATTAGTACATGAATTGTAAGTAAACATTCAATTTATTTACATTTTTTTCTTCTTTCATGTATTTTCTTATACTTAAATTAGTTAAAAACAAATGTAATGGCCAAAATTCATAAAAATTAATCTTCAAAAACTGGACCTAATACATGTAATAAACAAAATCCATAAAAATCTTCAAAAAATGGACCTAATCTTCAAAAAATTAGACCTAATCTAATCAAACAAACATAAATTAAAACGAATTAATATGCAATCCCCAATTTGCAAGCATCCTACTGTAATCAAACAAACCCCAATCTGTCAAACATCAAATGCAATTGACAAAATGAAAGAAAAAAAAAACCTTTAATTTGGGTTAGGAATTACCTTAATCAGAGTGAGAAAGGGTTGTAGAGGTTTGGAGTAGGTCGGAGTTGGGTTTCGCCAGGATTTGAGTCAGACGGATGGAGGAAGGGAGGGAGAGTGAGAGAGAAGGTCAGAGGTAGAGTGAGAGAGGGAAAGAGATAGAGTGAGAGAGAGAAGGATGGAGAAGGAGAGTCGCTGATCGAGGTGAAATTTTTGCAGGTTTTCTGGATTCAAGAGAAGAAGAGGAAGAAGAAGAAAGAAAAATAAAAGGCTCGAGTCTAATTTA
Organism: Gillenia trifoliata; assembly: GCA_018257905.1. Lineage (NCBI taxonomy): Eukaryota > Viridiplantae > Streptophyta > Magnoliopsida > Rosales > Rosaceae > Gillenia > Gillenia trifoliata. The sequence continues at coordinate 12,474,794 of CM031081.1, read as the reverse complement.
AGACACAGGCCTTTGTGTGACGGAGGGGTTTTTCATTGCGCAAGGTAATTTAAAAATTTCAAACCAGCCTAAATGACACACCCCGACCCAAATATCCAAGTGGACACCGAATATCGAGGCGTGCTGACCGTCATCCCGGGAGAGTGACGAAGTCATGATGAAATAATTGAGAATTTAAATAGTGGAATAAAATGAATTTTGAGATAATTTGAATAAAAGAGTGCGGAAGTGCGTAGTGTGGGATAAGACCCATTATTACACAAATATCAGAGCTAGGATGCAGTGAATTTAAAAGAATATTCCATTCCCGTAGGATGGATATAAACACAACTGAAGTGCAAAAACATACTTCCACGGAGGGTAAAATGGTAATATCAGCAACAGCTACCGAACTCGTCTGCCAACTAATATCTAGGACCTGGAGGGGCGAAAAACAAAGGTGAGTGGGCCAAGTATGGTTTTGTAAAACCTTTTCAAAAGTGTGAGTCATAACCCCTTGCTGTAAAACCCGTAGTTTGCCAAAATATAAGTTTAATAACAATAAACAACAATTATCAATACTTGGGACAGTGCCCACAAGGATACGGGTGAGATATAAATCAACAGCAGTAAAAACAACACATTACTTATCGCATAATCATAGCACACAAGTCATGCAGAAAGTAGCTACATGACAGGCTGGGTGTTTACAAATCTACGCTCTAGCACTACATACACGTGAAGCTGGCGCTAAGCGCATCACAACGAGTTCGAGTTGCCAAGGCAACCTAGAACAAGCTGGCACCTACGATGGATCCAAAGTGAGCGTGTCGGTGCGTGTGAACATACACGTGAAGCTGGTCTACTCTCAGACAGTGCTAACACCGTGCAATATGCGTGATAAGTAATAAATCTCTAAAATGTATAGACATGCCAACATTTAATTAAATACGCTAAAAAGCATGATGAACACATCATAATATGATAAGTAAAACATTTAACGAGTTTAATAAGATATGGCATGCTATACTAGTTCATAAAATCACATTTGAACACATACTAGAAATAATAATATTTTAATAAGAAAGGGCCCACTCACTGGTATGTTGTCGGGTCGTAGCCGCCGTACCTAGCCTGACCACGGAGTTCATCGGGATAGGTCTCACCTATATGGGAAGTCAAATCATTATACAAGTCTATCCAAATATAAATAAGGAAACGACTCGAAATCTCCTTTGTTTGCTCGAATTGGAGGTCTAAAACACCTCGAAAATTACCATACGTACCACCCCTAGGTAGTACGCGTCGTCACGAGTCGCGTCGCGAAGACGGAATTGGAAAAAGATGGCTCACGCGCCCCCACGCGCGGCTTGAAGGTGGCTGAGCCGCGGCCCACGCGCGGCTCACGCGCGCCGGTCAAGTCAACGCTGACGTCAGCAAGGCCGGTCCGAACCGGTTTGCTGACGTCAGCCGATCGGTCTGAACCGGTGCTGACGTCATCACTGGCGTCAGCAGGCCGGTCTGAACCGGGTTTGCTGATGTCATTGCTAACGTCAGCGCCGGTCATCCCTGACCTTTTTCCGGTCGTCGGCCGCCGCGCCGGTCGCCGGAATCTGGGTTTTTGGCTGGATTTTCTTGGATTTTTCAAAGCTTCCTAACTACTTCGTTTCTAAGCCAAATTTTACGATCTATATATCAAAATGAAGCTAGAGACGAGTAGAGTTCAAAAATGCTTACCAACACCTCAAAAGGTGGTCGGAAGTGGCCGGAAAATGGCTCGAAAGAACCGGCCAAAAGTCTACGTCGTCGATCTCGCCGTTTTCTCCACTTGCAGGCCTTGGGTTGGGTTCCCAAGGTTCCTAGAAGATGTTTGGTGATTAATTGGAGTTGATTCGAGGTCCAAATCAACGAGTTCTTCGTCGGGAAATTTTGTGAAAACGGTCGGGAAAATCCCAGATTTTCTGGGTTTGTTTTGGTTGGTTTTCTGGGCACCAAAGTCTGGGTTTTGGTCACAGGAATGAAGGTGATGTGTTTGGGAGTGAATTTGGTTGGAGGGGAGGTCGAGTGTGAGAGTGAGGAGCCACGAGGTGGCTTGAGAAGTTTGAGTGTGTGTGTGATTTTCTGCAAAGCTATTGCAGAAATCACGGGATATGTTGGGGGAAAAGCTGGGAACAAAAATCAAACAGAGTGGGATAGCTAGTGGTAGCTGCAATGTGATGGAAAAATCACAACGCAGCTGCTCCATTTAACGCAGCAAAGTTCAACTAATGAACATGCAGTCAAAATGCATGCAGCGTGCAGTCAGAAAACAGTAAGGGTGCAGAGCACCCGGTTTTGTTGAAAACCACAGGCATATAGCCCACAGAAAATTAAAATACCGCACAGGTATCTTACCCGAAATAATCATAACTTGTCCGTTACAAGTCCAAAAATTATCCCATTCGCGCCTACGGGTTCGTGGTAAAGTGTACTACTCAAAAAGTACGAAATTAAGTCGATAAGAAATAATTGTCCACACAGGACATACGTGGCCACTAAGGGCATTTTCGTCAATTTACACAGTCGGAGAATAAAATACAATACTTTTAGGGACGGGATGTAACACTAAAAATTCCTACGCCACCTAAATTTTAGGTTTTGCGTGACGAAAAGTGAAAAACTTTCGTCGTGCAAAATCCTAAAAGTTTTGGCGGCCCACAAAATTTTGGACTGCCCACCAAAATTTTCATCTTTTGGGAGACGAAAACCTGCACGAATTCGTTGCGCAAAGACACGTTAGGCGACGAAGAGTGTGGTCGTTGCCTAAACATGGAAAATTTATTGTGAGATGTTCTTCTTTTGAGCTGCTAAAGAATGACTTCTTCATTTTTTAATGAAGTAAGTTTTTTCAAGGATGATCTTGAAGAAGAGCTCTACATATTGAACGGTTAAAATTTAAAAATAATTATTAGCTATGTGTGTTCACCCATTAATATTTTAGGAAAAATTAACTTACAATGAAAAATTCATAATAATTAATGCACAAGTGTGAAAAAATTTAAAAAAAAATATACAAACACTCGTAACGAGAAGCTCTACAACTTCCGTTAAGGGGGCATCTCCAAAATTGGACACCAGAAACCATGAACCTTAGATTATTTTTTAACCGTTGATTAAGGTTTACATTTATCCTTCGTTATTCTAACTGGATTTTATTTTTTCAGACAGCTTCTATTTTGAAAACATGATCTTTAATTGAATTAAAAAAGATGAACGGTTCGGATTGTTGATATCACCTTTCGATATTTACAGTTTCATGAAAATTGTGTTGATGTTATATAGTTTCTATGAACTTTACATACTCTGTGTTATATTTTCCCAAACTGTAAATAAGGTGATATCAACGATCCGAACGTTCAGTTTATTGAATTCAGTAAAAGATCATGTTTTCAAAAAAGAAGCCGCCAGAAAAAAAAGAAATTCGGTTAGAATAAAGGAGCATAAATGTAAACCTTCATCAATAGTTAAAAAATAATCTATGGTTCATGGTTTCTGGTGTCCGATTTTGGACATGACCCCTTAAGGAAAGTTGTAGACCTTCTCGTTACAAGCGTTTGTATATATATATATTTTTTAAATTTAACACTTGTGCATTAATTATTATGAATTTTCCATTGTAAGTTAATTTTTCCTACATATGTTAATGTGTAAACACACATAGCTAATAATTATTTTTAAATCTTAACCGTTCAACATGTAGAGCTCTTCTTCAAGATCATCCTTGAAAAAAATTACTTCATTCAAAAATGAATAAGCATTCGTTAGCAGCTCAAAAGAAACATCTCACAATAAATTTCCCGTGTTTAGGCGATGACCATACTTTTCGTCGCCTAACGTGTCTTCACGCGACGAATTAGTGCAGGTTTTTGTCACCAAAATTTTCTTAAGAGACGAAAACTTTATTCGTCTCCAACATTTTTCGCATTAATTTATTTTATTAATTTAATTTTTATTATTATAATTCTAAAAAGAATTACGCAAATAATTTTTTTAAAACAGATATAATTTTATTTTAATCCGGATACTAATTAAGCAAATTCATCACTCTGAAATATTTAAAGCATACATACAAACAGAATAAATAATTATTACATTAATCCAAATAAGCAGCTACTGCAGTGGTGATGTTTGTGCAACTTGATCGTTGTATTGCTTTGCCTCCTGATAATGCTTCGTGAAGATGTTATCAATGTATTCGATCTCATCAACATCAAAGTCCAACTACAATTATCAAAATCAAAGTCCAACTACAATTATCAAAATTATGAAAATAATAATAATAATAATAATAATAATAATAATAATAATAGTGTTAATTTAAAAGTAATAATACTATTAATTAAAAAAAACTATAAAATTTGTAATTGACACTTACAGATAGTTCCTCGAACAACGACTTCTTCCTATCCTCTGGCACTTTTTTCCAGGAAGACCACTCCATAGGGCAAGGGGTCCGCACTCTGGATGCTATGTTGTGGTCCAGCTTGGTGTGCACCTCTGCCGAAGAAGCTGTGCGCCGCATGAGATCATATTCGATGCACATCCGCTCCTTTTCCCTAATACATCTGATAAATCGAGACCCTTTGTTTTTTTCTTGCCTCAGAAAAAAACAAATTTGTTCAAAGCCTAACATAAAATTCTACTAAAAATCTGGCATAACCTCCCCTAAAAATATAACCTCCACTAAATTCCGACTGAGGTGAGGTTTCTAACCACCACCATTAGCTTCCTTGTGTTGAGTAGATGAATTTTCATACTAAAATCGTGTGATTTGGAGTAGATCGGACCACGGGAGTAGACTGAGACTTTCCGGCCAATTTTAGGCCATTTCCTACCACTTTTCAAACCCTAAATAGGTACAATCTTATTCTCCTTCTCTTTAGCTTCATTTTGACATAAAGAATGTTAAAATTTGGCTGAGAAATGAAGAAGATATGAAGCTTTGAAAATTTTCTAGAAACCGGCGAGTTCAAACGGTGGCGGACCGCAGCTCCGGCGATCGGCCGGAGTTGCAGCGGCAACCGATTCACACCGGCCTAAACCCGGTCCAAACCGGATCGTGACGTAAACAAACCGGTTCAGACCCGTTCTAGATCAAGAATATTCTCAGGTATATTCCTTTAACGTCATTAGGAATATTCTGTTAGATTTAATAGAGATACTGGAATCTTCCGTTAAATCTAACGAAGTCAACTAACGCCGTTAGTTGACCAGCTTGGGTTGACCGCACGTGCGGTGCGCGTGAGCCGAGGTAGGCCTACGCTTGGGACCACTTCTGTCGACACGAGGCGACTCGTGACTACGCGTACTACTTAGGAGCAGTACGTATGGTATTTTTTGGAGTGTTTTGGACCTCCGAATTGAGCAAACCAAGGATAAGTGTCGTTTATTAGTTTAATTAGTAATCTTTATGAGTTTAATCATTACTATAGTGATATCTCATATAGGTGAGACTTACCATGAGGAGTATAGGGGTCAGGCAAGGGAAGGTAGCTATGACCCAACTACATATCAGTGAGTGGGTTTTGTTTTATGAAACTTATATTATTTATATTAGTTCCCACTATGATTTTCCGAACTATTTTCTATCATGCCATGCTTTTACTTACGAGTTAAGTATAAAGAAAATATTTGTTGAGATTTGTGAAACTGTGATGGCATGATCATGTGTATTTTTATTGCTCATCATACATGCATTCACCTAGTGGCTAGTACTCGTCCGGGCTAGAACCAGCCTTCATGTGTATGTTCACATTCGCGTCGTTATGCTCACTTTGGATCCATTGTAGGTGGCAGCTTGTACTAGTTTGCATTAGGTGGCTAGGACTCGGATGTGACGCGATTAGCGCCAGCTTCACGTGATCGTAGTACTGAGCATATATTTATTACACCGAGCCTGTTCCATGTAGCTACCATCTGTATGGGCTTGTGTATTTGCATATGTTGATGAGCACACTATATATTTGTTGAGATAATGGTGTTTACTCATATCTTTGGCAGTGGTGCCTTTATAACTGTGTTTACTCGTATCTTTCGAAGTTGTCCCTTTTTACTGTCTTGACAGTTTTCATACTATACGTAGTATGTTTTTGAAAAATTATACAAGTTTTTTCAGAGAGGGGTTAATTATGTTACGAAAAGCAAAGTTTTTAGAAGTGTTTATTTTTGCCCACTCACATTTTTTGTTTTACATCCCTTCAGGTTTTAGAGGTTGAACTGGTGGCAAGTGAAGTTTTCACTGGTGGTTCTAACATCCGCTGCAGCTATTGTACGAAATTATTTTCCTACTAGTTGTATTATGTCTATCCTTACCAGGATGAAATTATTCTTACGTTACTGCACTTTACCTATGCTCTCAGATTGTTTACTTTGTACTTTGGGCCATGCACTGCACACTCTATTTTGAATTTAATTTCAAAGTAGACTTTAGTTTTAATTAATTTGTATTCTTACACTATACTTACATTGTGGTTTTCGTCATCCCTCATGGGATGTCGGCCAGCATATCTCAACTCAATATTGACACGTGGATATCCGTGTTGGGGTGTGTCACACATTTTTCACAACCAACCAAGTATAATAACAATATATTTATTTTAATTATGCAATTAAATTTTTCAACAACAAACAATCGTAAAATTCATACAAACTGGGTATTACCTGTCTGTGATCCTTCTCCCGCACACGATGAATTTCTAGAACTTGACATCTACAAAATTATAATTTCAATAAATGCACAAATCCACAAAATTTGAGACAAAAATGTTCGTATTTGGGAGAAAGACGGAGAGACTTGCCACAGATACCTTTGATCGTCGACAGTGACAGTGGGAAAAAGGAAGTTTTGGAGTTTGGGGGAGAAAGAAATTTGGGATTTGGGAAGAAAGAGAATGAGGAGAGAATGAAGAAGAGAAAAAATGAAGTTTTGGGAATAAATAAGATGAGGAGAGAATGAAAAAGAGAGGAAGAATTCGGAGGAAAATAAGGAAAGAATGAATGCGGCGCTAAAATTTTAACCTAGAATCCGTGAACCCTTGCGCGACGAAGATATTCGTCGCCTAAAGACCTTTATTTCGTCGCGCAGTGTACATCTGCCATTATTGTCCCACCCAACTGTCTGGGGTTTAGCGACGAAATGCTTAACAAATTTGTCACGCAATTTATCTTAGCCGACGAAACAAACTCGTCGCTCAAGATGTTCGTCGCCTAAAGACCCTTATTTCGTCGCGCAGTGTACCCCTGCCATTATTGGATCCCACCCAACTTTCTGGGGTTTTCAGCAACAAATAAAGTTATTCGTCGCCCAGGTAAGTTTAGGCGACGAAATAATCCGTCGCGCAAAGGTTAATTTATTATTAATTTTTTTTAGTTGCTTAAAAAATTACTTTTTTTATTTATGAATGAAGTAATTAATTCTAAGCAAATCAGATTTTAAATAAAATAAAAGAATTACCAATCTCAAATTTCATTTAATTTCAATTTTACAAGTCTACAGTTTCCCGACATCCAAACTTAATCTAAATCAGAACTACAATAAACATCACAGTCGTCACTATCACCATTTTCGCTTTGTAGTTCATCCTCAATGCTTGCATATGATTCCTCATCAATATCCTCGTTTTCTGACGCATCATGTAGATCATAGCGTCTCAGATCATCGAGGTCAATTGTAATGGAATCTATCGGTATTTCGATTTCAGGCATTCTAGCTACCTCAAGTGGTTCTTCGATTAGATTGGTATCCAAAGGTGTTTTCATACGAAATTCTATCGAAGATGAAAGCTGTTGGTCAGCGATGTTGTCGTCGTCATTATTATCTAGGTCAGGAATATTATATATGTTTTTGTGATGAATCTTCTGAAGAACTTTCCAACCACTCCCGGCCTTAGGGTCATCCAGATAGAAAATTTGTTTCACCATAGATGCCAAAATGTAAGGGTCTTCATCGTACCAACATTTGTTAGTGTTCACTGATACTAACCCTTCGTCCCGCTTAATACTCCTGTTCCCATTTGGGTTTGTATCAAACCAATGACACTTAAATAAGATCACTTGACAACAGTCTTTGTAAAGCATTTGTACAACACTTGTTAGTTTGCCATATAACTCAATATCAGCACTGTTGCCGCCACCCGGGATAGAGACCCCACTATTTTGAGTTAACAACTTGTCATCACATTGAGCATCTAAAAACTTAACGCCGTTCACGTGACAACCTGAGTACAATTCAGCGCGAAACGGTATGACCGCCAAGTTATATAATTCTTCGGTGTAAGATGGCGAATTCTCTTCCTTTAGTTTCAACACCTATTATATTACACAATATTTACTTGTTAGTTAAAGAAAATATAAAGACAATGATGAAACCTAAAATATACTCATTAAAAAACACACACAACTTACATGTTCGCGAAACCAACAAGGAAACAATGCACGGTGCTTCTCGGCATGTAAATGTGAAGGATATGCACTCATGACCAACTAACTGTTCATGCTCCTCTAGAAGCGGTCGGATCTAGTCACAGTTGTTAAGTATGAACCAATGCGCTTCCTCCATATACTTTTCAGAAAACGATTTGCCTCTTGGTAACTTGCCAAAAGGTTGTGCAATTTGCTCAAAAACAAAAAGTTTCTCATTTTTAACACCACTGTCATTATTATGTTGAGGACGATTGAAAGTCGTATCAACATCACTTAGATACATTGCACAAGAAGTAAGTGACTCATATGCGATCCATGCCACCACAATGGATTCTTCCGGCTTTGCCCTGTTTCGCACAAACTTTTTTAACTCATTGAGAAGTCTGCAAAATAAAAAAAAGTGATGATATATTTAACATTAATTGATCAAGAATAATAAAAAAAACATGGGTGGGTGTTACCTCAATGCCTCATTCGCCAAGTGTATCATCACGCGAATCATACCAGCAAAAAAAGCTAGCGGAAAAATCTATTCAAACTTGCATAGGATGTGTACAATGTCGTCTCCCAACTTGTTTACATCCGACACATGCAACGACCTTGTAGTCAATTGCGAAAAAAATCTTGACAACATCAGTATCGGGTTCACCACATCAGAAGGCAACAGGCTTCGAATACCAACCGAAACATGACAATCATGGCTCTTTAATCCCGAAAATCTATTTGTTTTCACATTCACACAACGTGAGATATTGGAAGCATATCTATCTGGAAACTGTACAGAAGAAAGAAAATTGAAAAATTGTTTCTTCCCCTCTAGTTTAATTGTGAAAAACGAATGACCCTTTCTTAATACACCGCCGACTTTCTTCATCCACAAGGGTAGCCTTATGCCCATTCATTCCAAATCAAGGCGAGCTTTAATCGTGTCCTTCAATTTTCCCTCAATGTCTAGAATTGTCTCAACCAATGTATCACACACATTTTTCTCAATGTGCATCACATCAAGGTTGTGTCTAATCTTTAACTTCGACCAGTACGGAAGCTCAAACAAAATACTCTTATGCGTCCAGTTCATATGTGTAGGTGGCTTGGGCCCAGTAACACTTTTGCCAAATGAACCAAATTCTAAACTGTTCAACTTGGCCAAAATGTCATACCCCGACCTATCTCTGGGTTTGAGGCGGGTCTCTGTGTGGCCATCAAAGGCTATATTGTTCGTATGCCACTCGTGATCCTACGACAACCATCTATGATGACCCATATAACAAACTTTTTCAGCGTGCCAAGTAGATGCACTCCCAAACAGTCCAAAAATGGGACAATTCAAGAATCAATTGGATCGCAATCATACTTTCGCATCCATGCGCGAAATCCAACTAATTCTCAAATGGGAAACTAAGTTTTTCTTCAACAAAAGCGTACGAAGTTAATTACTATTAACTTCGTACGTACAACACAAAATAAATTCGTACGAAGTTAATTACTATTAACTTCGTATGTACAACACAACATAAAGTCATGCGTGATATACAAATTATTTACATTACACAACAATATAAAATAAATTCGTACGAGATATATCAACTACCATAAAAATAAAAATAAATTAAATTAACTCAACAACATAAAATGATCAAGAAAATACCTTCAAATTGGTCCTCCAACAACAATCCTATGCAACAAACCTATAAAAAAATAAATTTATTTTTGTTATTTTTAATTCAAAAATAATAAAATACTATTAAAAAAGCATAATTACCGTTAACGATTATCGGGCCCGATGGTGGTGTTGGAGGAAGAGATGGTAGCCAGGGAGAGAGAGAGAGTGAGATGGGAAGAAGGAGAGGAGTGAGATACAGATTGAGAGGGAAAGATCGAGAGTGAGAGAGGCGGTTTGCAGATTCTACAAAAATTGCCTCTCGGGGTCGAGGAAAGGGATTAAAACAAGTAGATTTTGCTCGACGAAGATGTTCGTCGCTCAATGTCACTCAATTCGTCCCGACTTTGTAGCATTTTGAGCGACGAAGGATGAAACATATTCGTTGCTTAAGTTATCTTAGGCGACGAATAATGGCATCGCCCAATACTTTAGTTTGTCGCGCACAATTCGGCGCCAAATCCTCATTTTACCGCCCGTTTTTCCATGTCTTGTGCTACAAATCCAATTATTTGTTGCCCATACACTGTTTAAGCGATGAAATGATTCGTCACTTAAAAGTTCTATTTTTTTTTTTTTGGCCCTACACATGTTAGGCGACAAAATAGAATTTTCGTCTCCTTAAATGTTTCTTGGGCGACGAAAGTGACGTCGTCGCCTAAATATTTGTCGCGCAAGTAGTTTTTTCTACTAGTGCATGTAGTAGTGTTTGGCACCTGAAATTGACCTTGAACCTGACGTCACCTCCATGGCTCTCTCTCTCTCACTATATGAGATTGCAGATCGATCAATCGCTCTCGATTGGAACTTTTAGGTCTAGGGATTTGATAATCGATTGTTGGGGTGCAGCGTACAAGCTTGATAATAACGTGAGAGGAACGTACGGCAAGAGAGGTAAGGGACTTTGAGAATTCCTGATGTATGTTTTATTCTATGGCATGGATTGGGGGCTTTATTTATACTAACTTATGTAAGGATTACTTGTCTCGCAAGGAATACAGTTGTATGTAGGATTACAAGTCTTTAGCTAGGGTTTAGGAATGCTATTAGACTAATTAAGACCGGTACGTGGTCTCCTAGTTGGTGTTGGATTTAGGTTAACCATGGCATGTTTTGGATTTTACGTCAGTTTAATTTCATGTCAATAATATCATATGTCGTTACTTACTGGTTTCTCCATATCCTTGTGTTTAGTTTCCAGAAATCTGATTGAGACATGAAACTTGCGGGAAATATGGTGATTTAGGCATGCATCATGATAAATTTAATTACATACGTCTCGGCAATTGATTGATCGAGCGTAAATTCTGCCTCATTCTTCTTCTCTATCTTCTCGTACCTTGAAAGCGACCTATATAGCTCCTCATCAAAACAGCGGTCCTCTGCATCCTCCTCCCTGTACTTCCTCCTCCTAGCATATATATATAGATCATCCCATTCAACTTTAGTAGAAATCAATTCCTTTATTACCCTGCAAATTCTATATAGCACTTGATCGCCTAACAAGTATGAAGAACATGTGTTCAATGCCATGAACTCATGGCTGCTTGTGTCCCAACGATTTCACCTTCATTCCTTCAACTCTCAGGTTTCCTCTCATCATCTTCCAAAATTCGATTACCATATTATCCTTAAGTTTATTTCTTTTAGAATTTTATAAGGTCCTTTAGAGCCCAAGGTTGACTTTGAGGGTAGGGTTGTAAAAGGTCCGTCAAGATTTGGAGTTGATCATTTTGGGTTTGGGGTTTTAGAATGTCCTTGGGAGGAGCTTAGGGCTTAGAGTGTAGGTCTCGGGTTTTGGGCAAAGCCCAAAATCCAGGAACTAGACCCTACGCCCTAAGCAATTAACGTAATGAAAAAAAATTTCTTGAAAAAAAATTCGTACGTATGCATAATAGTTACAATTCATTGGGAAGGTTAATGGCTATAACCTTGTGATGGTAGGGTTGGACATTATTGTCATTTTAACTAACAAATTAGTTTGACTTTTCAACTAGTACTTAAACTAAAAATATGGTATTTTAGCTTAAAGTTCTTTTGAATTTGGTATTTCAACTAAAAGCTTCCATAATAAAAATGCCTCATTCATTATTTTTTTTTTACGAATAGCACAATATTTCATTCATTGAAAAAGGGCATTATAAATACATATTATAAAGAACTCTACCCCAAAAGGGCCTTTGCAAACTATATTTAAAACTATTACTATAAAGTATCTCCAATCGCAAAACAATAAATAGACTTCAAGCACACATTGATAACTGACATCCCGATCTTGACACGCCAGGTGTTGGGAAGTGTTGGCGGACACGTGTTAAATGACGAAAGCCAAATATGCATGTGCATGAGAAAAAGTGAAAAGATTTAGAGTTGGAAGCAGAAGTAAGAGTGCGGTGATGGGTAAAATCCATTATTACAGGTGCATAACAGTCAGAGCATAGTAAATAGTGCATAGAATAAAACATTTACATCCTCTTGAGGATGGATAAGTAGAAGTTAACTAAAAGTAGGAACAAATCTTACATAATCTGGAGAAACTGTCAGAACCGCCAACCACAATCGAAGCAAGCCCACGTCTCACTGGAAATCGAATCCGCCACTAAGTCCTGGAGGGGCGCAAAACATAAAAAGGTGAGTGGGACAAAAAGCAAAGTTTTATAAAACCTTTGTTTTCAAGAGCATACTATCCCCTCGCTGGAAAACATGTATAGTTTTTTAAAATACGTCATACTCCTCGATATGATCCTTAAAATACTATAATAGTAATACGGGTACTTCCCGAAAATCAGACTGACTGCTCATCCATATATAAATACACAAGCCCAAATAGATAAGCTACGAGGAACATGCTAGGTATATAAGAAATACGTTGAGTACTACAATGACCCGAGTCTATTGCTAATCGATGTGCGCAAAGCGCGTCGCACAAGTTCAAGTTGCCTAGTGCAACCTAGAACAGGCTAGTACCTACAATGGATCCAAAGTTGCGTAGCGGTACTAGGAGTGACACCTCCAAACACCAAGGCTAGTCCTAGCTATAAAACTGAGTACTGATACCCGAGATGATCTACATCTACGAATGAGCAACAATATAGAAACATGTATGGCAAATATAATACGAATGTTCTACCTCCAAAAATCGCATATGGTATGAGTCATGCTAACAATTTAAAGAAATGAGTGAAAACCATACATAATAATATATTTATCAAAACAAAGACCCACTCACTCACCTGTAAGTAGCGGGGTCGTAGCCCCCTTGACCTGGGTAGCCCCGGTAATCCTCTGGATAAGTCTCACCTATATGAGATATCACTAATATAATGATTAAACTCATAAAGGTTACTAATTAAACTAATTAACAACACTTATCCCTTGTTTGCTCAACACTGAGGTCCGAAACACTCCGAAAAATATCATACGTACTGCCCCTAGGTAGTACGCGTTGTCGCGAGTTTCCTCACGTCGACGGAAGTCAAAAATAGTGTCAGTTCTAACAGAATATTCCAGCATCTCCGTTAAATCTAACGAAATATTCCTAACGGTGTTAAAGGAATATTCCTAGGAATATTCCCAGTTTGGACCGATTGCTGATGTCATCCCTGACGTCACCGGCCAGTCTGGACCGGGTTCAGGCCAATCACCGCTGCAACTGGCTCCGGTCGCCACTGTCGCCGTCGCTGGAAATTTGGGCGATTTTTTGGAGAATTTTCAAATCTCCATAACTTCTTCATCTCTTGGCCAAATTTCACGTTCTTTATATCAAAATGAAGCTAGAGAGGAGTAGAATGACGGTGTACCTTTGGTTTGGCCGTACAAGCTTGGGAAATGGCATGTATTTTCCTCGAAAGGCCGCGGCTACTGTAGCTTCGTCAATCTACGTCAAAACTCGACCAAATCAAGCACATGACATATGAAAATTCATCTACTCAACGAGAGGAATCCAATGGTGGTAGTTAGAAACCTCACTTTGGTTTAGAATGGCGAGAAAATCGCCCGGAAGGTCCAGTTTTTCCGTGTGCTTTTCTCGTCAAACGATCGGGAGTTTGGACGAACGGTTTGCACCGTTGAGTCCAAGGCGTCGAGATGAAGATGGTGGTGATTTTAGTTTGCCTCGGTTCGACGGGTTTTCGTTGACGTGCACTGTGCACAAACGATGAGAGAGAGAGAGAGAGAATAAGGAAAATAAGGATAAGGGAAAAAAAGTGACGGGGAAGAGGGAAGGAAAATGAGATATTTTGGGTTTTGGGGGTACTGTGTACCCACTAAAATAGAAAAATTACACGGTCCCGTGTGGAAAATAATCACGCACGTGTCCAAAATATCCCCTTAGGAATTATTTTAGTGGGTGCACAGTGCACGTCAACGAAAACCTGTGCTCATTAATAACAAATTTTTTAGTGGGAATTATTTTATAACAAATTTTTTACGGGATGTTACAATAGCCGAGCTCATTAATATATGCCCTAATTAGTAAAGTTTTCATTGATTTTTAGCTAAATAAACCTTGATTTTTTGGGAAATTAGCCAAAATAGTCTAATTTCAAGTGCTTAGCCAAAATAGTTCATATAGACATGAACTACAATATAAACAACGTATTGATAGAAGAAAATGTCTACAATATATTACTACTGTATCAACACGATATCTACAATATAGACAATGTATTACTACTATATCAACACGATATCTACCTCTTCTCCAATCTGCCAAAGGAACGGTTTGGATTTAGATGGATGATAGAGAAATGGAGCAGATCGCGTAGGTTCAGGATGCAACTCAATTCGAAGGTAGACCATCACTTGTTCTTGACGAGGGCCTAGCCGAGAAGGAGGTCCAAGTTGCGGAGGCTGACGGCAACAACGGAAAAGCCGAGACAAGGTGAAATCGGACAAAATTCGGTAGGTATAGAGTTTCAAATCATAATAGTATAACCCATGGGCTAGCCGAGGAAGGTAAGCAAGCATGAGAGATTTAGGTTTGGGAAGAGGAGTCGGGGAGAGAGATTTGGGTTTGGGAGGAGGAGGAGAGTTGTGGAAAGGGTATTTTAGTTTTTTAAATGTCTAAAATTAATTATATTAGCAATGAACCTAAACGTTGTTTATTTTGACAATTCCAATTTGAAATCTGACTATTTCAACTAAATTTCCTTATTTTTTTAAGAAACCAAATGGTAATAATCAAGGATTTATCGTGCTTCCAATCCAATGCTATTGTCGGTGGAAGGATCCACCCGACGTAAGATTTCGTCACGTGTCCTTTTCTTATACGGTCCTGCCAGCCTGGCAATCGTTGGATTGTGTAGCAGATTGCCTACATTTTGACCTGGATGACTACAGCACTCTTCCCGCTAATCAGCCTCCTTTATTCCCGAAACCACAAAACTACCCCCGGTACGTGCCGACAAGTTCCTGATACACAGTCGTTGAAATCAACGGTCGTGTCCACGGTTACTCAGATTATTCTGGGTTGTGGTCAACGATTTGACGGGCAATGATGACTGACCACGATAAAACTCAGTGGGCGTGCATGCAGGGAAGGATCAGGAGTGAGGCGGGTCCGGCAATATCTTTTTGGTCCCACAAATAGCGGGCCTTTTCAACGTGCGAGTAGCTGATTCTATGCGTGCGAGACTCTGTTTTGGGTTTGTGCCTTGATTTCTGATGAAGAAGATGCTAATACCACGTGATCTGCTGCTAACTCCTCTTCTTTACTCATTTTTGCACCCCTTTTTTGTCGCTTCAAGCTTTCAGGTGAACACCCACAATTAAAAAAAAGGAAAACAAATTGAATTTCGAGTAGAGAAGAAGGACTTACATAAAATGTGTTCATCGTCACATGACATTTGTTATTAAATAATGTAGTCATGTGCAAGTTTTCGTTCGCATGATAATATATTATTGAAGTAGGACGTCACGTGACGGTAAACCCGTTCTATATAATTTGCTCTTCGAGTCGAAAGACTACGATTTGGTCTATTTTTGCAATTTCCTTTTTTTGTCGAAGTGGAACAAACGATCTGCACACATCATTTTTTTGTAGTAATTCTCACTCCTTTATATTGAATTGATGAATGAATGTGAAAAATACCTTACACTATTTATACTTATAATTTCACTTAGTATTGCTTGTATTCAAAATCTTGAGTTCGATTCTTTCTCTCTCACCTACGTAATATCGCTTGTATGAGCAACCCTAATGAGTGTATATACAGTTATCAAATACTTTATCAAGGGCCGCATTTGATAACCTCAAGACTTGATCCAATGAGTGTTAATTCAATATTAGAATCTTGATTCATTCGGACTTATTACGTTACTTTTCACCTACAAGGTAAAGTCATATATGAGCTAGAGACAGTAACTCCCGATATAGCAGTAAAAGCAAGACGTGGGAAGAAAGTCAACATCGATCCTACGCTTCACTTTGATGGTATGCAAAGAACTAGAAAAACCAGGAACGCAACATAATAACATCATACTTCTCCTAACGGTTTTTTTATAGATTATTTTGCAATGGGTAATACTAGGTAGATTATCATTTTAGACCATATTTGTAAATCATATGATGTGTCAACAATATGAAATAAGCACATTAATCAAACACTTAAGTAATATACAATCATCAACAACCACGTCATACGGTTTAAATAGATGGTCTCCCTAGCATTATCCTTTTGTAAATAAACTTATAAAATCACCAATCACCACTATTGTAAATAGTTGGGCAAAAGTTGGATGGTTGCTGTTGATTGTTTTATTTTATGTTTAAAGAGTTTGTATCATATATATGGTCCTAAAAATTGACCTAACTCATTATTTATTTGTCCCTCAATTTAAAAATCGATCAATAATGTCGTCTTTGAATTTTACTAGCGCACATCAATGCGGTCTCTGCCGTTCAAATCCGTCAAATTTTCGATTAGTTGCTGACGTGTCACACATGAAGCCTAGACAATCAATAATTTAGCGCCGCGTAGAGATAAACTAAACTTATTTTGAACAACAAAGTAATTTTACAACTATGAATCAATTATAGCTTGCAAGTGGATAGACGAGGGGGTTTTACTCAAATTGAGCTTTTGAAGTGTTTTTCTATTAAACTTATAGCTATGAAGGTGTTTGGAATGTGTTTTTTTCCTAATTTACTCATTTTGGAGAGATTGTAATCTAGGACGCTCTTTTTGAAGATTGTAAACCTTTTTAACATCTAATAAAACTTGTTTTTGTTTATCCAAAAAAAAAAAACACAAACTAAAAATGATATACAACGTTTCACATTTTCCAATGAATCATTATAAATTTGTACCAATTATTTACCATAAAAGAGACTAAGAATCATTAAAACCATGTATGATCTTTAAGAGACCAGATCTTTGGTTTAGTGTTTTTCATTCATCCCACAATGATAAGACTTACTATATATATTTGTGATTTGTTCAATTATATCTAATTATGACTAACATGCTTTGTTGTGACATTGGTTGTGAGTTGAAAATGTCTTTGTAAATATCCTATAATTTCTTAAAAGATTAAATTAAAGTTTCAATGGTTTGGGAAAAAAATATATGCTCCAAAAGACTTGATTCATAATGTATACCATGTATGCTTATGCTAACTTAGCAAAGAAACTTACCTCTATAGAATTTTATTGATTTCTTGTCATCTGATAAAACCCCATGAGATCACCAACAGCATACTTCTCCTAAAACCTCTTATATATACTTATTACTTGAAAACTCAAATCACTACCCGCCATTATTTTTAAATGATGATAATTGTTGAACAAAACTTAGACGGTTTGATATGTTACAACTTACACCAAAGCCTAATTATTGCTCACTTTTTATATACAACTTGAATCTCAGAGATTCCAAAACCTCACCGGAATTAAAACTAAAATAAACACCTCAAACCAAACTTTTCCCCCACTTTCCTCCTCCACTTTTTTGGGTTTTCAAGTTTTTAATTAGATACTTCACATATTATAATATAAATAGAAGAACACAAAAAAATATATTATTTCTTTTATTTATATAATAACATGTGTAGTTGAAAACTGAGTACTTCAAAAAATATGCAATGCATCAGAAGGGACCCACCTGATGACACTTCACTGAAGTCTGTTTTTTTTGGTCTCAAACAGCAAAACCACCAAACACAGTGGCTTCACTTGTAATATATCTGGCATCCAAGCCCCTTCTTATAAACCTCCCCCTTCGCTCTACTTTCCCCCACTCACACTCACTCCCTCACTTTACACCAAGGTACCCACAAGCTCCTCAACCTCTCTCGCTCCATCTAGAATCCTCTCACTCCTCTCTCGTCTCCTCTCTAATCCCAAACCCCCCAAATCCCCAGATCCAAAACCCACACAATGCAGCTCCGCCGGGCAACCACCGCCGGCGCCCTCCTCCTCACGCTCACCCTCCTCACCACCCTCACCCACGCGCACAACATCACGCGCCTCCTCGCTAAGCACCCGGAGTTCTCGACCTTCAACCACTACCTCACCCTGACCCACCTCGCCGCTGATATCAACGACCGGACCACCATCACCGTCTGCGCCGTCGACAACTCCGCCATGTCGGCCCTTCTCTCCAAACACCTCTCCATCTATACCATCAAAAACATTCTCTCCCTCCACGTTCTCCTCGACTACTTCGGTGCCAAGAAGCTCCACCAGATCACTAACGGCACCGCCATCGCCGCCACCATGTTCCAGGCCACCGGCGCCGCCCCGGGCTCCTCCGGATTCATCAACATCACCGACTTAAAGGGCGGAAAGGTCGGTTTCACCCCCGAGGACAATGACGGCACCTTCCCCTCCCATTTCGTCAAAGCCGTCGAAGAGGTTCCGTACAACATCTCCATCATCCAGATCAGCACCCTCCTCCCCAACCAGGCCGCCGAGGCCCCCACTCCGGCCCCCGCCGAGCTGAACATCACCGGAATCATGTCGGCCCACGGCTGCAAGGTCTTCGCCGACACGCTCCTCGCCAACTCCGACGCCTTCAAGACCTACGAGGACAATGTCGACGGCGGGTTGACCGTTTTCTGTCCGATGGACGACGCATTCAAGGCCTTCTTGCCGAAATTCAAGAACCTGACAGCAGCCGGGAAGGCGGCGCTGCTCGAGTACCACGGAGTTCCGGTATACCAGTCAATGTCGATGTTGAAGTCCAACAATGGGCTGATGAACACTCTGGCCACCGACGGCGCGAGTAAGTTCGACTTCACCATCCAAAACGACGGCCAGCAGGTCACTTTGAAGACCAAGATCGTCACGGCGAGGATCACCGGGACTCTCATCGACGAGCAGCCTGTGGCTATTTACACCATTGACAAGGTTTTGCAGCCTAAGGAGCTTTTTAAGGGGGCTTTGACTCCAGCGCCGGCTCCGGCACCCGAGAAACTGGCTCACGCGCCGAAGAAGTCGAAGCACGCACCCTCACCCGACGCTGACGTGGAAGCCGATTCGCCCGCGGACTCGCCGGATGAGGATCCGGCGGATCAGACAGCGGATGATAATAACGGAGCCGTTAGGATTGGAAGGATGGGGGTTGGGGGTTTGGTTCTTACTAGTGTCTGGCTAGTGTTTTCATTGCTGTAAGTTTTTGCTTCTAATTTTAATTTTTACAGACTTGTTATTTACTGGGTAATAAGTGAGAGGTCAATTCGAGGTAAATCTTTTTTTTTTCTTATTGTTTTTGTGTGAGTGTGATTTTATATTTTTTGTTTGTGGGGGAAATTTGTAAGGTTGTGATATTTGTTTGTCGGTGGAAGTTTGGTTAGTACTTTGTTATAGATCATTTATCTATGTATACACTTAGGATGTTTCCGATATATTTTTTGGTACAAATTATCCAATCAGTAATTTCTCCTACTTTGTGTCACGAAACAAAGGAAAAAAGAGTTCTAATCGTATTTTTAGAGTATTTACCTGAGGTTTTAAGAGTATTTATCTGTGCACTCGAAGTTTTGAGTTCGAAGTCCTCTTTCACGGCTATCACTTGTATCAAAAAAAGAAAACCAAATAAAAAAGAAGTGTAAGTGTGTGATTGATATATTTTACTTGGATTATTCACTATGTGGGAGAATAGTTTATTACATAAGATGAAGTATTGGTGATAGGTTAGAATGTTTGTAAGTATTTTATGTTTACACGAATCTAACTATTAATCATTAAATGATAAGATGAAGTATTGGTGATAGGCTAGAATGTTTGTAAGCATTCTATGTTTACACGAATCTAACTATTAATCATTAAAGGAATCTAATAATTAATGGTTAGATTCATGTAAGTATAAAATATTTGTAAGCATTCTAGCTAGATCCGAAGTATTGTGTCTTGTTTTTTTTTTTATCATTATTTTATTATAAAAAAGGCAATCAGTTGGTAATCAAATTTCACTAGTCCACCCTATAAACTTAAAATTGGGTAAAGCCATAAGATTCAATTTATGAGCCAAGATCTTGAACTCCATGCTTTTCACAAACGATTAATGCGGAAAACATAAAACACATACATTGATAATCAGTCGCTAAATCTCTAACTTGAGCAATCCGTAGACAAGTCGTTGGTGTAGAGGAAATTGGTGTTCTCTCTCTTGTCTTGCTTACACGTTAAAATCCTAATACGTGTTTTTCCATTAGTGTACACATTAGATGGATATGTGCACTATTATAGGCAGAGAGAAGATCTATTTTGTAATGAAACCCATAATTAATTACCACCCATCATAGCAATAAAATAGGAAATTAATTCTCTTAATTTGACCAATATGAGCTTCCAAAACAATATTCATTAAACTGAATACATCTTACATGAACCGTGTCATGTGGGCCATTCAAAATATTGAAATATTGTTACATTCTCTCACTTGGCTCATGTGACAGATGCTTTATGGTTTAATAAATAAACATTAGGCATGCATTATATTTAAAAGCCCCCTTACTATCAAATGGTCAACATAATTATCGATTTTAAATAATTCACTAATTCGAGTCATGGCATTTTTAAATCTACATATGACATAATCCCTTCCATGTACCACAATACTAATAAATCACTCAAAATGGTCAATTAGTGAGAAGTAAATATAAAGGTCCAATAATGTCTTTGTCAAAGACTATTCCTGTCACCATACATCCAATCTCATACATGTATACATGTATTGAAAAACATAAAATATCATAAACATCACCAATTATTGAGCTCAGAGTGTCACCATAAAGAACTAAACATCATACAACACACCCAATCATTATTACAATCATGATTATGTCCACAATTCTTTCAACATATGTCATTTATGTTTACGGTCATAATCTAGGAGTAGGCTATAGTGCTCGCAAGCATTGAATGCTTACACTGATCTCACCATTAAAAGGAAGGAGGAGGGAGGAGAGAGGAGGGAAAAGAGGGTGAGATCAGTGTAAGCATTCAATGCTTGCGAGCACTGTAGCCAGTCCCCATAATCTAATTCTTAATGGTGTTACAAGCATAAGTTTTGTCATCATACACACTCATTGTTTTTGAATCTCCTTTAAAATGACAAGGTATTTTCTTTCAATTATGTTTAGCATTCTTACAATACCTGTCATCATTGGAGAAAGTGACAATTGTGACATTACCATAAATTCTTGGCGGCTTGGTAATAAACATAAGTATCAAGTCCTAAGGTAAAATTTGCAATTAGACTTCATGAACTGTGGCCTTAAAGCAAGCTACAGTTTCTACAACGCATAATGAATTCTTTTCATAATTTGATGCTCCAGCTCTTTATGGACATTACATAAGGCTAAACTTGTCCTTTTATTGAATTGGATAACATTAGATCATATCAGATCTCTCTAGAACTCTTTCAATATATGCTTAAGGAGACAAGTCTAACACTCCATGTGACCCTTTTGGAATATTTAATATTCCTTTCACACAAAATATCTCATTAATATATTTCTTTCATAGTTCTTGGAAAAGACTTATTAATTTCATGCAATAAGTCAGGACCAAATAAGCAAGCAAATTTTTCATGAAATATTCAAAATGAGAAATACAATTATAGGATTACTCCCACTGACTTTGAGATATATACACAAATTAGTAGTGTTTTCCTTAAAACAAAAGGATTATAATACCATTAAACTTTACGTACCATAATTCTATAAATTACAAACCATGTGTTCCTTTTTTATTAATGAGAAGTTTTCAAGTTAATCCATGAGAACTTCTCTACTAACCATTCATTCAATATAACATTTTTCACATCTATTCTGCATAACTCTAAAGAATAATGAGGTAATTATATCAGTGTGATTCTAACTAAGTCATTCTTATAAACATCAGAGATTGTCTCTTTACAATAAATTCATTCTTTAGGAGTGGAATATTTGATCAGTAGTCTGACTATTATATCATTGCATATTATTAGAGTTGTGTGTCATGACGATACACTTTCATACAACTCAACATCGTTATGCAAATCAACGAAATATCAAACTTCATTTCAATCCATTCATTTCAACCCATCATTCAGGATATCAAGTCAATAAGTAGAATCAACACATTCAATGATAAGGGAAAATGAAATTGAATCCATACTTAATTCTTAAAATCAGATTCTTGTAGACAAAATCATACATTCATTCAGAATAACAGATGTCAATACTATTAATGTCTTGACATTGTCGTAATGCTATTCTTTATAATTCTCTACGATACTTCTATTAATGACAATGTCATCATGGAGTGGATACTCATTTATGTTATTCACTATTGTTAAATTGTTCACAACTGTTGGAACAACTTCTTTAGGAAGTATACGTGAAAGCACATACATCCCAACTTCGTGGATAACCACTTTTCTTGGTTTTCCACTTCCACTGATTTTCACCATTTCATAATGAATCTGGTTTAACAATCTCATACTATGAAAGGACAATAACACGTATACCGTTAATTTGGACATATTTGTTTTCTCGGTAACAAGTATAGTAACCACAAATCATACAAAAAGTCCAAAACTTTAAATTCTTACTTTCAATGGCAACCTAAAACATGTAGGTGCCTTAAATTGAATTTCCTTCCTTTTTATAGTTCATAATATACATACATATATTATGAACTATCTTAATAGGATTCCAATTTATCATAATATTGGAAGTAAGAAAATGTATCCATAATGGTATAGGTAACAATAAATTACTTAACATACTCCTAACCAAAGTAAAGCAGCATAAGGTAAACACATGTTTGTATAAATAATTTCAATAAACTAACAATTTCCTGTGGCATTGTTCTTGGTGTATTTAGTTTTTCTTCCTTAATACAATCCATATACACACATCGAGATCAATAAAAGTTAAGTTCAGAAGAACGCCATTCATTATTAATCTCTAAATTCATTCTCATTGAGTGTTTCGTACTTCCCATTTGAACTGAACCCGCACTTGCGACTTCTTCAAAGTAATTGTATTCGGCGGCATAATTGTATTTATGAAGAAACCTTTTTCACTTAAAAGATTGGATTTTCTGGATACGTGACCCAGTCTTAAACCACAAGAACATGATTATTCATTTATAAGTGACATTTAGTTATAACATTATGATCCAGAGTCAAAATTAGTTTTATCAAAAATGTTATGCTTGAATTTGTACATACTATAAAGCATAATACCAAAGTCAACAATTAGGCATTCTTAAACAAATCATTCATCACCAACCTTCAAAGATAAACTACTATAAGCCGAAATTATAAACTCAAGTTAGCTTAAGAAAATAGATATATAAATGTTTGTAATAAATCCAATCGATGACCAATACATTAAATAAAATATTTAAGTTGGATTTTAAAGAACCTTTGCATCAAACTGGAAACATTAATAGTAGTACACTATTCAGCCCAGCAAGCATTTCAACAAGCAACTAATATGATTCAAAATATAAAAGCCAAAAACTTACCTTTTCTTTTCTAGTCATATAGTGCAAGTGCTTCGCCTTTTATAGTGACATTTATCTTCTTCTTGTACATCTCAAGGGCTTCAGTTTTGCTGCTAAATTAGTCAATTCAAAACATCCTTATTCATGCTTCACAAACCATCAAATTTCCTTGATAACAAGATGCGTCATTAATGTCATATAGTGGACCTATTAGCATTATTCAAGAATTCTTTATAGTTCAGCAAGGGTATAAAATGTTGTATATTACTATGTGATCATTCACATAATCATGATACTCAATATGTTCAAACTTTTATAAGCTTTGTGGAAAGTCTAAACCTCACTTGCTTTTAATAGTAATAGCATTAATTTTTCAAATTGTAAGGCCTAATGAAGATCCATAACACTTTGGTGATAATGGACTTGTTCATGTCAATATAAATTAAGTCTTAAAGAGATTAATCATGCGAATGAAGTGAACCAAAAATGACATTGCAATATAATTTGTAAGATGCTCACAACATTAAAGTTTTGAGTTATTAACACGTAAAAACATAATTCGGACTTAGAAGATGAATATCAATAAATGTATCATCATAACTCTTGTTTGGGTGATCTTATGATAATACCAATAATTAACACTAATGATGCATTTGTTTTAGATTGTGGTAATTTTATATTCTTTAATTAGAAAAACTTTGTTATCTTTGGATATCCAAAAATAAATCTAAGACATATACAAAATTACCAGATTTATATTGCCAATCATAAGAATAAGCAGGCCCACCTTTAGGGGACCTAAAATATCTTATGAATGATGAAAAATCAATCTACCCATGATGATTCAACCTTTAAAGAAAAACCTTGAGAAAAGGTAAAAACTCCCATTTATATGCATCCTTAAAGCATGAAGTAATTGATTAATTATCATTTTAATTTGATAATCATGAGACTTTCTAGTTCGGCCACTTTGGTGACTAACAAACAATTTTTATAATATGAAATTCAATTAAATAGATAACGACAATAATAGCTATAATGGTTAATCGATCATATTAGGATTAACCTTTTTATATATGGCTATAATGATGCGATAATCATAAAATTAGCCCAGATACATATATGACTATAATGGTTAATTGATCACATAAGATTAACCTTACATATATGACTATGATAGTTAATCAATTATAAAATTAACCGGATACATATATAGCGATGTGGTTAATTGATCACTTTAAATTAACTAGTATATATTACTTTCCTTAGTTAAAGAAACGATGAAAATAGACAATAAACTGCGTTGACAATGTACAATGACATTGAAATAATAATTTTTTAAATTTTTATATTTTAATTCATTATACATATCTATACCAAGATCTTTTAACATACATTCATTGAAGTTGTAAACGATAATGAGTCAATGAATATCGATTAAGTGACAAGTTCATAATTTTTACATTAGTCATTTGGCCAAACTAATTAAGCAATCTTTATCGCCCATGATTGCCAATAACCATTTGGTTAACATGTAAAGTGCCCAATTCTATGTAGCTGACTTTGCTAAACCGCTGGCATTGATACATTTATTCATTACGATTTCTACATGATATGCCCAAACCAACCAACACACATAAATTTCATCATGTCCATAACAATGCATGGCAATTGGAGAAACCATCATTTGAGCATAATCATAATTTTGCTTTATCTTGGGCACAAAATATATGCACATTCACTTAGGTCTCGTTTGGTAGCCGTATAGTGCGGATAGTACTAATAATTCGGTCTAGGGTGTTTGGTTTAGCCCATTACTAAAATAGTTGCCCGACTATTTAAACCGGGCCCACCATTTAGCACCCTCTGCTAGACTAATTACTCCTTGAAACCTCCGTATAATTAGTCGAGTCAAATCCTTTACGAAGGAAAATATTTGAATTACAAGTTCATTTAGGTAGCATTTAAGCATGCTATTAACAAATTAAAGGCTCTTAGCTAGCATATTAGTACTCAAAAACAAAACTTTGCTCATGACTTTTGAAGCCTAAATGTTGTGAACGAAGACACAACTCAAAATCACATTAGTAAGTTGTATCATCCTATGCCTTTGTAGAATCTTAACACATGAGCAAAGGCTAAATACCAAGGGCCTTCAATCTCATCTTGGATGAACACCTTTGCTTGGAAGAGTTGTGGTTGCACCTTGAATCAAATTGAAGGTTACCTACGTACTCCGTCTCCTACAAAGATCCAACCTTTCATAGTTCATGGAAGGATAAGTGATAATCTGATGGTTAGAAGACCTTATTTATCCTAAAGAGTGAAGTTAGAAGCTTGGAAGACAAGTACATTGAAAAGGTAGAATCCGAGTGGAATTTGGACAGTGCTGTGCATAACTGCCAACTTCGACAGAGCACCCAGAATTCCTCAGAACGAATCACGTGTCTTGCCATATATGGTTGGAAATATCTGGATGTCTAGTTTCCATGGGATTTTACAGATTGTCATTCTGATACGTATTTCAGAGGTGGAATCCGAGTGGAATTTGGACAGTGCTATGTATAACTGCCAACTTCGAAAGAGCACCCAGAATTCCTCAGAACGAATTACGTGTCGTGCCATATATGGTTGGAAAGCTCTGGATGTCTCGTTTCCATAGGATTTTACAGATCGTCATTCTGATATTTATTGAAGATTTTATCGCTGTTTTAGTGACGGAAGGTCGAAACAGGCAAAAGAGTCCTAGTCGGATTTGGTTTCAAGGAAGATAACGTGATATCTGTTTGTGCGAGTTCTGGGACTTAATTCAGATGGATGTAGGAGTTCTCATGAGGAATAAACTCTATAGAAAACCGTGCTTTAGAGTTCCTTGATGATGTAATTACTGGGGACGCACAGAATAAAAGAAGAGATCAGTTTTTGGGAAAGAGGGGGCCAGAAGTCAGAAACTAAAGATTGTGCCGCAGCTTTGGAGGGTTTTAGGTGTATTCTATCTATGTTTAATTTTATTTGTTTTTGTTTCATTGTAATTATGAGTAACTAATTCCTTTTTAGTTAGAGGCGAATTCAAAGCCATGAACATATATGTGATATGAATTGATTACATCCAGTTATTGTTTCATAAATCGTGAGTGCAATTTACTTAACTGTTTTACAGAAAACTTATCCTTGTGTGTTGATTAAGGAGGCCTACTTAGTTTGCATGTTAGGGTTTGGAGCTAGAATATAAGGGACTTTCACCTAATCGTTAGAAACTTATATTCACAAGTAGTAAAAATCGAAGGGACATCGATTGCGTTAAGTAAATTCTTGGCATAAGTATCATGCGCTTTCATAGTTACTAGTGCCTTGTCAATACTTATGATTTTCATGGAACGTAATGATCTTTGATTGTATCTTTATTATGCGCTTTCATGTAGAGAAATTTTGAAGAATAATTTGATTGTGGTGCGCTCTTTCCATCCAATTCAATAACATGAGGAAAATCTGAGGGTTAATTTAAGCGTATCTAATTAATTTGGGGTGTTGAGAATTCGTGGTTTATTGAAAGAATAACTGGAGATCGATTTGTATGCATATATATGTCATGTGTGGAGAAGGACCTTCTAGCTAGCTTTTCATCTTTGTTAATCACCCTTTCATTCGTTTTTGTTAATTTATTTGTTTAAGTTAAATTCGTCCAAACCAATCCCTGTTTAGTATTTTGAGTCTTTTTAATTGAATTTTCGTCCAAATTCCTTTATAGTACCTGTTTTGAGTCAATTTAACTTAGTTTCATGTTTTTGAGTCCAGTTAGTGTAGATTAGCATCCCTAGTTAATCCCCGGCCTAGAACGATCCCTACTTGCATCTTTACTACAATTGTCAACAATAGGGTTTAATTTGTGTGTCAAGTTAATTTTCACATCATTAGTATACTTGAAAAATTATACTACCGTAGTATAAGTCAAAACATAATTTATATGTATAACTGGAAACATATTTCAACACAAAATCTGTCAATAACTGTTCATATTTCTATAAATCATTTCGCCATATATATCAATAATATAATAAAGAAAACCAACACAGGGTATATGTGCAATCACCCATGTACGTGTTGAGGAACAACCTCTCAATCCCCGTACAAGCACTTTACGTTATCAATCAATTTGTACTCCTAGTACCACAAACATGTAAGCACTTGCGCAATAGCGCGTCACACCCGAGTCCTTACGTTGTGGGGCCTTTTCCCCAAAATTAAACATAAACGTAAGACAAGCTTGCACTAAGGTATTTACCGGACAATACCCCTGGAGTACAGTGCGTGTGGCCTAAACATGTGAGACTTGTCATACGGCTATGAGATGGTACTACAACGTAGTGAAAGCCTACCAAGTGTGTTTGAAAATATACATATATTCATCATGTATAGAAATAACGGATATCATATACATCATAACTTCCCAAATATTTAAACATTTCATCAATAGATATGCTCATTAAAATTAATTATTTAAATATCCATACTTTTGTGCATAACCGAAATCACGATCTAAAACCATTTCATAAAACATATATATATATTTTGTTAAAAAGTCATTGGAAATCATAAATATATCAAACCATAATAATTTCAAAGCATATAAATAATTTGTTAAAACAAAAGTCCACTCATTGGTGCTCGGGAGTGTAATCTCCCTCGGTGTTGCCCTCCTCGAAGCGTGGAGTCGAAGAATTACCTATTTAATATTAGGGAAAAAATGTTAAAACCTCCCTAATATAAATTATTTTAACCCTTATATAAAAGAACCCATAAAGAATACTATTTTAGCAAAAACGGGCTCGAAAAACGATTTCCGGGGCCCGAAAACCTTGCCGCCGCCGCCGCCGCCGCACGCGCTGCCCCGCGTCGGGAAATGATGTGAAAATTAACTTGACACACAAATTAAACCCTATTGTTGACAATTGTAGTATACGTGATAGTAGGGATCGTTCTAAGCCGGAGATTAACTAGGGATGCTAATCAACTAAAATAAGACTCAAAAACACTAAACTAGACTCTATAGACTCAAATCTATATCTAACAATTGGTTTTGACGAAAATAATACTTAAAAGACTCAAAAGACTAAGAGAAAACAGATTTTGACTCAATAAACAAGACTTAAGAAAAAGGGGATTTGTTTTGACGAAATTGAAATTTAAAACAGAAACTTTAGAAAACAACTTTATAGAAAACGAATTTTATTGAATTGAATGGGTGAATGACTAGCTAGAAGGTCCTTCTCCACACATGACACATATGCAACATAAATCAATCTCCAGTTATTCTTTCAATAAACCACGAATTCTCAACACCCCAGATTAATTAGGTACGCTTAAATTAACCTTCAGATTTTCCTAACGTTATTGAATTGAATGATTGCATACGACAACCCAAAGCATTCCCCACAAGTCCCCTATATGATTGCATAATAAAGATACAAGCAAGAATCATTAAGTTCTATGAAAACCATAAGCATTGACGAAGCACTTGTTACTATGATTGCATGAAACTTATGCCAAGAATTTACTTAACGTAATCGATGTCCCTTCGATTTTTACTACTTGTGAATATAAGTTTCTAACGATTAGGTGAAAGTCCCTTATATTCTAGCTCCAAACCCTAACATGAAAACTAAATAGGCCTCCTTAATCAACACACAAGGATAAGTTTTCTGTAAAACAGTTAAGCAAATTGCATTCACAATTTATGAAACAATAACTGGATGTAATCAATTCATATCACATATATGTTCACGGCTTTGAATTCGCCTCTAGCTAAAAAGAAATTAGTTACTCATAATTACAATGAAACAAAAACAAAAACTAAACATAGATAGAATAAACTAAACATAGATAGAATACACCTAAAACCCTCCAAAGTTGCGGCACAATCTGGGATTTCTGACTTCTGGCTCTTGTGTGCTCCCCCGTCGTCTTCTATCCTCTTCTGATTAAATTGCATCCTCAAATACTCTCAAGCACGGTTTTCTAGAGAGTTTAGGCCTCCTTAGAACTCCTACATCTATCTGAATTAAGTCCCAGAACTCGCACAAACAGATATCACGTTATCTTCCTTGAAACCAAATCCGAGTAGGACTCTTTTTCCTGTTTCGACCTCCAGTCACTAAAACAGTGATAAAATCTGCAATACTTATCAGAATTACAATCTGTAAAATCCCATGGAAACTAGACATCCAGATCTTTCCAATTATATATGGCACGACACGTGATTCGTTCTGAGGAATTCTGGGTGCTCTGTCGAAGTTGGCAGTTATGCACAGCACTGTCCAAATTCCACTCGGATTCTACCTTTTCAATGTACTTGTCTTCCAAGCTTCTAACTTCACTCTTTAGGATAAATAAGGTCTTCTAACCATGAGATTATCACTTATCCTTCCATGAAAATATATCTCCCTTTGCAGCTGGAATTAGGTAGAAACTGATGATGATAAGGTTATGATAAGATAAGATAAGGTAAAGATAAGATAAGGATAATGTTCCAGATAATGTTCCATGTTTTCAGCTCTTCCCTTATCTTCTTTGTCTTAAACTTATTTCTTCATCTTCAAAACAGATTCCTAGCCTCATTTAAGCTCCCAATTCGTCCATTCCTTGGGCTCCATATACATGCACTCCATTTAAGCTTCATTTTGCTCTAAAATGCACCAAAATGCACTTTCTTGCTTCACTTGCCATTTAAACCTACAAACACACGAAAATAGCTTAAATCACTATAATAAACAATAACTAACTACGTAAATGCAAGAAAACAAGCTAACTAAGTCGCATAAATATGCTCCCATCAGGAAACGGCCGGACGCGTCGCCACGCGCCAGGAGGAGCCACCACGCGCTGGCACGCGCGGCCACGCACCGGCACACGCTGGCACGTGTCGCCACACACCACCATGCGCTGGCACGCACCTGCTGACATCATCCCACGCGCATGCTAACGTCAGCCACGCGCCTGCTGACGTCAGCGCCGTTAAAGTCAACGACGTCAGTCAAACTTAACGAAATATACCGTTACCGTGACGGAATATTCCGTCACCTTCAACCTTTTTCTGGTCGCCGGAGCCGCCGTCCTTCGCCGCCTGGTTCGCCTGATTTCTGGAAAAATTCACCAATTTATCCCAAACTTTAAAAATTCATAACTCCTTCATTCCTTGGCCAAATTTAACGTGCCATATATCAAAATGAAGGTATTGACGAGTAGAATATTTTCATACCAAATTGGGGCTGGAAAAAATGGCCGGAGATGGCCTGAAATTGGCAGGAAAGCTTCGGGAAACCCTAATTTTGTTCTCTTCCATGTCGATTGGAACCTACTCAACGTAATAAAACCAATGGAAATGGTTTCGAGGCTTACCTAAGTCGAAATTGTATAGAAACTTGAATGACAGTTTGCCGTTTTCGTTCCAGCGTCGGTTTGGCCGATTGGGCTCGAGTTTGGAGATTCTGAAATCACAGTCTCGTCCAGAATTACAAGACGATCATAATGGTAATGGTTTTGTGCGGCGGTTCGATGGTTTTGTGATTCGTCCAAAACCTAGGGTTTCGGTTTGTAGTTTTTGTGATGTTGGCCGAGAGAGAGAGAGATCGTGGAGGGTGAGTGAAATGGCTGCAAAGCAACTAGGTCAACCCAAAAACCCTAATTAGCAAACGGGTGTGAAAATTATTAAAATGCCCCTACACTTTAAAGTTCCGTAAAACGTTCGTTTTAACTCCAAATTGAGTTTCGCTTGCGTCCACGTGTTCGCATCGACGAGTACTACTTGAACATGTACAGAAAATAATTTTCACAAGTCATCTCGAAAAAGTCAACGAAAGTCAACATTTGACCACTAGGGGTATTTTGATAATTTCACATAAAATTTTAAGACGGGTTGTAACATGCCAAATGAGGCCTTACATCGTTCACATTTGAATATAATCTATAATATATTCCAAACAGGAAATCATATATACACATGAGTACTTTCAGACCAAAGCATTGATAAATGCTTCGGCAAAATGATATGTGCCCAAGCAGTTATGCAAGTCAAACTAACTCATATATTGTGCATGTATAAAACTCTCAAAATGTTAGTTGAATAGTCAAACTGATATTCCATTATAATCTAAGTTGACTTCAAACCAACATATATATATATATATATATTATATTTATACACATATACATACATATCAATCTTGCACCTGCACATCATATATATCATTCATATGTATGAATGCCGAGCAATCTATATATATGCGGATTATTCACACAAAAGGCAATTTCTGTTCCTATTTTGTTTTATTTATTTAATCAAATATGGAAACAGATTCATCATTCACATATCAAAACGGTCAATCATTCATGGACTACTCCACGCAATACTAATTCATGGTGTCAATAAACATACAATCATGTTGCTGATAAACATGTAATCCGAAATTTCAAATAACCAGTCTCAGAAACGGGTATAATTTCATAAACAAATCAAACTCTAAATTCATAATGGAAAATCATGAGAGTTCTCAACCATGCTTTGATACCACATATAAACTTAAAATTGGGTAAAGCCATAAGACCCAATTCATGAGCCAAGATCTTGAACTCTATGATTTTCACAAATGATTAATGCGAAATACATAAAACACATATCTTGATAATTAGCCGTTAAATATTGTTTACAATCTCTAACTTGAGCTATTCGTAGACAAGCCGTCAGTGTAGAGGGGTGTTCTCTCTCTTGCCTTGCTTGCACGTTAAAACCCTAATACGTTTTTTTTCATTAGTGTACACATTAGATGGGTATGTACACTATTATAGGCAGAGAGATGACCTATTTCCTAATGAAGCCCATAATTAATTACCACCCATCACGACAATAAAATAGAAAATCAATTCTCTTAATTTGACCAATAGGATTGCTTCCAAAACAATATTCATTAAACCGAATATATCATACATGAACCATGTCATGTGGACCACACAAAATATTGAAATATTCTTACACACCCTTTCAAGGGTCAGGAAGACTCACAGAGACATTTCAGTCTCCTCTGGCCACCATCGTGTGATTCACTAGTGCCAAGAATCGAAAAAGAAAGAAGAAAAAGTGGTTTGTTGGAATTTTTTTCTTTTTTTTAAGGAAAATTTTTTGGTACTTCGAAATTTAATTATGCACTCCAAACTTTATATATTTAAAAAAAATACTCGTGCTTTGTTATTAAGAACTTGGAGTTTGTATCATGGTGAAGATAACCAAAATACAAAAGCTTTTTCTTTCATTAATGATTAAAATCTATGGTATTTATTGCCACATTGTACTACGATTTAGTGATATTTCTCTTTATTAGTAAGTGAGATGAGTTAGAACCAATTTATTCTTCCACCCAATACTGTAAATACATCGTTATTTAAAAACATAACTATATATATAAATATATGGTATTCATTTGTACTAAGTGAATTCCTTGTAATATATAAAGGTTTATTTTTAGTTATACGTTGAGATTATGAATCCCACATCGGGGAAATAAGGAACTTTGTATGTGCTTATAAGTAATTGGGCTACTCTTCATATTGCCATTTGGTTTTATGGTGGAACCTCAACTTTTATCAGAGCAGGTTGTCCCACGTGTCAAACTCAAAGGCCACATGCACTCCATGTCACTCTGTTTATGTTGTCCACATATTTGGCTTGAACATTTGCCACACGTGAGAGGCATGTTGAGATTATGAATCTCACATTGGAGAAAAAAGGGACCTTATAGTTGCTTATAAATGGCTAGGCTACTCTCCATATTGCTAATTGGTTTTATGGTGGAATCCAAAGTGTGGCGAATTTTCAAAGCTTAACACATTAACAACACAAATCGGGTGACGTGAAGCACGTGTGACCTTTAGGCTTCACACGTCGGACAACCTGCTCTGATACCATGAAAAAAGTTTGGGTTGCACTATAAAACCAATTGGCAACATGAGGAGTAGCCCAACCACTTAGGCCATTTCCAATGAAGGGCCAAAAAATTGAATATAGCCCCTTTTGAATAAAAAACCATCTCCAATGGAGAGCTAAAAGGAATCTTAAAAAGGATTTCAGGGCCGAAGGGCTGGAGTGTCCGCCATACATGGCTCGCTTGAAGGCTCAGGCTACCCACTGTTTAGTGGCCCGCCATGTGGTAATGTCTTTGATAAAGCTGGGCTGCTTTGATTCAGTGTGGCGCAACCTACCGCTGAATTGTGCAACCCCAGCTGCTGTCATTTGATATCACCATGTACTGACGTTATCGCTGACGTCAACTAGCCGTTGCAATTATTTTTTTTTAATCCTAAAAGCTGCTGTGATTTTGAAAGAATTGAAAACATATATAACGGCTAGCTTTCAAAATCAAAATCACACCAGTTGGTTTTTAAAAAAAGGTGGTAAAATTTCCGGAAAAAAAATCTATAAATACCTACCTCTTCAATCTAATTGCACACCCTATTAGATTGAAAAAAATATTTTCACATACTCTACTTATTCACTTAGTTTTCACTCCTTTCCTTCAAACATTTTCTTTCTATTTTTTCTCCTCCCTCTTGTTAAGTATTAGTCTCTTTAATGTGTAAGTTGTCTTTAATTTTTAAGTATTTAGTTTATTTAAATTTTTAGGTTGTCTTTAATTAGTAAGTATTTCATATCTTTATTTTCAAAGTTGTTGTAATTTTCCATTTTAAGTGTTTAAATTTCTAAATGTAAAAGTTGTAATTTTCTATTTTAAGTATTTAAATTTTTAAATGTTTAAGTTGAGGCAATGTTTAATTTCAATTATAAAGTAATGAAAACAAGTATGGAAATTGAAATTTATTAGAAATATTATAAAACAAGACACACGACATGATAATTTAAAGGGAAATTGCTTGAATAAAAACTCACACCACACCAAATATGAAAAACAAAGCCACACCACACCATAAATAAAAACAAGTCACACCTCACCATAAATAAAAACAAGTCACACCACACCATAAATAAAAACAAATCACACCACAACATTCACAATTCTTGACTTCGCATGGCCCAAAGATGTGAAACAAGATCCTCTTGCAAGTGGTTGTTCATAGCATGAGAATGTATTGCCCTATAATGACTCGTGTATGCCTCAATGGAGATTCTTCCAGTTCTTGGATCCTGAGGCAAATTAGCCCTTCGTATATGAATGCACGAGCTCTCCTTGACCTATTTGGGTCAGGATCATCATCGTCAGACTTTCCATCATCATAGTCATCCCGCTCGTCTTCCACAATCAAGTTGTGCAATATTATGCATGTCATCATGATGGAGTTAAGTTTTTTTATACTCCATTCTCTGGTCAGTTGCTTGAAGATTGCAAATCGAGCTTGAAGAACACCAAACGCTCTTTCAACATCTTTGCAGTATGCCTCTTGTATAATGGTAAATAACTCATCTGCTGCGTTATGAGGATTCCTAATTGATTGGACAAGTGTCGCTCACTTTGGGTATATACCATCCACAAGGTAATAACCTATGTTGTGTAGACGATTGTTGATGTGGTACTCTATTTGGGGTGAATGACCCTATGTGAGATCATCAAAGAATGGTGAGTGCCCGAGTACGGTGATGTTGTTTTGGGCACCACCTGGAGTTCCAGAGAAAGCATGCCAGATCCATGTGTCATATGAGGCCATAACTTTCAAAACAATTGTTGGCTTTTTTGATTTGTTGGAGAAGCTTTCCGCCCATCCTGTTGGACAATTCTTCCATTCCTAATGCATGAAATCAAGTGATCCTATCATCCCTAGAAAGCCCCGCCTCTGTGCTTTCTCTACAAGCTTATTTAGGTCTTCTTGTGTTGGTACTCTAAGATATTGATCTTTGTAGAGGTAAACAATTGTTCGACAAAACTCACCAAGGTTATCAGTAGAAGTTGACTCAGCCATTCTCAATGATTCATCAATTTCATCCGCCGAGCTTGCATATGCCAGCATTCTGAGTGCACTTGTAAGCTTTTGGTATGGTGAGAAACCAAGACTGCCAGAGGCTGATGACTTATGTTGGAAGTAAGGGTTGACTCTTTGCACATCGTCCACCAAAAGGAGGAAAATGTGCTTCCTCATACGATATCAACGCCTAAAATCCTCAAGTGTGTAGACAGGATTGGAGACAAAGTAGTCATTCATCAGTTTTTCATGCCCGACATCTCGGTTTCTACGTTTGAATATGCGACCAGCGATAGAGCCACCCCACTTAGGTTGTTGTAGCTGCTGAGCCATCAAGGATGATACAATGACCACTAGTTGTGTATTTAGGCGTAACCGAGCATCGTCTTCTGTATATTTTTCCATCATTTGGCATCTTTGCTTATCCCAATTGAACATGTTGGAACTGGAACCCTAGTTGTCATCCATTGCAGAATTGGTTGACAAAATATTGAAGATGAGAGAAATTGTAAAGGAAAGAGATGAAGTTGTGAGATATGGAACTTAATGCCAATCATTTATTGACATGTGAAGTTGAAGATAAAGAGGTGCCACGTCAACAAAAATCTTATCTGAAATCCAGAGAGTTGCTTACAAACGGACACGTATCACTTGAAATCCATATCTAATTAATGATAAAAAGATAAGAGATGCCACGTCAACAAAAATCTTATCGAAAATCTGGAGAGTTGCTTACAAACGAACACGTGTCACTTGAAATCATTGAAACCAAAATTGCGCACCATTGTTGTTACAACCCGTCCCAAAATTTTATGTGAAATTACCAAAATACCCCTAGTGGTCAATGTTGACTTTTGTTGACTTTTGTTGACTTTTCGTGACGACTTGTGAAAATTTATTTCTTTGCATATTCCAGTAGTACTCGTCGATACGAACATGTGGACGCAAGCGGAACTCAATTTGGAGTTAAAATGAACGTTTTACGGAACTTTAAAGTGTAGGGGCATTTTAGTAATTTTCACACCCGTTTGTTAATTAGGGTTTTTGGGTTGACCTAGCTGCTCTGCAGCCATTCCACTCTCTCTGCATGATCTCTTTCTCTCTCTCCCATTCTCTCGGCCAACTTCACAAAAACCACCAAACCCTAGATTTTGGACGAATCACAAAACCATCAAACCGAGACACGAGACTATAGCCATTACGATCGTCTTGTCATTCTGGATGAGACTGTGATTTTAGAATCCCCAAACCTGAACCCAATTGACCAAACCAACGTCGGAACTGTATCGGCAAACTGTCCTTTAATTTTCTATACAATCCCGACCAAGGTAAGCTTCGAAATCATTACCATTGGTTCTCTTACGTTGAGTAGGTTCAAATCGATATAAAGAACGTCGAATTTGGTGCAGTTTTGAAGGAGAACGGAATTAGGGTTTCCTGAAGCTTTCCGGCCAATTTCAGGCCATCTCCGGCCATTTTTCCGGCCCCAAATTGGTATGAAAATATTCTACTCGTCAATACCTTCATTTTGATATATGGCACGTTGAATTTGGCCAAAGAATGAAGAAGTTATGAATTTTTGAAGTTTTGGACATTTTTCGGAAAATTTTCCAGAATTCCGGCGAACCAGACGGCGGAGGACGGCAGCGCCGGCGGCAGCTCCGGCAACCAGCGAGGGGAAGAAGAAGAGGGAATATTCCGTCAACGGTAACAAAATATTCCTGACGGCGTCAGAATATTCCGTTAAAACTAACGGTGCTGACGTCAGCAGGCACGTGGCTGACGTCAGCAGCGCGTGGGGGTGACGTCATCAGGGCGCGTGCAGCGCGTGGCGACATGTGCCGGCGCGTGGCGGCTGTAGGGTTTTCGGGCCCCGGAAATCGTTTTTCGAGCCTGTTTTCGCTAAAATAGTATTATTTTTGGAATATTTTTCTATAAGGCCTATATTAATTTATATTAGGGAGGTTCTAATTTTTCCCCTAATATTAAATAGGTAATTCTTCGGCGCCACACTTCGAGGAGGGCAACACCAAGGGAGATTTCACTGCTGATCACTTATGAGTGGACTTTTGTTTTATTAAATGATTTCCATGCTTTAAAATATTTATAATTTGGATAGTTTTACTATATGAAATGATTTTGAAGCATGAATTTATATGTTATGAAATGGTTTTGTGATATTATATATATATATATATATATATATATTTCTCTATATATATATATGTGCTTTATGAAATGGGTTTAAATGGTGATTGTGGTTATGTACAAAAGTATGAATATATTTTATGAAATGGTTTATACTATGATCTCACTTATGCGTAAATATATATTGGTATTTGATATATGATTTCGAGAGGAAATATTATTTATGCAATATTAAATATTTGGGGATTATGAAAGGGATATTGCTCCTTATATCTAAACACATGATATATATGTATGTTTTCAAACACACTTGGTATGCTTTCACTACGTTGTAGTACCGTCTCACGGCTATAGGACAAGTCTCACATGTTTGGGTCACATGCACTGTACTCCAGGGGTATTGTCCGGTAAATACCTTAGTGCAAGCTTGTCTTACGTTTATGTTTATTTTTGGGGAAAATGCCCCACTACGTAAGGACTCGGGTGTGACGCGCTATTGCGCAAGTGCTTACATGTGTGTGGTACTAGGAGTACAAATTAATTGATAACGTAAAGTGTTTGTACGGGGATTGAGAGGTTGTTCCTCAACACGTACATGGGTGATTGCTTATATACCCTGTGTTGGTTTTCCTATATTTATATTATTGGTATATATGATGAAAGGACTATTGGAAATATGATTTGTTATCTACGGATTTTATATTGATATATGTTTCTAGTTATACATATAAACTACATTTTGACGTATACTATGGTAGTACGATTTTACAATTATATTGGATTTCAAATAGGGGGTTATTATGTTGAAAAGAGAAAGGTATTTCGAAAACTTTTATTTTTCGTCCACTCACACCTTTGTTTTTTGCGCCCCCTTCAGGACCTAGTGATAGAGCATCTGGTGAAGTCGAGACATCCGAGTGGCAGCTCTGATTCTATTTCTCGACCATGTAGGGATTTACCATTTCTTATTCAGTTTCTTTAATAATATCCATCCCTGTTATGGATAGAAATTCTAGGAACTTGATTCATTATTTTGTTTCCGCTGATTCAAATTAGTACGCTCTGAACCTTGTGCATTTTGGCATTATTTTCCGCAAACTTTATGGCAGTTAAATTTTCTTAAACTAAGTGTTGTCATGTATATAATAGCTTCGTCACTTACGAGTGTCGGCCAACACGCCCAAACTCGGTATCCACGTGGGTATCGAGGGTGGGGTGTGTCAATTGTGGATATGGGTCGTCTGCAAATCTGGCCACTTATAAGAAAAGAGAACAACCATGAATAATCTAAGGTACCGGTCAAACGCTATCTGACGGTCAAGTTAGTAAGCAATCTTAAGACTCAAGCAGTGGGCAAGAGAATATACAAAGAACTAAGTATATGTAAATTGCTATAATTACGTTACCAAAGATATGCCTTAGGTGAGGGTATTTATAGTAGTCAAGAGAGAGACCTTTTAGGATATTGAATGCGTATTAAACCGGGAGAATCCTAGAGAATATCTAGCAATAGATATTGTTTCCTCTTACGAGTGTGATTACTTCCGGCGCACGCTAATTCCTAGATTGTATGAATCTCTAAGAATATAGAAAACATATCAGATCCCTAGTCGGATCTCGCTTCCATGTCTTGCGGAACAAACATGGTCGATCTCGGCAAAGTTGGTGGACTTTGCCTACCTTTCCGGAGTACAGAAAATGTGGTGGCATTGCTGATCTGTTTGAGCAGCTTACCCCGACAAGCGGAGCTGTTGAGTCCATGATCAGACTTCTGTGGTATTCATATTCCAATCTGCCTTACCCCGACCCTGGAAAATTCATGATCTCACAAATGCCCCTAACTATTCTTCTGAAAGGGCGTTCTCCTCGAGGATAGATAGTTATCCAAAGATCATACCTTTTGGAGTAAATTGGAATACCAACCGTTTGATCCGGGCCTGTTACCGTTACACACAACACATTATTCCTTTAAATACTACATTTTTGGTGTATTATATTTAGGAATGGAGGCTAAATATAGGAATACCATTGGAGATGGTCTAAGGCCATCTCCAATGGTTTGACTATGTTTAGCTATCATTCCTAAATATAGCACACTAAAAATATAGTTTTTTAATGAATAGTGCATGACTATATTTTTTCATCTCCAATAGCGGAGAGGCTACATTTTAGCACTCTCAGGCCTCGTTTGGCAGCTCGGACTGGACTGACTATTTCAGTCGGATAGGATAATTTGTCATCGGACAGTACTGACTAAATTAGTCTGGCGTTTGGTGCAGTATCGAACTAATATCGACTATTTATACTGGGTTGGCCGACCCTAGGTGTGTGTGAAGAACACAATTTGTTCTTCATACAAACTCACTCAAATCCTCATCAAATGCAAGAACTACGAAAAGTTTGATCTTTGTAGGAGACGAAGTATGTAGGTAACCTTCAATTTGATTCAAGGTGCAACCACAAATCCTCCAAGCAAAGGTGTTCATCCAAGATGAGATTGAAGGCCCTCTTGGGTATTTAGCCTTTGCTCATGCAAAAAAGATTCTACAAAGGTATAGTATGCTACAACTTACTAATGTGATTTTGAGTTGTGTCTTGGTTCACAACATTTAGGCTTCAAAAGTAATGAGCAAAGTTTTGTTTTTTAGTACTAATATGCTAACTAATAGCCTTTAATTTGTTAATAGCATGCTTAAGTGTTGCTCAAATGAACTTGTAATTCAAATATTTTCCTTCAAGCTAGACAAAGAGAGTGAGAGGGACGGACCCGACTAATTATACGGAGGTTTTTGGGCGTATAATTAGTCGGGTGTGAGGGGTACTAAATGGTGGACCCGGTTTAAATAGTCGGGCGACTATTTTAGTACGAAGCGCACCAAACACCCGAGACCGAATTATTAGTACTATCCGGTGCGCTATACGGCGTACCAAACGAGGCCTCATTCTTTTATTACTTTTTAGTATATTGAGAAATACTATGATACAACACTCATACATTCAACTACTATGAACAATTCAAATGGCAGTTGACGTCATCGCTGACGTTTCTATCTTACACGTGTCATATCCGAAATATTTATCGATATACACCTTCTTTAAAAAAATTGTTCCATAAAATATATTTAAATTGGTATAAATAGTAGTTTAATTAATTTAAACTTTCAAGGTTTGAGGTGATTTTCAAAATGGGTCACGAGGTTTCAATTTTCTCACATTACCTTCTAAGATTTTGAAATTGTATTAATTTACACTTTTTGTCTAATAAATTATTTGAATTTTCATTAAATTGATGACATCGTGAGTATGAAATATGTAACTGGGTTGACATGTAAACTACATTTGTACCATATAGTCTAAAAAACTTATCAATTTAATAGATAATTAAACATTCAAATATACAAAAGGTGTAAATTGATACAATTTCAAAACCTTAAGAGGCAATGTGAGAAAATTGAAACCTCATGGCCCAATTTAAAAATCACCTTAAACCTTGAGGATGTCAAATGTAGTTAGCCCTTAAATTAATTAAACTACTATTTAATTTTTTTTAGTGAAGGTGTATATCGACAAATATTTCGAATATGACACGTGTGAGATTGAGACGTTATCGATGACGTCAACTGCCATTTAATTTGTCCATTGTACACGTGTCAGCATGAGGAGTCCAAGAATAATAGTTGCTGGGATGCGGCACACCAGATCAAAACTAGCCAACTACTCCTTCAACCACTTGCACGTGGTGGGCCCATAAATAGTCTTGGCTATGGCCAAGAGGGGAGCTCCAATTGGTACACTACTTGGCCATATGGCCCTAGAATCTTTTTTGGAGATTCCATATGACACTCCATTGGAGATGGGTTTTGTAGAAAAAGGGCCCAAATTGGGTCATTTAGGCTACTATTAGAGATAGCCGCACATGCAAGGTCTCTTCTTTCCCTGATGTGGGATTGATATTGTTAACATTATATCATTTGTACCCTACACAATATCTTACTTTACCCTCTGTATTATATAGGGTTTTTATCACAACTGGATCCTGAAATTGACTCACCTTCTCAAGATGGCCCCTAAGTCGATTTTCAAATTTAGGGACCATCTTGATGGAGTGGGTCAATTTCAGGGATCACTTGTGATAAAAACACTATTATATATTGTCTTACTTTATCCTTTGTACACATCTTCTATGTCTAATATTAACTCATTTCATCAATTATGTTGAGAAAACTCACTGAAGCGTTTGTTTCATTGACGTGACAGGCTTTTTATTCTTTTTAGTAGTGAATATAGGGATAATTTGTGAGCTCTAATGACGGAGTTGTCAAGGATGGAATCCGGGGTAATTTGGAAGGAGTTCTAAAGTTTTAGATGTCTAAAATGCGATAGAACAAACTGAAAAGACCAAAGAATTCATGTCACGTCAGCCACCTACTTACTTCAACCCAGCTAATGGAATGAGATAAAGTGAGACACAAAGAATGAATACAAGGGAGTAAATTAAGACATACTAGAGTTAGTGTTAGAGAATAGGATCTCACATTAGTCGTATGAAAAAATAATATACAATTAATACATAGAGTTTTCACCTTTAATATAACCGAAACTTTTTGTGATAAAACTCAACATCTAATAATAGAAGGTTAAGTTTGGATAATATCGATGATAACTATGTTGGGCCTGATGTATGTCGCAATTATTTCCTGTAAAAAAACGCTATATGATCGACGCATGACAAAAATAATGTTCTCCAACTATATAACTGATAAACTATTCGGGGTTTAGGATAAAGTATTAACAACTATGGGAACAGTCGCAGTCAAGGATCTCAGAAAGTTATTGTAAGAACAATTATACCGCATAAACTTGATGAGAGAAGTGAAATTCCTTATTCGATTGGCGGTGGTGAGAGAGATCATCTTTCATTTTTGTGTCCACTTCAAATCAAACAGCCCCATCACATCCCATTCCCTTTTTAATTAAGATGGTTCGCATGCTCACAACCACAAAAGCCTAGTCGATGCAATGGTTCAATAAATGTGAGTAGTTTCCAGAAAAACACAATGAAATTAAGGTCTATTAACTCTAACACACCGGGAAGGAAATGATGGAACCTGGGAAAAGAAACAATACATTTCCAAGTTATATTGCACCGGATCATGGTATGCACCGAAATTCGAGACAATTGGATAATGTAG
The DNA here is from genome assembly GCA_018257905.1 of Gillenia trifoliata. NCBI lineage: Eukaryota > Viridiplantae > Streptophyta > Magnoliopsida > Rosales > Rosaceae > Gillenia > Gillenia trifoliata. The sequence goes on along the minus strand of CM031081.1, from coordinate 12,431,455 downwards.
ACTTTTGACCAAATAGAAAATGAAATAATCTTGGCCCTCCTTTTACACCAGAAGATGGTAAAATATTTACTAACAATGTTTGAACTATTAGGTCAACATTATTCTCGTTTCCATGGCATAATTTTCCTATTTACACTTCAAAAGACATGAATGTTTAGAGTTTAGGTGACACTCAAAGATCTTTCTATGTGGTTTACAATTATACTTTTCTGAGTCGAACACACCAACAAAGAATTGTTGCGTGGATAAGATCTTAATATAACAACAAACAAAATATAACACTTGAGACAAAAAAAATGGATCGACAAAGCACTCGAGAGGGGCTCGAGTTACTCTTGAGTGGGGGCTTGAGTTGTTCTCGAATGGGTATTGAGCAACGAGAACTATGCAAATGATTTCAGTACAATTAAAACTATAAATTCGTTAAGTCTTTTTATTTAGGAGTTGGGGGAATACATTAGACTTGAACTCGCTATCCATGAAATTTGAACCAACAATTTCTCACTTAAAAGTGAACATAAATAATATTAGACCATAGTACTAAGTGACAAAATCTTTTTAGCCATTGAAAATGGCATTTTTCAAAATTATACTTAGAAACAAAAAACTCAATAGTCCATATACATCAGCACAGAAAATATGAAGAGAGATCATGAATTCGATAACTATGAGAGTTGAACCCGCTCACGTCTTTTCGCCAACAAGTGAAGCAGCAATTAATACATCGTTTGTTTTGCATTCGTCACGCATAACATACAAAGTGGATAAGTTCTATGCAAGTAAAGGCCAGATGTTTGTCAGTTTGTCAAAGAAAGAGTAAAGAGACGTATCAATTCAGATTTTAGTGAAGCAAAATCAACCATGCAATTGCCAGGTATAGCAGAAACAACAAGCTCCTTATGCTACATGGCAGAGAGAGATCGACGAACCGCCCTGCGTCTCTAAGCCCACCGATCTTTCTCTCAAAAATAACTTGTATGACACGAGTACACCGTCACAGTAGCGTTTCATACCAATAATGTAAGAATATAAAGAAAAATTAAACATGTCATTGTATTATTAGTACGAGACGCCACACTAATATGCACCCGTGTCATACTATTCATCCTCTCAACAAAATTATAAGCTGAAAACTGCTAAAAGTACAGCCTCATATATAGTGTACCTAGATATGAAAATTAACGGTTAGGGCTTTAACCAAATTGATTAAAGTAGTGTGCTCTCCATCTGCACCTAAGTTCGACTTCTCCTTAACTAAAAAATTGATGTAAAATATCACTTTGTCCATATGAAAGAAAGAGATATTCCAATTGATTAAAAAGGGTTTATTTCCCACTTACATAAGATTTAGAGAATTTATATACTCCTACATAAAAGACCAGAAAATATTAAGCATGCAAAATTAAAAGAAAAGTACAGCAGAGGAAAACAACATGGCCATCATAACAGAAAGGAAGATTGAGAAAGGAGATGAACTAGCTGCATGGTTGTCAGGGTAAGGCACATATCCTCCTGGTGGAGAAAGGTATTGAGGATTTTGAGGGTATTGCTGGCAGCACTGACCAGGCTGAGTTGGGGGACATTTTCCTTGACCATGCGGCGGCGGCGGGGGTATTCCTCCATAAGGGTAGCCAGGACTTGATGGGGGTTGAGGTCCTGGTGGAGGAGGTCCATATAAAGGGTACCCTGGAATTGGTACGGAAGGAGGACACTGACATGAAGGGCAGTTGGCACAATTATCAGTAGGGGAAGGATTGGCATTTCCTGTAACCTCCTCAGCAGCAACAAGGTTGAAGAAGATAGAGAGAGAGAGTGCTGTGACAAACGCAAGTTTTGCAGGAAACATTCTTCCTTCTCCTTGTGGCCAGCTAGAAAGAGAAATGAAAAGAAAATAAGAGATATATATGTGTGTAGAGAGAGAGAGAGAGAGAGAGAGAGAGAGAGAGGAGTTATTTGGTGTATCAGAAGAAATTGATTAGATCATTATTGTAAATTGTAATATAGAGAAGCATGCACCAGCTTTCAACTGTGGTTTTCAGAATCCCGGATTTGGTGCCGCATGGCAGACCATCTGTCATAGCAGTGTACAAGTAGCATACAAAGATTTAACTTACATGCATGCTTCTCTATACATACACGGGTAACTCGAAAATAAGAAAAGGGAAAACAAGTAAAAGGAAAATAAGAATAAGAAATAACAGTTCCGATTATAAAATTTATATAGTATATATATTTTATTCATTAGGGGTGAGATATGTACATCTCTTACAAGAGGATGCAAGTATTATGGACAACTCAAAAGAAAATAAGAAAAAGGAAAATAAGAATAAAAAATGAAACGGTTCCGATTATAAAATTTATACAGTAAATATATTGTATTCACTAGGAGTGAGATACGTGCATTCCCCCCATGAAAAGATGCAAGTATTATCCAAAAAGAAATTTCTCCCTAGCTTTTTGTTTTTGGGTAGGGGAAAGTCCGAGGAAATAATTTTTGGTTACATTAGAGGGTTCTGAATGCTGGACCTAGCATACTCCTACCCATCACTCTACTCATTCTCAAGACTGGAGACTGGGCTAACCCCAGTGGCTTAGAGAAATCCTTTTTTGGATTAGATGTAAAATTTATTAAGAATGATCAAGAACTTCAAAAGAAACATACAACTTCTTAATTACAAACTCGTCAAGATTACAATGCAATTTCTCAGCTATGAAGACTCACACATCTAACCAACATGAAAGATAACACTCATGAGGACTAAATCGTGTAAGTTGTATTGTAAAGACGCCACGAGGAAAAAACTGCACCACCTCTAATAATTTTGCAATTGTTGACAAAGAAACACTGTTACGAGTACAAATGTTGAGCTTTCTTCTCTTAGTGATCTCCCATGCACACAAACCACAAGAATCACAAAAATCACCTCCTCAACTTTGCTCACAATTATTGAGTTTGAGTCACAAGTCATAAACACTAAGAAATCTCTACTTAATAGAGCGAGAGAGCGATCACAACCACAAAAACTCTTCTCTCCAGAGCGATAGAGTGACTACAACATAGATGGCTATTTGATAGGATAAACAAGAAGAGACCAAGAGGGATCTCGCCGACCCCAAGGCCAAAGGCAAGGGTCAACAACTGGCGATTTTTCTCTCTAGCGAATAGGAATTATGGCTCAACAACTGTCAATGCTTAGTTGCAGAGAAGCAACTTTTACATGCGATTATGACAGCGTTACATGGTATTAATATACACATGTTATAATATGAATGAGAAACAATGTTGATATTTCTCCCACCTAAGTATATTGTTAACAAAGAAATATATAATGTGCAATATGACAATAACACTGAAAAATATCTCGTGAAAAATGGTGAAAACTGTAAATAATGTCGATCTCATTTTGTTTTTAAGTTTCTAGACGCAAGGCCTTTGTTTGGTCTCTTGAAATGGATTGAATGGATATAACACCCTTATTATCAATTCCTATTCCCCATTCTTGATGTAGTTATCCATTCCTTTCAAATCCTAGAGACCAAGCGAGGCCTATGGGTATTGTGTCTACAAACATGACAAACATAAAACAAAAATTGAGCAACACAATCAGAGAGATTATAAATTAAAATAATATAACAAAGTAGAGGTTACAGAAAAAATTATAGAAGCATCTATGACTGATCAGAAGAACTTAGGCACTGCATATCCTGCCTGTTTAAATACAAATAACTCAACTTATGGTCAAAAATTGATGTTATAGGCAGTGGAAAAAATCCAGCATACTCTCTGTCTAATTTTGCCGAGCAAAGTTCAAGAATGTACTTGAAGAGCTCATGTTTCTGGGTGACTGGTTGAGCTGCAAACTCCTCAAGTGGAATCCACTGCATGAAATAAAACAATGTCCCAAATTTGTAATCTGAATTTCGGTATGCGTAAGAAAAGTAACAATTGCTTAAGTTCATATTATTATCCAAATGTTACCTTGGCTGCCTCAATCTCCAGTTCTTGCTTTTGGATGTCAAAGGTTAGAGGACGCAGAATGCACACGAAGAATAGATCCGACTTCTCAAAGAATGCCTTGTGTGCTTGCCTAAAGGTAACAAAAACGATGGATGTATCATGATATTTGAAGTTCAACAAATTTGGTATTTTTTTTACGAAAAGCCTCTGATGAAGCAAATAACTGTATAAAAAACACTCTGCAACCAAATTCCAGAGTCGCGATAGTCCATAGAGGTACTCTCATAGGAATTTTGTTCATCAGAAGCATGGCTTGAGTTACGTAATTGAATTAGAAGAGTCACAGATAGAATTGGAGCCAGACAAGATTAGCGAAAAAATCACTTGCTTAATCTAAAGCCTGCTTTTGAACTATTTCCATTTTTTTCAATTTAAAGCCAAAAATCTAATGATTGATGGCCATGGTTTAGCATTTCTAGAAAGCACAAAATAGAAAGGGTGGTAAGATCGATTTCCAGATTAATTAACCGGCAAGAGAACATCTGGTTGCACCCACTCTTTTAAGGTCAACGTTTAACGTGCACCCACTCTTTCAGTCACATCCTTGATAGACAATGGTATTGGTTCACAGGTAAGGGTACTAGGAGAATCTGGCTCAGTTTTCAGATTCTAATCACGTTTTGCGACTCTTTTCTGACATGTATGACTTAGTTTTTTCCTCTCCAATCAAATTTCATATGATAAGTTTCCATTAAAACGTACATGACTTCAAGAGTGAGAAAACTTGTACCTGAATGCTAATATCTCCAGAAATTCTGTGTCAATCTGAAGAAGTTAAAACTAGTGATCTTCATTACACCATAAATATTGGTAACATAACTGCAAGGCATGAACAGTATATATTGAAACTTACTCCTGTTTCTTCTTTAACTTCTCTTACAGCCGCCGCAAATATATCCTCACCCTGCAATTGAAGAGCTCATTTAATGTCCAATGTACTCAAAGACCATCACAGTATTTGAAGAACTAAAACTACTTCTTAGCTCACGAGCATAGGGTACATGCCTCATCAACGACTCCAGTAGGGATTTTCCACACCCCTGTTCCTTGGAACCTGCCACTCTTTTCCTGGACTGCAAGCATCTATGCAGAAGAAAACTAATTTCAAAACCAACAACAGATGACGACAAGGTTGTTATACTGAAGACAAATGATAAGCCTACTAAATCATAAACAAAGAAGAACAAGGGCAACGAACAAAGTGAAAAGCTTAAATATACAGTATGCACACTGACTGAATTAGAAGAATGCAATATTTGGTTAAATTAAACCAAATTGGCAGTGAAAGAATTTGAAAGCACAAGGAAAGGTGAGACAATTTATTAGTTATCTAATTTGAACCGTTGCTCCAAATCATCCAGAGACCAACAGCTACTCAGCGTTTTATTTTATCCAAACAATTAATAAATAGTAGATAAGAGCGAGTACCTCTTTTTTATCATTCAAAACAATAGCACCAACGCCTACTCGGTGAGATGCATTTGCAGGTAGGGTATCATTAATTTCAGGAATCCAATAAGCAAGCATAAGGTAGTGCGGCTCAGCATGATGGTACCGAAAACCCTCCTGCCATCAAAAGATTGAAGCCAAGTCAACAGATTTATTCAGACTATTGGACGGGATATGAAATAAAGCTGTCATCAAATCATTCTGTAGTGTACCTTAATTCCCTGGTCGTTACTTTTATATAAATTGATTAAAATTTAGTTTCTTCAAGCTAAAACCTATTGTGCCAGAAACTATGCAGGGTATCAGCTTCTTTCTTCCTTTTTTTGGTTGTATATGATATATATACACACATCTGAGAGTTATGTAATATATACGCATATTACAGACCATTCCAGGCTCTAAGTAGGAGCATAGCTTCATTTTATTTTTCTAGAAGACACAAAAACTTGCTTGTTGTGATAAACAGTCACAACACGGAAGATCCTACGCAAATTACATGAAAATCAAACGATGAATTTATGAATCAAATCATATATGATCCCTGGTATATTGGACACAGTGCGAGCAACTTAATTGTATTCTCAAGAAAGTCTGCTAGTTCCTCAGATGGTCATCTTCCCTTTATAATACAACTCCTAACTCACAACTCAACCAACCTTTTGCATTGATACACAAATTTGCACGGAGACAGTTAGGCTGAATAATGTATAGTAAAGCAGAGTAATTACCTTAACTGCAGTTTCGACAAGATTTACGAGTTCAATGGGCAATTTTATCCAAACACCCTTCTTTCCCTGCATAGTCAATGTGAAAAATTATTGCACAGAGGAAAGCAACGATCAGAATATCCATCAAGAAACAAACAAACACTGTTGACAATTCATTAATGTATATCCAACAGCTGGTATACTGAATTATTTGATCAATATCATAGATTACACTAAAATAAGGATTTTACCTGCTACAACGTACTCAACTTCCTATCTCAGTTACAGTAGAAAACATTATTCAATCCCAACAGATTTCTTGATAGATGAATTGGCTTCAAACCCAAAAGGATTTTTTTACAGCTGTTAGCAAACCAATGTCAAATTTTGAGAACGAGCAGTTTATCCAAAATTCAAAGCCATTTTTCGACATTAACCACGAATACCATTTGGAATTCTCTTACACCAAAGATGAAAAGAATAGAACTGAAATGCATTATTATTCTTGTCGATTGTTTTAAAAACTTATGCAAAAACCATGGTTGTTTTCTTATTAAAATGGATCAAAGTACAGCGTATTCTGTGACATACTGAATGGTGCAGAGAGAGAGAGCAAAAGTTAGAGAGATTGTAGCAGCAACAGTGGATCAAAGATTGGATTTTGAAGAGTGGGAAGCAGCTAAGAGATTGCAACAGCAGCAGATCTGACCAGTTGAACTCTGGTACCAAACTAAAGCAGAAACAACGTAGAGAACATAAAGAGTGTGCGCGTGAGAGCAAGGGATATACTTTGAACATGAGGGAAAGGAAGACACGGGAAGAAGAACAAAAAGAAGGGAATAGTATTGATATCTCATAATTTAAGTCTGTCCCCAAAAGGAGTTTCATCCGAGAAAGCGTATAGAAGCCAATCCAAAATCAAGTCAAATTAAAATCCCTAAATTACGATCTCCATCAACTAAGAAACTCAATCCAATCCATAATGGCATGTATCACTTAGATGTACACTAGATTAAAAAGTGCTGAATCTGCATAAATCCGGAACTAAAGAGCTATAACCGCAATTAAATTTACGCAAACCACCTTGGTATACAAAATTAGAAAAATATCATATAGTCAAATAGAATAAGGTCATCAAACTATTAAACCAAGATTGTCCAATGAACAAGTTCATATCCAATAAAAAGCATAGACAGTACCTCTTCCCTCCATTGCGAGATTGATGCCCTAAGCAACGTAAGAAAGTCCCGAGGGTCCATAGCATCCTTCATGTCTACAATAACTCCTCCATGGGCATCATTGGTTGCAGGTAGTAAATCAACATGCTGAATTCCATTTTCACAGACCTGGTCCAATGAATTTACAGAAATCGGCATTGTTCTAGCCACAAAAGTAGTCAAAAAGACAACAAAACCTGAAAGAAGACATCCAGAGAAAAAGAAAAAGGAAAACAAAACTAAGTTACACCTCAAGTATATAACAATTGTTTTCTCAAAACCGAATATCCTAACCGAAATACAACTAAAATACAATTAAATAACAGCATCCCCAGTTGTCAAGTTAGCAGTGATTATTCATGAAATTACTATGGTTGGAACTTGGCAGCCATACTTCACTAGTCAAATCTAAACTTTTTTTTTTTGGTAACATTCAAACAATTTCATCATTTGTCAAAGTAACCTGAAATAAGATAATACAGTGGGTGGGCAAGTCAAAAATCACAAAATCACATTTCAGAGAACAAGAGCAACAGAAATAAGAAACTCGAAATTCAGATAAGCACATACACAGAACAGTAGTTTAAATTAAGGATGAAATGAGCGCGAAATTCTACGGTGCTCTAGAGTATAGCATACTCAAAAAGACTTTTTAACTGTTCGATCTTGATTTTGTGTGTTTAACCAAAGATGTAACAGTTAAAAAATCTGGGGTATCATGCTCCGGAACACCATAGAAAATTCCCGAAAATAAACCCTAGGAATTTAGAAGAAAGCTTACTGCTGGACTACAAGCCTTCCTCCATTTTATTGTCACTCTGTTGCGCTGTGTGTTCAACTGCGGTCTCTCTTTCCAGTTGCGGGCGTTCGGGTATTTATAGTGGCAAGTTTGCGGATGCGGGAAAACTACTCTGGGACGAGTGGGTGGTGACGTAGTTCCACTTGTTTCAAGGACCAATGGGAACTCTGATTGCGTCATTTGGGTCCCGCTGTTGACATTGTACCATACGTTAGTGGGTAGGGGCCCACCACTAGTGATAGAGTGCAGGGAAGGAAAGGCGGACGTTAACGGATCGCGGCCGCCCCGTTTATTAGCGAGCGTACGGTGGAACCCTCAATGACAGAGTTCACGAGTGGCTTGCATTTGAGTTGAAGTGTGAGGAGCAACTCCCACTTACACTTTTTGAGAGAGTTAGGATTCAATCATCATGTTTAGTTAATTTTCCTACAACGAATATGAGAGTACCTTTTGTTAGAGTAATATAAGAGAATCTCCAATCGTTGTCCATTTTTAAGTTAAATTTTAACTAAAAAAAATATAAAAAGGACCTCACAAACATTTTTAAAAAAAATATTCAAAAACACCTAATGAGCTTTCTTTAATCATAAAGACAAGAGACGGTTACATTCAGGGGCGGTGCCAGAAATTTTTTCTCGGGTAGGCAGTAACGGTAAGCTACACAACCTGTCAAAAAGCCTCCTAAGAGCATCTCCAAATGAAAGGTCAAAATGTCCAAATCAGCACCAACAATAAAAAAAGGCAGCAACAATGTTTTCCAACCTAAAAACCAAATCTGATGTGGCATGACATGGATTGGCAAAACTCACCCTTATTGCCACAATTGACAGCACTCACCCTTGTTGCCAAAATTAACAGCAACTTCAAATCTTTTTTAATTGATTATTAAATTCATTTTATTAATTTAATTGTGGTATTTGTTTGAAAACATTTGCTAATGTAATAAAATAATAGTTAATTTTTTTTTTGGTTGACAACGGGGCAACAACCCGAAAGAAAAGAAAAGATTACATAAAAATATCACGAGGCCACAAGACCCTAGCTATATCTGCAACTAGCAACTGACCATATGAATGAAAAGCTTACTCAAAAAACACTGGACCCAAACTGCATGACAAACCCAAACGAGCCAAATCATCAACAACAAAATTCTTTTCATGGTAAATATGTCGAATTTCGCAGGAGCAACTTTGGTGTAAGAGCACAGCAATTCAATACTAAACTTCCTAGAGAGTGATTATCCACTTTTGCATTTAAAATCAGTTGTACTCCAAGTGCAAAATATAATTCCATCATAATCTTCTTAATTCTATTATTCCATGCAAGTTGCAGCCCAATAAAAACATCACAAATTTTAGCACATAAAATCTCACCTCGATCAAGATTAGCACAAAAACCAAAGACCCATGCCCATGGAGAGTTTCTGAGGACACCGTTAGCACCAATGAAATTGCCCACTCCCTTGCGACACTCATCAACATTAAGCTTTACCCAACCCTCATGAGGAGGTTCAATGAAGAAAAGCATGTGCTCGAAGGGGCTTCATGTAGGAGACCATATTTGCCTGAAGCCAATCTTTTAAGTAGGCAATAATAACTATTTTGGGATTATTGGGGAGAGCAAAATCATGTTCAAAAATACTTTTGTTTCACTAGTGCTACAGGTACCAGCAAGTTATACAAAAAATAAGTCTCCATTCCAAATTGTCCAAGACAAATATTTTGGAAGAGAGATTATTTTGGAACCAATTTTTAGTACATGCATCAGTAAAAAATTGGTCAGGAGTAGGGAAACTTCTCCAAACCTTAGCAACAAAGGAATAATCTCTAAAGACATGAATAATTGATTCAAAAGCACCATCACATTTGCCGCATGAAGAATCCGTAGTCAACCCCCGTCTGACTCGTTGTTCATTGGTCAATAATTTATCTAGCATCAAAAGCCAAAGAAAAGAGAACATTTTAGGAGGAAGATGCAACCCCCAGATAAAGCTCCATCGCCACTTGGTGTTCTTATTAACGCCTAGTTCCAAAACATAGACAGACTTCACAGTAAAGTTACCATCACTAGTTGGTCCCCATATACACTTGTCTAACGATCCACCTATACTATCCACAGGAATATTGACAATTTTTTTCACAATTACTTTCGCAAGGAAAATAATGAAACGTTCTATATCCCAATTCCCACTATAGCAAAAATCAACCACAGACGACGTAAAGTGGCGAAAGTCGTTGAAGAGAAAATTTTTTAAGAGGACCACAATTTGACCAGTAATTAGTCAAAAATTTAATATTCTCACCAGATTTGATACGCCAAACCAAACCTTTTTTCAACAATTGAGCACCATCGATGAAGTATTTTCAAGTACTAGAAGCCCCCTTCCATATAGCAGTATTAAACAAATGTTTATTCCCTCCTGCTAGATATTTATCACATAGCGTATGCACCCAAAGGCCATCATCTTGCTAAATCACCCTCTAAAGAATTCTTAACAAGCCATAGCGTATGCACCCAAAGGCCATCATCTTGCTAAATCACCCTCTAAGAATTCTTAACAAGCAAGGCAGAGTTCATACTACGCATATTCTTGAGGCCTAATCCACCCACTAATTTAGGCGAACAGACTTGTTTCCAGTTTACCAAGTGACTTTTTCATTTGGATTGAACGGAGCCCCACAAAAAGTTTCTATTAAGTCAATCAAGTTGATCATATGTGGATACCGGTAACTTGACAGTTTGCATAGCATACACCGGAATGGATGAAGTAACAGCTCGAATCAAAGTAGTTCTTCCTGCAAGTGAGAGTGTGTGAGATTTTCAAGCAACAAGTCTTTTTGGGGCCCGTTCTACCAAATCCTTGTAAGTATTTTTAGTGATACGTGAATGTATGAGCAGGACACCTAAATACTTACCAAGGTACCTTGGTAAGAGGCTAACCACATAAGCTGCTGATTTCCAAAGCCAATCCCTTATTAGTAAAAAACTGATCTGTTGTCCAGAAGCTTGGCAAAAACGGTCGAGACAACTCTTGACTATTTGAGCTTGTCTTGTGGAAGTTGATCAGTCGATATTATATTATATTTTATGGTATTCCAATTTAGCTTTTATGTTTGTTTTTGAGAGAATTTTGATACTTCTTTTTATATTTTTGTTATAGGATGGATGGAATCGGCTTTGCGCATTAAATGGACAAATTGTGGAGTTTTGGAGCTAAGAAGATTATGTCAAAGTTTCGAGCCTTAATTCTATGCCGTTTGATCGTGAAGAATAATTGAAGATGGATTGCAAAATTCGGCCATATTCACGTTTTGGGCTAATTTGGCGGATAACTGATCCAGAATGACATTTTTGGGCTTCGGTTTCTTCTACAAAGTCGTAGAGCACGTTTTTATCTTTCCAACGATATATTATGGGCCTAATTCGGAGCTGATTTGGTCGATCAAAAGAAGGATTTTCTGCAGCAGTCCAAGTCCTTGTTAGGAAAGGATTCTGTAATTGATTTTATTTTTATTTCTGTTTCCTGATTTTTGGGGAAGCCCTTTTTAAGTAGGATTTGGTTTTTCTAGTATTATATACAGTTGGGTTTTCTAGGGTTCAAGGGTAGAACGAATTTTGGGAAGAACGAATTTGGAGATTAAAACTGTGGAGAACTCGGCTCAACTTTGCTACAACGGTGTTTTCTAAACTTTTATCAATTTATTTTATGATTTCAATATTGATTATGCGTAACTAATTCTCTTTCTAGAGTGAGGCCTTGAGCCTTTAACATGAATATGTAGTTTCTTTTCAATTGCTTATGATATTATGCATGTTACTTTGAATTGTCAATCACCGGTTTAAACTATCTATTTATCTTAATGCTTGATCACCATTAGGATGTGTAGACAAGTAATTGGATGCAATTTATGTTGGAATATCACCCTTAAATTGGCTAGGGCTTCTTGTGATTGATAATTGTAAGTTCACTTAAGGCGAATATCACGCTCTTAAGGGTTGCATGGTTTTTCAAAAGGTTTTCACAAAACTTAATGAGTCTTGCATGTTCATATTTGATCTGAATATCACAGACGGGTTGCATGTTAGATATACGTTCTAGCTAGAATATCACTAGTAGAATATGCAATAGGAAAACCTAACCTTCAAAGTGCATGTGTAATTCATAAGTAATTGATAGAACTATATAGGACTGTTATTGGTGATGGCTGAACTCTAGGGTTTCTTATCTTTGTTTTCTAATTATTGACGAGCTTTATTTTCGATTATTTAATTTCCTGCGAATTTTCATTTATTTTGTTATTTTAAATTCATGATCTCAACTTTCTATCTTTTTGTATTAAATAATTAATTGAGAATCCGTTCTAAATACAAGTTATTTATATCAGTCTCTGTGGAAACGGCCTTGCTTGAGTTGCTATACTACAATAACCTTGTACTCTTGCAAGTATTTTTAAGTGATTTTTGCCTCGAATTTGAGTGTGGTAAAATTGCTATCAGAAGTCTCAAAGAAAATAATAATATCATCCGCAAACATTAAATGAGAAATAACTGGTCCCTGTCGCGACACTTTGATAGCTTTCCACATATTAGCATTCTTATCTTGAATCTAAATCCCTTGTTCATTCCGTAACCCTTCAATTTTGTTTCGCCTTTTTCGAATTAAAGTCGAGAGATAAAAGAATCTGCTATTTCTGTCACCTTCTCGTAACCACTGAACCCTGGACTTTTGTTTCCAAAAAACCTCTTCTTGTTCAAGACTAATATCAAGCTCTTGAATAAGTTGTTTCTCAAGATTGACGAGGAAGGGATTATGCCGATTAGTAAGAGACGTTTTAATCCATTCAAGCCTAGCCAACAACTTCCTCTTTTTACGAAACAAATGACCAAAAACCTTTTTATTCCACCTGAGCAAAAGAGGAGTAAAATCTGAAATTTTATGCAATATATTACCATGAAGATCAGTCCATTTATCATGCACAAAATCTCTGAATTGGTCATGTTTCATCCACATGGATTCAAACCGGAAATGTTTGATGTTAGGATCAGGAATATGCTCACTTTCCAAGCAAATAAGTAGAGGGCAATGATCAGAAACTGTTCTTGGAAGACGTTTGACGTAACACTCCTGGAAAAGAGATCTCCATGTTTGGCTACAAATACCTCTGTCAAGACGCCCTCTAAATCTGCCATGAGAATTACGACAAGTCCAGGTGAAAGGATTGCCCACAAAGCCTAGATCCACCATGCCATGATTGGAAAACCAAGACTTAAAATTGCCCATACGATAAGAAGCAGCACCACATCTCTTCTCACTGCTGTATAATAACTCGTTAAAATCCCCTGCAATCATCTATGGAAGGTTATTAGTAATGACAATATTATCTAAAAAATTCCATAAACCATCCCTCTTCTGCTTACAAAGACAAGCATAAATGGCATAGAAAAGCCACTTCGGTCCAAAGCTTGGCGATACACAGAGCGTAATAGCCTGTTCCATAGCAGCAATAATAGTTTAATTTGACATATCGGGTGGAAGGAAAAACTTTAAAAGATGTCAATGTGCCATATAGGCTGTCAAAATTTAAATTTTATGTTTAAAATTTGACATCTCTTTTGGAGATGCTCTAATATTGTTTTCCACATATGCAACTAGAATATATGTACACAAACATGTTTGGACATAAATAAAAGGGTGTTGTTATTGTCACTTCAAAAACTCATTGTGCACTTCAAACTTTCTGTGCTTTGGAAGAAAAATAAAATTGTTAGGACTTAGGAGTGCACAATGATTTTTTTTAAGAGTGGCAATAACAACACCCAAATAAAATTGTTATGAATATAAAACTCGATGATACAAAAGACTTTCATTAAAAACAAGAAATATACACTTATTCAAGGAGATGTAATAAATCTTATCTCTCAAAATACATACGAAAGCATACCAATATAATTACAAGATTACTACAATATGTGGTAGTGGGTAAAGTTATTACTTAGTTCATAGCCACATTTCACATGCCCCGCGTGTCTTTTCAATAGTTTGTTGTATAAAAAATGCCACAAGACCAAGACCAGTAAACACTAAAAAAAGCACACCGTTTCATTAAAGTTAAGAAAGCTAGTTTTCGGCTTCTTCTTCTTCGTCGCAACGGCATCAACTATTTCTTTAAAGTTAGACAATATTAAATATGAAAACCAGGAAAAGTGATACAAGTGAAAGAGAAACTGTGTGAGACACTTTGGCGTGAGAGAAAGTGATACACGTGAAGAACTGAAGCTTCTCAACCCTACTACTAAAAACTCCAGTGGGCTGTAATGGAATAATTGGTTAATACTACTGCTAATTATTTTTTTCCCAAAAAATTTACTTTGACTACTGCCCAAAGCTGCCCACACATAGGTCCATTACTGGATGCAATATTGTAATTAAGTTAAAGTTTGGTGGCACCGACAATTGATTCTTCCTAAAGTTGCCAATTCTATGAAGAAACAATTGTTCGTGCCACCAAATTTAACTCAATTACGATGTTGTCACTGCGCCCAAGCTTCAACTTATTTACGATACTGCCACTGTTCCCTTTGTTTTGTCTTTATTATTAAGATCATTGAGGGTTTTCATAAAATTTGTTGTGTGTAGCCATTTTCATGAAAACTCCCTTTTATTAGTAGCACCCTAATAAATTTTACTGCAACCATACTCTCTAGTTTAAGAAGTTATAATAACTATGGATCAATAGGAATAAGTGTTTATTTAAAAGGATAATACTTGGGTACTCACTGGGGAGTACCCAATATACTGACTTTTGTATGTGGCCCAATAAAATAAATCCACGTGCCTTTTAAAAAAATTACCCAAGTGATACACACGTGGCTAAAGATTCACGTAAGTATATCTCTTAATCTTTGTTCTTTGTCACATTATTAATTACAATCAACCGGATATATAATTGGGATAATATATTGTATGTTATTTATTATTTTTCCGCTGCTTATTTTATTATTCGAATTAAGTTTATCCCAATAATATGCTCGAAAATCCAACAGGAGGTTGGAGGAGAAGACGGAGGTGGGGTTCACGGAGGAGGGAGGTTAGAGGAGGAGGCAGGGATGGGATTGACGAAGGACAAAGTTGGAGGAGGATAGGTTTTTTGGATTTGCAGATTTTCCAAGGCAAGGGTAAAGGTAGGAGAAGGTGGGTGTTTGGTTATCAACACAACAAGAGTTTGGAGAGAGTATTAAATGGACAGGTGTTACAATTTTATTGGGTCATATAACATGGTGAGTAAACTTGGTATTGATCAGTCAGTACCCAAGTATTGTCCTATTTAAAATATTATTAAAGCAATAGTAATTAATGTTATGATAGGGAGTGATTGGATTGTTAATGGAAGTGTGAGTGGAGATAACATTTCCCAATTTCTCCATACAATTTAGCTAGGAGCTCATTTTGGAAGCTCATTGGAGATGCTCTAATGCTTGTGTAATGAGATATTACTTAAGACCAACTTTGCCAACCTTTTAAAAGAAAATTAAAGAAATTAAAGAAAGCAAAACATATATACATAAGGATAATACTTGGGTACTCACTAGTGAGTACCCTATATACTCAATTTTTGATTTGGCCAAATAAAAAGATGACATATGTTACTTATTTTTAAAAGCCCAAGAAAAATTAAATAGCATATGTTTTATTTTTTAAAACAATAAAACATGTGTTAAAATATCATTGGGCCAAATCATTAAAGTGCGTATATAGGGTACTCTTTGGGCTTTGATACCATTTCTAATGACCAAAAACTATATCCGAAAAATGCTAGTGGTGGTTTCATAACCAAGGTCAATTAGTTGTCACGCTCCGATTCTTGAGATACGTCTAAAGTCGAAGTGCGCTGATCTTGGAATATTACAACATAGCAAAACAACAAGTAGAGATATCACAATTTATGCTGAAGCAAAACAACAAGAGTAGAATATCACAATTTATGCTAGAGCAAAGTCAGCTACATATCGATCAATTATACATCAGAAATTCAACAAATTAACAATAGAAATTCTTGTTCCACTAAAATTAATTTAAACTAAACAACAAAGCGTGGTACAAGAGAGCACACGGTGCCCCATAGAGCCTTTCAGGTGTTGCCGCCTCTCACTGGCAATCGTTATTGTCCACACGATGAGCAGGTAATTGCCTAATGAGCAGTGTATTCCTGTCGATTGCTTTTACGTCTCGCCTGCAATTAAATTGCACGGCAATTGACCTTATAAACTTAAAAGTCTGCAACTACCTTGCCATTTTTCTAGAGGCTTCAAAGCTTGTGAGTGATTTCTGGGTAAAAATCAAATTCAGTTTTAATTTTGGGTGCATTTAGTAATTATTTTCATGTTTGTAGAGGGTTTTATTTTAATAGGATATTTCAAGAAGCGAGCAAACAAGCAAGCTCCAATGTTGGGAAAAACAACTACATTCTCTTCGCAAGTCAGGGTGTTCACCGGCTTCTCGAAATCGTCTCTGAAATCGACACCATAATGGGCCAACCTCCATCCTAGAAGCGAGCACTTTTTGGGCCTCAAGAACCCTGCAGTGAGATCGAGACACCCCCAAAACCCGGGAACCGAATCCAGTAGCATCCTTTGGGACAAGCCCCGGACTCAAAAGGCATCGGCCTCGCCATCGTCGACTCCTCACTTGTGAGCAAATTAGGCCATGTCGTCAAATCCCGAACTCGAATGAGCAGTTACCCCGAATTCGCGACTCAAGATCCCAATCCCTCCTACGCAACCTCCTTAGAATCAAATATCCAACCGATTTCGGCACCAAGGTAAAGAATTCCCAGTGGTTCTTTCTCCTCCGTCTCGTCTCGATCGATTGGAGGAAGAAATACGTCGTTAGAATCTGTGTACTCTGGGCTCGAGATGATGGTCGACCCAGGGATTTACAGTATCTCTGTTAGTGAAATCATTTGTCTCTCTGTCGGTGACGTCCGACCACCTCGGTGGCTTGAAAGAACAATCAACTTTCCACGGCCCTCTCCCAAGCGTACCCCCAAGCAATTTTACATCTCGACCCATGCAATCCAATCCCCAGCTATTTCACCCACATTGCCCAAGCAATTACATGGAGGCTGGAACTGCTCTAACACAACTAGATTTCTTAGATTAGAAGTATCAATGGAACTGAGCATTAACTCAATTAAACTCAACTACCATCAATGGGAATGTATCTCAAAACATCAAGAATTTAAGACAACACACGCACTTGAATTGATGGTATGCAAATGCAATGGATCATTTTTTTCTTTTGGGTACTCAAAAGTCACAAGTCTGGTAATTCCTGCACACCAAATTTGACCCAAGCATCTACATATAAGTCCTAGATCTGGTAATCTTTTTCCATACGAGTTCAGAAAACTAAAAACATACTTAATTCTCACATAGCCATAACACTATTCTCTTTTCTTGCATGCAATGTTCTGAGTGTTAACTCGGCATTCACTCCAAGCAATGTCACGAACAAGGAGGGCCTTGATATCATTCAATCAACGGCCAATCTCCCTCCATTTTCTGGAACCAAAGCTCATCCCTACCAACTGGACCGGAGTTGCTTGCAGCAGCCAGATCAGTGGGACTCAACGGGTTGTTTCTCTTAATCTTTCTGGCTTCGGACTCACGGCTCCATAAGCCACCATGTCGGTAGCTTGACAGAGCTTCAAGTCTTGAACTTGGCAGCGAAACAATCTCCAGCGGTCCCATCCCCCGCCATCCATAAGCAACCTCTTTCTTCCACCCTCACAAGTTTGAATCTTGGCACGAATAGTCTCACCGGTATAATTCAATGGAATTGGGTTTTCTTCGTAAGCTCGAAGAACTCGATCTCGCCGGCAACCACCTCACGGGCACTGTTTATCTGTCCATATACAACATCACTTCGCTAATTCGCTTCACCGTAGCTTCAAGACCAACTATGGGGAGAAATTCCAGCAGATCGGCGACACGCTTCCTAATCTTTTGTACTTCAGAAATTGTTTCAATCTGTTCACAGGGAAAATTCAGCGTCTTTGCAACATTACAAGGATTCGAGAGCTCCGACTGTCCAACAATTTCCATGAAGTTCAGTTCCACAGGCCTCGAAATCTTCCCTTCCCTCCGAAATGTACAACATTGGTTTCAATCGGATCGATTAGCTACAGTGACAATGGTCTTAATTTAATTACTTCTTTGACAAACAGCAGCCGTTTAAGTTGGCTAGCCATTGACGAAAATCGGTTGGAAGGCGTAATTCAGTCCATTGGCAATCTCTCCAAGGTTCTGTCGAAATTGTACATGGGGAGAGGGAATCGAATTTATGGTACCATACCTGCCTCAATTATCAACTCAGTAGTTTAACTTTGCTAAATGTGAGCTACAATTCAATTTCTGGTGAAATCCCATCAGAAATTGGGCAGCTGAAAAGAGTTGCAAATGCTTGGTTTAGCGAGAAACAAATTGTCTGGCAAATTCCAAACTCCTTAGGTAATCTCGTGAAGTTGAACCACATTGATTTATCTGGAAATCACTTTGTTGGCCATATACCCCTTGCATTTTCAAACTTCCAGAAATTGCTTTCCATGGACTTATCCGACAATTCGCTCAACGGAAGCATTTCCGGAGAATATTTCAAAACCTTCCTGGTTTGAGCACAATTTTGAATTTGTCCTAACAACCTTCTAAGTGGACCTTTGCACTGAAGAAATTGGAGAACTAGAAGGTGTTGTCACTCTATAGACCTCAACAATGGTTTATCGGGATCAATTCCCAGCTCAAATCGGAAAATGTACAAGCTTGGAGGGATTGTTCATTGCCAGAAACAACCTCTCAAGGTCCTCTTCAAATTCTCTAGCTGAAATGAGGAAGTCTTGAAATTTTAGACCTCTCCTCGAACAACTTTCCGGGTCCATTCCTGATAAACTTGGAGAATTGCAGGCCCTTAGCTTCTTGAACCTCTCATTTAACCACTTAGAGGGAGTAATTCCTAATGGTGGAGTGTTTGTTAGAAATATCTCAAGTGTATATCTAGAAGGCAACCGAAAACTTTGCCGAGATTGGCCATGTGAGAGGTGGTGGTCAGAGGAGAAAAGTACAGTTTTAGTTCTTATCATAACATCTGTTTGGCAACATTGGTAGGCATTGTGGTCATTGGCTGGTTGCTTTATGTTAGGAAAAGCAAAGGCGTAGGCAGCAAAACAACAATTAGAGAAACTTCGTCTGATTTATTAATAAAAGGGCAGCATCAATTGGTCACACCACGAAGGCTCCGTGGCGCAACTGAATTTCAGCCCGGAAAATTTGGTTGGAAGTGGGAGCTTTGGGACTGTATACAAAGGGATTTTAAGAGAGGAACAGAAGTTGCAGTGAAGGTGCTTGATATAAAAATGACAGGATCTTGAAGAGTTTTTGGCAGAATGTGAGGCGTTGAGGAGCGTGAGGCACCGCAATCTTGTCAAACTGATCACGTCCTGCTCGAGTGAACTTTAAGAACACGAGGTTTCTACATTGCATTGGTTTATGAGTATTTGAGTAATGGGAGCTTGGAAGGTTGGATAAAAGGTAAGAAAAAGAATACGAATGGAGATGGATTGAACATTTTGGAAGACTCAATGGCCATTGATGTGGCGTGTGGATTGGATTATCTGCATCACAGTGCGAAGTTCCTGTTGTACATTGTGATTTAAAGCCGAGCAACATTCTTTTAGATGGAACATGACTGCAAAGATTGGAGATTTCGGGCTGGCGAAGCTGCTCATGGAGAGAACAGGGTACTCAGCATTCTATTAGCTCCTAAAAATGTTCTAAAGGGTTCTATAGGATACATACCACCAGGTTAGTACTAATTATTCTATTTTTCTCCTTGCAAACATATTTAGTTATGTTCAGTATATTCCATAATACATTACATCGATATATTGTGCATATTATGAGTTGATATTTGGTCAATCTTAAGTAACTTTAATGAATATTGTTAATGTATTAAGTACTGTAGATTGATACTCTGTATTAGTTAATCACGGTTGTTTTAGCAAATGTGCTTGCTATAATTTGCTGACTTGAGAATGAACACTACAATGTAGAGAGCCTATGGTTTTGGACAGAAACCATCGACGGCGGAGATGCATACAGTTTCCAGGAGTGATGTTGTTGGAGCTCTTCACTGGAAAAAGTCAACCGATGAAAGTTTCACAGGAGACGAAAACCTCATCAGATGGGTGCAATCAGCCTTCCCTCACAACATGATCAAAGTGCTAGACTCTGAGCTGCTAGACCTCATGCACTGCCTGCCTAATGAAGGCACATATCTCATCCCAGAAGAAGAACATAATTGCCTGGTCTTAATTTTCGAAGTTGGACTCTCTTGCACTTGCGCTTCGCCTGACGGACGCAGTAGCTTGAGGGGAGGCACTACAAACTAAAAACTGCTAGACAAGACCCTTTTCAATGTTGCACATTCATGTATAAGTTCACAGCGAAAATCTTTCGAATCTCGCACTCTCAGGGCTCCGGATATGGATATGAGGCTGGTTTTCATATTGCTGTGAATAACACATCCAAAACCAGTAGTTACTGTACTATCTCTAACTTAAGTATTTTGGATTTGTAATGACGATGATTAGAAGAATAATTTGTTGCTTTTATGTTGATGTTTGGTTTAGCCTCCTTTTTTGTTCCGCCATGTTTGGGAGATTGATCGATTCAAATTTCCAAAAAGCAGAAAATTCGAAAATGAATAAGGGGAGTCTAGACAAACGTCTAACACAAAAATGAAGAAACACTCGAGTTTTAATTGAAGTCGAGCAGTAAAGGAAATAACAAGTCTAGGCCTAAGACTTTTCTTCGATTAGGTGGAAGAAACAATTTAGACGATCTAAACTATCCTAATTTATAATTTACAAAAGAGATATTCAAATTCGAATGAAATAGAATAAAACAATGTTTTACTCTATTGACTTAATACATGTCTTCAAAATGCATATATTGTGCTTGATTTTTGTGAATGGTGTGAATCACGATATAATGTGAAAGCGACCAAGTATAGCTAAGAAGAATAAGTCAAACTTAAATGGCTTCAATAGTAGGCGTATATTTGTATCATTGTAATGTACACAAAAAAGATGAAATGCGAGTGAATAATAATACGGCTTTTCTCATCTCTTATCTTACCAGTCCCATTTCACTAAATGACATCAATAAAGAAAATATCTGAGGAGTGATTAAATTTTGTAGCACCATACTGGCAATCTCCTAACAAAAATTTTTCTCTCTTTTTTGTCTATTTATAACAAATTTAATGTTTTGGGATGAACTCTAAATTTAGAAGAGTAGCAAAGAAAGATAAAAATTGAAGTATGACTTTCAAATCATCCCCTCCAAAATTGAATAGCTAAGAAAGTTCAAAATTCATAACCTAAATCGAGAGCAACTTATATGAAATGAGTTCACTTGCATTACGTGGTGTTAAGATCCTAATAATACATTGTTATGTGAAAAAAAAGCTTAGCGTAAGCGATGCGTTGAACAAAAAAGCTCAATAGTGGCTTATTCTATATAAATCCTGTTAGAATCTGACCAACACAAACCAGTCAAAGAAAAAACCCAACAATTTCAGGTTTTTACAAAGCGCGCAATCTTTTTTAACTTTTCAAAAACATAATTAAAACCCTACCTCAAAATCAAAATTTTGAATCCGGTTCATTAGAAACTTAGAAAGTCACGTGCGTTCCCCCAATTTTAAATTTGACCAAATGAACACGACAAACCGCTCCAAAAAATTAATAAAAAACACAAAATTAAACGCTCCAAAATCCAAAAATCCTCCAAAACCAAAAACAATTCGCATCAAATCAAACAGCGCAGCAGAAATTTTGAAGCTCTTTGTGTAGCGCTCTCCTTTCTTTCGCAAAACTTCAAAGTCTTCAACTTCCTCTACAAATCCCCATCTCCCCCTCACTTTCTCACACCTCCAACTCTCTCTCTCTCTCCTCAAGTAATACAGCAGGAAGTAAAGTCCAAGGCTCGGCACTCTCAGAGCAATGGCCTCTACCACTGCGGCGGAGCAAGTGAACTGCAGTCGCATCACCACTCGCGCGGCTGCCAAGAGGAAAGAGCGATGGAAAGGCCTTAGCCCGAGGAGAACCAGTTGGGTAACAAGAAGCGCTTGCGGTGCTCCGGAAGATGTTACGAATGTGGTCAACGTCGTCGTTTCGGGGAACGCAAGCGGGTTGAACTGCAGAAGCCGAAATGTGTGACCGGAAAGAGGGCCGATGCGGCGCGTGAGGACCCCGAGACCCCCAGCTTTGTGGGCCGTACGCCTCCGACATTTATGCATATCTCCGTCGCATGGAGGTATAAAGATCCCTTTTTGCTAAATTTTCAATTTCCTCACTCGATAATCGGAACAGTACCAAGACTGTTTCGATTCGATCATGATATTGGGTTAGGGTTTTTGGGTTCAATTTTTGATATTAGTAATTTACCTAATTTTGAAAAATCCTGCAACTATGTGAGTTTTAACCTCAATAAGGGGTTTATGTTTTGAATTGGGGATTTTGGCTTACCATGACTAATGGGTGGGTGTTGTTTAGGCGGAGCCGAGGCGAAGACCGTTGCCTGATTGCATGGAGAGGTTCAGAAGGATGCAAATGCTAATATGAGGGCAGTGCTTGTGGATTGGTTGAGTGGAAGTTTCAGAGGAATACAAGCTCCTTCCAGAAACTCTTTATCTATCTGTTTCTTACATTGATAGATTTCTCTCGATGAATGTCGTCCACAAACGAAGCTTCAGCTTCTGGGAGTTTCTTGATCTTCATTGCACAAGTAAGCCCTGCAAATGAGTATATAGGGTACTCACTAGTGAGTACCTAAGTATTGTCCTATACATAATAGGCTTT
Organism: Gillenia trifoliata; assembly: GCA_018257905.1. Taxonomy (NCBI): domain Eukaryota; kingdom Viridiplantae; phylum Streptophyta; class Magnoliopsida; order Rosales; family Rosaceae; genus Gillenia; species Gillenia trifoliata. The sequence continues at coordinate 12,408,347 of CM031081.1, read as the reverse complement.
TTAGACAAACTGATCACTGAAATTGGCATAACTCCTCAATGTATTCCTTGACAATGAAATTGATAAATGTGGTCCCTAAATTTGACCATTCCACATCAATGTAGTAGTCTTACGTTAAAAATCTGTACTTTTTTAAGGTATTTTTGGCATACCACTCCCTCCAGTTGCTTTTTGACCTTAGTCTCTCATTTCCCTCGTCATTTTGTCCTTTTCGTCAGAGAGAGAAAAGGCAAAAAGAGAGATTCGGAGCTAGGGTTTTCGAATTGGGGATTTGGTGACAAAGATTCGATTGGGGTAGGATTAGGACTAAAAATAAAAAACCAGTCAGGTTGCTCTCTACTTTGATGAATTGCGAGACATCAGCGAGCATGGTAGACAAATTTCACAAACAAGAGAAGCCTCCAAAATATGGTGAGTCGCCATTTTCTCATTTCTACACAGTGCGTGTATTTCAACTGTATAATACTAAGATTGTTGATACATTTGAGATGCTTATGTATTTTAAAATATTTAGTGTCGGTGGCGTGGTCCTAGGGTTTAAGGTTGTGGGTCTTATGCAAGGTTTTTGTCAGTTTGTATTAAAGTTTGCCTTTGTTTGCAATTTGACTTGTTAAATGCTACTGTAGTGGTTGGTGTGTATGCTTATTGTTGTGTCCTTTAGGCCTCGTTTGGTACGCCATATAGCGCACCGGATAATACTAATAATCCAGTCTCGGGTGTTTGGTGCACTTCGTACTAAAATAGTTGCCCGACTATTTAAACCGGGCCCACCATTTAGTACCCCTCACACCCAACTAATTATACCCCCAAAAACCTCCGTATAATTAGTCGGGTTCGTTCCTCTCGCTCTCTTGGTCTCTCTTGAAAGAAAATATTTGAATTACAAGTTCATTTGAGCAACACTTAGGATGCTATTAACAAATTAAAGGCTTTTAGCTAGCATGTTAGTACTCAAAAACAAAACTTTGTTCATGACTTTTGAAGCCTAGATGTTGTGAACCAAGACACATCAAAATTACATTTGTAAGTTGTAGCATCCTATACCTTTGCAGAATCTTCTTTGCATGAGCAAATGCTAAATACCCAAGAGGGTCTCCAATCTCATCTTGGATGAACACCTTTGCTTGGAGAAGTTGTGGTTGCACCTTGAATCAAATTGAAGGTTACCTACATACTTCGTCTCCTATGAAGATCAAACCTTTCGTAGTTCTTGCATTTGATGAGAATTTGAGTGAGTTTGTATGAAGAACAAATTGTGTTCTTCACACACACCCTAGGGCCGGCCAACACAGTATAAATAGTTGATATTAGCCCGACACCAAACGCTGGACTAATTTAGTCAGTATTGTCCGATGACAAATTATCATATCCGACTAAAATAGTCAGTCCAATTCGAGCTGCCAAACGAGGCCTTAGTGTATGGAGTTAAATTAGGGGTTTTGACATTGACTTAGGGACAAAACTAATGAATTTGGTAACTCTTTTGGCAGATGACGGACAAATTCACTTACAAAATTCACCATGGACTTTAGATCATTTAGAAGAGAAGTAATGAAAAATACATTTGGGGGGACGTTATTTTCTTAAATTGACTTTTTGTTGATCTATGGTCTTTGATATGGTGGAATGTCAAGATGTGACGACCCGTCCATAATTTTATTTTATCTCTCCAAAGTTGTAAATTGACGAAAATGCCCCTGAAAGGACTAAGTGGAAGTTCTACGTGGACGTTTGAACTCTTTTTGAATTTGGACTTCTTACTTATCGTATTCTTGTAACACTCGTCACTACGAATGCGTGAGCGCGAACGGAACATATTTCCGACGTGTAACGAAAAAGTTACGTTCGTTATTTATATCCTGTTTTGAGGGTGTAATGTCGTGTACCATGTGGGACCCTGTTACCCTCTGCTTAATCTAGAAACCAAATCTCTCTCTTTTCTTTCTTTTCCTCATACACTTTTTTCTCTCCCCCTCATTTTCTTCTTCCCATAGAAACACTCACAGACAAATAGTGCCCACGCCATTTTCTTTGAATCGAGTCGAACCACCACCACCACCACCTTGTTCGTCTCGACGCCCTGAACTCAATGGTGCAAACCGATTTCCCAAACTCATAGCAGTTTGACAAAAATTTCACACGGAAGAACCGAACTTTCCCGGTGATATTCTTGCAAATTCTGACCAAGGTGAGGTTTCTAACCACCACCATTAGCTTCCTCGTGTTGAGAAAATGAATTTTCATACTAAAATCGAGTGATCTGGTCGTGATTTGGAGTAAGTTGGACCTCGGGAGTAAACTGAGACTTTTCGGCCAATTTCAGGTCATTTCCGACCACTTTTCAAACCCCAAATAGGTACAATCTTGTTCTTGTGGAGCACCATCGCGCTTTGGTAGTGCTTCAGGTGCCTCTTGGGATCCTCGTCTCTTTTGAAAAGGGTGACCTGCCCAGGTTGGTCATGTCTTGCCTGATGACCTCGTCTCAAGTCTCGATCTGCTAGTAGTCGCGCAATCGCTCAGTTATAAGTCTCTATATCTGCTCCTCAATCTGTCTTTGCTGAGGCTGTGGTGCATCCAGCTGCTCCTGGTGGCGTGTTCACGCCTTGGACGTGAGGCAGGCTGCTCGTCTTTGGCAGGTGAGTGAAGAACTCGTGATTATGCTCGGCGTGGAGTGCTAGAGAAGCTTGATCTTGAATTGACTTGGAAGTCTTCCTAGTGCCCCAACTGCCTGCTCTGCACAAGATCGAGAGGAATTTCCTGCGAGCTTTGTCGCGCATGGTGTCTACGTCTGGGATCTAACTCCGCATGTCTTTCTGAGAGAAAACCAACCATGAGTGCACGTTTTCTCGCGAGCCAAGCCGAGAGTGAACGTCTCTTTGCCTGTCAAGACGGGAATGAACATTGCCTCTGGGACCGAGTCAAGAGTGCATGCTGCCTAAACGCTCGATTCGAGACTGGTTGAGCGACTACTTGTCAGGGCGTCATTGGAAGGAAACCTCATTGTTGACCCTCCTCATGCTTCGGGATAGGTCATCTGCTGCCTGTTGCGTCTCGATGTGTTCATAGAGGTTACTGATAAGGGTGGTCTGCTACAAGAGTGCCCTAGTCAAGTCCACGACGATCGATGTTGTGACTGATAAAGGTGGTTTGCTGCCTGGCGGTATTGGGATTGCCATTGGTTGCACAGGGTCCGGGATGGTCGATGTCGCCATGGGTAGTGGAGGTATAGAGGACGGCTAGAGCGAAGTTTGGGCCGAGCTGGGCTAAATTTTCCTGAAAATAGGAAGGAATTGCCCTCGGTTCGTTTATCAAGCCAACAGGTCCCGTAGAAATCAGATTTGGTCCGGGGACATGGGCCCATATCGGTTGAATTGGCTTGAAGGCCGCTGGAGTACGGGCCGCAGAAGTAGGCCGGGTTGCTAGAGTGCATTGGGCTTATGCCTGGGCCTGCTGAGGCTGAGAGGAAGGCTGCCCAATGGGGCTTGGCATTGGCTGCTGGGCTGCTGACCTTGGGCTGGTGCGCTTACTGTAGCTATTGCTGCCTCCTAGGCCTGCGTGGCTTGTATCTCCTTGTAGGCCTTTTGCGCTAGGGCTTCACTTGGTGGAAGTTGTGCACTTTGCTCCAAATTTAATCTTAAAGAACGGCGAAGTGGAGCTACAATTCCTCCATTGACTCCGCGATTTCTTCCATGCCCTTGAATGTAGATGTTCCATTCATCGTGGTTTCAGAGTTTCCTGCCATATTTTCAAGAACAAATCCAAGCACTTAAAAATCTGAGGATTGTATGAGAAAATAGAAAAGAGAAACTACAAGAAATGTTGTGAGAGGTTCGCAGAGATTTTAACTCAATGAAAGCACCAATTTGTGGATGCAAATTTTTGCCGGTTGATGACTTGACAAATCTGCACTTGCAAACCAATAAAACACCTTCGATCAAGGCCAAGACCGCGCGCACCACACAGGTGGGGGGTTATTTGGCCAATGGATCTCCGATGCCTAACTTGATGCATCTCATGTTGAAACTGTTCTTACAAACATAGTTTGATCAACAAGTACTTTGCGCAAAGATTTCTGAGATGGATCTTCAAGTGGCTTCGAGCGATATCTCCTTTTATTGAACAATTATCAGAAGGTAATAGATTCCTTATTGCGCATTCATATATCTCCATACTCATATACATGAACCCAAGCAACACATTATCAGGCCCTGCGATCTTATTGAGGGCTTTGAGGTGAAGTTAAAGTTCATATTTATAAGCACAAGATATCTAATGATGCCTCAGGTCTAATAACTATTTGCATACTAAAATTCAAAGCTTTGTAAATGGCTAGGAATTTTATTAAGGATTAATGGACTATGGAATACAAGTCTCCTTGCCCTAACCTCGTGTAGGACATTGCTTCCATACCTTAAATCCTATGGACTCATTCATAGTATATTATCACCATAATATAAAGTTAAACTCATGAATGAATAAAACTTTCCCTTTTATTAATTAATTAATATAAACTTGTTACAAAATATCCAATATTACAAAATTGGCTTTTAGGGCACAACTTCAATAATCTCCCACTTGCACTAAAGCCAATGCTCACAATGACACACACCAAAACCATTTAAGTGTCAATCAAGCTGCTTCTGTGTCATCGCCTTAGTGATTGGGTTCACTACGTTTTCTGCAGCGTTAACTCTTAAACTTATGTGGAGAAGAGTCCTTTAGCTAGCCTTTCATCCATTGTTTACCCGTTTATAATTGTGTTGTCTTGCCGTTTTTATTCTTGCTAGTAGTTAATGTCAAATTTTAATTTTAGTTAAAGTAGATTGATTCATAAAACCCCCATCGTTTAATTATTTGTTTAGTTTAGTTTAAGTATTTTATAATTTTGTGTTGTTTGGCTTACCCTTAAATCTCTGGAATAGAATGATCCTTGCTTATCCGTACTACAATTACATCTTTTGCAAGGTTTGAATTGAGTGTTAGTTCTAGCACTATCATGGTTCTATCTACGGATCAACCGAGCCGAGTAGTCGTATTGGGACAAAACTATCGACCGCAATCAAAGTGGAACTCATCAAGTTCCTCAGAAATAACGTCGACGTGTTTGCATGGTCGTACGTTGACATGCTTGGGATTGGTCGTAATATCATATCTCATTGACTCAGCTTAAATCTCAGATGCCAAGGGATAAGACAAAAGCGGGGGTCCATTATGCCGAATGCTACGAGGCGATGAAAGTGGAAGTTGACAAACTTCTGGAAATTAGGTACATCCGAGAAGTGAATTATCCCCGGCGGGTCGCAAATGTAGTAATGGTGAAAAAGGCTATCGAATCGGGTCACTCTGTTAAATGACTGATGTGCAATGACTATACCGACCTAAATAAAGCTACCCCGATGGACAATTTCCCCCTTCCCTGGATCGGCCGCCCAGTAGATGGTACCATAGGTTATGCCTTGCTAAGCTTCATGGATGCTTATTCAAGGTACAATCAAATTGGCATGCATCCAGCCGATGAAGAAGACACTTTTTTATGACAAACCGAGGATTGTATTGCTGACGAGTGATGTCGTTTGGCTTTAAAGGGTTTAGGGTTTAGGGTTTAGGATGCTTGCCGATCTGATTAGAAAGACTATTGAGGTTTATGTCGACGATATGCTCGTCAAAAGCAAGCAAGCCAACCAACATGTGGATAAGCTAGGCGAGGTATTCGACATTCTGAATGATTACCGAATGAAATTGAACCCGACCAAGTGTGCTTTCGAGGTCGAATCAAGTAAATTTCTAGGTTTTATGGTCAGCCAACAAAGGATCAAAGCCAATCTTGATAAAATTCTGAGGTTGATTGATATGGCGCCACCCTGCACGAAGAAGGAAATTCAAAGCCTTACCAGATGAGTTGCCGCACTGAATCGCTTTATCTCTCGATTGACAGACCTATGTCAGCCTTTTTTCAAAACTTTGAGAGGCTCAGCCCGGAACATAATATGGACCGAGGAGTGTCTGAAAGCCTTTGATAACTTGAAGTCCCAAATAAGCTGAGCCCCCATACTTTCAAGATCCTAGCTGAAGGAACCAGTTTATGTCTACCTCTTGATCTCCCCCTCAGTATTATGAGACACATCATCTTGTGTATTATGCCAGCCGGGCACTCGCTGATGTCGAGACTTGTGACCCAAAAATAGAGAGGCTTGCATGGGCTTTGGCTATGTCAGTGCGAAAGCTCATACCATATTTTCACGATTGTAGTTCTCACCAGCCAACCTTTTCGTCAAGTCCTGAACAAACCCAAAGTCTCAGAACGACTAATCAAATAGGCCATAGAGTTAGGGGAGTTTGAGATCTAATATCGGTCCTGCCATGCGCAAAAGGGACAAATTGTTGCCAACTTCATTGTAGAATTCACACCAGTAAGAACAACCGCGCTATTCAGATCGATCTTGAGACCGATCTGCTTAAAGTCATAAATCCATAAGTGTCTGCAGACCCTTGGTGGTGGTCTCGAGGCTTACCTTGGTCTGGTTTGCACAGGAAATTGACGGACAGTTTGCCGATACCGTTCCGACGTCGGTTTGATCGATCGGGTTCTAGTTTGGAGATTCTAAAATCACAGCCTCGTCTAGAATGACGAGGCGATCGTGATGGTATGGATTTTGGGCAACGGTTTGACGGTTTTGTGATTCGTCCAAAGGTTAGGGTTTCGGTGAGGTTTTTGGAGGTTTTTGGCTTAGAGAGAAACGTGGAAGAGAAAGAGAGGGAGGCTGTATGAAACGTGCATAATGAATGGGGAAGGGTTGGCTGCACAGCAGCCAGCCAAAAACCCTAATTCCAACTTACGGAGTTAAAATTACTAAAACGCCCCTACACTTTAAAGCTTCGTAAAATGTTCGTTTTAACTCCGAATTAAGTTCCGCTTGCGCCCACGCGTTCGTATCGACGAGTACATCATGAATATGTAAAGAAATAAATTTTCACAAGTCACAAAAAGTCAACAAAAGTCAACATTGACCATTAGGGGTATTTTGGTAATTTCACATAAAATTTTGGGACGGGTTGTAACACCCGGCCACACTGGGCTTGCACCAGTCCACCCAAGGCCTGTTGGGCCTTTCCATTGCTCTCGACCCACTCACCTAAACCCAGCCCTTGTTGGGCCTGATTCCATGTTTTTTCTTTCAGCCAAAGTGGGCTTAGCCCACTGTCACTTCTAATCAACTCCATATGGGCTTTGGGCTTCCTCCCTTCTTGTTCTAGTTGGCCTGCAGCCCAACTTCTTCTAGTTTGTACCTGCAGCTCCAAACCCAGCCAACCAAATTATTTGGGCCGTGACTTTCACACACCGTGGGCCCCGTAGACGCACATTCATCTACCTATTTTTGTTCTATATATTGTGTTTGCTTGCAGGTACCCATGAACCCGTAGTTCATGAAATTCGAACCCGTAGTTTCGAAAAAATGCCATGGAAATATTTTTATGTTTTCTAAAACTCATCACTCATGTAGAGACCCGAAGTCCTCTATGATTAATCCACTAAACCAAACGATGTCTTAGAACCCGAATATTCTAACTTTAATGCTTATGGAGAATTTATTCCCATAAGCACCAACCACAACCTTGTTCCCTCCATCCATAAGCACCAACCACAATCTTCGGCTGGAGTCTACCGAAAGGTGTGATCCAACTTAATTGGAGTCTACCAAAGTACAAGCCCTGCTTCGGCAGGGACGTACTAAAGCTAGACTCCAGTCACAACTAGATCCCACCGAATGGCATGCCCTGTTTCGGTAGGAATGGACCGTAGGTCACACTTTACTTCGGCAGAGGTGTATCGACCAAAAGGCTCTGCTTCAACAGATGCCTACTGAATCTGCTCATCCATCTTCAGCTGCAGAGTACTGAATATTGGTAGAATTAGGGTCTACCAAGGGGTGGCATCACGACTAAACACGTGATCCCTTGGCACTTAAGACCCAAAAACTTCAAGAATAAAGGACAGTATTCCTGAACCTCAACCGTGCAAAATCTACTTCTGTTTTAATGGAAGAGATCATTGGTTATGCATTTGTCTGTGCTTCTATCAATGTTGTTGAGGAGTACCATTCCCGTAGTCAATCTGTGAGACTAATGTTGCTCCACCTAACCCATGTGGAAAAACATAATTTTGACATGGAAGGCCATGTTGGCTGAAACCCCTATCAAAATTTGGTTTACCTTGTGACCAATTTTCTATATTCTCGGATTCAAGTTTGGTGTTTGTTTTAGTTATGAATATTGTTACGGATATTGTCCTCGAATATGAGTTAATTGAATGAGTTTTCTTATACATGTGACCGAATTCAATTAACACGTGATTAGATCCACTATTGAGTAAGAGGGATTTCTACTTTCCTTAGATCACTATCGAGTAAGAGAAAGTCATAGCACAGACGATCCTTACCCGTGAAGTTAGTTTACTTGCTTACTTGTAGTAATGTATCAATCCCGTCCTAGGAGCATCATTCTATATGATGGATGTATGGCATTCTGTAATTCCATGATTCCTTTCTTTGAGTAAGAGCCTTATCGGGTAGGTATAAATGTGGGAAAGTTAGTTGTCTAGATGAATGCGCTACTATACACACTAACTTCATACCTAAATCACCTCTCTAGCAACGAATTCAAGTATATCTAATATGATTAAGGGCATTGGCAACGCTCCTCGTTGTATTAATGGTACTGAATTACCATTAAGGAGCCTTATATTCTCTTCACTCCTGAAGAACATCATTGAGTTTTAAAGATATTCGAGAGAACAATGATGATGAAAACCACTATAGAAAATAGAGTGAAGTATCTTTGCATCACCTCAAAAATATGAAGCCTGAAGCTATGTTTTGAGGCCAATAGGTTGCCTCCCAACTAGGACGTGCCACATGTAGGCCCGCTTGGAGCCAGGTGATTTGAGCAATTTATTTCCTTTGGCACAACTGTTTGGGACATTTACCTGAAGTAAGAATTTTGTGCCTACAAGCACACTTTGCCAAGCCTGCTCATTAGGAAATTTGGATTTCTATATCATCCTTAGCAAAGATACTACATAACCTTCTTTTCACAATGGATTCAAGGAAATAGTTGTGGGCTAATCCAACCAAAATGCGGACCATGTAAATACGGTTTTGGTTGATATATCCACACAATGGTCACATGTTTGTTTACACACATTGCTGCTAAACTCCTGGCCATTTTTAACCTAAGGGCTTACCACCCTGATTATCCCATAAAGTCTAGAAGACTAGATAATATCGAATAATTTTTTATAAGTATTGCATGTTTTTGGGTTTGAAATTGAACATTGAATTCCCCATGTTCAACCCCAACACAGTCTCGCAGAAGCAGTCATAAAGCTCATTATCAATTGATCGTTCGGAGCTTGGTAAACTTACTAAGCTTTAGGTTTCTGTCTAGGGCTATGCAATCCTGTATGCAGTTATGTTGGTCCGCCTGAGGTCCATTGCCACCCAATACTATTTTGGCATTACGGTTGGTAACTAGGTATGAACCTGACGTTTCGTACTTACCCATTTTGGGTGTACGCCTTATGTGCCATATTTTCGTCGCCACAATGTACCAATATGGGTCCTCAAAGGAAGATGTGAATCTTTTTTTATTATGATTCTCCTTCAAATTAGCTCTTTAGAGCCCTTGCGCGTGATCTCTTCACCGCCAGTTTGCAGATTGTCACTTTGATGAGACAATCTTCCTGCCGTTAGAGGGAGATAAGAACGTCAACATTCTTGAAGAATGGCGCGAATTATCATGGACGTCCCCACTATGTCTCTTCTCAATCCCTATATTATAGATTTCAGAGTGTTGCTCCAGACGCTTTCTCTGATCTAGCAAAAGTGACGAGATCACATATACCAGCTGCAAACATGCTTGCAAGGACAGACGTATGTAATGGACATTAAGTTAACATCCCGAAAGGTGTGTCACCCTTGAAGGACAGTTGGCCTCCCTTGCTGGACAACCTGGTACGCCGGCGGCTAGCCAATCAATTTGTTCTTGGCCTAAAGCAAGATAGATCACACGGTTTGAAGGATTCACCTCCCTAAAAGTGGAAAAACATGGCACAATACGAATCCTTTCCTCGATTGCTATCTCAACCATTCCACCTCATGAAATTGATCCGAATTATCCCAAGACTTGAAGTTCTTGGTCCATTATGCATGCATGGATGAGTTATGGAATTGGAATGAGATTATCATCGACGATATTTACGTATATGGTAGCTACCCGAAATAGTGAAAAGCGACGATATCAAACCGCATTCCGTTGATGAATGTCGACGTAGAAACAATCAATGTCGAATTAGATTCCTTGGCGAAGCGGAAAGTGTTTGAGCTAGTAGTTCCAACACCATCCAACGCAAAAAGAAGCGTAATGAGATAATGCTAAGCACATCTCATAACGCCTTGGATTGATTGCAGCTTATGAATGTGATTGTAACGTATCTATAGGGATCATGATATGTAAATCTACATGGAATTTTGCGAATGACTTTCATGGATTGATTCAAATAGTTCTAAACCACAGAACATCCTCTCTATTAGATTAAGGCTTTCACTTTACGGATTGAAACAATCCGGGGGGATTTGGTATACTCGTCTAAGTGATTGTTTGATCAGTTAAGGATATGTAAATAAACTATGCCCCTATGTGTACAAAACCAAATTTGTTAGAGTTGTAGTCTATATCGATGACATGATTCATGATTGCCCCATAAGGTGTTACCTTCAAGTATATCCATGATTGTCCATACACTAGATGTAAATGAGACCCTTAAAAAGGTTCTGGAATCTGATGTTCCATATCTAAGTTCAATTAGCGCTTTATTGTACTTAGTCCATTGCATTATGCATGGCATCTCCTTTGATGTTGATCTTTTGGCAAGATACTACACTGCGCCTACACACTACCACCAAATTGGTATTAAAGACGTTTTTCTGTTACTACAGATTTAGGCTTATTCTATCCCTACACATCTCAGAATGAACCACAACCCCTTAGTTATCAAAATGATGTTTACCTTGTGGGATATGCTGACATAGACTATCCTATCTGTCTGATCCACACAAAGCACGTTTTCAAATGGATTATGTCTTTACCGTTAGGAACACCGCAATATCTTAGAGGTCAACCTATAGACCTTAGTTGCTACGTCTTCGAGCTCATTGCCATATATGAAGCCATACGTGTACATGAGAGCATATTTGAAGCACCTATGGTTTTCATCTATTGTTGAGTCCCAACGACGATCTATAAAGACAACGCCACATGTATCGACCAGACCATAACATAATACATTCAAGAAGTCAACACCAAACATATTGCGTCTATATCATATCAGCATGAGCCTCAAAAGATTGAAGTCAAGCAGATCCAATCTGAAGACAACCTTGCCGACCTCTTCACGAAGTCACTGCCGAAGAAACTTGTTCGAGGATTTGGTATGTGCAAACTATCTCATTTGCAATGCTTGTAGTTCTCAAGGGGAGTTCTATCTAATTCAGGGGGAGTATCCTGAAGTATACTCACTCGACCTTAATATACTCTTTTTCCTTATGATCAGGATCATTTTTCTCATTGGGTTTTGTTACCTGATGAGGTTTTGATGAGGCACCCATATTGGGATGGTAATACCCTTGTGTGTTTTCTTTCTACTTACGTCCTGAAGATGTTAAGTATCGACATTGCATTAACTCACCTTTTTCTCCTTAGATTATGTGTTTTGTCCTTTGAAACCTAAGTAGAGATAAATTAGGAATCATTTGAAATCTAAAAGATCTTTCCTTGTACAACTTGTATTACTTGGAGAACAAGTTTCTCTCTCTCTTATTACTATAAATAAAGGCACTAGGCATGAATAATATGTACCACAATTCTTCAAGCCCTTCTCTCTTTCTCTCTTCCCTCTTGCCACACCCTTTCTCTACTCTCTCTCTCTCTAAGATTTTAGGTCACAACATAATCCTAATTAATCCTAACTCTTAAGGGCAAAGTGCATTTTACACTCTAAAGTTTGGGAGTGTTTATCAAAATGGGCCATGACTTTTCGATTTTGTCAATTTACACCCTAATGTTTTTAATTGAATCATCTTAAGCCTTATGTTAGTTTGGCCATTATGTGTTCTGGTAAATTTCTAATGTGGCTTTTTGTAGGACCCATCTTGTGCTGACATGTCATAGAAGACTAATTTTAAAAAAATCAAAACCCTTTTTTATGAATAAAAATATAAATAAGAATAATGAAAACAAAGAAGAGCCCAAGCAAGTCTCTCCAATTGCTCCCCATCGTCTCCTTCAAGCCATTCTCTCCTAATCTCCTTCTCGACATTCCTCGCTCACCACCTCTCTTCCTGCTAACCCATTCTCCACCCTCCATTTTCTACCGAATCCCAGATCCTCTGTCCCAATACCCTATCCCTATACACCCTAGTACTCACACCCGTCGTCTCCTCCCATAGACCTCAGATCCCAACTCACTCCCTGCTAACCCTAATTCCCACCCCTACCCCCCACCACACGGCGATGCCAACCCACCTAAACCCATCCTTGTCATCATCGTCAACATCTTCATCTTCAAACTGCGAGTCCAAACTCAAACGCTTGCACTTGTATTATGAGAATTGATTTTTGGGTAAACTGTCGTTTGACCCCCTGAACTATCACCCTAGTTGAAATTGACTCCCTGAACTATTTTTTTGGTAAATTAACCCCTTAAACTTTTCTAAATTAGTAGATTTACCCCCTACCGCTAGATTCCATCCAATTTGCTGTTAATTTGTTAGAATGTCAACTAGAGCTACCAATTAAAATACGACACGTGCTAGTATTTGACAGCAAAGTGGATGAAATTTTGTTGAATCTGACGGTGAGGGGTTAATTGACTGATTTCAAATAGTTCAGGGGGTTAATTTACCAAAAAAATAGTTCAGGGGGTCAATTTCAACTGGAGTAATAGTTCAGAGGGTCAAACGGCAGTTTACCCTTGATTTTTCTTTGACACGTCAGCTCAAAATGCGTCTCACAAGAGCCACATCAATAATTTAACGGCATATATAGCAGCCAAAAATAAATAAAGAAACGCATAAAATGGAAAAATTTTAGGTATTACGTATCATACCATTGAAGTTTGACCCATAAAATGAAGCAATTTAAAATCTTGAAGGTGTAAACTGATAAAATCAAAAAGTTATGATCCATCTTAATAAACAACTTCAAACTTCGGGGTGTAAAATGCAGTTTGCCTTAATGGTCGTTGCATGAAAAGTTGTTGTGACAAAATTGCTTCCATCTATTGCAAAAGAGCCAAGGAGTCTAGTGAAAGTACCAATTTTGGGTTTTGGGTAACTCTCCGAGCAACAGAGAGGGAAGAAACAGGAGAAAAAAAAAGCCCAAGAGCAGTTCCACCCATTGCCCAATTGCAAGGGCAATCCAACCCAATTGCCCTCCAACCCCAAAAAAAGCCTTCCACCGGTTCCAATTGCAAAGGGCAAGAGGTGGGCCCAAGCAAGCCCAACCTCAAGCCCGAACAGTTTGTTCTGAGCAGGTGCCAGCAGGCGAGCTAACGTCAGCCACATTTATTTATTTTTTTAATTAGGCGCGTGCACAACAAGCGTGAGGAGGGGAGAGTGAGCCGGCTCGTCTGTCGGCGTGGGACCCACGCTCAGTGGCGAAGCCAGGATTTCTCGAGGGGGGGGCGAACTTAAAAGAATGCAAGGTTAAAGAAAAATGGCAACAACTAAATCTTTTTATATGGTAATGTCTTCCATAATTAAATAATACAAACAAATTACAATTGTTGCCGGCGAGGTTTCATGTCATGAAAACGTCGCATAATAGGCTCATTATCAATACAAGCAAATACATCTTTCTCAATGTAAACAAGCATGCTATCACTCAACCATTGATCTCCCATTTTGTTACGCAATCGTGTTTTCACAATCTTCATAGCAGAAAAAGCTCTCTCCACCGAAGCGGTTGCAACTGGTAACACCAAAGCCAATGTAAGAAGCTTATACACTAACATATAGCTTTCAGACCTCCCTTTCTTCACTAACTCTTTTGCAAGATCACTAATTCCTCTCAATGATGAAAACTCACTATGCATCTTCATATCATGAATGCAATTGTCAAGTTGTATTGGAAGATTCATGAGGTCTATATGATCAAAATCTTGAGGATAAAGTTGGGCTAAACGAACAATTTTTGCTTTGTCAAAAGATGCAAAATTATTCACCGGACTCAAACATGCCATACAAAGAAGTAACTTGGTGTTTACCTCATTGAAGCGATCATTCAATTCCTTTAGTTGCATATCAATGACTTGAAAATAGAGGTCCACACGATAGTAATGGAAGTTTGTGATTTTTGGAGCTTTACGCCTTGATTTTCCAGGTAGGAAATGCAAATCCTCCATGTTAGGAACGACAATATCATGCTCCTTACAAAACTTTTCTACATCATGAAACAAGTCTCCAAAGTCATCATCTCTCAAGGATTGTAGTCTTTGCTTGCATACTTCCACTAACGCCATCGCATTCACAATATCTTGATCTTTCTTTTGCAATGCTTGTGATAACTCATTTGTAATTCCCAATATAAGTCTCATCAAGAAAAGGTGAAATGCAAAATCAAAAGTTTGTATGTCTTTGAATAACCTAGTTGCTTCACCGAGATTATCTTGGTTGCGATCACTTTTAATCCATTCAACCACCTCCACCACGGCTTCAAACATAACAATAATACTAACTATAGTACCATAATGTGAGCTCCACCGTGTATCACATGGACGCATGAGACTACTTTCTTGATTTAACCCTTTACCCGTTTCAAGATTACCAAGATCAATAGCTTTCTGAATTTGTTCTTGTTGTTTCTCTCTAAATGCATCACGACGCTTACATGATGATCCAATAAGATTCACCAAACTACTAGCATTGACGAAGAAATTGGCAACATCCTCATTTTCCTTTGCCACGAATACAAGAGCTAGTTGGAGTTGGTGTGCAAAACAATGAATATAAAATGCTTGAGGGTATTTGTTCAAAATCTTTGTTTTAAGACCATTTAACTCACCTTTCATATTACTAGCTCCATCATACCCTTGTCCTCGTAACTTGGACATACTCAAATTCGTTGTAGCAAACAATCTCTCAATGGCCTCTTCAAGCGAGCTACTAGTTGTAGAGGAGACATGTTGAACACCCAAAAACTTTTCAATTACTTCTCCTTTTTTATTCACATAACGCAATACCACCGCCATTTGCTCTTTAGTGGAAGCATCACGTGATCCATCAACCAAGAGAGAAAAAAATGTACCTTCCATATCTTTAGTGATTGCATTAATAGTTTCAATAGCACAAGCACGAACAAGATCCTTTTGAATATCGGAAGAAGTATACTTGAGATTCTTGGGAGCATTCTCAAACACAACCTTCCTAACTTTCTCATTATGATCGGCAAGAAATTGCATAAGCTCTATATAATTACCCCTATTGCTCGATTTCAAAGATTCATCATGCCCACGAAAAGCCAAACCCTGTCACAACAACCATCTTGTGCAATCAAGTGCTCCACTCAGTAAAGTGTGATAATTAACGCGAGCTTCATCAGTTTGCTTGATCACAAATGTTTCAATGTGTTGTTTTTGTGTCATCAAGTCTGTAGCTTGTTGCATAGCTTTATTATGAAGACTTCCAACACCTCCCTCATGGACTCGAAAATTTTCAGGTCCTTTCCTCCAATTTGTAAACCCTTTTTCAGTGAAGACATCACTTCCACTACCACCCGCTTTATCAAAGTCACATTTAAAAAGATAGCAATAACGGCAAAATGCAGCATCTTTTACTATACTATACTCTAACCACTTAAAATGATCAAACCAACCTGTGATAAAACATCGATTATCGCTAGCTTTCCTTGGCATGATGTGAGATTTAGGTTGACAAGGTTCCTTTTGGAGGTAGTATCTACGAATTGCTTCACGATAATTGAGTGGATAATCAAGCATTCGACGTCTCAGTCCAGGGTCTGTAGGAAGATTAGCTAATATTTCATCTAACTCAGTAATCTCACCTTGTTGTGCATTACCCGAAATACTAGAAGGAGGACTAGTACTCGGAATATTTGAAGATGGAGGAGGACTACCCGGAATATTTGAAGGAAGAGGAGGACTATCCGGAATATTTGGAGAAGGATTTAAGCATTGTTTCTTATAATACCTTTCCATTACGCAACTGTATAACGAAAGAAAAACAAATATATCTTAAACTCTTAGTCCTATAGTAGAAAAAGAAAAAATTGTATTCAATAATCAATTAGGGTTTGAAATAAATTAAAATTTTACCTTAATTGGAATTTGTAGTATAATAGTATTCAAATTAATAATCTATAATCAACAACCATATAATGTATAACCCTATATCCTACATCAATTAATACAAAAATTTGTATTCAATAATCAATTAGGGTTTGAAGTAAGTAAATTTTACCTTAATTAGAATTTGGAGACGAATGTCAAGTAGTGGCCAATAATAACAGAACAATAAAGAAAAACGGGGTGGGATTTGAGAAAAGAGGTAAAAGGTGGGGACGGGGTGGGTTGGGGACGGGAACGGTGCGGCTGAGGTGGGGTGGGTGGGTTCTTCTTGGGAATGAGAAAAAAAGGGGATCGGGGTTTGGGGGTGGGGGGATAGCCGTAATAGTATAGAAGGGGACGGTGGTCCCAGTTTGATGCAACTTTTTTTCAAAACCAAAACGACGTCGTTTTGTAAAAAAAATTAAATTTTTACCGGAGCCCAAAACGGCTTGTCGTTTTGGCACGGATAAAAAAAAAAATTTCCCACACAACCTTGTCTCGCCAGGCCTCTTGCGGAGCTGCGGCGCTGCTCCTCCATTTACGGTCTCCGGCCCTCACAGGGGTTCGGGGCTTCGGTGGCTTGGTTTGCCCGGTGAGCGGAGAAGCGACACGCCCCCTCGCTTCCGTAACGGCCCGCGGTGCCCACGCTTGTCGGGTGATGTCGACCGAGCTAACGGCTCTATGACCGTGGCGTTTTTGTGGCCGTTGGATTTCCAACGGCTAGTTAATCGGACCGTTGGATTTCCAATGGTAAAAAAAGTTGCCGTTATGCCACGTAGCCTGTCTAGTGCGTTCGATTAAATTTTTGAAAAAAATGAACGTATGATTAATCAAACCATTAAAAATAAATAAATAAAAGATTTTTATTTTTATAAAATACCTCTAATCATCTTCTTCATTCCTCACCTTAAATGACTCGATACTTTTTTCTACATCAACTATATTTGTTTTCACCTTCCAAATCCTTGTTTTACAAAAAAACATAGTGAGAAGGAAAATTGGTCGATTGCCGAAGATATTGCATTAATGGAGGCTTGGGTGCGTGTGACTCATGACACGATCAAACGGAAATGAGATGAGGGTCGAGAAAATGTGGAAGAAGATTCATGAATTTTTGTGGAGAAGATGCAAGGCACGCCCACAGGCTTGAGCAATCTATGTCCGGTAGGTACCGACATCTACATAAAGAGATGAAATTTTGGAAAGAAGCCATCACAAACGGAAACCCTATATCGAAGTGGCAATGGCTCAGCCAATGAGGTATTGCAATTTATTATGTTGTTTGACAATTCTTTAAGCTAATTAAAAATAAGCATTTGAATATGTAATTTATTATGTTTTTCACAATTGTTTGTTGGAACTACAAGCGCAAATGTAGTTGATAAATGCTTATGAAAACAAATCATTCGCGAGCGCGAATTATGGGGCGTTGTCAAACATACTCCAGAAATACAAATTGTGCATGGTGGTCCGGACGTTGTCTTAAATGAGACGCCACTTACACGAATCAACTACTCGAATCGCCGTTGGAGGAAGCATCGGGGACCCCAAAATGAACTAGTACCACCGACCAAAGCAACCCGGAGGCCTATTGGTAGGAAGAATTTGCTAAGAAAAAGGCGCAAGAGGTAATTCTTCGAATCTTGAATATTGAAAATAGTTGAAGAATTGGCTTACACTTGACATACGTGAAGATGGGGCACGAACGACAAGTGTTTGAGTTAAACAAAGCTAGAGATGGAAGCAAATGCAAGAGAAAGGGGTTAAAAAGACAAGAAAGACAAGAGAGGAGAAGGATCGGAAATCATGTCCCAGCCTCGAGCAAATGACTCCTAATTCAAAAAACGTTTTTGGACAAAACAGAGATGCCGTCATGAGAAGACATTTTTCACAGCAGAACGAGAAGTTTATCGTTCAAGGGATGACGGACCTAGCACCACCAATTGGATTCTGAGGGAGTAGGGTACTACGAATAATGTTGTTCATTTTAATTAATTATGGTTGTTGTTTATTTTTAATTAATTATGGTTGTTGTTTATTTTAATTAATTATGGTTGTTGTTATGCTATGGTTTGCTTTGTAGTTGAGGTAAATTATTTGAATTAGACAATCGTTTTATTTTTCATGAACAAGCTTCAGAAGATCCACTTAAAAAAATTCACATAACAAAGTCCACACTTAAACAAATTCACACTTAAACATACTTAAATAAAGTTCAACAAACTTACATAACACTCTTACAAGACATACTTAAACACACCAAAAACATTAAACAAAGAAAAAAAACCATACTTACAAAAGCATACTTGAAAACATAAAAATAATATTCATTCATTAATAGCATCCTTCATTGCCCATAAGTGCTCCATCAAATCACGATGACACTTTCTTTGTGGAGAAAGATCGGATAATGACACGTGGCCATTCTGTGATTGGTTGAGAATCTCATGAAAATCTGCTCGATATTTTAATAGATAATAACACGTGTCACTACATGATTGGTTGAAAATCTCATCAAAAATCTGCTCCAAAATTTTTAATAGATAATGGCGTGTCGTGAGTGATTAAAAGTCTCATCGAAAATCTAAAGAGATAATAACAAATCCAGGACAAGGCCAACAAAGCATAAAAAAAAAGGGTTTTTATAATGCCGGGCCACTACGACTTTCGCTCATGGGAAAGCCCGATTGATGCAGACTACAGCTTAGATCTGAGATGCCCGAGACTTATAAAAACAAGACTTTGTGTCTTAGTCCCGATTAGTTATCTCTCAGTCAATCTAAATGAGTTTTTATCACCCACGGGCCCTAAACTTTCCTCCACGGGCCCGATTGATGCCGAACTTTAAAGCCGTCCTGTGCCGAGACTTATAAAAACAAGACTTTGTGATACTTAGTCCCATTCCGTTATCTCTCAGTCAATTAAGAGGGTAAATATGTCATTTCGCACCATATGTTTGATGAAATGACCTTTAAGATCTTTATTACACATGGTCGATCCTTTCTCTCCTTCTCTTTCGATATTCCCTCCCAAATTGGTTGAAATTTCCCTCCTTTTCTTATCATTTCCGTCCAAATTGGTTGACCCAACCTCTTAATATTCTTCGTATAGAACATTCAATTGATAAAGAGTATGCCCAAGTAAATTAATTCGATGAATCAATAATTGAAATATTGAATGAAATATTGTTCTTAGATGCAAGTAAATTAATTCAATGAATCAATAATTGAAATATTGAATGAAATATTGTTCTTAGATCTTAGTAAATTAATTGATGAATCAATAATTGAAATATTGAATGAAACAAAATTGCCAATGTGATTTGCATGTTGGTATAAAATTGAATAAAAAAGACAAGAAAATAAAAATGAGAACATAAGAAACATAACAAAATTAACATCCATAAGAAAATCCATAATAGTCATAACATCCATAATATCATTAAAATATCATAATAGTCATAATACCAACTAATCATACTATCTTAGTCTTAAGAAATTCATGAACCTAAAATCAAATGAAATTTGAAATAGACAAAATGAAGCAAAAGCAATATGTGTTTTTAGATGAAATAGACCTAAATCAATTATTGATTCATCGAATTAATTTACTTGGGCGTAGCCTTTTATCCAATTGAATGTTCTATACGGAAAATATTAAGAGGTTGGGTCAACCAATTTGGACGGAAATGATAAGAAAAGGAGGGAAATTTCAACCAATTTGGGAGGGAATATCGGAAAGAGAAGGAGAGAAAGGATCAGACCATGTAATAAAGACCTTAAAGGTCATTTCATCAAACATATGGTGCGAAATGACATATTTACCCTCTTAATTGACGGAGAGATAACGGAATTGGGATGGAAGTATCACAAAGTCTTGTTTTTATAAGTCTGGGCATCTCTGTGATCGGTTTTAAAGTTTGGGCATCAATCAGTCTGGTGAGTGAAAGTTCAGGATCCGTGGGTGATGAAAACCCAAAAAAAAATTAATAAATAATATTTTTTCTTATCCTTACCCTTGCTCAACAAAGGCAAAAGCAAGCACTGTTTTTGAAGGGCAATCAGTTGCCCTTTGCCGTGCCCTTCCCTCGCCCTCCTTTAACGGCTGGAAGTGCTCTAAAGGGCCTCTCACTCTCCACCTTTTGATCAAAACTTTCAGAGAGTAGAGAGAGAGGTACAAGGCGAAGGTGGTACACGAAGCATCAGAGTGCCCATGTCTCTGGGTTATGCAGAGAAGCTTTCCTACATAGAAGATGTGGGCCAAGTCGGAATGACTGAACATTTCGACACGCCACAAGTTTTGCAAGAAAAAGTGAGAATCTTTTTAGTTTTTTCCCTTTTCAATTTTTTTTTTTAAATCGCTTCTTCTTCTTAAAGTTGATGTCTTTGTTGATCTTCTGGACTTGTGATGAATGATAGTTAGGTTTTTGGCTTACATTTGGTGCAATTATGGTATTAATTTGCTGGGGAACATTGATTTGTTCCTAAAATTTACATGCTGATTAAGATCTGGTATCTGGGTTTAGGCATTTATTTGCATTGTGATTGAATTTTACTTGGTTTTTTGATCAATGAGTCGAGCTTTGTTAACCCATTTCTGGGTTGTGGCATTACTTCCATACCTGTGTTTTGGTAATCCCAAACATCTACGTTTATAGCCTTAAAGAGGTATAGATTATCATAACGGTTAACACGTTCGGCTGGAATGTAGTTGAATTATACCGATTGAGTGAACAAAGACACAATCTTTTCCTTCTCTTTTGTTGATATCCAGGACTTACATATCTTTTGAGGAATTTAAATGTCTTGGATTTATCCCGTAGTTCCCAAAATTGTTATGTTTCGATAATTCAACTTCATTGATATTTTAGGGATTTATAAAGTAAACTTATGAATGTTTAGTTAAACATTTTGAAATGTACTGTGATATGCTTACTAATTGCAAGCTCCATTGCATATCTGTGCACTTTTGTGCGTGTGTATCTTCATGATTCATGATCTTTCATTTGTGTGTTCTATTCTATGCTAACATATGAGTTTGTGTATGTATGCTCATTATGCTGACATCATGTGTATGCATTTCTTTTTTGGCAATGGCAGATTGAGCGGCTTGCTATGTTGGTACAAAAGGTTTGAACCTACACATCCCATGTATCATGATACAATATGTATATTTCATATTTGGTCTTGTTTAATCAAGTTCTCTAAAAAAAATTCCCTGTACTTGCAGAGTAAGCATCTAGTGGTGTTTACAGGTGCTGGAATCTCGACTTCTTGTGGTATACCTGATTTTCGAGGTCCAAAGGGAATTTGGACTCTGCAGGTGAGAGTCCCAAAACCTCATATCAAATATGTAGAGTTAAAGTTTCTCTTCAGGCTTTCTTGTTTAAAAATTAATGATATTCCTTTTGGTGCGATTACTCTTGATTGGAGGGGAGTTTTGTATTGAATGTAGTTTTGGTTCGAGTTTTGAAGTTATTATGTTAATTATAATGGACTTCTTATCCATTGCAGATGTAACTTTTTCACAAATAAAGTTTTTTTCTTATAAGAAAAAGAATCCTAACCACTCTTTCATCCCTTCAAAATAATAATTTTCTAGTTATTATTGAATAAGCACATCTAACATGGGTTAATGGGTCTGCCGGACACTAACTACTCATAATTGGCTATTTGAGTTATTCTGAACAAATAGTGGATTTATAAGATAAAATCATAAAACTTATAAGGAAAGACGTCTGCTACATCAAACATAGTGAAATAACTAACTTAAAGAGGAGCAATTGACTTCAAATACTCAAGGATCTTTTTTTCTGTCTTTAGTTCTTCTAGACTTCTAGTGATCTCTTTTAGAACTTGATTGGAAGGAATTCTGGTCCTTTGTAGCTCTGGCTCTCTCTCTCTAATGTAGCCATTAGTTACTTTTGTTTGAGAAATTGAGTAAAAAAGGGTCCTTATTGTTCCGACCTTTTTGGCTTATCCTAGCTTTAAGAGAAACAATCATAATTATACCAACATGATAATTACAAAAAGATATACGCACTCATGCATCTGCGGAGCACTATGGCTGTTGCTGATTTCTGTTTACTAGTGCAGCGTGAAGGTAAAGCCTTGCCTGAAGCATCATTGCCATTTCATCGTGCAATGCCGAGCTTGACTCATATGGCTTTGGTTGAACTGGAGAGAGCAGGAATTTTGAAGTTTGTAATTAGCCAGGTACATGTTACTGCATTCTTGGGCTACCTTGCAGAATTTCTTTATATTGAAAAGTATTGATAATTTTTTCAGTTTAGTTATTCATGTGGCTTAATATCTGGTCATGCTTTGGATGCTAGCACCTTCAAGTCTTTGAGGCTACATTTCTCCTGTGTCCTATTCCTATATTGGGACTGGGGGAAGGACATATTCGTTTTAATATTAAAAAGTTTGTGGCCATTATGGTTTTTTGTCCTGCTGGGGCAGAGACAAATTAATAATTCTTTTGTGTTTGTATTATTTTTCTCTCTGACAGTGTTGCTATTTATGCACTATTTTTGTCTTTCATTCTTGAATCCCCATAAATAGCTCATTTGTCTCTCTACATTTTATTACCTTTTATGTTCTGAATGCTAGAATGTTGATGGTCTTCATCTTCGGTCTGGAATACCGAGGGAGAAACTTGCTGAGTTACATGGCGACTCCTTTCTGGAAACCTGCCCTTCTTGTGGAGTCGAGTAAGGCTTTCTCTTTATATCATCCTGTTATTGTTGCCTTTCCTCAATATTTTTGTTTTTCTTCGGAATTGAGGCGGGGAAAGGTTTAGTGTACAGAAGTTAATATTTTGCTTGCTTCATAGTTTGGCTACTTTTGTTTTTTTGTTTTTTTATCAAAATTTAATTTCATGATTTAAACTTGTTAAGGTATTTGAGGGATTTTGAGGTGGAGACTATTGGACTGAAGGAGACTTCAAGACGGTGCTCGGATAAAAATTGTAGAGCAAGGCTTAAGGATACAGTTCTTGACTGGGAGGTATTGCTTACTAATAATTTATGTTCTGTCTATTTCTTGGCTTTCATTTTATTAATCGGTCAGTTTAATTTTGATTTAATCGGTTTTTTTTCTATCATTAAAAAAAGGTTACGCTAGGTGTTTGGATTAAGCACATTCAAATAAGTGTTTGGTTTCAGAAATAGATCCCCTGCGTCTTTTTGAGTATGATTGTGTAAGTATTTAGGGAATGTTTATTCTAGTATTATATACCTTGATTGGTTGGGAATTAGTGTTTTTGCTTATTATAAGTTTGTGGTGGGCTTTACCTAGGAGGATAGCTTTCATCTCCTTCTGTAGTTCTGTTCTGTGCACCTACAAAATTCGTGTTGCCTATAGAAGAAAGTGTTCATTTACCACATTTGTTTTGTCCGCACGGAAACTCTTTGATCGAGAGTCAAAAGTAAAATATATAATTGCATTCAATTTGTATGTCACTTTCAGCCATATAGGCTGAGAAATAGGGAGAATTTTCAGAGGTCGTGGCTTGTTAGTGCAGTTTTTGAAAATAGATGTTTGTGAGAAATGCTCACTTGCTTTTGCTATGTGTTCAGGATGCATTGCCCTCAAAGGAGATGGATCTGGCTGAGAAGCACTGCAGGATGGCTGATGTTGTATTATGTTTGGGGACAAGGTAACTGAGTGACCTAATTTAGCTATCACAACGGTAGTCTAACTTTTGTATATAATGATAATATGCAATAGTTACTGTTACTTTGTAGTTTTGAATCTTTTGATGGACCATATACAGTAATTAGTTGTAACGTACTAATGTTTAAGGTTAAATTCCCTAATTGAAATCTGAAATGGATTTCACATACCCTTTTTTACTGAAACTAGGGCAAGAAAAGGATGAATCAGGCTATAAATGGTTTAGGGCATGAAGTTCTTCCTGATTGGTGTTATTTCTGCAGTTTGCAGATCACTCCAGCATGCAACCTTCCTCTGAAATCGCTCCGTGGTGGGGGAAAGATTGTAATTGTCAACCTTCAGGTAATTTACCTTCAAGTTTATGGCTGTTGTTTATGGGCTGTAATTATTGGAGATTTCACTTCAAATTTATTAACAGTTATTTATTACGTGCTTTATTCTACTTCACAGAAAACTCCAAAGGACAAGAAAGCAAATTTAGTGATACATGGACTTGTTGATAAGGTATTGAAATGTATACCATCAGTGTAGTTTTTATTAGACAAGCTTTAGTCACCTTCACTGCTGATGAAGTCTTGTCATTACCCATTATGTGTATCGCACATGCACGCATCCTATCAGGTCTTATCTGGGATTTATCAATAGATGCGTGAATTAGAATGCTGAGCTTCTATTTGTTTATTTTATTTCAACATTCTGATTCGGTCTCTTACACTCATTACCTATCCATTTCGGCAACAGGTTATTTCAGGTGTCATGGACTTTCTAAATCTTCAGATTCCTCCATTTGTCCGGATAGATCTTTTCCAGATCATTTTGACTCAAACCTTGAGTTTAGGTATTCATGCTTACTGTGTTAAATATTTTGTACAAGGTGCAGAGTCACACATGCATGCTTGTTATGTATGTAAAGGAGATGCTTTCAGTGTGCTTGTTTTAAGTTTACAACTCTGTATTATATGTCCATGTCATTTATGTCCTCGGGTTTGCTATTAGATCTAGCACTGAACCTCATTCTTCTTTTTCTGCTGACCTTATCCAGCTTTGACGTCCATTTGTTACTGCTCTTCTGCAGAGCATATTTTAGTTTAGTTTTATATACATTTTTGGTCCGCTCCCTAAATAAAAACTAAAGCTTTTGGTATCGGGTAGTTGTCTATCAAGGTGTCCGAGCCTTGGTTTGCGGGAGGTAATGGGTTCGAAACCTCCATCCCCATTTGCCAATTCATTGTTGGTTTGCATGGTGGAGGATGGGGCTGCACCTATATGATTATCTCTCTGTATTTTTTAGCCTATCCACACGCAGAATGTGTTAACTGGATACACATTGTTGGCCCTTAAAAGCTTAATCTTTTGGGGTAGTGCTGTAGTTGTTGTCTTGCACTGAATATTGTTTGCATGTTTACGTTTGCAAATGCTTTGTTTTATTACCAGTGATAAACACATTGGCATACATACACATACTAATACCCTATATATGGGAATGGACTACTCTCTCTAATTACTCCTTGTTTTAGTTCCCACACGTGATGTAACACGTCCCAGTAGTTCCTTGAAATGTCCTCAAATTAGTAAACACTTTGGTTTCATCTTTCTCACATAGTCTGTTCACTTGCATTACAGATAAAAAGAATGTGAACTGGAGCCTCCGGGTAGCAAGTGTACATGGACAGAAAGCTCCATTGCCATTTATAAAATCTATCGAGGTGAAATTACTTTAAGATACTTGTTCTGTTGATCTTGCTACTTGCTACTTGCTTCCTTGTCATTTTTCTGACAGACCACATTTTAAATTTTTTTCATCTATATTTTCTGTATTTTACAGGCCTGTCTATAGAAACCAAATAATTGTAAATTTAAAATGGTTGACCACTGTCTTTTATATCTATAAGGATGAACCCTGACATATATTTTGTATACAACCCACCTAGAGAATGTAGGGAAGTTATGAAACCTGCTGTAAGCAAGAAATCACTACATCTTGTTGGATATAATGTATCTTTCGTTTTTATTCTAGCACTGCAATAAGAAACTTGTTTACTGTTGCACCTTAGAAATGATCCACTTATTCATTAATGGTTATATGTTTTTATATATAGCTTTTTCAAATTCATAGATGCATGTTTGCATTCTTGTCATTTACTGACTGGCCAGATCATTAGGTACTTAATTTTGTATTTTTGTCAAAAATTACGGCTCTGCTCCGCCACCCAAGCTATAGTAGACTAATTTTTGAAGCAGTTGATCTTTGCACCAAAGAAATCTCTTGTAACAGTTCCCATCCTTTTATTCTAGCACGGAGTATAGGAACATTGCATTATCTTGAGATTGATCAACTTAGTGAATTTGTGTGGGAAGCTTAGAGACACATTCCTTTTCTACAAGACATCCCCTTCAAAATTATCTTCTTGTTATAATTCCTTTTCCCGGATTTGGTGCTAACCCTCGTGTTATGTTTGCATCCTAGATATCCTTCTTAGACAATCAAGGGTATAAATCAGCTATTCTACAGAAGGAACCATTTCAATTGAAAAGGTAATGCTAAACTGAATTACTTCTATTCAATTTTGAATTTCATATAAGACAGGTTCATAAATACTTGAAGTGATTGTAAACTATGTCAAATATAGATTTTATTTAAAATGAGAAAACAGTATGATCAGTCGAGACTTTTATGATCCTCTCCAGCAGTTTGATTTATGTTATCGTAAATTTCCTTTGATTGTAAACTAGTGATCTCATTTGTATTTCTTAATAGTGTAATCTGCATGGAGACTCCCGTAATTTTCATCCGTTTGGTCCCGTTGTTTTTTCAGAGAGAGGTATGCAAGAAAGGAGAGAGAAAGAGATGAGAGATGAGGGCGGTGAGGAAGAAAGGGTGAAAACATAGAACCAAAGCTAAAAACAAAACTTTCTTAAATTGTTTAGGGCCTGTTTGGTATCCTTCTTGGATCTAATTTTTTGTTTTAAAAAATGATGAATAGTAGCTAAATTACTTAATACTTGTTAGTTTCAAAAACAAAAAATTGAATTCAAGAAGGATACCAAACAACGCCTTAGTTTTTAATTTATGAACCTCTCTACATTATATTTTCTCATCTCTCCTTCACATCATCATCACTCCTCTCACTTTCTTGTCCTCCAGCAATTAAACTCCATTCTGATGTATGCGGATGATCTAATAGGCTAATAGCTTATGATGTGTTGTCTAACAGTGTCACGTTCTCACATTTTTGTATTTGATATGTATCAGGAGAACCTTGCAGGGAAAATCGTTTGATATGGTTTTGAAATTCAACTTCATAGATAGTTGTGGTTGTCCATCCACAGAAATTGTTGTACCTCTTAATTTTAAGGTGAGTAGTTAGAAGTTTGAACCTTGTCTCTTATATGCTGTTAGTAGTTAGAAATTTGAAATCCTTGATTTCGAAATTAAGGATATCGTCCTTCTGTGTTCTAAGGGAAGCCTGACGTTACTACTGTGACTTATTATTGTCCAGGTTCCAGAAGACTGTCTTAAGCTTGATAAGGATGTGATATTGCAAAAGCTGAGACACACGGCAATTCAAGAATCATGCTGTGGGCAGAATGCGATTGTTGAGAGAAATGTCATCCTGACCCCAAAAACTGAGGTTATTGCATATGCCATTGTAACGAATGTTGTCCGGTATAGGATGACTGCTGAAGCCTTGCAAGCTGGTTCCCTAGGTAATGCCGTTAAAAGGAGAAAAGAAAGTGTCAATGGTTTTGAAACATCGAGGAAGCGATCAAAAGTGCACAGGCGGAAATCTAGGTTTTAGAAACTGAATAGTTGGTGGTTAGGCGAAAAGAACTTGTAAATGGTACTGAAAATCTAGAAATTGATGAAAGGTCACAGGCGTCTACGTTTTAGAAACTGACTGGTTGCGTTTGGTTTTCTTGTAAATATCTTGTGCTCGTTAGGACTGACGAAAAGTACGATCAGTAGGGACTGGGTGAATTTTGTTAGATGCTACACTCGGTCTCCCCAGCTATGAATAGGCGTTGTTATAACTTAATCGGCAAATATGATATTCAAAATCATGGTCTTTAGTTGCTTCTATATTTTTTTTCCTCTCTCTCTCTCTATCTCTCTATGTACTTTTGTTCATCTCTCTTATCATGTGACGGTGTGAATGGAGATTCTCTGTTGAGCGGAGTGATTGAAGAGGCTATCTCCTCTTCGTTGTAAACTCTTTTCTTTTGCCATAATCGCTGGCTGGTTCAGTTTGCTCAGACCGCGGTTTTGAAATATTTAACCTGATGCTTGAACCAGGCTGACCGGTTCAGTCTTCAGCAGCCGAAAAATGTACTGTACTAAGAAGTCTGAACCAAACTGAATCAAGCGGTCACTATTCAACAAACGTCACCAGTCGGAGAAAGATAGTGTTGACCGTAGTAAAAGTCCTAAGACAGTATCAGGTCTCCATTTCATCGGTGTTGGTCATGTTTTTTTTAAGGGTTAACTACATTTTACACTCTCAAGGTTTGTGGTGATTTTTAAAACGGGTCACGGGGTTTCAATTTTCTCGCATTGCTCCCTAAGGTTTTGAAATTGTATCAATTTACACCTTTTGTCTAATAAATTATGTGAGTTTTCATTAAATTGATGACATAGTGAGCATGAAATCCGTAAATGGATTGACATGTAAGCTACATTTGTACCGTATAACCTAAAAAACTTATAAATTTAATTGATAATTAGACATTCAAATATACAAAATGTGTAAATTGATACAATTTCAAAACCGTAGGGGACAATGTGAGAAAATAAAAAACCTCATAACTCAATTTAAAAATCACCTTAAATCTTAAAAATGTAAAATGTAGCTAGCTCTTTTTTGTACATGACTTTGGGTTGTGTGATGGCTCGATTAAAACTGGGATGAGGAGTGATGAAAATGGGAATAGGGGAAAGGACCTTTGCATATCTAGCAAGGCGTATGAAAAGCAAGTGGTGGGTCACAAATCGAAGAATGAAATCTTATTGATGGTGATTAGAACAATGTATGAGTGCAACTAGTAGTACTTTTATATTATCAAATAATTTTGAAAACTTTGCATGTGTTTTTTATATTATCACATGATCGATCATCAAATGATAGGGTCAAACTTACATAGTACGTATCATTCAATGATCCAACTATTGAATGGTTCAAGATTCATTTGAGGTCCATCACAAATTAATCTGGGACCATTCAATGGCCGGACCATTGAATAGTCCGTACCACCCAGAATTTTTCCCAAATGATAGGATGATTTGCCTACAAATAAAAAAAATTATATTTTTCAGGAAATACAAAAAACAATTGCATTGGAATGACAAACTACTTCATACACCAGGATAAAATCGTAGTTTTTCTCCACAAAAAATCAAACTCTATTATCCTAAACATTCAAGTGTCACTAAACAAAAGCATTTGTGCCTTTGGGGCTAATGCTGAAATTATAAGGTTTTTGATGTATACCTCTTTTACTACTAGTCGATCTTCGTGAGCTCCCGGAAGTAACATATATTGTAGTTTTTGGAAGATTTGCTTACAAATAAAAAAAAAATACATTTTTTAGGGAATACCAAAAGAAATTACATTACAATGGCAAACTACTTTATAAACCAGGATAAAATCGTAGTTTTTCTCCACAAAAAAACCAAACTCTTTTACCCTAAACTTTCAGGTGTCACTAAATAGGAGCATGAATGCCTTAGTGGCTAATGCTAAAATTACAAGGTTTTTGATGTATTAGTGTTAGATCGATATTATAGGCATATTTTATACCTTTTTTATCTATTATTTAGTCATATTTTTGTATTAAATTATTAGATTTAATGTGTTTTGTGTGAGTTTTGTAGAAAATATGTTTTGAGAATGAATCATGAATTTTACGGTTAAAATACAAAAAGATCCGAAGAAATTCCGAGGTGGTCCGAGTGAGCTTTATTTGACCGGTGCAAATATTGGAAAGGGGCCTGCAAATTAGTCAAAGTTGTGTGTATTGGTCAGCCCAAAGAAGGAGGAAGGCCAAGTGGGCTTTGCTGACTTGTGTAAACCTTGAAATATGGCATAAAATTACTAGAAGCGGTGCTGCTTTTGTTTCCTATTAGGAAAGGGTTGTGGATTAAGGAAGAAAAAGAGAGATACATAGGCCCCGTTTGTTACGACGTATTGTCTCGGACTGGACTAGTTTCAGGAACTAAGCTGGACTGACTTGGCATGGACTAGCTAGTATTAAAATAATGAAGCGTTTGGTTCTGTGCCGGACTAAGTCACAGTCTAAAATATTTTTGAATCCGAAATTTTTTTTTTTTGTTATTTTTTAAATTCATTTTTTAATTTATAAAAACAAAAAAAATTAATACTCTATCAGTTTTTAATTCATTTTTGGTCCATCTTCCTTTCCTTTTGTGGCCAATTTTCTGTCAAAGACTAACCTCTGCATCTCATCATTCCTTTCCTTTGTTGTTGAATTCATTTATGTTAGTGGTTCAAAAGGAAAAGTTTCCTTTGTTGTTGAATTCATTTATGTTAGTGGTTCAAAAGGAAAAGTTTCCTTTGTTGTTGAATTCATCTATGTTAGTGGTTCAAAAGGAAGAGGAAGGATTGTAAACATGGCAGACCAGTTGAAAGTATGGTCAAACTAGCCGAATCACCGATCATCTTTGCAAAGAAGGAAGAGGAGTCGTGGTCATATATGAGAAGCCTAGGAAAAAAAAACTGAAGTTGGAGACAATTGCAGATCTGTAAGAAATAATTTGTCAGTATATAAATTGCAAATCTGGAAGGGGAGTCGGTAAGGAGAGAGAGAAGGCGTTGATGGTGGTTGGGTTTCAGATCTAGGGTGTGGGTGGGACGTTGGAGTTGGAGACGATGTGGGTGCTGCAAGCGGAAGGGAGCGATCTCCACAGATAGAGGAGCGAAAGAATGAACAATGAAATAAAGAGAGAAAAAGGACGGGATTAGCAATCTCGTGCTTCAACTCGGGACTAGCAGTCCCCCATTTAGTGAAGCGAGAGTGATACTTTGTCCCCCTTAGTCTCATTTGTTGTTAGTCCAAACACCACCAAACATGGGACTCTAGTCCCATTTAAGACAATCCCCCTTAAGGAGGTGTAACAAATGCAACCATAAGCACAATCCACGGCAAAAACAAAAGATCTCCCCAACCCAATCACACACACATACCAGAGAGAGGGAGAAGCCGAGAGCAAGGAGGAATAAACTGGAGTTTGTAGCTTTACCGCGGAAGTGAGCCGTGTTGGAATTTAAGTGTATTCATTCCATGTTTTTGAATTGTATTGTGTTTTTATTTAAATTTGTCATGAAGTAAATACTTTTGCTAGGGCTAGGATGTAGCCTAGCCATGAATACTCGAAGTTTATAGTTATATTAATGTCTTATTATTATTCCATGTTGAGTGTTCTTTACTGTTCTTAATGCTTGCAATTAATTGGCCACTAATTGTTTGATTAGAAGAATTAGGTTGAGATCGACAAGAGATATCTAATATAAAACTTCTTGTAATGAATGCCAAGTTTTGAATGAGTGCCAGACACATATTAATTAACATGATTCATGCAGTTTTTCTTGTGGATTTTCCATAGTACGTAAGGGGTTTTGGTTATCTAAATATGTGGCTAGACATAGCGTAGGTTGATAATTAGGAATACAGTGAGTATATTTTGAAATGAAATATTGACGAATCTAGAGAAAATCAGTTGTCAACATGGGTGGTTTTTAAGGTGCTACCGGCTTTGGGTGAGATTGGTTAGGTGAAGTCGGCGTCCTAGTGTTTTATTTATCTTGCTTTATTTTCATTCATCTTTCATATTTACTTGCATTTAGTTTCTTTGCATATCTAATTTTGTCATCATAATTCTTGTTTTATTTATTTTTAATTTTCAATTATCACGATAGGAAATTTATATTAATCCGATCCTTGTTAGAACAATACTCTGCTTATCACTAGATTACTTGAACGATATTGTACACTTACAATTATCACAACAATTAGTCGATCTTCATGAGCTTCCGAAAGTGACATATATGTGGAAACCTATATATCATCAGTTGTTACATTGCAATACCAATACTTGTGGAAACTTGTCAAAGAAGTGCTCACCTTAAAATACTTTGTACCCTCGTGCTTTACACGCGCTTCTAATGGTTTGTCCTAAATTTTAAAAGTGTGTTATAACGACAAAAAGAATTTTGGTTTGTCTTAATGCGAGTGGTTTATATTTTCGGCATTTTGATAAACAGTTGACGGTTATTGGAAACTTGTTACTTTCGAAAACCCTAACCCTAACTCGATGTCATTGGACTACAGAAAGTGATAAGTTGACAACAACCGCCAACTACTATCAGAAAGAATTTATAGGAAATTGATCCAAATGCGAAAATTAGAAACCGTTCATATATTAAAACAAGCCAAATTTTCTGTGTCGTATTCATAAATATGGGACGTTAAAAAGGAATGGGAGAATACCAAGGAGTCATAGATTTGACCAAAGCCGGTCATAACGACTTAATTGGGTTCACACCGTCACAGATTCCGAAGGTAATGGGAGAAT
Organism: Gillenia trifoliata; assembly: GCA_018257905.1. Taxonomy (NCBI): domain Eukaryota; kingdom Viridiplantae; phylum Streptophyta; class Magnoliopsida; order Rosales; family Rosaceae; genus Gillenia; species Gillenia trifoliata. Next base: position 12,375,685 of record CM031081.1, on the reverse strand, counting down.
ACCAAGGAGTCATAGATTTGACCAAAGCCGGTCATAACGGCTTAATTGGGTTCACACCAAAGAATTGAATAGTTGTCACAGATTCAAAAGATGATATTGAGAAAATCGAAGAGTCTTAAACTTGCCTAAAGCCGGTCATAAAACAGCTTAAGTAAGTTTAAGGGGGCAACTGTTTACACCGAAAATACCTACTAGGCTAGAATGGAGTTATGGGCAAATGGGCTGAGCATAAGAAGAAAGACCCAACCCAGCCCAGTCTAATAAGTGATGAAGGATAAAAGGCTGCACCTACCCCCACTAGAGCATTAAATGCAAAGATCTCTACAATATGGGGAAACCAAATCAGATCTTCAAGGAACGGCTAAAGTCTCCAAGTGACGGTTTTTTAGCGAGGTGACAGCGATCACATAAAGCGCCTAGTGGTCTATATGAGCTTTGGGCCTAAAAAGAAGAAAGGCCCTACTCAGGCCAGTGGACGAAGAGGGAGTAAGTCTGAATAGTCCTCTACTGACTACATTTAATGCAAAACACTGGACATTTTGAAGGGAATCAGACTACGAATAAAAGAACTTTTCTCAGTAAGAGTAGGTTGATAAGAGATATTATTTATGCCTTACCGATTAAGCCTTACCTCACTGAAGTCTCCGAAGACGGCTGTAACGTAGGGCTCCCTGATGGTCTATATAAACGAAGGAAGGAGCCGAAGAACATGACACTCAAATCAACCAAAAACAGAACTCACACGTTCATAAAGAATCCTCTGAGGAAATCCCTCGGAGCCCTTTCACAGATAAAGATTTTCATCTCTATCAACTGCTCTCATTCGCACTACTTGTGTAGTCAGCGACTTTGAGAAGCCAAAGACCAGCAACCTAGGATCATATATCCTAACTCCCCCGAGGAGTAGTGAATTTAGCTCTGCTATCCAGCCAAACTGGCGATAGTATCGATTAAGAATCTTAGGCCAGAGAGTCTTTGATTATTTCCCTTAAGGAACCAGCTTTAAAACCATCCCGATGGAACAAAACCCAATCCAATGGACGTTTTTTTAGTCTGTGACGAACTTAAAATGTAATAACATTGATCTTTTTGCTTAAAGTCTTTCGTTATTAGCTCTTACTTACTGTTTTTACTTACAAGTCTTTACTTTCAAGCACTTCAATTACAGTCTTTACATTCCGTCTTTAATTATCGTCTTTACTTTTGTGTATGCGCGAGTGTGGAACATTTTGGCTATAACCAGTTTATAACAAAATCCCATCTCAAGCAATCTCTGGTATAAACATCGAGAGAGAATAAAGTCCTTAACAAGCAAGGCAATTAAAAAGAACCTAACTGTACTTATTTAACTAAGTTGCCCAATCCGATGAACGGAAGTTATACTACTTGTGGCGCAAGTACCTAACACATACTACATCTTTCTATTGGCAGAAGCCAATAGTGGCACGCCTGACAACACTATACAACAGAAGGCCTCACGAGCATCCCTCTGAAGGGATAAGAGTGAAGCCTGTTGGAGCAAACGCCAATAGGAAGGTTCAAACCAGCGGTTGAGCCGACTCGTATATTCCTGGCCTGCACTCTGCAAAAGGCCTGCGAACACAAACTGCTCTTCCTCACCCCTTTGCTTCACCATCACTTTTCAATAGTCCTCCAACATTATAGGAGACAATGCCTTTGTCGGATACTGTAACACAATCATGAAAAATCATTACAACAACACCACCACCACCAAAATATGAATTCACACAGACATTTAATCGAGCACCTTACCGTCATGTAAATTGGGCCTCGGTAACCACAAACTTCGGTATACATTTGGCAGATTTAACAAGTAAAATAGAAAACCTAAATAGCTTCTCTATATATTTCTAACTTCCCTGCACTGATCAGAATACATTTGACAGATTTTAACTAGTACATAGCAACATAAATCACTCATGAAAGTGCAATCGAAACAATTCGAAAACAAACAAATTACCCAACAGGGAACAGAAAGAGTTGTAACAAAAGGGTTCCTCACGTGATCACGTCCGTTCCAAATTTATACAAATCGAAATCTCTACACGAAATGTATCAGTAAATTGTCATACAAATTGAAGTAAAGCGATCATACTAATCAGCCAAACATTGGTGAGCTCACAACACCCAGTTACAAAGGAACCCATTTCAGTTTTAGAGAGGTGGATTCATGTGGTAGTGCGATATCAATGTAGAGAGATGGAGAGAAAGAATTGGTATATATTCCAAAACTAAACCCACAAACCTAAACCACTAACATCACTTCAATTCAATTTGGGCACTGTCAAACACCGAAACATCACAGTTGAGCCAAAAACATCACTGTCAAACCCTCATAACATCACTAACATCACAGTTGGGCACTGTCAAACAGAAACCAGACATCAATTCAATTTCTACTTCAAGCCTAAACCCACAAACCTAATTGAGCCAAAAAAACCACAAACATCGCTTCAATTTCTATCTTCAAACAGCAATCAAAACTCAGAAAAACAATCTATAAAAAATAAAAAAATACTGAAACAAAATTGAACCGTTCTGAAGATTTATTGTTCTAGTATGTACCTGAGTTCAAATGGCCCAAGATTGAGGTGATCTCGACCCACGTCGTACCCAGAATCAATTGAAAACTCGTCGGAAAATGAAGGGTCAATGGCAAAGAGAGAGAGCGAGGAACGGTTGAATTGGGACGGAGGGGGTTTGGACAGAGGGAGGGAGGAACAAGTTTGCAGAAATTGGGAGGAGATGGGGTTGGTTCGAGCAACCAGTTGCAGACAATCGATTTGTGTTGTGTCTGTAGATCGAGCCAGAAAGAAGAAAGAAGAAGAAAGTTCCAAGCCATGGAGATAAAACTCAAAGAATTTGGGCGACGAAACTTTTTTGTTGCTCAAACTCATAAATTCGTCGCCTAAAGTTTTATTAAAATTTTAAAACCAGACTAATATTTTAGGCGGGTAGCCCAAAAAATTGGGGCCAAATTTTGGAGGTTTTGGGCGACGAATGAGTTATTCGTCGCCTAAACCTAAGAAATTTACTCTACACCGTTCTTCTTTTGATATGCTAAAGAATGACTTATTCATGTCTGAATGAAGTAAATTTTGTACACAATGATCTTGAAGAAGAGGTCTACATATTCAACTGTTTAGATTTAAGGAAATAAGTATCTATGTGTGTTTACAAATTAAGAGTTGTACGAATGAGTAACTTACAGTGAAAAATTCATAATAAGTAATTGAGAAGTGGGAAAAATCTGTAAAAAATACACAAACGCTCGTAACAAGAAGGTGTACAACTTTTGTTAAGGTGTCATCTCCAAAAGATGAACACTAGAAACCATGAAGGCTATATTCATTTTTAACCGTCGATCAACGTTTACGTTTACACTCTGTAATTATATCCGTTGGTTTTTTTTTTATCCCGATTCTTTTTTGAAAACATGATCTTTTACTGAATGCAATAAGATGAACGGTTCCGATCGTTCATAGAATGTCCCCATATTGACAGTTTATTGAAAAGTGTGATGATGTTATATAGTTTCTATAAACTTTATAACGTCCTATACAAATTTGACTAAACTGTAAAGATGGGGACATAATATAAACGATCCAAACCATTCATCTTATTGCATATAGTAAAAGATCATGTTTTTGAAAAAGAACCGGCATGAAAAAAACAAAGTATGGATATGATAACCGAGCGTAAACGTAAACGTTAATCGACGGTTAAAAAATAATATAGGCTTCATGGTTTCTAGTGTTCGATTTTGGAGATGACCCCTAAACAAAAGTTATAGGCCTTCTCGTTACGAGCGTTTGTATATTTTTTACAAATTTTTCCCCCTCCTCAATTACTTATTATGAATTTTTCACTGTAAGTTAATTTTTCGTACAACTCTTAATTTGTAAACACACATACATACTGATTTCTTTAAATCTAAACCGTTGAATATGTAGACCTCTTTTTCAAGATCATTTTGTACAAAAATTACATCATTCAGACATGAATAAGTCATTCTTTAGCAGATCAAAAGAAGAACGGTTACTACTAAATTTCTTAGGTTTAGGTGACGAACAACTTATTCGTCGCCTAAAGTGTCTTTGGGCGACGATATGAAAAATTTGTCGCCCAAAACCTCAAAAGGTTAAGGCGACGAAATGAAAAATTCGTCGCCCAAAACCTAAAAAGGTTAAGGCGACAAATTTTTTTTGTTGCACAAAAGTTTGGCGCCAAATTCTCCTTTTTCCGCCACTTTTTCCATCTTTTGGGCGACAACTGTATTTATTCGTCGCCCATTTCATTTTTAAGCGACAAATTCCTTCGTCGCCTTATTGTTTTGACACTTTAGGTGATGAAACAGGGATTGCGTCGCCTAAAGTCCTCTTGCCCGACGAAATTTCCTCGGTCGCCTAAAGTTTTGCCGCCCAAGTTGTTTTTTCTACTAGTGCCAATTATGGTCACTATATTCTTCTTGCTAGACAGGCATTGTTGTATGATGGTTTATGTATAGAGAGTGAAAGCCATCGTGGCTCTGTTGATTTAATTTAGTTTATTCCCTTTTTGAAAAAAAATCTATTTCATACATCAGGATAAAATCGTAGTTTTTCTCCACAAAAAACAAAATCCTTACCCTTAACTTTCAAGTGACGTTAAACATGAGCATCAGTACCTTAGTGGCTAATGCTGAAATTACAAGGTTTTCGATGTGTACTCCTTTACCACTAGTCGATCTTCATGAGCTTCCAAAAGTAACATATATGTGGAAACCTATATATATATCATCAGTTGTAACATTGCTATACCAATACATGTGGAAACCTGTCAAAGAAGTGCACACCTTAAAATACTTTGTACCCTCGTGCTTTACACGCGCTTCCAATTGTTTGTCATAAATTTCAAAAGTGTGTTATAACTATACAGAGAATTTTAGCTTGTCTTAACGCGAGCGGTTTCTATTTTCCACATATTGATAAATGTCTTGATTTCTTTTTGATAGTGAGCAGTTATTGACAATTTGCCACTTTCAAAAAACCTAACCCTAATTTGGCGTCATTGGACTACAGAAAGTGAAAAGTTGACAACAATCGCCAAATGTTGTCCGAAAGAATTTACAGGAAATTGATCCAAAGGCAGAAATTAAAAACCGTTCATATTAAAACAAGCTAAATTCTTTGTATCGTATTCATAAATATGGGACCTTCATAAGTAAAAAGAAAAAAATTGGCACCTTCCGTAACGAGATTAACAAATATACAAAATCTTAATATTTTACTTAATACGGTGATTTTAGAAAAAACGATGCACTAGCAAATGAATTTACTGAATATATCAAATTAAACAATTTTATTTTTTATCTGAGAAAAAATGAAAAATGAAGAGTGTAGATACATGACCATCAAATAACATGGTGATTTGCTAAAAAAAAATTTACATTTTGCACGGAATACAAAATCAAATTATATTGCAATGACAAATTACTTCATAATCGGGGATAAATTGGTAATTTTACAAATTATTTGATAAACGGGGATATATTGGTACTTTTATTTTACAAAAAATCAACCCTTTAATCTACACTTTCAGGTGTCGTTAAATAGGAGCATGAGTGTCTTAGGCTAATGTGTGTTTCTCGTTTACAACGCCGGTTCGCCACTTGGACTCCACTTCTGCTGGCTCCTATAGCTATAAATTCACTTGACTAGACCCCTGCCCTCTCAACGGACACAAATAAAAAAAAATAAAAAATTACAGAGAGAGAGGGGGAGGGGTAGGAGAGAGAGACACAGAGGCAGAGATAGCTAAGCAGTGACAGAATGGAACGGATGGGTGGTGGGCTTCCTCGCAGTCATGCAAAATCATCAAACCCTGGTAAAAATCTCTCTAAGCAAATAGCATCTGGCTTTTCTCTTTTATTTATTTATTTGTTTATTACATGTTTTTCTTCTTGATGATTTTATATATACACCTATATAAATGTGTATAAATATAAGAGTGGTTTTCTGAATTTTTTATTTTATTTTTATATTTGTTTATGTATTTTTATTGCATGCATGTCTATTTCTTCTCAAAATTTAGAGAGAGAACTTTATTTTCTTCCTCTATCCCCTTTTTTCCCAAAAATATATTGTTCCAAGGCCGATCTCACAGCTTTTGCATACGATCCTGCATTTGGTGGTGTTTTGCATGTGATTTTGGTGTTTATCTCAGATCCTTATGTGCTGATATCATAGATATACCTCTGATCTCTTTAGGGTTTTCATTGTTTTGACAAGATTTTGAGAAAGAATTTTTCTGGACGATTTCTCCCGCTCGATAATATTACGATTTTTGGCCAAATTTGTTTCATTATTTTTCTCTAGCTATGGCTAGTTTTCTTGTTTTTTTTTGGTTACAGGTTTAACCGGCAGCTAGTTTCAGTGTAACGCTTGCTGAAAAATATCGGTTAGTTTTATGTAGCCTCTCATGGATATTAGGTTCTAGCTAGGCTGTTTTGTGATCTGTAATTTCTAAGCCATATATATATATATATATATATATATGTATGCGATTTTAATTCGTTTCTAATTAATTTGTAAAAAGTTCCATGGGGTCGGCCTTTACTTTTCATCGTTACAAACCCTTATCAGGTTCTACCTTGAGGAGCTGATAGGGTTTTGAGCTGGGAAACGAGTCTTGAACAGTGGTAATGGGATTAGGAAGGGCCCAGAACGGGGGCCGTTTCGTGTGTGGGACCCAATTTTCTGGTTCTTAAAAAGAGCCGTTTCACAGCCACGGTGGCACTTGGACATGCAAGCGCGTGGGCTTAGGTGGAGTAGCAAACAGACAAAAACAGAGTGAGAAGGAGGAATCTTTCCTCTTTAAAAGACTTGGACCTTTTACCCTTTTGTCTTGACCGGAGTAACCGTCACTGGACAACATAACCACGGGCATGTTGGCACGTGAAATGTTACGCGCATGTTAGGGTTAATGGTCTGCACATCATTGTATGGTCAATCACTAGATTCACAACAGTTATTTAGATAATCAACCAATAGTCTCTTATAAAAATGAAAAATATGTCTAAGTTAACCGTCTATGCAATTGTATGAGCGGTCAATTGTTTGTATTTAGGTGAATGATTGATATCGGTTGATTTGTTGCGATTTTTATAGTAAGTTCCAAATCAGTTAATTATTCACTGAATTTGACATTTTCATCAAATATTGTATTAAGCAAATTTCAATTAGCTAGATTCAGGGGTGGACATGTTTGCAACTGTGTATTAAGTGTTCTTAATGGCAGGTTTACTAACGAACCCGGATTAGGAGTTAGGCTATTGGAGGAGGACTTAAGGGGAATGGGTTCACCATTACTGTAGTATTCACGTGTCACTAATACAAGAACATGTATTAGACTTCCCATCCACGGCCTTGTATTAGTGCCTTGGAATACCACAATGAGAGTGAACTCATTCCATGTAAGTTTATCTCCTAGGACAAAGATATATAATTTCTTGTATGAGGTGAGTTGTACCTTTCCCTATAGCTAGCCCTCGTTCTGTGCCAGGTTGGTTTTGAATAAGTTTTGGGAGAGCATCTACAATACAAGACTTTATATTCTTTGATATTGTTATATTTGAGTCAAAATCCAAATTTGCCCTATTTTTAGACTGAAATATAAGATTTGAATTCTAATTTTCCAGTGTATTCGAGATGGAGTATAATATATATTTATACTCGTATGCTTATCTTAACCTCCATATGGTTTCATTATGTCTTGGTACAGTTTATGGCAAGTAGTGGCAAAAGGCCATGCCATTTTCCATTTCTGCACATACTCACAGACAATAAATAATTCAAACCCATTAATATACACCCTGACCCTGATTAATATAACCATAAACCATGCCTTCCTTACCCATTAATTAACTGACCGCAATTGTTACATTCAAAGTTATTCGGATAAGTTTTGAGTGAGCTTTCCAGTTTACAGTGATTAATTGGTTGACTTACATTCATTGTTATCTTCCCGCCTTGCACACAGCAAACTCCAACAACGCCGGCGACGGAAATGCCGTCGGAAACACCACCAACCCCGCCAATGCCGCCGGCAATACTGAAAACAACACTGTACAGAGTGCGCCACAGCGCTTCGTTCGAGAGCAGGATCAATACATGCCGATAGCCAACGTGGTACGCATAATGCGTCGCATACTCCCTCCGCATGCAAAAATATCAGACGACGCCAAGGAGACCGTCCAGGAATGTGTGTCCGAGTACATCGCCTTCATCACCGCCGAGGCCAACCAGCGCAGCCAGCGCGAGCAGCGCAAGACCGTCACTGCCGAGGACGTCATCTGGGCCATGAGCAAGCTTGGCTTCGACAACTACGTCCACCCCCTCACCGTTTTCCTCCAGCGCTACCGGGAGTCTGAGAATTCATCAGACCGCTCTCAGTTTATGAAGAGGGAGCATCAGCTAATGGACTATGGCCCTGCTGGGCCTTCTGAACCTGCGGGTCCCCAGGTTACGATGATGCCTCCCCCACCACCGCCTTATGGGCCGGATTTTCCTCTGGGGGTCCAGTATGGTCCTCCGATGTATGACCCTTCGATGATTGGGATGTTTTGGGATGGTGGTTCGTCCACTGGTGCTGGTGAAGGCGGTTCATCGTCTTCTTTTGGGGCGCAGGACCAGAACTCACTGGGGGGATTTGATCCGATGGCTCAGTTCAAGTGATCAGCACAGTTTGCTCAGAGAAAGGTCTCTGGTTAATTATGAGAAACAATAAATAAGTAATTGCATTTGTTTGCAATTAATAAATACTAAGTAGCTATGAATAAAAAAAAAATAGTATTAAGTTGTTGTAATAAAGCTCTAATGGCTAAACATATGTGGAATCTTGTGAACAACGGAAGCTCTCTTTGGGCTTCTTCAGTGGGAGAAGTTTTTTGGCCATTAAACCTTCCTATTTGTATCCCTTGTCTTTGTGTTGTAGTGAGCAGACTATCTCTAGCTCTGGTTTATTCAAATTGGTCCTGGCCTCGTTTAAGGTTGGACGAGCTAAATTGAGATTAGAGTACTGATGTTGCATAATATGATGCCTAATTTGTCTAATACGGATGCGGTTCGATGGGTTCCTGCCTCTAATGGCCTTTTTCTGCTGCCTGTGCTTGGGATTTTTGCGGGTTCATCATCCTAAAGTGCCTTGGAATTCATTGCTTTAGTTTAAACCAAAATATCCCCAGAATGAGCTTCATTTTGTGGTTGGCTATCAAGGGGAAGTTATCGACTCTTGTTAAAATTGCAACATAACCCGCCTCTTGGGGTTGTCCCTTGCCCGCTTTATCATGGCCCTACCCTACTGAGACCATTGATAAACTCTTTTTTTCAAGTGTCCTTACCTTACCCTAATGGCATCTCTTATTTCCTTGGGCTTCTTCTTCTTGGAGTGGCGAGATTCATTGTCAAGCGGCTTTGCCTTGCTGGCTCTGTCTACTATATTTGGAAGGAAAGGAACTTTGGGACTTTTAGAAATGCCTCTTGCCCCCCCCCCCCCCCTACTGTTACGCTCAAGTTGATTTTGAAGTAGGCTTTACACCATAGGGTTTAAAACTTCGGCTAATTCTTTTATTGTTGCTGATTGGAGTATTCCTCTTAACTAGTTGTTTTAGGGTCTAGTCTGTTTCTTGGAAGGACTGTTCCCTTAGAGTTTTCTTTGTTGTCTTGTGACCTTGTTCTCTTGTAATTAGGGCTTTACCCACTTTAGCATGATTGCAAAGTAGGTCCCTTTGGATTGAACGACAAGTTGGTTGTAATAATGTAATGAATGACTTCATCCTCTAAGACTATGTGCAAACCGGCCCATGGTTCAAATCTTAAAATTTAAGTTTTAAACTAGGGCTGGGCGCGGGTTGGTTTGGTTCTGTTTTGAGGCAAAAGCGAACCCAAACCAACCTAGTCGGTTGGGCCAAAATTGCAAACCGAAACCGACCAAGCTGGTTCTAAAACCGATCAGGTCGGTTAACCGATGATGGCAGGTTGGTTTGGGTCGGTTTTCTGTTTTGGTCAACACTAGTTAAATCAATACTATTAATTTAATACAATTATAATCCATAAAAGTTCAAAGTTCAACCATTCAAAGTTCAAACATTCAGACATTTTTAAAAGTTCCAAAAAAGAAATTCATCACAGCTTCAATGTTTCCAGATTATCCAAAAGTTCCATACTTAAAATTCAAAAGTCCCAAAGGCTACTGGAGAAGACATTCCATAATTAAAAATTGAAGTCCAAACTCCATAGTCTCCGAACATAGTTTAAAATTAATGTTTAGTAGCAAATATAAATAAACAAACCAACACTTCCAGACCTCCATCAACTTTCCCAGCACTTCCTACACTCCTACAACCTGCCCATGTAACTGATGTCAACATAGAAGCATAAGCTGTGCACAATAGTTTGCAATTCAGTTTCAATATATGAAGTTATAAACAGATTATACATACCTTACAAGCTACAACTAGTCAATTAATGTTGTTGGATGTGACTTTTTTAGCAAGATTTAACGTCTCAATTTCTACAACATCAATGAAGAACAATAATTAAGTAAATAAAGCATGAGAAAGATTAAACAAAACAAGAGAAACTATAAAAGAGAACGAAAAGTACTTGCCTTTTTCCATATTCTCCAAAGCATGATAGAAATCCAGGTCGTCCTTAGTAGGTTCCTTGAAGAAGTCAAATGCCTCAGCCCTTAGCCAATCATTTGTGTAAATCAGTGCCTCAACTGTTTTAGGAGTCAAAGAAGCCCGAAAAGGATCCACAACCCTTTTTCCAGCACTAAATGCAGCTTCTGAAGGTACACTTGAAGCAGGAACAACACATACATCCTTTGCAATTTTAGATTAGATAGGAAACCTTGGGGAGTTCTCTTTCCACCATTCTAAAACATTGAATGACACAAGACCTATATTCTCACATGCCTCCAATAAGTACTTATCAACTTCATTTCTAATGTGAACTACATTCTTCGCTTTTCTTGATATATATCTCATGTATTTCTCAAGTCTTGGATCTGTCTCAACAGCACTTGCCTCTCCCACTTTCCAAATTAGACTCATTACTTGTTTGGGCAGCTTGTGGGTTCTCCTTTATATACTCATCATACAAGCACATGAGAAGAGTCTTCACTTCATTTGTCATTTCTGGAACTTTGGAAGCATCAACTTCCAACTCTTCAAAAGAGTATGAGACATAATCAAGTTTGTAGCGGGGATCAAGAACAACCGCTACTATCATAAGCTGGTTCACTTCTCCAACACTTCCCCAATATTTGTCATACTTCTTTTTCATTGTAGTTGCTATCTTCTTCATAAAAGGATCCCCATTTTTAATCATAGAGTTCAAATCATCTACAATACTACACATTTCATGGAAAGGCACATGAGAAGTGACTGTCTTATAAGCACTAAACTTCTTTGTTGACTCATAGAATTTTTTCAAGAACTTCACAAAAGCCTTTGCATATTCCCAATCTATGGATTTTGGAGGCCCCATTGCATCTTTCACGCCCTCAAGTTCAGCCCCTTTCCTCTTTTTGCACCTCTTCCCATCATCAAACTCATTTACTTCCTCAAAGTAATTAGCAAACTGTGTGTTCTCTTCTTCCAACCTCTCAAACGCTGTTCGCAACTTCAAAGCAGCCCCTAGCAACAAATAGGTGGAATTCCACCTAGTCTTACATTCTAGAGGCAAAAGGCCTTTGCTATCAATCTTTGCCAAAGCCAAACAAGACCTAAACTTTTCAAGACGAGATGGGGAAGATCTTGTATACTTACAGGCCCTACAAATACTCTTAATTGAGCTATGCAGTTCACTTAACCCATCCTGAACAATCAAATTGGTGATGCGAGCACAACACCTCATGTGTAAAAAATCTCCATCCAACAAAAGAGTATTCCAATGCCCTAATGCCCTCTTCATATATCGAATAACACCATCATTAGCAGTAGCATTGTCGACGGTGATTGTGAAGACTTTTTCAATGCCCCAATCTGCCAGACACTTCTCTACAAGCCTCCCAATGGCATCACCCTTATGATTTGTAATTTGACAAAAAATGAGAATTCTTTTGTGCAAGTTCCACCCATCATCAATAAAATGGGCGGTGAGAGCCATATAATTGAAGTTTTGGATGGAAGTCCAAGTGTCGGTGGTAAGAGAGACTCTTTGTGAATTGGCAGACAAGATACTCTTTATCTTGGCCTTATGATGTTGAAACAAATTCCATACATATCTAGCAATGGTTCTACGAGATGGTGGACAAATTTAGGTTGAGTCTCTCTCATAAACCGCCTAAACCCCAACCCTTCGACATGCTTAAAAGGGAGCTCATCCAGTATGATCATCTCCACACAAGCAAGCCTACTTCTTTCCTTGTTATATGTCCATCCAACTAAGTTACCACTCTCTGCAAATTTAAGAGTTTTTTGGTTCTTATCCACTTTCAATGGAGAATTCGGACAACCCCATCTCAAATGATTCAGCAGAGTGGATGTCCCATTTCTTTTCCCGTGACATGCGTAATCCTTTTTACAGATATTGCATTGAGCCTTTGCATTTCTCTCCTTTCCAGTTTCAACTGGAAATTTAATAAAATATGACCAAACAAGGGATGCTTCCTTAACAGGTTTCTTATTTTCTAAAGTGGTGGAAGGAAGTGGAGGGAGTGCAGATGTTCGCTCTGGGTTTACCACTTGTGGTGTTTCATGAGTGGGTATGAAAGTCGGTGGACTGGGAGTGGTGAAAGACGTACCACTAGAAGGAGTTTGTGAACTACCTTCCATCATAAATAAACCTACAGATTAAACACTAGTCAAACTGCTTGCGAGCTACAATCTATAAATACATACAATTACAAAAAAACACACCAATAAAATACATATTAATCACTATCCACTAATCAAAGAAATGGATTAAGAGCAATCACAAGAGCAGATGAGATCAAACCCAAAAGACTAGTCCTCACAAAAGCAGAACTTTTGCATGGAATAACCAACCGAGCCATCCCAATTCAAAATATTCCAAACAAAAGCACTAATCTCAATGACACATTTGATTATTACACACAAGATTAACAGAACTAAGATTAGGATTTTGATTATTACCTGTTAAACAAAAAGGAACGACGATCAAGTGCTAAGAGACGGCACTGACGATAGTGAGAATAGGGTTTTAAGTCTGTATGAGTTGAGTGCGAATAAAAGGAAAAAGACTCTTTTTACTTTTTAGCTTTTAGGTTTCCAGATTTTGTTTTCTTGTGGTGGGTACACGCACTAGTAGAAAAAACAGCTTGGGCGACAAAACTTTAGGTGACGAACGAATTTTCGTCGGGCAAGAGGACTTTGGGCGACGAAATCCCTGTTTCGTCGCCTAAAGTGTCAAAACATTTAGGCGACGAAGACACTCGTCGCTTAAAATTGAAATGGGCGACAAATAAATACAGTCGTCGTGCAAAAGATGGAAAAAGTGGCGGCAATAGGAGAATTTGGCGCCAAACTTTTGCGGGCAAAATAATTCGTCGCCTAAAATATCTTTTGCGACGAATTGTTCGTCACTCAAAGTGGTGACTTTAGGCGACGAAAATAGTACTTTAGGCCACGCATCTGTTTGTCGCGCAAAACCAAGCAGATTTAGTCCTCTTCCTTGAACCCGAGAGGCAGTTTTTGTAGAAAATTTCTGCAAATTTGCCTCTCAATCTCTCCCTCTCGGATTTCTCCCTCCAAATCAAACCCTCCAAATCTCTGTCCCTATCTCACTCATCTTCCTCTTAATTTCCATCTCACTCTCTCTCCCTCTAGATCTCTCTCTCTCTCTCTCTCTCTCTCTCTCTCTCTCTCTCCCCCAAGCTAGCTTCTATTTCCTCCTCCACCACCACCGATAATCGTTAACGGTAATTTTTATTTTTTAATATTATTTTATTATGTTTGAATTAAACTAAACATAAATTAATTAATATAGGTTTGTTGCATAGGATTTTTGTTAGAGCACCAATTTGAAGGTATTTTCTTGATCATTTTATGTTGTTGACGTACAAATTTATTTTATATGGTTTTGTATGCAAATAATTTGTATATGTTGAATGACTTTATGTTGCGTTTGTACGTACGAAGTTAATAGTAATTAACTTTGTACGAATTTATTTTGTGTTGTACGTACGAAGTTAATACTTCGTATGCATTTTTTTAACAAAAACTTAGTTTCACGTTTGAGAATTAATTGGGTTTCGCGCATGGATGCTAAAGCGTGACTGCGATCCAATTGATTCTTGAATTGTCCCATTTTTGGACAGTTTGGGAGTGTACATTTGTGTGTCGTAGTTTGCGGTTCACGGATTAGGTTTCGATCATGGGTTTTTGGTAACATCTTCTTACATTCTTCGAGTGCATAGTAGGTATTTGATATCTATGTCGTGCACTTGGAGAACTGTAGGGAGATGCTGCCAAAATTTGCCCACATCGAAATCTAATCTTGTTGGATCCGTAAACTACGAGACACAAATGTGGACTCCCGAATGGGATAGGGCCTTTACCGAAGGCATAAGGTGACGAGACATAGTTGAAGTTGTTCTAATGCTCCCCTCTCTCTCTCTTTAATGTGGTAATAGGAAAAATGGACAGACAATGGATACAGAATCCGAACAGATGTGTTGATGAATATTTGGAAGGGGTAGATAATTTTATTGACTTTGCAATGAGACACAACCGGGGTTCAACTGATATCAAGTGTCCGTGTAGGACGTGTAACAATCATATGTGGGAGACATTCCAAAAAGGTTCGATCTCATTTGGTAAGAAATGGGATGACGCAGACCTATACGAGATGGAATCATCATAGGGAACCATTACATCATGCTTCATCTTCGTACCAGTCACGAGCGGAGACTGTTTAAGGAAGTTTATCTGGTAATGACCAAGTCATGGGTATTGTAAATGACTGTTATCCATACACCTTGAGCAATGACAATGAGGAAGTGGGGGATGACGTGCCTCCCACCATGGACAAGGAAGAATTCGATAAGTATGAAAGGCTATTGACAAATGCCAAGCAAGAATTATACCCGGGTTGAGAAGACTTTTCGGTTCTTACGGCGATTGTGGAGTTGATGCAAGGCAAGATGAAGTTCTGTATGTCAAACCGGTGTTATGATTACTTTATGGGTATTTTTAAGAGGATGCTTCCAAAGGACAATTGTTTGCCTAAAGATCATAAAAGTGCCCAAAAGGTGTTGAACGGTCTAGGCTTAGGGTATGAAAAAAATTCATGCATGTGTAAATAATTTTATATTGTTCTATAAGGAAAACAAAGAGTTGGATAAATGCCCTGTTTCCGAGATATAAAATCACACCTAAAAATAGAACGACGAAGATTCCACAAAAAATGTTGCGTTATCTTCCATTAACGCCTAGGTTGTAGCGCTTGTACATGTCGACGCACACTGCAATCGACATGAGATGGCATAAGGAAGAACGGGTTAATGATGATGTTATGAGGCATTCTGCAGACGGACAGGCATGGAAAGAATTCTATCGGATGTACCCTGAATTTGCAGTAGACCCACGCAATGTTAGACTAGGACTTGCTATCAACGGATTTAATCCGTTCGGAGTTCTGAACCAAACCCACAACACTTGGCCAATTGTCGTAGTTCCTTATAATTTGCCCCCTTGGAAGTGCATGAAAAAGGAATTTACGATGATGAGTCTATTAATCACCGAAGATCCAGGAAAGTCCATTGATGTCTATTTGCGGCTGTTGGTTGATGAGTTAACGAATTTATGGGAAAACGATGTGCGTACATTTGATAAGTCCACTGGGAAGATGTTCACCTTGCGAGCAGCAGTGATGTAAACAATACATGATTTTCCCGCCTATGCAATGATTTTCGGTTGGAGTACGAAGGGTTATATGGCATGCCCAGCCTGCAAGGAGGACGTAACATCTGGTTGGCACGCCGGAAAGGTTTGTTATATGGGTCATCGTAGATGGTTGTCGTGGGATCACGACTGGCGTACGAACGATACATCTTTTGATGGCAACATAGAGGCCCGCCTCATACCCAGAGAATGGTCGGGAGATGACATTCTGGCGAAGTTGAACAATTTAGAATTTGGTCCATTTGGCAAAGGTGTTATTGGGCCCAGACCAGCTACACATCATAACTGGACGCATAAGAGTATTTTGTTTGAACTCCCGTACTGGTCCAAATTAAAGCTTAGACACAAGCTCGATGTGATGCATATTGAGAAGAATGTGTGTGATACATTGGTGGGGACAATTCTAGACATTGAGGGAAAATCGAAGGACACGATAAAAGCTCGGCTAGATTTGGAACGAATGGGCATAAGGCGACCCTTGTGGATGAAGAAAGTCGGCGGTGTACTCAGAAATGGTCATCTGTTTTTAACTGTGAAACCGGAGGGGAAGAAACAATTTTTCAAGTTTCTTTCTTCCGTACAATTTCCAAATGGGTATGCTTCGAATATCTCGCGTTGCGTGAACGTGGACACAAATTGATTTTCGGGATTAAAGAGCCATGATTGTCATGTGCTACTCCAACGCCTTCTTCCAGTTGGTATTTGAAGCTTGTTGCCTTCTGATGTGGTGAACCCGATAGTGAAGTTGTCCAGATTTTTCGCACAGTTGACTACAAGGTCGTTGAGTGTGTCGGATGTAAAAAAGTGAGGAGATGACACTGTAGTACACATCCTTTGCAAGTTCGAGTAGATTTTTTCGTAAGCTTTTTTTACTAGTATGATTCACGTGATGATACATTTGGCGGATGAGGCATTGCTTGGTGGACCAGTCAACTATCGGTGGATGTATCCAATAGAAAGGTAATGTTGACCCATGGCTTTTGTATGATTCTTCATCATTTTATAGATGTTTAATAATTACAACCATCGCTTTTCGATTTTGCAGGCTTCTTAGGGAATTTAAAAAATTTGTGCGCAACAGGGCAAAGCCGGAAGGATCCATTGTGGAGGCATGAATCGCATATGAGTTGCTTACTTTTTGCGCAATGTATCTAACTGGTGTTGAGACAACTTTCAATCGTCCTTAACGCAACAACGACTGTGGTGTTAGGAAATAAAAACTTTCTGTTTTTGCACAAATTGCACGACCGTTTGGCGCGTCACCAAGAGGCGAATCCTTTTCTAAAAAGGACATGGTGGTAGCGCATTGGTTCATACTCAACAATTGTGACAAGATCGCGCCGCTTCTGGATGAGCATGAACAGTTGATCATGAGTGCATATCCTTCACATTTACATGCCGAGAAACACTGTGCATTGTTTCCTCATTGGTTGCGCGAACATGTAAGTTTTGTACGCTTTGGTTTCATCACATTTTAGGTTTTTTTTCATTGTCTTCATATGTTCTTGAACTAAAAAGTATACAAATTTGTGTAATGAACTAGGTGTTGAAACTAAAGGAACAGAATTCGCCGTCATACACCGAAGAATTATATAACTTAGCGGTCGGATCGTTTCATACTGAATTGTACTCAGGGTGTCATGTCAACGACGTTAAGTTTGTGGATGCTCAGCGTGATGACAAGTTGTTAACTCAAAATAGTAGGGTCTTCGTCTCGGGCAGTGGCGACAGTGCTGATATTGAGTTTTATGGCAAACTAACAAGTGTTGTACAAGTGGTTTACAAAGAACGATGTCAAGTGATTTTGTTTAAGTGTCATTGGTTTGATACAAATCCAAACAGGAACGAGAGTATTAAGCAGGACGAAGGGTTAGTATCAGTGAACACTAACACACGTTGGTACGATGAAGGCCCTTACATTTTGGCAACTATGGCGAAACAAATCTCTTATCTTGATGACTCGAACGCCTAGAATGGTTGGAAATTTGTTCAAAAAATTCATCATAGAAACATATATGATATTCCTGAAAGAGATAATAATGAAGACGACAGCATCGCTGACCAACAGCTTTCATCTTCGATAGATTTTGGTATGGAAACACCTATGGATACTAATGTAATCCAAGAACCGCTTGAGGTAGTTGGAATGCCTGAAATCAAAATACCGATTGATTCCATTACAATTGACCTCGGTGATTTGAGACGCTACAATCCACATGACCCCGCACAGACCGAGGATAGTGATGATGAGGAATCATATGCAAGCAGCGAATCTGAACTACCAAGCGAAAATGATGAAAGTGACGACGACGATGTGTATTGTATTTCTGATTCAGACTAAGTTCGAAAGTCGAGAAATTGTATTTCAAGAAACATTGAAACATAAATGAACCATGTAACTTGTAACATTGTTAAATTATTAAGCAGAGACATTGAAACATAAATTAATTACTTCATTTACAAAAAAGAAAAAAAAAGTTTTCTAAGCAGATGCAAGACAATTACAAATATATCTTAGATGACGAATTGTGGTTCGTCGCGCAAAGACACTTTAAGCGACGAACTGTGCTTCGTCGCGCATGTGAATGTTTTATTCTCATGCCCTATTTACTATGCTCTGACTGTTATGCACTTGTAATAATGGGTTTTACCTATCACCGCACTCTTACTTCCGCTTCCAACTCTATATCTATTCACTTTTTCTCATGTACATGCATAATTGGCTTTCGTCACTTAACACGTGTCGGCCAGCACTTCCCGACACCTGGCGTGTCAGGATCGAGATGTGTCATGAATAATGAATAATAAAAACCGACTGTCATCCATGCGAGTTATGCTATATGTTGGTTTTTATTATTCATCAATTTGCCTCATATCAAATATTTTTGCCCTTGACCAACAAATATGAATATTACAAACCGACTGTAGCAAGAATGAATAATAAAAATATTATGTATTATTCATCAATTTGTCTCATATCAAATATTCAAATATTCATCCATGCAAGTTCCAACAAATATTTTTATTATTCATCAATTTGTCTCATATCAAACATTCAAATATGAATATTTTTTGAATATATATGAGATACCAAATAGATTGCAGCAAGAATGAGAATAATAAGAAATATTCTGTAACTATGAACAAGAGCAAAAACACCATGAAATAATGGATGAATGATTCATGAGATACATGAAAAGGAATACCTTGAGGGGATAAGGGAGGAAGATTGTTTCCTCTTCTATGCGAGGAGGACTGTTTCTCTTCTGTCTAATAGAATTGAAAAAGTATGAGAGGGGGAGAGTTGGATTCTTTTGGCATTTGGTATTTATACCACCCACCACCAAATCCATCAAAAAATCTCTCTTCCATTGAAATCTCGACAAATCTATGGTATTCTCACTACACCCTAGACATGTGTAGACTTTTAAAAATTTTAATTGACTACACTTGGATTTGAAAGTATTCTTTTAAATCACTCTAAAATCCAGGTGACACGCCCTAATTACAAAATCTTTTAAAATTACTTTTAAAATTCTGGTATTACACCCTCATTTTAAGTCTTTTAAAATCCTTTAAAATCCTAATTTGACATCTCGTAAGTTGTAGGGATGGGATTATAAAAGAAGTTCCAATCCTGCTGAGACACCTTATGGATCTTAAGTCCTAAATTATGTTCCTAATAGGATGACCAGACGAACTATCAAACATCCTCAAGGCAGTTTAATTTCGTATTCAGTAGTAAGTCTTAGACTAAGCATGAAGTGACATGGAATAGACATAAGTTGCTCATCTATGAGATTGAGTTCACTAAACATTATCAACTATGAAGTATACGAATGGAATGTGCCTACTTGTCAATGCGTATCATACTTGATTATGAAGCAACTAGTTCTCAAACTTGAAGGCATCCTTTGGTTATCTCATATTAATGAACATGATATTTGCTCACCTCGAAACTCTCAGAAACAATAGTGAAGCCTTATAGTTTGAGTGCGGGATCATATGCATTAGTATAGAGATACATAAATGCACAACAAGGAATCTACTGTCACTTTCTAGGTAATCATAAAGGTAGATATTCCTTGGATCCCGCCGATGATTTATCTCGAGAGATCTTTGGCAAAAGCTATGTACATGATATACATACGAGTGATCATATTTATATGTAGAGAGTTTGACAACAGTTCCATGCACTAAAATATACTCAGAAATATAGTGATAAAGAATCCCGAATTACATTTGTTAACGCTCAAAATCAGTAAAGATCAGCATGGTCAGCCCTTGGTGGGTTCGGATTTATAGCTAAATTATAAACAACAAGGGTTAAGTGGTTCACCCTCAAATTGAGCTACGACCACTGTAGTGATCTGTATATATTTGATGTGGGTTACAAGAGTGTTCTATAATAGTGTAATGTAATTTCTCTTGTGATCCGAACATTTATAAAGGGTATTCGACTATATAGGCCCTCAATGACCCCAAAAGTCATGGGCCTTTGAATCTTCACTGCTCTGGCATTTATTAAAATTAACACGTAGTACAACCTGCTAGCTATTCCTCCATTATCCGACACGTGGAAAGAAGTGACATTTGTTGATTGCATAGTTTCCCTAGGCAACCGTGCTAAGCGTTCACTAGGCCCAGAGTGGTTGGAAAGTAGGTGGGCGGTACTAGGCCTGTCAGCCTTGTTTCTTCATATTCTTATGTTCTCATTGATGGCCAACGTGTGGCTTGGAGTTGGTGTTGGAGTAGACATGTCTTTGGGATTTAAGTTTCATAAATTGTCAAAGTTTTGCCAACTAATTCGAATGATCGGAAAGTATTTTAAGTTTAGCCTTTGTCTTACTTGTCCCGGTAGACAATCCGGGCGGTAGATGGTCATCATTCGTCATTGTGCTAGTGCTCTGTTCTCTGGATTACTTAGGTTGAGTTATAAGCCCAACGTCTTGGTCTCCACATCCTTCAATGAGCTCTCTTCAGATCCATCTTATTAATTGTAACAATTATATATTATTTAGGGTGTATACTAAAATCGTACGTTAACAAGTCCTCAACTCACTTGTTCAAGGAGTTTCTTCTTGGGCATGGGTTTACTTGTCTGATCAAACTTTAAAATAATAGGTTTGTTGTTTTGTCTCTTTATTGCTCTGGCTTTGCTCACCGTTGTAATGTAGCAGTAATGTGGAAGTCCCAATGGTCCCCCAACTCTTTGCACAAGATGGAAGTTGAAGCACTTGGGTTCTCTGGTGCATGGTGCGTGTCCGCGATTATGGTTGGATGAGAAGCTCGAGGTGTTTCCACATTGAAGCTTAGTGGGCAGCGTGTCATCATGGGATGTGCAGTCGCTTCATGTCTTTCAGTTTCATGCAAGTGGTCTGCCACGTGTCATAATCTGGTTGTTTGGCGCTCATTCTTTGAGCGGTGGAGATCGAGCTCTCGTTGCCTATATAAACCTATTCTGGGCTAGTTTTGTATTTTTTACTTTTTCTCTTTTACTTCGAACTGTTTGCCAAATTGTACTCGTGATTTCCGGTGACCATATTCTTTGATCGAACAACCTGCAACCACCACTCTTGACATCTTTCAGGTTTGTTCTTATGCCTTCAGCTTCATACACTTTTCTCTGGTTGTATTTTGCTCGTATTTTTGTTTTTGGCATAAAGCGATCTGTTTGTTGACTGCGATTTGGACACCTTCGTCATGAACCATCTTCAGCAGAATTCAATCAATAGTGTAGGAAAAATAATGCACCTGTTGAACCTGTAGACTAAGTAGGCTGCCGCCACATTTAAACGTCTTAGCAAATGGGCTTTAAGTCTGTGAATTTATACGCCTCGTGTTTCCAGACCCAAAAAATATTTGTAGATACCATGCACCAAAATGTCAGTGCTTCTGATTCTAAAAATGATGGTCCGAAGCTCGAACTACGACCAGGAGGGCAGTGGTGACATTAGGTGAGACGAGATGGAGGAGGAGGGTCCCCATTCATATGGGATACCAGCTTCTCAATAGTTAAGGAAGCATAACATTGCAGAGCAATCTTGAAAGTTTAGACCAGTAAACCTGTTCTCTTCGAAGGTTTTAGAGAGAAAAGAGTTTGTCATTGCTACACAAAATAAACATGCAAACAAATTTTAATTAGTTTTTAATGGTTAAATAATCACCAATCAAATTCGGTTCTTAAGAATGAAATTAGATTCTATCAAATTGGAAGAAATTTACCGATTGGTGGCGGTAGGATTAAAATTGTAAAAATACAGCAGCCTAGGAGGGGGGTTGCCACACCTTTGTCGTCCATGACACTCATGGGGACACCCAACCTCTACCAGCTATTGGTGGCGACGAGGTAGCCCTAAGTTACAATTAACCTAGGTTTTCTACAAATTTTTGTATTAAATTCTATTTTCTTTCATCTTTTTCGGACTTCTTTAACATGATAAAATACACACGAGCATGAAAAACACAGTATGTTGTAGATAATTTATAACATGTGTTAAATGTGATTGTGTAAATCCTGGTAGATATAGTTAGAGCTATTCCGTTCTGTAAGGGATTAGTATAATATTGTACTTGTACTTCTATTACTATAATAAAGACTATGGTACGTGTGGAATATATGAACTACATATTCCACATACACTCTGTTCACCAAATTCTCTCTATTCTTCTCTTACGCACCCTTCACTAAAAGCTTGTCACAACACGTTATCGTACGCTCTTTCGCTGTATAAAAATTATACCGGAGTTTGGCCATCTTCAATCATGGGAAGTATTAATTTCGAACACTTTCATTTTATTTATTTTTATTGAATTAATATACTGCTATTGATTCAATTTTTCCTGTTATTTTGAGCGAGATTCAACACATTGACGATGAAATTCGGAGTTAAGCCAATCTTGCAAACAAATTGTTCAACCATCATCATCAACAATCCAGGTTCTTCTAAAAACCGCGGTCTCAAATTTATGCGATATTTTATGGAGACATTGCATGAACCTTCACCATGATGCATAGCAATTTTCTGCGTTGGCAATTATTGATCATGCAAATATTGTGTTAGCATCGACATTTAATATATATGAAATATATTAAATTGAATTGATGATCGTGTGAGCGAAGGGAAAAATCAAAAGGTTTTTTCTTATTTTTTAAACTTTTCTACAAAAACATCAGAATTTCGTTTTCTGAAAAAAACTGGAATTCTTTACTGAAATTTTTTTCGTTTTTGAAAGAAGCCGAAAAAAAAAACCTAATCCAGGCCGAGCCGGCCCAGAAGCCAGGCGGAGCTGAGCCGAGCTGTCGGCCAGGCGACTCTGCCTGGGGCGAGCCATGCGCCCGGCTGGTGGGCTTAGCCTCCTCGGCCATACTCAGGCCTGGTCCTGCATGGGCAGCCTGCTGCTTTCTTTCCCAGCCAGCCGCTGGCCTCTTTCCTTTTCCTCGGCCCGCTGGTGAAAGCTGACAACATTGTGCCCATTTGACATAGATGCCATATTACTCTGAGGGCGCAAGCCCACAACCCGGTAAGCTGCGGCTTGCTCCAACTCTGTTGGGCCCACGATTTTCCAGGCCAATTTCAGCAATAAGTGCTTTCCTTCCTTCACACACAGCCTGTTGAGCATGGTGGACCCCAGCCCTGTTGTTATTTTACTGCTCAATTTTTTATTTTCTTGTTGCCTTGTGACGGAAAATAAAAGTTGAAAATAAACTCAACTATGACCCGCAAAAATATTTGGGTCATATTTGCAAACAAAAGGTCCCGTGAGCCTATATTTCTACCCACTCAATATATGTTCAAATTTATTATTTATATTATTTTTTGTTCTATATATTGCGTTTGATTGCAGTATATGAACTTGAAGTTCATGAATTGACAGAAGATTGGATAAGTGCCACTTGAAACCTGAAGTTTCCTTAAAAACTAAATACCCATGAAACCGTAGTTTTCATGAAAATTTAAATCAAACCATGTCTCTTAGAACCCGAATGTTCTAACTTTATGATTATGGAATTTTATTTCCCATAAGCACCAACCACAATCTTGTTCCCTCCATCCGATGGATTTCGAACCGTAACAAGTTCAATTTCACTAACATGGAAGTTCTAGCAGAAACTACTTTATGTGGGCACAAGTTGTAAGGCTCCCTTGACTACGAGAAGTTGAAACATTGAAGCCAACAATGGCGTGGATAGAGCTAAATAAGCCTCCGTCATGATTTTCATCTGAAGACTTATGCACGAAGCATTATAAATGGAAGTACCTCAATGACGAGGATTCCAGCAGCTCTTTGACTCACTCTACGGATCGTTCTAATCATGCAAAGATGATCTTGCCCGAGCAGACACACCTTGCTAAGCAAGACACACTTTGTCGAAAGCTAAAGACATGCCTTGCGAAGCAAGACATATCTTGCCTGACACAAGGCATGGATTGAACCATCCGTGAATAGGTACAAAATTCACAGAGTTTAGCAGAATCCCGATTGAACTTTATTTGGAGAAGGATTTTCTAGTCCTTCCATACCTCTAATGCTCTGGCTTCCCCTGAGAATGGAGGTTCACTAGGGTCTCAGGATCTGATACCTGCTTTGCTCACTGAAAAGCACAACAGTGAAAGCGGCACCCAGTGATTCCCGACTGGGATGTACCGAAGGTCTTGCTCTGTTTCGGCAGAGGAGTGTGCCGAACTTAAAGGCTCTTGCTTCAGCAGGGCTACCCATCTACTCTTCCTTCTTGGCTGGAAATTACTGAATAGTGGTAGAATCGGTCAGCCAAGGGGGAGGTAGCATCACGACCAAACACGTGATCCTTGGAAACTAAGATTAAAACACCAAGAATAAGGGGCTGATATTCGAACCTCAACCGTGCAAAATCTGCCACCATTTTTGATGGAATAGATCATTGGCTATGCACTTATTGCCACCCTACCAATGTTGTTGAGAATTACCATTCCTGTAATCAATTTGTGAACTAATTTCTTCACCTAACACATATGGAAAAGCAAATTACAGACATGGAAGGCCTGTTGGCGAAACCCCTATCTTTTGGTTTAGTTTTTTGAACAATTTTCCTTTTTGTTTGGATGATTGTTTTTGTTATTTGCTTTAAATTTGTTGGATATTATTATGGATATTGTCTCGAATATGAGTTAATTGAATCATGTTTCTTATACATGTGACCGAATTCAATTAACATGTGATAAGGTATAAATGTGGGAAGTTAGGCATGCGGATGAACATGCGACTATGCCACACTGCTTCATACCTAAATCACCCCTCTAGCAACGAATTCAGGTCTACCCTAACCTGATTAAGGGCAATGGCACTGCACCTCGTTGTATTAATGGTACTAAATTACAATGAAGGCCTTATATTCTCTAGTTCCGAGGAAAAACGTCATTGAGTCATAAGGATATTAGAAAACAATGATCATAAAAACCACTGTAGAAAATAAGTGGCGTATCTTTGCATCACCTTCCAGAAATATGAATGATTCATGAGATACATGAGAAAAGGAATACCTTGAGGGATGGAGGAAGATTGTTCCTCTTCTGTCTGAGAGAGGACTGTTCCTCTTCTGTCTAATGAGTGTGAAAAGAAATCAGAGGGGGGAGAGTTGGATTCTTTTTGGCATTTGGTATTTATACCACCCACCCTTAAATCCATCAAAATCTCTCTTCCATTGAAATCTCAGCAAATCTATGGTATTCTCACTACACCTAGACATGTGTGGACTTTTTAAAAATTTTAATTGACTACACTTGGATTTGAAAGTATTCTTTTAAATCCTCTAAAATCCGAATTTGACTACGCCCTAATTCTAAAATCTTTTAAAATTTACTTTTAAAATTCTAATTGACTACACCCTCATTTTAAAGTCTTTTAAAATCCTTTAAAATCCTAATTTGACTACATCCTCGTAAGTTGTAGGGATGGGATGGCAAAGAAGTTCCAATCCTGCTGAGACACATACCTTATGGATCTTAAGTCCTAAATTATGTTCCTAGCCATAGGATGACCGAATGAACTATCAAACATCCTCAAAGGCCGGTTAATTTCGTATTCAGTAGTAAGTCTTAGACTAAGCATGAAGTGACATGGAATAGACATAAAGTTGCTCATCTATGAGATTGAGTTCACTAAACATTATCCAACTATAGAAGTATACGAATGGAATATTGCCTACTTGTCAATCGTATCATACTTCTGAGTTATGGAAGCAACTAGTTCTCAAACTTGAGGCATCACTGGTTATCTCATATTAATGAACATGATATTTAGCCTCACCTCGAAACTCTCAAACAATAGTGAAGCCTTATAGTTTGAGGTGCGGGATCATATGCATTAGTATAGAGATACATAAATGCACAACAAGGAATCTGTCACTTTCTAGGTAATCATAAAGGTAGATATTCATGGATCCCCTTGATGATTTATCTCCAGAAGTCTTTGGCCAAAGCTATGTACATGATATACATACGAGTGATCATATTTATATGTAGAGTTTGACAACAGTTCCATGCACTAAAATATATAAGAAATATAGTAGATAAAAGAATCGAATTGCATTTGTTAACGCTCAAAATCAGCAAAGATCAGCATGGTCAACCCTTGGTGGGTTCTGGATTTATAGCTAAATTATAAACAACAAGGGTTAAGTGGTTCACCCTCAAAATTGAGCTACGACCACTGTAGTGATCTGTATATATTTGATGTGGGTTACAAAGAGTGTTCTATAATAGTGTAATGTAATTTCTCTTGTGATCCGAACATTTATAAAGGGTATTCGACCCCATTATATAGGCCCTCAATGACCCCAAAAGTCATGGGCCTTTGAATCTTTCACTGCTCTAGCATTTAATGAAATTAACACGTAGATACAACCTACTAGCTATTCCTCCATTATCCACACGACACGTGGAAAGGAAGTGACATTTGTTCAGAGTTGCATGGTTTCCCTAGGCAACACGTACCAAGCGTTCACTAGGCCCAGAGTGGTTGGAAAGTAGGTGGGCCGAGCACTAGGCCTGTCAGCCTTTACATTTCTTCATATTCTTATGTTCTCATTGATGGCCAACGTGTGGCTTGGAGTTGGTGTTTGGGTAGACATGTCTTTGGGATTTCGTTTCATAAAGTTGTCAAGGTTTGCCAACTAGTTCGAATGATCGGAAAGTATTTTAAGTTTAGCCTTTGTCTTACTTGTCGGTAGACAATCCCGGGCGGTAGATGGTCATCATTCGTCATTGTGCTAGTGCTCTGTTCTCTGGATTACTTAGGTTGAGTTATAAGCCCAACATCTTGGTCTCCACATCCTTCAATGGGCTCTCTTCAGATCCATCTTATTAGGCCCAACAACAATTATATATTATTTTAAGGGTGTAAAAAGATCATGCGTTAACAAGTCCTCCAACTCCTTGTTCAAGGGTTTCTTCTTGGGCATGGAGGTTTAACTGTCGATCAAACTTTAAAATAATATAGAGTTTGTTGTTTTTTGTCTCTTTGTGCTCTGGCTTTGCTCCTGCGTTGTAATGCTTGGTAATGTGGAATCCCAATAGTCCCCCAACTCTTTGCACAAGATGGAAGTTGAAGCACTTGGGTTCTCTGGTGCATGTAGTGCACGTGTCCGATTATGGTTGGATGAGAAATCGAGGTGTTTCCACATTGAAAGCTTAGTGGGCTGGCGTGTCATCATGGGATGTGCAGTCGCTTCATGTCTTTTCAGTTTCATGCAAGTGGTCTGCCACGTGTCATAATCTGGTTGTTTTGGCGCTCATTCTTTGAACGGTGGAGATCGAGCTCTCGTTGCCTATATAAACCTATTCTGGGCTAGTTTTATTTTTTACTTTCTCTTTTTACTTCGAACTGTTGCCAAATTGTACTCGTGATTCCGGTGACCATATTCTTTGATCGGAGCAACCTGCAACCACCACTCTTGACATCTTTCAGGTTTGTTCTTATGCCTTCGTCTTCATACACACTTTTCTCTGGTTGTATTTTGCTCGTATTTTTGTTTTTGGCATAAAGCTTGATCTGTTTGTTGACTGCCGATTTGGACACCTTCGTCATGAACCATCTTCGGCGAGTCTAATCAATAGTGTAGGAAAATAATGCACCTGTTGAACCTGTAGACTAAGTAGGCTTAACGCCACATTTAAACGTCTTAGCAAATAGGCTTTAAGTCTGTCCGATTTATACGCCTCGTGTTTCCAAGACCCAAAAATATTTGTAGATACCATGCACCAAAATGTCGAGTGCTTCTGATTCTAAAAATGATGGTCGAGAAGCTCAAGACTACGACCAGGAGGGCAGTAGTGACATTGAGTGAGACGAGATGGAGGAGGAGGGTCCCCATTCATATGGGATGCCAACTTCTCAATAGTTAAGGCATAACGAAGATTGCAGAGCCAATCTTGAAAGTTTGGGCCAGTAAACCTGTTCTCTTCGAAGGTTTTAGAGAAAGAGTTTGTCATTGCTACAAAATAAACATGCAAACAAATTTTAATTAGTTTTAATGGATTAAATAATCACCAATCAAATTCGGTTCTTAAGAATGAAATTGGGTCCTATCAAATTGGAGAGAATTTACCGATTTGGTGGCGACGGGGACCCAAAAATTAGCCAAAAAATACAGCAGCCCTAGGAGGGGTTGCCACACCTTTTTGTCGTCCATGACACTCATGGGGACACCCCAAAGCCTCTACCAACTATTGGTGGCGACGAGGTAGCCCTAAGTTACAATTAACCTAGGTTTTCTACAATTTTTGTGACCCAAAAATTCTATTTTCTTTTTCATCTTTTCCGGACTTCTTTAACATGATAAAATACACACGAGCATGAAAAACTACAGTATGTTGTAGATAATTTATAACATGTGTTAAATGTGATTGTGTAAATCCTAGGTAGATATGGATTAGGCTATTCCGTTCTGTAAGGGATTAGTATCTTATTGTACTTGTACTTCTATTACTATAAATAAAGACACCTGGTATGTGGAATATATGAACTACATATTCCACATACACTACAGTTTCACCAAATTCTCTCTATTCTTCTCTTGCCGCACCCTTCACTAAAAACTGTCCACAACACAGTAGTTAATTTAACTATTCTTTTATATATGCTTCTAATTTTATTTGAACTTTAAAATAAATTTAAAACGTAAAATAAATATAAAATTTATTTAAAATTCGTGCAAAACAAAATATGCAACAAAAAACACATCACAACAACGAATAACGCATATTTTGTTAATTAACCATGACTCTGATACCACTGTTGGGTTGTGACATAAGCATATATAATTCAATTAACATGCATGGTTAGCGGAACGTTGGATTTCTTTTAATCATATTAAATTAATCCATGTGATCATGGTTAATTGATGTGCTTGTGTTCATTCAAAATAAATTAAGAACACATGCTTAAACTTAGATTAAGTTTAGAATTCCAACCTTTAAATTTCATATGCAGATGAATTCATTGTTGTTGAGGCTCCCAAGTGTTAGCCCTCTACTAGTATCCAAACGAATGAATCTTTGGTTGGTGAAGCAGGAAGACAGTGATCTACTATGAAGCTCTCCTCTAGGTAAGTGCAGCGGCAAGGGGTGTAGGGTGTGGCGTTTTGTTTGCCAATCTCTCTAAATTGGAAAACCTAATTCCCTTCTCTCTAAAGTTCTTATTTCACAATATGTAAAATCCCTACTAGGATTACGATCAATTTCATAAGCTAGTAGGATTACGATTTAATCCTCCACCACACATGTGTGCCGCAAGCCCTAGGAAACATTTCCTTGGGCTTGCCCACCTCTCGTTTGTCACTGGGCTTGAGTTTGGTTCGCTCATATTTAATTTGTTTAATTAATCTGATATTTCCTTTCGGACTGTGCTTGCTTATTTATTTTAGTTCAAATAACCAACAATAAATAGAAGGCTCAAACCAATTAATCAAATATAAAATAAAACATTTAATATAAACAAATTATATTAAATTCAGTCTTCACCTACCAATTTTATCATTCTATTTTGTGTGACCTTGTAGGTTCCAACTAAAGTTGACAGTGGATAATATGATTAATTTAATTAATCTAATTTTACATAATTAGAAACCATTCTAAATTTAACCTTGTAGGAATATCCACAAACAGAATAGTAACATCTAGCAATGGCTTTCTGCTTCCCAGATTAGTCAGAATATGTTTGAATTTATACAACACATATTTTGAACCTTAATTAGTTATGGTTACAATGCAATTCGGTCCTTCTATCTACTATATTCTGATCATATATTTTAAAGCATGGAACTATTGTCAAACTCTACATATAAATATGATCACCCTAACGTATCTCATGTACGTTGCTTTGGCCAAAGACTTCTTGAGATAGATCGTCAAGGGGCTCTAGGAATATCTACCTTCATGATTACCTAAAAAGTGACAGATTCCTTGTTGTGCATTCACGTATCTCCATGTTGATGCATATGATCCCAAACCTCACACTATAGGGCTCTGCTAACGTTTGAGAGCTTCGAGGTAAGGCCAAAGATCATATTTATCAACACGAGATAACCAAAGATGTCTTAGGTCTAAGAACTAGTTGAATCCATAACTTAGAAGTGTGATACGATTGACAAGTAAGTAATCTTACATTCGTACACTTCTATGGTTGGTCAACGTTCAGTGAACTCAATCTCATTGATGAGCACCTTTATGTCTATCCCATGTCACTACATGCTTAGTCTTAGACTTACTCTAAATACGACATAAACCAACCTTTAGAATTTCATCTCTAAACTTAAGGTATTCTTTGGATTCACCCTAATCAATAACGAACCTTCCTAATCCGCTATTAGGTCACGTAGATTGATGGATGTTCTCACTTGCTCTTTGTCATCAATGACTCAACATTGAGTTGCCACGAATAACCAATTATGTGTTGCCACGTCAATTGCTTTTCGAGCATACTCCAACAATCCTAATTAACTTAACGGCAATGAACTACAAAATGTGATAACTTGTCACTACAATTGTCGAAAAGGATTTATAGAAATTTTTTCAAATATAGAATATAAAAATCGCTCGTGTTAGGACAAGCCTAACTTCAATGTGTCGTATTCTTAAATATGGGACTTTCGTAAGCAAATAGAAAAAAATTGCCACATTCCGTGACAGGAATAACGTATAAGGAATCTCCTAATTTTATAAAATACATAAATATTTTACCTGATATAGTGATTTTACACGTGCGCTCGTAAAAGAATTTACCAAAAATAACAGATTACACATTTTTATTTTTTTATGTGATAAAAGTCAAAAAAAAAAAAAAAGAAGATAATTGTAGAGTATGGCCATCAATTTAGAGGCTTATTGCCTAAAAAAAAGTTTACATTTTTTGGAGAGTACCAAAAAAAAAATACAAAGTAAAAGTTAAACGAGAATAAAATAGTAGTTTACTCCACAAAAAAAAATATTACCCTAAATTTTCAGGTGTCGTTCAATAAAATGAGGTAATTTTTTTATATATTCTTTAATTTTTTTTATAACATGTAGTGTATCGGTCCGTATTTTCGAAACATTGAAAAAAAAATTTGCTAAAGAGCATCTGTGCCTTAGTTGCGCTCGTTGCATTCGACCGAAAAAAAAAGCCCATTGTATTGCTTTTAGGCCCTGGGTAATAAAAGCCAAGTTTTTCAAGGGCAATTGACCGACCAACCTGTTACTCCCGGTAAAAACATCCCCCTTATCCAATCACAGTTCACAGATGCGTGTTATGACTGGTTTCTCGTTTACAGCGCCGGTTCGCCACTTGGACTCCACTTCTGCTTGCTCTAGCTATAAATTCACTTGACTAGACCCCTGCTCTTTCAACGGACACAAATAAAAAAATATATAAACCAAATAACAGTGAGAGAAAGAGAGAGAGAGAGTCACAGAGACAGAGATAGCAAAAGCAGCGACAGAAATGGAACGTATGGGTGGTGGGCTTCCTCCCAGGCATGCAAAATCATCAAACCCTGGTAAAAATCTCTCTAAGCATATGGTATCTGGCATTTTTCTCTAATTTATTTGTTTATTATATGTATTTTTCTGATGATTGTATATATATACCTACATATACCTATATGTTTGTTTAAAATATCAGAGTTGGTTTTCTGATTTTTTTTCCCATATTTATATTTTTTTATGGATTTTTATTGCATGCATGTCTATTTCTCTTCAAAATTTAGAGACCCAAATTGATTCTCTTCATCTCTCTTTTTTTTTTCCAAATATATTTTGTTCCAAGGCCGCTCTCAAAGTTTTTGCTTAGGATCCTGCATTTGGTGGTGTTTTGCATGTAATTTTGTGTTTATCTCAGCTTCTTATGTGCTGATATCATAGATATATCTCTGATCTCTTTAGGGTTTTCAATCTTTTGACACAATATTTTTTATATTTTATTTGAGTGTTCGATTTTTGAAGTAAAATGTTTTTCTTCCCTGTAAGAATAAAATAAAATTTTATGTTATTTTTGGCCATATTTTTTACATTATTTTGCTCTGCAGCTAGCTAGTTTTTTAATTTTTGTTTTGTTACAGCTATTTTTTTGGTCGAATTTTAGTTAAAGCTCTAGCTAGCTAGTTTCAGTGTAACGCTTGCTCAAATATTAGTTGTTTTATGTAGCCTCTTATGGATATCATATTTACGCTGGCCGTTGCTTTGTGATGATCTGTAATTTTTAAGCCATATATGTGTGTGTACTGGCCTTATTTTTTCTGATTTTTATTAATTTGGTAATCTAATATTAAAAAAGTAACCTCCTATAATAAGGGTTTCAGTCACTGAAAAATCAATATTTTTCTTTTAGAAAAAATATAGAGTTTTCTATTGTATAAAAAGCCAAATCGTAGGGCTTCAGTTCTATTCTTTTTCTACTTCTTATGAATTCCAGAAAGATGTATATGTTTGGCTATGTTCATATGTGTGTGTGTGTATTCAAATCTGAAATATTTTACAGAAGAATTTGACTAGCTATAACTTATAAGGCGAAACCAGAACATGAAAAACCTTGAGGAGCTGACAGGGTTTTCGGCTGGGAATCGAGTTTTGAAACAGGGGTAATGGGATTAGGGAGACGGGGGGCCGTTTCGTGTGTGGGACCCAATTTTCTGGTTCATAAAATGAGCCGTTTCACAGCCACTGTGGTACGTGGACATGCAAGCGCGTGAGGTGGCAGTTTATTCTTTGTTTTGAGCTTAGGTGGAGTACCAAACAGACAAAAACAGAGTGACGAGGAACCTTTCCTCTTGAAAAGACTTTGACCTTTTGCCCTTTTGTCTTTGACTCCTGACCGGAGTAACCGTCACTGGAAAACAGAACCACGGGCATGTGAGCGCGTGAAGTGTTACGCGTATGTTAGGGTTCATGGTCTGCACATTGTTGGCTGTTCAATCACTATATTCACCACGGTTATTTAGATTATCAATAGTCTTTAATAGAAAAGAAAACGAATGTCAAAGTTAGCAAAGGTCAATTGTTTGTATTTATGTGAATGGTTGATAATCGTTGATTGTTGCGAAATTTATAATAAGTTTCAAGCCAGTTAATTATTCACTGAATTCGACATTTTTCGTAAACACGGTATTCAACAAATTTTAAATAGTTAGATTCAAGGGTGGACACATCCATAACTATGTATTGAGTGTTCTTAGTGGTAGGTTTCCAAACGAAATTAGATTAGGAGTTAGTCTACTGGAGAAGGATTAAAGTGGAATAGGTTTAACGCTATTGTGACTTCCCAAGCTACTAATACCAGACCTGATTTGGTTGGCCATGACCTTATTTGGTGTCATCATGTTGAATACAGTTTATGGTAAGAAGTAGTGGCAAAACCTCTTTGGTTGGCCATGCCATTTACAATATCTGCACATTCACACATACAATTAATGATTCAAACCCCATTAATATACACCCTGACTCTGATTAATATAACCATAAACCATGTCTTCCATACCCATTAATTAACTGACCCCAAATTGTTACTTTCAAAGTTTCTCGGATAAGTTTTGCATTACCCTCGTTTCCACAAATAACTTTTTCTTTTTCTTTTTCGAATTAAAGTTACTCATTTATGAGCGTATAGTGTTTAATTGATTGACTTACATTAATGGTTTTTTTCCCGCCTTGCACGCAGCCAACGCCACCAGCTCCGACGGCGGCAATGCCATCGCAAACACCAGCAACCCTGCCAATGCCGCCGGCAATACTGACAACAGCACTGCACAGAGGGCCCCACAGTGCCTCGTTCGCGAGCAGGACCAATACATGCCGATAGCCAACGTGATACGCATAATGCGTAGGATACTACCTCCGCATGCAAAAATATCTGACGACGCCAAGGAGACCATCCAGGAGTGTGTGTCCGAGTACATAGCCTTCATCACTGGTGAGGCCAACGAGCGCTGCCAGCGCGAGCAGCGCAAGACCGTCACCGCGGAGGACGTTCTCTGGGCCATGGGAAAGCTCGGCTTCGACAACTACGTCGAACCCCTCACCATTTTCCTCCAGCGCTATCGGGAGTCTGAGAGCTCCGACCGCTCTCAGTTTGTGAAGAGGGAGCGCCAGCTAATGGACTATGGCCCAGCTGGCCCAGCTCATGCTGGGCCCCAGGTTGCGATGATGCCTCCCCCGCCACCACCTTATGGGTCGGGGTATCCTTTCGGGCCCCAGCATGGTCCTCCCATGTATGACCCTTCGATGATGGGGATGTTTAGGGATGGTTCCTCCTCTGGTGCCGGTGGAGGCGGGTCATCATCGGCTTCTGGGGCTGAGGGAGAGAACTCGTTGGGGGGATTTGATCCGTTTGCTCACTTCAAGTGATCACCACAGTTCAGAGAAAGGTCTCTGTTTAATTAACAGACACAATGAATAAATAATTGCATTAGTGCAATTAATAAGTAGCAATAAGTTATTGTGGTTGTTGTAGTTTATTCTATGTTTTAGTATGGTTGCAAAGTAGGTATGCTTCCTTTGAGGTCAAGGACAAGTTGGTTGTAGTACTGTGATGAATAACTTCATCCTCTGGATGTTCATTCGGTGGATTACATGTTCAATCGTTAATGGAACTTTTCTGTTTTGGATACAAGGTGCAAAAAGCTGGCTAAAACAAAAAGAAAGCTTAATTTACACTAGCATAGATAGTAGCTTGGCAACTTTAATTGTGGCTCGAACTAATGAAAACAGAAAATTTTGAATAGATAATAGTGTTTGCGGGTTAAATAGTTAGTTCTTAAGTGGGAGAGCAATCGGTGGGGATGAAAATTGAAAATTAACTAATTAAGAATGTATAAATAAACATAATAGTTGCGCATGCCCAAGAACTAATATTTGTCATTCAAGAAGGAAAATCAATAATTTTAAGTGATTGTAGGGATGAGGGCTACCCTTACCCTCAGGCTCATTACTTTAATGTCCTGTTTAGTTACAAACCTACGCGATAATAAAAGAGTCTAGTGTCAAGCCCTTATAAGGTCTTCTTCTGATGAGGGATTTTAATAAGTTCTATATTTCAATAAGGGATCCATTATTTAGGATTCCAGCTGAGTCTTCCTTGGTTTCTTCTGCCTCTTCTCAGCTCAAGTCCCATTAGAGTTGCTTCTCATGCTGAATCCACACAGGAGAGCATACAGTTTAGTTCACCATTCGACTTGCACAGGTAATTAGTCGAGAAAATTGCGTGTTCTGTAATTCCAAGGTAAGTCGAGGCCAACATTTTGAACTCGCATCGGGTGCAAAATGACATGTATGAGGAGCGTGAAACTGCACTGAGAGATCGACTTGATCTGATTTCTTTCTTGAGAAAAATAAAAAAGCAAACAAGAGAGCTGACATAGAAGATGGAGCACCATAAGCTGATGAATAGGAAGACCTCTTCAGTAGTCCACTACAGATAGGGTCTTCTTCTACCCCAAAACTTTTAAGAAATAATCTTTCGTCTGAGTAGCGCTGCTGGAGTTGAAGTTGGTAGCTGCACAAACTTTTTATATATAGCGGTATTTAACATAAAACTTTTATATAGCGAAGTTCAAATGGTGTGCCTATTTACACTAAAAATATTCACTAGACTAGAACCTTGTTATGGTAATGGTTTGGGCCTCAGGAAAAAAGGGTCCAACCCGGTTCAATAAATAAGAAGAAAGAAAACCTACAGTTTCTCTCTTCACCACCAGCATTAAATGCAAAAGCACTCAGCATTTTGGAGGGAAATATTCTATAGGTAAAAACTCTCTCAGTGGGAGGAGATCTAGGCTGATCAGATATATTATCAATTACTTTCCACGCCAGGCCTTACCTTGGAAAGTATTCAAGACGGTCATAGATGCAACTTGACAACTACTATGTAGGCTCCAAATGATCTATATAAACAAAGGAAGAGTTCAAGCACGAGGACACTCAAACAACCATAAAAACAGAACTCTTAAGTTCAAGATATCAATCTACTGAGGAAATCCCTCAACACTTCAACTCCCTTTCAGCTTACAGATCATTTAGTTTTATTCCAAAAGGATAAAACTCTCTATCTGTGATCATCTCATTCACACTACTTGTGTAGTTTGTGACTTTGAGATCAAGGACTAGAATTCTAGGATCATACCTCCTAAAATCCTTAAAGAATAGTGAATTAGCTCTGCGACCAAATCCCTTTCATTTGGTAGTATCGATTTATCAATCTTAGGGCTGCGTGTCTTTGATTATTTCTCTTTACAAGGAAGCAGCATCAGGATCATCTCGATGGATCTATATTCAATTCGATGGGAGTTTTTTCAATTACAAATGACCTTTATATGTAGGATTGTTATACTTCTATCTATATAAAAGTCTTTCAATATCAGTCTTTATTTTCTGTCTTTACTTATCAGTCTTTATTTTCTGCCTTTACTTATCAATTTTTATTTTCTGTCTTTACTTATCAGTCTTTATTTTCTGTCTTTCAATATTAGTCTTTACTTTTCTCATGAATGCGTAAGAGTGGGTGTTTTGTCTATAATCAGTTTATAACAAACCCTATCTTGGCAGTCTCTGGTATAAACATTGAGAGACAATTAAAAGTCCTTAACAAGCAAGGCAATAAAAAAGAACCTAACAAAGAGGCTATCCGATAAGCCCCAATCCTTTGGAGAATGTTTTATTACTTGTGGCACAAGTATCTAATACGTTTTGTAACATAATTCAACCTGATCTAATTACATCATTCTATTGGCAGAAGCCAATAGTGGCACGCCTGACAATACACCAACATAAAGGCCTCATGAGAAATCTCCAAAGGGATAGAAGTGAAGCCTGTTGAAATTTCAAAAGCAAGACGGTGTTATCCTGCGGCTAGCCAACTAATGTTCCTTACCTGTGTACCATACAACTGGATCGAACATATTTTTGGCACGCCCAGTGAGACCCATATCTTTCTAATTGTTTATGCCCAGGCATAGAAAAGAAAGACAACGAAAGACATTTCCAAGACCCAGAATTAGATCCCTAGATCAAGTGTTGTCACAGAAAATTACCGGAAAAGATAGGGGATCCATTCCGACGGAATCGGCTCAAACATCACCAGGGACACAAGCCTCAAGTCAGTCGGTGAAAGTGGATAGAAGCGAAGAATTACAATCCACCATGATCCAAATGATGAAATCTATGGAGAATATAGCCTTGGATAACAGGACAGATATTAGGAACCTATGCACCTCCTCCAACAATGTTCAAAATAAGATAGATCAAGGGTTTTCATTCATTTCAAACCAATTAACTGGTTTGAAATGATCATCTGAAAAACCTATTTTGAACATTGAAGGAGTTGAGCCTTTCAAACCGTTTATCCTGCCTACAGAGGCAACCCTGGCAAAATGGAGGAAGAGCATAAAGGGTTTTTAACTCCTAATCCGATGACACATAATCTTTTGTCGGAAGAAAAGCTTGAAGCGCCAAACAGCTCCTTGGTGACAAGGAAGGGTTTATTCCTCAACACAGTGGAGGAACAAGCTATGTCTAGTATTCAGAAAACCAAGCTAGGGAAATATGTTCCCAAGAAGAGAGTCTGAGATATTCCCTAGGGATTTTACGCCTATGGATAGATCTGTTTGTAACACAAGAGCAGGATGGGGAAGAGCCACTCCACAAAAGCCATATATGGTTGGAAGGGAAGGTTTTAATCCCAACTCATGGAGATACATTGACCATGAGCAGAGTTATGAAGGAAGTCAAATAGTGATTCAACACTCCCCAGCTGACCCTGGTCTGGTATTGTCACCAGACGATGGTAAGGATTTCGAGTTAAGGAATGAAATAGCCGAGCTAAGAAGGTTGGTCCTCAAAGGGACAAGGGTAGAGGATACTTTCAACCAAAGGCCAGTTTATCAAAAACCTTATCCAACCCATATTGATGAACAAAACCCTTTCCCGATGAACTTTAAAGTGCCTAATTTCCCTACTTTCAACGGAGAGGATTCATCGGTATAATCCCTTGAGCATATCCGGAAGTATTCAAACCAATGTGTGGCTTTTGAAGATAACCCCAACTACAAGCTCAGGTTATTTGGAAATTCTTTGTTGGGAATGGCTTCTCATTGGTATTCTCATCTACCTCCTGACTCCATAAAGACTTGGGAGCAAATGGAGGCAGCCTTCCACGACCAGTTCTACAGAATAGAGCCAGAAGTTACTATCAATGACTTGGTGGAGGTAAAACAATTTGAGCATGAATCAATTGAGGACTTCATGATGTGGTTTAAAAAGACAAAGATGAAGTGTAAGTTTCCCATGAACAATGACCAGTCAATGGTTATCGCTCAAAGGGTCCTGAAAATATCTTTGAGAAACAAGTTCGGGGATGCAAAGTTCACTGACCTCCAGGAAATCGTGATGACTGCGACCAAGTATGAGAAATTACTTGCAAAAGAATCTCAGCATCAACATTCCTCTAAGGTTCCTTCAAGTCTAAACAAGCCGTCAATCATTTGGACTTTAAATTCATCGAGCAATCCTATAAAAGTGACGATGTGCATGAAGATGTTGAAATTTTTGTTGTCGAGATGCTCCCACCAACTTCTCTGATAACCATCAAAGGGTTGGTAAAGCCAGTCAGAGACCAGAAAGCGACTTTTGAGGTAGAGGGTTATGTTCCGAACAAACCTCCTAAATTCTAAAGTTACACATTTAATCTCACAAAGTCATCTGAGATATTCGATGAATTGGTGAAAAATAGGTGCATCAGACTAGACTCTTCGAAAAGGATGCCAAAGCCTGAAGAACTTAAAGGAAAGAAGTATTGTAAGCCCCATTGTTCTTGAAACCACTCTACAGTCAATTGTGTGGCTTTTAGAGATTGGATTCAAGAGATGATTAACAAAGGGAAGTTGGTGTTAAAAAAACCTCAGGCCAACATGATGGTTGATTTAGAGCCTTTCCCAGAAATTCCAGTCAATATGGAAAACCTGAACTGGCCAAAGAAAGGAAGTGCTGGACTTGAAAAAAGGAAAAGAGGACAAAGATAAACAAAGGGATGTGAGAATTGAATCTCAACCCGATAGGTTTAAAGCACCCATCCAAGGAGGGGTGGTGCTATGCAGCAAGTGCAAATGTGAATGTAAGGTTGAGATACCAGCTTTTGGGGCTATTATCGACCTAGAGTTAGTTAAAAGAAAGGAAAGATTGAGGATCGAAGAAATGAAGAGTCCAGTCAAAAGCTATGGTCCTTACAGCCCAAGGGCGCCGCTACCAAAGAATAGTATATTTGATCGAATTGGGGGCATCAAGGAGAGATTCTATAAAGAGAAATCCCAACTATCGCAAGGATCACAGACACAAGCGGGATCAAGGCAATGGGTCCCTAAGACGTTGAAAGACAGGCTAAGATACAGAAAAGAGGCCTTGAAAGTCAAGATTCCTAAAGTTGCCGTGAAAACTCCTACTGTAAGTAAAATAGAAAAACTGGTGGAAATAAGTGGAAAATGGTATCGAGTTGGCAAGGATGGAAAGGCAGAGGAAGAATTGTCTAGAACAGCCAAGAGGAAAATCCAGAAAAGGTATGGGGCATTCATGAGGGCAAGAAGAGAGACAGATGAGCCATCCACAAGCATGATCACTAACAGTCCAATAGCCAGTAAAAAGAAAACGCAGGATCAAACCTTTGACCCAATTAAGGGACAGAGAATAAACCCGATAAAGGAAGAAGGATCAAGTGGTTGTCAAATGGATGATTCCATCTCCAAAAAATAGGAGTTGATGGAAGAAAGAGAAACCTCTTCACTACCTGGCCAAGAGAAAAATGAGTGCAATATCCAGTTCGGTTCTATGAACAAGTTCGTGGATTTCCAAAGAATAGATGAACTGATGGCCAAAAATGAATAGTTGGTTGATTACAACTCCGAACAAGAGAAGGTATTACCAGTCCACAGTGATGATGAAGGCTCCCTAGAGGCCATTGAAGATGAAGAATCGGAGTCTTGGTTAAAAAGGATGATAATCAACACCAAAGCAAGCCAGACGGACAGAGAGAAAGAACTCAAGCACAAAACCAGTAATGAAGGGTCATGCTACAATGTCAACATGGTTTACGTGTTATCTTCTTTCTTTCATGCAGAACCTGACCAAGAAGGAACTCTAGAAGGAGATTATGTTTCTGGAGATCCTTCTACATCTCTGATTACCGTCTCCGAGAGCCAACAAGAAGATGTGAGAATTGAATCTCAGTCTAACAGAGTTATAACCCAATCTTGGCGAGTATATGATGATAGGATGGTATTTGCGAGGCCAAATCCCAAGATGGCCGCACACATGAGACCCATTTACATGACTGTTCATCTCGAAAGAGTCCCTTTTTCGAGGGTAATGGTTGATGGAGGGGCTTCTGTGAATGTTTTGCCTGTCAAAATGCTGAAGAAATTAAATCTATCCCATGCAGATTTAATTCCGACTGAGAGTTAAGTGTCAAACTTCTCTGGGGGCAACACCAAAACATATGGTGTTAAACCTTTAGAAGTTGACTTAGGCTCCAAGAAAATCATGGTGGTGTTCTTTGTGGTAGAGAGCACCTCGGTGTATAGTGCGTTACTAGGAAGGGATTGGATACATCAGTCGTTATGTATACCATCTATCTTTCACCAACAGATAGTTGTATACCATGAGGAGGCCTCAGCCAGATCAGAAAGGTTTTGGGAGTTGGTACAGGCTGATTCACGGCCTGTCTTCCCGACAGCCAGCATTTCAGAGGCAAACTTCTACAATCCACATATAGGAACATTTCGGTGCACGGGAACTGACAAGGATGCCCGCCCTACACAGGTGACGGCCCGAAAGCTCCTGGCGCAGGGTACGTCAATGACTCAAGAGGAATGGGACAGACCCTTTTTGATTCCTAGCCTACAATCTTCATGATAGGTACAATCGATAAGAAAAGGGATCAGGTGATGGCAATCCTATCACTGATTAAAAGGCTAGGAGAATATGGAAAAGAAAGGAAGGCATTAAAGGAGATTTCAGTCAGAGAAATGGATGAAAATCAAGCCAGTACTTCAGAAACCAAGGAGGGACCCATCCAAACCTTGGACATAACAGCAATAAATAAGACAGTGCAATCGACAAAATATTCATATGATCTAGATTGGCCAGATAATGAAGATCTAAGCTTTAATACGCCAGAATTTGTTTCAAGTGAGCCAGATAGACCAACACTAAAGGTTCAGGATCTTTTGGAGACTATTGATCTAGGGACAGAGGATGATCCAAGGCCAATACGGATTAGTGGCCTGTTGTCTAGCGACTATCGAATAAAGTTGATCGAGTTATTGACAGAGTTCAAAGACTGCTTCGTATGGCATTACAATGAAATGCCAGGATTGGATCCAGCCTTGGTAGAACATAGAATGCCAGTCAAAGAGGGATTCAAACCGATTCAACAAGCACCTAAAAGAATGTCCAAAGAGATCGAAGGAAAGGTCCAGGAAGAAATCAAGAAACTTTTAAAAGCAAGGTTCATTAGGCCAACCAAGTATGTAGAATGGCTTGCTAACATTGTACCTGTGATAAAAGTATTAACAAAAGCAATCAGAGTTTGTATTGGATTATAGAAATATTAATGATGCTATTCCTAAAGATTTCTATCCGATGCCTATGTCAGATATGTCTATTGATGCAGCAACTAGTCATAAATTTTATCCTTCATTGACACATTTCCCGAGGAGAGAATTTAGCTGCTAATGACATGGCACAAATTGCATCGGGAGTGCAAATCCAGTTTGGTCAAGCTAATGAGTGGGTTGAGGTCCAGACAAAGACTCTTCCCTCTGCATTTGATAAGGAGTTTGTAATGGATATAATGCGGGCAGAGTCAGAAGATGAAGATTGGAGACTCCCATTTATAAAGTATCTCAACAATCCGTCAATACAAACGGAGAAGAAGAAGTTGAGGACTCAAGCTTTGAATTATTCACTATGGGATCAAGATCTAGTAAGGAAAACACCAGATGGGTTTCTACTAAGATGTTTAGGAATTAATGAGTCCATGAGAATAATGGCTGAGGTGCATGAAGGCGTTTGTGGTGCTCATCAAGCTGAGATTAAAATGCGTTGGCTAATCCGACGGTATGGCTATTTTTGGCCAAAAATGGAAAAAGATTGCCAGGATTATGCTAGAGGATGTGAGGATTGCCAAAAACATGGTCCTCTTCAGCATGCTCCAGCCATCCTAATGAATCTCATAGTTAGGCCATGGCCCTTTAAGGGTTAGGCAATGGATTTCATTGGACAAATATATCCTCCCTCCTACAAAGGACATACTTTCATCATTGTAGCCACGGACTACTTTACCAAGTGGATGGAAGCAGTGGTTGTCAAAAAAATCACCTCTACAGAGGTCATCAAATTTATAAGAAGCAAGATCTTACACAGATATGGGATACTGGAAACTATCGTAACTGATAGGGGGTCGTCCTTTATATCTAAAGAGACGCAGGACTTTGTAGAAGAATTCAAGATCAAAATGGTACAGTCAAGTCCATATTATCCACAATCCAATGGACAGGCTGAAGATAGCAACAAGGTTTTTGTGAATATCATCAAGAAGATGAATGATGATAATCTAAGGGAGTCACATGAAAAGCTGGGAGACACCTTGTGGGCCTATAGGACCTCCAAAAGGTTTGGGACAGGGACTACACCGTTTGCTCTAACTTACGATCAGGATGCAGTCTTGCCCATGGAAATTAATGTAATGTCTCTAAGGATTCAGAATCAATATGGTTTACACTCTGATGAATATTTGCAGGCTATGTGTCAAGAAATAGAAAATTTAGATGGAATCCGACTAGAGGCCTTAAATAAAATTCTTGCTGGCAAGCAAACTGTGTCTAGAGCATACAATAGAAAGGTCAAAGGCAAGACTTTCCAACCCGATGAATTAGCATGGAAAGCAATCCTACCATTTGGAACTCAAGTCAGGGGATTTGGGAAATGGAGTCCAATTTGGGAGGGACCTTTTTTGGTTGATCAAGTGATCGGGAAGGGGACATATAAATTAAGATCTGTAGATGGAGTCAAGCAACAACATTCCATAAATGGGAAGTTCTTAAAAAAATATTTCCCAACTCTTTGGGATGTCAGAGATATCTATATAGAGTTGTCCAGTTAGTAAAACAGTAAGTTGTTTTTAGGTCCCCAATTTGAATAAAGTTAGGTAAAGAAAAACCACTGGTGGTTATAAAGGCATAATCTTATTTATTATGGAATAGAACTTGTTCAAAGCCTAAACATGACTAACTAAACAAAAGAAAGCTTGGACTCTAACAAT
Source organism: Gillenia trifoliata (assembly GCA_018257905.1). NCBI lineage: Eukaryota > Viridiplantae > Streptophyta > Magnoliopsida > Rosales > Rosaceae > Gillenia > Gillenia trifoliata. Next base: position 12,331,941 of record CM031081.1, on the reverse strand, counting down.
TGAGTCAAGTTAATACACTGGTCGAATTCAGCACTCATTCTAGCCTTGAGAAGCACTGGCTTCTGAGCATCCATCTCTTTTTCTGCCAATTGAGCATTCAATTGTTGAGTGTGAGCCTGGAGAGGAGCCGCAACTTCAAGTTTGGTCCTCAGAAGTTTCTCCAAATCTGAATGCTCCGCCTCTAGAAGCCCGAGCTCGGCCTTCAGAACTTCAATCCCACCGGCAACACTGGTGAGCTTCTCACCAATCACAGTACACTCTTCTACCGAGGATCAAAATTGAGAAGAACTCCTAGAGTGTGAATCAATGAAAACTTGGGCTTCTTGTGCTCTAGGAGTTGCTTCCTTAAGATCCTGGTATACTTGATCAATAATGATCAAGTGGGAAAGATATGTCGTGTGCATGGCTTGAGAAATCACACCTGCCTTGGCCAAAAGGCTAATGGCGTCCAGTATCTTCTTGACTGACTCTGCCACTGGCTCCAGGTCAAAGCTCTAACGAACCCAAGCTTGCAACAGGTTCTTGGCATCTTCATTATCTTTCTGAGGAGCCTTGAATTGGGGCAGACTACTCAATTGTTGGAGTTTGGTGAGTTGAAGGAGGGCTGAGGAACTGGACCCAGGAGATGGAACTTTTTGAGGAGCAGACACTGATGGTTCTACCACCTCACCGAGTTGAGGTTCAACAAAGGAGGTCAGCACTGAGGCTGCCACTGTTGCAGTAGGAGAATGAGTTCCGACCTGGCAAAAATAGTTGGCACAAACAAGGTTAGAATCACAAAGAGGAGGGGGCATTTGTCAAACTTGAAAAGCATGGCAGATAAGTTTTTTTTCTCTCGTTACCTCTCCAGTCGTAGCCATCCCTTAAGAGTTATGATCACCTATACCACCAATGGTAGAGATGACCAAAGCTTCGCCTGCCCCCTTAGAAATATAGGGTTGCACGTCGGGTTGCTCCACAGAACTAACTGGTGGAGCAACTTGTTCACCACCAGGGGAGGCCCCTGAACCCACAAAATGGTCATATTCCTCCTCCTCTACAGGGATTGTTGGTCTCATCAGTAGAAGAGGAGTATAGGACATTGTTGTTTGACCTTGGGATTCAGTGGTCTTGAAAGCTCATTTCCAACCTAAGGAGACGAAGATAGAGGCATGTCAGTCAATACTATAACAATAGAAAGACTATATCTTTGTTATTTAAATAGAGATTACCTCGCTAGTCCGAGCTTCCTTCTGGCTCTTCCTCTGATACTTCTTCTTGTGGGAGCAAGAGCCAGCAGGAATAAACTCAGCTACTATATCCGCAACTATCTGGCTTTCAGTGAAGAGTTGCATTGCTTCACTTCGCCTCTGCGAGGCTTGAATCACCTCCTGCAAGGTCTCAAACCCAGGAAGAGGCTTTCACACAACCAAAGGAGTGGGTGCCTCTATGTTGAAATGATCGAATTGGGCTGTGGGAGGCGGCCTGACAGGTTGAGTCACAGTAGGCGGATCAGGAGCCACTGAGGGAGCTGAGGAGGTATCAACCTACACCAAAAGGAAGATGGTTAGTGGTGAAATTAACAAAGAAAATACGATCGGATTCAACATCATTTATACCAAACAGATTACCTAAGGGGCAAGGTTTTCTGGTGCAAAGGCTTTTCTTTCAGTCTCATCTTCCTCTCCAATGACCAGGTTTCTTCTTCTCCTCTTTGAGGTCCTTTCTGAAGAGCACAAGGAACTAGTTGTTATCAATAAAGGCCTTGGTGATAGAAGACCAAGTTTAGTAAAAGGTGAGAACTTACTGGTAGGAAAAGCTGTTGTGGCTATTGGAGGATCATCCTCTCTTTCATTTGGGACAGGAGATCGCTCTCTTCTCTTTGAGGGGATGATAATGGCTGGAGATTTGTCTTCCCTATGTTTGGTCCTCACTTCATACACTACTTTCTCTTTGCCCTTCTTGGTTAGTCAGGATGAGGTAGCAGTGGCCATACTTGGTTGTTAGACCTCATCATCAGTATCATCCCCTCCAAAGAATTCACTTGTATTATTGTTGTTGTAAGGCTCCACACCAACTGCGACACGGACAAAATAATTAGTTAAGAGAATTATGGTGGGACAATGGATGGAAGAATCATCCCGACAACAAGGAAAGACTTACCAATTAGAGCCTTTTTGTTCTTAATCTTCATTTCCCGGACAAAGGCTTTTTGGGTCTGATCATTCATGCTACTCCAAAAGTCAAAAGACTTGAAAAGCCTGATGTTGGCCTGGATAGGATCCTCTGGGAACCGAGCCAGAAATTGATCTTCCCACCAGGCACTGAACTCTAGAATGCACTAAACGTTGAAGACGTCGGGTTTGTTCCAGGCTTTCTGTACAACGAACAGGCTTCTCCACGCACCAACCATCTCAGCATCAGAGGGCTTCTTAACCCGATAAAAGGTTGCAACATTCAGGCTCTGATGTAAAGGCTCGGGGATGGCTTGCAAGAAGCCAAACTGCCTACACAGGAAGTTGGGGTGATACACTTCTACCCCATGGGTGTGTCGGGATGCTCAGCCCACTCCCCAGGACAAGTCCCTGGCGAAAACACAACTGAAAGTGTTTAGCGAACTCTGAGTCGCTCCCCAAAGGTTCAGAGAATAATCTCTCAGTAAACCAAGGGTAGGTCCTTATCACAGAAACTCTCCACTCTTCACTGGTCCGGGTCTTGCATTCTCGAAAGTAATACATGTAGGCGCCAGAGGGGAGGTTCATTGTTGCCGAGGACTTTAGCTGAACGACCGGGACATTGTTGCTATTGAAAGAGATATCAGGTGCCCTGAGTCGAGGGAAGTACCACCGCAACCAATTTTGCACCATCCAGGTTGGACCGTTGTAGTTGCAGAACAATGGTTTAGGGCAGGTCATCTTGTGCATCATATGATAAATATGAGCTAAGACAAATGACCCCATGGCCAGATCGGTGAAAGAATGAAGAGCTAATACAAAGGGGAACCATTCCGCTTTGACACATTTGGATGCATTAGAAAGCTTGGAATTCGCTAAACACTTTCAGTTGTGTTTTCGCCAGGGCCCAACCCGATTCAGTAGATAAGAAGAAAGAAAGCCTACAGTTTTACTCTCCACCACCAGCATTAAATGCAAAAGCACTCAGCATTTTGGAGGGAAATATTCTATAGGTAAAAACTCTCTCAGTGGGAGGAGATCTGGGCTGATCAGAGATATTATCAATTACTTTCCACGCCAGGCCTTACCTTGGAAAGTATTCAAGACGGTCATAGATGCAACTTGACAACTACTATGTAGGCTCCAAATGATCTATATAAACAAAGGAAGAGTTCAAGCACGAGGACACTTAAACAACCAAAAAAAAAAAACTCTTAAGTTCAAGAGATCAATCTATTGAGGAAATCCCTCAACACTTCAACTCCCTTTCAGCTTACAGATCATTTAGTTTTATTCCAAAAGGATAAAACTCTCTATCTGTGATCATCTCATTCACACTACTTGTGTAGTTTGTGACTTTGAGATCAAGGATTAGAATTCTAAAATCATACCTCCTAAAATCCTTAAAGAATAGTGAATTAGCTCTACGACCAAATCTCTTTATCGATTTATCAATCTTAGGCCTGCGTGTCTTTGATTATTTCCCTTTACAAGGAAGCAGTATCAGGATCATCCCGATGGATCTATATTCAATTCGATGGGAGTTTTTCCAATTACAAATGACCCTTATATATAGGATTGTTATACTTCTATCTATATAAAAGTCTTTCAATATCAGTCTTTATATAAAAGTCTTTCAATATCAATCTTTATTTTCTGTCTTTACTTATCAGTCTTTATTTTTTGTCTTTCAATATTAGTCTTTACTTTTCTCATGAATGCGTAAGAGTGGGTGTTTTATCTATAACCAGTTTATAACAGACCTCATCTTGGCAGTCTCTAATATAAACATCGAGAGACAATTACAAGTCCTTAACAAGCAAGGCAATAAAAAAGAACTTAACAAAGAGGCTATCCGATAAGCCCCAATCCTTTAGAGAAAGTTATATTACTTGTGTACCATACAACGGGATCGAACAGTACCGAAGTTCTCTCATATGTATTGTAATCATGCCTTTCTAGTTAACCCCAAGTGGTGAAAGTTGGACGGAAAATTAGGTTAGGTCAAGAGTTCGTTTTCGTGGTTTCTTTGTTCATGGAAATTTGGAAACAGATGAAGAGACTGCTGACTTCCAAGCAAATCCCATCCAAGTACGTATAGAGCCTGACATTGGCAGCCGATAAAGTCAAAATAAAACTGTTTCTTGGCTATCAAACATTGGTACTAAACCACTGCATTCAAATTAGGATTTTAAAGGATTAAAAAAAAAAAATTTAAGTGGTAGATTTGATAGGATTTGTAAAATCCAAATGAACTTTTGAGGACTCTAATGGATTTCGTTTGTGGATTTAACAAGAAACAAACATATGCTGGTCCTCACGCGTACAGGTTTAGCAGTAGGGCTACACAATCAAAGATGGAGAAACCTACAATGCCCTATAGCATAGTGCACAGGTACCTGCTGCAACTGGAACAACCATTAAAAACATGTGGAGACTACACCATCAAACACATTGGCATGAGCCGCAAATAATCTCCACAACGCAAACGGCTCTGCAACTGGAAATGCCATAAATTTCATTACGCATTTTTTAAAGGTGCAAATAGTTACTGAAACTCTTCACTATTTAACAATCTTTTGTTCCATTTCTTCTCATGAGTCAGGACAGCTACAGTCGAGCAATTAAGCAACAAAATAAAGCAGTACAAATCACATTAAAGGAGCTAACTTCATATCCAAATACACAAGTTCCAGTGTTACAACAAACAACCATGAATCAAAGACCCTCAAAGAATCGCATGTGGTCTTCAAATGTCTCTGCATGCCGGATCTTGGCCACAGACCCATCTTCAACCTGAAAACATTGTAAAAACTGTTAGAAATAAGTTTCTGGAAACGAGCATTGATATTGGTGCTGAGGTGTAAAGATTGTTTGTTGTAGCAATTCCATACCCAATATTCTGGAGGACGCATTTTAAGATTGTAAGTTGAAGCCATGCTCATGCAGTAAGCGCCTGCGTCATGAACAACCAGACCAGCTCCCTGAAATGGGTAACTCTAGTTCAGCAATCAAGCACCAAAATCCAGAAAGGAAACCTCCAGAACAGAATAACTGAGAAGATCATCGTCATTTGATCTCCTAGTCATACAAGACATCAAATGATTATAGCTCTAACCCTCCATTAAAAAGCTTATAATTACCTTTCGTGGAGTTGGAAGTTCTCTATCCTTCCCTAAGAAATCGGCAGATTCGCAGACAGGGCCCACAACATCAAAAGTTGAAATCTCAGCATCAGGTGCTGCAGGAGCAACCAATTCTATATGCTGCAATAAATGCCCACAAGTCAATTGAGATCCAAACCAAAAACAAAATGCTAAGTCTTAAAGAAGGGCACGAGTTCAATGATTAATTATTATGCAGCTGCCAATGATATTTCGAGTCTAACATTATAGCTAATAAGAACAACAAGAATGTTAGATAAATATGATCCATCATCTCCAGTTAACATTAATGAATTTGACATCAAAAGCAACACTAGCAGTTGACTACACTTGAAAACTTACTTGATAAGCATCGTAGAGACTGGGACGAATAAGTTCAGCCATGCTTCCATCGATCACGATAAAGTTTTTGGTGCCATTTGTTTTGACACCTGTTACTTGGTTGACCAAGCAGCAAGAGTTTGCAATAAGTGATCTACCAGGTTCAATTATAAGATTCAGACCCCGTGATAGGACCACATTCAGCATCAATGTTGAGAAAATGTTAGTGAAATTTTAAATCAATTGATAGAAAAACTTAATTTTCTTCATACCCATAAGGGAGCAAGCCCTATGAAAATCCCTGAAGAAAGTCTTAAGCGATTTGAAAAAAACAGTCAATACGAGACGTGACATATTGGTATGACTATTGATCATTTGGGAACAAAAAGCTAACAGATCGGTATGGGCTACTTAATCCCTTGTACCACTTACATGATCTTCATGAGCCAACCCCTTAAAGAATTATTTGTAACAAATGTAGTGCAACTGTCATACATGGACTCAACATTTTAAAGACCCATCCTAAAAACATTGCATTTAACATCTGTAAGGTACCAAGGATAGGACAAAGTCAGTATCTACAGTTGAGGTTTCAAGGAGAACCATAACATGCATGGGCGTACTGCAGCGTTAATAACTTCCGATTTTTATAATGCTACAGGTGTTATCCCATCACTCATGCACACATGAATTGCATACTTAAGCTCGAAAACAAAATTCAAAAGAGATCATACTCACAGTGTCGATGAGATCTCTGGGTTTTTGGAATTACAGCACCAGAATGATAGTAATCTATCCCAAGTCCACCACCGATATTCAAGTAATCAACTTGAAAACCTTGAGACCGGATTTCGTCAACGTACTTAACCATAAGAACAGCAGCATCCCGAAATATATCCACCGGTTAATACAAAAGGAAAGAGAGATAGATACTTAGACATTGTAATAATTGAAGCGGGTGTACATCTGTCATAGAATATCAACAAATCAACATATACGAAGACAACCAACACTGATCAGCTGAATTTACAATAGACAAAATAGACCTTCATTCACAGTAAGGCTCTTTTTTAAAACCGTAACTCTGTTAGTGTGAAGTATAAACCAGTTGATTACGGGTTTTTTTAACGCGTTCCAGAATGACCACAAACAAACACGGGTTTGAAAAATTTATCCTAGTTGAAAAAAGTACACTTAAAACATAAAAGGATACGAACACCAGGTCATCAGCATACCTTGGTAATGGTGGATCCGAGATGACAATGAGCCCCAACAAGTTTTAGCTCATCAGGATGTGCCTTCACAGCATCTAAAAACCATTGCAGCTTCTCATTTCTAATACCGAATTTGGAATTCTTGTTCCCAGTGGCAACGTAAGCATGAACCTACGAAAATAACACAAAACAGTACATAAATTATTTAAGATTAATATGTAAAGTTCAAACGCTCAGTACGAATAATGTAAAGTTGATGAATATCAAAACATCGCGTTTTATGTATGCAAATGCGATACCTGAGGATCTACATCGGGGTTAATCCGAAGTAAAACATTGACCCTCTTGCCAGCAATTCTCGCAGCGGAAACAATGTTTTCCAAGTCGAATTCACTATCGATATTGATAAAAACACCTTCTTGGGCAGCCAAAACCAAGTCCTCCAACAATTTTCCATTCCCATTAAAAATGCACCTGCTTTCACAAAACAATTGTACAAGCATGAATTCAAATATTCACTCAAAATTCACAAACAAATATTGGGTCGGGTCATTTAAAATTTACCTAGTGGGGTTGAACCCGGCTCGGAGAGCCAACCGGAGCTCATTCCCACTGACAAGAACAGCACCGCAACCCAAATGCCTCAAATGCTCCAAAGTCTTGAGATTGTTGTTGGCTTTAATGGCGTATCCGATGACAGAGCTCAACCCCTCCAACGCCTCCTTGTAAGCCTCGACGTTGTCTGAGGCTTGCTGTAGAGGTAGAAAGGGCCTCTTTCGACCGAGTCGATGACGTCCTGGACCTTGAGGCCCTCGCAGTAGAGAAACCCATCGGAGGATTTGGAGAAGCAGTGCTTGAACGGTGTCGTTTGAGAGAGGGATTTGGAGGGGTTTTGGGAGACGACGGCTTTGAGAACAAGAGGTTTAAGGGAGGAGGTGGAGGGCCGGAGGAGTAGAATGGGGTTTTTGGGAAAATGGGTTTCGGGTTAAAGGGTGTTTTAGGGGTTTGGAGAAGGATGATGGGGTCTGACAATAGAACTGTGCAGCAGCAACCGCCATTGAAGCTGAAGGGGAAGAAGTAGGCAGGGACTCGCGTGCGCGGAACCCCCGTAGGAAGGGGAAAGAAGAACACTTAAGAAGGACGACACCGTTTTGTCTGACTTTTAAAAACTCTGTTCTTGTTAAATGAAACGGTGAGTTTCACTAGAAAAAAGGACTGTTGAGTTTCATTTATGAGTAATCCTAAAGAGACACAAATTTTTTAAATCAAATTTGTAAATAAAATGATGTAGCAGTTAACTGTTGGTCTTTTTTTTTTAAAGTCATTAAATCATGAAGTTTTACTTTATTGTCACGTCATTTGGTTTACAAATTTAGTTTAAAAAATTTGGTCTCCTTAACATTACCGTTCATTTATATTTCAATTCCCTTACCACTTCAAATTATATTTTACTCATTTTTTAAAATTATCTATATTATTAAGGCAGAAGGACTTAAATTTAAATTTTCAACAAAATACCAATATCCTTTGTTATAGATTATAAAAAAATAAAAAAAATTTAGGATATAATGGTAAAAATATTAAAATGAGCAGGAAAGAGAGGGGAGGAGAGAGAAATAAAAGAAAACAAAATTAAAACAAAAAAAACCACCTATTACAAAATCATTTTTTTTAACAAAAAAAAAGAGAGATAATTATCCTCTTATTTTGCAAAAATAAGAGACAATTATCTCTTAGGTTGAACAGTTATAAGTTAAACACATTGAAAAAAAAAGAGAAAAAAGTGGCGTTCAAATTTGAAACTGCTATTTGCAGTTGCGAATTGGTTTTATTTATTGCCCGCAAAAACTAAATTGTCTTCACTCTCAGTCTCAGGTAGGTTACTTTTTTCTTCTCTTAAGTTAAAGGGAATTTTAATGAAAAAGACAATTTAAAACTTTTTCTTAACCAAAAGCACTCTAATAACTTTTTTTAATAAAAAGGACAAAAATTTTAATCAAAAAGATAAACTTTACCACAACACGACAAAAAACAAAAAGGCCCACATGCTGGAAGCAAAGTTCAATATGCAAGCTACAATGTTTTTTCCCAATCTACCCCTGACATAATCCAAACTTTGTTAGCCCAAATCTATCACTTTTTATTTACGAAAATGCCATTAAAACTTTCATTATTTACAAATATGCCATTAACTCATTAATGTCCAAAGACCACAATGAATTTTTATTTTATTTTTATAATCAGATTAATTGACACATCCCGATCCCGGGCGAGCCAGGTGTCGGAAGTGCTGGCCGACACGCGTTAGCGTGACGAAAGCCAAAAAGAAAATTTAGAATAAAGGATAGAGTATTGAATTAAAACAATAAGGCCAGAGTGCACGGAGTGTGCGGGCGGAAGAAATAATAGAATACACAGTAAGAGTAGGTTAAGGGATACAAAGATATACAACGTATAAAAATCCCTACATCGTCATACCACCGCGCCATCGACGTCGCAAGCTCCCAGCCAACTAACCTGGAGGGGCGCAAAACATAAAACGGTGAATGGGTCAAAAAGCAAAGTTTGATAAAACCGTTGTTTTCAAAAGTTTAGTAACCCCTCGTTTGAAAACAAGTATAATTTGAGAAAATACGTCATACCCGTAGGCATGAACCTCAAAATACTGTCGTGAAAACATGCGAGTACTCCCCGCTAATACTTTACTGACATTTGCTCACCCATATGTAAACACACAAGTCCAAGTGGCTAAACCACAAGGAACAGGCTAGGTATAAAAGTAATACGCTGAGTACTACAATGACGCGAGTCTAGCGCTAAGCGCTGGTGCACAAAGTGCAGTCACACAAGCTCGAGTTGCCTAATGCAACCTAGAACAGGCTAGTACCTACAATGGATCCAAGGCTGCGTAACAGTACTGATAGTGACGACTCCAAACGTCAAGGCTAGTCCTGGCCACAAGACTAAGTACTAATACCTGGGGTGTATACATCTACTGATGAGCAACAGTATGAAAACATGCATGGCAATATAATACGAATGTTCTACCTCCAACAAACGTATATGATATGCAACTACGCTAACAGTTAAAGAAAGCGTTGAAAAACCATACGTATATATATACATTTATCAAACAAAGACCCACTCACTCACCTGTAGGTAGCCGGGTCGAAGTACCCCGTCCTGGGTATCCCCGGTAGTCCTCTGGATAGGCCCCACCTATATGAGAAATCACCGGTACAATGATTAACTCAAAAAGGTAACGAATTAACGAATTAATTACACCTATCCCTTGCTTTCTCAATTTGGAGGTCCAAAACACCTCAAAAATTAACATGCATACTACCCCGAGGTAGTACACGTCGTCACGAGTCGACCCGTGAAAACAGAACTCAATTTGGACCTCCCACGCGCCCTCACGCGCGGCTTGAAGGTCGGAGCCTATGGCTCCACGCGCGGCTCACGCGCGAGCTGGTCAAATGAGCCGGTGAGCCGGTCAACTCGGCTCGGCTCAAGCCGGTCAACACGGCTAGGCTCAAGCCGTCAACACGGCTCGGCTCAAGCCGGTTCGATCAATGCTGACGCAGCAAGTCCGGTCTGAACCGGTCTGCTGACGTCAGCAAGGTCGGTCCAACCCGGTCCGATGACGTCAGCACCGGTCATCCCTGCCAGGATTCCGGTCGCCGGCGCCGGCGCCGGCCGCCGTCGCCGTCGCCGGAATCTGGGAAATTTTGCCGGTTTTTTGGGGATTTTTCAAAGCTTCATAACTTCTTCGTTTTAAGTCCAAATTGGACGATTCAAGTACCAAAATGAAGCTAGAGATGAGGAGAACAAGATTGTACCATTTTGGGGACCAAAAACTGGCCAGAAGTGGCCTGAAATTGAGGAAGAAGCCACGGTGCAAAAAGCCAATCACGGTTTCCTCGATTCTCGGCCAACCACCACCATCCAAGGCTTGAGCAAGGAACAATGGACATCCAGGAACACGGTGGTGATTCGTTTGATGAGTTTTGGGCTCAAAATCGACGAGAAGCTCGTCGGGAAGGCTCGGGGTGTCCAGAGAGAATTCTGGATTTCCTGGTTTTGGTCAGCTGGGTGTGGCCTCGAAGTGGTGAGGTTGAACAAGCTTGGGTTTGATTTGGTGAGGATTGATGATGCCCAAAATTGGCCAAGAATGGCCACGGTTTGAAGTTTGCAGAACAAGAGGAAGAAGAAGGGATGAGGGCTCGGCACAAGGACAAACCCAACAAATATCCCAGAAAATCTGGGATTGGTCACTGTCTGCAGACAAATGGGCCCCAGCCCAAACCAGACAAAACAGACCCAAGAGAAATACGGAAAATGCCGAAAATCGACGTCCGTAAAATATTCGTTCGGAGTCCGAACGACGTACGGCTCGCGTCTACGCGTTCGTATCGACGAGCACGTCAAGAAAATACAAGTGGATGCGTCGTACGAATTACGACACAAAAGTCAACCGAAAAGTCAACCCAGGGGCAAAAACGTCATTTCCCACTTTCGGGAATAAAATAAAATTTAAATTTTGAACGGGCTGTGACATTAATGCTCCTGATTATAACATTTTTTATTGGGCTCTTCAAAAAGTACAAAAATAAGCTATAATTATCACTACTCTCTATTATTCATGTATCAAATAATACATCCTAATAATGAAGCAACATGAATAGAAAAACTTGAAAAATCTAACAATTCAACAACAAAACATAAACTGCATATGAAATTAAAATTACAAATAAAATCATTCAAATTACATAGTAGCAATATCCCATCCAATTAATTGTTTGTTAGTTTTTTAAAAAATAATACAATTTCTTAAAAACTAATGGTGACTATTTCTAGAAACGGCAACACTATTTCTATTAACAGTGACACTATTTTTAGAAACAGTGACACTATTTCTGGAAACTGCACTATTCCTAGAAATAGTGGTCACCATTTGTAGAAATAGTCACTTTTTTTAGAAATAGTGTCACTATTTCTAGAAATAGTGCAGTTTCTCGAAATAGTGTCACTGTTTCTCGAAATAGTGTCACTGTTTCTCGAAATAGTCACTGTTTCTCGAAATAGTGTCACTGTTTCTCGAAATAGTGTCACTGTTTCTAGAAATAGTGTCACTGTTTCTAGAAATTATGTCACTATTTAGAGATGAAATTGGAAGTTTGCCAATGGAAATTCTAAATATTTAAAAAAAAAATCAACAAATACATAACTATATATATATACATCAACTATTTCCAAAAATATATGTCGATTGTTTTTAAAATCTTTCGATCCAAATTACAAATGCAAATGATTGTGTATTAGCATTGGAGCTGATTTTGATTTTGTTTTGGGTCTAATTCTATACCAAATTTCAAAAATGAAAAGAAATTCAACAAATACACATAACTATTTATATATATGCCATTTATTTCGAAACGTGTATGCCATATATGACCGTTTGTTCAAGCTTTTCACCTCCACGTCCGTCATCTGCTCTCCAAACACGGATGCCCGGCTGTCCTCGTCTGCACCTCCATCATCAATTCGACTGGAGAAATTCTAAAACAAAAACAAAACCGCAAATTGAAAATAGAGCTCATGTAAGAGCACTTTATAAAGTTAACAGTTTAACCATCATTGTATCATCGCCAAACAACCTCAATATAATTGTGATTCTATAGTTACCACTCTCACATTTTAAGTTTTAACTTTAGCAAAAATTAAAATCTTACTCATTCACATAATGCCCATCTATTCTCTTCCATCTAGAATGTGAGCTAGTTAGTATAATACACTCTCCAACATTACACAAAGAATCAGCATTTTATGCCCGACAGAGGATAATCTAGTATAATAGAATCTAAAGCAACCCAAATAAAGTGAGACATTGTTAGATTTTATACCAATGAACCAAGCAATCCAAGAAGCTAAACTTATCTGGAACCAGGCCAATCTTGTCTATCAAGCCAAATGCATACCAAAATGCGAAAACTTCGAAAATAATACTAGCAAATTAGAAAAAAACACCCCGACGACTATTATTCATTGCATTGTCTGGCTTTAACAAGATCTCCTAAATGTTTTGAACACATATATCCATGGCAATGGCAAGCACTATAATGACCTTAGAAAAGGAACTCGTTGAACCTTCATCTGGAGGAAGTTTAGAGAGATTGAGCTTCAAGGTAAGATTAAACCCATCTCTTGGGGGGTCAAGAATTTGAACCACCTCGCCGTATGCAGCCCTTATAGAGAGAAAAGTGTTTCAAGATAGAATGTTTAATGCAATAGAGAAGCTGAACAATAACACAAGGTAAACGTTTCAAAAGATCACACATGAATGTTTCAAAATATGGAAAATCTTGAGTGCTAAGTGCTAACCACTAACTTTTCAGCAACTTCGCATATCTTATCGACTTTTGCCTCTGATAATCCTTTGATTCCAGTCAAGTTCTACCAAACAGAAATCCGACTAAGGAAATTGGACCTTAAAGTGAACAAATTAAGAAATTTAAACTGAAATTCACTTTTACCTTCTTCGTATGTATCATCAAGCCATTGCAAGTGTGGATTCCTGCATCTTGAAGTTTCTTAATATATGTGGGCATTGATTCCCTAAGCAATCCTTGCACAAAATTCATACCGTACGGTTAAAAATTAGATTTTCTCCCTTTTACGGCAAAAAAATGGCTAAAAATTTACATCTATTATGAGAATCGTATAAAAATAATTCAAATGCACTGATAAATCAAAATGAACAGAAACCGATCGAGCTAGAAACGATAAATATTCAAAGAAATAGAAAAATTAGTTTTACGATTGAGATTTTCCTGAATATAAACTAAAACACAGTGCGAAACGGTAGCAATAGAGAATCGAAGTACAGAATCGAAAAGAGAATGAAAACACAGTCCACAAAACCAAAATTGAAAACAGAAACGAAACCGCAACATGCAAATTTTTGAAACGAAAGAGAAATAGAGCATGTTATACTGATAGGGAAGCTTGAGATTCAGAGGAATTGAATGATATCTTCAAGAAACGTAAAAGAAATTTCAAAAAAATTAAAAAATAACTGTAAAATGCAGATGAACAGATAATGATATATTCTAAATCGAGCATTCAACCACTACATGTAGTAAGATCTAAATTCACCATCATGAACAAGAATTCACATATATAACATTAATATTCAACCGCAAAATCAAATCCAAAATAATTCCTCACAAATCGCTTAATCAAAAATATCGAAAACATGAATTCATAATAATTTTCAGATCCAGTCACAAAACGCCAAACACAAATCAAACGAAACAAGAGAAACGATCAAATCATCAAAGTAACCAGAATTAATAGTGAAAAATGAGCGAGATGCAAATTGCATACCAGAGAGTGTGAACTCGACGACGATGACGTCGTGGTTGCTGACAGTGTCAGCGAAGTTAGAGTTGTCGAGAGTGAGGACGTACTCCTTCGATTCCGCCTCCTCGGCCCGGATCGTGGTGGAGAACACGACGAGAAGGAAGAACAAGCAGAGTAAAATCTCGGATGACTACGACGCCATTTCCATTTAGCTTTTGTGAGAACTGTTTTAGTCTATTAAGGTCTTTGAGAGTCACTCTCTAGCTGCAGAAAGGAGGATTATATGAACTAAAAGCGAAAGTTGCAGAAAGAACAAAGGAAGGAGAAGGAGGCTTACATCGTAGTGATGAAGAGATGATCGAGAAAGGGAGAGAGAGATAGATTAGGCGGATAGATCGAGAAAGGGAGAAAGAGAGACAAACGGCCCAAGGCTTGCCGTCAAGGGCAAAATCAAAAACTAGATTTATTATGTTGGTTGGGCCAGTCTAATTGGGTTGGTTTGTTGTTGGACTTGCCTTAACCATTAAATAAAAGTAATTAGGGTACTTTTGATTAAAATTCAAAGTTTTTATGTCCTTTCTATTAGTTTCCCTTAAGTTAAATCCCTAAGCATATGCGTTGAATTTCTAAATCCCTGCGTGTTGAGTGATGGTGATAGGAATAATTTTATATCTCCTTATGGAAATTGAATCATACAATTTTGCTTCTTTCTTTGTTCGTTAATTTAGAATTAATTTTTTTAGGGAGATTCTTTGATAATATATGTATATGAACATTGATGTTAACGCCTTTGATCAAAAAAAACAAATCCTCTCGCGCATGCAGAGAGGCTAACATAATACATTTTTCGTGGTGCGTAGCACCCGTGAATAAAAAAAGGTCTCTCACTCGCACGTCAGCGCGTGCAGAGAGGCTAGTATAAAAATAACTAAATTCCAACTGTGTTAAAACTGACATGTGACATATTTTGAATGGTACAATAGACGTATGATGTGGTATATTTGATACCAAGAATTTCTCCTTTAATTCACTTCTCACTCCGTACGTTTTTAGTTTCAAACCAATAAAAAATTAAGGCTTGAAGTTTCAAAATAAAAAATAAAAACAATATGTGCCTTGAAGTTAGCCTGCTCCATTTTTAAATCCTGGATTCGTCCTTTGAAGTAGGGGAAGTTGAGAGAGAGGTGCTTTTACCGACTGCGTCTTTGGTGCTGCATCAGTCTTGTCTCCTCCCCTCTATCTTCTTTGTTGTTCAAAGATGGAGAAGTTATACGCGAATCAATTTTGAACTCTAAATACTTGAATGATTTGGATAACAAATAAAAGAGTCTATAGTTTGTTTGGTTTCAAATTGGAGTTTTTTTTTTTTATTACCATTGTTATGAGTTTTTATTGGTTTCAATTTCTAGCAAGTTTGAAGACGTACATATTATGACTTTCGGCTTATTTTTTTCGTTAAAATTCTTGTTTTGCAATGAGAACTACATAAACACTTGCGCTATGTGATATGCGATACATATTAAATTCTTGAATCTTAATATGGTTATCAACATGATATGGTGTGAGAGTTAGAATCTAAGCAACTTAACATGCGACCATCTATAATATAGTCGTGATGCAAACCATTTCTAGTAGACTGTACGTACTATTCTACCCATATCTATGCTGCCTGCTGCCTCAAAAATAAGGGTTATTTGGATGGACTTTAAAAAAAAAAAAAAAAGGACCAACTGGTGGCCAAGCTACGGTAGTCCACCCTTTCGGAAGCCGGGAAGACTTACAAAAGCATTTCAGCCTCCTCCTAGCCACCATCGTGTGATTCACCAGCGCCTAGAATCAAACCTAGGACCAACTGTGTGGAATACGGGTCTGAAATTCACCTCAACTACTGAGCCACTCTGTGGTGGTTGGATTATTTGGATGGATGGAATGGTTCCAAATGTCGGCCAGTTTATCCCATATTATGAGGTTAAATTGTTTGTTTAGATTTTTGCAATTCGTGTCTATAAGAAGAAAACAAATGATTTTGAATTAATTCTGAAAAAATCTTAAGTGGTACGTACCATTGAATTGAATGGTCCAGATTAATTTGCAGTGGGCCCTAAATGAATCTTAACCATTTAACAGTACGTACCATTTAATGGTACGCACCACTGAAGTTTAACCCATTAATTCCTTACATATAGTTATTTCAAATGTACGTGTATGTACAAGCTGTTTCAAATACATTCCGTTTATGCACGTACATTTGAAATAACAAATTATTACGATTGGCATTAACTTACAAAAATTCTATAGTATAGAATACTCCACGCCTTTTAACTGTTAAATCTTAATTTTTGTATTTTTAACAAAAAAACTCTAACAGTTAAAAAGTTTGTGCGGAGTATCCAAAACTCAACAGCAACATAAAAAATCCCATTGATGGCCAACCAAATAATAATTCCAGAATCTAGAGGGAGAGTACAAAAAAGGGCAAACAGATCCACTAACTCTAAAGAGAATCTGATATATCCATGACGCATTTAGGTGAGAGTCTCATCTCAGTCTAGCACAGTATGATACTGTGTGCCAACTCAACTGGGTGCGCTCAAAAGTGGTGGTGCTGTTGCACTTTCATTGCACAGTACACGCATGCCCCCAGCCCTCCCCACCCACTGCAAAAGTCTTAGGACCATCTTCTTCTTTTTTTATACCGAGCTATAATTTTTTTTCTATACAACGATATTCTATTTTAAAAAATAATGAGATTTTTTATTTTAAGAAGAGAAAAAATTGGATTAGGCCATACAATGAGCTAGCTACTAGCTAACAAGGTATCGAACTCAACATAAATATAACACATCATCTCCAGTCATGTGAGTCGAACTCGATACTTCTCACGTGAAAAGAATACTAGTAGACCGTAGTACTAGTTGATATAAATTTGTTTCTTTTAGGAAAAAAGGAAATTATCTATACTATTATGAAAATTTTTATTTGAACCCATATAACCTCACTCTACACCCAACTTAAAATGTAATTGTGAATTGTCTTTACCTATTGCATAATTACCGTTAAGTACAAAATGAAATTAACAATAAAACTCAAATTTATTAACTAACCGACATCCAATAATCAAACTGTCACGCAAACTTTATCTGACTTTCATTCTGCCTAAACCCTAAGACGCTTCTAATAGAGAAAAACAAGCTTTTTTTGACTGATCGATGGTGATTTTGAAGTTTTTAATCCTCCAACTAAGGTATGAATCGATTTATGTAAATTTTTCTTGTTTGATTTCAAGTTTTTTTAGGGTTTAGGAGTGTATTAACTGCAACAAAGGACTTTGTTAGCCTGAGTATGTGTGCAAAACAAAAGAAAGGAAAAAGGGATTTATGCCAATCAAGTTTTTTTTTTATTTGATTACAAGTTTTTTTAGGGTTTAGGAGTGTAAGCTTGCAGCCATAAACGATTTTTCATAGATTGTGCATGCCTGTGTTTTTGTAAGCTAGCCATTCGATTTTCCATGGTTGCAGCCATGGATTTTTTGTATTTGTAATGCCTGTAAAACTGTTCGGTCAGCAGCTACCGAATAACTTTCAAAATTTGAATCTATAAATTATTTTGCGCTTGCTTTATAATTTTTTTAATGGTTATACATTAACTGTTGAGCAGGAAACGATACTATAAAAACTTGTCTCTCATTTTTCAGTCTCCATGATGTAATTCTCAACCCAAATAGTCTTAGAAGTGCTAAATTGTGAGGGTTTTGTTTGGCTAATTAAGTCGAGCTTATTATTCAATGAAGGATAATTTTTTTATAATTTTTTAAATGGGTGTAAAGATAAATTTACATATTAATTTGGGTTTGTGAGTGTAGTTTAGATAATAAATTTGAGTTTTAAAGAGATATTAATAGTTTAATTAAAAATAATATATGTGTAGAGAGTAAATTAGGTGTAGAAAGATATTATATGAATTCAAATAACATTTTCCTACTATTATATAGCACACCGACTTTTCGAATTGGTGAACAGAATCTTTGAGATCCAAAATTCCCACACTTATTAATGAAATTGTGATAACATGATGTTGACATCAAAATAAACATGTTAAAAAACAAAACAAGAAAAAAAAATTGTTTTTCCCTCACCTTCTCTTTTTTAAGATCTAATTAAAGCCTTTTTCTTGGAATTAGAGAATGATTTTTACATTCTCTTTCTCCCCTTTTGCACTCTTCATCTTTTTTCTAGCCTTGGAGTGAATACAAATTAATTAAAGTAACAAAAATAAGAAGAGGAATACCGAAGGAAAAAACGAGAGTGTGAAAATCGATATAGGAAATATAAATAAAAAAGAGGAATGCAAAATGACAAAACGAGAATGTGAAATTCACTATAAGAATGTAAAATAAAATAACGAGAATGTAAACATCGTTATAGGAATCCGGAATGACAAAACGAGAGTCTGAAAATTCCTATACTAAACCTTAATTAAGATTATCAGAGGAGCATAGTAAACGAGCAACAAAATTAAACCGTTCAAACCTACGTGTGGGGACAGTCTAGTTGACAAACAAGGGTGGGAATCAAATATAAGACGTTATAATTTCAAAAATTTAAAAAGTCAGGGGACTATAAAAACGACAAACCCCCCACCCACGCACAGAAGCAAGATTCTGGCGCACAACTCACAAACAAAAACTCTCTGCGGTTTCGCCGACCTCACAATCCCCGCCTCCCTTCCTTCCTTCCTCACAAACCCTAATTTTCCTTCTTTCCTCCCTTCTCTGAAATTCGCTTTATATCAGCTTTTCCCTTTTTCTTCTCGGGCCACCCTTCTTTTTCCTCCACTCGCCCGCTCGCTCTCGTCGTCTTCCTCGCCGATTAAAGGTACTTTTTGCACTCACGCACGTGTTTGTGTGTGTGTCTATATATATTTGAGTTTGTAATTTTGTATTGTTCTTGATCGTGGTTAGAGAGGATGAATTTTAGGTCAACTATACTTCAATCACTTGGAACTTTGAATTTCTTTGGTATATGATTTTTTTTTTTCAATTCAATTCAATCTTTTATGTTCCCTTTTTTCTTTTTCTCCTGATTTTGATTGGATAAATCATAAATTGTACTACTTTAATTTTTAGTTTGTAACTTTGTATTATTATTTATCGATTTTCTGTGTGTTTGATGGATTGATTGCGCGCATATGACGTATGAATTTTGATTGTTTTTGCTTTTTTAGCTTTACTTTTTTTGTTGCTAAATTATTTGTCTTTGCGCTACGAATACATACATACAGAAACATATACATGTATATGTCTTTGTGTTGTGTAAGTATACGTGCACACGCATATATACTTACACGGGTAAAGTTTACGACTGCAAGAAGACAATGAATATCGTTTGTGATTCGACGTTGTGTTGGAAACTAGAGCGTTGGACTCAAATTATTTATGTATATATTACTTAGTTTTATTTTCAATTTAGGTTTGATGATGGACTCAAACAATTCGAGTGGTGGAGTGGATTTTAAAGGGATGGATGATCTGAAGGAGCCTCTGTTGAAGCCTTTGGATATTGATAACAAAGATAAAAGAATTAGAACAGTGAAGTTTAAAATAGGCGATATCGAGTGTGCATCCTGTGCAACTACCATTGAATCTGTGTTGGGAAAGCTTGATGGGATCAAGAATGCAACAGTGTCGCCCATTGAAGGCCAAGCCGCAGTCAATTATATACCAGAGCTCATTAATGTAAGTGAAGTTTAAGGACTTCTCTAAGATGCTATTTTTGCACCTTTCTTCGAAAAATTCATCTTCTTTTTCAATTCAATAACATTTGTTAGACACGATAACCCAAACAAAAGTTTCTGCATTTTTAATTCTGTTTGTCAAGTTTTCAGTAGTATACTAGTATGCTTTGTGGACGCTTAGCATATGATGATTTTTGTGTTAGGCAATAAAAATTAAAGAAGCCATAGAAGATGCTGGTTTCCCTGTTTCTGAATTTCCAGAACAAGACGTAACAGTATGCCGACTCAGGATAAAAGGAATGGCATGCACCAGCTGCTCTGAGTCGGTTGAGTGTGCCCTTCGAATGGTTGATGGAGTGAAAAATGCAGTTGTTGGTCTAGCCCTTGAAGAAGCAAAGGTTCACTTTGATCCAAACCTCACTGACACCAGTTGCATTATTCAAGCAATCGAAGATGCTGGCTTTGGGGCTGAACTCGTTAGTTCTGGGAATGATGTAAACAAACTTCATCTAAAACTTGAAGGAGTTGATTCTCCAGAGGATATGAGTATTGTCCAATCCTCCGTTGAGTCAGTTGAAGGTGTAAGTAATGTTGAAGTCGACTTGGCAGAGGAGAAGGTGACTATTACCTATGATTCAGACCTCACAGGTCCAAGATCTCTCATACGTTGTATCGAAGAAGCTGGCCGTGAATCCAAGGTGTACCAGGCAAGCTTGTATGTTCCTCCAAGACGAAGAGAAGCTGAGCGGAAACATGAGATTCAGATGTACAGGAACCAGTTTTTCCTGAGCTGCCTATTTTCGGTTCCTATATTTTTATTCTCAATGGTGCTTCCAATGCTTCCTCCTTATGGAAACTGGTTAGACTACAAGGTTCACAATATGCTCACTGTAGGGATGCTTTTAAGATGGATTCTTTGCACACCAGTGCAGTTCATTGTTGGCCGGAGGTATTTAATTTGTGTATTTCTATTCTTTTTGTTCTTGTCATGAGTTTTGTAGCAACAACTTGTGAATCAATTACTTGAAGGAGAAAATACTAAATATTGATTTTGGATGTCCTGCAGGTTTTATGTTGGATCATATCATGCGTTGAGACGTAGATCAGCTAATATGGATGTTCTTGTTGCACTGGGCACCAATGTTGCTTATTTTTACTCTGTCTATATTGCAATAAAAGCATTTGCTTTGGATAAATTTGAAGGGCAAGATTTCTTTGAAACTAGTTCTATGTTGATATCCTTTATACTCTTGGGAAAGTACTTAGAAGTTCTGGCTAAGGGGAAGACATCTGATGCTTTGGCGAAGCTGACCGACCTTGCTCCTGATACGGCTTTTCTGTTGTCATTAGATGATGATGACAATGTTATCTCAGAGATCGAAATCAGCACTCAACTTATTCAAAAAAATGATATACTTAAGATTGCTCCAGGGGCAAAAGTTCCTGTTGATGGGATTGTAGTTCGTGGTCACAGCTATGTGAATGAAAGTATGATCACAGGAGAGGCAACGCCCATTTCTAAAAAAGTTGGCGACAAGGTAGTACATCTTCATTTCTTACTTTTTTGTTCTGTAGCATTTAAAGAAAAATTCTAAGTGTCTTTTTTCTTTCATTTTCATGAATAGGTTATTGGTGGAACCATGAATGAGAATGGATGCTTACTGGTGAAGGCAACTCATGTTGGTTCAGAGACTGCACTGTCCCAGATAGTTCAACTCGTTGAAGCTGCACAGCTTGCCAGAGCACCTGTTCAGAAACTAGCTGACCAGATTTCAAAGTTTTTTGTTCCAACAGTGAGTTTTTGTTTAATCCTCTAATTTCACATGTCGCATTACTGCTTCATATAATATAAATTCTACTTAGTACTTTTTTTAGCTAGATACCTGCTTTTCTAAAATTTTTAATTTCAGCGGTTGAAGTTTTATGTGGTTTTTTCCCGTCATACTTTAAAAGCAACTTAAAACTGAAAATTGGATATGAGCAAGTATTCAAAGCATTTAGCTGCATCTGATTGTCAGCAGGAGATGCTTCTCTGTAAATGAAAACTAGTTCTTGATAAAAAGATCAACAGCCTATATTGCAGGCGTTGCTTTTCTTCTTATCGTTTATGTTAAAGTTTCTCGTCATGTCATTTCCTTTATCTGTCTTTGGCTTCACTCATTTGTTTTGCCAAGTCTTTCTCTATTGACCTTTTTACCCGATAACTTTTGAGTTTTTTTTTCTATCTAAAAAATCATATTTTGTTTAAATTTGAGTTTTGTTGCTTGTAAGATTAGTAAATGATAGCTGGAGTCAAAGAACACCATGTATTATGACAACTTTTGAAATTGCATAATTGATTCTTTTGTCTTTTCTACATCAGGTTGTCATTGTAGCATTTTTGACATGGCTGGGATGGTTCATCCCTGGAGAATTTGGTCTTTTCCCCAATAACTGGATACCAAAAGGCATGGATAAATTTGAGCTGGCGCTACAGTTCGGTATCTCAGTGCTAGTGGTTGCTTGCCCTTGTGCCTTGGGGTTAGCAACCCCTACAGCGGTAATGGTTGCAACAGGGAAGGGTGCTTCGCAAGGTGTTCTTATCAAGGGTGGAAATGCACTCGAAAAGGCTCATAAGGTAAGGCCACCTTTTCCTGGGAAACAACTTTCTCTTTTAATTAAAATCTACCGAAAAA
Organism: Gillenia trifoliata; assembly: GCA_018257905.1. Classification (NCBI taxonomy): domain Eukaryota; kingdom Viridiplantae; phylum Streptophyta; class Magnoliopsida; order Rosales; family Rosaceae; genus Gillenia; species Gillenia trifoliata. The sequence goes on along the minus strand of CM031081.1, from coordinate 12,309,316 downwards.
AAAAAATAGTAAATCTGCGTTTATTTTCATGTTCTTTTTGCTGGTGTGTTTAGTTGCTTCATTTAGACTTTTTCCTACTTACTTTTCCTTCCGAGGATATCGAAAGAAAACCTACTTGTTTTGGTATCCAGATGAATTTCATTATTATCACATATTCTACCGACATAGCTTATGTTGATGGTCCTTATTCTACCAACAAGTTATGTACTTCGTTCATGACTAGTAAAACGCTCCACCTCCCTTCTGTCAACTTGTAAGGCTCTTGGCATAATAATAAATGCAATCTATGTCATTGAGTATGGAGAGATGTTCTTTCAACATATTCCAAACATCTCCTGAGTATTTGTCTCTGAGTGTGTTAACATATAAGAGCTGATAAACATTATATTTATTGAACATGAAACTATTATTCTGTAGATGGAATCTGTATCATATAACATTTTGGTTCCGGAAAATTGATGGCTTTATTCACTTTGTCCATGTCACCAAGCCATACTCGCCAAGTTTTAAATCCCCATTTCTTGTAGATGACAGCTCTCACTGAAGGAGAGAGTTTTCTTTACCACAACTTTTTTTGTTAACAAGGTGTATCAAAATTTGTTTTCATTCTTTTCAAACTTAACATGTGTTTAATCCTGCAGGTGAAAACGATTGTCTTTGATAAAACAGGGACACTGACAGTTGGGAAACCCGTAGTAGTCAATGCAGTGCTCTTCTCCAAATACTCAATGGAGGAGTTCTGTGCTGTGTCTATTGCCACAGAGGTTGGTGCTTATATTTCAAATTTGTCCATGAAAACTTTTATTTGCGTACTTCCATTAAAAAGTTTGCGTGCTTGTAGAGTTAAGTTATAGATGAGATAACTACAGATAACCACTGCTAGGTTTCATCGTTGTCCATAGTTTCTATTTTGTGAATGATAAAAAAACTTTCTCATTATTCTATTGTAAAACTATTTTGTCAATCAGGCTAACACTTGATAAATATGTAGGCAAATAGTGAACACCCAATAGCAAAATCGGTGGTGGAGCATGCTAAGAGGCTGCTAAAGACGTTTGGATCAACTGAACATGTGATGGAGGCCAAGGACTTTGAGGTGCACACAGGAGCTGGCGTTAGTGGAAGAGTTGGTGACAAAATGGTTTTGGTTGGGAACAAGAGGCTCATGCGGGAAAATAGTGTCCAGGTTGGTCCTGAGGTTGACAAGTATGTTTCAGAACATGAGAATCTGGCTCGAACGTGTGTGTTGGTTGCCATTGATGGAAGGATTGCTGGGTCTTTTGCTGTAACTGATCCAGTGAAGCCAGAGGCTGCGCGAGTCATCTCTTATCTTCGCTCGATGAACATTACAAGCATCATGGTTACTGGCGATAACTGGGCTACAGCAGTAGCCATTGCGAAGGAGGTTGGCATTGATAAGGTGTATGCTGAGACGGATCCACTGGGAAAAGCTGATAGAATCAAAGAATTACAGGTAAGATTATGAGATAGTTATGTGGGTGGTGTGAATAAATTACAATTACCCAGCTCCACAAGCAATTTTATTCTTGTTTTGAACACAATTACCGATTTATTGAATTATATTTCAAATGACTTGTCTGGCGTAAATCGATGTCTCCAAGAAATCTTCAAACTCATTTTTCTATATCAAGTTTGTTTCCGACTTAATATGTGATTACAATCTATGAAACACAGCCTTTCCTGACTTGTTAAACTGGAATTGGATGCAGATGAAAGGAATGGCGGTGGCAATGGTGGGAGACGGAATCAATGACTCTCCGGCTTTGGTTGCAGCAGATGTTGGCATGGCAATTGGTGCTGGCACCGACGTAGCCATAGAAGCCGCTGATATAGTTCTGATGAAGAGCAACTTGGAAGATGTAGTTACAGCCATCGATCTCTCCAGAAAGACCATGTCTCGAATTCGATTGAATTATGTCTGGGCCCTGGGCTACAATGTCCTCGGCATGCCAGTCGCGGCTGGAGTGTTGTTCCCGTTCACTGGAATTCGATTACCACCGTGGCTTGCAGGTGCATGTATGGCTGCTTCATCTCTAAGCGTGGTATGTTCTTCTCTCTTGTTGCAGTCGTATAAGAAGCCTTTGCATATTCAGAGCGTCTCCAACGGCAAGTCTGCGTGACATCCGACTAGTTTTCAACCTCTGGTTGTTGCTTCCATTCTTCATTATTGCAGCAATGAATTTGTACATGCGATCGTGATTAATAATTTAGAAGCATTCGGCTCCGATTTTTCCACCAGATTTGTGCGTATCATCTTTCTTTTTCTGCTCAGAAATACTAATTAGCTAAGGGATGGGCGTTTGATAACTATTTCGTTTTCAATTTTCAGTTTTTGTATTCAGTTTTTTGAAAACTGGAAAACTAAAATCTTGTTTGGTAACTACTTTCAGTTTTCAATTTTCAAAAAAGTGAAAACTGAAAAACCAAAAATCTAAAAACTACTTTCTCTAGTTTTCAAAATTTGGCTTTGAGTTTTCATTTTTTACTTTTTTGAAAACTAATTAAAAGTAGTTATCAAATAAGATTTTAGTTTTCAAAAAAGTGAAAACTAAAAATCAAAAACTGAAACTGAACTGAAAACGAAATTATTATCAAACAGCCGTAAGTTTCAATGATTTGTGAATCCGAAGAGAGTTCAACTAGATCTTGATTATATGTAAACGTTGTCAAAAAAATTTCATACGGAAGAATGTAACTGTTATGTTTTTGGTCGCATTTGAATAAAATCTTGAAAGTTTACAGAACAATTGTGGCATAATTCTGAAAACTATCTGCTTATATAGTTTGGGAAGATTTACGCGGTTACATTATCGTTAAAAAGTAAAAAGTGTTATGAACTGTGATTATCTTAATCACAATTAGAAATCTAATTAGTAAAGTTAGCAGGTTTATTGCTTGTTATTAGGGAGGTTTGTTAGAAATGCCAGCTGGCAAGTATTGGGTGAGTTGTATAAAGAGCACTTGCTCTCTCAGAGTTGTAATTAACAACAAATCGGAGCTTCAGCTCCGTCTCCTTATTCCTTGCACTCCACCATCCCTGTGTATCAGTTAAGGTCGAATTAGGGTTTAGATTTTTATCCTATCAAAAAAGGAGTGAAGATTAAAGCAGTGAACTTTGCAATGGTTTGTTTTGAATCAAAATGCATGTCACCATTAAATCAATCCGTAAATTTATGGTGTGTTTCTCAACTTTGGTTGCGTTGCGGAACCAATAATATTATTTTTAATGTTACTCTACTTGAAGGGGTGCGGGGCTTGGGTTAAGCCGAGCTAACTATAATAATTTAGTATCAAATTTATTATTTAAGTAAGTCGAATTTAAGGCCTCCCACTTACAAGTGGAGAGGTATGTCACTAGATCGTAGTGATAGTGGCTATCATCACTACAATAAAAGTTGACAATAGTCACTAACATTAGTTATACATAATGAGGTGGCTAAAGCCTTAAACAGTGGCTAAGGGGGTGGATAAGCCTTTACACATCCCCTTAGCCACTGTTAAGACTTTAACCACCTCATTCTGTATAACTAATGTTAGTGGTTATTGCCAACTTTTTTGTAGTGTGTTTATATTAATTTCGTGCCGTTTCACAACCATTTTCATTTTAGTTTTCAATTTTTGTTCCCTTGTTATGAAAATTATGAAAATTAAATATTGAAAACTTGCTTTTGGTTACTACTTTCAATTTTACCAGAAATTGAAAACTACTTTCTTGTTTTTTCAAAATTTACTTTCATTTTTGCAGTTTTTGGTTTGTGAAAGTAATTACCAAACAAGTTCTCAGAAAAATGAAAATCGAAAACTAAAAACTAAAAACAGAATACAAAATGGTTATCAAACGGACTCAATGTTACCAAAAAAATATAAGAAATTTTAATAGAGTTTTTCAAGTGCATTGTAGAGAGCACAATTCTCTGTTCGTTGTTTTGATGGAGACTTGGAGTGTGAACTGAAGACTACAATTCCACAGTTTGCGCATCTCCCGCTATGTGCACAAAATTGATACAACTCGTCGGCTAGCAGCGCACAAATTACCAATATCTTATCACCACCACAGACCAAAACATCCTGACCGCTGACTGCTCACTTGCAACTGGGTTGGTGTTACTTACGGCGTACGTACGCCACCTTCCAGTCGTAGCTTTGAATCGCCCTTACATCGGTCTCACTGCAGTCACCATTCCTCCTCACCTAGCTAAGCTTTCAGCAACAAATGAATGGTGTGTGTTTGATATGTATAAAAATCCAAATCACAAGTCTTCGTTCAACAAGTCTAAGCTTTCTTCAGTCCTTCTCACTTGGACTATTCGTGAACAAGTGTTGGTACCACCATCTTGTTTCCCTATTTATGTGAATGTAATGAGTTCAAGTTTTCTATCGAATAAAACCCGAAAGACGAAAACTACTACAATTAAGGGGAGTTTATATATACTGTGTATATACGGAGGAGAGAAGACGTTTCCTACTGTCGAAAATGTTGTCGCTGGTACACTGCTTGTGTTATATCTATATGATGATTATGGCTAATTACTTAACTGTAGGTGCATTTGCAATAGCTCATACCAATTTCAGCACAGACCAGTCTGCACTTCTTGCTCTCAAAGCTCACATCACTAGTGACCCTCAAAACATCTTGACCGCCAACTGGTCGTCTGCCTCCAATTCCGACATTTGCAACTGGGTTGGCGTTACCTGCGGTGCTCGCCACCACAGAGTCGCGGCCTTAAATCTCTCGTACATGGATCTTGCCGGAGTTATTCCTCCGCATCTAGGCAACCTTTCATTTCTCGTTGCGTTGGGCCTTAGGAATAATAGTTTTCATGGTCCCCTGCCCCAAGAACTGTCTCGTTTGCGCCGCTTGAAGGTGATTAACTTTGCATACAACAACTTTATGGGAACCATTTCTTCGTTGTTTGGGTCCTTTCCTAAACTTCAAGACTTGAGATTGTTTGGTAATCGCTTCTCTGGTTCCATACCCACTTCCATCTTCAACTTATCTGCGCTCGAAATAATCAATCTGCGCAGTAACCAGCTATCGGGTACGTACCACCATTACCAACCATCTAGGAATATTGATTGTTGCTGCTTGATCATTACATTTTAACATCTTTGTTAGTTGTACATTAAATCTATAAGATGTATAACAATCATCTCGGTTGGTTTTTCTTTTTCTGTGGCATGCATCCTCATATTTAACAGGTAGCATACCGAGAGAAATAGGCAACTTAACAATGGTGAAGAAAATATACCTTGACTACAACAATTTCGAAGGTATACCAAATGACTCAGGTTTTGTTACATATATATCCGAGCTCCTTCTTAACAAGTATCTCATTCTACTGTAGCAAAAAGGGGATCATAAAACCAACATAGGGACAGTGCGTATTTATTGTATAGGAATAGGACCCTCATATTCTGCAGTAAAAAAAAGAGGAAGCAACGAAATGTGTAAGAGGTCTAATTAATATGGTACATGGTCGTATACCTATCTCATTTGTGCTACAGTAGAACGGCATTCCTGCTAAGAAGCTAATCCTATATGTGTGTGTGTGTGTGTGTTTTTTTGTACATGATCTTAATATATATATATATATATGTATACACGGCTGGATTTTATAGAAATTCCGAACGAGATGGGCAGTTTAGGTCAGCTGGAGGGGTTGTTTGTGCAGGGCAATGCCCTAAAAGGCTCTGCTCTTGTGCCTGTCCTCAACATATCTTCTTTAACCATTTTGGCTCTGAACGGAAACAACCTCAACGGCAGTCTTCCGGACAATATATGTGAGCATCTTCCAAGTATTCAACAATTGCTTTTATCTCGAAATCAGCTTGACGGTCCAATTCCCTCCAAACTGTGGCAATGCAAAGAGCTTCGTCAATTCTCATTAGGGTTTAACAATTTCCGTGGAAGCATACCCAAAAGTCTTGGCAATTTGACCTACTTAACCAAGATTTTTCTTGAAAACAATAATTTAACAGGTAATAAATTTGGGGCCGTTTGATAATTATTTTTTTTTTAGTTTTTAGTTCAACTGAAGTTACAAAGTTAATGCAAACGTGCTGAAATTGTGACAGGTACAATACCGAATGAGATTTGTGATCTTCCACAGTTAGAGACTTTGGCACTGGAGAATAATAATCTCAATGGCGTCATCCCATACAAAATCTTCAATAACTCCATGCTAAGAGAATTAGGGCTTTCTTTTAATCAGCTTTCAGGTAGCCTCCCAGCAAACATAGGTCTTAGGGTTCCAAACCTAGAAAAACTTTATGTAGCCAGAAATAACCTCGCGGCCGGAGTACTCCCTAACCTCTCCAATGCTTCCAAGCTCACGGGGTTAGACATGAGCGTAAACTCATTTACTGGGTTTCTTCCTAGCACACTCTGTTCCTTGAAAAACCTCCAGTCACTTATCTTGTACTCCAATAATTTGACGGTTGATGCTTCTACTCCAGAAGCAGCAAGCACGCTCTCTTGCTTGTTTAATCTTAGAAATTTGACAGGATTGTACTTGGGAGATAATCCACTAAACACCACGATTCCAGCTTCTCTTCGGAATCTCTCTACGTCACTCCAAATTATTGATTTAAGCCTCTGCAACATCAGGGGTGACATTCCCGTTGATATTGGCAGCTTGAGCAGCTTGATAACATTAAGCCTGCCAAACAATCAGTTGAGTGGCGCAATTCCAACTTCAATACAAAGGCTACAAAATCTCCAAGGTTTGTATTTGAATGATAACCAACTGCGAGGACAGATCGTGTACGAACTCTGTCAACTAAACAACCTGGCTGAGTTACTTTTGGGTGGCAATCAGCTCTCTGGTTCTATACCTTCCTGCTTGGGCACTCTGGCAGTAGCTCTAAGAAGTCTATCATTAGGGTCCAATTTGTTAACTTCCGAAATACCATCTTCCTTGTGGGAACTCGAGTATATATTGCACCTAAACTTGTCATCCAATTCTCTAGTTGGATCTCTGTCGGAAGATATCGGAAAGTTGAAAGTTGCGGTGGACATAGATTTATCGAATAACCATTTCTCCGGAAGAATACCTGGTAGCATTAGGGGCCTTGAGAATATGATTAATTTCTCCTTGGCAAACAATAATTTGGAAGGCCCTATTCCCAGTTCATTTGGAAACTTGCTAGGCCTAGAGCTCTTGGATTTGTCGAAAAACAACCTATCCGAAGTGATCCCAAAGTCATTGCAAGCACTCTTGTATCTCAAGCATCTGAATTTGTCTTCCAACAAACTCCAAGGAGAAATTCCAACAGGCGGGCCTTTCGAAAATTTCTCTGCTGATTCATTTGTTTCAAACGGTGCACTTTGCGGTGCTTCCCGACTCCATGTTCCACCGTGCAAAAAGAGAACAAAAGTTACGCCAAACTGGAGGAAAGCTAAATATATCATCCCAGGGATCATATCAGTAATACTCCTAGCGGCCTTTGCATCGACTCTGATACTATGCCGGAAAAGGAGTGTTGAAGTTGCGAGAGAGACTGCCTCGTTACCTCAACTTCTTTGGAGAAGAGTTTCACGCCTAGAACTTGTAAAGGCGACAAATGGACTTCACGAAAGTAACTTACTAGGCACTGGGGGTTTTGGCTCAGTATACAGAGGAACACTTTCAGATGGGATAGTTGTCGCCGTCAAGGTTTTCAATTTACAGCTAGAAGGAGCATTCAAGAGTTTTGATAAGGAATGTGAAATGCTAAGCAATATCCGTCACCGGAATCTTATTAAAATCATCAGTTGCTGCGATCAACTTGATTTCAAAGCCCTGGTACTTCAATTGATGCCTAATGGAAGCCTCGAGAAGTGGCTGTATTCTCCAAACCGCTCCATGAATATTCTGCAGAGGTTGAGCATAATGACAGATGTTGCATTGGCACTAGAGTATCTTCATCATGGTCACTCGATACCTATTGTCCATCGTGATGTAAAACCGAGCAATATACTACTAGATGAGGATATGGTTGCACATGTTACTGATTTTGGCATTGCAAGACTCATCGGCGAGGGAGATTCAATGACGAAAACAATGACCCTAGCCACGATTGGATATATGGCTCCAGGTGATGTACTTTAAAATTTTGAATATGTTGGTCTTAATTATGAGTTGTAATTTTCTTTTCTCATATATATAACTAAACTCACCTACAAATTTTGCAGAGTTTGGGATGGCAGGAATAGTTTCGACGAGAGGGGATGTGCATAGTTTTGGTATTGTACTCATGGAGACGTTCACAAAAAGAAAGCCAACAGATGAGATGTTTGTAGGGGAGATGAATTTAAAGCAATGGATTGCAGATTCATTGTTTCCAGATGCTGCAATAGATAAAGTTGTGGATGCCGATATACTTGGGACGGAGGAAGATCGTGATTGCTTATCATCCATTATGAGATTAGCTTTAGCTTGTTCTGCAGAATCGCCGGAAGAGAGGATTAACATGAAAGATGCTGTTGTCACACTCAATAAAATCAAGACTAAGTATTTGAAGGACTGCGGAGGAGTGAAGTCTTAGTTTTTCTTATTGTTGTTTTCGATCTGCAAAGAGTGCATTAATTTCTTACAGCGATGAATATGACGATATTCCTTAATTGAAATGGCGTACCTCTCTTTGTCAAGCAATGAGACCAGTATTACTACAATTGCAATTCCAGTTATTTCTTCCCATCTTTTGGTAGTAATGCATTCAAAATCTAAGGCCAACCAAATCCGTTTCAAAACTTACACTACAGGTCAAGAGCGCCGGTCATGGGAACACAGTTATTTCAGTTAGTATATGAGGAAGTTACAAACTTTTACACATGCCTTGACAAAAAAAATTATAGGGCAGTGAGATTGTTCAGTAAACAGTAGTAATTAAAGTACTTAATCTTCAACTACAGATCTTCCATTAAAAGTTTCCTTCGCAAACAAGCTACATTCAATGCAATTGCTAATTCTGCATTTTATTTGTCAAAGAAATTAAACCAGGGCATACGTCCATGACTTTGTTAGGAGTAACGTGCCACAAACACCCGAAAGCCTAGCTAGGATGAAATCGAGGACGGTGCTAACTTAGAACCAAATTAAACACTCCATTATCATCTTCATTGTGATCTTCCACTGGGGCAGTATGTGCTTCCGATACGTGTGTCATCTCTCCTGGGCCAACATTTGAAAGGGGAACACCCCGATAAAGTGACTTCTTTCCCTGACAAATGGAGAAATATTCCTTGAACGTTTAGAGTTGGTTGCCCGAAGGAAGAGCACACATCTCTCTTCCTCCATGCACAATGACACACTAGTTTTTGGAACCATCAACCAGGCAGAGTCTAGCAATGTGTTGATATGAGGATGCTAAATGCATATTAAACTCGTCATCCAAGTGAGTCGAATCTGAGACTCTCACTTATAAGTGGAGAGCAATATTAATATATCATTTGAATGAGGTGATGTTCAGTTGGATTTCTCGTGTGGCAAGGGCACCATTTGAATGTGGGGATGCCCTACTAATTAAGGTTTCGTTTTTTTTTTTTCAAACCTCTCCACTCCACTTGACTTGAGTCTTTGACTAGTAAATGGACTTAGTCTGCATTTGGCTGCCATCACTTGGCCGACTCTTTGGCACATTATGCTGTGTCTTGTTTTGATAATTGATATATATACATACATATATATGTGTGTTATACATGAGTCAATAAATTGTTTTGTTATTGACCAGTTTTAATCATAAATCCAGGTTTTCTACCGAAACAAAAATAAAAAATTCGAACTTGCGTGCTATATGAACACTACACACATCTGTTCTATGTTGTCAGAGAGTGTTAACTGAAGACAACAATTCCACATTTGCGTATCTCCATCCTGCCATATGCACAAAATGGAGAGAACTCATCTCCTCTTGTCCATAACGTTCTTGTTGGTCCAGTCCTGTCATATGTCTGTGCCTAAATTAACTGTAGCAGCACAAATTACCAAATATCACCAGAGACACCAATCTGCTCTTCTTGCTCTCAAATCCCATGTCACTAGTGACCCTCGAAACACTTGCAACTGGGTTGGCGTTACTTGCAGTGCACGCCACCTTAGAGTTGTGGCTTTGAATCTCTCTTACATGGGTCTCACAGGCACCATTCCTCCTCACCTAGGCAACCTCTCATTTCTCGTTGAGTTGCACTTTGAAAATAACAGTTTATATGGTACTTTACCCCAGGAAATGGCCCGTCTACGCAGACTGAAGTTGATTAGCTTCACTTACAACAACTTTATGGGAACGATTCCATCATGGTTAATTTGGGTCGTTATCCAATCTTCAAACCTTAAATTTGTACGGTAATCAATTTTCAGGTTACATACCTGCTGCGATCTTCAACTTGTCTGCACCGCAAGTAATCGATCTGACCGATAACCAGCTAGCAGGTATGTACCTATCTCAACAACCAGCTATCCAATATTGTAAATGGATCATTACGTTTTAACTTTTTAACATATATTAATCTATAAGATAAGCTTGATTATATACAGGTAGCATACCAAGGGAAATAGGAAATTCAACAATGTTGAAGGAGATATACCTTGACCTGAACAATTTGAAAGGTATATATCGTTAGAACTAATGTGAGCATCCAACTCAAAACCAATTGTCATGTGGTGCCGAGACTAAAAATATATATTTGAAGTACGTTATACATACATATATATATATATACGCACACACTACTTAAACGTATTGAGTTTAATACCTAATTAAGTATTGAGTTTTCAGAAATTCCAAGCGAGATCGGCAGTTTAGATCAGTTGCAGGAGTTGTACGTGCAATTAAATGACCTAATAGGGCATGTTCCTATGGCCGTCTTCAACATGTCTTCTTTGACCACCTTGACTCTATACAGAAACAACTTGAATGGCAGTATTCCGGACAATATATGTCAGCATCTTCCTCGTATTTCAGGTGTTGAATTTGGGTCGCAACCAGTTTGATGGTGCAGTTCCAAGCAAGTTATGGCAATGCAGAGAGCTTCTTGTATTATCCTTGTCTAAAAACAAGTTCAGTGGAAGCATACCCAGAAATATTTGGAACTTGACGCAATTAGCGGAGATATATATTTCCGACAACAATTTGACAGGTATCTGCACTGCCATTCGACTCTTTTGATTTTCGGGAAATGATTTCCACGTCTCATTATCTCTCCCTACACATCATTCTCTATTTTTAGCCGTTGAATTAAATAATGTAGGGTAGAACAAAAGACAAAAAGTAAAGGACGGTATGCATAACGATAAAAGGGGAATTAGAAATCATTTCCCTTTATTTTTATTCTGTTGTTTCTGTCATGATTTATCATTACTTACAATACCTAAGTTCTTGTTTGATAGTTATTTTATTTTTTAGTTTTCAATGTTTTTTAAAAAATTGAAAACTGAAAACAAAAATCTGAAAGCTACGGACTCATTTGATAACTATTTGGTTTTCAATTTTTTTAGTTTCAAAACTGGGGAAAATATAAAACAGAAATGAGGGGGTGAAGAATGAATGAAAACAAAATCATGTGAAAATAGATTTTGGTTTTTTGCTTTCCGTTTGTGTACCTTCGTATACATTTCTTCTACATCTCTCACACTATTATTTCTCAACTCTTCTACGTCTCTCCATTGCTACCATATAATTTCCCTACATCTCCAGCACAAAATATAAAAACTACAGAGAAAAAAACAAATGAATATCAAGCATGTCATACTTTTGTGAGTTTTTAAATTTTGGCTCGATTTTAAAGAACTGGAATTGATTACCAAACAACCACCCCTAAGTTAAACTATGGTGCTAAATGTTGACATTTACTAATTGGGGCAGGTACTATTCCATATGAGATTGGTGATGCTCAAATTTTAGAGCTTTTGTCACTCTCGTCTAATAATCTCAATGGCCACATCCCATCCACAATCTTCAATATGTCAACGATGACAACAATTTCTCTTGTTAGTAATCAACTCTCCGGTACCCTCCCAACAGACAAAGGCCTTAGGGTTCCAAACCTACTAGGGTTCTATGTAGGAGCCAATCAACTCAGTGGAGTAATCCCCAACTACATCTCAAACAATTCTAATCTCAAGAGGCTAGACTTGAGCGGGAACTCGTTTTCTGGGTTTATTTCTACCACCTTTTGTTCATTAATAAACCTTGAGTGGCTTAGCTTAGACACAAATAATTTGACGATTGACGCTTCAGTTCCGGAACCAAACATCCTTTCTTGTTTGCCAAATCTTAGAAAGTTGACGATACTAAACTTGGCAAACAATCCGTTAAACGCCGCTCTTCCTGTTTCTTTCGGGAACCTCTCCACACATCACTGGAGTATCTTTCTTTCAGAAATTGCAACGTGAAGGGTAACATCCCCAATGACATTGGCAACTTGAGCAGCTTGACAACCGTAAGCCTGGGATACAATCAACTGAATGGATCGATTCCGAGATCAATGGGAAGGCTACAGAATATCCAAGGTTTGTATTTGGGCGACAACAATTTGCAGGGACACATACCATACGAACTTTGTCAACTAGACAACCTAGCCGAATTACGTTTGGACAGTAATCAACTCTCTGGTTCCATACCTTCTTGCTTGGGTAATCTTGCAGCTCTAAGAAGTTTATCATTACGGTCCAATTTGTTAAGTTCCACCATACCATCTACCCTGTGGGGACTTGAATACATCTTGAACATAGACTTGTCATCCAATCTTCTGAACGGATCTCTCTCGGAAGATATCGGAAAATTGAAAGTCTTGACAACTCTCGATGTTTCAAGTAATCATTTATCGGGTAATTTACCAATCAGCATCGAGGGTCTTGAAGATTTGCTTGATCTCTTCTTGGAAAATAACCATTTAGAAGGCCTTATACCTAGTTCATTTGGTAACTTGGTAAGCCTGGAATCCTTAGATTTGTCTAAAAATAATCTGTCTGGAGTGATCCCAAAGTCTCTAGAAGTACTCTTGCATCTCAAGTATCTGAATTTGTCATTCAACAGACTCAGCGGAGAAATTCCGATGGGCGGACCTTTCAAAAACTTCTCTACCGAATCATTTGTCTCAAATGGTCCGCTATGTGGTGCAGCCCGACTCCATGTTCCAACATGCAAAAATAGTACACTCATACCAAATTCAAGGAAAGCTAGTACATCCAACTTGAAATACATTATTTCAGGGATCGTATCAGCAACAATTCTAGTGGCCTTTGCATCGGTGTTGATACTACACAAGAAAAGGAACATGGAAGTTGCGAAAGAGACTGCCTCGTTGCCTCAACTTCTTTGGAGAAGAGTTTCACGCCTGGAACTTCTTAGGGCAACAAATGGATTTAACGAAATCGACTTACTTGGAACTGGGGGTTCTGGCTCAGTATACAGAGGAACACTTTCAGATGGGATAGATGTCGCCGTCAAGGTTTTCAATTTACAGCTAGAAGGGGCATTCAAGAGTTTTGATAAGGAATGTGAAATGCTAAGCAATATCCGTCACCGGAATCTTATTAAAATCATCAGTTGCTGCGACCAACTTGATTTCAAAGCCCTGGTACTTCAACTGATGCCTAATGGAAGCCTCGAAAAGTGGTTGTATTCTCCAAATCGCTCCATGAATATTCTGCAGAGGTTGAACATAATGACAGATGTTGCATTGGCACTAGAATACCTTCATCATGGTTACTCGATACCTATCGTCCATGGTGATATAAAACCGAGCAATATACTACTTGATGAGGATATGGTTGCACACGTTGCTGACTTTGGCATTGCAAGACTCATCGGCAAGGGAGATTCAATGACGAAAACAGTGACCCTAGCCACGATTGGGTATATGGCTCCAGGTGATGTACTTTTCAATTTTGTATATACTGGTCTTAGTTATGAGTTGTAATTTTCTTTTTATCATATATATAACTAAATTCACATACAAAATTCTGCAGAGTTTGGGATGGAAGGAATCGTCTCGACGAGAGGGGATGTGTATAGTTTCGGTATTGTACTCATGGAGACATTCACAAAAAGAAAGCCAACAGATTAGATGTTTGTTGGGGAAATGAATTTAAAGCAATGGATTGCAGATTCATTGTTTCCAGATGCTGCAATAGACGAAGTCGTGTATGCCGATGTACTTGGGGCGGAGGAAGATCACGATTTCATGAGCAGGAGAGATTGCTTATCATCCGTTATGAGATTAGCGTTAGCTTGCTCTGCCGCAATGCCGGAAGAGAGGATTAACATGCAAGATGCTGTAGTCGCACTCAAAAAAATCAAGACCAAGTATTTCAAGGACTGTGGAGGAGTGCAGTCTTAGTTTTTCTTCTTGTTCTTCTCTTGTGTATCTTTGGATCCATTTTCTTATCGTTGTTTCCGATCTGATGATGTTCGTAAAATTGAAATGGCGTACCTGGATTGGTCAATTCTTCCCACCTTTTGGTAGTAAAGCATTCAATTTCTACGGCCAACCAAATCCGTTCAAAAATTTACAGTTACAGGTCAAGAACGCCGATCATGGGAACACAAAGTTACTTCAGTCAATATATCAGGAAGTTACAAACTTCTACACATGCCCTTGACAAAAAATTATAGGGCAGTGAGGCTGTTACTCTGGATAGTTCAATAAATTTACGGGTTAAGTTGGGTTTTTTGGGAGCTTCACCAATTTGTGCTCATCTTTCTAACAAAAGGAACAAAGTTATTCCAATTTTCAGCCCTAAAGATCTTATCATTCATTCTGAAATACGTAAATGATCTTACAGCTTCGGCCTGGGAATGGTAACAGTTAGCGTGTATTTGCCATAAACCAGCCTGCAAGAGAAAAGCAGACGCGTGAATACGCAGGAAAGAATGGGCAACAAAAAAAAGTGGTTTACTGTCAAACGCTATCAGAAGCCATGTGTTTCTAGTAATAAGACATTTGAAATATCCAGTATATGTCTGATAGCAGTAAATGGTAGCTGAAATTTGTTTTTGCTCTTGAGCAAAGGATGAATTTACCCTGTCAAATCGTTCATTGGTATTTCTCCCGATCAAATGTATCCTTTTCTTTGAAACACTCCATATCTGGTGTAAATAGATTCATGTTAGACTAAACTGGAATTGTGTAATATGATAATATTCAATAAACATTTTATACAAGAAACCAATTGACTGATAAAGAATTATCGATAACAGGCAAGCCACCACTACCACCACCTAGCGGTGTAAATGGCAGACCATGCCAATCTAAAGTAGTACGATACTGATATATGCTATAGTGACGCAATTCTAAATTTGTTTTCTTGTTATATTAGTTGTACTACAAATTTCAATAAAACAGAAAATGATTATTGATGAACTTGTCATGTGTTTCTTCTTTATTATCCGGACAAAACAACCCAATTAAAAATAAAGATTTACCTCATAATAAATTCCAAAATACTAAAAGAAACCTCAAAAACTGATCAATAATATCCAATATCTGGAATACTAAAAGCGCTCGTATGGGCCCGTGCCAAGCCCATGTTGGACCTAGACCCTGCACAACCTGCTGTGCCAAGCACAGCTGCATGGCCAGTCCTACCTAACTTTAAAGCTTGAACTATACAAAATAAAATCTCTAAAGTAAGTTTAAAAAAAGTACCAGCAAAGCAACAAGCTAAGGAAGCATTATTAATCAACACTACCTGTTGGAGTAATCCTTCTGGGCTGCAAAGATAGGATGCCGGGTTATCACCATCCATCATTTCTAAACAGCTACAATAAGATATTTAGCACGTGAGCATGGAAGAATAGATGCATTTGAAAACAAGCAAATGTCTAGGAAACCCTAGTTATCAGATTGGTCAATGAACAAAATTCCAGTCAGAACCTTAAAACTTAGAATCTTACGAAACATGCAAAGCAGCTCCATGACGAGACAAAATTGAAGCAACAGGATCATAACCATCTCTAAGAGCAGTGTTGTAGTATCCAGCTGTAAGTTCAGCAGGGTGTGCTACCGTCTGGTACCACCAATATATTCCACCAATTTTAGCCGCTAATAGAATAGAAGTTTGCTTGTTTTCTTGATATTTCTTCAGAATGTTAGCTGCCTTTGCAAGAATATCATCTGCATGATGGAGCAACCTACCACTGTACCATTCCTACAACGAGTCAAGCCACTGTCAGATCTCCTAAGCTCCCCATTGTTTTCAAATAAGTTTAATCATGTTATGCATAATTATTGCATGATAAAGAACCATAATATAATTTTCCACTTATACATCTAAAATTGTCCTTAGTTTATTTATCAATACATCCTATGATGATTTTTTTTCCTCTAAAAGACGAGCATCAATGCTTTTTCATTCTTAATCAAATTGCATTTAACTTCGTGCAGTTTTTTAAAAAATCTATTCCCTTGTCATGACTTCATATTAAATCTTTAAATCATATCTACTTTTTAATCATGTTGCGTAAGAGTACTAAGAAAACCATTACAAGAAAAGTTCCAGAAATGATTGAAAAGATATATTGCAGGACCATGTTGTTTACATGCACCTACAGAGAAGTCTTGCATGGCTAAAGAAACACGACTTCAATTCAGCGTTTGCATTTTATTCTATGCGGTAGTTCTAGGATGAAATGTGCATGAACAGAAAGATAAAAGCAAACATGTCGTGCAATTTACACTAGGCTTCAGTTATGCAGAAATTTTTCACGGGAAATAATAAAGCAAGCTGCTTCCATCAGTTTCATACAAGGAAAAAACACCCATAATCAGAAAGAAAGCTTTCCTCTCCCTCTTCAAAGAAAGGAACTTCAGATGGGAGACTGTTGTAACAGCCAGCATTTTGTGGTCCCCTCTCTCCCCACTGAGGCTTTCCTTCCTTGCGTGCAGCCATCATTAGGTCATCCATCCTAAAAGAAAGAAGGTTGTAAATAGTGCAAATTCAACATCAACGAAATTTCCATTGCAGGATGAAAGAGTTTTAACCTACATGTACTTGTCATAGCACTGGAATTCACCGATACCAGGAAACTTCCATCTACCATCGCCAAATGGATGTGCAGGATACCTGTGACCAATGCTTCATAAGAAATCATTGGACTGACTCGCTTTATACTTGTGATTCTAGTGTAACTGTAACATACCTAAGTTCACCGGAAGGACCAAGACCAACACTAATTTCTTCTATCACAGTTCCAATAAAAGATTCAAATTTCTTGGCAAAACTTGACATGAAATCTTCATAACATTGGAGGGCAGTCCGGCCACAAAAGAGAGGAACATGGTCAACTCCGAGTGTAAGATAATCATCATTAGAAAATCCATTTTGGTCCTGATAATATATATGCTTATTCTGATCACCAATCTGGGAGGAAAAAAGAAGAGGTTCAACTTCTTTATCTAAATTCAGGATTCGAACTGATTAGCGTGTAATTAAGGCCAAACTATAGTTTTTCTTTCACATCCCTTTGCAATGATAAACTTTTTGTGTACATCAAAGCTAAAATCAAGTATGCTAATGGGGAACACAGTACCATAGCACATTGCAGAGCAGGAAACTGAAGAAACTTAAATATTATCTCTAGTCATCCAAATGGGTTATGTTTCTTATGTTGTCATAACAGAAAAGTATGACCAGGTGTTTGGGCTGGGTAATTTAAGCGTTCCAATACAGCCATGTGCATTTTACCAGACTAGTAACTTCAACAATCTAAGGAAGGCCAAACAGTCAAATGGGACTTCACAATAGCAAAGAAAACAAACCTCTATGATCCAAAGCGGAAGACTTACACCCCCTTCTCTGCTAGAAGAAGAGTTAATGTTTGAGTGAAATGACAAGGCAACATGCAACTTCAAACCTGACTCAGAAATCAGTTTGAAAAGCTCTTCATATAGAGACCAATCATATGTAAGAGGTGAGAAACGCTCTACGATTCCCCACCAAACCTCAACTGCAATTCCGTGAACACCTGCCAACTTGAGTGCTTTTAGAGCTACAGTTAAGGCCTTGATTCTGAAACAACAATAAATCGAGCAACATATAAAGAGTTTCTGTCTCACCTTTAAAACTTGAAAGGAAATTAAATGAAAAAAATTAAATTTAGAAACATTTTGAAACGCACGTTTAATCCCTTCATAACTTGAATTGGGAAGAGATCAAAATAGTTAGCTGCAACCTTCTAGCTAATCATACTCCATCGTTTAAAAGAGCATGACAATTAATTCAAGAATGCAAATGCATTACAGCCTCATCAACAGAAGGTCATGATAAAACTTACTTCCTAATCCTCGGACGCCCCAAACCATCAATGCAGAAGGCATCAACAGGCATCATCACATATATGGGAATTCTCTTATCTCGGGATGATGGCAATATCGAGGACCTCGAATTCTCTCGTGCATCCATACTACAAGCAATAAATCATCTAATTATCATATAGTTGCAACATCACACACACACATTTATACAATCCAATTCGAACATTCAAAAGCAATAAATTAGCTCAGAAACTACTCGTCGAATGTCGAATCGATGAACTAAGCTTTAAATTTGTTTGTTTGGAATTCATCAGCAACCCAACTAAACCTAGTCAGGTATTCAGTAAACCCTACACTACACAAGCTCAAAAAAAATTTATTGATTTTCCTGCGTTTTCTCGGGAACCAAACAGACCGTACAGCTGAAAAGAAAACGGAAAAAAAAACCATAATTTCGCTCGTGTGAAGGAACCTGAGAATGCTGTTTCCGGCAACAGATGGGCTGCAGCGAGTGAAGAGGCCGTTTTTAAAGACGGGAACGGTCGAAACGTTTCGGAGGTGGTTTCGGCGGTTGGGCTTGTCGTCGAAACTCACTTCTCTGAAGCAAAAGCTCCTCCTCGCTGCTGTGCATTTGCAGACGACTCGCCCATTGTCCGCCACTGCCATCGATCACAGAGAATCTCTCAGAGAGAGAGAGAGAGAGAGAGAACAAAATCTACTGTTTCTAATTTTTATTTGCAACTGAAATGTAAGACTGACTGTGTCTCTGTGTGTTTGTGTTGTGGTATTTTTGATCTGTTTTGTGTTGTGGGCCCATCTGCTCTTTTCCTTTGTGGCCCCAAATGTAAGACTGTTTTTAGTTTTTCATTTTTTTTTTTAGTTGTGAAATGAGGCATTGAGACTGAGTGGTCAAAAATTAATAAATGTTATCTTTAATTTGTATGTAGGTACTCGGTTCAATACTTGCATGTATTTAATACAATCATCATCTCAGATCATTTGACGGTTAGATATAATTTATGTGAATATATAATATGTGAATATATAATATGTGAATATATAATATGTATCTAATACAATCACCATCTGACCATTGAGATAGTGATTATATTAAATATATGCAAATATTATGAGAGAAAAACAATATATGTAGCCAAATTTGGCCCTAAATATATGTAGCCAAATTTTATTTTTTACAAAGAAATGAAATAAAAGATTTGGCTATAATACTTATATGTATTTAATACAATCATCATCTCAACAGTCAGATGGTAATTGTATTAAATACATGTAAGTATTATAGTCAATCCCCACATTGTGATCAAGGAATAGAAATCATGCTCCATTACTAGAAATACGAATTAGAGTTATTCTGATTCTTGACTTTTTTGCGTTTATTAAGATATAGGCATTTGAATCTTTCCAATTCTTAACTTCCTTTTTGTTTACTAACAAGTATGAAATTTGAAAAAAAAAAGTGTTTTTCATCCCAAAATTCGTAATTCAATACTTGAAAATCAGGAACCAAATCAACTGGATGGAACTTGTTTACCCCATTCTCATTCCTTCTTTCCCCTGCTGATTCATGACATGCCCCATTTCAAATGAGTAATCCAATTTTCTTGATGTTTGGAAACATTAGGAAAATTGGACCATGAAATACCATTTTATTTCAGGGATTGGATACAATGCTTACATGTATTTAATACAATCATCATTTGAAGTTAGTATAATTCATGTGGATATATGTATTTAATACAATCACCATCTGACCATTGAGATGACGATTGTATTAAATACATGCAAGTATTGTAGTCAAATCCCACAAGGTGTGCCTTGATTAGAAAATAGTGTGAAATTCTTCATCCGCAGTTCTTCAAATGTCTTCATCAGTAGCTAGTTTGAAATGGAACTAAGATTAAAAGAGAAATAAACCAAAACAAAAATGGAATGTGAAGAGAGTAAGAAGAGTAAACTGTGTACATTTCCATGAACGAAACACTACTTTTCGACGCAGGGACGCCATATTAGCATCCATTAACGAAACAAAACTAGTTTTCAATCGTCAACTTACAGAAACTAGACCATCTAAAAGAATCCTAATTTCTGCAGCTGATTGTGTGGAGGAACCACATCCTGCTAACCAGCAAATCTGTGATGGTAGTCATCAGTAGCAGGTCCAAGGGACGACATAAAAACCTAGGAAACCGAGAAAGAATCACTCCGAGCAACAGTTAGCAGGCATTGTTTCCTATTCATTTTCCCCGTCTTGAGAGGATAAGCAAGCCAACAACTGTCATACATGGTGCCGCCACGACAGAGACCACAAGCGCAAATGCATACACAAGACTGGGAAAGTTGAAATATTTTTTGATCTTTTTTAAACCTTTGTCGATCAGGGGTGCCAGTGCAGCTGCTCCAGCCACTCGAAATAGCCTTGTGACGTTATTTCCCGTCCACATCAAGATAACAATCTGCGGAAGGCAAGAAACAAAACATAATCGCAAAAGCATAGCCTTCTTTCAGAGTGGCTAAAAGTTAACCAACTTATTTCTTTTCTTAAAAAAACAAGCTAAGTGTGAGACTTGAAATTTGATCACCTTCCTTCTCTCTTTACTTCTTGGTAACAACGAAGATCCTGACAACCGACTCCCTCGCTGGATACAAAGACATGCGCTAAATTCTCGATGTGTATGTAGCCATCCACAAATCATACATACAGTATTAGGTAAACCTAATGCCCTGGTGTTTTAAGCCCGCAAGAGTCTCAGCCTAAGACGTTTGACCCCTCCCCAACTTTCTTAGTAGCTAAATGAAACCTTTGAGATGTGTTTTTGCAGTTAAGCTTTTATACAAAAACCAGGCCTTTTCTGGTGTAACAAGTAAAGTCACCTAACCATTCCTATCCAAATGAAATTCACAAAGAGTGCAGAAGAAATTTGAGCATTTCTTACCCCTAAAAGTGCCTTGATATTGGCTGCTGGATTGTTCCCTGTACTTCTCTCATACCCGAGAAATGCAAGGACAAAAAAGGTGGTGTATGTAACCACATCAAATATCCCATAAGCGAGCACAGCTGCCAACCCAAGTTTTGCAAGTTTTGAACTCATTTCAGCCGAATTTGCCAGACCAAATATGCAAAGTGTATTGAAAACGAAAACAAATTCCCAAATCCAATTATCATATTATGAAGAGGAAAATCCAATTTATACGACTATTAGGTTCATATTCTTATACATACAAGAAATTAACCATTCACTTCAAAAAAAAAATAAAGAACTAATATCAGCAAAAGTGTTGGAAATTTATATATTCCTGTGAAAGCAAAGGAATCAATAGAAAAAGTAAGGCAGAAGTACTACTAACGGAATTCTGGAGATTAACATCCCGAGGGCTGCAAAGAGCTCCCACACAATGACTTGATTGAAAGAACAGGAACTCTTTTGTATTCCAAACTAATTTCTTTGTACAACTTGTTCTTTCTAACAAACACGATTTCGTTCCATAATCACCTGTTCTTAAACATCCAGTTTGATAGGATTAGAGCTAAGTAGCGCCTTCGCTTTGTTTGTAATGAAAAGGAAAGAGAGGGTCTTCGGACATTTTATCCAGATCGTCTCTGCGCATAAATGTATCATTACATTCACTCATTCATACAATCAATCACCATATTCAACTCAACACTTAGAAGTTAATCAAGCTAACATTCACCAATGTGTTGAATTTTACGGAAACAGAACAAGGGAGACAACGAAAACTTGTAAATGCAAGTTAAATTCAGAAAAATGACCACATTCCAACAAAAAAGTACTTGCAATATATGTTAATCATACATTCACAGCAACCAAATGCAAGTAGAGCTGAAGAGAAAGAGCATTACCTTCCATTTGCTCCAAAAGCCCTTGCTTTGCTACTCCACCCAAAAAATATAAGCAAATCAATACATATATAAATCAAGAAAGAGGATGCCCAAGCCAAAACAATGAAAGTGAGGGACTTTAATTTGAAGTAGTGTACCTCAAATTGTTGCGGATCATTTGGGGGGAATTGTCTGCTGCTTCTGCTGCCCCTCCATTGAAGGAACACTTGAGTGAAATTGAGAGAGTGGGTTTTGGGGAGAAATGCAAATACAAGGAGCTACAGGAGGAGGAGGAGGAAGTTGCCAAACTCTTGAGATGGGTTTGATGATGTCTGAGGAGGAATTGGATTGGGGGACAAGAGCAAGACTAAAATTATATGTGTATGTTACCATCTAATTCACCTCTTGGGTTTGGACCAAAAACAAAATCACCTCTGGGTGGGCCTCGAATAGTGAACACCATTTTATACCAAACAATGTTTTTAAGAGCGATTGCGGCGGACCTTTTTGGTGCGAACTAAATAGAACGGCTGTGATCACCGTCTAAGAATGGAACCGTGTGATTCTCTGTCTATGGGTATATTTTTTTTTCAATAGTTCACGCAAAACCCACACACCATCAAGCATTGGGATAGGAGGAGAGATCAGGATGATTTCAGACGAAATTGTACGATTTCAAACTTCGAAAACCGAACAACCTGCAACAAAGATCAAAGCCAAATCAATAGCCCATTGAAAAATATTTTCCGACCCACCCTTCGACATGCAGTAATAATTAGATTAAAATTCCAACTTTCGAAAATCCTCAAACGTGAAAGTTGAAGCTGACCGAAAAGTTGAGTTTTCCGACGTTGATTGTTTCTTTCATCATTTTCGACCTTCCTTATGTGATGGTTATGAGGAAATAGAGGTGACAACGTAAGTTGGGCTCAAGGACAATGGACTTTGATATAAAATTCATCTAATCCATGGCCTGGATGAAGAATATATGAAGGATTTTGGGGTTAAGAGAGCAAAGAGAGAGAAAAGAGAAGGACATCGTGACGCTGGTTCGCACGTTAGTAGGAAGAAGAAGGAGTTGTTTAGCTTTTTAGAAATAACTAAATTTCAAATTACCATACTACTCCTTTAGCTTAAAATCCATAACTTTCTTATTCAGCCCAAATTTTCTGCTCCACTTGTGCACACGTGATCATAAATAAATTCCAGTACAATTCAAATATCACAAGAAAGAAGATAAAATATGAAATAAGCTCAACTGGCCCATGTAAGATACTCTTAGCCATTTTCAAGGGCACTTTCGCCATTTCACCACGGGAGAATAAAATACATTAAAATTAGGACTAGTCCATTAGACTAACATTAATGAATAAAAACTATATCCAACCACTCAAAAGGTGTCACGCGGATACTTATTGAATAAAAATATATAAGGTGTAAATGTAAAAGTTCATAATAAATAATGTGTACAAACGTTTCTTCTTTAATGACAATAACTCATCAGTAACCTTTCACAACCCCTTAACACAACCCTTATTCATCATCATTTAGTCTAACATTGATAATTCATAAACTGTCACAACTTCTAACACAAGCATTCTTCTAATGACAATAACATGCATTTCACAACCCCAACAAAACCCTTATTCCCATCATTTAGCCTAACATAAATAATTCATGTTGAAGCCAACCCTAACACAAGCATTCTTCGTAATTATACACAACTCCGTCATAACCTTTACAACCCCAACACAACCCCTGACCAACATCATTTAGCCTAACATTAATAATTCATAAATTGTCACAACCCTAACACAAGCAATTTTCGCATCATAATAACATGTCATAACCTTTCACAACCCCAACACAAAACTTATTCAACATCATTTAACCAAACATTAATAATTCTACAAACTCGCCACACCCTAATGAAGCACTGTATGTTATGTGGCAATTTATTGAATAAAAATTATATAAGGTGTGAAATGAGTAAAAATTCATAATAAATAAATGTGTCACATCCGGACCAATTCGTAACATGATATTATCCGCTGACCACGCCTTCACGGGCTTTATTTTTAGGAACTCACAAGCAACTTCCTCTAGTGGGTCACCTAATCGATCGGGCTTCAGCTCAAACTCGCTTAACTTCTGAGTTCGGCGGAATCGGCGTGAGCTCCCAAAAGGCTCGTGCTAATTAGGAGGCGTGATGCGCATATAAGTGCACATCACCCCCTCTCCTGCTGGTCGATGTATGTCGCCAACCACCTCACTTATGGAACCTCGGGGCGCCCAGTCAAGAAACTGGCACCAAACGACAAGAGTGGCTCCGATACCATTATATGTCACAGTGATCCCCGAACTTACCGCTCGTAGCACGATATTGTCCGCTTGGGCCACACCTCAGCTAAGTTTTTGGGAACTCACGAGCAACTTCCTAGTGGGTCACCTGATCTGGGATTACTCAGCCCAAATCTCTGGTGAATTTCCTGAGAGTCTGGAAGGAATCGGGCCGGGAGTTCTAAAGGCCTCGTATAATTAGAGGTGGGCATGTACATTACATCACCCCCTCTCCGTTGGTCGATATGGGATGTCACAATGTACAAGCATGAGGAATATAAAAATAAATACTAAACAAATGCTCGTAATGACAAGCTCTACAACTTTCGTAGCTGGTTACATCAACAATTGGATTTTTAAAACCCTTCTCAAACCTTAGATTTATACTAATTGTCGATTGTCATTTTCATGCTTACCTCTATTCTTCTCTACATCGGATTTCATTTGTTTGGATTTTATTTTTTTGAAAACATTATTTGTCAATGTATGTTGAATGATGAACGGTTTGGACTATTGATATCACGTCGTATTTACCAGTTAGTGAAAATATAGGCCTGAGTTTATAAAGTTTCTAGCAACTATATGACATTGACTCATATTTCCGCTTAACCGTAAATATCCTCCAACACGATATCAACGATTCAACTGCTCATCTTTTTTTCTATCCACTACAAGATTGTGTTTAAAAAACAAAAACAAAACTGCAAGAAGAATGGAGCTTTAAACGTGAATGAGATAAAATTGAGAGGTTAAAAGTATAAATCTAGGTTCATGGATTTATGTGTTGAACTTCCTGAGCATCTCTTCTTCACTTAAAGTTGTAGAGCTTGTACAATAATTATTAATAATTTTACAATTGAGAACCCCCTGTGAGAAAACACATTACAATAAGAGTTTGAGGGTTTTAGAGGAATTTCAAACACATGTAACATTCACGATAGAGTTGCAGAGTTTGTCATTACGAGTGTTTATATATTTGTTTTACATTTGGACATTAATTATTATTGTGCCATATCCTTGGCCCCGGGAATAATATTATTTTATTCCCTATGTGCAAAATGACGATTTTGCTCCTGCTGACCTTTACGCGCTGACTTTTTGCGCTTTGCACTGCACGACGCCACTTGCATTTTCTTGACGTGTTTCGCCGATACGAACGCCAGACGCGAGCCGCACGTCGCTTGGACTCCAACTAATATTTTACGCGCGCCAATTTTCGACACGCTTCCGTGAATTTAACTTTGGACTGACCCACTTACCCGCAGCCATGTGGCCTTATCCCCGATTTCTGGAGTTGTGCTCGGTCTTGGACCCGTGTCCTCCCTCCTTCTTCCCCGGGTTCTCTCGTAAACAAAAACACCAAAAGCTCAAACCTCTCTGGCACCGTGCCTCCTCTCCTTCTTCCTCGAGCCATTCCTTTTGGCCATGGAGATCACACAGACCACCACCGCAACTCAAACCCATTCGAGGTTGAACCTTTAAACTCCGTACCTGAACTCCCAAATTTGCTCAAGGCACCCGAGCTTCGACCCATTTTTCCGTCGATTTCGACCCCAAGGGTCCTCTTCTGGTCACCATTGACTCACCAGGGTCCCTCGCAACCATGCCTTCGAGCCGTGGATGGCCGAGATCGACGAGTTTCTGAAGTTTCGAATCCCTGGCTCAATTGACCCGAGAGCTTTCTCGATTTTCCAAGCACCTCGTGCCGCATTTTTGGCCCCCTAATCGGTAATTTCTCATTCTCCTTAGTCTAGCCTTCAATTTGACACTCTGAATCATTGAATTTGGTTGGAGAAAGAGTGACATAAACGCTTGAAGCCTTCCTACTAAATTTCGCTTCCATGACGTGGCGACGGGCGTCGCACGGGCGGAGCCAGGCGAAGGGCACGCGTAATCGAAAAAGACCAAGAATCGCGCTGACGCCGATGACGCCGCAAACCGAGTCAAACTGCCATGCTGACACAACAACCGGGTCGGGACTGCCTCAGCCGAAAGCCAAGGAAAAGGTTACAGGAGCCACACAAGAGTCACAGAGTGCCGAAGGCTGGGTGGAGCGCCGCGTGAGTGAGCCGTTGAGCCGCGCGTGAGCCGCGCTGTGAGCCGCGGTTGAAGTGTTGCTTTGAGCTGCGCGTGAGGGCGCGTGGAAGGTCCAAATTGACTGCTTTCACAATGACTCGTGACGCACGTGTACTACCTCAGTACGTATGTTAATTTTCTTAGGTAAGCTGACCTCCAAATTGAGAAAACAAGGAATAGGTGTACTAATTAGTTAATTGCTACCTTTATGAGTTTAATCATTTTAATGGTGATATCTCATATAGGTTAGCTAAATGGTACAGGGCGGCGTGCAGCACAAGACACCATGTGCTCACTTCGCGGCGGCTTAAGCTTCACCCCGAAACTCCGTTTTCGGGCTTCCCCGAACGCCGTTTTTCGTATTTTCACTACGTGCTATTAATCTTGGGTGTTCTAAAATAGGTTTGATGCACTTGGCGCGGAGGACGTACGCTTGGACTTCCTGCCTGCAGACCGTGGAGTGGGCCCTTTCCCTACTATTAAATGTGTTTTATTTGGGAAATTATATTTGGTTTATTGCCTACACTAGTAAATGGTTTTAGATGGTTATTTTTATCGTATATTGGTAGACCTTGTTATATTAATTTATTACTTGGTTTACTAGTCATTTCAAGATTCGTAGGCCATGGAAATTAGTGGGCTTGGGCTCCACATTTCCATTTGGGAATTATATCATTAAATTGGTAATTCCGTATTGATTCTCTGGTACGCGTATTGCTAGTATCGAACCGGCACTATTTTAGGAATTTATGGAATTAAGTATTTTAATTTCCCTACTAGTACCTATTTGTGATTTCGGTTTTATATCTATATGACTAGCTTTGAGTCGCATTTGGGTGAACCTGATATGGTAATTTTCATCGTATTTTGGGTTCACCTAGTTTGCCATTAAGTTGGTATTACTATACCCTGGTACCCATGTGGCGATTCTTGGTATTTCTCTCACGATTAGTTATATGTTTGGTATTTCTGCAATGGCCCCGAGAATACCAAATATATAATGATTAGTTTCCGAGGGCATCCCTTTACTCCGGGAAATTACCTCTACATTGTTTTATGTGTAGGTATTCAGTAGTATGTTTTCATACGCTAACTAGGTTGGTTACACGGTGTTTAGTGTACCGTCTGCCAGGACTACCACGTGATTGTTCACACGCACCTATACGCCGCTTATGGACCCATAGCAGTGCACTGTTTCTAGGTCGCCTAGGCGACTCAACTCAAGTAGATGGCGACACGCGCAGCCTTCACTGATTGTGTACACGAGCGCATCAAGTTACTTATACACTCCACTGCTCATGACAGAATATATCTCGTATGAACTCTGTGTGTGCTTGGTGCAATACCTAAACGAGCATCTATCTTGTAGTCTTGGATTGTGGGGCTAGACCTTCACGTGATTGTTCACACGCACCAATACGCTCACTATGAATCCATAAGAGGGTGCCACTGCTCTAGGTCGTACGGGCGACTTAACTGCTTGTGATGCGCATATGCGTCAGCCTTCACGTGATTGTGCATACGAGCGTGTATCTTATAGTTTTATATTGTGGTGTTTTCACCGATTTTCACCGATGCCACTAGCATTTGGTTTACTTAAGTTTTCTTCGTGATCCTTATTTTATGAACTTTTGATAAAGTACTGCAGCCGAACGGTAGCTTTCCGCCTGCTTCGGACGGTAAGTATATTTCCCATACTTACCCTGCTTTTTCTACCTACTATTATATTACGCTTTCCGAAACTCAAGCTTCCAACAAACTACTTTGATTTTGACGGCAGGGGTTATTACTTTCGTAAAAACAAAGGTTTTTACAAAAACAACTATTGGCCCACTCACCCTTTTGTTTTGCGCCTCCAGGTTTAGTGGTCAAGTCAAGCCGCCGAGGCTGGTATGACGAAGCTTCAAATTTCTTGGTATTGTAATAATTGTGATTCGCATCATGTACAATCAAGTGTTTAAATTCTTCCGCCCGTACATTTGTGTGCACATTGGATCTCAATTTATTCAATTTATTCCCTCTATTTCTTCACTGGTTACCCTAGCCGGGTGTCTGGGCCAAAGACATCCACTTTTGGGTGTCCACGTGTACATCCTGCCTGATGTGTCAATTATGAATTTTTAAAATTTTGAACTAAAAAAAAAAAAACTATTCATCAACGTCACGTGGCGCCTTCTAGTGCTTCACTAGGGTTAGAGTTGAGGGTAGTTTCATACCTTTCACAAGTTGTCATCCTAAAATTATTATGAGTTCTTCCAATTTCTTGTTTTCAGTAACAACGAATATTCCCTTTGGCAGCCTAGATTTTTAGCACTCGAGGAATGCTTTTTTCCACGTGTTGCTATCTCGGATGGTCCGACTTTTTTTTTTCAAACCACGCGGTCAATTTCTCGATAGGTCCATTTGTTATTTTATTTTCAATCAAAACACCCAAAATCACACTTAAAATTTGCAATAATTATTTTACAATTGTGAAAAATGTAAAAATATATAAACGCTCGTTAACGAATCCTCTATGCTTAGACGCTAGTGGACATTGTCACAGATGGATATTTTTTCAATTCTTTTTACAATTTTTACATGAATTATACACCTAATATACTATTTTATTCAAAATGTGCCACGTGGCACTTCTTTGGGATTCATTTGATACATTGTTTCTCGAGTATTTTGGCACCAAACGCATTTGGAAGCACCCTACACGAAAGAGAGCAACTTTTTTGGATTTTTTTCCACTATTTTTTTATGAATTTTCTCAAGTTATATAGTTTTTTAATCGCCATTGCCACATGACAACTTCTCGTGTTTCACTAGGTTTAGAGTATAGTTTACAACCATTCACAAGTTGTCACCTAGAAAACATTAACATCTCGAGCAACCTTCGCTGCCTCAACACAAGCCTTCTTGAACATCACATAGACTACAAATTAAGTATACTATAAAACTAAAGAGATACTAATCGTGCTTTCTTCCAATATAACATTTGATGGAACAAAGTGATATCTAACCAACGCACAAAGTTGACTAATTTTATCCAACACCACATGGAACAACATAAATTACCATAAATCCAAAGAGTATCATAAACTCAAAGTTGCATAACTTTTCCCAACACCACTTTGACTAGCATAAATTACCATACATCCAAAACTAGTATCATAAATTACCATCAATCCAAAATAAGAGTACCAGTAAACTCATTACAAGATAAACTAGCCGACATGAAATAAAATAAAAATGTACCAAATTTTTCATTAATAATTTTTGTAATTACATTGTTTAGTACAAGAAGGATTGAAAAACAAGGGACATGACATCCACCAAACAAGTATAGAATTTTGTAGGCTATAAAACCATAGTAACCTCCACTCAAAGCAAGCCTTCGTTTCTCATCTTCTGACATGAAAATTTTCAAAAACATCAAAAAACATACTTCCATAATCCTTGAACTATACCAATTAACCAAAAGAAAAGTACAACATATTTATCAAAACACAAAAACCATAATTAATCAACCAACAATATTTGTTTACAAGATTAACACATTCTGATTAAGTTTATCATGTGGAGTGTGCTAGAATAAGATACATAGGCTGAAAATAGTTTTATAATGAAACAGAAAGCTTTAGGACATCATTAAGCTTCCTGTGGCTAGTGGAGGTCTGGGGTTAGAGATGTCAAGACTCGAATTGGATTGTAGGGATTAGGAGAGAGTTGGGAAAATGGGAAAAATATAAGGTAAATTCATGTTAGATACCAAGTCGGGTATAGGTTTTAAGGAAATATACCATATTTAAGGAAAATACCAAGTCTAATTAAATATTTTATGATAAGCCACAAACTTTATTGCAAGTGATCCTAAGGACAAATAAAAGATACGAGAGATTATCATATTGTCTAAGTTTATTTCTTTCGCACTTTTATAAGGTCTTTGTGAGGCTCGGGGTTAACTTTGAAGGTTTAGGGTTTTAAAAGGCCTGGCCAATGCCTGGGGTTGATCATTTTGGGTTTAGGGTTTTAGAATGTCCTTGGGAGGAGCTTAGGGCTTAAGGTGTAGGTCTCGGGTTTTGGCGAAGGACAATCGAATTAAAATTCTTCTAAAAAAATTCATACTCATGCTTGTTAATTACAATTCATTGGGAAGGTTAATGGCTATAAGTTTGTGATGGTAGGGTTGGACATTATTGTCATTTTACCTAGCAAATTAGTTTGACTTTTCAACTAGTACCTAAACTAAAACTATGGTATTTTAACTTAAAGTTATTTTGAATTTGGTATTTAAACTAAAAACTCCCAAAAATATATTGGGCTGTGGGTGTCTGGGTTTAAGAGTTCTGATTTTATTATAGTCGTTTTTGAAAGAAAATCTGCAGCTGTGCGATGTGCGCTGCATGCAGCAAGCTTATGTCGAGTGCTCACTTAGACATTTCGTCAAGCACCTTCTGTGCATCAAGGGGTCACTACCCAGACGAGCAAGGGGTCACCGGAGTTGCTCGCCAGCCAATTCTTCAGCCTTTCACGGGGTCAACTGATCACGTTGACCCCCTAGTGGATCCACCACTGCCCACCACCGCCGACTTCGTCGATCTCTCAGTCTCCGCTTCGCAACTGCAAAGCCTCTCTCCCCTCTTTTCTGTCTCCTTCTCTCTTTCTCTCGCAGCCGAATTTCTGCCTAGCCCAGTTTTAATTTGAATTTGAATTGGAGAGCGATAAAAGGAGTGAAGAATTCGAGGGAATTGGAAAAAGGGATTTCTTCCGCTTCTCTTTGGGTAAACTGTCGTTTGACCTCCTGAACTATCACTTTAGTTGAAATTGACCTCCTGAATTATTTTTTTGGTAAATTAACCCCTTAAACTTTTCTAAATTAGTAAATTTACCCCCTACCGTTAGATTCCATCCAATTTGCTGTTAATTCGTTAGAATGTTAGCTAGAGCTATCAATTAAAATACGACACGTGTACAAAGAATAATTTAAAAAATTATAAAACAAAAACATTCCAAAAGCAATTCCAAAACCGACGCAATTGTTGAAAACTTTTCTACTTGAGATCACACCTAAGTCCTAACCCGTTCCGCTCCACCTCAGATTGCACCAGTGTGTTCAAAGAAAGTGGACATGGACCTCGGAGAGAGAGAGAGAGAGAGAGAGAGAGAGGGGTAGGTTATTAGGGTTTTGTTTTTTTATTTAATTGTTATAATTTTTTTGTTGGAAATCTTTTTTTAAATTAAAAATATTATAAGTTTGGAATTTAAAATGGTAAAGATATATTTAATTATTTATAATTCTATGTGTTCACAAGTTTTTAATTATTCTATATGTGTTCACAAGTTTTTAATTATTCTAGTCCATGTGTCCTATATTTATTGGTTGTTCTAGGTGACATGTAAGAATAAATGATGGAAAGATTAATTTGCCGTTTAATTTGACGGAAATGTGGATGGAGTCTAACAATAAGGGGTAAATTGGCTGTTTTTCAAAAGTTTAGAGGGTCAATATACTAAAAAAATAGTTCAGGAGGTCAATTTCAACTAGGGTGATAGTTCAAGGGGTCAAACGGCAGTTTACCCTTTCTCTTTTCAAGAGAAGGAGAGGGGCTTTTGCAAAGAGTGAAGGAATCCAACGGTGGTGGTGGTTTGCGACGTCACAATAACGATGGAGCAGGGCTGGTGGTGGTGGTTTTGCAAGAGAGGATCGAGAGAAGTAGAGAGAGAAAGGAAATAGAAAGAGAGAGGAGAGAGAACGAGAGAGTAACTAGTTTTACCAGTGAATTATATAGGTTTTAAGATCCGGTTCCACCAATGCGCTTGGTTTTGCTGTGAGCCATCCAGATCAAATCTAACAGCTTAAAACGGTCTGCACCAATGGTCTGTACAAGAGAATTGTCAATGTTTTTAAAAACTAGCCTTAAGGCTAGCCTAGGCGTTTTTTGGGTTGGACTATCAAGAAAACGCCTCTGAGCGAGAGTAGGCTATGTTCTCGTGTAGGCATTGAGAGGCACGTCTGAGGCCGTCTTGAGACGCCACTTGGCGTTTGATCTTTTTTTTTCTTTTTTTTTTTAAAGAAAAACCCAAACCCAAAACGACGTCGTTTTGGGCAGAGTTTTATTAAACACAACAACGCCATCTTCTTCTCCCCACTTCGCGATGCGTACAAGTGAAAGGGAGAGAGCATCGCCGTCTCTCATGCAGACCAATAGACTTGCGAATCTCCAGTTTCAAGTGTCTTCTCCCATTTTTCTTCAAAATTTCAAGTCTCCAGTCGACACCACCAATCTCCAAGTCCAATCTCACCCCATCATCTCCCACAAGTTCACAACAAATTTGTAATTTTAAGGTTGTTATGGTGGTTGCTTGAGGTTTGAACCTTAGATTTTAATTTGATTTGGGATGGTCTTGACTATTATTTGAATTATATGTGTTGTATTTTGTGTTAATTGTTTGAATGACAATGTGTATTTGTTTTACAAAGTATTATATTTTATATATATAGTTATATATATATATATTAAGTATTATAATAATTTTAGGTACAGTGAACACGTCACACCTTCAAGGTATCACTTAAGCTAAGATAGGTTATCTAAGATAGGCTATCTATGAAACGTCACACCCTATATTTTGATCACCACACCAAGCCCTCCCTCAAATTCTTTTCCTAGCCTTCCTATTTTTTCCCTTTTTTGTAAGGGAAAGAAATTTGCTTATATACTTGGAATGTCACGTGACAATATTTTAAATTAATCACGCGATGTCATGTGCTTTAATTTCTTCGCATAACAAATGTAATTGAATCAATTTTTTTTTTTTAATTTATTAATAAACACACAAAAGATGATAATAAACGAATATTTATCATTCAATAGAAAATGATACAGACAGAGTACACTAATCAGTACAGGGCAAAAAAAAAACGAGTCGTAATTAATAAATATAACTAATCTTGAAGAGCAGGAAACGAGGTGTATTGACTTAGAGAGCCAAAGCAACCCAGATAGACAACCCGCTCAAAACGACCCGAGCCGCATTCAAACCCGAAGCCGACGAATCATCGCTTGATGGACCCTGCGCAGCACTATCCGGTGACAGACTCGCCGGCGCCGGAATCGGTGGGCTACCGCTTGATGGGAACATTCCCGGGGACCCTGCCGGTGTTGCCGAACTCGAAGGAATGCCAACTGGTTCCGAGGGGGTCGCCGCAATCTCAGGACCCTCTGCAACTGGCGGAGCCCCGACTGGACTTTTCTTGGGAGCGCTCACCGGAGTTTTGGTCGGAGAGGCAACGGTGGGCGGAGGGGGTGCCGGAGATTGAACCGGGGCAGACACACTCTTGGACGGGCTCTTCGCTGGAGAAACCGGTGTGGGAGGAGACGCCGGAGAGACGGTGGTTGGGGTCGAGGTCCGAGGAGTTGGTGTGGGCGGAGAAATTGGCGGAGAGGTTTTGGGAGAAGGCGAAGGCGGGGACTTAGTCGGAGGGCTCGTAGGGGATGCCAGAGGAGTTGCATGAGAAGTGGTCGGAGAAGAAGCCGGAGAGGGTTGCGGTGGAGGCGGCGGCGGCTTTGTGGTGGGTGTAGAGGGTTTGGGGGAAGGAGCAGGCGCATTGCCTGCTTGTACCACATTGAAATGTGGGACGACGCAGAAGAGAAGAACAGAGAGTACAACAAGTTTATACATCTTTGAAAATCTCCGAGGAAACTTCAGATTAATGTTGTTGTTGTGAATGATTGTTCAGTTCTGAGAGATTGAGGAAGGAGATGAATTTATAGGGAAAAGGTTTTTTTTTTTTTGTTTTTGAGAAATAATTAGAATTTAAAACGTTGTGAGTAGGTGTCGGAAGTTTTTTTGGGGGACAAATCAGAAAATGTGACCGTTGGGAAGGGTGGGATGGGGTGCCACTGGCTATAATCGGTAAAGTAGCCGTTACTTGGCACGACATCACAGGCTTGTCCGGTTGATTTGTCGTGGAATTCGCGGTCGTCCACTGGTATGTAGGTAATTTTGTTGATTAATTTGTTAATGTTGTTGTGGTTTTGTTGCGTTGAGATTATTCTACTCATCGGACTTCGATTATCTTCGTCTTTTTGTGCACATGATTTGTTGGTCGAATCTCTTTTCTCATTGTCCTTTGTATAAGAATAAAATAAAGTGTTATTTAGAGATAAGTCCTTACAACTCCTATTCTCCAAAAAAGTTCATCATTTTTAACTCCGTATTAAAATATCATATATTGTAAATTATTTTAGAATGTTTTACAATGGTAAAAATAGTCATGGTTTACTAACAATTATAACTATGTGCAAGCCAAATAAAAAAAAATGAACACTAAATGAGTTGTTGGCATTTGATTGTACAACACTTGTTCAAATACTCATTTTTTCTATCTAGAACGGTATGCTTAGCTTCTTTCCTCCACTTCAACATGGATGTCAATGCTTGAGCTCCTCACAGTAACAAGTCACTACATTGTTCCCCTACAAAACATACAAAGGAACACATGTCAATTGAATAAGCATATATATAAACCAAGTAGGAAAGTAGACAATTGACAAAAATAAAAGTAGGAAAGTATAAACCCATTATAATAAAAAGAAAAGGCAAAATAAACAATCAATCCCACATTATAAACAAGCAGTCAAAAGAAGGCAATATTTTTTTTTCCTATACTCTCATTGGCAATAATGTTACACTATGTAGACATGTGACAGCAAGCAATAAAAGTAGAGACATATAAAATGGAACAAAATATAGATGCATTTACCTTCATATGGTAGTGAGAGCTTGATGTTTACGGCAGAACTTCATTCGTTGAGATTTGATTTTGAATATTCTTGAGCCAGTATGAAACAAAGCCTGATATTTCCCTAAAAACCTAAGTGATTGAGATTAGAAATTTGTATGTAATTTATGAGGAAGAAAAAAGAAACCAAATAACAACTCATTAGCTCTAGTTCAAGCCAACTTATCTTCACTCTTTTAACTTCACTTGGGTATCGACTTGGAATTC
Source organism: Gillenia trifoliata (assembly GCA_018257905.1). NCBI lineage: Eukaryota > Viridiplantae > Streptophyta > Magnoliopsida > Rosales > Rosaceae > Gillenia > Gillenia trifoliata. The sequence continues at coordinate 12,273,784 of CM031081.1, read as the reverse complement.
TAATGTGAATCAAGTAAAGTACACCTATAACATGAAGGTAAAGTACAAGCATGAGGAATAGCTTGAAGGTAAACAAGCAAGGGGTGGAGTAATTAAGTCACCAAATTCTACATACATACAAATTTGGAAAATGGGATTAACACATTTAATAAACATTTGAGTGAATGCAAGTAAAAAAAATAAGACATGGGAGCCCTAGTAGATTAACAATGGAGAAGAAAAAGCAAGAAATTATAATTTTCTTGTAACGAAAGAAAAGGAAAAAACATAAGAGCTTATTGAGTAAGGAGTATGATTTCTTGTCCATAAATCACTGTGTAATAGAAGAAGTAGATAAAAAGCACAACAAATGGAACACTTGTTTTTTTTTGGAAAAAGAGAAACAGGAAACGACAATGCTTAGTTCAGATTATGTGCACAAAAGTGGTAGATTGAATTTTACCATGATAATTGTGTTTAAAAATTTACCATATTATCTACCAGAATGATCACCATATGTCTCAGTTGGTTAGTCTCGCCGACGGGTCTCTGTCTTGAAATTTTGGAGATACGGATTCTAAGTTTTTTGCTTGGTTCATCCGGTTTCAAATCGCTAATGTTGATTAGCTCCATTTTCCTGTGAATAACAAAATAAAGTTAATAAATGTTAGCATAGTTTTGCATTTATTATAAGAGGGATTATGACAAACATATTATAATTTTGCATGTTCTAACAGAAGAAAGAATGCTTTTGAATATCTTACTTGTATTCTTCTCATTCAGAGGTATATATAATCATATACAATCCTTCTACAATAAGGAAAAAATAATTACAATCAATCTACAACCTAAACCAGGAAACCCAAGATTACAGCAATCCCATAATTAAAGGGAAATATTATAGGGAAATATTTTACAAGTCAACACTCCCCCTCAAGTTGGTGCATATATGTCACACATGCCCAACTTGTCTAAGAAACTTGAGAACTTGTCACTAGAACCAGCCTTTGTGAGTATATCAGCCATTTGATCCTCGGTCCTAATTGGGGGAAGTTCAATTACTTTTCCCTCCAATTTTTCTCTATCAACCTACACATGCTTCGTCCTATCATGTTGTACCGGATTATGAGCGATATCCCGAGCAGCCTTGTTGTCACAAAATAACTTCATCGGCAGACTATGGTTAATCCCCAAATCTTGTAATGGAAACTTAAGCCACAAGAGTTCACAAATACCAAGAGACATACCTCTATATTCGGCTTCTGCACTCGAACGAGCTACTACATTCTGCTTTTTACTTCTCCATGTTACTAGATTACCACCAACGAAAGTGAAATATCCTGATGTTGAATGTTGGTCATCTACCAAACCCGCCCAATCGGCATCGGTATATCCTTCGATTTTGAAATGCTCATTTTTCTTAAATAGAATACCTTTACCTGGACTTCCTTTCAAGTAACACAATATCCTCATAACTGCATTCATATGTTGTTCTCCTGGATCATGCATATACTGGCTGACTACACTTAAGGCATGAGCAAGATTAGGTCTTGTATGTGCCAAATACATCAATCTCCCAACTAATCTTTGATATCTTCCTTTGTCCACTGGTACTTGATTAGGGTCGAGACTCAACTTTATTCCTTCAACCAACGGAGTTGCTACAGGTTAACAAGCTGACATCCCGGTCTCCTTTAATAAATCAATGATATACTTCTGTTGGGACAAGAATATTCTAGACTTGCCTCTTGATACCTCAATCCCAAGAAAGTATTTCAGAGATCCAAGATCTTTCATTTTCGAACTCCTTGAACAAATACTTCTTTAGAGCTGATTGTTCAACTGGGTCATTCCCTGTAACCACCATGTCATCCACATATACAATGAGTGTTGTAATATTTTTATTCTTCCGTTTCAAGAACAAGGTGTGATCCCAATTGCTCTGTCTATACCCGAATGCCTTTATCGATTTAGTGAACCTGCCAAACCATGCTCTTGGTGACTGCTTTAATCCATATAGTGACTTCTTTAGCTTACATACCTTACCCTTGTTCCTGTCTGTTCCGATGCATCCCGGTGGAAGCTCCATATAAATTTCTTCAGTTAAATCTCCATGTAGGAATGCATTTTTTACATCGAACTGTTGAAGTGGCCAGTCTAGGTTCTCTGCCAGGGACAATAGAACTCGAACAATATTGATCTTGGCTACTGGCGCAAAGGTGTCCGTGTAATCTATGCCATATTTCTAAGTGTACCCCTTTGCCACTAGTCTTGCTTTAAACCGATCAATCGTTCCATCTACTTTGTACTTCACTGTATAGACCCATTTACATCCCACAGATTTCTTGTCCGCTGGCAAGTCAGATAGTTCCCAGGTAGCATTCTTCTTCAGCGATTTTAGTTCCTCATTCATTGCTTCTTTCCATCTAGGATCGACTAAGGCTTCCTGCACACTGTTAGGAATACATACAGTAGATAATTGATTCACAAACGACTTATTTGATTCAGACAGGTGACAGGTGGACACATAGTTGTTTAATGGGTACCTCACTCTCGTGTTATGGGTTGATTCACTCATTGCATATTTAGTTTTGCACTTAGGATCTACTTCATAAGTGAGCTTAGGAATACCTCAATTAATCCTTCCAGGGAGACTACGGAGTGGTGGTTCATCTGGCGTAGAAGACGATTGGTTATGAGAATCACTGAGAGACAAGTCGACATGTACTGTTTCTTCAACAACGGCAGGTTCCAACTGCAAGAGGGTCTTATCTTCGACTATCTCAAGTTCAGCAGAAAGCTGATGTGCATCAACAACCTGATGTGCATCAACAACCTGCTTGGAACTTGGCTGTTGTTCAGTGGCCTGCTACTCAGCGGTAGGCTGCTGTGTGGTAGCCTATCTTTCGACGGCCGGCTGCTCCATAACTTGCTGCTCGGTTCCATAATCAAACATACGAACTTTATCACCTTGAAACTCCTCTTGAAGTGAGGACTCAGAGGAAGCAAAATACATCTTTGTTTCATGAAAAATGACATCGGCAGTGATAAACATTGTTTTGGTGGGAGGGTGATAGCACCGATATCCCTTCTGAGTAGTAGCATACCCCAGAAACACACATCGAAGAGCTCTAGGTTCCAATTTGCTGTGCCGTTGGGAAGGGTGCACGTGGACAAAAGCCACGCAGCCAAACACCCGAGGAGAAAGGTTAGGGACCGGCGGGCAACTAAGCAGAGACATAAGAGTCTGAAATGGTGTCTGAAACTCCAGAGTACAAGAGGGAAGCCTATTAATAAGGTAGGTAGCAGATGTGAGGGCTTCACCCCAATAATACAAGGGAAGACGTGCCTCAAAAAGAGAAGCACGAACCATTTCTAACAAGTGTCGATTCTTCCGTTCAGCCACCCCATTCTGCTGAGGAGTATAGGGACATGTGGTCTGATGAACAATACCGTGCATATCAAAGAAAGAGCGAAGTTCAGTATTAACATACTCTCCCCCATTATCACTGCGTACCACCTGAATTTTCATATTGTATTGGAGTGAAACCATTTTGTGAAACTTTTGAAAGGCCATACTAACATCACTTTTCGATTTTAACAAAGTAACCTAAGTCATTCTCGTACAATCATCAATAAATGTGACAAACCAATGAGCTCCACCAAGAGAGGCGATTTTGGAAGGGCCCCAAACATCTGAGTGCACAATCATAAAAGGAACGGAACTCTTATTTAAACTTGTAGGAAAAGAAGTTCGATGGCTCTTAGCCATTTCACACACATCACACTTAAACTGAGAAACATCGTTCTTCACAAACAAACTAGGAAAAAACTTATGCAAATAACCAAACGAAGCATGGCCAAGACGACGGTGCCACATCCACACATCATACCCTTTATTATTCTCGAATGGAGTTCCATTCACTGACAATGCTTGAGTGAGCAATCATGAGCTATTGGAATTCAACTCAAGGAAGTACAGCTTCCCTCGTCTAATACCATAACCAGTCGTCTTCCGCGTCCGGATGTCCTTAAATACACAAAAATAAGGCCAAAAAACAACCAAACAGTGTAAGGCAAGGGTTATTTGGGCAACCGACAATAAATTATAATTCAAGGAGGGAACCACAAGAACAGTATCAAGTTTCATGGTATCAGAAAGGGAAACTGTGCCCTCCCCAAGAATTGGAGTGGCATCCCCATTAGCCACGTTAACCTCGGTATGGGTAGAGTTTTTTAGTGAGGAAACTTGTCTAGAATCACAAGTCATATGTTCAGTAGCTCCAGAATCAATTATCCATGTATGATTCATAACAGAAGTGGAGACATTAAGTGCCTTACCATCGGTGTCTGATCCGGCAATCAGAGTTGATGCTTTGCTTGCTACATCCGCTGAATCATCCTTCGTTTCTGCAATAGAAGCTCAAGGTTTGTTGAAGCAAGGGTCACGTGTCTTATCCCAATGCTCGGGATACCCAATCAGCTCGAAGCATCGACTTTTGGAGTGTCCCGTCATACCACAATGTGGACATTTACCCTGAGGACGATCACGACTGGTTTGGCCGGTTCTTGGTTGTCCAGGTTTATTCTCAAACCCACATCGATCAATGCGGTTGGAAGGGCCTCGGGCCTTGGCTGCCATTGCAGCTGGTTCTGAGCTTTGGCCCTCCATCTTCATAGCTTCCTTACGATCCGCTTCACGACTAACATACGCATAAGCAGTCTGAAGTTAAAATGGTGGATCTTTGCGCAGTATTTCTCCACGAACTTGATCAAACTCATCATCAAGCCCACCAAGAAACAAATACAACCTTTGTCGCTCGGTTGTCTTCTGGAAAATCAGAACATCTTTTTCACATACCATGGATACTTTGTTAAAGTGATCCAATTCTTGGAAAATCTCAGCTAGCTCCCCGAAATAGGTAGCCAAAGGTCGGCCATTTTGACGAAGCCGTGATGCCTTTTGATTCAACGAATAAATTCTAGCTTCGTCATTCTCATCAAAGTAGGTTGCTTTAAGAGAGTCCCAAATTTCCTTCAAAGTAGACAGCCGAATGTACCGTTTCATAATCTCTGGCTTCATTGAAGACAAAAGCCAACTCTTAATTTTTTGATCTTTAGAGAACCAATCATCATATTTAGGATCATCTTCATTAGGTGCCTTGATAGACCCACGAAGATATCCCATCGTCTTCCTTCCAACAATATGGATTTGAATAAGAAGAGCCCATAAATCATAGTTCTTTTCATCCAAAACCATACCAATATTAAAGCTTGAATTCTCTGATTGCACCATAATTGAAGCAGCCGCTGGAACAATCTGAAAACCGGCCCTCTTTTCTTCAGCCATCTGTCTTGATGTCGGTATACCCTAAAACCTGCAGCAGCTTTGATGGGAATTTGGACACAGTAATTGACAAAGAAAACTGGGCAGCGGAACACTACGGAAAAACTAACAGAACGAGACAGCAACAACGTCACAGTTGCTCGCTGTACTTGAACAGAGAACCGAGACACGGGGCAGCAACAACTCTAAGTTGCTCGCTGCAATTGATCAGGGACACGACAAATCCTTAGGGTTCGGTGCTTTCTCCTTTTTTTTTTTCTCTAGCTAGGCTCTGGTGCCAAGAAGAAAGAATGCTTTTGAATATCTTACTTGTATTCTTCTCATTCAGAGGTATATATAATCATATACAGTCCTTCTACAATAAGAAAAGAATAATGACAATCAATCTACAACCTAAACCAGGAAACCTAAGATTACAGCAATCCCAAAATTAAACGGAAATATTATAGGGAAATATTTTACAAGCAACACTAACCAACATGCCAGACTTTGTGAAGCTCCAAGAATCTTTATATTTTACACATTCATTTATGCAATTAGTAACCAAAGAACAAAAAACCAATACCCTTAATTAACAAAAAAGTAAATACAATTTAGTTAAACACATCTCAAAAAGCTATATTTTCCATATTAATATGTCCATGCTCTTCCCTTTTCCTTTTCTTTCTTCCTTTAGTTACTATTGGACAAATATGTATTGACCCAAATGCATTCAATTAATCTACAAATCCAAAACATCAGCCATATATGTGTTCCCTCTTGTTTGAATAATACAAATACGAAGCACCCAAGTAAAACTTTCCATCCGTTCCTTCATATCCTCCTCCCTCCTTACACACAAACAGATTCCTCATTGAAACCAAAGTAAAAGCAAAACCTTATACCTATTTACCCTTTTTACCCACCTCGAAGTTCATGTGATCATGTATTCATGTGTGCGTGATGAAAGCATGAAGATACAAAAATAAGATTCACTAATTTATAGACAAATATCAGAACCCACAACCAAGTTCACCTAAAAATGCTATCACTCAAACAGAGATGTATAAAAGCCCAAGAATTATACGGAAAAATGAAGAAAATAAAAACAACAAATAATTTAAAAGGATAAGGAGGAACCAGTCCTACATCTTGTCCCTAATTTTATTGTATTTTATTCATTGAAGTTGTAAATTTATAAAATAAAAAAAAATAAAAAAAGAGCTTTTGTTAGGCTAAGTGGAATCCTACGTAGACATTTGAGCTCTCTTCATTTTTTTTTTTGGTCCCTTTTCTTGTGTCATTTGAATAGTACTCTTCGTTATGAACGCGTGAGAGCAAACTGGACGTCATTCAGACTTGTAACGAACAAGTTCTGTACAAGGGGAAAACGGTAATTTGCTATGTGGGCTGAGTTCTTTATGTGTGCTTGCATGGAAACCTGAGTGTGTTCTGCACACTCTGAAAATTTGAATGCCAAGTTGAGCAATTAGACAAAACCCAAACAAATTATTTAGTGTTTTATTACTCCTTAAAACGGGTGCTTTCCGTAGGGAATTTCACCCCATCTCAAACTTAGCTTACTCTCTCTCCTCACTATGTCACTCTCACTTTCTCTCTGTCTTCCTGAGACTGCAACCCACACACACACACATAGTTAATGGCAGCGACACACTATTGCCACCCACTTATTTCCCAACGAACCACCACCACAGCCACCACAATCCTCCTTAACTCGCCACCACAAACCTAAAACCAAGCCCCATTTTTCGAAACTCCAAACCTTGAAGCTTGCACAGTAGCTCCGACGCAAATTTGAGAAGTTCTGATGAGATTCTCATTGTTTCAGACCTCGATCGACCTTGCATTCTTCACCAAACAACTCCTTATGAGTCCTAGAACAAGGTTCATGCCTTGCATGCGAGGATCCACCTCGGTTTTGACAAGATAAAAAACTCTCACTTTTGCCCGAGAGCTTTCGAGGCATTTTCAGACCATCTTCGCCTGTCTTTCGAGCTTCTCTTAGGTAAAAATATATTCCTCTCATCTCAAGCTTCATTTTGATAGCTTATACGTTGATTTTGGTTGAGAAAAGGCCGAGTTATGGCCCTCTGAATTTTTTTGGAAAATTTCCAGTTTCCGGCGAGTTGCAGCAGCGGTGGACGGCGGACTGCGGCTAGAAGTTGACGTCAACAAACTCGATCTAGACCCGTCTGAAATCCAATGGCGACATAATATTTTGTAATGGCGACGGAATATTTTGTAACGTCGTTAGCATATTTCGTTAGATTCTTAGCATATTCCGTTAAAGTTAGCGGCATGCTATTAACTTTAATGGTGGGTGTAATCGGCGCATGACGGTGCCTGAGGGCACGTGACGGCGCCTGAGGGCGTGTGGCGGTGCATGCGAGCGTGTGAGTCACTTTTTCAATACTTTTAACTCCCGAAATGAGCAAACAAAAGAGATTTCAAGTCTTTTCCTTAGTGATTTTGGGATTTGACTTGTATAATGAGTAGTTTAGTGGTTTCTCATATAGGTGAGGTCTATCCCGAGGAGTATCGAGGCTAGGCTAGACAAGGCAGCTATGACCCAGCAATTACCAGTAAGTGGGCTTCTTTGTTTAAAAAAATATTATATTATTGTGCTCTCGTATTCTTTGGAGCTTTGTTTTTACAACACCTTGCAATTATTTTATTAGTTTTGTCACAAACTTGTTTTTGGAAAATTATACAGGTTTTACAGCAAGGGGTTACTACTTTTGAAAAGCATAAAAGGTTTCAAAAAACTTTTACTTTTTCTGGCCCACTCACATTTTCTGTTTTGCGCCCCTCCAAAACTTATGGACTGAGCTTGGCAGACGAGAATTATTGGCACATGCTGACTTTTACTTCCAATAAAGTAGGAAGTTATTTCCCTTATTTTGTATGAATATCCATCCTTCTAGATGAGAATACTATTTTACTTTACTACACTTCTGACTATGCTATGACACTGCATGCATTGTAATAAGAGTTCAACCCCACTCTGCTCACTATTTTCCTAGTTTATCAAATTTCAGATTTTTGTTTTAACTTATTCATCCAACTTCTTACATCATTTGCATGTTATGACTTACGCCACCCCTTTTAGGGTGTCGGTTAGCATGCTTTGATTCCAGTATTCCCATGGATATTTGGGTCGGGGTGTGTCAACATGGGCACTAGATTTGGCGAAGCGGCGATTGAGAATAGGGACAAGATTGAAAATGGAAAGGAAGCCACAGAGGAAGCAGAAGGCAAAGACGCAACCCAAAACGACTCTGATTGCTATGGCGATGCTGATCCTCAATTTGCAGAAAGGCTGTGTTGTCTGTCTGCGACCCACCATTGCCATGCCTTTGTTTTCCGAAATGCAACATGCAATACTTGAATCTATCTCCTGGGAGTGAGAAGAGCCGTTTCCAAGTAACAAAGAGGCCCAATTTGCAGGCAATCGACCATAATTGGTTCGCTGGAAAAAGAGGTCTAAAACCCTAACTATTGATTACACAAAAACGCCCAAAAAATTGGTGAGAGTTTGACAAAGAAGAGCGAGAGGTATGAGTTGGTGGTGGTTGGGATGAGTGTAGCGCTCGTTTTACAATAGTTGTGGTTGGCAGGCTTATGAGTTGCACGAAAGTGAGAGGGAAAACAGAGAAGGCATATGAAGAAAAAGAGAATAAACGGTCATTACGGAGTTGAAATAAACAAAATTAAGTAGGGGCAAATTTGGAAGGTAAACAGTGCTACGAACCGTGTTTTTCTATGTATTTGCTTTATACCTAACAGAAAAATAAAAATATTGCCAAAAAAAATTAAAAGTGAAAAATTTACAAATCTTTTAATTTTTGGTTTTTGACCGAAAGAGGCCTCGTCACAGTGCACACCACGCACGTAACTGAAAAAAAGAGAATTAAAATTGAAAGAAAAAAAGAAGAAAACAAAAACATAAGCATTGCGCACGGAGGCGTAAGTTAGCCAAAACATGGAGGGGCAGACTTTGGAATTAAGATAGATTACCAGAAATTTCACCCGTCTGTCTGTCTGTCTCTCTCTCTCTCTCTCAAGTTTCCAGAAAATCGCAGAGATTAGGGTTTTCTTCCTTCAACTCTCAAGACTCACTCTCTCTCTCTCTTCCCTGGTAAGATCTCAAAACCCTAATTTTCCACTTTTAATTTCTCCGTCTTTGTTTCCAGGAAAATGCTTACTTTTTGATTTACGCAAACACTTTCACTGCCCACTCGAAACCAATAGATATAGAAAACCCTAGACCTTCGAAAGATACGAGATACCAATGGATGAAGGCGATGGGGTCGATCAGATGGATCAGTTCCACCGCAACGAGGCGATCTCGGCGGTGGCCGACGATGGATTTTTGGTCGAGGAGGACGATGATTATGAGGACCTTTACAACGACGTCAATGTCGGCGAGGGGTTTTATCAGTCTATGAGAAAGAACGAGGAATTAGGGTTTAGGAACGAGGTGGTGGAGGAGAAGAAGGTTGAGGTTGAGTCACCGGATGTTGCGCCGTCGGAATCTCAAGTTGGTTCGATACCGGGTGTTGGGGGCGGTGAGGGGACCGGTGGGGGTGGGGGTGATGGAGGGGTTAGGGGTTCTGGGTATAATAATCAGAATCTAGGGTTTAGAGGGAACGAGGTGGGTGCGAAAGGGAGTGGTGGGTTGGGGCCAGTTGGGGGCGGCGGCGGAGGTGGGATTAGGGTTGAATTAGGGCAAGCATCGAGTAAGATGAATGAGTTTGAGCAGCAAAGTGGGAATAATAGTGGTGTTGGGGTTCAAGGGATTGTTGCTCAGCAGCCGCCGCCACAATTGCAACAACAACATCAACCACAACCTCATCCGCAGCAGCAACAATTACATGGTGCTGCTGCTGTTGGGAATGTGGGGAATGAGGGCATGTTGAGGCAAGCTGGTGGTGTTGGAGGTGGTAATATGAATGGAATTGGTGGGATTAGTGGTCCAGGAGGAGGATTTGGCGGTGCCGCTGGTGGTGGAGCAGGGACAATATTGTTTGTGGGTGATTTGCATTGGTGGACTACAGATGCGGAGCTGGAGGCAGAATTATGTAAGTATGGACATGTGAAGGAAGTGAAGTTTTTCGACGAGAAAGCAAGTGGGAAGTCAAAAGGGTACTGTCAGGTTGAGTTTTTTGATCCTAATTCTGCCACGGCCTGCAAGGAAGGGATGCATGGGCATGTGTTTAATGGGCGCCCATGCGTTGTTGCGTTTGCATCACCATTTAGTGTTAAGAGAATGGGGGAGGCTCAAGTAAATAGGAACCAGCAGGTTGCCCAAACTGCAGTACCTCAAACTGGTGGTGGGAGGAGGGGGCCCAATGAAGCCGGGAATAAAACTGGAGGGAGTAACATTGCGACTGGCGGGAATTATCAAGGTGGGGATATCAATAGAGGTTACGGGAGAGGTAACTGGGGGAGAGGTAATACTCAGGGTATGGGAAATAGAGGACCAGTCGGTCCAAGGAATAGGGGTGGGATGAATGGAAGGGGTATAATGGGTAATGGTGGAAATGGGTTTGGGCAAGGTATTGGTGCAACCCCTCCTATGATGCACCCTCAGTCAATGATGGGTCAGGGTTTTGATCCAGCTTTTGGTGCGCCAATGGGGAGAATGGGAAGTTATGGAGGCTTTCCTGGTCCTACGCCTCCTTTCTCAGGAATTTTGTCTTCATTTCCACCTGTGGGGAATGTTGGGCTACCTGGAGTAGCCCCTCATGTGAATCCTGCATTTTTTGGAAGAGGAATGCCCATGAATGGAATGGGAATGATGCCCACATCAGGTGTTGATGGGCCTAATATGGGGATGTGGTCCGACCCTAATATGGGTGGATGGGCTGGTGAAGAGCATGGTGGTGGCAGAGCTGGGGAGTCTAGTTATGGTGAGGAAGCAGCTTCTGACCATCAATATGGCGAGGTTAGTCATGATAGAGGAGGTGCATGGCCAAATGCCATGAAAGAGAAAGATAGAGGTTCAGAGAGGGACTGGTCTGGATCTTCTGATAGAAGGTATCGGGATGATAGGGATCAGGGATATGAGAGAGATGTGCCTAGAGAGAAAGAGGTGGCTCATGACCATGAGTTCTCTGAAAGAAGGTATCGTGATGATGTTGATGTTAGTCGAGAACGGGACAGAGAGCGTGATAGGGGCCGAGAACGTTCTCGAGATCGTGATCGCGACCGTGATAGAGATCGTGAACGAGACCGTGACAGGTACAGGGAAGACAGAGACAGATATGCTGATCATCATAAGTACAGAGACCGTGAACAGGAACATGACGATGAATGGGAACGGGGACGGTCATCCAGGCACAGTAAGGCACGTGTATCTCAAGAGGATAACCGTCGGTCAAGATCAAGGGATGCAGATTATGGGAAGAGAAGGCGGCTTACTTCTGAGTAACTGCTCTGCTTCTTCTTACTTTTGGTTGCTTTCTATTGAGAAAGAGAGGCAATAGAGTAAAAAGAACTGCTGGCTTTTGGTTTGCCGTGCTTATTTGGACTATCTTTCAAGTGGTGTTTTTGGGTCCTTGATTCATCCAATGGCTGCTCTCACTTCATTGCATAGATTTCTTGATTGCTTCTGTCTAGCAGGAGCAGAGTTTAATTCTCATGTGAGAAAAGGTAAGCCTTTAAAATTCAATTTAAGTTTCATCTGTGCTTGTATGTTTGAAAATTGTTCTTTTTTCTGTTTTGGATGTGTCATACAGATACTTGTGCTGTGCTTTTATCATGCATGACCACTCTTATTCCAGTTTAGTTCTTGTGCGTTGTCCGTATAGTCATATTTTGGTGCTTAGTTTATTTGTTTGGGAGGTTTTTATGTACTTGTTCTGATATCACCATACTTTTTACTGTTAATCAGTTTTTTGACTTTGCCTAATTTGTATATATGTGGTATTTACAAATTATAGTCTTCTACTATCATTTTTTAGCGTCTTCTTGTATCATTTGGGCTTAACATGATGTATTAGAATACTTTTATGATTAGAGTCTAAATGATACAATTTCATTGATGATTTATTGTTCCATAAATTTTGTGCTTTTTCAAACCACGTTTCTATGTACACAATGCATTTATTTTATAAACTAAAAATAAAACAATCACACAGATGACAGTGACCTGAAAACATACTTGGACAGGGCTTGAAGGGGATAATGTTGTTATAATAGTTTTTGAGTAACTAGAGGCGTTGCCTAGGTTACGTGTGCTGTTGCTTCACCTCAGACCCTTAAGGTAGTTCTAGACAGACAGCTGCAGCAGTCATGTCACACAGTCCTGGTGATTTGGAAATCTGTCATTTATTGTCAGTGCAGTTTGTAGCTTACTAGATTAGCTATGGCCAACCAATCTATAGAACCTAATAGTTCTCTTGCTGTTGTGATCGAGCTGCCTGGGGGGCATTCTTGTAACTTACTTATGCTTTTGGTTTTCTCCATACAAGCATTTAACCTCTTATCACTTAATTTTACTGCTGTGTTGTTAGTAGATTTTACCGCTGTGTTGTTAGTAGAGTATGTTACTGTTTCCTGATGTACCTGTTTCACAGTCATAGTTTGAAGGATACTGTACCGTGAGAATTGAAGCTGTTAAGTAGAACTCAGAGTTGCCGTGGAGATGAAGAGGACCTCCAACTTGTACACTGAAGAGACAATGCATGGCGTTTCCATTTGACTACCTGGATTTAGAAGCTGAGCACTTTGCTTTTAGTTTTAGCTTTCGTTTGCGTTTATGTTTCGGTTAATTAGCACTTGATCGAAAGAGATTTGTGGATATTGTTATGGCTTGAAATTGCCGAAGTCTATGTGGTAGATTGATTTGATACCTGATATTTGACTGTTGTAATAGGATAATATGCCTTGTTCTGGTTGTATCATCTTTCCCCCCATTTTTTGTTTTGGGTGTGTCCGTGTGTATACCACCGATGCTGTTTGTGCCAAATTTTTGTGAACATGTAGAAAACTAACCATTCTTTTGTAGTAATTTTTTTTAGATCCTTTAGGATTCTGTGTTTTTATAGTTGGCATCATGTACATAGCGCAAAGCTGAAAAGCTGAAAAGCTGGTGTATCTTCTCTTGTACATAGTGAATTCATTTTCCTGAATGTGTCTCCATTGTCTTCGAAGTTTTTCTTAATTTTCTCTGTTTGCATGGATTCAATTCTGAAATTTGGCATGGATACAGATTTTTTTTTGTTTTGTTTTCCGATGCCTACCCGCTCGTCAATTGCTTTTTCTTTGGTCCCATTTGTTACCACGGACTAGCTTGGACTGGATTAGTTTCAGGGACTAAGCTGGACTGACTTGGCTTGGACTAAGAAGTATAAGATTAGTGAAGCATTTGATGCAGTGTCGGACTAACAAGTTGGATGATAAAAATAACTCAATTTTTTCTCTCATCCACAATCTCTCTTCCCCTGCCTGCCCAACCTTACCCGTGAAACCCATGTGCTCTCTCTCTCTCTCTCTTTGTCTCTCCCCAATCCCCATCATCTCCTTCTCATCTGAAACCCATCTCTCTCCCTGCCAAAGTTGTTTGAGGATATTGATTATCAACTAACAACAACCCACCACATCACCAATTAACAACAACCCACCACATAAAGAAAATACAAATTCCCAACACTCCCCACCCTTTATTTTGCCGAATTGCACAGAGCCATCAACTGACCGACCACCCAACCTCCTTCCCATGAAAGAGATCGGTCAACGCCATCGAAGCATTGGAATCCAACGGACAAGATCCTTTTGGTGAATGAGATTGCCGCCATCAAAGCACAGTTGGCCAGCGCTTGTCTACAACGACATCGGTCTGAACCCAGAACATTGTCGTCATCTTCAAGTGATTTCACAGCTCCATTTTGTATTTTTTTGTGTTTCTATTTTGGCTTGGGCTTCGATTTCTGTTTGTTTGTTATTTCAATTCAATTTGGGAATCTATAATTTTTGGGTTTTCTCAATGAATTGGAAATTGGTCGGCATGAAAATTTTCAAAAAACAAGATCAGCGAGGCGTCGGAGTTGGCAACGAGGTTCTGGAGTTGCATACGACACATGAGCAAAAGATATTAAAGACCTTAGCAATCTCATGTTGACGGACGGGATTCGTAGTACCGCATTAGTGAGGCTGGTAGTTGGAGCGAGTCCGAGCTAGTATCATTTTTGTTAATCTGAGCTCGCACCAAACATGAGATTGTAGTCCCACTTAAGCTAGTCGGACCTAATAACACATAACAAAAGGAGCCTTTGTTTATAGGTAGCCTTTCACCTCTCCTGAATATGAAACGAATAGTTAGTGCATGTATAAACCCGTACCGGTACCGGACGCTTATCGTCCCGAAAGTACGAGTGGGGTTAGTGAAAGGAGTACGTATTCCGCTAGTTTTGTGGCTGGGACAGGACACGAGATGAGGAATCAATTAAAATGGATCTATTAAATTGTGAATTACAAGTCTCCTATAGAGGAACTAATGGACTTTATAGAACTGGACTTCAATCCTAACCATGTGAAAAGTACGAGTATGACCCCCACAAGGGCCACAACACACTTGAAAAGTGTTACAAATCCATTTCGTTTTTCGACTAAAATGTTTATATCATGTTAGCAAGTTAACGGTTTATGTAATCGAGTTCATAGAATAGAGACAAAGATTGAGTTTTAAGGGGTAAAATGAGACTTAGGCCTCGTTTGGCAGCTCGGACTAGACTGACTATTTCAGTCGGATAGGATAATCTGTCATCGGACAATACTGACTAAATTAGTCAGGCGTTTGGTGCAATATCGGACTAATATCGACTATTTATACAGTGTTGGCCGGCCCTAGGGTGTGTGTGAAGAACACAATTTGTAATTTGTTCTTCATACAAACTCACTCAAATCCTCATCAAATGCAAGAACTACGAAATGTTTGATCTTTGTAGGAGACGAAGTACGTAGGTAACCTTCAATTTGATTGAAGGTGCAACCACAACTCCTCCAAGCAAAGGTGTTCATCCAAGATGAGATTGAAGGCCCTCTTGGGTATTTAGCCTTTGCTCATGCAAAGAAGATTCTACAAAGGTATAGGATGGTACAACTTACTAATGTGATTTTGAGTTGTGTCTTGGCTCACAACATCTAGGCTTCAAAAGTCACGAGCAAAGTTTTATTTTTGAGTACTAACATGCTAGCTAAGAGCCTTTAATTTGTTAATAGCATGCCTAAGTGTTGCCCAAATGAACTTGTAATTCAAATATTTTCCTTCAAGCGAGACCAAGAGAGCGAGAGGGACGGACCCGGCTAATTATACGAAGGTTTTTGAGGGTATTATTAGTCGGGCAACTATTTTAGTACGAAACACACCAAACACTTGAGACCAGATTATTAGTACTATCCGGTGCGCTATACGGCGTACCAAACGAGGTCTTAATAAACTATAGGGGGTAAAAACAAGCAGAGAAAAATAAGCTATTCAGATCTAGTTTTGTTGGTGGGGTTGGAAGAACAGGCTCCCCACTCTAGTGAAGAAGTTCAAGTGATAGTTGCCCTTTAGCCATCCAATTCCTCTCCCTCCCTATCTCTCCCTCTCTCTCCCTCTTTATCCAAAGGAAGTGAGCAGATGAGCTTCTTCAACCCAATTGTCAAATCCAACCCAATTAGACAAACCCGCCAATCAAAACTTGTAAGACTTTTTTTTTTGGTCAACCAAATCATCATTTTTTTTTTCTTAACAAACAAGAAAAGAAAACCGTAAAAATAAATTAGACAACGTCACTATTTGGGATAGAATTCACATAATGTTTTTTTTTAATACAAATAATAAGATAATTGTAGTAAATTTATCTATATTACGAATAATTGGAACTTAGGTATAAATGGTGAAGCACAAAACTCTAGTCAAGTTGAAAAAACATAGATATGGATAAAATGATCTTAACTCTGCCGTACATGTTACTTTCCGATTGTATGGATAAAATGATCCTAACAACAAAGCCTCGAGGGCAGCCAGTACAATAGGAGTCAAACAACCTAGCAAGGGTAGGACAAGAATGAAACCAAACATCGTTTGTATTGATCAATAGAATGCCCATAATTGGCTAGAGCATCGACAACGAAGTTCGCTTCTCTCCAAATGTGGCTAAACTGGATGCTAACAAACTGGCAATAGCATCATTTGTATTGATCGTTGTGAGAGAGGTTTCTCTCATGAATTAATTTATTTTAATTTCGCATACGAAAAAGTGGGTAACCAAAACAGAATTCCTCAAGTCTCGTATCATTGAGTCAAATCACAACATATATACCACAATCTACTCAAATGCTACTCTCTCTCTCTCTCTCTCTCTCTCTCTCTCTCTCTCTCTCATCTAATAATCTCTCTCTACATATATAATCTAACAATCCAAAATTACAAACTAATTTTAGTGACAAGTAAAAGTAAAACACTTCTCCAAAAAGCAGTATAAATAACAAGTAGGATTTTACATACACAGACACTGTGACTGTCCTCAATTAAAAACACTTTTAAGCAAAATAATTAGCAATCAAATTACAGAAACAACCCTAAAGCAATTGGGTAGCCACCAAGACCATACAGCCCATTCTAATCATCTGGGCCTACCCATGTTGGATCCAGGCCCACTCTTCCCCATCCCAATTCCACTCACACCCATCTGATGAAACCCACTCCCTCCGTACACGTGTCCCTGATGCTGCTGCTGTTGCTGTTGCTGCTGCTGCCAGTATACCCCAGCTCCACCACTACTCCCAGTCCCACCACCACCACCACCACCCTCATACCCAACCCCACCATTCCCGCCACCGCTCCCGTCCTTGTCACGCGCCGCCACGCTGCTCTTCTCCCCTTCCATCTCCCTAAACCTCTGCAAATAAACCTTCAGAGGCTCCACGTACTCCTCGAACCCTAACGTCGTCATCGCCCAAAGCAAATCGTCGCCGTTGATCGTCTTCCTCTTCTCCCTCTGACACTTGTCGGAGGCCTCGCCGGTGATGAAGCTTATGAACTCCGACACGCACTCCTGCACCGTCTCCTTCGCGTCCTTCGAGATCTTCGCGTTCGCCGGCAGCGCCTTCTTCATGATCCGGCTCACGTTCGCAATCGGCAGCAATCGGTCCTGTTCCCGCGGCGAGAGCTCGCTCTTCGTGTGCGCTCCGCCCGAGTCGTTGTCCGAGTCCGCCATTGATGGAAATTTTCAAGCTTTTTGTAGTAATTTTGTTACAAAATGCTACAAGTTGACTTCACATACTGTAGTCGTCGATCAAAACCGCTTCAAAAATCGAAATTTCGAGCTCCGAATCCAACTGAAATTCCCAGGAATTGCAATTGGAGCTTCGATTTTTGAAAAAAAATGGATATATTTTTCCTTGGGGAATTTGAATTCAGCGAGAAAAAAAAGACAGAGATTCCAAAAATTTAGGAAATTTATAAAATCGGAGCTTTTGGGTCGTGAGAAATTGGGATGAGAGAGAGGGGGAGGGGGTGCGTTTGGGAGCGAATGAGTTGGGTCCGTTGGATCATGGAGTTAATAACGCCTATCCGGTGGTCACGTGGACGAATGTGGACCGTTGTTCGCCGATAAGTGTTGAGTGTGCACCGACGGCGTTACGGGCGTCGGATGAGTTGAGGTGGATGATCTGGACCGTTGATTTGGTATCCGGCACGTGGTTGGTCTGACCTGGATTTCCTTTTTCAAAAGATATTCAACCTTTTGTGGAAATACCTCTAGTTTTATTTTTATTTCAACCAATAATTATTTATTTATTTTCCTACAACAAGCTTGAGTCAGCATCTTGTAATATATAGCTATTTATTAAATGTTTTGTGGCGTTTTGTTATTAAAATCCTTATTTTCCTTATTTTTATATTTTAGATTCACTGTTTTTAGCAGTTTTTTATTTTTCCATAAATATAGAAAGTCATGTTTGTGGAAATGCATACATCGAAAATGAAAACACTAGGGGTGGGCGTTAGGGGGTTGGTCAGGTTAGACTTCAATCTGTTGGCCAACCTAATAGACTCGGGTTAGAATTGTTCAAACCTATTGTCATCCAAGAAAAATGGCAGCCCAACTCACCCAAACCATTCTTATGCGGGTTGGGTTGGGCGGGTTCCACGGATTGAGCTTGATTGGTTTCATTCTTATTCATAATGTGAGTATGAGAGACAAATAATCAATACTTACGACAAACTAGACCTAGATCATGTGAATTTGATGTTGCTATATCACTGCATGTTACTAATACCTGAATTTAACTATTCAAATCGAGCATTAATAAACAAGTGCATTTAAAAGTTATTAAATTTCATGTATAAATCTATTTAATATACATGTATGTATAAGAATTGTTATCATTCGGGTTGATTGGTTTCAATCGGATTAATAATACTTCAACCAAACCCAACCCACATATTGAACGGGTGGTTGGGTTTTCACCCAAAAATAAAGTTTTAATGTTTAGAACCCAACTCAACTCAACTCATATCGGGTGGGTTGGTCGAGTTGGTCGGTTGACCCACATAAAAGCCCACCCCTAGAAAAAAAACCATGATGGAAAGAATGACAATATAGTATGAATGTTTGTTATAGGATGTCATCTTTTCCGTCATGGTTTTTTCTTTTGTGTCTACATACTCTTTCATAGTATATTACGACAGTCGCATAATAGATTTTATCATTACGCACAATTTCAAGAATGTGGATATAAGTCACATGACAGTATGAAATGTGGGGACTGGCTACAGTGCTTGCAAGCATTGAATGCTTACACCGATCTCACTCTCCATCTCCCCTTCTCTCCTCTCTCCTCCCTTCTTTTAACGGTGAGATCGGTGTGAGCATTCAATGCTTGCGAGCACTGTAGCATACTCCTGAAATGTGATGATATTGTGTATAAAACTGACCAAACACTAAACCTTTTTGTACAAATAAAAAATTTCGAACATTATGCTTACCGAGACATTGATGGGGGTCAATTCAAACTCGAAACTTTTGGTGCAAGAATAAAAACTTAATCACTACAAATCTTTTACTAAAGCATGTGATTTTCAACTAATTTCTTTATGAAGCATGATTTGTTGCTTTTATTTTTGTCTTAATATGGTTTATTATTTATGTTTATGCCTTGAATTGGAGAAAAACTTACATGGAACTGGTTCACCGACATATAGCATTATTTGTCCAATAATATATTGTCATGTGCAAATTTTTTTCTACATGACAATATTTTATTAAATCGGAACTCTATGTGGTGGTAAATTTGTTCCATATAAGTTGCTCTATTTGAATTACTTCTAGAAGCTTTAACTACTTTACACTTCGTTGAGAATTTGTCTTTTCCGATCGCGTCACTTGTGAAAATTTAGAAATTAAACTTAGTTTATGGTCCCACACCCAAAACAAAAACTGAATTGTTTATGATACTATTTAACAATATCTTTATGACTCTTGTGCACATTGTGAATTAAATAATATTTAATTATTTATCCTTATATAAAACAGGTTCATCGTTACTGTCAGACAATCTCCAATAGCTAGGTTAAAGTCCAAAATTTAGAACTTAAACTCTCCTAAACCTCTTCAAACATATGGGCTAAAATTTGAGTCTGGGATAAATTCTAAATTTGGGTCAAATTTAGACCAGAATTCCCACCTGGGTTTGTGGATCTGGCCCACCATGTGCGTGCACGCGCTCAAAAATCGGAAGCAAAGTAGGCGCTAACGCGCCTACTTGTTCCGCACAGGAAAGCCACGCAAGGTTTGTCAGCGTGGGTCCCCCACGTTTGTAGCCTTGTTGGCCACCAACCGAAGCCAATCCCAAAGGCTATTTCACACGGACGACCAGGATTTCTGGGCTGTTGGTTGATCCAACGGTCCAGATGCAATTTTTTAAAAAATAAAATAAAAACTAATTTATAAATACATTAAATCCAGCTGTTGAGATCGAATATAATAAAATCTAATGGTAACAAAACAGATTTAGTGGTCCAAAATTAAATCCAACGGCTAAAACAATTTTAAAAAAATTATTTATCGAAATTAAATTATTTTTAGGTTAAAATGTTCACAAAAATAAATTAGGATAATCTACATAAATTTTATTTTAAAACAGTTACTAGAAAAAAAATATTAGGCAAAAATTATTCTTTATTAATTTCGGGCTAAAATTTTAACCCAAAACCATTGAAGGAGAAAAACTGTTTCTGAGTTAAGTTCTAAATTTTATGGGCTAAAAATTTAGACTTTAACCCTTACTGTTGGAGATGGTCTCACTGTGACATCCCAGTCTAATAATAAAATGTCACATGTAATTTTTTTTTTCCACATAACATTGTACTATTGAACCCGTATGTCAAATGATGGTGAACTCGTTTCTTACAAATTGTTCTCGAATGCTACTGTTGAAGTGAGCTTGTACTTTATAGTTTCTAGTGGGAGTGTTGGTCACACACAGTGACCTACTATTAAGGCAACTAAACATAGTTCCAAAATCTCCACATTAAATAATCTTCTAAACAAACTGCCGACTTCGTGACCCTCATATGACTTGGAATATACTTAATTTTGGTTTTTGTTGATGATGTTCAGTTTAATTAACAAAATAGGATGTGGGTTTAAGGTGTCTTTTTCGACATAGACTTACACTATAAAGGGGTTTGAAATTTGAATCCACCATTTTCAAATGTCGCAAAATAAACAAGTTGAAATGAGTTTTATTCATTAGGAAACCCGAAACAATTTCAATATTTTTCCCAATTGTATTTCTCTCAACTTGTAATAACTCTACAATTTTTTTGGCATTTGTCTTTCTTTTTGTAAATGAGTGTGCCTATCCATCTGCTTGTTGTTTACATATTCGAATCTCGAATGCAAAGTAAATATTTTTAACTACTTGACACTTGAGCTGAAACCCCAAAAAATTCTTAACACTACGCATCATTAGGTACTACGAGATGATGGACGGCTAGGATTGATTATGTTTAATCTAACGGTTGACATTAATTAAAAAAATAATTGTATTCAATAATACGAAGTACTAGGACAATACCCCTGAAACCCCTTACAAAGGTAATCTTCTTAAATACAAATACACTCAGTGGATTGAACCCAAGAGCTACCTCACCCATATATTAATTGATCAAATACTTTTTGATGATTTAAGCTCATGTCGATTCCTTATTAAAATGTCGTTTAAAAAAAAAAAAAAACAGAAGCCCGATTTACTACAAAATACATTTCCAACGTAGTGGAGAAAATACCACTTGTATTTTTATATCATGGGACGGTGAAATAAAAACCCTAACACAATAATTAAAGTTCGATTGCGCTTAAAATATAATTAACTCGGCCTAAACCCGATTAGTAAATCATGTGACATCCACCATTATATCTGTAGATTTTTTTCTGATGGGATGTTTGGCAAGTGCTCCACTTCACAAGTGGAGCAATCTGTCTTTGTCTACAGGATCACTACACTGCATTTGCAAAAGGAACTCCGAAGTCACCGGGAAACATCGTATTATTGGCGGGAATTTGTTTGACGTCACAAAATGTTTTCATTAAGTCGTTGGAACAGTGTTTTCCCCAGTAAATACATTTCATCGTCAAACAGTTAAATGGTTTCCGATTTAGTTGCAGCTCTACTTGTCAATTATTCATATGCATGTTCGTGTGGCCTGAGGATGTCCACCTAAAGCGATGCAACACAAGGGTCAGCTTTCTGTCCCAAGTAGAGGGGGAGGAGGAGGCATAAGGGGGCCATCAATGTCGATCGCATTAGCCGGAGGAAATAGGTAGAAAGAAATGTAAGCAAAAAAGAGCAAAACTAATGGGATCAGGAGTTCGAACGTGAGACCTACCTCTTCCAACATTGAGAAGAGAGATACCAATAGACCAACAACTAGTTGGCGACCCTCGACGTTCAATAACCTACGGCCAATTCTAGTCTATGTTCTCCTAATATCTATGACATCTTACATCTCACGCCATTAATCGTTGCTGAAGAAAATAAATACCCAACTTACCAATTGCAACACAGTAAAATGGAGCTAGATCCCTCAAACTTGTAAAGTTGTGTCACTTAGGTCCTTCCGTCAATGTCTGTTAGCTTTTCAGGACCAAAGTGACGGAATGACCAAAGTGACACATAATTAACTGTTGGAGGACTAGAAATTAAAAAACTTATTCTAAACTGTTTAGTCATATAAGGAAAGGCGTCACGACAGTAAATAGAGCCATAATCAAACTCTCAATTAAACTACAGGAAAATAAAAAGAAACCACAGAAGTCACCTGTGAGGTAGATATCATATACGATGAGTGGTCACTGGTCAGCCAGTTGATCCAAAACATTGAGAAACAGTCATGACCTCAACCAAAAAACGACCCGATATACCTGCGGATTCGGCACTGAATGACTTTAATCAGTTGGGCTCTCACCCCTGCAAAGATGTAATCAGTTCAACACAGACCAAAGCATCAAGCAATAACATCCAAAAATTGGGGCGACAGACGACAGTATAAAATCAGAAAATTCAGGAAATTCATTGTCATCCAAAAAAGGTTGGGTGTATTAGACGGTAAAACTCCTATAGATTATGTTAATGTGTACATAACAAGCTGCAATCCTGCAGCACAACTCGACATTAGTTTCACATCGGCTGGTTTAAAATTCAAATTTACTAGTTTACTTGCCAGCAAGCAGAGCACTAACGATAAATTACATCCAGACTAAATAGTACATGCAGCAGTAACATTAAGTCAAAACAGCAAAAAATAAAAGGGACATAAATAGCTATTACTATGTCCATGCAGTCATGTTCCCTCTTATTGGTCAGGCTTCGACCTCCTCTTCCTTAGCAGTCTGGGTTTCGTCTTTCTCTGCATCCCCTTCTTCTTCGTCGTCTTCATCTGCCTCGTCAGCTAATTTAGTAAGCTGTTCCTGGATCATGAGCTTTATGGCTGACTTTCTCAGGCTGAGATCTGCATCGAATTGCCCGGCTGGAAAAGAACAGCAGCAGGTAGGAAGGCAATGAAATAAGAATTCCCGAACATAAGTACTGATTTGATCAAGCACTAAGTTTCAAAATGAAAACTAATCATTTCTTCAATCATGCAGCAGATTTTTCTAACCAAATTACTAGATGCATCAAGCATGAATAAAAATATAGCAAAATTTCTTCGAACACAACTGATTTAAAAGCTGAGACCAAATTAGTACCATTGGATTTTCTAATATTCAAAAGAAAATAAAGGAATTTAAAATTTAAAAAAAACAACAGATACGAGAGTGCATACCAAGTTGTTTCAGAATGTCGGTGAAAGTAGCCTGCAAAATAAAGGAAACACAACTTGTAAGTGGATGAGAACAACCATCACTTACCACACACCACACTGGGGTAATATAAAGTATAAACATGGAATATAATAGTCTCAGATACTTCTCATTTTGATTGCTGATCTGTATAATGTTCTCAGTATATCCTATGCAAACACCCTTTATAACCATGTTTACCAGGTCATTCAAAAATATGCCACTACAACCACATTTACTGGGCAGACAACTGGTACTCTAAGCTTACCGTATTAAAGTCAACTTCTTTGAGAATTTGACATATTGCATCTCTCAAATTGTCATCAGTCGGCCTCAATTTTTCCTCCTTGGTCTTATCCTTCCCTTTAGCAACTTTTTTGCCTTCAAATAAGCAAAAGTATTTAGCATTATTAACTAGGATGAAACGATACACAAGCTCCAATTCTTGCCAAAAAAATCCAAAAGAGTCAATTGTTTATGAACAATATGTATTTAGACAACATTAACAGATCGTGCAAAAAATATTGACCAGATAAATCACTGTGCCTCAATATTTAAATAAGACGAGAAGACAACAAAGATGTACAAATACTTTCAAAAGTTATTAAAGAAAAATGTATTATAATCAAGATGGTGATGATGGTTACGATAATAACAATAATCATGAGAATATCAAATGGAAGGAGAGATTTCAATTTATACCAGTTTTTTCCTTTGAGGCAGATTTTTTTGGAGTTGATGCTTTGGACACTCTCTCATTTTTCTTCTTCCTTGAGGATGCCTTTGGACTCGTATCACTGTCATCATCAACCGGAGTGCGTTTTGATGATGACTTCTTTTGTCTTTTACTAGGTGGTGGAGTAGATTTAGCAGAAGCTGCGGATTTTTTGGTTCTAGCTTTTCCAGAAGATTCCTTTCTGGATGACGATGATTTTGACCGTGGCTTCTTTTTTTCCGCTTCTTCATCAGTATCATCGGAAGAATCATGTTTCTCCTCACTTTCTGAATGCTCAGGCATCACATCCTCTGACTTCTCTGGAACACCATTTTCATTTTCATCCTCAACATTTTCTTCTTCTTCTTCTTTCACATCTTCCTCTGACTCATCTTCTGTATCTGGTGTACTCTTGTCCTCCAGTTTTGAATCATCATCATTCTTTCTATGATTCTGGAAAATTACAGGGCAAAAATTAAAAATTTTACAAATAAATAAGATAAACAACAATAAATGGCACAAAGCCCTCTAAACCGACTGAAGAGCGAAAATCTAATGTCAGTTGCATGCATGTTTCTTCTCTAGATAAATTCTCACAAAACTTTTTAAATCTCATGGAATTGCAGTAAAATTCACAATCAGTACAAACTTCGGCAACAGTGCATATAGATGCTCTTATCTTAAGATCCACCAATGCTACGTAAAGAAATGATCCATAAACTGGAAAGAATTAAGAAGCCACATTCTATACACACTGAAGCCATGGAATAGTGCACCCGTCAGACACTCTAGCAAGTTTGACAAAGGAACAGATAACATTCATTAGAAGATGCAAGATATACCAAAATGGCAAGACAAAGAGTTGTCCAAGTGCAAAAGATATACACACTACAAACGAATATAAGAATACCTACTTCTGCTGAAATAGAACCTTTTACAGTTACAGCAAGATGACACAACAAATTATTCGCCAATTAGGCTATTATACCAAGTCACAACTTTATTTATGATATTACAGGATGAGAAAATAACACCTTTGCTGAGCGCTTTGAACTTGTGCCCCCAGATGTTGATGGACTTCCTTTGGTTGCCCTCTTGCGCTTTTTGCCCTTAGTTGGCTGGCATTCAAACAGGAAATGAAAAGTTATTAACATACTGAGCAAGAAAACAATTCTATCAAAGGGAGAAAAAATTGGAAGTAAACATACTGTCTCTTTTTCTGCGAGGAGCACATCGGTTGTAGCATGAGGAGCCACCAAAAACTCGATGAGCTTTGCAACTATATCCTCCTGCATTTGCATTTCCAGCTCATTTAGGCAACTGTCCTCCCAACTTTGACAATAATAAAATTAGTTTTTCAAATTAGGCTGAAAATTCATTTCTGATATCCCTCGTCTGCTCTCAAATGAGAAACAAAACTGTTCCATCTAAAGGTCCACTCACAGTTAGATCATCAATTCTTGTGAATATGAGAGCAGACAATTATGTCTGAATTGAACATGTGTATAATGTTAGTTAACCAACCATCAAAAACCATCCCAACCGGTGAGAAAGTCCCTACTTTAGTCAGTTAGTGAACAAGTAATAGATTCTTCACAACAAATAGAAAGATATACGGACAAATTTCCAAACCAAAAAGGGAGCAGCAGCAGTAGAAAGTTAGCAAACCTTCCTAGTAGTAGCTTTGGAAACTGATACGTTGAGCAGATCACAGAAGTCCAATAACTTCTCTTTATTACACTTGTCAAATTTTTCTCTTACTTTAGTGTTTTGCTTGTCCTGCAACAACAACATTTGAACCTCACTATCATATCACAAGTAAATGCACGCTGTTAAAATTTAAGTGATAACCACCCTCAAAGCACTAAAACATGTCAAATGCATGCAGCAAAGATAATTTTGTTTCTTTATTATGCATCTTTTACCTCATTTCCATGCCACACAAAACCAGAAAACCTGGATATATTACTCTTGACCTCAAGTGCCTGCAAAAGTAAAGGAAAGCCACACAGACACAACATTTCAATACTCAATGATACGAAGAATACTAGCTTCAGAACCTCCCGAGAGATTTTATTCATGTAGTTTAATTTTGCAGTATGTACATTATTGTCACCAAGTAGGGTGGGGGAAAACTGATGGAAAAGAAAAATATGAAGTTAGCAGTAAATGAATTACCTTTCCTCTCCTTCCAAAAAGAATGGTATGAAGTAGTTTTAAGTTATCATCGATTTTCCTTCTTGACAACTTGAACGCCACTGAACAATTTGAACAAGACAAACATCAACAATTTGCATTTCCACGATGAATATTGATCCTAAAGGGCTTAAACAACTCCCCAATTGCAACACTAGGTTGTTATGAATCAAAGGGACAACGATTTAGTCTCCCATATTGATGTAAAAAATTAAAAGGATAAAGACGAGAAGACCTAAATTCTCTGTGAATAATCAACTCGAAAATATACAATGCATCACTTGGAAGAGTTCAATATAGATTTCTTGTAAGCAACAGGTTAAACAGGAAAAACAACAAGACAAAAAAGTATTAATTGCCAATACTTGAACATTAAATCTCCACCATTTATAAATGAAGGTATTAGGGGCAGGTGAATGGTAGTCAAAATCTTCGTACTCTACACTTAGTCTAACTTTTCATATTTTGACACGATATGGACAACCTGATACAGGACAAGGAGCAAATTGTGGAAGTACTGTTTTGAGCTTTTTGGTTTGTTGGTAGATAAGGAAAAGCTGGACTCATAAAAATGAAAGTCAAGACAGAAACTCCTGTCACACCAATAGGGTTCTAGGAGTCGCCTTAGGAATCACACCTAGAGGTAGGTTACATCACACAATCCTGAAGAGAAAAATATGCTGCTCACTCACTGGAAAGGTCTCTATATTCATTAATTTCATTGAAAGAAAAGGTCTCACAAGCCTTTTATAGAGTTCTACTAGGTTGGCTACTACATGTAATTCATGTTGAACCCATGGATACTGTAAACCAATATTAACTACTAAATGTATGAATCCTAGACACCACACTAACTCTGAACCAACATTAGTTACTGTAAGACTAAATATTACCCAATACATGAGGTATAGATGTAAAAGACTCTTCCCTGTTGCAGTAAAGACCCTATAACAGTAGCTCATATTCACTGACTTGACCAAACCAACTAAACAAGATCCCAGGTAGGAATAACATCATGATATTCCAAAATAAGGGTTTGTGCCTTAGAGCCCTCCCTGTCACGCCTTAGGTAAACTTTTAAAGGGCAACCACTTATATCCTTCCAGCTTCATTACCACCAGATCCCTCACACAACATACAGAATGAGAAACTATCTTCCCAAACAAAAGTGACCACTGAAAGCTTTGACCACTTCACAGCCCTATGAAGCTAAAATATTTCAATGTAGTTACTACTGATAGGAGTTTAAAATGGAAAAAGAATATGCAAGTCGATTACTGGATTGATATGATGTTCATTTAAAAGAAATTAAAATGTACAAAACTTTGACAGAGAAAACCAAAGTGAGGTTCATAAACAGTAGGATAAAAAAAGAAGAGAATAATAGGGCAGAAACCGTACCATTAGGTATGTCTTTCAATGGTGTACCGCGTCCCTACAATGTTTAAGGTAAAACTATAAACAAAATAATCCTCAGTAATAGATAACCTGGAACTGATATCTATAGAACAGAAAACAAATAAAAAGAAGACCTTCTCTATATGGAATTCCCTGACATTATCTTTTTCAATAGTTGCCACCAGCCTTTCAACTGATTTCCGCTCACGAACAGGGCGATCAGGTGCGGGGGTCCTTTGCTCTGGCTCCTTCTTTTCAGCAACTTTCTTTTTCTTCTCTTTGGTTTTCTCCGCACTCTTTCCTTTTCCACGCTTCCGCAGTCCTTTCTCCACTTTAGCTTCTTCTTCCTTCTCTTCTTCCATCTCTTCTTCCTTCTCTTCTTCCATCTCTTCTTCCTTCTCTTCTTCCATCTCTTCTTCCATCTCTTCTTCCTTCTCTTCCACCTTCTCTTCTACCTTCACTTTTTCCTTCTCTTCCTCCACCTTAAGCTCATCAACCTTCTCTTCTTCCACTTCAATTTCCTTCTTTTCTTCAGTCTCCTCTTTTTCATTTGGAGCTGTTTCTTCTTCCTTTTCCTCAACGTTGAGTTCCTCTGTTTCTTCTTTCACCTCTTCACCTTTGCTTCCATCAGCCTCTAGGTCTTCATCCATTTTCTCAACTTGTGCATTCTCATCATCTTTCTTAACTTCATCTGGACCAGTTTCCTCTTTCAATTCCTCAGCTTTGGGTTCCTCCACTCCGTCTTTCACTTTTTCATCTTTGCTTCCGTTGGCCTCTTGGTCTTCATCCATTTTCTCCACTTCATCTTTCTCATCACCTTTCTTATCTACATCCATTTCTTTTACCCCAGCCTTTTCATTCCCTTTTTTCTCAGTCGCATCTTTGCTGGTTTTCTCCGACTGGCTAGTCCCATTTGCAACTATTTCAGTGTCCTTGGCCACCGTGTCTTCCTCACCCATGATCAATTAATCTAAAACAGACTACGCTCGTCACAAAGTTGATTGGAAAAACTCCTGAAACAAATGTAGTATTCACTTAGGGATGCATAACGTAGCGTGCAAAAGAACTCTCATACAAATTTAGGGGTTACCACTATAATTTCAAACAAATAGAATGTCACAAGTTTGGAAATATTCAAATAAAATTCATCAAGCTTGAAAATGCCGCAACTACCGCTGATTTTCTCTAACAGATAATAATCCAAAGAGCAATAATAGAATCTAGGAGAAAAATGCATGGCAATTATAAAAATTAGAGTCCCCAGAAAATTGAAATCCCTAACTAAATCTGGACCAAGTACCTCAGCTTCTACACTGCTTTAACTCAAGCAAAAACCTCAGCTTTTCACCAAACAACGTTAATTGAACAAAAAATCAAAGAAATTCTGTTAATTCAGTTTGGGCCCAAAAGACATGCAAAATTCAAAACTACAAATCACACTAAATTTTGCAACTTTCTCGGCAACCAAACAGTACCAAGAAAAAAAAATCCAATTTTGCACAGTAATCAGCAAAAATCAAGCAAAATTCACAACGTTTAAGGGCTGTAACAGCCAGTTGGAAACCCTAAGTTCTGCACCTCCATTATCCCCAACTACGTCGCTGAAAATAATAAAATTTACAGAAAAAGCAGAAGAAAAAACAATAATTGGTAATTAAAATTCAATAAAATTTGATTAGGGTATGAAACTTACAGAGATTTGAGTTTGTGTTGGTTGATTTGGAGCTCAGAAAAGTCTTCGAGTCCCACTCTCAGTGCTTTTCTCTCTCTTACACATTATTATTATGCTTCGAATTACTATATTTATTTTTGTTTTTTTAATTATATTTATGATGTGGATATATATAATCCGGACTTCAAAGCCAGATTCAAAATCCAGTTAAATGCCCACGTCAGTTTGAGTTCCAGAGCGAAACTGCATCCACGGTCCAGATCTGGTTTGGGATGGCACCTAGCGAATCGACGGCCACTGATTGATATTCGTTCTTTCCTTTTTTTTTTCTTTTTTTTTTGATAGAAGGGATAGTGTTTTATTGATAAAAATGCCAACACCAACTGCAAAGCATAATACTTGCATTCTTTCATTAAAAACGTGTGGCAATTGTCTCTTTTTATTTATTTGATATTTTAATTTTATTTTTGAAAAAATTAATATATAATTTATAATTTTAAAAAGTTCAAAAAATAATTTAAATTGTTTTTTTTTAAGTTGTAAAAGGGATGGACATTTTTGGTACTATAAATGTTTTACCAAATTTGCATTTTGCCTTTATATATATATATTATTGTTTTTTCATTAATTATAATCCATGTCATTTAATATTTAAAATCTTCCACATCACTTTTATTCAAGATCCTTAAAAATTATGAAATCTAATGACTAAAAATATTTGTCAAAATATTTGTCCTCGTAACCCATATATAAATATATAGATATTGCTGAAGATCAATAGGTTTGGCCATAAATTTAAGTTTTAGCAAAAATTGAATGTTTTCCTAATTCCCTCCTTATTCTGAACGAGACAAAATACCAAGACGAGTACGATCGTCTCAAATCGAGTAGGGAAGGGGACTGATGCGAGCGTCTTCGTCTTTGTTATACGTTGTTGCGTCGTGGGGAAAATAGAGAGACTGAACCAATTAAACTGTTGTGGCCTATTTTATTGAGAGGTGAGACAAAGAGAAAAATTAAAGAGAAAGAGAGAAGGGCTTAAGGAATTGTAGTACATATTTCTCACGCCTAGTGTCTTTATTTATAGTGAAACAAGTACAATCATAATAGAACAAGGATTTTAGGATGATGAGAATATCCCAATCCATATCTACCTATGATTTACACAATCACATTTATCACATGTCAATATTATCTACAACACACCTCTTTGAGTGTGCAAATACTTAAGTGGATATCGCATCAGATCTTCAAGATGATGTAGAGATAGTTGATGAAGCCGTCTCGTAGGCACGATAGAAAACACGCGAGTCTCATATAAGGAACTTGCATATAAACAAAAAGAAGTAATAATCTCACAAAACCTGGCTATGGTAAAACCCAAGGTGGGACAAAACCCATAGTCTAAGGAGAAAAGTGAGTTAATGCAATGTCGATACTTAACATCTTCAAGACGCAAGTAGTAAGAAAACATACAAAGGTATGACCAGCTCAGAATGAGTGCCTCGTTAAAACCTAGTCAAGTAACAAAAACCCAATGGGAAAAATGATCCTAATTATAGGGAAAAAGAGTATATTAAGGTCAAGTGAGCATACTTCAGGATACTCCCCTTGAAAACTACAAGCGTTGCAAATGAGAAAATTTACGCATACCAAATCCTTGAACAAGCTTTTTCGGCAGTGACTTCGTGAAGAGGTTGGCAAGGTTGTCTTTGGATCGGATTTGCTTGACTTCAATCTTCTGATGCTCATGCTGATGTGATGTACACGCAATATGCTTGGTGTTGACTTCTTGGATGTATCATGTTATGGTTTGGTCCATACATGCAGCGTTGTCTTCATAGATCGTCGTTGGGACTCAACGAAGGATGAAGAATTACTGGTGCTTCGAATATGTTCCCATGTACACGGGTGGCTTCGTGTATGACAATGAGCTCGAAGACGTCGCAGTTAAGGTCTATTTGGTTGACCTCCAAGATATTGCGGTGTTCCTAACGGTAAAGGCATAATCCATTTGGAAACGTGCCTTGTGCGGAACAGACGGATAGTCTGTGTCAATGTATCCCATAAGGTAGGCATCATTTTGATAATCAAGGGGTAGTGGTTAATTCTGAGATGCGTAGGGATAGAATAAGCCCAAATCCGTAGTAACGGAAAAACGTCTTTAACACTTATTTGGTGGTAGCGTGCAGACGCAATGTTGTATCTTACCAAAAAATCAACAACGAAAGAGATGTCATGCCTAATGCAATGAGCTAAGTACAATAAAGCGCTAATTGAACTTAGATATGGAACTTCAGGTTCCACAACCTTTTCAAGGATCTCATTTGCATCTAGCGTATGAACGGCCATGGGTGTACTCAAAGGCAACACCTTCTGGGTGTAGTTCAACTGGTAGACCAGAATACCATATGAATTTTGCTCAAAACTTCAGGTCGAGACGAAAATGAGTTTTCCCAAGATCTTTCATCTCAAATTCCGACTTCAGGTGAGAGGCAGTTTTCTCAAGCTTTTCCAGAGTCTAAGTGAGATTTATGTCATTGATATAGACTGCAACTCTAGCAAATTCGGTTTTGTACACGCAAGGACATAGTTTATTCACATATCCCTAACTGATCAAATATTCACTCAGACGGGTATACCACATCCGCTCGGATTGTTCCAATCCGTAAAGTGAACTCCTCAATTTAATAGAAAGGGTGTTATGTGGTCTAGAACTATTTGAATCAGACTATGAAAGTCTTTCAGAAACTTCCATGTAGATTCCCATATCATGATCCCTATAGATACATTACAACCACGTTCATAAGCTGCATATTTAGTTTTTCGGAAACTACCAAACTGAAAAGGTAGCGGAACGTTATGACGTCCATTGCAAGGAAAATAAGTCTCCTTGTGATCAATCCGAGGGCATTGAGAGAAACCTTGCGCTACAAGGCGTGCCTCGTATCGCACTATCTCATTCTTCTCATTACACTTTCTTACGAAAACCCACTTGTAGCTAACGAGCTTTACATGTGGAAGTGTAGAAACTACAGGCCCAAACACTTTACGTTTTGCAAGTGAATCAAGTTCGACCTAGATTGCTTGTTTCCAGTTTGACCAATCGGTTCTACGTCAACATTCATCGACAGAATGCAGTTCGATATCGTCGTTTTTCACTATTTCAAGTAGCTACCGTATACGTGAATATCATCGATGATAATCTCATTCCAATTCCATAACTCATCCATGCATGCATAATGGACCAAGAACTTCTAGTCTCTAGATAATCCAGATTAATTCCATGAGGTGGAATGGTTGAGATAGCGAACAAGGAAAGGATTCATTTATCCCATGTTTCTCCACTTCTATGGAGGTGAATCCTTCGAACCGAGTGATCTGTTGCACTTCAGGCCAAGAACAGATTGATTGGCTAGCCAACCGTCCTTCGGGGGCGGCACACCCTTCGGGGATGTTAACTCGACGTCCGTTACGTACGTCAATCCTTGCATGTATGTTTGCAGCTGATATATGTGATCTTGTCACTTTAGCTAGATTAGAGAAAACGTTTGGAACAACACTCTGGAATCTAGAATACGGAGATCGAGATGAAACATAGTGGGAACGTCCACGATAATTCGCACCGTTCTTCAGGAACATTAACTTTCTTATCTCCCCCTAACAGCGAGAAGACTGTTTCATCAAAGTGACAATTCGCAAACTGGCGGTAAAGAGATCGTGTGCACAGGCTCTAAAAAAGCTAATTCGAATGAGAATCACAATCGACAAATATTCACATCCTTCTTTGAGGACCCATATTGGTACATTGCGGCGGCACAATATGGCATAAGGTGCATACCCAAAACTCACAAATACGAAACATCAGGTTTGTACCCAGTAACCAATTGTAAAGCTAAAAAGTATTGGGCAATAATGAGCCTCAAGCGGACCAACATGGCTACATACAAAATTGCATAGCTCTAGGCAGAAACCGAAAGCTTGGTGTGTTCACCAAGGTCCGGGTGATCAATTGATAATGTGCTTTATGATTGCTTCTGCGAGGCTGTTTGCGGGTTAAACATGGGGAATTCAATGTTCAATTTCAAACCCAAAAGACATGCAATACTTATAAAAAACTCTTCGATATAAACTCTCATGCATTATCCAGTCTTCTAGACTTTATGGGATAATTAGGGTGGTGAGCCCTTAAGTAAGAAACGGCCAGGAGTTTAGCAGCAACGTGTGTGTAGACAAACATGTGACCATTGTGTCGATATATCAACCAAAAATCATATTTACATGATCCACATTTTGGTTGGATTAGTCCACATTATTCCCTTTAATCCACTATGAAAAAAGGGTTATGTAGTAGCTTTGCTAGGGTTGATATAAAAATCTAATGTCCCTAACGAGCAGGTTTGGCAAAGTGTGTTTGTAGGCATAAAATCCTTACTCCAGGTAAGGTGATGCGTTGTGTAACACGTTGCATCGTGTTTCGACCTAAATGTCCCAAACGATCGTGCTAAAGCAAGTAAACTGCTTGAATCACACAGCTCTAGGCCGGCCTATATGTGACATGTCCCAGTTGAGAGGCAACCCATTGACCCTAAAACATAGCTTCAGGCTTCATATTTTGGAGGTGATGCAAAAATACTTCACTCTATTTTCTACAGTGGTTTTCATGATCATTATTCTCTCGAATATCCTTATAACTCAATGACGTTCTTCTGGAACGGAGAATATAAGGCCCCTTAATAGTAATTCAGTACTATTAATACAACGAGGAGTGGTGCTAATGCCCTTAATCAGGTTAGATAGACCTGAATTCGTTGTTAGATGGGTGATTTAGGTATGAAGTTAGTGTGCATAGTAGCACATTCATCTAGACAACTAACTTTCCCACATTTATACCTTATCACATGTTAATTGAATTCGGTCACATGTATAAGAAACATGATTCAATTAACTCATATTCGAGGACAATATGCATAACAATATCCATAACTAAAACAAACACCAAACTTGAATCCGAGAATACAGGAAATTGTTCACAAAGTAAACCAAATTGGATAGGGGGTTCGGCCAATATGGCATTCCATGTCAAAATTTTGCTTTTCCATATGTGTTAGGTGAAGCAAAATTAGTCTCACAGATTGACTATGAGAATGGTACGCCTCAACAACATTGGTAGGGGCACACCATTCGGTAGACTACAGCCGAAGCTGGGTCACACCATTCGGTAGGCTCTAGCCGAAGCTGAGTCTATACCATTCGGTACCTCCCAGCCGAATCACTGGATGCCGCTTTCACTGTTGTGCTTTTCAGTGAGCAATGTGGTAGTAATTAGATCTGAGAACTTAGTGAACCTCCATTCTCTACAGTGCTTCTTCAGGAGCATTTTAGAGGCATGGAAGGACGAGAAAATCTTCTCCAGTCAAAATTCAATCGGATTCTATAAACTTCATAATTGTACCTATTCACAGATGTGGTTCAATCATGTCTTGCGTCAGGCAAGATATGTCTTACTTTGGGCAAGATATGTCTTGCTTCGGGCAAGATCATCTTTTCATGACTGGAACGGTCCGTAGAGCGAGTCAAAGAGCCATGGAATCCTCGTTATCGAGGTACTTCCATTTACAATGCTTCAGGCATAAGTCTTCGAATTAAGATTATGACAGAGGCTTAGTTAGCTCTAACCACGCGCATTGTTGGCTTCAATGTTTCTCAGCTTCGCGGTAGTCCAGTGAAGCTTCACAACTCGTGCCCACATAAAGTAGCTTCTGCTAGAAACTTCCATGTCAGTGAAGTCGAACTTGTTACGGTTCGAAAATCCACTGGAGGGAGGGAACAAGATTGTTGTTGGTGCTTATAGGAAATAAATTCTCCATAAGTATCAAAGTTAGAACATTCGGGGTTCTAAGACATAGTTTGGTTTAGTGGATCAATCATGGAGAACTTCAGGTCTCTATATGAATGGTGAGTTTTAGGAAACATAAAAATGTTTCTATGGCACTTATTCGAAACTACGGGTTCGAATTAAAAATATGAACTTCAAGTTCATGGGTACCTGCAAACAAACGCAATATATAGAACAATAGCAATATATATAACACAAACAGGAAGATGATCGTAGGTCTACGGGGTGTGAAAATCACAGTCAAAAAGTTTGGGTGGACCAAGTTTGTAGCTACAGGGCCAAAAATTGAAGTGGCTGGGCTGTAGGCCAGCTGGCAGGCTCGAGCAGAAGGCCCAAGTGGCTGCTTGAAGTGGCAATGGGCTAAGCTCACTGGTGGGCTGACTGGGGAAAGAGAGGGATCGACCCAACAAGGGCCAGGTTTAAGGCGGGCCGAGACAAAAGGGGAGGCCCAATGGCCTCTGGTGCAAGCCTAGCAGAGGCGGGTCATCTGAAGCCGAACTCGGCTTGGCTCAGTTGCAGGGCGGCTTGACGCGGCGCAGCTCGGCTTGGCTTCAGGCAGACGCGGCACGGCGTTAGGGTTTTTTTTTTTCTTTAGAAAAACGAAAAACCAGAAAAAAAATCCTAATTTTTCCTTTGTTCACACAATCATCAATTCACTTAATATATATAGCAGATATATTAAATTTAATGCGAACACAATTTTTGCAGAAGATCATAATTCGCTAAAAGCAGAAAATTGGGGTCATGCATCATGGTGAAGGTTCATGCAATCAAGGTTGAAAAAATATCGACATTGAGACCGTGTTTTAGAAGTACTTGGATTGCTGATGATGATGGTGGAACAATTTGTTTGCAGAATTGCCTTCAACTCCGGATTTCCATCTTCAATGCGTTGAATCTCGTTCAATATAAAATAATAGGGAGAGAATTAAATCAATAGCAAGTATATTTATTCAATAAAATAAAAAGTAAATCAAAATAAGAATTATTGAAATTAATACTCCCCATGATTAAAGATGACCAAAACTTCGGTATAATTCTCTTTAGCACAATGAAAAGAGCGTGATGATAACGTGTTGTGGCCTATTTTATTGAGAGGTGAGGCAAAGAGAAAAAGTAAAGAGAAAGAGAGAAGGGCTTGATGAATTGTAGTACATATTTCTCATGCCTAGTGCCTTTATTTATAGTGAAACAAGTACAATCATAATAGAACAAGGATTTTAGGATGATGAGAATATCTCAATCCATATCTACCTAGGATTTACATAATCACATTTATCACATATCAATATTATCTACAACATAAACTTATTTATGGGGGCACTTAAAACTTTTTACACCTAAAAAAAGCATAATTCTATAAAATTTAAAAATTGGGGCAAATTTCTTTTTGGGCATCTCAAAAAGGGCATTTTTCAAATTTTTAGGGAATGGTAGAGGGGTAAGGGAGCAAGAGAGATTATTTGGGGCTTGGAACGGAAATAAAGATTAAGAAGTGAGTCATTAAACATATTGATATAATACAGAGTCGGCCCAAACCCAAGGCGACCAAGGCCCAAGCTTTGGGCTACATCTTGGGGTAAGACCTCAAATTTTTATAAGTGTTTATATAGAACATTAAAAATATGAATTAGAAATAGACCCGTGAGGCCTATGCGGCTCTGCCTCCTTGATTCCTCAGTCCTCAGCATCCTTAGATTCCTTACTCTGTCAAACAAAACAAAATTTCCTTTGTTGGTTTAAATTTGGCGTGAAAACAAGGAAAACTCATAAAGTTTTCCAGGTTTTTCTTCATCAATCTCCTATGATGTAGCCTCTGAAGTCTCAATTGAATCAATCCTACTGTTAGTGTGTCTGCAGCCTGCTATTGCTCATGTAAGTTTTCTTTATATTCCGTTTTCAATTTCATACTCTCCCTACTCCATCTGCTTGTCTTTGACTCTCTCTCTCTCTCTCTGTATTCAGTTCTTGATTTTGCAATTCTAATTTTCCTCTTACACCCAATCTGTTTTAATTTATATTCTCATATATCAAAAAACTACATCTATTTTGGAATCGATTGGAGTCTGGAGATTGAATTAATCTAGCAAGACTTGGATTCTCAACCTTTACCAAATCAGGTTTTTTCATTCCTTTTTCTATATTTTCAGTTTATATTATTTGATTGATGCTTTGATTTGTTTGTAATTTTTATTGTAATAATTATGTCTACTAGGAAATTCGAATCTGGGTATGAAAAGCTTAAGAAAAAAAAAAGAATTGAAAAACTAATTCAG
Organism: Gillenia trifoliata; assembly: GCA_018257905.1. Classification (NCBI taxonomy): domain Eukaryota; kingdom Viridiplantae; phylum Streptophyta; class Magnoliopsida; order Rosales; family Rosaceae; genus Gillenia; species Gillenia trifoliata. The sequence continues at coordinate 12,235,964 of CM031081.1, read as the reverse complement.
TCTCAAAGAGGAGCTCTTGATAAATTTGTTATTAAGAATACAGAAAATATTGTGAAAAATGTGGTTCAAAATGATGTGGATAGTGTAATGGAAAATGTAGTATATGGTCCAATGGAAAATACGGTTGAAGTTGAAGATAGAGTGGAAAATGTAGTCAATAATGAACCAAGTCAAAATAATGAAGATGAGACAATGAACGAAAATGAAAATACTATTGCACAAGCAACACAACAATCACAATGGAGATATATCAACATAAACATTTATGATCCCGGGAATTGGAAGAACATAAACATTGATTCAGAATTAAGAAATTTATTAGTAGAAAAAGGTCCTATTAAAGACTATGACTTAAGTTTTCCTATTGATGTGTTAGCTTCAGAAATAAAAGCTGAAATTGTAAAAAAAATTAAAGAGGCAAAATATTTCACAATTATGCTTGATTGTACACTGGATATAAGTAAACAAGAACAAATGTCACTTATACTACGATGTGTGGATATTTCAAAACGTCCAATAACAGTAGAAGAACACTTCTTAGCATTTTTGAAAGTAGATGAGGCAACCGGTGAAGGTCTTTTTAATGAACTTATTAGTGTAATAAAAAATCTTGAACTTGATATCAATGATGTAAGAGGACAAGGGTATGATAATGGATCTAATATGAAAGGGAAGCATAAAGGTGTACAAAAACGATTGTTAGAAATAAACCCGATAGCATTCTACATTTCATGTGGTTGTCATAATCTTAACCTTGTACTTTGTGACATGGCCAACTCTTGTTCTAAAGCTAAATCTTTTTTTGGGGTGGTACAACGCATGTATTCATTATTTGTGTCTTCACCAAAGCGGTGGAAAATTTTAAAAGATAATACTAAAATAAGTGTTAAATCATTGTCACAAACACGTTGGGAAAGTCGCATAGCAAGAGTCAAAGCGATAAAAGAACAAGCTCCACAAATAAGAAATGCTTTGCATCAATTAATAAAAAGTGGTGACTTAGATCCTAAAGGAAAAAGTGATGTTGAAAATTTAGTAGAGTATGATTTCGAAAACTTTGAATTCATATTGGGTATGATTATTTGGTTTGACATCTTAGATGCTGTAAACAAAGTAAGAAGTACAGTCTAAAGATATGAAAATAGATGTTGTTGTACAACTGTTAAAAGGTTTGATTTCTTTCTTTGAAAATTATAGAAAAGATGAATTTGAATCTTGTATGGTTGCTACTAAAAAGGCTGCAATTGAATTAGAAATAGAACCTGTATTTCGTGACAAGCGTAAGAGACATAGAAAAAAACAATTTGGTGAGAATGAGAATGATGAAACAACATTATCAGTTGAAGAAACATTTAGAATTGAGTATTTTTTGTACATATTAGATTAAGCTATTTCTTCAATTGAAAATAGGTTTGAACAATTTCAATTATTTGATAATGTATATGGTTTTCTGTATGATGTGAAAAAGTTAAAGTCAATGGTGAATGATGATTTGAAAATTAAATGCCTTAATCTTGAAGAATTTTTAAAGCAAGATAATATTTCTAATATTGATGGGTTGGAATTGTTTTTAGAACTGAGACTTTTAAAAGAAATGTTACCAACAGAAATAAATAACCCAATTGAAATCTTGAATTACATAGATAAATTTGATTCATTTTCAAATGTATGGGTGGCTTATAGAATATTGATGACAACACCAGTAACAGTAGCTTCGGCAGAAAGAAGTTTTTCAAAATTGATACGATCAACAATGTCACAAGAAAGGTTGAATGAAATGCCATGCTATCTATTGAAAAGTGTATGTTAGAAAAGTTTAAATACGAAGACATAATCAATAAATTTGCATCTCAAAAAGTAAGAAGATTGATTTTCCAGTGAGAACTAAAAAGAACTTAATAATTGATATCTACATTTTAAATTAAGAGTTGGCTGCACATTAACAACAACTTCTTGCTTAAAAGGGTTGTGTCGGGGGCTCCATGGTAGCTCTACTGCTCTAGTTATTGCAGCAAGAGCGATTTTTTTGCCCTACATATCAATTTTTTTTTTATTTGATAAAAAAAATTATAGTAAGGCCTCATTTTTTATTTTTGCCTTAGGCCTCAATCTCTAATGGGCCGGCTCTGATACAATATGAACCGTCTAGTGAGTTTTAATGGCTAAGATTAAAAGCCTTGCATAGTCATGCACCCAAAAAAACAAGCAGAGGATCCTAATCCATAATTTAGTGTGCTAAAAAAGTACCAATCTTTTATAATTAGACGCGTGGACATTTATTTTCATGCTCATTTGAACCAATTTAAACGTTGTTGCTCTTATTTTTAATTATAAATACTAGCCGCTCTGCTATGCGCGACTTAAAGATTTTTAATCATCTGACCTAAGCTTAAGCACGCCGTATAGATTTTTAATTTAGTTTTTTACATATGTTCCTCAAAACAATTTCATTCTCTTTCAATTATGTGTAGCAATTTTGTTACAAAAAACAAAAGTTAAGACTTGATCGTGTTGCATTATTAGGAATTTTGCAAATGACTAAAGTGCCAAAAAGCTAGAATTGTTCACGGGTGAACGGTTGAGATTTAACTAAATGAGATCTTAACCATTATTTTTTGTCCTTCGATGTGCAGGAGAGCAAAGCTCATGAGTAAGTTAATTAGTATTGGGTTATTGGGCTTAGGAAATTAAAAGAAGAGTTAAGGAGTTAGGCTTTTACCTGGGCTAGTGAATGGCTAGGGTTAAAAAAGTTAGGCTTACGAAATGTAAAGTCTTTGAAAAGTTTTTGAATTTAAAAAAAAAAATCATAAATATTTAATAAAAATTTATTAATAATAAGGACAAAAAAAAGAGGTGATATTTTTCATAAATAAGTTGAAGTTTAGTTTAGTGGCGATTTCGTAATTAAGTTGAAGTTAAAAAAAAGAGGTGGTTACATTTTTGTAAATAAGTTGAACTTTGATAACACTGACTATTTATGCATGGTTAGGTCAATTGTCAGCTGTGTATAAACATTTGACTTAATTGTGTACAAACCACCATACTTGTGTATAGACAGTTGACCTAATTATATATAAACATTTAGTGCCACTAAATTTCAACTTATTTACAATGATTAATATTTTGTTTGGATAGAGACTTTTCATTAGTTTAAAAAAAAATGAAATGTAAGCTTGATTACTAAAATATAAAATAATATAATATAAATTAATGCATTCAGTCTAGTTCTGTTTGAACCAGATTTTCAAAAGCAAAACCTGAGAACCAAATCAGTTAAGGTGGGTGCAGTTAGATTTTTGGATTGGGTTTGATTGATTTTGGTCAACTCGAATTTTTTTTCGATTTTTTGGCACTTAATTTAGTTTGGTTTTTCGATTCATCGGTTTTTTTGTCCACCCCTAATTTTTGTTGGTCTAAATGAGACATGTAGCATGTTTGTCCTAAGTTGCTCAAAAAATCTTAGAAAGTTGGAAAGTTGTTGTTCGCTTGCTTTCAATGAAAAGAAAAGCCCCTTGTTTTTTGTGTAGTGAGGGAGAGCAGTTTGAATGAAATGGGTTTACTGCCACTAGTGTCCCGCTCCAATAATGTCATGTTATTTGTAAGTGTTTTCTCCACGTGTCATAATATTATTGGAGCGGGACGCCACATGTCCGTGAGCCCGTTTCATGTAAGTCTTCCTTGTAGTGAGGAGGTCATTACTCATTTTGAATATAAAAAAGAGGTCATTGCTCATTCTGACTAAAAAAAAAGAGGTCATTACTTATTGGTACATTGCTCTGCCACACATTGTGATGCAGCGTCGCACACGGATCAAAACACAATAAGGGTTTTGACTTTGGACTTTTGGATCTCGTATGATCCAAAAATCCATCTACTTTAATCAAATGTGGTTCAATCTTGTTTGCATTATGATAGACTTGGAGGTTGTGCATACGCGATGAAGGTGCAGTGTGGTGAGGGCTTGTAAGAGCATAAAGGTTATACGTACTGAGGTTGTGTACAATTATCATATTAGGGAAAAAGAGTTTCTTAAATAGTGGTTTATGTACAAAGCTTTGTAGAGAGACAATAAAGAAGCACGATGACGAATGAGGTGAAGAGACGAGACATTGCATGAAAAAGAATAAGCTTCTAGGACCAACAAAGAAGGTATCGTCGAAGTTTTATAGCAGAGGTAGAGGGATGAGCCGATGAAGAAGGGACGGTTGAGGTTTGAAATTAGGGGTATCACTGCCCCTAATACCTATCATGACATTGCAAAGTTTTGTACATGATGAAACCAATTTACTATAAGAAATAGCTCAAAATAGATTGAGCTCGATATCGGACTCGAATTTTTTAAGCTTGCTTGAGCTCGGCTTGTGTAAAAATCAAGCCAAACCTAACTTGAGCTCGAAAAAACTTAAACAAGCCAAACTTGAGCTTAATGATATTCGATTCGGTTCGGCTCATTTACAACCCTAAGTGTGGCTTCACGACAAATGGGGCAATATAGTAATTTACATATTTGCTCAGGCGCACGTTAGCTTGAGCCATAGATCGCAATGCTGTGCCGCACGTTGTGGGGCAGCGTCGTACACGTCGCACACTGATAAAACACAGCGAAGGGTTTGACCTCGGACTTTTGGATCTCGTATGATCCAACGATCCATCTACTTCGATCGAACCGTCTGTGAGAAACACGCATTTGCAGAACCTCCTCTTTCCAAAAGAAAAAAGAAAAAAAAAGAGCACGCGCACAGAACAAAAAGAAATAAAAAATAAAAAATTACGCTGCCAATGACAAATTAGTAGATTCTGGTGAGTCCAAGAACTCTGAACTCACTCAACTGAGGAAAGCAAAATCCCGACATGCTGGTTCTGGTGACTGGTGAGTTTTCTGTTAAGTTGGTTGGTTGTTTTATTTACTGTTCTGATTCTAGAGAGAGAGATCATTCTGTTAAGTTAGTTAATTCAGGTAATCAGAAAGCAATCATCTGCACTGCAATGTCTGAATTTGCTTGTTTGTTTCGATAAGTACAGCAGTACACTTGCTAAAAAAGCTTGATCCTTGATTCTGCATTCAATTTTGATTTCAATAAAGATATAGTCGAAGGAGATTAATGGTGAATTTTGGTTTATGGGTTTCATTTTTCTTTTTTCTTGGTAGATATTTATTTAAAATATAGGTTATTGAAATAAATCAAGTTTTCATGCCTACTTCTCTGTCAAACTTTCTTGATTTGATCTTTCCATGAAGTTTGGAAAATATGATTACGATATCTTGATGAATCTGCATTTGGGAATTTATGCAACTTTTATGAAGATAAAAAATGAAGTTTACTGATTGATGATTGCGGTCCGATTGAGTTGTCCATAGGAAGTTGTTTTCAAGCAATGCTCCAAAAATGGAAATATGCGTGTTGGTGAGCTATTGTATAAGCTAATTGATTAAAGATTGAAACGTAAAAGCTCAAAAAAATGCCGTCGAAGTGCAGGTGAAGGTTTCCCTCCACCTGCTCGATGAAATGCCCAAAAAACACTGTGCTGCTGTGTCCCGCGTGTATTGTGCTGCTGTTTTGTGATACACAAGGCGGCCCAATTGAAGTACATTTGAGCCAGAATGTTGAATATATATGGTAAGTCAGTCGGACCAATGAGATCAAGGGTAGTTCTACATATGACATGGAAGTGAAGAGACTAATCTAATAGGTTAATGTCTTAGAAATTTAGAATGCAGCTTCATATGTCTAAGTATTTGTACAAAACTAGCAGACAGAGCTTGGTTTCTGAGAAAATCTTCCCTTATATAACACCTATGCTAACTTGGTTCAAACTTCATCGGGATAAGGCTTCCACTCCCTCATGATCTGAGATAGCCTCTTCTTTCATAGAAATATAAACTAAGAACCCAGCTAGGGTTTATTTCTTAGGCATGAACCATCCACTGTAACAATTACCAACATTTCAGAAAGCAAAATTTAATCTTCTTTAAATTGAACATCTGCCATCCATCATCTGTCATCAAATTTGACTTTTGCCATTTTTAAAGCTATTGCCAACTTCTACTCATGGTCAAAAAGCATGCACATGTAAACCAAATTATACCAAAGTTTGTGTTTAATTAACACAACGAGTTAAAAATGATTGTGCATGAAATCTTTAACAAGGAAAACCCCCTTATTGCTTGCTTATATGGGTTATAAGGTGCGCAAACAACAGAAGCACTCAAAAGCATGTGTGATCTTGGAGCCTGTGACATTGCGTGTAATATATAGGAACATTTGAGAGCTTTCACTGGAGCCTGCAGCGTGCCGTAGTTATTTCAGTTGATCTGAAAGCAACCCCCAGCTTAAGGTTTTCATTTCACTGCACTGCAACTACTGAGTTTGTTTCTATCAGTACACTTACTTATAAGCTTGATCCTTGATTGTGCATTCTTTACCAAATAAAATATGATCAAAGGAAATGGTGGATTTTGATTTATGGGTTTCGTTTTTCCTTTTCACGGTAATTGTTTAAAATTTAGGTTATTGAAATAAATCTAGTTTTCAAGCTACTACTCATTCAAACTTGATTTGATCTTTCCATGAAGTTTGGGAAAGATTATTCAATATCTTGATGAATCTGCATTGGGTGTTTATAAAACTTTTATGAGGATGAAAAATGAAGTTTACTGGCAATGATATTCCAATCTAATTGTTGGTAAGCAATTGTATAAGCTAATTGATTAAAGATTGAAACTTGAAATGTCGGAAAATGTTGTTGAATCGAGGTACATCTGTCTCAACTTGGCTAAAAGTGTCTAGCTGCTTATGCCTATGCAGGTCTTCTAGTTTGCTGAATCATCATAATGGGCTCGATTGGTCAGAGTGGATCCTTGGTTTCAGCACTAATAGATCCTTTGTCTCAAACAAATAAAAAGAATGCTCCAAAGGGTAGAAGAATTCGCCGTTGTAGAAGTGCTCCTCTTTCAGAGTATGTAGGCTTAGAGACGAACTTTGCCTCAGGTCCACCTACCGAATCCTTTTTCAGAAATATACACCCGAGTTTTCGCATAGTGGCTGCATTCTTGACTGTCTACTTAGGCGTAGGAACTGTGTGTTTCTACCTTGTCAGGCACCAACTCAAGGGAGAGAAGACAAATGGAGTTCTTGATGCTGTTTATTTCTGTATTGTGACAATGACCACTGTCGGATATGGAGACCTTGTGCCAAACAGCGTTCTTTCAAAACTCCTGGCTTGTGCTTTTGTCTTCTCAGGAATGGCTCTCATCGGGATGACCTTGAGCAAAGCAGCTGACTATTTGGTAGAGAAGCAGGAATTATTGCTTGTTAAAGCCTTACGTATGAATCAAAAAGTTGGGCATAGTAAAATTCTTAAAGATATTGAGACTAACAGTCTGAGGTACAAATGTATTGTCGTCTTTATCCTTCTTTTGGTAATCATAATTGGTGGCACAGTCTTCCTAGCTACTGTTGAGAAATTGGACCTTGTCGATGCATTTTATTGCGTTTGTTCTACCATCACAACTCTGGGGTATGGAGATAAGAGCTTTTCGACTCAAGCAGGGCGTGTTTTTGCAGTAATCTGGATATTGACAGGTACCATTTGTTTAGCTCAGTTTTTCCTCTACATTGCTGAGCTAAACGCCCAGAGCAGACAACGGGCATTAGTAAAGTTGGTTCTTACTCGAAAGATGACCAATGTAGATTTGGAGGCAGCTGATCTTGATGACGATGGCGTTGTTGGGTATGTGGAACTTTACTTCAAAATTGCTTCTGTATTATGGGCTAATTATTTCTGAATTCTTATCTGCTGATGGTTTAATCACCAAATTTCAACACTCTTCCTCCACCTTCCTTTTACACAGGGCTGCTGAATTTGTCATATACAAGCTCAAAGAGATGGGGAAGATTACCCAGGAAGATGTTAGACTTGTAATGGAGGAGTTTGAAGATCTTGATGTTGATCAGTCAGGAACGTTGTCAACATCAGATATAATTCTTGCGCAACAATCTCAAATCGAGAAGTAATTCTGGCATCGTGCTGCTGAGTATTCTGACAGGTGGCTTTGTAAGTTTGTGATATGAATTTCTTTACTATGGTCATATCGCAAATGCTCCCATATATCTCTTCCTATAAAGACTTGGTTAAAACGCTTAGACTGCTTCTATGTATTTTAGAGATCATTGTTCAGTATCGTCCTACCTCGATGTTAGTCTCATCTGTCAAAATTTCTGTTCTTTTTAACCCAACAACCGTGGTTTACTGGGTTAATACAGTTTGTGTAATTAGATTGTACGATGCCAGTCATGACATGAAAGAATTTTATAGCAAATCCATGGGCTCCTAAAGTCTTTTACTTACATGGGGATATTTTGTGCAAACAAATTTTGCTCCTTCATCAGATTGAAAAATGGGACTGCTTAGTCCTGAATTCAAGAATTTCATCAAATGCGGTTCAATCTTGTTCGCATTATGATAGGTGTGGAGGTTGTGCATACGCGACGAGCGTGCAGTGCGGTGAGGGCTAGTGAGAGCAGAGAAGGTTATATGTGGTTTAAGTATAGATTATGAGATGTATTGGTTAAAATATGGGTTACTTATACCAATATTATCTGCTTCTGCATTGATTTTTACTAACAGCATAAATGCAATGTGCATGTTGTTTGAGCAAGACGCTTCTTCTGTGTACATTTTTTGGAGGGAGACTTATACACCACTGTGGAATCTCAAACAAATAAACACATGAGAAATTTAGAACACATGAAATCGTATTATTCGTTTAGAATGTCATAGTAGCATGGGAGTGTCAGTCGGTCCTCCATTTTTTGGGTTCTTTGAGTTGTGCCATGCAATAGCCTTTCTGTGACCAGACCTTTCAAGACACTGATTGATCATGGCCCAGACACAAATACTAAATTATAGAATTTACTATTTACCAACCAAATCCTCTCCCAACCAAATTTGGGAACTACTTTTTGAGTGGCCAAATTCGGCTGGGCCCCATGCATCAGGTAGCATATAGTGTGCTAATCTCATCCAACGGTTAGGTTCTCACTTTTTTTTTCTTCTGTTTTTACTTTAATTTCTTTAAAATTGAACGAATGAGATCAATTGTGATCGTATGTAACAGTAAAAATAATGATCCAACAAACCAAATTTCAATCTAATGGTTAGAATGATATTTAAAAATTATTTAACTCAAATATTACCTCAAAACTCTTAAATACCAATATTTTTTGTGTAAATTTGAATTTTTTTCAGGTTAAAATGGCCATAAAAATAAATTAATATAACCTTAAAAAAAATTGTGTGAAAAAAGTACATGAAAAAAAAATAAAAGTCTAAACACTAGTTAAACGTTTAATATAGTCATGATGCTAAATTTTAGCACTGTAAAGTTGAAAGAGGAAATTGCCAAATTTTAGCATTTGTCACCTTGGATTTGGTCTGAGCTCAGCAAAACTCCTCAAAGCAGCTGGCAATGACTTGCCTCTAATGTCAAAAACTGAAATGATTGTGGGTCCCACCACCATTTGACCCTTTTGGATGATCATTCGATTTCTTGAAATCTTGCAGTTCAACTTCAGCCAGATGGGGCGAAAATTCAAAGGACCGAGCCACAAATAGGTACCATCAACATCATAGGCATCTAATGCCCACTTAAAATGCATGAGATGTCCCCACATTACACTTGATAGACTATACAGTATACCGAAGGGAAAATAATTTATATGCATGAGATGTCCCCACATTACACTTAAAATTCATGTGAAAGTTATCAATGACATCACCAGCATCAACGAGAGAAACTTACTTACAAGTTACAACTGAATAATGTAACAATTGATCACATGATGACGGTTGTAAAAATAATTCTTTAACATTCCAGAACATGTAAGTTTGGCTTTACATCAACAAATATTAAACACCGCACAAGCTTACATAGGCGGATTCAAACTAGGGTGAGTGTATGTAATTGTCCTATCCGAGTATTGGTTCATTGATGTTCTTTTTTAGTATGGCTATCATGGAGGCAAGATGTCTGATAAAATACCTCAAAGAGGCCAATGCATGGTAAGGAACCAACTAAGAAAAAGTGGCGTTCGACCTTCACTTTGCTAAGAAAATTTCATAAATCTGCCACAACACGTGAACAACTGATTCTAGACTTGGCAATTTCTTGCACGACCCATTAACCTGATATGAAATGACACAAAAACAACAGGTTTCGGGTCAACCCGTTAAGATAACGGGTATGACACGAACACGACCAATTTGCCACGTTTATACACTATGTAGTACTTGAAACAACACGAACACGACCCGTTTTTCTTAATGAATTTTTATCGGGTCTGGTCATTTTACTCGTTAATTTTAACGAGTAAATTGACCCAACCTATTAAGATAACGAGTTTGACACGAAACGACCAGTTAAGATAACGAGTATTACACGAATACAACAAACACGACACGATCGCCAAGTCTAACTGATTTTATTAAATGGTGCTCATACTCTAGACTAGAGTGAAGTAGCACCATAGAAAAGAGTGTAGTAGTTGTGTTTAATACAACTTTTTGGAAAAATCTTAGGTGGTACGTACTATTCAATGGTACGACCATTCAATGGTCCCAAATTGATTTGCGGTAAGCTCCAAATAAATCTTAAACCATTTAACAGTATGTACCATTGAATGATACGTACCATTGAAGTTTGACCCTAAACTTTCAAATTTCAAAAACTCAAAATCTTATACATGAATATTGTATTGGCCCTTACTCGGAATTGAAACTTTATGGTACTATACTAGTTGATTAATACTACAAAAACTTGTCGGTGTTAATGTGTTTGGAACTATTCAGGAATCTATGCATAGTACAAGATTTAGGGCTTATCTGTAACTGCAAGATAAAAGTTACAATTATATACTCACAAGACATAAAAAACAAACGATTACAACAAAAACGAAGATAATAGAATGGCATTAACTTTAAGTCCAGTGGAACCTTTACACGTATATCATAATCGTGGGTGACTTTGGAAAAGCTCCTCACTCCCCTCAGACGCCATTCAATCATCCATCAATGACAACAATTTGTATCACGATTAACTATCACAGTAGTGCTCTCTGCTAATAACATAAGAACATATAAATTTTGTAGGGTCCAACTTTAGTGGTACGTACCATTGAATGGTACGTACTGTTAAATGGTTAAGATTCATTTGGGCCCCACTGCAAATTAATCTGAACCATTCAATAGTCGTACCATTGAATAATACGTACCACTCAAAATTTTTCCAAATTTTGTATTATTAACATAAAATTTCATGTAACAGTGTATTTGTGTCATGCGAGTCATTCTCCCGTCAACGCCACACTGCCACCAAATCAAACATTCCCAGTCTTTTTTTTTCTCTTTTCTTTTCTTTTCTCTTTTGAATAACAATGACACTGGCAGAAAAAGGAATGATTTTTGCAATTTTTTTAATTTTCACATACTTCTGTTTATTTTTTTATTAATTTAATTTAAAGACTACAAATGCAAGATGTCATGAGAGAAAAAGATGTGCGAAAATTGCTTTCTAAATTTGTTTGTTAAGCCACTCAGCCATGACATTGTTTGCACCAAAATAACGGTGGATATGCAGAAGAGAAAATGAATGTATGAAAATTACTCTCAAATTTTTTTTGTTAAGCCAATCGAGCTCTTACTGCACCCAAACTCGAATCGTATTAATATTTTACAATTTCATCTTTTCATCAATACCCAATGTCAAAAAAGATTAAATTCCTTGAAACTCCTTGATAATATCTAGATTAAACTCAATTTCAGGTGAAAATTCGATGGACGACTCATAAGATTAATAGTTGGATCTAAAAAATAAATCTAGCAAATAAAAAAATTAAGAAAGCAAAATTGAAAGGGACCCATATCTCATTGAGAACATTATTCTTCCCAGAATTTTACAGTTCACATTTTTGTCAACCACAAACCAAAGGGAAGAGTTAGAAATTACAGAGATAACAAAAAACAAAAATAAAAATTACATTTCTGGTTCTTTTTCCTCTGCTACTTTACTGCTCTGCAGCAACTCGGATTTGTAACTTTCTACGACATGGTCCGGATGCCCTGCTACATAATCCAGGAGGCCTTCACCTGTTTTGTCACTGGAAGCGTCGGAGCCCGGTAACGTGGTCTTCCCGAAGACGACGACGGCGAAGAGGAAGAGCGCGGTGGAGAGAAAGAGAGGCCAGAAGTAGGCCAAAAGGGTCAGAAATCTGGGAGCTATGAGGGTTAGAGAGTAAAGGGCAAAGCAGGCAATGAGGGCAAAGAGGAAGTGGAACTTGAACTTGACAAGCTTTTCTGGGATCTCCATGAGTTGGGTTTTGAGGAGATTGAAGTTTTGAGTTCGATTTTGTAGAGAGAGAGAGAGAGAGAGATTGTGGGGGAGGTTTTCTCTCTCTCTGAGTGCAGAGATTCTCTGAAGGGGAAAACGCTTGGTCTCCTGAGCTTTGTTTTGGAGTGAGTAAAATTGTTTACTTTTCCACAAGGGGTAATAATCCTTTCATCTTTTTCTGGTAATTACCTTGCACTCTATTTACCAAAATGCCCATCAAGTTCCAAAAATTATTTTCTTCCTAAAATGCTCGCATTTTTTTTCTTTGGGTTAAACCGTTAATTACATTTTTCACCATGTGGTCTGAGGTCATTAGACCCCATTTGGTGGGTCGGATAGAATGGGTTATGTTCAATTAAATCGGCTAATCTAACCAATCCAGTCCAATGGGACATTTTGACTTTTGTCTTTTAAATATGCTGCACTATTTTTTTCTTTCTATGTTTCATTATCAAGTTAACTACTATTTTCAAATGTGACAGTCGGTGAACTCATTTTGTACTTATATGAACACTACATTAGTGCCATGTGGATTCACGGATGCTTTAGAGATAGTAAATAAGAGATTTTATATATATATCAAGTGATGAAAAATAACACAGGTGACACCAATCCAACGTTTATGTAGTAAAAATCAAACTTCATTAATGATCACGTCAAAAAATTGTTAAAATAAATAAACAAATGATTTTCAAACTTGAGTGCAGAAGAAGAACATACTTCAATTCTACAAGAATGAAATTATGTTTGGATGCATACTTTTCCATCGGATGCTCAATTATTGTTTTTTTTTTATGAAAGTAAAAAAAAACAAAAAAACAAAAAAAGAAGGTGTTAGGGTCATTTTCGGAAAATTCTTCAGTGGTACGTACCATTTAATGGTACGGCCATTGAATGGTCCAGATTAATTTGCAGTGGGTCCCAAATAAATCTTAAACCATTCAACAGTACGTACCATTAAATGGTACGTACCACTGAAGTTGGACCCGTCATTTTCCGCGAAAACTTAAATTGTTTGGTTTTTACTGAAACAGAAAAATTGTTCTGCTGCTTCTTTTTAACCAAAGTTTTTGTTTGTTTTTGTGGAAGTTAAGATCTAACACATGACTCGGTAATTCGAGGCAAAAAAGTTTTTCAAAGAGAGAATAATTATTCGCTACCTTTTGAAATAGGTTCTAACAGTAACATGGATTAAATTTTAGGAAATCCATATCAACATTCTTTTCCTTTTATGGTGCTTATTGTGTCAAACAAAAAGGGGTGAAGAGAAGCTCGTTTAATCTTATTTTCTAAACTTCTTTTTACTATTTTATATATATAGGAGCGTTCAAGCGTTAACTATAAGGTTTATTGTAAACATAAACACTAATTTGATAGTACTGTATGAATTAAGTAGATAGAGTTTTATAATGGTAGATTATATAAAACGTTAAAGACTCTAATGTATGAAAGAAATATGATCTCTAGTGATGGCCATGGTTAAACTAGGATCACAAAGGAAGATAAATTCTCTCTTAGACTCTCTTAGGCAAGTGAAATGGAATTGGAATTAATGTAATAGGTTTAACTGCAAACTTATTTATAGACAACTAAAGGTTACCATTCAACATGTGTAACCCGTCAAATGGTTCTAAACCTTATAAGAGGTATAGCCCCTTATTCAAGAGTTGCACCTTCTTATACATTCATTGTATATATCCAGTTCACATATTGAAGCGATGTATCCCTTCATTGTGAATCAATGCCACTTTTCTTAGAGAGATCATACCTCTTGGCCAATAGGCGTATATCTTCTTATGTGAAAGCTTCATCACATGGATCACTTTATTCCTTCAATGTAGAGGACTTTATTGTAGTTAATGGCGAGTTACTTAGAGACCTATTATATTCCTCGTAGGTGAATATCAATAAGGTTATGAGACTATAAAACGTTGGTCTATGCTCTCTATGTTGTAAAATAGACGATATATATGAGTGACATATAAAGTAAATAAGACACAATATTAACAAAGTTCAGCAAGTGTGCCTACGTTCTTGGAGCAGCCGCAGTTGTTTCTTTCATTATCTAAAATAATAGGAGCACAAAGAGAACTATCACTATAGTGTATATAATCTCACTAAAGTAGCTCACTATTCTTCTCTCTTCTCTCTGGCCTCGGGTAGCCCCTCTTGCTCTCACATATAGCTGCATGAGACTTGTTGTGTATCTTGCTTACAAACCAATCTCTTTATATAGGGATATTACAAGATATAGCATTCAATGGTGTGGATCAAAAGTCTTCAACCAATGAAAACCTTTGGAGACATAAGCTACTATTTCACCAACATATGCATAGTAATAACATTTACTTTGGTTTAAAACTTTCTCATCCATCACTTGCTTCTTCTCCTTTCAATGTGTGGGCATCCACATGTATATTACAACACTCCAAATAATTTATGCTTAATTTTTTGTGCAAAATCCTATTGAGAGCATAATACAGTTTTGCGAGAGTAGAAGACTCATCTTTTCATGTCAAATTTAGAAAAAATTACTGAGTTACTTAATTTTTTTTATTATGTTTCTTTTATTAGGGATTGGATACCTAATCCATTCTAAAATGGTATTAAGTGGTTTGTAATTAATGACTAATCTTGGTGCTCCTCGTTCTAATTCAGCACTGTTCTAAACATAGAAGGCTGGACAAGACCAAGAAGATTTACTTTTACAGATTATTTTCTTATGAAGCAATTCCGTAATTTTTGTTTTTACAGAATTCCATTAATTCTTGACTCATTTGAATAAGTCGGACTTTGGTAGGAATAATTTTCTCATTAAATTCTTTAATATAAGAAAGATTGACTACATGTTGATTTCTGTGCCAGAAGGCATTGGGAAGATTAGAACAGACTTCTTGTTTGATCTTTTCTTCGAAATTTTTAATTTTTTGTTGTAGTGTTTTATCCTCAAGTTGATGATCAATTCTTTTAAATTTGATTTCTTCTTTAAGGAAGTCGGCTTGTTTGCTTTTGTTTTGGATTAATTTGATTGCCTTTGAAAGCGCATCATTTTGAAAGGCTTTTAAGACTTGTAACTCTAGTTTTGCTAAAAATTCAAATTTTACTTTTTCTCCCATGAGATGAGAAGTATAGAGTAGAGCAATGAATGGTAATCCTAGGATAACTTTGTTTGTTATATCTTTTATGTGACGACCCGTCCCTAATTTTATTGTATTTTATATCCCCGAAATTGTAAATTGATGAAAATGCCCTTGGTTGGGCTACGTGGAAGTCCTATGTGGACGTTTGAGTTCTTTTTTAAATTTTGACTTCTCACTTATCGTATTCTTGTAGTATTCGTCACTACGAACGCGGGAGCGCGAACGGGACGTAATTCTGATGTGTAACGGAAAAGTTACGTTCATTTAAATATTTCTTTTCAGTTTTTGGGGGGTTGTGTTGTGTGTCACCAGGGGCCCCCTTTTCCCTGCTAATTTTGGAAACCCAAAGCTCTCTTCTCACTTTTTCCCTCAGATTTTTCCTTTTCTCTGTCACTTTCTTCTTCTCCCTTCTCGTAGAAACACACCTACAGTCAAATAGTGACCACACCATTTTCTTCGAACCGATCCAAACCTCCACCACCATTTTGTTCGTCATAACTCACTGAGTTCAACGGTGCAAGCCGATTGCCCAAACTCCCCACTGTTTGAAAAAAATCGCACACGGAAGAACCGAGCTTTTCCGGCGAGTTTCTTGCAAATCTTGACCTAGGTGAGGTTCCTAACCACCACCATTAGCTTTCTTTCGTTGAATAGATGAATTTCCATACTAAATTCGTGCGATTTGGTTGTGTTTTGGAGTAAATTGGACCTCGGGTTGTAGACCGTGACTTTCCGGCCAATTTCCGGCCATTTCCAACCACTTTTTGAACTCCAAATAGGCACAATCTCATTCTATTTATCTTTAGCTTCATTTTGACATGTGGATCGTGTAAAGTGGTTGAGAAATGAAGAAGTTACAAAATTTTGAAGTTTTTCCCAATTTCCGGTGAGCTTGGATGGCGGCGGACGACAGCTCTGGCAACCAGCCGGAGTTGCAGCGGCGACCGGTCCAGACCGTCCTGAACCCGATCCAGATCGGACAGTGACGTCAACAACTGGCCCAAACTCGGTCTAGACCGGGAATATTTTCAAGTATATTCCTTAAACATGGTTAGGAATATTCCATTAGATTTAACGGAGATACTGGAATCTTCCGTTAAATCTAACGGCATCAACTAACGCCGTTAGTTTGACTGCGCGTGAGCTGAGGCAGGCCAGCGTGTGGGACCAGTTTTTTGACTTCCGTCGACGCGAGGCGACTCGTGACGACGCGTACTACCTCGAGGCAGTATGTATGGTATTTTTTGCTTGTTCCATGTAGCTACTTTCTGCATAGACTTGTGTGTTTGCATATGTCATTGAGCATACTTTATGTTGTTCAGATATTGGTATTTACTCATACCTTTGGCATGGATGCCCTTATACGGTTTTGTCGATGAGTATACGAAATAGTTGTTGAGGTGGTGGTATTACTCAGTTTTTTTGGCAGGGTGCCTTATTAACGTTTTGACGTTGAATATTATATATTATGTTGAGATAAAGGTATTTATCCATATCTTTGGAAATTTTCATACTATACGTAGTATGATTTTGGGAAACTATACATGAATTTTCAAAGAGGGGTTATTATGTTATGAAAAACAAAGGTTTTAGAAATGATTATTTTTGCCCACTCACAATTTCTGTTTTGCACCCCTCCAGGTTTTAGAGGGCTGATCTGGCGGCAAGTGAAGTTATCATTGGTGGTTCTGACACCTTCTACAGTTATTATACGGAAGTATGTTCCTACTAGTTGTATTACGTCTATCCTTACCAGGATGGAATTACTCTTATATTACTGCACTTTAGCTGTGCTCTGAGACTGATTACTTTGTATTATGGGCCTTGCACTTCGCACACTATTTTGAAATAAGTTTCAAAATAGACTTTAGTTTTAATTTATTTGCACTTTTACACAACACTTACACTACGGCTTTCGTCATCCCTTCTGGGATGTCGGCCAACATATCTCGACTCGATATTGACACGTGGATATCCGAGTCGGGGTGTGTCATTTTACTAGAACAAATGATGTTTTAAAACAGACTTTGTCATGACACAAATGAGCTTTAAGAATTTCATACTTTAGGTGAAGTGGTTTACCGTTCGCAATTCCAAAAGATTATTTTGACTTCTTAAAATGTTTTGTGGGAATTAGACCTTCTTCTATACAATTTAGGTATTCCCCTGAATCGAATAAGGCTATAATGTTTAGTTCGAAATTGCCAATAAAGATGTTAACTTGAGAATGGTTTTGTGAATACTTGACTGTTCTTTTTTTTTTTTCTCAGGGAGTTTTTTAGGTTGTTCTTCTTTTTCTGACTCTTTTTCATACTCTTCTGAAGGTTCATGATTTGATTTATGTCCTAATCTTTCCATTAGGCTAATTAAATCTTGTTTTATTTTGTAGTTTTCATTTTGCAATTCTTGACTGATTTGTCTTAATGTTTTAATTTCTTTTTTAACGTTTTTTACTTCAAGCTATAAATCATATTTGGTGACTTCTTTTCTTTTTGTATTAAAAGTTTTCTAGGTTTGTACTTAGACTTATTTTTGTAGCAATTGGCCAAAGAACATTGGGCGTAATTTAGGGTTGTCCTTCTATATATATACACACACACAGACACACAAACAAACACAAATCATTTGTCTCTTTTTCTTTGTTACAAAAAAGGATTAGCGCAAGTTGTGAGCTGAAAATGACAATCATGTTTTTCTAGACCCCATGGTCCAAGAAATTTGTAGTCACCTACCGTTCAATCTTAATTCAATGGTGGAGGAGAAAGTAAAACAACAAAAGTTATATGAACATTTATTCTTCTCCACCGTTGAATTAAAATCGAACGGTAGGTAATCACAAATTTCTTGGACCTTAAGGTGTAGAAGAATGGGACTGCATAAAATGGATAAGCCATTCAACAAACGTAGCCTAATAGATATAAAGCTTGAAATCCTATTTGTTGGGCAACTTCATCGGAGGCACTACAATTTGGTGTGTCGTTTAGGTTGTCACGTTTTATAAACATTAGTGACTAAACACTCATTAATTTGAAGAGGTACATTTGTTGTCTCTTTAAAAATTTACACAAGGTTGAAAACTAAGTACATGATGTTGGAGAATAAAGCTTCATATCGGACATATGACAAAATATAATACAACTTATATATAAGATATTCCACCCCTAATATAATCAAAACCTTTTATAAAACTCACACCTAACGATATGTGGTTAAGCTGGGGACAATCTGGTGATGTTGGTGGTGTACCATGTTGGGTCTATAAAGTTTATCATGGTATTAGAGCAAGCTATTCTCTCTACATGTCATGGGCCCGAGTTATTGGACTCGAATTTACTTCCTTAAGTTGGGCTTTCGAAAAGTTGCGCTAGCTACAACTAAAGGGTATTGACTGAATGACTGGGCCTTCGAAAAGATTGGTGTTGGCCTCCGTGACTGAATACTAACCAAGAAGACTGGGCTTTCGAAAAGATTAGTGTTGGCTCTAGAGATTGAATACTGATCAACTAGGTTCTTGAAAAGATTGGAGTTAGCTCCAATATAATGACTTGACCCTGTGCCGACTTTGGGGGAAGAAATAGGTGCCATTGCATAGGGCCCCCAAATTTTTTGCACACCATAAATATATTATTGTTGGGGTCTTTTTTGTTCGAATGCTTTATTTGGCTTGTGTTGTAAATAAGTTGACAAAGCCCACTTTGTGCCCCATTTCTGAGTTAGTGAGAACTAGGCTCAAAGCATCCCAAAGGAGAAGTGAGTCATAGGGAATGCTTTGTTGTTCTTCCGGCAGCTCCTAAGTGCTTGATTTGATATTACATTGTATGTTTTTGGCGCTGATGAAGTGTTTTCGGTAGTTGTTGAAATGCATCACGCAGTCATTGAAGTTCTTCCGGTGACTGTTGAAGTGGTTTAAGACATTGAGGTCGAATACAAGTTGTAATTCATAATAATAAAGCTTGACACGAGAGCTTAAGGTGTAGAAGCTAAAAGCCCACGAGTTTGGCATGAGAGAGATGCTTGTTGGTGGTTGTTATTTTAAAGTGGCTAACTAAGGTTTCTAATGAGATTGCAATTTTGAGGGGTAAGGAAAGCTTAGGGAATGGATAAGGATCAAGGAAAGACTAAAACTCAGAAAATTAAGGTTTCTGACACTAGAGATTGCTTGCTCTGCATGGTGCATCCCCCTTTCTTAGAACGCTGATGGCTTGAATTTATAGGCGCATGAAGTTCTCAAAATCCCAGTTGGAGAATCCCTTGGTTTTCTCCCCTCTCCTTGTTTTGTTAAGTCTTCCTTTCCCTTATCCATTGTTGTAGGTACATTATACCTCTTTGGGGTAGTACTGTAGAGAATTGGTAGCCTTGTGAAGGCTAGGTTGAACTATGATGACCTGTTCCTTATTTTACGGTATTTTATTTTTCTGAAATTGTAAATTGACGAAAATGCCCCTAAAGGAGTAAGTGGAATCCTACGTGGACATATGAGTTCTATTTTTTTTTGTCTTTTTCTTGCCTTATCATTGTAGTACTCGTCGATATGAACACATGAGCGCAAGCGGAGCGGATTTCAGATTTGTAACGAAGAAGTTACGTATACTTGAAAATCAGGGGCAAAACGAAAATATGTTGGTTTGCGTGCCACTGTACCCTTGCCTCATTTCTTTCCAAGCTGTCCCTCACTCTCTCACTCTATCTTCTATCTCTCTCAACCTCAACTCACTCCCATTTTCTCTTCTTCTCCCTCATTCTTTTTCTTCAAACCGAGAAAAGCATAGTGACACCGTCACCGGTTTTTCGTAAATTGACCACCAAACCACCACCATCATCATCCTTACGACAAACCTAACACAACCATACCTTTTGTTTCTCCAAACTCGCACCCTTGGAGACTGGAGTTTCCCATCGCGATTCTCGGTGATCCCGACGTTGGTAAGTCTCGAAACCACTATCAATAGTTTCCTTGTGAAGAGTAGATGAATTTTCTTTTATTTTTTTGTGAAAAATGGTTGCGTTTTGGTGTAGACCAAAGTGGGGAAACTTTGCACAATTTTTTGGCAAGTTGACAGAAAGCCGACGAGGGTGTTCCTGCCAAACGGCTATGAACTAACCTTCGAGACCACAACCTTTGGGCCCGTCTTGACTCCAAGAGTCCAAGTCTAGTCTTAGACTGGATGTTGGACCAACGATGGCGGTGCAACAAGCGAAGGAAGTTTTTCAGGCGAAAATCCCATATTCCGGCAATTTTGCAGCAGTCATGACGTCAACGAATACAGTCCCAGCCCGATTGTGACCTCAGCAAGCTCGGTCCATGTGGTTAAACTGGGAATATTCTGTTTAATATCCTTAACGGCGTTAAGTATTTTCAGTTAACTCTAACAGAAACCGTTACATTTTCCTTTAACTTTAACGGCGACCGTTATGATTTTCGTCATCTTTAACGGCTTTAATAACGTCATTAACTCCAGTTGACTCAGCACGTGCAGGCGCGTGCCGATCACCTACCGGCTCGTGAGGGTTTTCGAACACCGAATTTGGTAGTTTGAGCCTTTTTTTTCTCTAAACTTTATAGTATTTGTTTAGTAAGGGTTATCTTACTATAGGAGAGGCTTATTCCAAGGAGTACAGAGGTCAGGCAAGGCGGCTACGACCCGACTACGTTTGTGTGAGTGAGCTTTGTTTTGAACCTACTATATTTATAAAGTTTGCACAAGTGCTTTATTAAATGTTTTATATCATACCACGTGTACCTCGAAATATTGCTAGTGACGCTGATTTAAGTTTATGTTATTGCTAGTGGCGTATTTGTAGTATTCTATCTGCTCATCATACATGCTTACACCCGGTGTTAGTATTTGTCCGGAGCCAAGACCAGCCTTCACGTGAATGTTCACATCCACATCGATATGTTCACCTTGGATCCATTGTAGGTGCCAGCTTGTACTAGTATGCATTAGGCATCAAAGACTCGTATGTGACGCGATTAGGGCCAGCTTCACCTGATCGTAGTACTTGAGTGTACAATTATCACACCAAGCTTGTTCCATGTAGCTACTGCATGGGCTTGTGTGTCAGCATATCGTTGATGAGCAATATTTTGTTAGTTGTTGATATATTGTGATTTACCCGTATGCCTAGCATATCTGATATATTTTTATGATGATTGTTTCCATACTTATTTGTAGTATGATTTGGAAACTATACAAGATTTTCAGTGAGGGTTTATTATTTTCATGAAAGCAAAGGTTTTATCAAATCTTTATTTTCCCTACTCACACTTTCTGTTTTGCGCTCCTTAAGGTTTTAGGAGCTGAACTTGTGGCAAGTGAAGATTTCACTGGTGGTTCTGACATCATCTGCAACTATTGTAGGAATTTATTTTTCTTGCTAGTTGTATCATATCTATCCTTTCCAGGATGAAATTATTCTTACGTTACTGCACTTTAACTATGCTCTAAGACTGGTTACTTTGTACTTTGGACCTGGCATTGCACACTCTATTTTGAATTTAATTTCAAAGTAGACTTTAGTTTTAATTTATTTGTACTTTTACACTACATTTACATTGTGACTTTCGTCATCCCTCCTTGGATGTCGGCCAACACATCTCGACTTTGATATTGACACGTGGATATCCGGGTCGGGATGTGTCATGAATGCTCTGCCTATAATTCCTCATTTCCCTCACCAAATCTTGTAGCAAAGCTCTATCTTTGGCTTCTTCTTCTCCGTTTTCTCCCTTAGTTTCCTGCACGAGCTTAAAATGGTATGGTTCTTCTTGCACGTTAAAATGAGGTGCGTGACTCAAGGGTGGGCTCTGTCAACGCATGAATATAGGCAAATTGGTTTTGAATCAGGTTGGTTTTGAAGTATTTTAGTTGGTTTGTAAGGAAAAAAGGTAAGGAATTATCTCTCACAGCCTTCCCACATGAGATTGAAGTTGTAGGCTTAGATTTTGGTGCTCCCAAGCAGCCCAAAATCTTCACAAGCTTTAATTTCATGTAGGCCCAATGGACTTTCGTAACCTTCCACACCATAATTCACTCGGCAAGCCCCGTTATGTGGCTTGGGCCCACTTAAGCGTGTCGGATAAAGAGTAGCTTGGCCTGATTCGAATTTAAATATTAATGTGTTAACATTATAAGCTTGTTTCGATATAGCTTGGCTTAATGAATACGCGTGGTTTTGCATGGGCTTAGAGTGATTTTCCAAATGTTTGAATTATGAATTATCATTTATTTTTGCGTGGCATGATTGTGAATTTGCATACCCCTTGTTTTGCACTGTACGCATGAATTTGAGCTTGGTTTGCTATGAGTATGTGATCATTGGGCTTCCATATATAATTGGGTTTCTTAGTGAAATTTTTGGGCCCCAACAATTATATAATATTTAATTTTTTTCATAATAAATAAATAGAAAGTAGCCTAATAGGGGAAAAAATATTGGATTATTTCTCTCATAAGTCCATAATTCATAATCTCTCCCCAAATAAATGAGATCATTCAATTACTTAGATTGAGGTGCTATAACAATTCAATTCATGTAAGGTATTTAGCATATATTATGATACGATTGTTGATTGAATTTGCATAGTAAATTTAGGTATTTTATGTTTTTACTTCTTTTATGAATGTGACTTGAATGTTTCCTAATTGATCATGAGTTTTAGTTTTACAGTTTGTGTTGGTTTTAATAATAGATTTGCTTATTGGCAAATGATTTTCACACACTATTTTTAGCTTCTCAGACACTCCTCTTTATTTCTGGTCATCGAATTGAATAAATCAAACAAAAATAACGGACAAGATTAAATATAGTGTGAGAGGCTAAAAAAAATGTATGTTTATCATTTCACTTGTACAATGTCTAAAATAAATATTAGTATTTTTTGTCAAACAGATATTAGCATTTTTACATTAAGGAGAGTCCATTTATAATTTTCGCACAGGCCCCCAAATTCTCAGAGACGGCCCTGACTTAACTAGTTCCCGATATGAGAATTGGTTTCGCTTGCGAGTGTGTGGGGTCACCTCTTGAGGGGGCGTGTCGGAGAATAAAGTCCCACATCGGGCGTATGACAAAATATAATACAACTTATATATAGGACATTTTGCACCAAATATAACCGAGGCTTTTTATGATAAAACTCCACACCGAACGATAAGTGGTTAAGTTGAGGACAATATCGGTGATATTGGTAGTGGACCATGCTGGACCTATAAAGTTTATCACAGGAAGCACAGGAGCATGAACAATCCCTCATCAAATGAAAATTTGGGCTCTCCTTTCTGCCTCCAGTCTAAACCAGTCTAACTTTGCTATTCTCTTAATTGATTGCTACTCGTGCGTTGTGCTGGTGGTAGAATTTTGTTCGTCTGACGTATCCTCGTGCTCGCTCGGGTGAGAAGTGGTAACCCTAGGCCGTCTCAAGACGAGGGTAGTCTGCACTAAACAAATGTGGGGATACAAAATTAATCAGGTGACCTGAAGAAGGTGACTTGATTCTAAAGGTGATGTAGGAGGGGCTTTGTGGATATACCATTCGATTCGAGATCCAAATGCATGGAGTCTTGTAGACAAGGTTATGTGTGGCCAACCATATAAAAATATGTGAGGAGAAAACCTAGCAAAATACGCTTCTTACGTAACGAAGTTTGAGATCCCATAACAGTTATTTGGTGAGCGATCGACAACACACAAAAAGATTATCACTAATTTATACAATGGTCTTCTTTTCCGTTTTTTGTCAATGCAGAATATAAAAACCGCCCAGCAGAGAGGCTAATTTCAACAAGGAAATTAGCGATGTTAACGACGCACGGCAAGATCACAGACGACGGTTCTCACAGAAAACGTTAATATGAACTACATAGGTCAAAAGAAAGGACGGCAAGAATTAATGTGCATGCACATGTATATATATAGCAGCTGGCTGTTCTGCATTGTTTAGGCAGCTTGACCTAGAAAACAAAAAGGAATAAAACATATCACTTTAAAAGTTAAAACGCCAAACATAATTGGTCTAGAAAGCGTACGTACGCCCAAACGAAGTAATCCAATGTTCAATGACTAAGATCTAATTAAGTTGTGTTCTATACACTGGTATTTTAGACCGGTAGATCCGTAATCAAAGGTTCAATGACTAAGATATAACTGTTAAAACTTTCAGTATATCTTAGAATACATCGGAGCATAATAAAATTTTTGTAATTATATGATGGAAGTCTTAGAGCTAGAGGTGTATTGATCGAATGGCATAGGGGAGGGACAAAAGTTGTGAAATAGTGAGAGGTATTTCTTGTTTTTCGGTGAATAAATAGTGAGAGGGTTAGTGATGGCTGCCATGCCACGCACAAGTGTTTGATGTTGGAGATAAAACGGCCTTGTGAGGGGGGGATTACAATGTGATTTGTTATAATTAAGAAAACACTTCCAACACCCGCCAAATAGCTTTTCTCTCTCTCTGGAAAACCCGCCAACCTCTCAACTTCTTCTTCACCAAAGATCACTCACTCTCTCTCTCTCTATGTTTCTGCATTTTCTCCTCACATTTTAGTGGCTTTCAGAAAATATAGAAATTCACAGCGCCAACAACCTCCATCACCAGGATCAACCATGGCAATTCGAGGCTAAGGTATGTACTTTGTTTAATTTTCTTGTATTTTCCTCCAAATTTACAATGTTTTCTTTTATGTTCATCTCATCATTTTTAGGCTTTTACCGATGTTGTTGTGTTATGTTTTAATATATATCCACTATTTCATTGCTTCATTTTTCTTTTTATAAACAATTTCTTAAAGTGTTAATTCATGCCCTTGACGTTGAATCTATGAGATAAAATTGGCCTTCTTTGTTCATATGTAAGGTTGTCTCCAAGGCCGGCCTTGAGATTTTAAGGGTTCTAGGCGAAACTTAAATTGAGGCGCTCACATGAACTAATATGAGAGGACATGTGCTATTTGACTGTAGGCAGAAGGGGACATGAACTAATATAGTAATACTAGAAAAATTTTGCCATGAATTACGAACTTTATCTCTCTATTATAAAGATGATTTGAAAAATTATATATGCAACTTAATAAGATCAGTATGATACGTACACTATGGTACAAGGAACATAATTTATACAATACCATTCTATATATCCATAATATTGGATCAATTTATCAAACAAATATACATTCAATTCTACAAGAAAAGTGGGCAATGGTAAGGAGGATTTGAGAAACAAAGATTAAAAATGATCACTACATACCAGAAAAGAGTTCAAGAGCAGTAGATAGGATAGCATGTAAAAAGTACAACATAAGCTTGATTAGGAGGAGTGATCATTTTAACAAAAAAGAGAATTGTTATCTTTTGGCTGATGTTTGTTCTTAGGATTAAAATGTATAACGCCACAAGAATAAATCATAACGAAAAGATTAGTGCAGTAGTTAAAAGGGAGAATGTTTTCGTTGAACTGTTATTTTAATTGATGAGGGATGTTTTTTGTGAAACAGACCGTTGGAGCTGTCGGAGATGCAACAACAAAAAATGGAGCAACCCGAAGAGGAGTTGAAGAAGGTGAAGGAGCAATTGCAAGCAGTGGAGGTAGAGAGAGATCGAGCTGTTGATGAACATCGAGAGATGAAAAAAGTGGCAGATGAGGCCAACTTGAGGCTTAGTGAAGAATTGGCAACTCAGAACGATGCCGGGATGCACTCAGAATTAAATTTGACGAAGGAGTTGTTGTCGAATGCAAGGCAAGAACTGAAGGGTAAAGAGGAGAATATTGAGTCTTTGAAACTTGAGTTGGGAAAGGCCAAAGATATGGAGCTCAAATTGAGTGACAATGTGAAAACATCTGAAGCTCGAGTAAAGGCTTTATTGTCTCAAAACGAAGAAAGAATTCGGGAACTGGAGATCAAAGCGGACAATTCGAAAACCTCGGATGCTCATACAAAGGCTTTATTGTCCGAAAGTAAAAAAAGAATTCGCGAATTGGAGATGAAACTGGCAGAGAATATGAAGTCCACTGAGGCAGAAGCTCACACAAAGGCTTTATTATTCACAAGCGAAAAAAAAGTTCGAGATTTGGAGCTCAAACTGGCAGAGAATGGGGAAAACTCTGAGCCTCACATGAAGGCTTTATTACTCAAAAGTGACAAAAGAATTCAGGAACTGGAGCTCAGACTGGCAGAGAATATGAAGTCCTCTAACGCAGAGGCAGACACAAAGGCTTTATTGTCCGAAAGTGAAAAAAAGATTCGGGAACTGGAGGTCAAAATGGCAGAGAATGCGGAAACCTCTGAGGCTCAAACGAAGGCTATATTGCTCAAAAGTAACGAAAGAATTAAGGAATTGGAGCTCAAACTTGCAGAGAATGTGGAAATCTCTGAGGCTCATACAAAGGCTCTATTGTCAGAACGTGAAGGAAAAATTCGGGACTTGGAGCTCAAACTAGCGGAGAATGTTAACACCTCCGAGGCTCACACAAAGTCTTTATTGTCTGAAAGTGAAGGAAGAGTTCAGGAATTGAAGCTCAAACTGGCAGAGAAGGTGGAAACCTCTGAGGCTGACACAAAGGCTTTATTGTCCGAAAGTGGCGAGAGAATTCGAGAATTGGAAATGGAAATAGAGAAAAGGAAGCAATCAGAAGCAAGAATTCTTGATTCGTTGATCACGCAAACAAACCAACTTGAGCAGACCAAGGTTTTACTTGAAGAGGCAAAGTTTGAGATTGCCTCTTTTGACAAGAAATTGGAGAAATGCGAAGATGAATCCGCTGAAAGTAGTCAAGATAGCAGTGCATCTCATCATCACGATCAACCTGAAAGTAATATTTCCATGAAGGAGGAATTAGAGAGTCTCAAGTCCGAGCTTCAGATGACAAAGGAGAAACTGGTTGATGTCCAAAAAAAGGAGCAACTTGCTACGTCGAAGGTTGAGAAATTACTTGAGGAGATAAAAGTACTTAAACATGAATTAAAGTTGGCAACCGAAGCTGAAGAAAATGGGAAAAGAGCGATGGATGATCTGGCTTTTGCGCTGAAAGAAGTTGCAACAGAAGCCAACCAGTTGAAAGATAAACTCTGCATGAGCCAAGCAGAATTAGAACACTCAAGAGCACAAGAAGAGCGCCTGAATGCGATGTTAAAAAGCAACGAGGAAAGTTATAAAGCGCTACTGGATGAAGCAAAGAAAGAAACCGAAAGACACAAAAACATTGCTGCCAGGTTGAAAATAGAACATGAAGAGTCAGTTTTGGCATGGAGTGGGAAAGAAATGGGATTTGTTAATTGTATTAGAAGAGCCGAGGAGGACAGATATGCTGCACAACAAGAGAACTTTAGATTGCATGAGTTGCTTCTAGAGACGGATAACAGAGCCATGCTATCGAAGGAAGAAAATAGCAAGTTGCGCGATATACTTAAGCAGGCCTTAAATGAAGCAAACGTTGCAAAAGAAGCTACCGCCATTGCTCAAGACGAAAATTCTCAACTCAAAGATACCCTGGTTGGAAAAGAGGAGGCCTTGAATTTCCTCACTCGAGAAAACGAAAATTATAGGGTAAATGAAATAGCAGCTCATGAAAATATTAAGGAGTTAAAACGGTTGCTTATTGAATCGTCAAAGAATGAGGAAAAGGAGAAAAAACCAACAAAGGAAAATGATTGCAAGAAAGAGGAGAAAGAGAATACGCCATCAAAAGAAAAGGAGTCGAAGAAGGAGGCGAAGGAGAAAACACAACCAAAGGAATTGAAGAAGGAGGTTAAGGAGAAAAAACCGCCATTATCAGGGGATGCAAAGAAGGAAGATAAAGAAAAAACATCGTCAAAGGATGAGAAGGACGCTACAACAACATCTCAAAATGGAAGCATATTTGGCAAAGTTTTCAGTTTCAATCTTAAGGAGCTCAAAATTTCAAACACTCACGAAGAAGTTGTTGATAATGGCGATGATGAGATTGAATTAGACGATGCTCTCAAAGGCTCGATATTTGAGGTAGACTCTCCGGGGTCAGCTGCACATCACCGGAGAAATTCTTCTTCTACGTTCACAGACGACGGAGAAGGATTCCATTCAGATGATTATGATCATCTCGATGGAACTCAAGGTGAAAATTCAAGGAAGAAGAAAGCATTGCTACGAAGATTCGGAGATCTTATAAAGAGAAGCACTACTTATAGTACCAAAAAGGAACCATCGCCGGATACGAAAAAGGAACCATCGCCGGATACCAAAGAGGAAACATCACCAACCAAAAAGGAACCTTCACCAGAATAGTCAAGCTGTATTTTTTGCATTGTTCTTCTAGTTTTGATACTTATACATATACATCTAGGTTTCATTTAGAGTTTCTGTACATATTCATCTAGTTTGTATGATTTGTACTTGTACTTTGTTGTAGTTCTAACGTATTTATTTTTTGTTCACAAAATATACAATTTTCTCTTTCCCACCACAAAACATACAAGTCATTGTTGTTTCTTAAAGCAATTGCACAAAGGTATTATTTCACAAGATTATACCAATGATCCAATCATCTACCAATGATTCAATTTTTAAGAAAAATGCAAGTGATTCAATCTCGTTTGGGAAATGCTCTTAAATAACTGAAAGCACTTTTAAAAAAAATGTTTTTAAAACCATTCCTTAGTAAAGTGTTTTTTCCCACTCAAAAGCACATTTAACTTTTCTTGCCAAACACTATTAAAAACGTTTTTGGTGAATCTTAAAACGCTTTTAGTTATTTTTAAAAAAGTTTCAAACAAGTCGGCCACTACCACCAATTAGGTATGGTAGTGGGTTGGGCGGGCATTAGCCCGGGAACATGAAATATTACAACCCGGCCCACGTGGGGGTCTTTCATAACTTTTCTCCCCTCTGAAGCGGTGTCATTTGTTTTTGGTACCAAAAGCTGTCACTGTTCGAACCGCCAACAATGGCGCCTGTGAGAAGCACAGGCGCTATTGTGGCTGTAGTCTCAGTGTCTATGGCGTTGCTCTCTCTCTTCCTCTACAAGTCCAAGCCCTCCTCCAAAAAGACCAAACCAGCCCGGGCCTCGAAGAAAAATCACAGAAATGGCCTCGTTGGTGCTATTGGCAACACCCCTCTGATCCGCATCAACAGCCTCTCTGACGCCACTGGCTGTGAAGTAAGTAATAAGAAGCTTTTTCTCCAATTGTTTCATCAATTATTTTTTCTGGGTTTTCATTTATTTCTTCAATTATTTTTGTTTTTAATTTTTGGGATTTTTCAGATTCTTGGAAAGTGCGAGTTTTTGAACCCGGGAGGGAGCGTGAAAGACAGAGTTGCTGTCAAAATTATTGAAGAGGTAAAAAAAGCTTCTTTAAAGGCTTATTTGGTTGACAAATTTGATGGTAAAAAATTAAAATTTTGCGTTTCTGTATTTAGAAGTTAAAACACAGAGAAAATATAATTGGTGATGATAGCTTAGAGTAATTTTCTGGAAAGTAGAGTTTGTCGAAAATCGAAAGTATGTTTCGACAAGCTCTAACCTGCTGTTATGATCTTAACTAGTCCATGATTGTGGAAGATATTTACTTTAACGAAGTTGAAGAAACGAATTTTGGATTTGCCCTGCTACTTTTGTTGTCCAATTATTCGAAAATTACAGGCCGTTTGATAACCATTTCAGTTTTCAAAAAAAGTGAAAAGTGGAAAGTGAAAATGAAATGGTTATCAAATGGCCCCCAAATGTATTCAATGACTCATAAGTTTGGTATTGTTCTTATTATCGCTGTTAGTGATACTTGAACGTTGTTGTTTAGCATTTAAGCTGACTTAAGAGTGTTGCTTCTGAATTTTCTTTCGGTTAAGTGAACTTTGTAAATTTATTTATACTAATATTGTTCTGCCTAGTAGTAGTTTAGATAATCAGTTGTAATGAGTTGTTGGTTGACTGTAATCGATTGGTTTACTGAGTTACGCAAATGTTCTGATTTTTGGTTCTATACAGGCTTTGAAATCTGGAGACCTCGCTCCAGGTGGAGTAGTCACTGAGGGGAGTGCAGGAAGCACAGCTATAAGCCTTGCTACGGTTGCTCCTGCTTATGGTTGCAAATGCCACGTGGTTATACCTGATGACGCTGCTATCGAGAAGGTATTTAGAGAATGCATTTCGGATTAGCAACATGGATTCATGGACTATTTATTATATTGGGTGTATGAGAAACAACACGGTACCACAAACCATGATCTCCCACCTTCCAGTTTCTTTTTTCCTTCGAAATTTAAAATTAGGTTCCACAATGTGCTGAAATTTACTTCTGTGGTGCCAACCCTTTTTTCAGTCTCAAATACTTGAAGCCCTGGGAGCGACTGTTGAAAGGGTAAGGCCAGTGTCAATTACGCACAAAGACCACTTTGTG
Source organism: Gillenia trifoliata (assembly GCA_018257905.1). Lineage (NCBI taxonomy): Eukaryota > Viridiplantae > Streptophyta > Magnoliopsida > Rosales > Rosaceae > Gillenia > Gillenia trifoliata. The sequence continues at coordinate 12,205,068 of CM031081.1, read as the reverse complement.
AATATTGCTAGGCGACGGGCAACGGAAGCAAATGAATTAGCATTAAAGCATAGAAAAGATGAACAAATGGATGGCCAATCCCTTGAGCAGATTAATGGTTTTCAATGTGATGAAGAGAAACAAAGTATGGTCTCAAGTTACACAGGTGGTTACTTTGCTGATCAGTTTGAAAATATGGCGAACTTTCGGGCCCACTATGAGGGTACCGGGCCTGAAATTTGGGAACAGACTGGAGGAAGTGTAGATGCATTTGTGGCAGCAGCAGGAACAGGTGGTACTCTGGCTGGTGTTTCCAGGTTTCTCCAGGTCCACTACTGAAACCGTTTTAAATTGTTTTATTTTACTCATCTTATGCAGAAATGTAGTTGCGTTAATCGTATTTCTTTTTGTTCAACAGGAAAAGAAGTCTAACATCAAGTGCTTCCTGATAGATCCTCCTGGTTCTGGTTTATTCAACAAAGTTACAAGGGGAGTGATGTACACCAGAGAGGAGGCTGAAGGACGAAGGCTAAAAAATCCATTTGACACGATAACTGAAGGAATTGGAATCAATAGAATAACAAAGAATTTTATGATGGCAAAACTTGACGGGGCTTTCCGAGGCACAGATAAGGAAGCTGTTGAAATGTCCAGGTCAGTCCAACACTTGCTTAGTTATTCATAGTCGCCACTTTTGCACAGTGCTTTCTAGATATGCCAAGAATGAGAAGTTCAGTAAATGGAAGCAGTTGGAAATAAATTTATGCCAACCTCCTCTATGATTCCTGTGTTGTCTAGTATATTTGTCATTTCGAAATTGGTTAAAGGGCGGTATTCTTAGTACGTTCAATCATATACCCATTCATGTAGGATTAAAAGTCCCAATTTCTTCCATTCACTTGGCAATGTTATACCAAGAATATTTAGTTGTTTTACTTGGCCTTAAGCTTTTATTGCCTAAAACTGTCAGGTTTCTTATGAAGAACGACGGGCTCTTTTTGGGGAGTTCTTCAGCCATGAATTGTGTTGGAGCAGTCCGAGCAGCACAGTCACTTGGTCCCGGTCACACAATTGTGACCATTTTATGCGATAGCGGGATGAGACATCTGAGCAAATTTTTCAGCGCTGAGTATCTCTCTCAATACGGTTTGACACCCTCGGCTAGCGGATTAGAGTTCCTGCGTGTTCGATGAGGATCTGCATCTGCCAAGGGGATCCATTTTTCTCTCTGCAGTTCCATCCAAAGGGCGGTAGCTTAAGTTATTTTTTGGTCGGTTGCAGTCTTCGTGAAGTTTTTAGACAGTATTTCTGAAGCAGCAACACTATAGCAATCACACTCAGTAGATATTAACATGTCAGTTCTGTTTGATTAAATTCCCGAAGATTACATTATTTTGTACAGGCAAAAGCTTGCATCTCTTACGTCCGAGAAACGATTATTCATCTTACATTGTCGATTTTGGGGCATTAAGTTCTGCATTGAAATGAATGTTATGGCTCTACAATTTCGTATGTTTCTCTGGCCATTGAAATAAAAATTCGTACTGAGAAATAAAACTACTAATATATCACTAGCGTTCAAACGCTAATCAATTAGTAAGTTAATACGGTGCTAATCACCTGTTTAAACAACCAAATTGTATTACGATAATTTCTGGAATAATAGTGGAGTATGGCCTCAAATGTCTCCGGAGATATAAAAGATCAAAACCTAACACGATCGGGATGCCAAATTCAAATGTCTCGAGCAATTTAAAACATGCGATACTCTAATCACTGGGTGTTCCACTTCTCAAACTGAGCCTCATGACAGTGTGGGTCTAACCAATCCCTGTTAGAATCCTTTGCCATGATACTGCTTCCTTTCCCACCCACAAGCTCTCTCAGATTCTCCAACTTATTCTCTCGGCCAGTCCCGGTACTTTTCCTATCCGCTTCCTTCAGTTTCTGCTTCAACTTCTGCTTCCGGCTACCAGGGTTTACCTCTTGCTGCTTTGATTGCGAAGGAGGAGCCCCGTGTGGTCCTAAGTAGATCTTCTCTTCTTTTTTGGCCTGCACAAAAGCATATATCTTCAACAAATAACCATTTCCACGGTCTCCGAATTAAAGACTTTAGGGCCATCAGATACAAATGTATATTTCCCTTTGCTCCACACAAGGAACTAGAGCACTTGCAACTGACCTTTGGAGATGGAGGTTTTGAAGCTTCTACTGTTGGAGCATCTTGATTATGTTTATCTTGCTCTTCAACCACCAAGCTCGGAATCACGAATCCATCAGTGTCTAATGCAAAAAGCAGTCAAATATTAATCTCAAAACAGTTAAATGCACATCAAACGAATACAGAAGGTATGTTATATTGCTGACACCACTAAATGAAGGAAGGTGATTTCCGCACACCCCATTTCTCCTTCTACACTCCTCTGTTTATTTCTATATGCCTTTGATTCTCCATTGATATATTCAAAATAAAGGGCAGAGAAAGAAAAGAAAGGTGTGCAGGGGAAGAAAAGGGGTGTGCGGAAATCATTTGCCCTCAATAAACCCGTAGCAATCAACCTAATGTGCCACACACAAGGGAGAGAAACTTGTGCCACAAAGAGGCTCCCTAATCTATATGCCTCTAGATAATAGAAACTACTATGATCAGTTTATGGCTCACACTTTCCAGATGTAGAAATAGTATACATTGATTTTACAAATCAACAATAATCGAGTCAAAATGATATTACTAAAATCCTAATAGTAGTATATACGAGTCTAGGGGCCCATTTGATAACCCTTTCGTTTTTAACTTTTGGGTTTCACCTTTTGTGTTAGTGATAGACATGAAATACATTGGAAATGAGGGATGAGGAGTGGATGAAGGATGGTCGGAGTAATGTAGAAGAAATGCACAAGGAATGTAGAAGAAATTCACTTTCAAGATTTTGTTTTTCATTCATTCATCTTTTATTTCTTCCCCTCTCTCCCATCTCCCTTCTTCATCATCCCTCCTTACCCTCTCGTATGCTCTCTTATCTCAAGCATAAAAACTGAAAACCAAACCGAAATGGTTATCAAACCGGCCCTAAGTTTCGAATCCACATTCGAAACTTTGTAGCCAAGAATGTAGCTAACAGACTATGTTGCAATGCCAAAACAACATCTAACACCAAATAATTAAAAACCAAAATGTCTAAGCGTAACCCAATTTCAATAGAAGCAATCAATTCCCAGATGCGCAACAATGTGCACAACACAATAATTGCCTGAGGATAAACTGATTTTTCCAAAGAGATTAAGGAACAATATCACAACATTTTTTGTTCTAATAAAACTCTCCACCAAATTTTCTCAGTAACCAAACAAGGGGATTATACGAAAAGAAGAAGAAAAACTAACATACCCCACTCGTCTTCTTCTTCGAGAGGTGGAGTGGTTCGCACTGGAGAGGGGTCCATGGGACGCTGATGATCATGGATTTGATCAGCCACAGGGCGCAAAAGCCCAGATCAAGATCAATCCAACGACTCAAATCGAATCACCGCCACCAACACAACCCCCAAATCCAGAGCCTTCCGCAAAACCACCGAGCTTATTGTTTTCAGAAAAACCTAAGCGATGCCCAAAATTTAAAACCCTAACCCTTTTGCTATTCTTCAAGAAAAACAAAATTGTTTTCTTAGGTTAGTTGGTACTTAGTAGCTCTGGGCGAAGGATATTTTCGTCATTTGATGGGCTGTTGATTCTCTGTTGACTTGTTTATTCGTTATGCTTCATTAGCGGCGGAGGTTTGTTGAGAAATGATGGATGGCTACAAAATGAACACATGGCACGAGTGTTAAATGGTATTGAAGCCAAGAGAAAAGCTAGGATGTATGGTCGTGAGCGACTGATACTAACACTACTCTTTGAAGTGAAATACAAAATTGTGGTCAATATGTTGTCTTTAGTCTCCCCATTAGATTGATCAACTCCATGGCTCCATTTGTTACATCTTCTTAAGAGGGATTGTTTTAGCTGAGAGTACAATCATATGTTTGGTATTGTCTGGACTACCAATAAATGAGGCTAAGTGGGACTAAGTTTCACTCGCGCCTCACTAAACGTGGTACTAGCAGGCACATGATTGCTAATTCCATCCCTCTTTCATTATTTATTTCACTTTCTTTCTCTGTGGAAATCTATAAGAGGACAACGACTCAATGAGATAAATGACGACGGCGGGGCCAATGACTTCGTTACTTGAAATTGAAATGAAACTGAAGGAGAAAAGGTGATGTTTTGATCTTTGAAGATCGAGTTTCTTGTGATCTTTGGGTTGTGATTTGCTGAGATCTTCATAGAAAGAAGATGGGTTAGGAGAAGTTGCAGTCTGAAAAGAAGAGGAAAGGAAGAGAGGGAGTTGTAGTTTACTGAGATGTTCAGAGAAAGAAGGCTTAGGAGGAGTTGCAGTTCAGCGAAAAATGTCACATCCCGGACTGACTCCACCGTAGCACAATATTGTCCGCTTTGGGCCATGCCCTCACGATTTTGTTTCTGGGAACTCACGAGCAACTTCCCAGTAAGTCACCCATCCTAGGATTGCTCTAGCCCAAACTCGCTTAACTTCGGAGTTCCGATGGAATCCAAAGCCAATGAGCTCTCAAAAGGCCTCGTGCTAAATGGTGGTGGGCATGTACATATAAGGAATATCACCCCCTCTCCGTTGGTCGATGTGGGATGTCACAATCCACCCCACATAAGGGAAACCCGGCGTCTTCGATGGCACATCCGTACCGAACGGCAGAGTGGCTTTGATACCATTTTGTCATATCTCGGACCGACTCCGCTGTAGCACAATATTGTCCGCTTTGGGCCACGCCCTCATAGTTTTGTTTATGGGAACTCACGAGCAACTTCCTAGTGGGTCACCCATCCTAGGATTGCTCTAGCCCAAACTCGCTTAACTTTAGAGTTTCGATAGAATCCGAAGCCAGTGAGCTCCCAAAAGACCTCATGCTAAATGGTGGTGGGCATGTACATATAAGGCACATCACCCTCTCTCCGTTGGTCGATGTAGGATGTCACAATCCACCCCCTCTTTATATTTTCTTAGAATTAATTACTTCATTCACAAATAAAAAAAGTTATTTTTTAAGCAGCTAAAAAAAATAATAATAAATAAACCTTTGCACGACGAATTATTTCATGGCCTAAATAGTACATGGGCGACGGATAACTTTATTCGTCGCTCAAAACCCCCAAAAGTTGGGTGGGATCCAATAATGGAAAGGGTACATTGTGCGGTGAAATAAGGGTCTTTATGCGACAAACATCTTGAGCGACGAATTTGTTTCGATGAATTTGTTAAGCATTTCGTCGCTCAAAACCCCAGACAGTTGAGTGGGACAATAATGACAGGGTATATTGGGCAAGAATTAAGGAGTTCACGCGACGAATATCTTCGTCGCGCAAGGGTGATGAGCGCATAATTGTACTACTTATTTTATCCCAAAAATTACATTTTCTTGTGACAGTTTGGACTTAAATGAAAGGAATTACATGGTTTTGTGTTTCTATAGTTCGATTAATAAGTTAAAAAAAAGTCATGTTAAAATTCTTTGTTTTAATATAATTAGGTTATCTATTCTAACTTGAGTGGCTTGGGTCTTTGGTTTAAGTATAAAGATTATTAGCATTTACCTATTGGCCATTAGAATTTACATGTGGCTTAAATAAATTTTATTTTAATTTATTTGCAAGTTACTTGTTGGAATAAAAGGGTGATGCCCACGTGACTCCTTAAAATTTCACAAGTTGTTCTTATCCTCCCATTTGAACCAAGAGAAGAAAACAGAGGGTTGGGTTAGTCTCTCCTAATTTCCAGGAGTTAGTCGACACACATGCTACGACAGTGGAGAGAGAGTTCAACCAAGCAAAATCAAAGAAGGGTGGATAATCAACCTCCCAATTCCACTTTCAATTCGTGGGTCTTCAACAAAGGGAATAAATTTGGAATATTTGGCTGTTTGTTCCATTCGATTGCAGTGAAGTGCTGCTATTTTCAGTCATGGTGGAAGTCGAACAGGGAGATGAAGTTGCTGACACGAATTGAGCGAACAATTGAAGAAGGTGTTGTCAATAGTGGAATCAATGAAGGTGCATAAATGCACAAAATGGCCAGCAAAGAATTCAAGAGCTTTTCAGTTTTCTCTCTTTTATTTCAGGCAATAAATTGTCGTATAGCAGAAGGAAAAGAAGTGGAAAAAAGGTCATTATTCTGGGGAGGAACTGCAGAGTAGAGACACGGTAGAGCAAGAGAAATTCAGGCTTTTCTTAAACTTCAATTGTTTTACATTTTGTTATGACTGATTGAGTTTCGTTTTCGATTATGTTTCGAAACTAATTTCTTTTCGCTAGGGCTACGATGTAGCCTAACCATGAATTCTTAAAACCTCAGTTTAGTTATTTATGAATTTTCATTCATTTTGAGTATCATTTTGCTGTGCATATGAGCTTGATTTTAATCTTGGTGATTGGCCACCGCTTAGATTTGGATTGAGTGTATTTGATGTGAACTATCACAGATGCCATGTTGTTAATTCGGGTTCTAGCTTCTTGCAAATGATGCCATGAAATCTTTGATGTAGATGCCATGCACTAAGTCTCATGCGGTCTCTTAGTTAGTTCCCAAAACGTTAATGAATTCTTATTTGTTTAGTAATCTAGATGCCATAGATTTCTTGCACATAAGAATATATGTAGTAGTCCAGATGCCATGGATATTATATGAATTAGAGGAACTCGACCGTCAAATTGGATGATTATACATAAATAATTAACTGCTGAAATTAGGTTGGATTGGTTATGGTGAATCGGACGCCCTAGTGTTTCTCCCAACTGATTTATAATTTTGTTTTCTTGTTATTCGCCTTTCTCAATCATTTATAAATCTTATTTACTTTATGTTTAGAATCTCAACTTGTCAAACATTATTCAATTTCAATTCAAGTGCAATTTAAATTAGGTTAGATAATTAGAATTTTATCAATCCCAGTTGGAACGATCTTGTGCTTGCCGACTATATTATACTACGATCCGTACACTTGCGAGCATTTAAATTTGGACTTAATTGGGTTAGTGTCGGTTAATCTAATTTTGGCGACAAAGGGTTCATGGATTCTAGATTAAAATCTTAGCGCCACATTCATCTCTTTCTCATTTTCAGAGTTTTCATCATTTTCTCCGAATTCTTCTCTCTTTTTCCTCCGAATTCTTCCTCTCTTTTTCATTCTCTCCTCATCTTATTTATTCCCAAAACTTCATTTTCTCTCTTCTTCATTCTCTCATCATCTTCTTTCTTCCCAAATCCCAAATTTCTTTCTCCTTTGTCCCACTCTCACCGTTGACGATTGAAGGTATCCACGGTACGTCTCTCCAACTTTCACCCAATTACGAACAATTGTGTCTCAAATTTTGTGGGTTTTCGCATTTATTGAGATTATAATTTTGTAGATGTCGAGTTCTGAAAATTCATCGTGTGTGGGAGAAGGATCATAGACAGGTAATACCCAATTTGTATGAATTTTACGGTTGTTTTTTGTTGGAAAATTTAATTGCATAATTAAAATAAATATATTGTTATTATACTTGGTTGGTTGTGGAAAACGTGTGTCGGATGTTAAAATAAATATATTGTTTTTATTATGGGAAATGTTATATTTTTAGGGGAGGTTATGCCAAATTTTCGGTAGAATTTTATGTTAGGTTTTGAACAAATTTATTTTTTTTCCCAGGCAAGAAAAAAAATAGAGGGTCTCGCGTTATCAGACATATTAGGAAAAATGAGCGGATACGCATCAAATATGATCCCATGCGGCGCACAGCTTTTTCGGCGAAGGTGCACACCAAACTGGAGCACAACATAACGTCCATAGTGCGGACCCATTTCCCTATGGAGTGGTCGTCCTGGAAAAAAAGTGTCAGAGGATAGGAAGAAGACATTGTTCGAGGAGCTATCCGTAAGTGTCAATTAAAAGTTTTAGAGTTTTTTTAATTAATAGTATTATTACTTTTACATTAATACTATTATTATTATTATTAATATTTTCATAATTTTGATAATTGCAGCTGGACTTTGATGTTAATGAGATTGATACCGAAATGATCAAATACATTGATAACATCTTCAAGAAGCGTTATCGAGAGGCGAAGCATTACTACACATGCATCACCACCGCAATAGCTGCTTATTTGGATTAATCTAATAATATTTTATTTGGTTTGTATGTACGCTTTAAATATTTCAAAGCTATGAATTTGCTTAATTTGTATCCGGATTAAAATAAAAATTATATCTGCTTTAAATAAATTATTTGAGTAATTTGTTTTAGAATTATAATAATAAAAATTAAATTAATAAAATATAATAAAAAAATAAATTCGGAAAATGTTGAGAGACGAGACAGTTTTCGTCACCCAAAAAACATTGGGGCGAAGAAAACCTGCACACATTCGTTGCGCGAAGACACTTTGGGTGACAGAGTATCGTCGTCGCCTAAACATGGGAAACTTATTGTGAGTCGTTCTTCTTTTGAGCTACTAAAGAATGACTTATTCATTTCTGAATGAAGTAATTTTTTTCAAGGATGATATTGAAGAAAAGCTCTACATATTGAACGGTTAAGATTTAAAAATAATTATTAGCTATGTGTGTTTACACATTAACATTTGTAGGAAAAATTAACTTACAGTGAAAAATTCATAATAATTAATGCGCAAGTATGAAATTGTTTTTAAAAATATATACAAACGCTCATAACAAGAAGGACTACAACAACTTTCGTTAAGGGGTCATCTCCAAAATCGGACACCAGAAACCATGAACCCTAGATTATTTTTTAACCGTCGATTAAGGTTTACGTTTATGCTTCGTTATTCTAACCGGATTTCATTTTTTTAGATGGCTTCTTTTTTGAAATCTTGATCTTTTACTGATTCAATAAACTGAATGGTTCGGATTGTTGATATCACCTCCCGATATTTACAGTTTGGAAAATACAACTCAGAGTATATAAGTTTATAGAAACCATATAACATCGACACAATTTTCATGAAACTGTAAATATCGAGACATGGTATCAACGATCCGAACCATTCATCTTTTTAATTCAATTAAAGATCATGTTTTCAAAAAAGAAGTCGTTTGAAAAAATGAAATCCAGTTAGAATAATGGAGCATAAATGTAAACCTTAATCGATGGTTAAAAAATTAATCTAGGGTTCATGGGTTCTGGTGTCCAATTTTGGAGATGACCTCTTAACGAAAGTTGTAGACCTTCTCGTTACGAGCGTTTGTATATATTTCTAAACTTTTTCACACTTGTGCATTAATTATTATGAATTTTTCATTGTAAGTTAATTTTTCCTACAAATGTTATTGTGTAAACACACATAGCTAATAATTATTTTTAAATCTTAACCGTTGAATATATAGAGCTCTTCTTCAAGACCATCCTTGAAAAAAATTACTTCATTTAGAAATGAATAAGTCATTATTTAGCAGCTCTAATGTAACGACCCGTCCCTAATTTTATTGGATTTTATTTTCTGAATGTGTAAATTTACCAAAATGCCCTTAAACGGGTTAAGCGGAAGTCCTACGTGGACGTTTGAACTCTTTTTGAATCTTGAATTCTTACTTGTTGTATTCTTGTAGTACTCTTTTCTACGAGCACGTGAGCGCGAACGGGATGAAAATCCGACGTGTAAAGGAAACGTTACGTACGTTTAGATATTATTTCCTGTTATGGAAATATAGTGGTGCGTGTACCAGGTGGGATCCAGTTGCCCCGCCTAAATTTGGGAAAGATCTATTTCTTCTCCTTTTTCCCCTCACTCTTTTTTTTCTGCTCCTCTCTTCTTCCGTGAAAAAGTGCACAGTGCACACAGTGGCCACACCAATTCCTTCGAACCGAGCCAAACCATTACCACCATCTTGTTCGTTGTAACTCACTGAGTTCAACGGTGAAAACTAATTGCCCAAACTCCTTATTGTTTGACGGAAATCGCACACGGAAGAACCAAACTTTTTCGGCGAGTTTATTGAAAATACCAACCAAGGTAAGACTTCTAACCACCACCATTAGCAATCTCGTGTTGAGTAGATGGATTTTCATCCTAAAATCGTGTGTTTTGGTTGTGTTTTGAAGTAGATCAGACCTCGAGTGTAAACCGAGACTTTCAGGCCAATTTTCGACCACTTTTTGAATTCCAAACTGGTATAATCTTGTTCACCTTTTCTCTAGCTTCATTTTGATATGTGGATCGTGTAAAATGGTTAAGACATGAAGAAGTTACGAATTTTTAAAATTTTTCTAGAAACCGGCGAGTTTTGGCCGGCGGGGAGCGGTGGAGCTGGCGACCGGAGTAAGTTGCAGCGGTGACTGGTTCAGACCAGCCTGAACTCGGTCCAGACTAGAAATATTCCCAAGGTATATTCCTTTAATACTGTTAGGAATATTCTTTTAGATTTAACGGAGATACTAGAATCTTCTGTTAAATCAACTGACGCCGTTAGTTTGACCGGCTCAGTTTGACCGTGCGTGAGCTGCGCGTGCAGTGCGCGTGAGCTGTGCGTGTGGGAGCGTGGGACTACTTTTTTGACTTCTGTCAATTCAAGGCGACTCGTGACGACGCATACTACCTCGGGGCAGTACGTATGGTATTTTTCGGAGTGTTTTAGACCTCCATGTTAAGCAAACCAAGGATAAATGACGTTTATTATTTTAATTAGTAACCTTTATGAGTTTAATCATTACTATAGTGATATCTCATATAGGTGAGACTTACCACGAGGAGTACAGGGGTCAGGCAAGGCAAGGCGGTTACGACCCAATTACATATCAGTGAGTGAGCTTTGTTTTGAGAAACTAATATTATTTATATTATTTCTCACTATGATTTAGTGAACAAATGTTGACTTTTGTTGATTTTTTCGAAACGACATGTGGAAATTATCTTCTTTACATATTCAAGTAGTACTCGTCGATACGAACACATGGATGCAAGTGGAACTCAATTTGGAGTTAAAATGAGTATTTTACGAAACTCTAAAGTTCAGGGGTATTTTAGTAATTTTACGCCCGTAGGTTAATTAGGGTTAGGGGGTTTTAACCCAACTGCTTTGCAACTATCTCTCTCTTCCCGACCTCACTCTCTCACTTTCTCTTCCCCTCTCACTCTCTCTTCTCGGCCAAACACACAAAACACCCACAAACCCTAGAAATTAGTTTTATCACAAAACCGTCGAAACATCACCCAAGACCATAACCATTACGATCGTCTCATCGTTCTCAACGAGACTGTGATTTTGGAATTCTCAAACTCGAACCAAATCGGCCAAACCGATACCGGAACGAAAACAACAAACTGTCCATCGAGCTTCCTTACAAACCGGGCTTAGGTAAGCCTCGAAACCATTTCCATTAGTTTTATCACGTTGAGTAGGTTCGATTTCATATAAAGAACGTAAATTTTGGTGCAGTTTTGGAGTAGAAAGGATTTAGGGTTTGTTTGAGACTTTCCGGCCAATTTCAGACCACTTCCGACCATTTTTCGGCCCCAATTTTGTACGAAAATATTCTACTCTTCAATACCTTCAATTTGATATATGGATCGTCGAATTTGGTTGAGAAATGAGGAAGATAGGAACTTTTGAAGTTTAAAATCAATTCCGGCGAAATTTTCCAGATTCCGGCGAACCAGACGGTGACCAGCAAGTGGTTAAAGACGACGAAATATTCCGTGACGGTAACAGAATATTCCTGACGGCGTCAGAATATTCCGTCAGTTTCAGGTATATTCCGTTAACTTTAATGGAGAGTGACGTCAGCCGCGCGTGGGGGCGAGTGCCATGGCGACACGTGCCAGCGCGTGGCAAGTACCTCCCGGCGCGTCCGACCATTTCCTGATGCGTGGTGGCGCGTGCGGCGGTGCACGGCGGCGGGAAGGTTTTCGGGTCCCGGAAATCATTTTTCGAGCCCGTTTTCGCTAAAATAATATAATTTTTAGATTCTTTTTATTAAGGGTAGTTATTATTCATTTTGGGGATGTTTTTAATATTGTTCCCTAATATTAAATAGGTCATCCTACGTCTAGGCGCTTCGAGGAACGCGACACCGAGGAGGATTATACTCCGAATACTTGTGAGTGGACTTTTGTTTTAATAAATGGTTTTTATGCTTTGAAATATTTACGGTATTGATATATACATGATTTTTAAATGATTTTAAAGCATGAATATGTATATATTATGAAATGGTATTGGAACATGGTTTTGGTTATGCATAAAGGTATTGATATTTGATTTTAATAAGTATACCTATTTATGCAACGTTTGAGTAATTGTGAAATTATGAAGTTTAAGTTATTGTTTATTTATACACATGATGTATATATGTATGTTTTCAAACACACTTGATATGCTTTCACTACGTTGTAGTACCGTCTCACGGCCGTAGGACAAGTCTCACATGTTTGGGTCACACGCAATGTACTCCAGGGGTATTGTCTAGTAAATACCTTAGTGCAAGCTTGTCTTACATTTATGTTTATTATTGGGGAAATGCCCCACAACGTAAGGACTCGGGTGTGTGGTACTAGGAGTACAAATGGATTGATAACGTAAAGTGCTTGTACGGGGTTGGGATGAGGTTCCTCAACACGTACATAGGTGGTTGCACATATACCTTGTGTTGGTTTTCTTATTGATACATATTGAACTATATTGCAGTATGACTTTTGGAATTACAAATGGTTCATTACGGTTTATACTTTTGGAATTTTCAGTTATATATAAAGTATGATTTGACATATACTATGTTAGTATGAGTTTATACCTATACTGATTTTCAAACAGGGAGTTATTATGTTGAAAAGAGAAAAGGGTTTTAGAAAACTTTATTTTTTCGTCCACTCACACTTTCTGTTTTGCGCCCCCTTCAGGACTTAGTAGCGGTGCATCAGGTGACGTCGAGGCATTTGACTGGTAGCTCTGAACTCTTCCCAACAATGTAGGAATTTATCTTTCTTTCAATTTCTTAATAATATCCACCCGTGTTGTGGATAAGATTTTAAGAGATTGATTTGAACTTTTATTCCGTTGCTTATTCTTAAACGCTCTAAACCTTGTGCGTGTTGAACTTAATTTCTATTGAGTTTATTTTAAACAAGTGTTGTCATGATTATTATGGCTTCGTCACTTACAAGTGTCGGCCAGCACGCCCCAAACTCGGTGTCCAAGTGGATCTCGAGGGCGGGGTGTGTCACTACAATGGCATGATCATATGTATATTATCTGCGCATCATACATGCATTCACCGGTGTCTAGTACTCGTCCGGGCCAGGACCAGCCTTCACGTGAATGTTCACATCCGCACCGTTATGCTCACTTTGGATCCATTGTAAGTGCCAACATGTACTAGTCTGCATTAGGCAGCTAGGACTCATATGTACCGCGATTATCGCCAACTTCACGTGATTGTAGTACTGAGCATATATCCATTACACCCAGTATGTTCCATGTAGCTACTTTCTGCATGGACTTGTTTGATTGCATATGTCGATGAGCATATCATATTATTTTGGTACTTACTCATACATTTGGCCTTGTTGCCTTTATACTGTTTTGATGACGAAATTTATATTATGTTGAGATAAAGGTGTTTAACTGTATCTTTGAAAATTTTTATACTATACGTAGTATGATTTTGGAAAACTATACAAGAATTTTCAAATAGGGGTTATTATGTTATGAAAAACAAAGGTTTTAAAAATGTTTATTTTTGCCCACTCACGCCTTCTGTTTTGAGCCCCTCCAAGACGTAGTAGCTAGACTAGTGGTGAGCGCGACCATTCTGGTGTTTACGACTTCCGCACCAGATAAATGTAGGATTACTTCCTTCCACTAGTATGTTTTATCTATCCTATTCAGGATGGGAATAATTCGTACTTTCTTTACTGTATTTTATCTATGCCCTGAACATCTCATGCTATGTATCAAGAGTTCTACCCGTACTTCTGCGTACTCTGTTGCATGATTTTAATAATTCCAGACTTTGGTTTTATTTTATTCAGAAATTTCACTTCATCTGCATGACATGCCTTTCGTCGGTACTCTTTGGGATATCCGGGTCGGGGTGTGTCATCTAAAGAAGAACGGCTCACAATAAATTTTCCATGTTTAGGCGACAAAGAGTGTGGTCCTCGCCTAATAAATTTTGGGTTTCACAAAAGCAATCTCGATCCAACAAGTTGAATATGTCCAAAAAGAAACTTCTACACCACTCCGGCTCGAAGCTATTCTCCTATAGATTAGAGAAGCGACGAGAGGTAAAACTATATTATATTTTAAAATTTTAATATAAATTTAAATTTTTGAAATTTAAATTTTAACATTCTTTGATTATTTCTTTAACTGTTTTTTTAGGAAGGTGCAAAGTTTGCGGAGATCGACATGTTCCCGGAAGTTTATGTTCTCTCAGGGGATGAGACGGCTCAGCATCTCCATGTAAGTTTCTCTAACTAGCTGTTGCTTTTGTTTCATTTCTAATTATTAAAAATATTACTATTTATTTTCTTATTACATGCCACTATGGTGGAGAAGAACAATGCTCTTCTTGAAGAAGTGGGATCGTAGTTTCCCTCCGAGACCCCTATCAAGCAAGTGACTCCGACCGAGGATGCTGGTCTTCAGATATTGACGGAGACGTTAGACCAGGCCCTTGATCATAGACCTGGTAGGGTTTACCGAGGGATGGGGAATGCGCGACTCCGTGACACGGGTGCCTCATCTTTTAAAAACAATTCGGGAGAGGTCACCTCTTTGAAGGAGGAAGTTCAGAACCTAAGGCGGCAGCTTGCAGCTTAGAGCAGCTAGATGAGTCAGATCTTACATGCCCTCCAGTTGTTCGACATTACATTGAATATGCCATCATCCAATTCCTAGCCACCGGGTTCCCAACCGCTTCACTTAGTAGATTTCCAGCCGCCACCTCAATAGTCATTTTGTATTAGGATTGTATAATATTTTTTAATGTTAATTTGTACGTACATTTCTATATATAATATAATTAGCTTTTATACATTGTTTATTATATTTTTTTTGTGTTTTAAATACCAATTCATAAAATTAATTAAAATATTTAATTTAATAAAAAATAATTTAATAATTCAATTTAATTGCAAAAGAATTAATAAATATTTTTGCGTGACGAATTTTCTATCGTCGCCTAAAACTCACAGCTAGTACAACTTCTGTCGCCTAAAAGTTAGGACAACGATTTATTCATAAATAAAATAAACAAAAAAAAAAGAAAATCGAATATGTGAGGTTAATTCTCGTCGCCTAAACTCTAAGGCAATTAACTCCTATCGTTGCTTAAACCTTAGGGCAATGAAGTATTTTCGTCGCCTAAATGTTTGTGCGATGGACTCTCTTCGTCGCTTGTATTTTATTGAGAGGTATTTTGCAGCTATAAGTTTAGACAAATGGATTCTTTCGTCAATTTTCAGACCCAAAATTCGTCTCGCAAAGTAGATTGCGCGACGACTATATTTTTGTCGTTGCCCAAATGCTTGCTTCACGAGCTTTGGGAGACTACAAAGGGGCGACAAATGTTTCGTCGCGCAAATGTTTAATCGAAGAAATTTGTCCTTGCGCGACGAATTGTGTTTTGTCACGCAAGTACTTTTTTCTACTAGTGATGTTTCATAAGCAGGGTTGAGAATTTCAGAAATTTTGCCCGCATCTTTTTCACTTTCTTTGCCTTTGTAGTTGGGATCAGGAATTAAGAGGAGGAGCAAAGTGTGAGCCATCAAAAAACTTCCAAAGATTATGGCCGACGAGATAAGGCTTCATCTGACAAAGCCAAGGCAAGTAGTTTTGTTCGAGAAGGGAAGAGGAAGAAGACACCATGGGAGAGAAGGAGGACCCTAGACAAGAAACTCTAGAACAGCAAGGAGCACTGGCGGACGCATGTTGTGGCAAAGGTGGACAACTGCCCATCTAGAGTACAAAATTTTAGCCTACTGAATCCATTTTTGTCCACCCAGCACGCCAGAAATAGGCTTGAAGATTTGGGGCTGCCCATGGCAGCGCCTGTGCTTGCTGAGCTTCGCGAGGAAAAAGGCGATCCTGCAATTGGGGCAGAGATTGACAGCCTGGTAAGGCCCCGTCTCTTAGCCTATGATGGAGAACGGTCGGGTGAAGAAGAGCACCGCCATATGTTTGGAGCATCAAGGACAGTTGATGCCGACCCTAATGTGGCCATACTGTCCACTCCCTCCTCCTCCACCTCTGTCGCCAAGCGTGCCCTCCCACTTGTGGCACTGCCGCCGCTGCTCGTGATGTTGTTTAGCGGGAAAGAGTGAGAGTGTGTGGGGTTGGTAGACATTGGGGACTGCAGTGAGGGTGGTGATTATTCATTTGAGAGAGGAAGGGGTTGTGTTGCTAAATCTATATCGAAGAAGAGATTGAAACATGTTGGTTTTTTTCTTTCTCTGTGCGTGTGGGTGTGTGCGGGTGCCTGGATTTGTTTTGGCGTACAAGTTGTTTGAATTGAATTTAGAAATTTAGAAAGGAAGCAGATTAAACAAATTAGCAAATTAGCAGATTAGTCACTGAGTGAGGAATTCATTAGTAGCTAACTAGCCTTCGGTTTGGGTTTGGGTTTGAGTCAAAATTAACATTACCCAATAGTTTAATACAAACATATCTATTAAGCTAGAGCACATTTGGACCTTAGTAACATTGAGATAAGGGTAGAATGAGTAAAAATAGGGGGTAGCAATAGCAATAGAGTGGGTAGGTCCCGAATAGTATAGTTTTGTCAGATGAGAACACACACATGACACAGAGTAGAAGGGGGTTTGTATTTTCATTGGTTAGTAGTGGCCATGAAGAGATTTTTAGTTAAGAGACCAACGCCACCGCCATGTAGTTCGACTAATCCGGGTAGTTCCAAGAAACCGAAAATAAATGAAATCTTAGCTAATCTTTATGCATACCCAGGACTTCGACCTCCCATGTCAGAGTATGATCCTAATTTTCGAGATGAATGATAATTGTATTGATAACGAAACCATCATGAAACGTTTTCATGATATGAAAACTCGTTGTGGACGTTTTGTTTGAATAATAATTGTATTGTTTAACTTTTAAAAAGTCTTTGTTATCTATTTGGAAGCTTTTATATTTCGCCCACGCAAGAAAAAATTCTTGGATCCGCCACTAGCAAGGAGGGAGCACGGCTGGAATTTATTTATTTGTTTGACGCACATAAAGAAAACCCTAGGACTGAAAACCTAAACGATTTATACCATGTAGAATAATGACTCCTTGAATTAATTGTGTGTATTTTATTTTTTCAATCCTCCAATGTGCCGCTTATATTCAACAAATTGTTAATAAACTATGCATGTTATACTCAAATGATCTTAAATTAGACAAATTTTTCTATGATTCTCTTCTTTTCTATGCCACATGGACTCCACATAAACATGTTTGACATGGCACAGTTGACGCCTATATCACGGAGTTAACAGAATCCAAGCAATATTGGATATTAATTGAGTTTTAAAGAATTAAGAGAAACGAATTGAATTCTAGAGAAGAAAGTGAAACTAAAATCAAGTTTCAAAGGGCTTTAAAAAAAATAAGCCTTAAATTAATGAAGATCAACCACCAGTACTATTTCCATTATTCGCAGAGTCAAAAGTAACAAGAACACGACACAACACTTGAATCCAAGATATATCGGATGTCTTTATACATGATTACGTTGGTGCACGAGGAAATTATTAAAGGGCTCTCAAAGTGGGGAAAATAGTAGGATGATTGCTAATTGCAATTAACTTTTTATAAAATATTTGTTTATTGGCCTAAACATAAAAAGAAAGTTTGTTTTGTCTTCTCATTATTCAAATAAACTTCATGTGAATTGTGATAACTTTTTGTTGTCCCATTAGAGATTCGGAATCACGATCTTATCTTGCTGCATAACCTACTCTATTGTTTTGATTAAAGTAAATGAAAATTTTCTAAATAACTATTATCAATCAAATCTTAATTTATCAACTAGCATTTGATTAGCGGTAATTGTTTCTATTTTGTTGAATAAAACTCACTTGAGTATAACAACTATATATTTTAACGATAGTGTCTAACTCCATCAGTGAGGCAGATATCTTGTTGGTGTGTTATTTTGTAGTTAACTTAAACTTAGTGGCGGATTTAAAATTCTAATCTCAGATTCAGAATTCTATTCTTGAGAAGTCTCAGTTGTTTGGGCTGCTCAAATCGAAAAGAGGGAAACGCCAGTGTAAAACATCAAAGTTATATTTAAACAAAAACTGTGCATGTAGTGCAAAACAAATTTCAGTGAGAAAATTTGTCGAGCACTTGGTGAGTCTATCGTCATCTTTGTTGATGTCGACAAATGCCAAAGCAATCTACCCAATGATGTCGAGACTTTGTGCTGAGTGTTGCAACACATCCTGCCAAATGCTGCAGAAATATTCATAGAAGACATTTCATCAAACACTTGAATGACCTTCACATGCGTTTTTCTGGCTTTCGGAGGGTCCCGCGTCCCTATGTAGATTTGCCCATTCTTAAACCTATGTTTATAAATATTCTAACTATTGTCAAAAATTAAAAAATAAAATTACAA
Organism: Gillenia trifoliata; assembly: GCA_018257905.1. Lineage (NCBI taxonomy): Eukaryota > Viridiplantae > Streptophyta > Magnoliopsida > Rosales > Rosaceae > Gillenia > Gillenia trifoliata. Next base: position 12,186,394 of record CM031081.1, on the reverse strand, counting down.
TTTTTAATTTGGTTAAATTTTGAACCAATCTATCTATAAAACAAAATTTAAATTGATTTCGTGATCATTGACTCTAATTTCATTTTCTTTATAAAGACATTAGTTTAAATTTTATCGACGACAATTGTTAGATTAAAAAAAAATTTGAAAGGAAAAAAGAATACAAGCAAACAAGTAAAATGTACGATTAGAATGGTAACCAAAAAGCATGTAATTTTGTTTTTTTTGTTTTGGACGAAACCAAAATGCATGTACGTACTGGTATGAATCGATCTATATGCATGTATGTATGCTGGTGCGAACGTGAAGGTAATTGTCCTAATGGATACCTGACAAGTGCAGCCAGGGAATGGGTTTCCATTACAACGTGGGGACTGGCTACAGTGCTCGCAAGCATTGAATGCTCACACCAATCTCACCCTCCTTTTCCCCCTCTCTCCTCCCTCCTCCCTCCTTTTAACGGTGAGATCGGTGTGAGCATCCAATGCTTGCGAGCAACGTAGCCTACTCCTACAACGTGAACATGGCTTGAAACTTGAAATGCATGGTAGCTGATCAAATTATAACATTATTATTAATCTGTGAGATTCATAGCAGACAATAGAAGGATAATACTTGGGTACTCACTAGTGAGTACCCTATATACTCACTTTAATAATTTAGCCCAATGATATTTTAAAACATATTTTATTGTTTTAAAAAATAAAACATATGCTATTTAATTTTTCTTGGGCTTTTAAAAATAAGGAACACATGTCATCTTTTGATTGGGCCAAATCAGAAAGTGAGTATATAGGGTACTCACTAGTGAGTACCCAAGTATTATCCACAATAGAATATGGGTTATAATAATTACTGACTAGTACTGATGCATCTTTCCTTTAATATTGGAGTGCTGACAAATTTTAGCAACAGTATGGTATTTAAGAATTTTTATAGTATTTCAGAATATGAGAAAATTTAAATTTTTTTATCGTTAGATTTTTATTTAAAAGTATAAATATTAACATCTAAAGGTTAAAAGGTATATTTTCACTCTTCAAAAATTCTATAGTGTTTCGGAGTATAGAATATTTCAGACATTTTAACCGTTAAATTTTGATATTTTTTATTTTAAAGCAAAGATTCAATAGTTAAAAAGCTCAGAATATTCGATATTAGGAGCATCATAGAAATTCCTTCACTCTCTTCAAAACTGTTAGGTAATTATTTTTGGACGAAGAAAGTTAGGTAAGTAGAAACTTATGTATTTAAATACAAATATAGTAAAATTCTACAATTAAATTCTACAAGATTGTTTATGTCATTTATGTCATGTGACAAATATTAAGAGACAATTTTAAATTACAAAAAACACAAATAAAATATTACGGCACTCAATACTACTATGTAATAAAAACAGTTACATCAACATGTAAGTATTTCTCGTATACTCACTAGAAGAACAAGAGAAAACTATAAAAATTTCCTAGCTAGTTGATCATTTGTTTACTATAAAAATTGATTACCAAAAACAAAAAGGGGTGGTCTTCTAGGAATACTTTGAAGTCACGCTTTTCTTAGCATGCTCAAATTTTGGTTGACGGGTTTTGTTTGGTTGCCTAGAAAATGGAGTGAAATGTCTCTTTGGCGAGGCTAGGCATATATTGATATTAGCTAGGGTTCCATGCCTAGTTCTTTATAATACTTGAGAGGTGCCATGTGGGGAGCAGAGCTGAGTCGCACGTGACTTGACCCGTCAGTTCCAAAGTGTTGACCCCGTGAAAAATATAAATGGCAGTTCTCAAGAGAATCGACTTCAGATAAGAGCACACTCTCTTCTTAGCGTGCTCATTTTCTTTGTCGGTCGGAATCGTCGGGTCGGGTACAGAGGGTGAATGCACTTATCCAACTGCGTACGCATGCTGTTTGCTTAGTTTCTGTGAGCATTGATGCTTTCTGTGAAATGGCTAAGAATAAATTAGTCAATTCCTCACTGTGTTTTGCTGCCAGATCTTCATTGCTATGTTTTGCTGTTCTAATTCCTTGCCTAGGTTTCATTTGCTGTCTAAGCTTTGAGTTGTTCTTCCTTTTCCTTGTTACAGTTGCAATTTTGATCTTCTCAACTATTTTGCTCCTCACCAACACAAATAAAAAGGTGGTTATTTTGGATGAGAAACCACAACCAGTAGGGATTGGGAATCTCCTAGTCCTATGTGGCCAAGAAAACCTGCCTGATGAAAAGCAAGTCGGAGAGCGGCTGCTAGTTCATCAAGATGTTAAGATTTCAGAGTCAAGTCAGCGGGTCACTACTAATTGCTCAAACAACGATGATGTGAGATTTTTGTATTCTTCAACGCTACAAGAAGCGGAAAATGAACAAGATGGTGTGAAAGGACTTCATCAATTGGTAGAGACTCTCACAGAAACTGCCCAACAAAGTGAGAGTGGTAAATTTTTTGAGGACCAAGTTGAAGTTTTGGATGAGAGTAAGGATGAAAAGTTTGAAGTTTCTGATGATTGTTCAGTCTCTGATGATGATGAAGAAGAAGAAGAAGATAGCCTCATTGAGATTAAGCTGCAGTCAAATTTGCCAGAAGGTCGGATGAGAGAGGTTTTAGGAGACATGAGTGAGATGAATGAAGAAGAAAATCTGATTGAGATTGACATTTCCATGGGTTCTATCAAGTTTCCAAGGTTTCAGAGAGAGACTATTAAAGCATGATATCGTATCAGTTGTAAATTAATATTTATTCAACAGGTCAATTCATTCATGTTTCAAGGTTTGATCAATGACTTAATTTCTGTTTTTTTAGGAGAAACTAGGTACGGTTTTTTTTCCCTTGATGTATAAACTAGCTAGGGTTAGATTAAAGACTTTTTTTATTTACAAGCCATATTCTATACTAATTTATGCATTTATTGAAACCCATAACACAGTTAATTAAAAACTTGAAAATGTTCATTTTCTAAATTCTTGTGATTCTTTTGATTTAAAAACTTGAATTCTTTTGATTAAGGGGTCAAGCTTCAGTGGTACGTACCATTGAATAATACATAATCTTAAATGATTAAAATTCATTTGGGACTCATGCAAATTAATCTGAATCATTCAATAGCCGTACCATTGAATGGTACGTACCACTCAAAAGTTTTTCTTGATTAAGAAATTCCTTTTTTTAATTTATTGAAAATCTTTACATTTTTTGTTACAGTTTTATTTGAATTTTAGTTCTTATGTCAGAACTATAGTTCAAATATAATTAATGAAGGTAAAAGACCAACAAATCCGCCGCAGCAAAATTTAATTGGTGACATGTCTAATAACCAAGTTTGACTATCGGCAGCGGAACATTATTTTTTGGTTTTATTTTTGGAAATTGTTATTGGCATTTCAAATATCTCATTTTGCACTTTTCACAAGTGTATTTTTCTTTTTAAATATAAAAAATTTGGACTGCAAAATGAGAACTTTGGAATGCTAATAACAATTCTCTTATTTTTATCCTTTACCTATAAGGATTAACTTTAAATAGAATTACCGGAGGAAATAGATCACAAATCCGCTGTAGCAAAACTAATCTTGGATAATTTGTTCATCCAGGTTCGACTCCTGGCAGCGGAAAATACTTTTTAACTTTTTTTTCTTTTCAATTTTAATATCTATTGCACTTACTTATCACCCATAAAGATTTAAATAAAATTACCGAAGTTAGCAGAACACAAATCTGCTATTGCAAAATCAAAATTGGAAAATTTGATCAACTAGGTTGGAAAATACTTATTGGGTTTTGTTTTTCAATTTTAGTTTCTCTCATCATTTTAAGTCATGTTAACATCTTAATCTTAATCTAATAAAAAATGTAGATAACACGGAGATAAAACTAGTATCTGATTGACGTTAGTACAAGAGTGAGATATTGTTAGATATGCACGCTAGAGCCAATAAAATTTGGACAACTACTAGTCGGATATCGAAACAATTGTCTTTGATCCACACAACCTCGAATATTACATGTGTTGTAGAAAACTTAAGATTCGTATCAAACACATGATGTTATAGATAAGTTTAGAAAAAATTTGAAGTGTCACAAATATGAGAGGTTCTTATGTTTGACACTCGGATTACAGGGCAAGAGAGGAGGGTGAGATTTGGTGGACCTGAAAATCAGGATAGGAGGGCTAGAGTAGGTGTGATTTTTTGTGTTTGTGCCGTATTAATTGTTGACGTGGTTTGGAACCAGAACCCAAAAATTTCTTGACAAACAAATTGATACGTGATAGTACTAAACCACGCTTTATAATACAAGTGACCATATAGTCAATGTTTCATCTCACATGCCTGACAATTTAGTAATTGGATAAACAACACATGACGGTGTGATTGTCCCACTGAACTTACCGATTTGATCCAGCAAGGCCCAAGTTCAAAGAACAGTGAATACACCTCCCAAGCGAACTTGGCTGACCCGGCCCAACAGAAACCATATAAATACGTCCAATCCCAAAATTATTTTCAAAAATTTCCATTTAACACAACGCAAGCATTATGGAGGGAAAGCACTCGAGATGGAGCTCACGGCCACGACCCCGACATCTGCTAAGAAAAATCAGAGGTCAGATTTCCCAAATTTATCAAATTTTTTAATTCGGAATTCAATTTCTTGTAGTAGACGCTAATTTCTAATTATCCGTTTTTTTTTTGTCGATTTATTTTGGTGTCCAGAATTTACTCGAGCTATGGTTGAAGATCTCAGCAATGGACGGTCGCCGGAGATTCTCATCGATCGCTTCAGAAATTACTGCACGAATCCCGATTCAAATTGGTTAGATCCTAAGCTTACTCTCTCGATTTTGATTAATTGTTCAGATTTTCCTTTATTTTCTCAGCAACCAAACAAGCAACACAGAGTTCTTAACATTATGTTTCAGTACTTATTAATACATTATTACGACGTTTTAATTTGATTAGTTATCGTAATTGTTATGCGCTTCGCAGCTATTGTTGCTTCGATTCACCAAAATGGCAGGAGATTCTCACGCTTCGAAGGGCAAGCCATATGCGTAGATTAGGTAGGCTATGTTGTGCTTGCTATGGAATATTATTTTTCACTTCGAAACGCATTTTTTAATTTGTTATCAATAATGAACAAATAACTTTATTGGAGGCATCGTGCGTGTTATGTTGTTAGACTATGAACGTCATAAATATATATGTGGTCATGGCTGATAGTCTAACAACATAACAGATGATAGAACGCTGTCGGAAATGTAAAAGAGATTTATGTAGTGCATTTTGTTATCGATTACCTGGTTCTCCGAATCTGTTTCAGATGTTTTGCTCAGGGTTTTATTGATCGTTCAGCAGCTTCTGCAAGAAAACAGACATGGGTCTAAGAGGGATATCTATTACATGCATCCTTCTATATTTTCAGGTGATCTGAGTTATTTTTTAATCTCCAGTGTTGAAGAATAATCCTTACTATATATGTTATACGATATAGTTCATTACGAGACCTCGAACTTGGGTTATGATAAATGGCATTCTTTGTAAATCTATTAGACCTTGGTAAATGCATTTTATTTTTCATATCACGGGCAGAGACATTGTGGCCTAATGCTTTGTGCTAAAGATGATATGGAGAGCACGGCCTTCTGTTTAGACATGATCTTTATTAATTTGAAGTTCTTGATGCGTTATGTCCACAGTCTCTCCATGTAAGTAGTAACATTTTCTGCTTAATTTACGATGCAGATCAGTCAGTTGTAGACCGCGCAATCAATGACATATGCATCATTCTGCAGTGTAGTCGCCACAATTTGAACGTGGTGGGTACTCCAATATTTTCCTCATTTAATTTCATTGCTATTTTATGTATATTAATGTACTTGAGCCTGTTATGTATGATTAGTATAGTAGTATTATCTAAGAGTTTTTAATCACCACATGAGCTTCTAATCATTCGATAATCCCGCCTACATTTCTGTGCTATTTACTTCATGTTCCCACCTTTTGGCAGGTGTCTGTAGGAAAGGGGTACGTATGAAAATTTTCGCTTGATTTTCCAAGAAAAGAAGATAATGGTGTACTTTCCTGTTTGATTTTGTATGAAAATGACTAATGCCAATAATTATTCACATTTAAATGTGTGCATTCCTGGTTTATTGAATACTTTGTTAATCTTGAGTTGATCAACTTCCTTCCTGTGGTAGCATTGGATTTTTCATTGCGTTGATAACAATGATCACAATTCACGTATTGTCAAATCAGAATGTTAATGACATGCTTTGTAGGTTGGTAATGGGCTGGTTAAGGTTCTCAGAAGCTGGAAACGTGTTTGATTGCATAAATAGGCCAAACACAGTAAGAATGGATCTAATTTGATTTTTTTTTAAAAATGATTTTATGATATCTTCTTCATCATCACCTTACTGTCTCTGAAATTAAAACTTTGCATCTGGTTCACATACAGGCCTTCTCTGTCCCTATTCATGTTGAAGAGGTCAAAGGTATCCAGATGATTAAGAGAGAATAATTAAAATTTCCGTGTTTAGAAACAATGTGTTATTCAATTTTGATAATGTAAAGTTTACAAAAGCATTGCTAATTCTTATAGATCAATCCTAAGTGTCTAAAGAAAGAAAACTCAAACCTTTAATTCGAACATGCAGATATTGTCAGTGTAGCTCAGTACATACTTGTTGTGGAGAAAGAAGCAGGTATACTCTTTATTTTAGCAACTCTGATGCTTTAGCATGATAGAGCTTGATTTTGATGCGTGCTTCTATCAACAAACTATCATTTGTTTATATATTTTGTACAGTTTTTCAACGATTGGCAAATGACCAGTTTTGCAACAAAAACCATTGCATCGTTATCACTGTAAGTATACACCTTTTGTTTTGGCCATATTAACTCTCTTCGATCATTGCAACAGCTTTTATTAAACTTTTTTATGGGTGTTTTTCTTCGCAGGGACGTGGCTATCCTGATATTCCCACAAGAAGGTAAAGAGTCCCCTTCAAACTTCAAATGGGAATAGGGAGTGCCTTTCCTTATATGCTGTTTGCACGTTCGTTTCCCTTTTGTCTATTTAGTTCTTATAATTTTCTGTTATGTTTGCTAGGTTTTTGGGGCTCCTTGTTGATACTTTGCATCTCCCTATCTATTGCTTGGTAGATTGTGATCCATACGGTTTTGACATCCTCTCCATATATCGGTTTGGTTCTATGGTTAGGCTTTCTGATCAATCCGTTAAATTGTTATCTACTTTTTGCAAAGTTGACTAGCAAGTGAACTACCTTGGAAAACTGCACATATTGAAGATTAAGAAGTGCTGAATAAATCAATTGTTTTGTAGACTGCTCCTACATTGTAATGAAACTCAAGTTTATATCAAATTAACGCACTCCCATTGTTATGTAAGCAAATGGCCTATGATGCAAAATTTCTACGTGTCCCCGAGGTACTCTGGCTTGGAGCCTTCCCTTCGGACTCAGAGAAGTACAGTCTACCACAACAGTGTCTCCTTCCTTTGACAGCAGAAGGTGAGAGACATGGTGCTTTACATTGGCATTCTTTTGCTTGTAAACCTTCCTGAGGTTCCTTATAATCATGCCAGACAAGAGGAAAACGGAGGCCATGCTACTTCGATGCTACTTACAAAGAGAAGCGCCACAGTGGAGGTAAGACTCTGTTAGCTTTCTTATTTCATTCTTCATACGACTGGATGAAATAACGTTCAATAGTTTTACTCTTTTCTGATGACAGATTGGAGCTACAGTTGATGCTGGAAAGAGGAGTCAAATTCGAGTTAGAAGCGTTGTCTGTGCACGAACTTAACTATTTGTCGGAGGTGTACATACCATCTAAAATTCAAGGTGGAGTCCACATCTAACACCTTCTATATCTGTATTACTTTGCTACGATTTCTGCAAACCCTAATCAGCATTTGCATTGCAAACCATTGTTAAGTGGACAAACAATGATCCGAAAACACAAAATTGGTAATGGCTTAATAATTAACCTTTTTACGTCAAACATCAGCACCTGATAGTTCTTCCCATTAAATGTCATGTAACTGCATCTGAATTCTCTGTTTCTCGGCGGGGCTAAAATCCTGCTTCGCTTTTGAACGTGATTGCAAGGCACCGTGTTTTATAATTATTTGGTGAAATGTGATGACCCTGGTGACCGTGTTTTATAATTATCCGGCGTGAGTATGGAAGCAATAGCATGTATGTTGTAATATAGCAAACAGCAACCATTGCTGAAGCCAACGAAGGCATGGTTTTGTTTAGTGCTCAAAGACATTGGGTCTCTTTTAACATCGATATTAGGGGAGGGGGATATGAACATAGAACTTCAGGTGTAACGGCAAATGTTCTGAATTGCTTGAATTACAAGTTTCTTTTATTTTCCGTTTAAACCCGGAGTATAATATGCTTCTTTTCCAGAGAAAAATATAAAAAGTCTCTTTTGCTTATCTATTGGACTAGTTGTAGAGAAATATAGATAAATTTATTAGAATAAACTATATCCTTAACAAAGGCTTGTAAGACAAGTTATTAAAATTAATTTCTTTCGTTCTGACAGAAAAAAAATTTTGTTAGAATTAACTATTTTTGTATTAAGGTTTTGGGTTTGACTAACCCATGTTCTGTAAAATAAGAAGATTATTTCTGTACATCCTTATTTTTTTTAGTTATTAGATTGAACAAATAAAAAAAAATTAATGAGCAGGATTAAGAGGAGTGTGCAAAAAGTGAAAAATAGTATGCAGAAAGCACTACCCTAAAAAGTAAAAATGCTTATGTGATCAAAGAATAAACTAGGTTTAACCCAAAAAAACACAGACTGGGGTTAGGGTTTTGTTATGAACTGAAATAATTGAATTGTGATTTCCTTAATCATTTATTAGTGAGTTAATTGGAGTTTTTCTATTTTAATTTTATACTTAAGAGTCGTTATGAAATTGCCAACTGGCATTCTATGTTGTGGTGTCTTGTATAAAAAGAGCTGAGCTCTCACTATTGTAACGGATATGAGAATATTCTAATAGAAATCAAATTGAACTTTGCTTCTTCATCTTCATCCTACTCCCGTTCACACTCTCTGCACTGCAAGGTTAAGGTCGAATTTAGGCTGCCGAAATTTGATCTTATCAGGTTTATGAAGTATATGTAGTCAAGTAATTGTTTTTTTTTTTTATCTAAATATTGTATTGTTAAAAGTACGTTGAAAAAAAAAGGTACGTTGGCGAAACAAGAAGTTTCAAAGGGTGATAAGTGTCACTTAGAAAATATGAGAAAAAAGCTACTCTCGTTGTTGTGGAGGATATTTTTGAAGTGCAGAAAGGATCCTATTGCCCTATCGAACTTGGCTATGCCTCTGTTTATCTAGTGTGCAGTATTAAACAATGGGTCAATTGGGATTACTTTCTTTTCCAGCTAAAAAAATAGATTTAATTTGGGTCAAACTTCAATGAATGCTTTAAGATTCATTTGGAGCCACTACAAATTAATCTGGATCATTCAATGACTGGTACGTACCACCCAAAATTTTTCCATTTAACTTACCTTTTGGTATCTTCTGGGTATTAATTTTCTTAATTAATTTGACTTTTGGTATTTGTGACGAATGTACAATGACAACTGTATGCCTACATTCATACTTATGGGACTTTCTTGCATATCTTAGAGTATTTCGTACTCCGGGTATTTTAACGGTTAGATTTTTGTTTTAAAATATAAAAATCAAGATCTAACGGTTAAAAAATCCGGAGTACGGGATACTCCGGAGCACCAAAGAATTTTTGTACACTTATATCTCTCAATCCGAATTAAGAAGTAAAATTCGAATGTTAAAAATTATGTGACTTGTATTAGGCAAGTCATCCAATATCACGTGGGTTTTACCTCTTCTGCAAGGTTTTACAGAGGTGAAATTGTAGAAACAGCAATTTCACAACTGGACATAATATTCCTGTTCGAATCAAAATTACATGGAATATCCGAGACGAGCGATTTTAGGAATTGATCGAATGTAACAGCCAAAATACAACTATAAAATATGTAAATTCATAAGTAATTATATTTTAAAAAATAATATATAAACGAGACAAAAATAGGTCACACTGTCTGTATGAAGCAGTCCAGACCCCAGTAAGCGGTGCAAGAAAACACCATTCAGAAGAGCTACCAAGAAATTCTATCAGAAGCTCTTATGGATTCTTCTGTTGCACAAATGGTAAGAATATAACACTTTCAATACTCTGTCTTCGTTTTTTTGTTAACGAGGCGAAATTTTTAATTATTTTAATTTATGGAACGGAAGTTTGAACTGAGTGCAAAGAGGGCGGACACACACACTGTGGTAGTCAAATGACCTAACTCACATATGTTATCTTCGTTTGTTTAATTGTAAATTTTTTATTTTATCTTAGCGTATCTCTTGGTATATAGTTGATATAATTTCAATCTTTTTGCAGAGTTGTGTTCTGAAAGTAAACATCAATTGTGAAGCATGCAGGAAAAAGATCTATGATGTCTTGCAGAATATTTATGGTATATAGTTTTCGTTTTTCCCTCTCTTTGTTTTACCCTTTTATTTTTCACTTATATGAATTTATTTATTTTATTTTGCTTTTGTGAAATTTAGGTGTGTATAAAATTAACATAGATGCAGAGGGAGGAACGGTAAAAGTTTCAGGGAAAGTAAATCCACGTACACTTCTAATGGTGCTGGAAGGGTCAGGGAAACATGCAGAAGTAAAAAGTGTTACGTTCGATGGTGAGGTCAAGGACGATTGGGGTGGGGGGTACGATTATTTTGGAGACGCTGGATATGGATATGGTTATAACCCTTATGGGGTGGCGCCACCGCCACCTTATCCCTATCCCTATCCGCCATATGGAGGATATGACTACCACTGGAATGATCCCAATCGTCTCATAATGATGCCATTGTCAGCGCTGCGGCCACCACCACCGCCGCCATTGCTGTTACCTTCGACATTGTCATCGGTACCACAGCAGTCTCAACCACCACTCCCACTACAATTACAATCACAATCAGTGCCACCACAACAGCCGAAAAATCCGGCACCAGCAAATCAAGAGCCTCCACGGCCACCGGCGGTCAATGTTGCACAGGCAGTAGCGAAACCAGCAGCGGCCAAATCGGATAAGAAATCTAAGTGTTGTATCATGTAAGGTGCTGCAGTATGTCTAGGGTTGCTAGAGGGCTTATTGTTTATTAATCATCTAAGTATTTTCGTGATAACTACATCATGTAAATTCTGAAAATTTTTTTCTCCCCTAAATTTCATGTTGAAAGATTTTTGGTCTAAATGTTAAAGAAATTAAATGTGGATATTGTATTAGCAAAAGAATGCAATGATTTTTGACACAACCAGTAAAAGGAATCAACAGTCGTCACTATTAAAAAGAATTCGAAATACCATAAGCTTGAAGAAACTCTCGATTTTTAATTGAACAGTATAATAAGATGATCAAAACATATACAACCTTTAAAGTTGCTTATAGTCCTAGCAAACCCTAGATACGAAAGGAAAATAAAACGGGAATTCACAAAAATTTCAAAATTAACCTTAAAACTTCAAAACTAAAAATGCGCTATATTCACCACATTCTCTTTATTCACAATCACAACGAAAATTGCCATGCTAATATGCTCTTTCAAATTCATGATCGCTCTAAACACATAATTTATTTCTTAAAAGTTAGATAGTTAAATCATAATATACCCCTCTATTGTTAGGCCTTTACTCGAAGAAATTTTTTAAAGTGTCTGATTTTCAACCGGATACTCCACATATTATAATATAAGTAGAGGAAAACTGAGTATTTGGAAAATTTTCTTCTTTACTCGGCCTAGCTAGCAACGTTGTGTGCTATTGTAGTACATAGTGAATGATTATTTGCCGATGAACATTAAATTAATAATTTTTTCTGTATTTCGAAACATTATAGAACTTTTGTTTACATAATGAGATTTGGACTTGAGAAGATTGTGTACACCAATTTGCAGACGACTATTAGCCGCTTCCAGATTAATGTTTAATTTGCTGAATCTCCAAACTTTTTCTAGGTTTAATTTGGTGTAATGGGATTTGCAACCTGAGAAGATTGTGAAGCAAATTTATGTGTAAGCATACATCACTGTATATTAATTGCCTATTAGTTATACATCAGTCTCAGTACACTAGCTAGCTATTTGCTAGTACAGTCGGCTTATCATTGCAGCACTTGGATGGTTCAGATTTTTTTCGGGCATCAAACTTTAATGAATCTAGTAGCAAGTTGTGCAAACACTACTGAATTGATATATATGACACACACAATTTCAATTATGGTAAATAATCCATTTATTTAAGTGCATGAAATTTCTCCTTAAAGAATGTTATGGTCAGTCATTCGTGCGTTTGTAAATGCATATGAATTCTTATTGTTAATGCATGTTTCAACTCGCATCACTAATCCGACACGAACACTTGTACCCTAACCCAAACCTAGTAATGAAATATGTTTTTTTTTTTTTGCTTTTTTGCTTTTTTTTTTGTTTGTTTTTGCTTAGAAACAAATGGAGCAATCTCTGGTGAAAATTGGAATTCATTTATTCCTATATATTCAATCATTAGCTCCACCCACCAAACCCTAGAGGGGTCTCTACCACCTTCATTGAGTGGCATATAGAATTTGAGAGTCCAACAACTAAAATCAATTTGAAATTAACTTCACTTAGAAGGAAGGATCGGAGGACCCATTTATCATTTATGAAGAAACTGCATGCTTGGTGATGTAAATATTCCCAAATACGGGGTGAAAATGAAAGCTCCAAGTTTCCAACCACACAAGTGTAAAGACTTCGAGGATTCATCATCCACCTGTGTATCAATACCATACAACAGTAGTAAGAGACAAATTCAATATGTTTGTGTGGACACGTCATCGGCATTAGTGTAATTTTTAGTTAGTTATATGTGTGTTGATTCGGCAATATGTTTGTGTGGCTTCGGCGATCTGTGTGGCCTCGTTATTTGCGGTGATTTTATGTTGACATCGGTGTTAAGTTTGTCACGTCTATTGTATTTGTGATAGATTTACTCTAAGACTCTTGGTTATAGTGGTTTATTATGGTGGCCGTATATGGGTTTTAAAATCTTTTGTGTTTTGTGCGAATTATCTTCAGATCAAGAAATTGATCATTGGAGAATGTGAACTTATCTGGCACCTCTTGTATTTGGTTATTCAAAAAAAATTAAAACAAAATTTGTCCTTTGACACACGAGAAAGATAAAACGCATATCGGTGTGTATTATTGCTTGGGATGCCGAGTATGAGAAACCGGATGATCGAACTATGGGAAATTATGTTATTACTTTTATTGCGTGACGAGAAATGTAAATTAGTCATTTTTAATTACTAAATACTCTCATATTCTATGTTGTATATCTCTTTTTATTTATCTTTCTCATCACATGAATGACTCAGAGATGAAGACATGTGTTAGTCTTCATTTTGTCCACACAGTTGCTGCAAGATGATTAGAGTTCTGAAATAAAATAACTCTATTTTGGGGAAGTGAATCTTGCATTGTGATGATTTATTTTTGTTTGGCTGCATGAATACATAGCACGTGTAAAGAATTATTCTGTTTCTGGAAACCTCTTCCATGTTTCTGAGTATATTGGATAAAACTAAAAGAGTAGAATTATATTGCAACATAATTTCTTAACGGCATGGGTTACCTATATGCTATAATATTCCTAAATTCTATATGCTATTCTATCTATCTTTTTCTTTTGGGCCACTTTAGCACTGCCTTTCTGAGAGTAGGCTACAATGCTCGCAAGCATTGAATGCTTACACCGATCTCACCATTAAAATGAGGGAGGAGAGAGGAGAGAGGGGGGAAAGGAGAGTGAAATTGGTGTGAGCATTCAATACTTGCGAGCACTGTAGCCAGTCCCGCCTTTCTGTGCTACATTTACCTTTTCACTAATGTTTCCATTTGGGAAAAGAAGGGTGATTAAGTGGTAAATCCAATTATCTCAAGATGTGTAGAATTATCCTGAATTTTGTGGCCTACGCTACTAACGACGTCCTAAAAAAATTAGCTTTACAATAGACGTGGTTCCATGAAAACTGAAGTAAAATTATATGCAACCTTGCAAATGTCTTCAAGGATGGCAGGAAGTCTCCAGAGAATCTTGCACTTGTTCTGAGTGTGACTCTCAATAAGAACATCCTTGTACCCCTTGGTGCCCTTATTTTTGTCTATTAGCTCTCCTTTAGCTTATCCAACTTTAAGTCTACGACTAAAAACAAGAAAGAGTGCACGAGAAAATACGTAGTGTGGAAATCACTTTTCTTGTTTGATCACTAAGAATGACTTACATAAAACGAGTTCACCGTCATATGACGTCTCTTGTCCAATGATGCATTGCTATGTGTAAGTTTTTCTTCACATGACAATATATTATTGAATCAAGATGCTACGTAACGGTAAACTCGTTTCATATAAGATGATCTTCTGATCTCTAAGAAGTTAATTATATAATTTGATACAATAAAGAAAGTTAAGATTCCACTCAATATTTAAATAGAAATAGAGGGACCAACGCCACTCTTAACGAGCTCATGCAAGATTATTTGATTACCTAATGTGAAATTCACTCTCAATCACCACCAATTTCATTACATCAGTTACGATCATTAATCACTCCACCCGAGTTTTTCTCTTTGATTCCTCGTTCTCTCTGTATTAGTTTCTAATTTAAACAAAAGAACAGATTTATTACATCAAAAGTTCATAATGTTACACAATAATCATATGTAAACAATTCAGATTCATTACAAACGAAGCCAACTCCCAGACACATAAAGTAGAAGATTAAGGAAAAAAATTACGGCTATGCTAATAACACCTAAATTTGCACAACTAATTATGTAGCAAAATGGAACCCTTTTCACACAACATAATGTAAAACATCATTAATACTTCTTAAACCATAATTAGTTGTCTCTGTGCTTCAATCCTTAATTCTTCCTTCATTCTTCTGATGAAGTCTTCAAATTTCTTGTTTAATTCTTCAGTACTACTACTACCGAACTTTCCGGCTCCATCTTCCTCAGCAAGTTTTCCTTGTTTTTCTTCTTCTTCTGAAACTAAAAACACACTTTCTGGTTCTTGTTCTTTTTGTTCCCCATATTCTTCAACAACCTTTTCTGCATCTTCTTCTACTTGGTTGATCAAATGCTCACTTTCATGTTCTTCTGCAGCAACATTTTCTGCTGAGCCCATGTTTCCCGATTTTGCATCTTCCCTCTGTAAAACTGGCTCTTCTGTCTCCAACATTGGCGAACTGAATTCCGAACTACCTTCAATATTGTTGAAGCTGCTTGTTTCATCATTGCTGGGATAAGACCGGCACGGAGATCGGGTTAAGCCAGAGTGTTTTGCAAGGACAACGAAGAGCAAGTTGCATATGAGGAATATGAAGTTCTTGTCAATGGTGTGAGTGAAAAGTTGGTAAGGAAATGTTGAGAAGTAGAAGTTGAAGGAATGGAGGAACGAGAGCATCGATGAGCGGGAAAAGCAGAATGAAAACACAGAAGCTGAAAGCAAAAACTTGGCAACTTTTTTCAGAAGCTGATTGTCTATGGAGTTGTAGTAGTAATTTGTCAAGGTTTGTTGGTTTTGATCATCCATTTTTCTCTTTGGAAAATTGAGAAAGAAATATATATGGGGTGGTGGAGATGAGTTTAAACTTTCAATTGTTGGAGTCGTCTTGCCAAAGGTGTATATATGCTATATGTGAAAGTCATGGATTATGGAGAGTTATATATAGTAGTCTAGGCTTAAAGAAATTTTAAGTTGTGTACGTGGGAGATTATCATTCAAGCGACATTATGATTAATGTAATATAAATTATTAGAAGGTGATTCAAACTCGAGTACTGTGGGAGAAACACATTGTTCTAGTCAACTTAGTTACGTTCAGGTCTGCTTTCAAAAATATTCCTAGCCCGCGTGTATATGTAGACATATTGAGGACCTTGAAATGAGATAGCAACTTACATAGAACGAGTTCATCGTCATTGTGACGTTCTGGTCCAATAATTCATTATCATGTATATAAGTTTAGAGACAACACGTGACGGTAAATTCGTTCTATGTAATTTTTTCTCTTTATATGCTTATCCATATACAAGAGGTATCCCTGTGGAGGATGAAAACCTTCATGTACCAATTGCATAAAGCGGTTGTCTCACATTCATGATTATGTGCTACTCACATGATAATGTAGTAAATATGAGACAATGTCGCTTAATGCAACGGGCGCAAGAAAGTTTTTCTTCATTTGGAGACAGGCGACATGTTATTTACTTGACTATTTGGAACTTTCCAGCTGTCGCCCCATCGAGGCATCAGGTAAGAGTAATCTTCATGTTCACCATTTGAGGTATGAATTGAACGCTTTATAAAACTTGATTGAGAACACCTGGGAGTGTTGGGACCACGAAAGAAATTAGATATTGATCAAGTGTTCTATAACAAACCCATGATAGCACCATAGCTTAATTAATACAAGATTGATAGAAGAGAGCCTAATTAACATCATTGTGTAAATAATGTGAAAATTACTTTATAATTTACATATCTAATAAATGATATAGATAAGAAAATAATAATCAAACACCAACTTTCTCCACCTATATACATTTTTTTATTTTTGACAATCGAATTGAATAAATCAAATAGAAAAAAATAAACAAAATTAGCCACACGTGTATAAAAGGAAAAAAAAAGTGTGTGGTTATCATTTCAGTTAGACATATAATTTTTCTTTCTTTCTTTCTAATCAATGGGAAAGGGAAGATTCGAAATCTCTTCCAACAGTGGAAAGAAAAATACAATTAAACTAAGAGCTACAATTTTGAATATATAATTGCAACATACAATTTACAAATTTGGTGCAAATAATATTACCCCTGTGAAAATTATGCTTTTGACCCAAAGCAAAAGGCTCATATTTAGTGGGTGAAAATTATGCTTTTTGCGGTTGTTGCTTGGAATAAACTTGGTTTTGAATTTGGATCGCGTTCAATCCTTCAAATCTAAGCAAATATCATGGTCTTCGTTTCTTGCAATGCATTTTTCATAATGGAAGCTTTGATCTTAATGTAAGTTACTAATGAAGCTCTTTTCTGTGTTCCATGCATTATGAAAAATGCTTTATGTAAGTTACTAATCCTAGCTAAGTCAGTCTCTTTTAAGAAAGTGTAAGAAACAGAGCCACAGGACATGTTTCATTAGATTCAAAGGGTTGAATTTTGTTTTCCGAAAGATGTTTGGACACATCCCGATCCTGACACGCTAGGTGTTGGGAAATGTTGGCCGACACGTGTTAAGTGACGAAAGCCAATTATGCATGTATAAGTGAAAAGGTGAATAGATTTAGAGTTAGAAGCGGAAGTAAGAGTGCGGTGATAGGTAAAACCCATTATTACAGATGCATAACAGTCAGAGCATAGTAAATAGTGCAAGGAATATAAACATTCACATCCTCGTGAGGATGGATAAGTAGAAATTAACTAAAAGTAGGAACGAATCCTACATAATCAGGAGGAACAGTCAGAACCGCTAACCACAGCTGAAGCAAGCCCTCGTCTCACTAGTAATCAAATTTGCCACTAAGTCCTGGAGGGGCGCAAAACATAAAAAGGTGAGTGGGTCAAAAAACAAAGTTTGATCAAACCTTTGTTTTCAAGAGCATTCTATCCCCTCGCTGGAAAACATGTATAGTTTTTGAAAATACGTCATAATCCCCGGTATGATCCTCAAAATACTATAATAGTAATACGGGTACTCCCCGATAATCAGACTGACTGCTCAAAATACGGGTACTCCTCAAAATATGACCGACTGCTCATCCATATGTAAACACACAAGCCCAAGTAGATAAGCTACGAGGAACATGCTAGGTATATGAGTAATACGCTGAGTACTGCAATGACGCGAGTCTAACACTAATCGTTGTGCACAAAGTGCTTCACACAAGTTCGAGTTGCGTAATGCAACCTAGAACAGGCTAGTACCTACAACGGATCCAAAGTTGCGTAGCGGTACTAGGAGTGACATCTCTGAACGTCAAGGCTAGTCCTGGCCACAAGACTGAGTACTGATACCCGGGGTGCTATACATCTACTAATGAGCAACAATATAGAAACATGTATGGCAAAATAATACGAATGTTCTACCTCCAACATTCACATATGATATGAGTCATGCTAACAAATTAAAGAAAGCAGTGAAGACCATACATAATAATATATTTATCAAAACAAAAACCCACTCACTCACCCATAAGTAGCCGGGTCGTAGCCCCCCTGTCCTTGGTAGCCCCGGTAGTCCTCTGGATAAGTCTCACCTATATGAGATATCACTATAATAATGATTAAACTCATAAAGGTTACTAATTAAACTAATTAACGACACTTACCCTTGTTTGCTCAACACGGAGGTTCGAAACACTCCATAAAAATACCATACACACTACATCTAGGTAGTACACGTCGTCATGAGTCGCCTCGCCTCGACAAAATTGAAAAATAGTGCCTCACGCGCGGCACAGGCGCGGCTCACGTGCTGGGTCAACGCACCGGTCAACTAACGGCGTTAGATCTAACAGAATATTCCAGCATGTCTGTTAAATCTAACAGAATATTCCTAACGGCGTTAAAAAGGAATATTCCTAACAGGGTTAAAAAGGAATATTCCCGGTTTGGACCGATGCTGACATCACCGCTGACGTCACCCGCCGGTCTAGACCGGGTTCAAGCTGGTCGCCAGTGCCGCCGACAGCCGCGGTCGCCGGAATTTTGGCCGGTTTCTGGAGAATTTTCAAATCTCCATAACTTCTTCATTTCTTGGCCAAATTTCACGTTTTTTTTATACCAAAATGAAGCTAGAGAGGTGTAGAATGACGGTGTACTTTTGGTTTGGTCGTACAAGCTCGGAAAATGGCTTGTAATTGCCTCGAAAGGCCGCGGCTATTGTAGCTTCGTCGATCTACGTCAAAACTCAACCAAATCAAGCAAACGACATATGAAAATTCATCTAGTCAACGAGAGGAAACCAATGATGGTAGTTAGAAACCTCACCTCGGTCTAGAATGGCGAGAAAATTGCCGAGAAGGTCCGGTTCTTCCGTGTGCTTTTCCCGTCAAACGGTCGGGAGTTTGGACGAACGGTTTGCACCGTTGAGTCCAAGGCGTCGAGACGAAGATGGTGGTGATTTTAGTTCGCCTCGGTTCGACGGGTTTTCGTCAACGTGCACTGTTCACATACGATGAGAATGAGAGAGAGAAAGAGAAATGAGAAAAAGAGAAATAAGGAAAATAAGGAAAAGTGACGGGGAAGAAGGAAAATTGAGATATTTTTGGGTTTTTGGGGTATTGTGCACCCACCAAAACAGTAAGATTATACGGTCCCGTGTATAAAATAATCACGCACGTGTCCAAAATATCCCCTAGGAATTATTTTATAATAAACTTTTTACGGGATGTTACATGTTTGGGGTGATAGGTTATGTTATAACAAAAAATACAACTATAACTATATTAAACTGTAATTTGTATATACGCGTCTCAAAATTTTATTTTTTTATTAAAAAATTACAACCGGTTGTATTCACAAAGTTACATGCTGCACACTCCCACTCTATTGTGCAAGATTATTATTGCAAAGACAATTTATTTGTTTTTTAGTTGGATGTTTTGACTGATGTTTTTGTAGTAGGATTTTATTTATTTTGCAACCCTTTCGGCTTCATGAAGGGTATGCATTGAAATTTTAAAATATTGGGTTCAATGTATTTGGGCTTGGAATGATCTTATTATTTAATTGGGAGTTTTAATGAAAATGATTTCAAACAACAAATTTTTTTTATTTTTAAAAATCAATAGTTTTAGTGGGTTAAATAGTTAGTTGTTAGTCGGAGACGGAAATTGATGGGAATCGAACTCACACCAGGATGTATATACATGATTGATTTCTATCAATGCGGTAAAAGTCCATTTGCACACAACAAATTTTTAATGAAAAACATTTGATAGACTTTTATTAATAAGAAGAACAAAAATAAGGGAAGGTAGTAATATCATAAATAAGTTGAAGTTTGGTGGCAGTATCATCAATAAGTTGAAGTTTGGAAGCTGTGGCAATATCGTAAATAAGTAGAAGTTTGACGACAGTATCATAAATAAGTTGAAGTTTGAGTGCATTTATCTCTTCATAACCTACTGTTTTGCCACCAAACTTCAACTTATTTACGATACTGCCATCGCCTCTTGTCCTTATTATTAATAAAAATTGATGAAGTGTTTCTCATTAATTATTTGTTGTGTGAAGCTGTTTTCATTAGTTTTGTATTATTAAATTTTGTCCATCTAGGCAAGGATTAAAAAGTTACGGTCTTTTAAACGAACATTATTGTTGTCATGTCCCTACATGTAAAACTCTCAATGAAAAATTAGTCTAAAAAGAACTTATCCTAATTAGTCCTATCATTTTTTGAATTAGGAGGAATTAGTATTTTTCTTATCTATTCCTCGAATCGAGCTAATCCTAGACAAGAAACGAGAACCAACAAATACCATGCATGACGTGTACAATGTGAATTTTGGCCAAACACGAAAATCAAGCCAATGCAAGTTGGAAACCAAACAGAGAGTTTCTTGACTAAACTAGAAACAACTACAGAAGAACCGACGTCCAAACACCCCCCTCGTATAACCCCTGGAAAAAGTTCAGAACAAATTCCATTCCATTACCCAAACAGCCCCTTCTTTCTCTCTCTTTCCCTTTCTTTCTCTCTCTCTCCTCAAAACCCTACTCCAATCCCAAACCCCCACACAGCGATCACAACCAAAACCTCTCTAAAACCCTAGCAATGTCCTCCATACTGCTCCGGTCCCGTTCAGTCTCCCGGCTGTTAAAGCGCAATCGACGCCTATTGAGCTCCGATGTGGCTTCCACCCCTCCCAAAGAACCACTCATCGGAGCCCAATCCCTAATTTCCGATCTCACTCCTCCACCTCCGCCTCCACCGCCGCCGCCGCCAAGCTCTCCGGCCCCGAACGCTTCAAGTAGCAAATCTTGGAACTTCCTTAAGTACTCGCTCATTGGCGCGATCACTGGAGCCACTGCCTCTGTTGGTATTGTCTCGTATGGTATGAGCTATGCTGGTCTGGAAATGTTGGTTCATTTTTTTCTGCTTGGTGTTTTTTTTTTAGGGTTTTGAAGTGAAATTTGATGTGGGTTTTGGCTCGAAAGCTTAAGAAAGGCTCGGTGTTGGGTTTTGATGAGGAATTCATATTTATCGGAAAATTGATTTAACAATGTTTATAAGATTTGGGATTTGATTTGATCGTGATATCTGGGTTTCTCATTTTTACTCTTTTACTTTTTGGTTTGTAGAAGCGAAATTTGATGTGGGTTTGTAATATTGGGTTGATGTGGTGGGTCTTATGTTTCTTGGTGAAAGATAGAGTGAATCTTGGATTTGCATTCATTTTGCAGTGTACTCTTTGGATGAAATCGATGAAAAGACTAAGGCTCTCCGAGCCGCACCTTCAACTATCAAGTTGGCAGATGATGCGTCCGCTCTTGAAGTAAGTATGACTTGGAACTTTGTTTTAGGAACTTAATTGCTTAGCTGTCCGCATGACTTAATAGTGCAAAATAACAATTATATTCAAGTAACTTAACCTGAAGAAGAGATGAGGAAGAGACAGAATGAAATGTAAGGCTTCTTTTGTTTCCCGATGCGAAACAAGTTTTTAGATGAAAATTTTTGTCGTATTTTTTACTATTCTTAATATTTCAAAACATGTTTGATATTAAAATAAAAAACTACTTGCAAATTTAGAAAATTTTAAAACATGTTAGAAATGAGTTTCTGAGAAGAGTGAAATTAGTCTAAGCATTTGATTGACATGGTTTGGAAAGAATATCTGTCATTATCTTAATGTCGAATTCATTTCTAGCAAGTTTAATGTGCATCATATGAGTGTTAGACACATAGGATTTGAAAATTCCTGACCTGTACAGAGGATGTCTTTCAACTGCCATTAGTGTTTGGTCATTTGAGGCTCTTCAGTTGATTCAAGTGAAATTTGGGGATATCTCGACAAAGTACTTATACCTTTTAGTCTGCTGTGGTCAGTCCAGTGGGAGGGCTTGAACCATGAAGGAATATTTTGTTAAAAAAATGGTCCAAGCCTTTAATTAAGATTGCTTTTCCAGTTTTGATAATGCTAGATACACATATTCTATGTTGTAGCTTGCATGAACTGGGTTGCTTATTAGTTATTACTAAATCTTTTAACAGTTGTTCGTCATAGAATTGTGTTCTAATCAGTCAGCTACAGAAGACAGATAAATAGTAGGTTGAATTTTGTTCGCATTGTATGAAGTTGTTCGGCTTTGCTTTTTATGATGCGTTATATTATCGTTATTACCTCCACAATTGGACGGGATGAGTTTTCAATAGACTAACATTTAGCTATCTATTTCTTCTGCAGAAATTTAAAAATTGGGTATACTCTTCTGCAGTTACAGGTGAGGTCCTCAACTACGCAGTCTGAGAACCTTTTTCCAGTCTTTTTATCAATGTTGACTTCTGTTAATTTAATTTATTCTGGAGCCTGTTATGTAGATGACACATTGAATTAACCTCAATCGTCTTTTGCTTTTTTACTTTTGTTTTGTAGTATATATATGTTAACTACTGAGCATATAGTTACCTATTTCATTATAAACAACATCAGAAGATGACAGAACTAGTCATTAATCTTTTGTTTACTGAACCATATTATGTTTATATATTTTGATGCTCTATTTTCAAAAAAGTACATTGATGAAACACATTCTTTAGTGGCCACTCCTAAGCTATAAAATTTGACAGAGCTCTTTTGGTTGAACTTGTCACCTGATGAGCTTGACGTTTAGCTGCAGATGAATTATTTCTCAAATTGTTACAGACAGTATGCTGATTCTTTTTTGTCTTATATTTCAGTGCCTGCTAAAGCAGCTGAAGCTTACATTGATGCAAGGAGGACGATTGAAGAACAAATTCGAGTGTGTTTTTTATTCTTTAACCTTTTTTCTCTGCTTTGTTCCACAGACAATACTGTTGTGGTTTTGATTGATGTGACTCTTGTCTAAAGAGCTGACGGTTGTTTGACTCAAATTCTTCTTACTCTCATATAGGGTTATACTGAACCATACGCAGAGAAGCTTCTTCCAGATTTGCATCCCATGGAGAAACATGTTTTTACCCTTGTTCTGGATCTACAGGAGACATTACTGTACTCTTATTGGACGGTAAGGGTGGTTGAGGCATTTTTGTGTCCAACACAAGACATTGTACTCTTATGCTGGCAAGATTTAGCATGGTTTTAGAAGACTTATTTGGTAGTTCATGTTTATGCGATCTCAAGATTTCTACTTTTTTTCCACATTTCATCTAAACGTGTCTAGCATTACAGTCCAGACCTTGAAGGCTTTTTTTCATTTTGGTTTGGTTACTGACACTCATGTTTCTTTTTGGCATATAAAGCGAGAAAAGGGCTGGCAGACTATCAAAAGACCTGGAGTTGATGCCTTCTTGGAACATCTTGCTCAGTTTTATGAAATCATCGTGTATTCAGACTATTCAAATATGGTATTCAATATTTCACTTATACTTGCCTTTTATTCTCTTGGAAATTTCTGACAGAATAGTACTGTTTCTTGGTAAATGTAGTATGTAGATCCTGTAATGGAGAGACTGGACACCAAGCATTGTGTACGATATAGGCTGGGAAAGGCTGCCACTATGTATCAGAATGGAAAACATTATAGGGTAAGTTTGTTGGACACTTGTTTCATTACATGATGTTCGATTTCCTCTATTCTGTACCTTTTTGTTGATTTACATCTTTGAAATGCTTCTTTAGCATGGTATTTATTTTGTACGTTTTGTGGCTCTAGCCTTTTCCAATACAGTATCTCTCTAAGCAGATTGCTATGTTTCTACAATTGACTGTCTCCTGCAACTAAAAAGCTTACTGGTGTGCCATGTCAAACCATGAAATAATTGATAAACTCCTATGTGCATTGATTCGAAACCAATTTCCTCTCTGGTCATGTTCTATATCTGGTTTCAATATGTGTGATTAGTAAAGATATGAGATGTAGTTTCTCTTGGCAGGACCTTTCAAAACTTAACAGAGATCCAAGAAAGATCATCTATCTGAGTGCCCATGCACGAGAAAATAGTCTTCAGCCCGAAAATGGTGCCATAATAAAGCCATATAAGTATGAGTTGGATGACACAGCTCTTGTGGATTTCATACCATTTCTTGAATGTAAGTCATGTGTGATTTTCATTTCTTGTAGCACCAGTGGACTTCCCATTACTTTTGTGTTAAATCAACTCCTGAAGCTCGTGAGAAATGCATTACCGCCTCATTGTGCTTAGTTTATGTGCAGTTGTTGCCCGTAATCCTCCAGCAGATATTAGGCAAGTATTAGCATCATATGAGGGGCGTGATATTCCTGCAGAGTTCATTAGGCGATCTAAAGATCATCAAAAGTAAGTCTTAATGTTTGTATTTAATTTTGTGATTAAAAAGGTCAACCGTGTCATTTTCATGTTTATTCACTTAATTCTACATTAACAAGTCACTAACACAATAGCTGTTGTATTGTTGTTGAGAGAAGATGCACCCCTCAGTACGACATGTCTCAGATTCATTGCATAATTCTTATACTACTGATTTTATTATTGTGTGATGTGAGAATCTGTCTCTCTATAATGTAACAAGTTGCCGTAATTCTTAACAAAACTGTAATGACATTGCAGGCGGATGCAAGATCAGAAGCAGCAGGGTCGATTTTGGAGACGTTGAGTTCAGGACGCTGAGTCAAGAATATTGTAAAGACTAGGTGATGTTTTCAAGTACAACTGGCGAACTGATTTGCGAGTCAGTGTTAAAGTAACTACCAAGCAAATTCCAGAGAAATGAAATTTTGAATCGATCATAATTCTTTTGCGGCATAGATTTGAATGTGATTGCTCCGCTGTTGACGTTTGGCATAAAATTTCTATAAACAGCAGAATTTTGGCTCACAGCAATTGATATTTTGTAATACCCAGGGAATAAAGGATTTGTAACTTGTTCCTTGAAAGTTACTTGTTTATTTTCGTCGTTTCGGGGATCCGTATTGATAAACATGTCTTTGGGTTGAGTAACTGGAAACATCTGCTCAGTTTATCATCCATCCATAATGTGTTGTGTTTGAGATAAATAAGTTGTCGGGTGATTTTTGGGGTTTTACATGCAGAGACTTTGTGGTTCATCTTTTGGGTTTGTAGAAATTAGAATATGTTGTCTTGCTGCATTTTCTCTATCACCATTCACAATCATTCTGTTTTTGTTTCCATTTTTTTTTTTAGGTAAATTCATGTTAGATACCAAGTTGGGTATAGGTTTTAAGGAAATATACCATATTTAAGGAAAAATACCAAGTCTAATTAAATATTTTATGATAAGCCACAAACTTTATTGCAAGTGATCCTATGACTAAATAAAAGATACGAGAGATTATCATATTGTCCTCAAGTTTATTTCTTTCAGAATTTTATAAGGTCTTTAGAGCTCGGGGTTAACTTTGAAGGTTTAGGATTTTAAAAGGTCGGTCAAGGTTTGGGGTTGATCATTTTGGGTTTAGGGTTTTCGAATGTCCTTGGGAGGAGCTTAGGGCTTAGGGTGTAGGTCTCGGGTTTTGGGCGAAGCCCAAAATTCGGGAACTAGACCCTACGCCTTAAGCGATTAACGTAATTAAAAAAAAATTTCTTCTAAAAAAATTCATACTCATGCTTGTTAATTACAATTCATTGAGAAGGTTAATGGCTATAAGTTTGTGATGGTAGGGTTGGACATTATTGTCATTTTACATAGCAAATTAGTTTGACTTTTCAACTAGTACCTAAACTAAAAGTATGGTATTTTAACTTAAAATTATTTTGAATTTGGTATTTAAACTAAAAACTCCCTTCCTAAATTCTCCCATTTACTATTCTTCTATTTTTATCACCAAAAAAAAAAAGGAATGAAGAAAGGAGAAGGAAGAATGGTGGAAGTAATGACAACGAAAATTAAAAACTAAAAATTGAAAACATCTTAAAACACACCCACATCTCGAACTAAAACCAATCTAGTTAGAAGTTATAACACTCACTTTTTTTCTTGACTAAAAAAGGGTGGTGCTAGAGAGACCATCTATTGAGTAGTGGCCCATGAGTTACTTCAGGCATGTCCAATAGGCAAGTCCAGTAGAGGTAGAGGTGCTTCTCTGCGCAAGCACCTCTACTAGGCAAGTTTATCGAGGCCACACTTGCCTCATTTAGAAGGCAATTTTGTCCTGCTTATTGTTTAAAGGCATTTTCCTCCCGCTTATCTGCTAGGAGATATGTTTTGGTTACCACATTTTTACTCTCAACAATGCAATGCACGACTATCTCTAGTTCAAAAGTCAAAGTTACAAGTTAAAAATTCGTGTTTGACATCAAATGTGGCATTGCAAGTTATATCATCTTCAATACATACAGAGTCAACTTGAACTTTTAATGTTTAACACTTATGCTTAGGCTATCTCCAATCTAAAAGTTATAAACGTCATATTTGACTCCAATTGTGGTGGTGCGAGTTATAATATCTCCAATGCATGTAGATTCAAATTTGACTTTTAATTTTAACTCGTGTAATACATAGGGATTAAATCAAATTTATAGTTAAATATAACTTTTATATCTTTTCCCAATGAAATTTAATTGATCTTTTGATACGATGAAATATTTGAATATTCATTAATCGGATGATTTAACTACCAACTAAGCTATCACTAATCATTAGAACATTTAGAGTCAAAAGTTATATTTGACTCAATATCTCTTCAATGCATCAGAAAGATGAGGTCATATATGACTTTAGCTCCAAATTAAGTGAAATATAACGTTGGCTCAAAAGTCATATTTGAGTTTAAATATAACTCTTAGGAACCTAATTTTCAATCCTTTTTAGTTTTTTACACACATTTCTTTGTTTTTGATCATCGGATTGAATAGATCAAATGAAAACAACGAATTAGATTCCACATGGTATGTATAAGGAGAAAATGGTGTGTTTATCAACTCCCTAAGGTTATTTCCAATGCGCTGAAAAATTTAGAGTCAAACAATGCACCAGAAAATTTGGAGTCATATATGACTTTGGTACTATATGTAAAGTCAAATTTGACTTTCGATATAACGATATAACTCCAGAGTTACAAGTGAGACCCCACATTTAGAAGATAGATGCATTGAAGAGATATGGAGTGAAATATAACTTTTGACTCTAAATGTTCCGATGATTAGAGATAGCTTAGTTGATAGTTAAATCATCCGATTAATGAATATTCAAATATTTCATCGTATCAAAAGATCAATTAAATTTCATTGGGAATTAAGTTGAACAAAAAAACTAAATGCTAGCACAAATACCTTTAGATCAATCAGCTCAGATTGTGTTACCAAGAGATGAAAAATGGGTGCAACCCCTGCTTTTATATAGTGTATTGAACAACATTACATTCACGCATGCAGGTCACTAGGAAAAATTTCTCGGTCGATACTAATTTGGTACTAAATGACAACTATTCCGAATCAGCCACAATATGCACTAAACTCTCCAAAATTTTGGGATCCACTAAACGATCGAATCTCGGTTTATAACCATATATTTTTGTGTCAAACATTCGGGGTGAGGGCATGTTGGCACTAGAACAATGAGACATTGATATCCGATGTGTTAGAAGTCCGCTCCACAATTCAGTTACGTTCATCAAGCAATCCCCTTAAACGAGCAGAACCGCATTAACACATCCGTCATTCTCTGGATTATTTGTCACCTGAGCGTACTTCCCTGCATCCACCACAAAGAAAAGATAAATACAACACCACAAGTGAGAATCTATATAATTTATAGTGTGTGATGAAAAAGCCAAAAGATATGCCAACCACCACAAAAGGGTTGAAAACAAAGTTGAACTCACCCCATACAACTTTCCCTGCAGGTGTGACTAGACCAAGTTCACTGACATTCACCTGGTATCCACGGAATAAATAAGTAAATAACGTAAATTACCATGGTATGGCATTAAAAATGGCCGTTAATCATCACACAACAAAAGAGGGTACCTCAATAATGGTTCCCTTGGTCAAGACACCAAGAGAGGTATACATTTGACCATTAGGATTCTTCTTCACACCAATGATCTCAAGGTTAAAAGTGGCTTTAAGTTCAGGGTGTGTAACATGGGCTTTGGTGAATCGCAATCCACTGGGCCGGATAAATCGCTCATACTTAGGAGGTTTCCTCGTGAAACCAGGTCCCACAAATGTAGCTTTCGTGACCATTCTCTTCCATTGTTTGGCTACAACAAAGAATCAAGTATATAAGCTAACTAAAAACAAGTTAATCTTGCTATGAGAGAAATCAACCAATAGCAGACTATGATTGGTAGGGAATAGAGAAGACAAGTCATAGATTACTTACTCTTGCGCTTGCCAGATCTAAGAATTTTAAACATCTCATCTTCGGCCACAGGCCTTACCTGAAGAAGATATAAGTCAGTCAGAATATTATATAACGATTAACAGAAGAATGCTGTTCTTGCACGACAGAAAAATTTATTCGCACAGACAAATAGTGACTAAAGGAAGAATGTCCATATGTTCTTACCTTAGGTAGAGGGACTTCCCATTTCCCAGCTTTCTCCTTCCGTTTTTGCTTGATGGTGTTGTTAAGAATCTATTTCCAACATAAAGTCAGACGAGAAACATGATGAAATAATCATTATTTTTAAAAAGAAATATTACTAGCTGGAAAACCGTACTTTTGCGCGTGTTGTAGTGTCACGATCCAGCAGATATGCTGGAATAGAGCCTTCATGAACATCATCATCCACCTTGCGCCTAGTTGATGACTCCTCATGCATAGCCAACCTGTCGGCATTCACAAAACAAAAATTTTACTTGACATGTAATTGATTCGCCAGTTGTATGAACACACAGCTCATACCCTCAGACAGAGGTATCAACATAAAGACAAATTACTTCCGATATCCATTTAACATTATAAAAATAAGCAAATACGCTTATGTAGAATGCAGCCTATGCAGTTTAAAATACGAATTGTGTCTAAATGTATATGAAACACCAAATTAATAGTCATCAATTCACCGGTGCAATATGAAACTAACTGTTAAAAAACACATCAAATTTAATGTATTTTTGAGTGCTGAGTGAAAAAAAGACAATCATGTTAATTACCACAAAAGTATCTGAATATAATTGATGACAGATAATGCAATTAAGTAAAAAGATATCATTTTCCAAGAAACTTAAAGAGTGAAGAGTACAATTTTCATACGATAATACACAGAACACAACATTAAGTAGGATTAAAATCCACATAATAAAACTCACGTTTTCTTCATGAGAGCCTTTTCGGCATAGCGTTTCTTAGCAAACATCTTGCCCTTGATACCCAGAGCCTGTTCCATTTCAAACATTTCAAGGAAACAACATAAGCACAAACTTTAATTTGATTTGAACTCTTTAAGGACAATAGAAGAAAAGAAGTGGAATTAACCTTCTGGGCAGTCTCAGAACGCTTGTGGACCAGACGAGCCTCCTTCTTGCGCTTCCGCTCGAAGTGGTCAGGTCGGTACCCATACCGCTTCCTGTGAAGGTCTATGTAGTCTCCCTGTGGCTGAATTTCACAAACAGTAATATACATTATGAAATTACATCCTAAACAATATGAAAGCTAAAGAAGAAACACAGAGAGAGCGAGAGAGGTGGAGAACGTACCATGGTTACAGAGAGTTTTTCACTCTTGGTTTGTTGTCAGAAATTCAAACGGGTAGCCTCAGCATGAACCTGAAGAGCCATATTAACAGAAATAATTTAAAATTTTGATACAAATTAAAATAGTTAACTGAAACAAAGAAAATAAATTATTAACAACCATCTAACAGAAACAAAAAGAAATTTTTCGCTACCCGGTTAGCTTCCTATCTAGTAGTCATTGCACTTGGAAATCCAATACCAACCAATTTTATAACAAAATTTAATTAATTTACTCTCAAAATCAGTAATTTTAAAATAATTTTATTGAAACAGAGGATAAATCAAAAACCAAAACATCAGATAATAGTCTTTCTCCATATACATCAGAAATGTAAACACAAAAATACAAATAATTCTTCTAAAAACAATATATAATCATTCTAAAAATAATATAGTCATCCTCCAATCCATGACCAGCAATAAAATAATTTATGAAAATAAAACAAATTAGTGAATGATAAACAAAATAATTCAGCAAAAATATTTAAATGACAGGAATAAGGGAATCCGCTCGGAGTCAGAATCAATACCTGTTAGATTCAGTAAACCCTAGGTGGAGGAGATGAGCGACGGAGCTGAGGAGCCGAAGTGTAGGCGGGGTAATGACATATCATAACCCGCCTAGCAGAAGAAACAACCCAGCCCAATACCCGGCCCATGATTGTATCCTGACTTAATGGGTACACCTGCCTGCTTGGTTATGGGTAACCCGGCGCAACTTCCATTTGGGATATCCTATAAAATTGGAAAGAAGAATATTACTCAGGCCGCGTGTCTTTGTTAAAGATGTTGTTTTAGTTTTGGGTCAAACTTAAGGAGTAGGCTACAGTGCTCGCAAGCATTGAATGCTCACACCGATCTCACCATTAAAAGGAGGGAGGAGGGAGGAGAGAGGGGGAGAAGGAGGGTGAGATAGGTGTGAGCATTCAATACTTGCGAGCACTGTAGCCAGTCCCCAAACTTCAATAATACGTATCATTCAGTTGAATGGTTTAAGATTCATTTGAGACTCACCTCAAATTAATTTAGATCATTCAATGACCGTACCATTCAAGATTTTTCCCTCAGTTTTTTATATTCATATTTGAGTCTCGATAGTTTTTTGCTATTCTATTTATTATCTATGCTGATTAATAAAGCACCCAATTAAAAAAAAAAAAAAGAGAAATCGTTCAAAAAAAAAATTTGTTAAAAGATTGAAATTGTGGAGATTTGCAGTTATACCCATACCCATTTCAAGCCTGTTTAGTTCTAGAATTTACTTATATAGGGAGGGCAACAGAGAACTTGAGATTGAAAGCTTCTAGTCACACCCAATTTTTATTTGAAGACAGTCAACGAAGTTCTAAAATTGTAGCTATTTACTCTCCACACCGATCACTTCTTCCAAAAACTCTCAATTTTCTCTTCCATTATTCACTCTTCTCCTCTTGGAAATGATGTGCAAACTAGTGCTAACCAGGTATGTAAGCTGAAGAAGGCTGTGAATGGATTAAAACAATTTCCACGTGTTTGGTTTGGGCGATTCCGCTGAAATAAGAGAAGGTAACGAGGAAGGAAAGGAGTTTTAATATACTCTTTTCCTTAAGCACAGTAAACAATTTTTGGGCGATTTGGCAATGACAAGAAACCCAAAAACACTTGAGTAAATCCTTTGCATCCTCAACAAGTCCCATCCTCATGCGAGTTGATATATATGTGCCTAGCATCCATCGATTCTCCAAAATGACTAGTTTATTCTGCGAAACATTGAAATAAAGAGACCCAAGTGAAACTTCGTCAAAATTACAAAAAATAAAAACGTGTTTGGACTTTAAAAACAAATAGTGAAAACAAATAGCGACATATATGGAACCATAGTTAAAAGTAGAGGTTATTGTTGTTGATTTGTTCCTTAAAAAATTCCACAGAGGGAATTAGCTTTGCCGTCAAGCTGCTACACCTGCATGGATTAGACAACTTAGAAAACAATGCAGTTGGATGAGGAAGATCCACCTCACAATTATTATGCCGTTGAGCCAACGGCCAATTGGCACTCCATCAATTTGCTTGAACTTTGACAATTGACATGATACATACTTGTCAATTCCCATCTTACGAGAATTCTACTATGCTTCGGAGTAAATTTTACTCCGAAAAAAATGGACGGTTTAGATTTGGCTCCAAGCATTCAATGGTGTAGATTAAGGCAGCAAGTTGACTTGGTAACCGGTTTTGCAAGTTGTAGCAACAGAAAAAAAAAAAAAAAAACACAGCTCTTCAAGAACCAGGGGAAGAAGACGAGTTCTTCAAAAATCTAGTAAAAACCCAAAATCCCAATTGAAGAATCCATCATTGACGATCTCTTTCTGCTCTGCAACAACAACACCACCAACGATGAAGAAGAAGAAGAGAGACGCAATCAACGGTCACAGCTGCATCAACATTAACGGCGTTGTCACCGCCACCGCAATCGGCGGCGTCGTTTTCAGAACCTCTGTTCTTCAGCGACACCTCCGCCGTCTCGGCCACCACGTGCTCCCGCTAAACTCCGCCGTATCCGGTTGCCTGCTTCTCTTCCTCGCAGTCTTCTCTCTCCTCGCTCCGTCCCCGGTTCTGCATCCTAACGATCACCTCTCGCTCTTGCGTCACCTCTCCTCGGTACTTAAGCACACACCGAAACCCCTCTTAGCTCCGATTTTCTGGGTTTGCTGTGATTTTCTTTTTATCTGAAAATTTTCTTGTGTTTTTCCCGTTCAGGATGACAATGGCGACGTTGAGGTCCGGCTGAATTCGGATGAGACGACGACGTTTCGTGTGCCGGTGCGATATCCTAACTTTTTTGAGCTCTAATACAAGCTGTTTTTTTTTTTTTTGCTGAATTAAATTAAATTATTATTTTTAGTTGTGATTTTGTTTTGAACTTTTGTTCTGTTTTTAGGAGAGTAGAGGAAGTTCAGGTCGAGATTTGTGGGGCACAAGGAAATCGGAGCTTTTCTATGGCTGCAGCAATGCCACCGATAACTTTTCATTTTCTGCCACTTTTGTTTCTCTCTCTTGAATAAGCTTTTCTAGTTTCTTCTTCGATTGGTGATCGGATATTCATATTGAAGTTCAATTTTTAGTGTCATTTTGTAATGGAGCATGCTAGCATTAATTGAAGTCTTGTTTGTTCATTTCATGGCGTTATAATTGAATCGATTCTTTTTGTATTTGAGTTATGAGAGCATTTTGGAATCTTGATTATTGGTTCTCTTTGGTTTAATTGATGCTATAAAATCAATGCTTTAATGGTTGCAGTACAACATGATGTGAAAACTCATTGAATCGCTACTTGTTGATTGCCTACAGTGGAGGTTTGAACCAACAAAGAACAGAGGTGAGCTTCTTGATTGGTGGAGCTGCATGAATTATTCAATCAACTTCGCATCTTAGTTTTGTTCTATTTGAGGCTTTACTTATCGTAGTGATTTTTCGTTTAAAGGCTTAAAAAGAAATTCTGATTCCTAGTGGCTTCTTTCATTTGCCTAATTGGGGATTTTATTTCATTTAGGCATGCAGTTTTAAAAGTAGCTCTTGTGTCGGTCTAATTGATTAGACTTTATGCGTTGTAGCGTGTGTGTTTTTATTTGTTGGTTGATGCGATGCTTCCTTCATGGTTTGCAGATATGAATCTTTATCGTTAAGCTTATATGTTGAATGCTACCTCTTGTTGTTCCCAAGCTGGACGAGAAATCGTATTAAGGAAAAGATTCTAGGTCGGTTTGACATATTTGGGTTGAAGAACTCTCTTTTGTCAATGTAAGGGATAATCGGCATATTATAACGTGATTTGGGGTATTTGTTGCGACAACTTTGATGAAATCTTTGATGTAGACTGGTTTATATCATCTGCAACCAAAGAAAGATGTTAAAATTATTAAACATGTTCCAACAGGAGAAACCAATGAGTCGTATACCATCACGAGTCGAGGAAGTGTAATGCAAATATTGCGAGAATGCGCTTGGTGCCTATTCTTAATAAAAGCATTAAGTATCTGAATCAGCCCTTTGCTTGGCAAAATTACCGCTTATGCGGAATGAGGCAGTTTTATTTAGACTAACTGAAATTTTTTATAAAGACCTGGTGAACAAATTGAAGCCATTTGATTGCCAGAAAAATGTTATATGGCAATGCTAAGCATTTCGTTTGAACATATACTTATTATTTGATTACAGCTTTTTATTTGTCTTGAACATACCATTAAGAGAAACTTGGTAATTTGACACCTTGCATATCAGGAACGAGGAATTATCGATTTGATGTTTATTTTTTAGATGAATGAAAGCATTAACAAATATATATTATTCAAGTGTACTTGTTTTGCAAGATGCATATGATCTTGTTCTTGTGGTGAATTGTAACCTTTGGACCAATTTTTAGGTGTTATTAATTGGAGGAGTTCAACCGGTACCATGCTGGAAGCTTTACAAGTTGTAGGTGATGGCATTGAGGAGTACTTTGATTTCTGGTGAGAATTGTTGGACTGCCTCACACGGAAATTTTGCCAAGTAAAAATGGAGCTAAACCGACACTTTTGGACATGTTAAGTTACATGTAGATCTCCTTTCAAATATGTGCAAAGATGTTTACTGTCCCTCCTCTATTATTCCACGCTTTTCTCTTGCAGCACGGCGCGTCATTCACAGCTTTAGATCCAAACCTCGCCATTCTTTACAAGTGAGAATGGTGATGAGAGAGATGAGCTTGGTAAGATAGAAATGGCATGAATCACACGGTTACTCATCGAGTCTCTTGTAAATCACATAATCCATGATTGCCATTCTTTTTCCCTTTTCCACTTTATGAATTGAGCAAGAATTTAATTTTACATTCTTAATTTGTTTTACTTTTTGTTTTAATTTTCTGTGACAGAGATGAGTAAGACCACAAGCTCTACAAGGAGTTTCCATGTGCCTTATGATCTGATGATTCGATTTCGAAACAAATATGGTAAAGATGAAGTCATTTTGTATATAGGCTTGCGCCATGAAAATGGCTTCATAGATGAAGAGCACCAATCCACTAATATTAGTATCCATTTTTGTAGTTGTTGATCTCTTACACCCGATGTATTGATAGATCTTTTGTAATCTTTGGATTGAACTATCATTATGAGTTTTACTTTCGTTAAATGCTTGTATAATTCTTATATCTTCTCCATGGAACTTGAAAATGTGTTGTTATAGATTGTAATTGGTTGTGCATTTGCTTTAGTTATTCGTCCTTCAACTGGAGATTGTAATGACTATTGATGCACATGATATGAAGCGAAGGAATAGAAAAAAATTCATTTCGAGTTCATATTTTAGTCAAATCAAAATAGTTAGCTGAATTTAATTTTGGATGTTTTTTGAAAGCCAATTCAATGTTGAGAACATGTTTATAATGTTGAATGTGATGTTTTGGAATATAGGTTTGGGGGAGGTAATCGACCTGCATTGACATTTGAGGGTTTAGCGAAAAAGTGAAAAAAAAATCGCAAAGCTGCATAATTTTTCCAGATTTTTGGTCATAAAATCTATTTTTGTGACGATCTTCAAAGAAATTTCAGTCGCTAAGGTTGTTCATATTTTGTTCAATTGTTTACGGGTATTCAAATTGTATGCACTAAAAGTTCTTTTGCATATGTTATTTTAAAGTACCACGTGCGAATTGCATAGAAGTACGGAGCCGATTATCTCCTTTGTTTGCCAATTGCGCCGCCGTGAAACATTATAGATAGAAAACATTTTAAGCGTTAGTGCCTCGTATGGTATGTCGTGGTTTACTGAGGATGGATTGTTCGACTTACCACAGTTTTTCTTTTAAACCTTGAGTGCGTTTTTGGTGTATGTAATGACGTAATGTATAGAGCATACATTTACCCCATTCATTATTGAAACTTAAGTGCCTTAGGGCATATGACATGAACTATTGGTTACCAAACTAATCAATCAAACCCTGAATATATATGGAATTTGTGATGAACTAATGTATAAGGAACGTTAGCATTAATGAATAGTTCAACAATACCTCAACTACAAGGATGAAATATACTAACAACATTTACAGAGTTCCATTATATAAAATGTTCATTCGTTCTTCAATAGGTATATTACTTATTGCACGTGTTAGTGTATTGAATTAGATTGGAATGAATGTAATGACTATTGATGCTACACATGATATGAAAGGCAAAAGGAATAGAAAATATTCATTTTGATTCATATTTGGTCAAATCAAAATAGTTGGCTAATTTAATTTTTGGATGTTTTTGAAGCCAATTCAATGTTGAATATGATGTTTTGGAATAGGTTTGGGAGATTATCGACCTACATTGAATTTGAGGTTTAGACACTCAAAAAGTGAAAAAATCATGAAAATTGTTGCATAATTTTCAGATTTTGGTCATAAAAATCCATTTTTTTGTGACGATCTTCAAAGAAATTTCAGTCGCTAAAGGTTGTTCATATTTTAGCAACTGTTTCTGGGTATTCAATTATGTCACTAAAAGTTCTTTTGCACATATTCGGCCTGCAAAATTACCACGTGCAATTGCATAGAGAAGTGCGGACAATATCTCC
Organism: Gillenia trifoliata; assembly: GCA_018257905.1. Classification (NCBI taxonomy): domain Eukaryota; kingdom Viridiplantae; phylum Streptophyta; class Magnoliopsida; order Rosales; family Rosaceae; genus Gillenia; species Gillenia trifoliata. Next base: position 12,149,800 of record CM031081.1, on the reverse strand, counting down.
TTCATTTGCCAATTGCATGCACTTAATGAAACATTATAGATAGAAAACATTTAAACATTTAAACGTTACCCCATTCATTATTGAAACATTTAAACATTTAATAGCAGTTCAAATGGTAAAACTAACGTTCAAGTGGTAAGTTACCACTTAAAGCAGAAGAAATTACAACTTGAGCGATGGTTTTACAACTTAAGCGATCGATGGACTCGTTTAAGTGGTAAATTACAACGAATGATAGGAGCATATTTATGCGACTTAGTTACTTGTTTTTCTTGCATTTACGTAGTTAGTTATTGTTTATTATAGTGATTTAAGCTATTTTCGTGTGTTTAGCAGGTTTAAATGGCAAGTGAAGCAAGAAAGTGCATTCTGGTGCATTTTAGAAAATTGGAGCTTAACTGAGTGCATGTATATGGAGCCCAGGAATGGACAGGTGGGAGTTTAAATGAGGCTAGGGATCTATTTTGAAGATGAAGAAATAAAGATAAGATAAGAGAGAAGATAAGGGAAAACATTATACGGAACATTATCTTATCTTACCTTATCTTATCTTATCCTAACCTTATCACTATCAGTTTCTACCTAATTCCATCTACAAAGGAAATTATTTTCAGATAATGACATTGATAATCTGATTGTTTGAGGAGTTCAATTCGTCCTAAAGAGTGACTATAGAAGTTTGGAAGACATGGATATTGCAAAAGTAGAATCCGAGTGAAAATTGGACATTGCTGCGCATAACTGCTAACTTCGACAGAGCACCCAGTTTTCATTAGAAAGAATTAAGTGTCGTGCCATATATGGTTGGAAAGCTCTGGAAGTCTAGTTTCCATAGGATTTTACAGATTGGCATTCGGACACTTATTGCAGATTTTACAGCTGTTTTAGTGAATGGAGGTCGAAACAGGAAAAAGAGTCCTACTCGGATTGGGTTTCAAGGAAGATAACGTGATATCTATTTGTGCAAGTTCTGGGACTTAATTCAGATGGATGTAGGAGTTCTCATGAGGTATAAACTCTATAGAAACCGTGCTTTAGAGTTATTGGATGATGTAATGACTTGGGACGCACAGAATAAAAGAAGAGACCAGTTTTGAGAGCAGGGGAGCGAGAAGTCAGAGATTGAAGATTAGTGCCGAAGCTCTGGAGGTTTTAGGTGTATTCTTATTTTAATTTCAATGTTTTTACTTACAATTATGTGTAACTAATTTCTTTTTAGCTAGAGGCGAATTCAAAGCCATGAACATATATGTGACATGAGTTGATTACATCCAGTTATTGTTTCATAAATCGTGAATGCAATTTGCTTAACTGAGTTATCAAAACTTATTCTTGTATGTGGGTTGAGGGTGCACACTTAATTTGCTTGCATGAATTTGATGCTAGAATATAAGGTACTTTCACCTAATAGTTAGAAACTTATATTCACAAGTAGTGGAGGTTGCTGGTCACGATCGCGTTAAGTGAATTCCTGGTAGGAGTGTCATGCTATCATAGTCACAAATACCTTGTCAACACTTATGGTTTTCATAGAACTTAATGATCTTTGAGATGTATCTCTAGTATGCTGTCATATAGGGAACTTGATAAGAATAATTTGGTTGTGGCGCTACGTCCAATTCAATGAATCTAGGAAAATCTGAAGGTTAGTTTAAGCGTACCTAATTAACTTGGGGTGTTGAGATTCATGGTTTATTGAAAGAATAACTGGAGATTGATTTATGTTGCATATGTGTCATGTGTGGAGAAGGACCTTCTAGCTAGCCATTTACCCATTCAATTCACTAAAATTCGTTTTCAATAAAGTTGTTTTCTAAGTTTCTGTTTTAAATTTCAATTTCGTCAAAACAAATCCCCAAATTCTTAAGTCCTGTTTATTGAGTCAAAATCTGTTTTCTTTTAGTCTTTTTGAGTCTTTTAAGTTTTATTTTCGTCAAAACCAAGTGTTAGGTCTAGAGTTGAGTCTTTTTGATTGTTTCTTGCTGTTTTTAGTGTCTTAAGTTAGTTTTGAGTCTATAAAGTTTAGTTTAGTGTTTTTGAGTCTTATTTTAGTTGATTAGCATCCCTAGTTAATCCCCGGTCCAGAACGATCCCTACTTGCATCTTTACTACAATTGTCAACAATAGGGTTTAGTTTGTGTGTCAAGTTAATTTTCACATCATTGAACGTTAGTTTTACAACTTAAACGAGGTATTTTACCACTTAAATGAGAAAATGAACGTTTAAGTAGTAATGGACAAATTTTGTACACTTACAATTTAAACGATCGTTCAAATGGTAAAAACGCCGTTCAAATGGTAAAATTGTCGTTCAAGTGGTAAGTTACCACTTAAACGATGTTTTTACAACTTAAATGATCGAATGTCTCGTTTAAATGGTAAATTACCACTTGAACGATAGTTTTACAACTTAAACGAGGTATTTTACCACTTAAATGAGAAAATGAACGTTTAAGTAGTAATGGACAAATTTTGTACACTTACAATTTAAACAATCGTTCAAATGGTAAAAACGCCGTTCAAATGGTAAAATTGTCGTTCAAGTGGTAAGTTACCACTTAAACGAAGACATTACCACTTAAACGATGTTTTTACAACTTAAACGATCGAATGTCTCGTTTAAATGGTAAATTACCACTTGAACGATAATTTTACAACTTAAACGAGGTATTTTACCACTTAAACGAGAAAATTTAACATTTAAGTAGTAATCAAATTTTGTACACTTACAATTTAAACGATCGTTCAAATGGTAAAAACGCCGTTCAAATGGTAAAATTGTCGTTCAAGTGGTAAGTTACCACTTAAACGATGTTTTTACAACTTAAACGATCAAATGTCTCGTTTAAATGGTAAATTACCACTTGAACGATAGTTTTACAACTTAAACGAGGCATTTTACCACTTAAACGAGAAAATGAACGTTTAAGTAGTAATGGACAAATTTTGTACACTTACAATTTAAACGATCGTTCAAATGGTAAAAACGCCGTTCAAATCGTAAAATTGTCGTTCAAGTGGTAAGTTACCACTTAAACGAAGAAATTACCACTTAAACGATGTTTTTACAACTTAAACGATCGATTGACTCGTTTAAATGGTAAATTACCACTTGAACGATAGTTTTACAACACCAAAAATATGGTTATTATGCCATTTAAAATGTTGTCTAATTGCATGATGTTATGCAGATACTAGCCTACTGTTTGCCAATTGCATAATGTTATGCAAATACTAGCCTACTGTTTGCCAATTGCATAATGTTCTGTTCTTCTTTCCTTTTTTTTTTTTTTTTTAGTTTCAACCGGTAACCTACAATTGTAGGTTACCTTTTCTTTTTTTTTTTAAATAAACAATTTTTTTTCAAAACCGGAGTAACTTTTACCCCGGAGCACAGAAGCAAAACCCTCCCATCTTAACCTTATTTGTGCTTTGAGATTAAACGTCTAAGTCAAACAACAAAGTGTTTGTATTCGACAATGATAAAATATATGAAAATCATAGATAAGGCACAAGTTCGGACAAGAATGACCAAAAAAATTAATGTAGAAATTGTGTTTGTGTCCTGACCCAAGAAAAAGTCATGCGTGTGTTTACATTCTTAGAAAAATAAACCATTATCAAATTGAAAAAGAAAATATTAAAAACATTGTTGGCATGACACCAGGTAAAAACTGTAATACTCATCGTCGCTTGTAAAAATGGTAGACATTAAGTTTGTGTATGGTAGATAGCAATTTATTCCCACCTCTTTGTCTAAATATATGTTGTTGTGTACATAAAAAAATTAAAATCAAGAGGAGAGGGTTTGTCAACCACTTTTCTTAAAGGTAAGAAATATTTCATTAATCAAATAAAACTGCAAATATCATCTATAAGAAATACATATCTATAATTATAAATGCAACAGAAAAACAATATAAAACTTAGCTACATAACATCCAAGCAAACGACAAAATAACGCCTATGAGGACAAAACTTGCATCGCTTTCTAATGACCTTGCAAAAATTGACGCTCTATTTCTCTATTCTCATGTAGTAACTCCTTCCATCCTCACTCGCATTGACACACCCCGACTCGAATATCCAGGTGGACACCGGATATCGAGGCATGCTGACCGTCATTCCTCCGGGATGACGAAGTCATGAAGAAATAATTGAGAAATAAATGAATTTTGAGATAATTTGAACAAAAGAGTGCGGAAGTGCGTAGTGTGGGATAAGACCCATTATTATACAAATATCAGAGCTAGAATGCAGTGAATTTAAAAGAATATTTCATTCCCGTAGGAAGGATATAAACACAACTTAAGTGCAAAAACATACATCCACTGAGGGTAAGATGGTAATATCAGCAACAGCCACCGAACTCGTCTGCCAACTAAAATCTAGGACCTGGAGGGGCGAAAAACAAAGGTGAGTGGGCCAAGTACAGTTTTATAAAACCTTTCCAAAAGTGTGGATGTAACCCCTTGCTGTAAAACCCGTAATTTGCCAAAATAAGTTTAATAACAATAAACAACAATTATCAATACTTGGGACAGTGCCCACAAGGATACGGGTGAGATATAAATCAACAGCAGTAAAAACAACACATTACTTATCGCATAAACATAGCACACAAGTCATGCAGAAAGTAGCTACATGACAGGCTGGGTGTTTCACAAATAAACGCTCTAGCACTACATACACGTGAAGCTGGCGCTAAGCGCATCACAACGAGTTCGAGCCGCCAAGGCGACCTAGAACAAGCTGGCACCTACGATGGATCCAAAGTGAGCGTGTCGGTGCGTGTGAACATACACGTGAAGCTGGTCTACTCTCAGACAGTGCTAACACCGTGCAATATGCGTAATAAGTAAAAAATCTCAAATACGTATAGACATGCCAACATTTTGCCAAAATACGCTAAAAAGCATGATGAATACATCATAATATCACAAGTAAAGCATTTATCGAGTTTCATAAATCATGGCATGCTATACAAGTTCATAAAACCAAAAATGAACACATTTGAGAAATAATAATATTTTAATAAGAAAGGGCCCACTCACTGGTATGTAGTCGGGTCGTAGCCGCCGTACCTAGCCTGACCACGGAGTTCCTCGGGATAGGTCTCACCTATATGGGAAGTTACTATACTAATCATTAACCAAGTCTAATCCAAATTAATTAAGGAAAAGACAGGAATTCTCCACTGTTTGCTCAAATTGGAGGTCTAAAACACCTCAAAAATTACCAAGCGTACCACCCCTAGGTAGTACGCGTCGTCACGAGTCGCCTCGCGAAGACGGTGTCGAAAAATGGTGGCTCACGCGCCCTCACGCGCGGCTGGAAGGGGCGGAGTCGCGGCCCACGCGCGCCGGTCAAAGTCAACGCTGACGTCAGCAAGGCCGGTCTGAACCGGTTTGCTGACGTCATCGCTGACGTCAACAGGTCGGTCTGAACCGGTGCTGACGTCAGCAGGCCGGTCTGAACTGGGTTTGCTGACGTCAGCGCCGGTCATCTTCTTCAATTTTCCGGTCGCCGGAATCTGGTTTTTTTTTGGCCGGAAATTCTGGGTATTTTTCAAAGCTTCCTAACTACTTCATTTCTAAGCCAAATTTTACGATCTACATATCAAAATGAAGCTAGAAACGAGTAGAGTTCAAAAATGCTTACCAACACCTCAAAAGGTGGTCGGAAGTGGCCGGAAAATGGCTCGAAAGAACCGGCCAAAATTTAACTCATCTGTTCTCGTCGATTTCTCCACTTCCAGACCTTGGGTTGGGTTCCCAAGGTCTCCAGAAGATGTTTGGTGATGAGTTTGAGCTATTTTAAGCTCCCAATCGTCGTGTTCGAAGTCGGGCAGTTTTCGAACTTCGACGAGGATTTTCCAGATTTCCTGGGTCTGAGCCTCTGGGCTTCCTGGGTTGTAAATTCTACTCCCAGTGACCTGGGTTACCACAGGGATGACAAATGGTTACAGTTTGCACGAAGGAAGCAGGAAGAAAAAGAACAAAAGCCACGGGTGGCTTGAGAAAATTACCTGGGTTCAGTTCCTGGGCAACCATGCCTGGGATGCAGCCACAATTTGATGAGGATGAACAAGGTTTTGAGTTTGTTTGGTGAGTGGTGATGCCAAGGCAAGAAGAAAGCCACGGTTTTGGCTTTCCAGAAATGGAAAAGGGGGGATGAATGCGTGTGTGTGTGATGTTCTGCAAGGAAATTGCAGGAATCACGAGATGTGTTGGGGAAAAGCAGGGGGACAAGGACAGAGAGAGACAGTTGGAGTGGTAGCTGCAATGTGATGGAAAAATCACAACGCAACTGCTCCATTTAACGCAGAAAATTTTCAACGAATGAACAGGCCGTCAAACCTGCATGCATGCGCGCAGTGAGAAAACAGTGAGGGTGCAGAGCACCCGGTTTTGAACAAAACCACGGGTGTGTAGCCCATCGAAATAAAATACCGCACAGGTATTTTACCTGAAAATAATCGTAACTTGTCCGTTACAAGTCCGAAAATTATCCCGTTCGCGTCTACGGGTTCGTGGTAAAATGTACAACTCAAAAAGTACAAATTCAAGTCAAGAAGAATTAATTTTCACACAGGAAAATACGTGGCCACTAAGGGCATTTTCGTCAATTTACACAGTCGGGGAATAAAATACAATATTTTTAGGGACGGGATGTAACACGCATGCATGCGACTTTAATCTAATAACACTTTATAGCTATTTTTCGCTAAAAAAAAAGAGATTTTACCGTATGATATATTCTTATAAAAATAGTAAGAAATGTTGGATCGAATTATAGAAAAAAGACATGTTCTTGTGATTTTTTTTGTTTGATGCTCTTGTGAATTTCTTTTTGTGTGTGACGTGATATTATTGTCATTTTATAAAAAAGGAGTTCGTGGAATCTTCCTCAAGAAAACCAAAAAATTAAAAATAAATAATTCCTGCCAAATCTACAACCCCACAAGAAATAGACAGCGATTGCGTACGTTTACTCCAAGTCAAGTCGTCGATAGATGTTATAAAACCAACATCCACCACCCATTTCTCAAGTCTATGTCATAAAAAACTCTCTAGTCCTCCGAAAGATGGGTATATTTTTTAATCATTCCATTTTAATTATTTTTGTGTTTTAATCAAAACTTATCGATTAAAAAATCCTGTCAATATCATAGAACAACTGTATTGTAGATTGTAGTACAAACCCTCCTCCCAAATTTTCCAATTTGGTCTTCTTCGTACAACTCTCTGTCCATCTTCCAACCAAAAAGTATGTACTACACCCAAACCTTCAAAGTTCAACCCCCCACAATTTATAACCACACCCACAAGCAAACCCGTTAACCCAATGCCCCTCTTCCCCTCCCTCCAAACTCACAACAAGTCAACAACAATGGCCCCACCTCTCCCTTGCTCACTTCTCCTCTGTTTCCTCCTCCTCCTCTGCCTCACCATCCCCGCCTTGGCCCATAGCGGCCACCACGACGAAGACGAATCCGAACCCGCCACAAACGACAGCGAAACCCCCCCAGACCTCCGTTCGAGGCCTCTAATACTAGTCAAGATTTGGTGCCTCATCATAATTTTTTTTGGGACATTCATACCCGGAGTTTCGCCTTATTTCTTAAAGTGGAATGAAGGGTTCTTGGTTTTGGGTACGCAGTTTGCTGGGGGCGTGTTTTTGGGTACGGCTATGATGCATTTTCTGAGTGATTCCAATGAGACTTTCCAGGACTTGACTTCAAAAGAATACCCTTTCGCGTTCATGTTGGCTTGTGGGGGTTTCTTGCTTACAATGCTTGCTGATTGTGTAATTTCCTATGTGTTTCTCAAGAATAAGAGTGGTGTGTCTGCTGCTGATGGTAAGTGCTTTTGGTTTTTTAGATTTTTGTTCTGGAAAATGTATTGAATTCTCTCTCTTTGCTGGCTGAGTGAGTGAAGTTTCTTGAATACCAAATGGGAAAAATCTTGAGTGGTACGTAACATTCAATGGTACGACTATTGAATGGTTCAGATTAATTTGCAGTGGGTCTCAAATGAATTTTAACCAGTTAACAGTACGTACTATTCAATAGTACCATTGAAGTTGGACCCTAGGAAATGATAAAAACACACTTTTTTTAGCTTCTCAATCCGATGGCCAGAAATATAGGAATATACAGGCGGATGTGAGAAACTAAAAAGGGTTTGCAAAAATCACAGAAATATAGAAATATACAGGCGGGTGTGAAAAGCTAAAAAGGGTTTGTAAAAATCTCATTCTCGTTGTTTCAGTTTGATTTATTTAATTCGATGGCCAGAAATATTTTGAATAAACAACTGTTTGATGTTGGATATATATTTTTTTATTTATAACAATTGTCTTATGTGAGATTTGAACTCCGACCTCGTCAAACTTAACAAAGTAACAAAGTGGAGACGGTGCCACTAAACCAAATGGTTATTGCATTTGATGTGGGATTTCTTGTTTTTGTTTTTACAACTTGGGTACATGGTAAAAGGATACAAATTGGCTTTGTCTGATGTATGTGTGTTTTGCTGAGATTTGTAATTGTGACAATAATTTTTGAAGAAAAACTAGGCTTGAGGTTGACTGTAAAACTAGGACTAAGTGATGTGGTGGCATTACAAAAAAAAAAAACACATTCATCTGATATTTTTCTCTGTTACCTAAAGGATGTTGTAAAGTTTTTGGACAATTAATTGATAATTTTTTCTTCACTACAGGTAATATTGAGCAGGGAAAGGGTGGTCAAAATGGCTCTCAGGTGAGATATATATAGTATACTTGCTAAATTCATATATCTTCTGGTGGTAATCGTATCAGGATTTCCATATGTATTGGGGATTACTTGGTGGTGGTTCTGAGACTAATTCGAAACTTATTTTCGATTGACCTCACAGAGCCATAACCACTTTGCCAACGCGGTGGTTGCAAGCGCTAGTTCACTTGGGGACAGCATCTTGTTGATAGTAGCCTTGTGTTTCCACTCTGTGTTTGAGGGCATTGCAATTGGAGTCGCTGAGACTAAATCCGATGCTTGGAAAGCCTTATGGACAATTTCTCTTCACAAGGTATTCGCAGCCATTGCCATGGGCATTGCTCTCCTTCGAATGATGCCTAACCGTCCCTTCTTATCATGCGCTGCCTATGCTTTTGCTTTCGCTATTTCAAGTCCTATTGGTGTGGCAATCGGAATCCTAATAGATGCGACAACCCAAGGAGCTGTGGCTGATTGGATATTCGCGATTTCAATGGGTCTAGCATGTGGAGTGTTCATCTACGTAGCAATAAACCATCTATTGGCGAAGGGTTATGCGCCCGACAAAGCAGTTTCAGTCGACAAACCCCATTACAAGTTTCTGGCAGTTTCGTTGGGTATTGGGGTAATAGCTGTTGTGATGATTTGGGACACTTGAAGTCATTGTTCGTGCATGATTTGTTTGTGGAAGATTGCGTTCGTAAGTTTGTTAGTAGCAAGGCAAAGGGTTGATATACGTGATTTTGGTTTTATTTAGATTTTTGCTATCATAAGTTATTAGTTCAGGTTAGAGCAGTGTTGCAATGATCTCCAAGAATGTTTTTATTGCATATGTGGAATATATTGTTGTAGATAAAATATAACATGTGTTAAATGTGATTGTGTAAATCCTAGGTAGATATGGATTAGGATATTCCGTTCTGTAAGGGATTAGTATCCTATTGTACTTGTACTTCTATTACTATAAATAAAGGCACCTGGTATGTGGAATATATGAATTACATATTCCACATACACTACAGTTTCACCAAATTCTCTCTATTCTTCTCTTGCCGCACCCTTCACTAAAATCTGTCCACAACATATATAAAATTGTATGCATAAGGATACGGTTATAAACAAATCGCTTTCCGGGCTTATTTATATAAGCAATATTTGGGGAAGAGGATTCGAATGCAGGACCTCAGGGCATGAGTAAACATCCTTAACCTACAAGCCCCTTTGGCTTTCCGGGTCAAGCAGCGTATCTTAATGCCACTGAACTACAGCCAAATGCCATCGTCTTGTGTATTTTATTTCGACTCTTTGATTCGCACAAGATTCATTTCTCAGAATCCTTCGAATCTTGCAGATTCATTTGCTAGAATCTTTAGATCGCATTGATTCATTCCTAAGAATCTTTAGAATCGTATAATTATCAAACATTTGTTTGATATTTACTTCCAAGACCTGTCAACTCTCTCCAGATGTTGTTCACTGGTACATATATGTAATTCTACCAACCAAAATCTGCCGATAGATAAGCTACCAATGTAGAAAAACTAATTAAAAAAATTCATTTTTTGGTCAATAGACTCAATACTTAAAAAAAAATCATGGTGAGAACTGCATTTCAATCTTTTAATTATAAGCAGATAGATTATTTATTCCAATCAAATTTGCCAAAATAATTGTATTACTTAAGCATGCTCATACTAATGACCAAAAAAAGAGGTTGGTAGGTAAATTGATACCTCGTTAATTAGTGACTCATTATTAATTTTTGATTTTTACAATTAAGGTAAAGTCTAAAACACAAGCTGTATAATAACACACTAAACCCTTCATTTTTTTCATGCACCGCTGTAGAATGGCTTGTGATAAGATTTTTAGTATCTATGCGAATAGAGTTGAAATCACTTAAAATACTTGCAAGACTACAAGGTAATTGTAGTATAAATGCTCATGCAAGGTCGTTGTCCCCAAAGATTGTTTGATTAATTTGTAATTAAATCAACTCTTAATTAATTATTGAAACAGATTTGATCAAAGATTTGAGATTTATGAATTTGAAATGATTAGATAAACAATAAAAGAACTCTGAAAGTTTGAAAATAATGGCAGCAAAGAAGAAAAACGTTTTTAAAATTAACAATTTAGAAAAATCTAGAGTTTAGCCTTCACCGTCACAATCCTATGCAATTCTATCAATTACTTATGAATTTCCACATACATGCTTTGAAGGTTAGGTTTTCCTAATGCATATTTTCCTTGTGATGTTCAAGCTAAAACATATATCTAACATGCATTCCGTCTATGATGTTCAAATCAAATATAAACATGCAAGATTCATTAAGCTTTCGTGAAAACCCTTTGAAAAACCATGTAACCCTTAAGAGAGTGATGTTCGCCTTAAGTGAACTTACAATTACTCATCACAAGAAGCCGGTGATGTTCCAACAGAAATTGCATCAAATTTCTTGTCTAAATATTATAATGGTGATCAATCAGCAAAATATATAGATAGTTTTAATCGCGGTGATAAATAATTCAAAGCAAGCATGCATCCATTCATAAGCAAATTAATAAAATTACAAATTCACAGTGGCGGATCCAGGAATTTTTTCTTGGGTGGGTGAAATATAAAAGCATCCAAAGAGATAACAAAGACTTTTTAAAAGTTAAACAATACAATTATCATTCAAACTAAACGTCCACGACGAGTTTTCATATCATGAAAACGTTTCATGATGGTTTCGTTATCAATACAAGCAAAAACATCTTTCTCAATGTAAACAAGCAAGCTATCACTCAGCCATTGATCTCCCATTTTGTTGCGAATGGGACTTTTGATAATTTTCATAGCTGAAAAAGCTCTTTCCACTGTAGCAGTTGCAATCAGTAACACTAAAGCCAATGTAATAAGCTTATACATTAGGGAGAAACCGACGACCATCAGTTTGTGGGAAGTCATGATCTTTTGGTCGACAAGGTTCCATTTGTATATATGCCCTTCGAATTTCATCTCGAAAATTAGGATCATACTCTAACATGGGAGGTCGAAGTTCCGGGTCTGCAAGAAGATTAGCTAAGATTTCATCTATTTTCGGTTTCTTGGAACTACCCGGATTAGTCAAACTACTTGGTGGTGACGTTGGTCTCTTAACTAAAAATCTTTCCATAGCCACTATTAACCAATGAAAATACAAACCCCCTATCAATTAATCAACAAATTTAAATTAATAATCAATCTTAAGCAACACAAATACTCTCTTAACTACAAAATCACAATTAACAAATACATTCATCATATTCCACAAAATTATAATTCAAATAAGCATAAATTCATAATCACCAATTCATTATCCAAAACCTTAAAAACTAATAAGAGATATTCAAAATGAAAACAATCAAGCCATATGAAACAAATAATGAAATTTTGTATGAAAATTTGAACTTAAGGAATAAGAATTTAGGTTAAATTATACATACTTTGTGTAGCGTTCTTGCCTAAATTGCCTTGTTCATGAGTGAGTCTTAGAGATAGTGGCGCCGAAGAGATTGAGGAAGGAAGTGGGGATGAAAAAATTTGAGTGAATGATGAATTTGAGGTGAAAATGAGGGCTTGAGTGAAAATGGGGTGTTGGTTTGGATTCTGGAAAATGGTTGATGGTTGCTGCACACGGGATGAAAGGGTTCCAATTGGGGGTTTGTATTTTAAAAAAAAATGTCGTTTTCTGCGTTGAGGCAGCATAAGCTGCATGTCGTTTTCTTTTTTCTTTTTTTTTATAAAGCAGGGGACCAAACGACGCCGTTTTGGTCCAACATTTAAAAAAAAAAAAAAAACTGGCCTTCTTCTTCCTCACGAACGGCAAGCCCGGGCCAGCTTCTTTTTCCTCGCGAACGGCAACGTCGGCAAGCCCAGGCCAGGCTGCCGCCTGTGCCCAGAAAACAGAGCAACCCCCACAGTTCTGGGTGGGCAAAATTGAATTTAGTGGCCTAAATTTTTTTGCTCTGGGTGGGCAGCTGCCCACCTTTGCCACACGGTGGATCTGCCACTGCATATATTCATGCTAAGGCTTATGGCCTCACCCTAGCAATTTGAATTAGTTATGCATACTCATAATTAAAATCAAAGAAAATATTATTAGAATGAATAAGAATGAAAACACCTTGAAAGAAAATCTTCAAGAACCCTAGCAAAACACTCTTTGTCTCCAAAGTTGCATAAAAGAAAGCGTCCTCCCCTTTTTCAAACTAGGGCCGACTAAAACCTTAAATATATTCCTGAAAACCAAGTCTCTTAATTCCACTAGGAAACTAACTAATAATAAAATAAATTAGAACGTAAAGTCCTAACAAAGTTAGGATAAACTGCACACAAACTGTCCAGCCACGTTTTAGCCTCAAATCTCCTCCAAATCTGGCCCAAGATAGCTTGTTTTAAAGATAAAAACGTTCTGAACATATCTCCAGAAGGCCACGAACCCATCCGAGGTCATCTTGGACTCCAAAAACGCAATTCAAGCCCAAAACATCACTATTCCAGCACTGC